>CM038215.1:198043335-199352913 GCA_021442155.1 Cymbidium sinense
CTTGATGCTGGAGGCTCTGAGCTAATCCCAAGCACCTACAAGGAAAGTTTCTTGATTTTGAATAATCTTTTTTAGAGGTTTTGATAATGAGATATCCCAACCTTCTTTTTTTTGAAGGATCAGTATCCCCAAGGATTACCCTAATGGAACTGATGGTTATTCCACAAGGTATTCCTTCAGATAACTATAGCACTGTTGAAGCTATGTTCAAGCCTTGAATGTAAAGCAATTCCAAAATGACCTAGCATGCGGTGGTAGGGGAAAAGTTAGATCATTACTTTTCCCACTTCCTCCGCCTTCTAGGTTCGTGCTAAAGTCAAGTTTCTTTAAGAGATTCTTAAAGATTTTCTAACTACCTCCCTCTTAAATGAATATGGTTTATTTAGTTTATCCATAAGAGTAGGTGGATGGTAGCTACCAGCGGTATGTATCATGTTGTTGATGATGTGGGAGGAGGAGTGTAGGCCATGGAGGCTACTGGTGAGGGTTACTGGGAGAGGCAAAAGGATGGTGGGAGCAAGGTCTCTCAAATGCTCTAGCCTCAGTTTCCCTTATCTACTACTATCACCACCGCTTCTTCTCATATCTTCTATGGCTTTGTTGGTAGATCTGAGAAGGAAATTCCCTTGCAAGCTAGCTGCTTTGTTGATTAATTTCTCAAAAGTTTTGATGGTGAAACCTTTGAGCATGAAGGTGATCGGGCCATGGATATTCTTAAGCAGAATCTCAATGGCATTATTCAATTGTGGTTCATATTTCATACTCAAATTATGCCATCTAGAATGTAATCAAGGGACTCACCATGATTTTATTGAGCCACAACGAGATTAATAAGGACCCTTTAAGAAACCTCTTGATAAAGAGTTGCTCCAACTCAAAGAAAGTCTTTACGAACTATTGGGAAGTTCAACATACCAATCAAAAGCTATCCTAAGCTACCAACAAAGAGATGGAAGAGTAAAGCATCGCGCCACCAGTTTGCAACAACTAGCTAAAATGTAATGTGCACCTCGCCCCACGCCATCAAAACTCTTGAAGGAAGGTGCAAAACCCTTAGGATATTGGATTGCATCAAATTCTCGCAGGGTCTACCCTTTGGAACTGATGATCCTCCTCGGGCTTGAGCCAATGCTTCCTTCACCTGCTGCTCAACCATGGACTTGATATCTTTTTGTATGGAGGTACTATCCACTACCTTCCTATACATGTTGGTGTTACCTTGCTCTACTGGAGGTAAAGTCTTGGCTGGGTCCAAGACATGCACCAACTCCCGACTAGTCTCTTAGGGATGAACTATTGGGCTTGGTTTCAATGCTAAGATAATAACAATGATCCTCGAGCCTCTTCTCCATCCTTTCTATCTTTTCATCCTTTTGTTTGATCTATGCTAGGAGGTGTTGGGTCGAATGGGCTGTGTCTTCCTGCTCGGGCTCAACACCTTCCATAGTCTGTTGTTCTCTGAGGAGGGATCCCCTAGTATCCACCATGCAAATCCCAGCTAAGTCTCCCAACAAATCATCTTCGGTGGGATCAAAGCTGATCTTCTCCTCATTAAACCAGTCATACCCTAAAATCTCCTTCTTTTCTACAAGATAATGTGACATTATCTCCTCAAGAGAATGATCAATCTGAATGGGCACAAATGATTTTGTGACCGTGATCACATTATGTATGAAGGCAGACCTCCCCTCGCTGAGAATCAATCCTATGAGGATGTACTCGAAGAACACACCCACTATCACCGACTGAAGGGTGACACCTAGGATGTTCCATCATCATGCATGGGCTATCATCTCCTCTCAATCTACCACCATCTCCATATCACAAACCGGGTGGTGTTGGTGAAGGATGACCACTATGAGGTCCATTCCTCCACACCAACCGGGAAGGTCAAGCAGAGAGCTCGCCTCACAAGAGGGGTAGATGGAATGGGATCCTTGGCCATACAATCATCACCAGGTTCTCTTCTCCTGGAATGTGGCCTTCATGGCCTTTGGCAGAATTGGAGATGCTGCAACATGAACGGGTGATGGTGGATGGGGGGTAAAGTGCTGTCGTGGAGACACCACCGACTCTCTCAAGATAGGAACCCTCTTCATGATAGTCATCCTGAGAAAATTTATCTATGTGATGGTGGGTAGCAAGATCGGGAAATTAATGAGCGGAGTCAATTGACCAAACCTCTCTCTCGCCAGTGATCTATACAAAGTGCCTCTCGCCCTCTCTATCATAGAGTTTTCCCATGCTATGGGATGACAGATCTCAAATCAAATTGAGCTCCAAACTCTAACGCCCCATAAGCTCCCCAACGCATAGAAGATTGGAGGTCGCACCACCTCCTGTCAACCACCGTGGAGGTGAAGTATGGATCCTCTAGCATCCTCTATCTAACCCTGAGAGAGGATGAAATGGTATAACCAACGGGTGATGAGAGGTACCTCCCATGGCATAGCCTCCATCTCCAGCAATCCCGTGATACCGCTTTAATCATGCTTTTTTTATTTCCTCTAAGTCTGTAGGTGAGTGAGTAAGAACTAGACCCAACCTCAAAGTGGGAGGCAACATCGGGATCAGGGAGCCTTACCAGAGGGTGCCAATGAGTGGGTGCTAGCCCTGGGCAACAAGAAACCATGGGGCATTGCATAATCGCCATTGTCACTACACCGGAGTTGATGACTACCACGCTTCCTCTTTAATGAGGAGATGTCAAAATTTGATGGTAAATCAATCTGATCCGCCGGCCACCATGTCCTACTACAGTTGTGAGGGGAGTGCCTCAGTGATCCACCCTCAAAACCTCTACCAAATGATGAGGTGGTGATCAAGATTGGCTGATCCAAGGCAAGTCCATGCCATGGGAAAGTAAACACAAACTTTTATGAAACTTCCATTATAGTCAATTCAAAATTGAAAACTAAACTGTATGAACTACATGGAACGAATGTTGGAAAATTTCTGATTTTTGATTTTGAATTTGAATTTTAAAATTTGAACCCACATCCAACATCTTGGAAGTGTTAAGTGGGGTTCAAATGAATTTAGAGAATTTAGATTTGATTGGAAAAGAGAATTTTGAATATGAATCATTTCAACAAATTTGGGTATGTTGAAAATGGGTTCAAATATTTTTAGAAAGATGCTTCATAGGTTCATGTTTGAATTATATTTTGATTTGAGGACCCTTTCCTTTAACAAATTTGGGTATGTTAAAGTAAGGGTCAATTTTTGTTTTGATTTGATTTGAATTTTTACAAGCAATTTGGGTATGCTGAGGTGTTTGAAAATAATTATTTTTTCTTTGTTTTTATTTTGTGAATCATGTGAATTTTGAGAATGGAATCTTCACTTAGCAAATTTGTATGCTAAATGAAGAATCCAAGTGTTATTTTTTTTTGATTTTTTTTTTTGAAAAGAGATCTCTTAGCAAATTTAGGTATGCTAAATAAAGGATCCAATGTGATTGATTTTGTTCTTTGATTTTTTATTTTTTTTTTTTTGAAAGAGGATTTCTACTTAGCAAATTTATGCTAAATAGGAGATCCAAGTGTATTTTATTTGATTTTGTTGAAAAGAGGATTCTTAGCAAATTTGGTATGCTAAGGAAACCAAATGTTTCATTTTGATTATTTTGAAGAGAGGATCCTTAGCAAATTTAGGTATGCTAAGGAAATGGTTTATTTTGTTTTGTTTGATTTTGAAAAGGGGATCTTAGCAAATTTAGGTATGCTAAAGAAATCCATGTATTTTATTATTTTAATTTTTGTTTGAAAAGAGGATCCTCAGCAAATTTAGGTATGCTAAGGAAACCAAATGTATTTTGATTTTGAAAAAGAGGATTCTCATTTAGTAAATTTGGGTATGCTAAATGAAAGATCCAAATGTTGTTTCATTTTTGAAAAGGAGGATTATCTTTTAGCAAATTTGGGTATACTAAATGAAAGATCCAAATGTTGTTTTATGTTTTGAAGAGATGTTTATTGATTTTATTTTGAAAAGTGGATCTTCACTTAACAAATTTGGATATGCTAAATGAAGAATCTAAATGTTATTTTAATTTTGGAAAGATGATTATTAATTTTGATTTTTGAAAGGTGTTTGTTGATTTTATTTTTGAAAGGATGAATGTTGCTTCTTATTTTGAAATGAAATCTTCATTAAATAAATTGAGTATATTGAATGGAGATATTCATTTGTCTTTTGGAAAATATGATTGTTGATTTTGATGAAAATGAAAACTTTCATTCAATAAATTTGAGCATATTGAATGAAAGTGTTCATTTGTGCTTTTGGAAAATGTGATTGTTGATTTTGATTGAAAATGAAAACCTTTATTTAATAAGTTTGAGTATATTGAATGAAAGTGTTCATTTGTGCCTTTGGAAAATATGATTGTTGATTTTGATTGAAAATAAAAACCTTCATTCAATAAATTTGAGTATATTGAATGAAAGTGTTCATTTGTTCTTTTGAAAATGTGATTGTTGATTTTAATTGAAAATGAAAACCTTCATTCAATAAATTATAGTATATTCAATGAAAGTGTTCATTTGTGCTTTTGAAAAATGTGATTGTTGATTTTGATTTTTGGAAAGTGAAGCCTCATTTAATAAATTGAATAAGACATTTACTTGTGCTTTTGAAAAGTTTGATTTTATTTTATTTTATTTTATAAAAAATCCTACATATACAATCATGAGATTGTTAGATGAGGTTGTTTGCAAAATTTTGTGAAAATATTTTATTATGTGCATTTTGAAAAAGTGCTTTTGGAAAGATGATGTTTTTTTAAAAAGGATTTATTTTTCTTTATTTTTTGAATGAACCTTTCCTTACCATAGAAAGAAGGAGGAAGTCTTTAGTTATTTCTTTTAAATTTTTATTTTCACCCATTGGGAACAATGGGGTTTTAAGACCTACATGGAATGAGGTCCTAAAACCTAAAGATGTTGGCTAGCTTAGCTTAAGATGAAATAAACTAAGCCAACAAAAGAAGGATAGTCTCAATTCATAAAATACAAACCACCATCGATACTTGAAGACAATGATCATTTACCAAAGATGGAGAGAGGAACCATCCCACCGAGTTAAAAAATTTGGTGAAAATTTTCTCTTCATCATCCTTTTGAAGAGGATAAATGAAAATAGAAATACATGCCTTTGATTGGGACACCACGTAGATCCGTAGTTGTTCTTATTAGGGTGATCGGGTATGACATTGAGGAGAGGTGTACTATCTCAAAAGATAGAAGTCACCACCCTACAATGGACCTAATCACCTCAATAAGGACTCCTAAGGACAATGGGTCTGCATATGTACTAGAAATTCTTCCTCTACTTTATGGAAAAGTAAAGTAGGGTTTATTTTACTGTTCGTTAAGTTCTGAGGCAAGCCCTCATAGTTAATTACATCTAAGGAATGAGATTCTTAAGAATACTCGATTAAGGTAAATGATCATTATCTCCAAAGATTTTGAAAGTTAGACTATCAATAAATTGGTTTATTTTGAAAATCAAGTGGGATTGATCAAGGAGAGAGTTATTATCAAAGCCAAATGGAAGATAAGTAGAGATGCTTTAGATACTAGGAAACCTAGCATCTCAAACTATCCTATTGTTGGGCTTTACATTTTTGAAATTTGAAAAGGATTTATTTGTTTGAGTTGGAATTTTTTTTAAAATTTAAGGCTTATGATTCCATGATGCAAGGTCATGGAAATGCCTAAGAGGTGAGGATTTATATTTATGGCCCATAGAAGGGAGAAGCAACCTAAGAACCTAAATCTAGGGAGCTTTGGTGAGGGCCAAAAGCATGACCTAAATCTAAGGTGAAAATGGGTATTTAGTTTACCTCCACAAGAGAGGATAAACCACCGACTGCTTGGACTTAAAACCTGGGGTGGCACCAACTAACTCTCCTATGATTTTAAATACATAGGCAAGTCTTATGCTTTATGCAAGATAGCTAGGTTGTTATTTATTTAGAAAGAGACTAAGTCCTTAAACTCACTAAGAGACTAGATCATGTAAGGGCATGAAAATGACCTAAATCTAATGCAAACATATTATATTTTATTCATTTTTGGACAATCATTTGACTCATGCTTATAGGATTCATATGCCTAATGCATGAAGTAAGATTATGGGCCAAAATCAGTGAAGGAGAGGTGTGTTTCCACCATGGCTCTCAAAGGTCAAGCCAAGTTTCTCAAAAGGTGGAAGCCCTCCAAATCAAGAGTGAAATAAGATGCTATGCATGATGTTATAAAAAGAAATACTCATCCAGTTAAGGGGTTGCTAATTCTTTTATCTTGATTTTAACTTAGACTTTAAATGAGGTTCTGAGTTATTTATTTTAATTTTGAATTGATTAATTTGGTAGAAGATTTATTTTCCTAAGAGCCTAATCATCATCAAGGCCATAAATCAAAGCAAGGAAGAAACTTGGAAAATATGTCATTTCTAATGCATAAGCTAAACAAAATATCACACATTTTATAAAGCTAACGCAAAAGAATAAAAGGCCATTTTTGGTCAGATACCACCGCACAAACCTGAAAATAAATTGGGTAGCCGAGCTCTACCCTTATACAACCCGGATTACAAATGAATTAAGTACAATTAAGTAAGGAATTCATTGTTATGGGGGTCTTCAAGCTTCATTTCTTCATTCTTCTTTTCTTCTTTCTTCTTATTTTCTTCTTTCTTATTTGGTTCCTTCTTTTGGATGGTTGGAATGTGGATACTCCAAAGGCTTCACATGGTACCTGAGATGTGATCTTATAACCAATGCTCATCCTAATCCCCCATAATAATCATTCCAAAATCCTAATTGCAAAAGTACATGAAAAGGGAAAAAGTAAATCTAACTAAAACCTGCAAAATAGAGATTAGCTAAACAAACCACACATTCCAAGCATGTATATAAATAAATTGGACTTAGCACCCCACACATGGGTAACCAAGTCCCGCCTATTTTGGATTATGCTTAGGTATAAGCAACCTGCACAAAAAAATAGTTATATTTTTACAACGCCCTTAAGCACAATCTGAAGATAATGATTAGACTAAATCATCCTACCATTCATTCTACATATACACCCTAACATCCAAACTAAACATCATAAAATAAAGCATCAAACCATGCACCCTAACATAGACTAGAAGTGGTGACTTAGCTAATGTGTGTGCCATGTAAAGTTTGTGGTATGCTTAGCTAGGCTTAAGGTTAGATTTTCTAAGTGTGAAAAGGTTCAACTTAGAAGGGTTCTCATTTAAGTTTTAGTTGATATGGGTTAATTTTATTTGATGATTTGATTTGGTTTGAATGAACTTACTACTGGTTGTAAAGAGAGAAAAGAGAAGAGAACTTCTTCCTCCCTATCTTAAGTGATTTCTAAGGTAGATTCATTAATGATTTTTATTTAGTGAATATTTTATTATGCATTTTAATTAATCCTAAGTTTAGATTTTCTCTAAACAAACCTATTCAAAAGAAAGACATTTTAGATTAAGTAAAGTGAATTACTATCACAAAAAACACAACATTTTATTTCTTTTATGTGTATCATGCACATGAATGAATCCTAAGCATATCTATACAGGTGATTTAAGTATTTAGCACACCTTAATAATGAGTGCTAAGAGAGGTTTCTTAAAGAAATTTGGAAAGTTTCATGTATGCATGATTTTGTTAAGTAGAAGAGAGAGATTATTTTATCCATTTTCATATGCACATTTATAAGTATAAAATACATAAGTGAGTATGCATTGTTAACTAGGGTGTAATACAAGACCTACTAGGCTACTTAAAGCCTTGCAACCAGGTTGTCAGACTAATATACCACTTTTCTTAAATACATGTGCATGCACAAAAAGAAATGCATGGAAGGAGAATGCTAAGTGAGTTACTTAAGAAAATTTGAATGCCTTATGATGCATGATTTTCATTAAGTAAAAAAGAGGTTTTTTATCTATTTTTCATATGCACACATGTATGTATGAAAGACATAAGTGAGTACGATGCCATTGTTAACCAGGGTGTAAGGTACAAGACCTACTTAGGGCTACTTAAAGCCTCACAACCCCGGGGTTGTCCAGACTAATATACCACTTTCCTTAATTACAAGCATGTGTACAAAAAGAATGAATGGAAAAAAAGATACAAAACTTTGTATTTGTTTGTTTGATTTGTTTATGAAATTTATATGTGTAGGTGTGGATGTCCTTCTTTAAGTAATAGCATAGGAATGAATAGGAATGGAGTTAGGCAAGTGTTATGTTCTTTTCAAATGAACTATACTTTGCAAATCCTATTCAAAATTATGCTAAAAGAAAAGAAAGGAAAAGTACACTATGCACATCTTCATATATCCACATGCAAGCTTATAAATAATTATAAGTAGCACACTTTAGTTTTAGGTATTTGATTTATATATTTTGAAAATAGTTTTGAATTTAATAGTGATAATAGCTTCATATTTTTACTTATAAAACATGCAATTTGACATAAAGAAAACATTTCATTTTGAATTTGATTTTTGAAAAGCATGAATGTATGAAACTCATATGACATACACATTTAGCATGCTAGGAAAGAAACAAAGTGATGTAAGCATGTAATTTCATTCACTCTAATTAATTCTCAAAGACTCTTATGAAGTAAGATCATTTAAAGAGAATCAAAAGTTGTTTAAAGAGACTTTCATTTTGTTTTGAGTTTGATTTGAATTAGGAAAGTGTGAGAAGGTTTGCTGGTCCTTACACATTCCCACATGTGTGTTTTATTTTAGTTTAATTTTAGGTGGTTAGATTAATTTTATGCTTTGGTTAGGTTAAGGTGTAGATTAAGTTCATTAATTACCCCTTACCTATAATACTTTAAGATATTTAATCAATTAATTATGAGCCAATGTATGACATAAAACCACAAGGAATTTAAATCAGTAATGCATCCTAAGAAAGAAAGGTGCCTAATGCAATTGGCTCATAATTAATGATTAATTAAGCTAAAGGGTTTAATTTAAGTACTTTCAATGCCCTTTCCACACATATGGGTTAGGTATGATTTTCTTAAGTTACTTAGGTTATTGAAGACCTAAGCATCTACCCAAGAAGGATTGATTAAGTTTCTAGATTAATTTTGGTTTTGAGAATTTGATTTGATTAATTAAGTAGAGCATTAATGGATTAACCCTTAATTAGATTTGGATTTAAGGAAGAAAGGGGTTTAGAGAATAGCTTAAGAAAATATTCCAAAATCATTCCATAAACCTCTAATCACTTAAAAATGTTTAATATCTTAATCAAGGAATTATACTATTCACATGCTTAATTAACCTTAATTATAAAGAGAATGATTAGGGTTCATTAATTAATTTTCCTGATTAAATCATTAATAAATTCCAAGAAAAATAGCGAAGGTAGAAGTCATTCCACTAAACATGCCTGAGAAGTTCAAAATTAATTAATGAAGTCATTAAGGAGTAATTAGGATTCTTAAGTTTCTAAATGAACCCTAATTAAGAACAATCTACTGCTCAAATTTAGTTAAAAAGAATTTTATTTGCTTTTCCTCTGAATTATCTTTAAAATGAACCTCAGTTTATATTTTTTTTTTTTTTGGATTTTTTCTGCAATTAGTTATAAATTTAAGAAGCTTCAATTGATTTAAGTGATTTTTATGAATTTTGCTAATTTATTTTATTAAAATAAATCATTTGACACTTAAAATTCAATATCTTTTAAGCCATTTTGACATGAAATTTTTATGGTAGGTGTATTTTAACATCAATTTTATTAGTTGAAAATTTCAACTTAATCTAAAATGTATTTTTGGTTTAATTCATAAAATTTAATTTTTACTAAAACTCAAATTAAGCTCAAAATACTCAAAGGAAATTTGAATTTTGATTGGATTCCTCAAGAAAAACAAACAAGCCCTTGTTTGCAATTTTGATAAGTTTTTATTTTATATGAATTTTGAAATTTTAGGTGATTTAAATTAATTTTAAATCAATTAAATATTTATTTTTCTTAAGAATTTATATTTTTATAATAAAAATTAATTTGAGTTAAGATCGAAGAGTGAGCCGCGATTTACCATCATGCGATTGATCATCGAATTTTTATCAATGAAGTCGATTGCGATCATTGGTCCATATCACATCATCTAAAGGTCGCATGATAAGCGATCAGGTGATCTGAACTGATATGAATTGCCGCGTGAACGAAAAAATAAGCTTTAAAAAAAAAAATAAGGTTTCTAAGTGAAAAATTTTTCCAAATGGATTCATTTTCACCTCGATTCACACTAAAAAAAATCTATTTACTAATTGGGATGATTTAAAGTATGGATTATCGAGTGATTCCAATGCAAAAAACCATCACAAATGAGGATCAAGACACTATCATTTGAAGTTACCTCAAGGATGATTTCGCGAGATGGGTGTGCACTAGTAGGTTCATGACGAACCCAAAACCATGTTATTTGAGATTTGGCTATTTTAAATCTCAGATTGATTTTGGTTGTAAATGCCTAGATTCGATTTTAATTTTTGGTTGCTTTTTTTAAAGATTGATAAAAATAAGGAATAAACCAAAATTAGTTAAAAAGTCAAATATATATATGTAATTTGATTGTAAATGCTTAATTATTTATATAGATTTATAGATTTCACTTGACTAAGAAATTTTAATATATAAAATTTATTAGATTTTTTAATTAAAGTTCATTAAAAATATTTTATTTTTATTTTATAATTCTTTAATCAAAACCAAAACCAAATAAATCAAATTATAATAGTTTGGTTAATTGATTTTAGTTATTTGGATGGTTCTATTTTAAATTATTTGGTTTGTTTGTTTAACAAAAAATTCACCTCAATTGCTCAGATTTTGTGGTGATGACTCAGTGCACTATTGAATGAGAGGGAAGAAGCCTTGACTGAGCTTAGATCCTCGCCTTCACATCAAAATGAAGTTTCCTCGGATCATCTTTTTTTCAAAATCCACTTAGTTTAAAGTATTTCTCCAAAATGAAGTGGGGTGATTTCCAATGGCTTTGGGAGTTCTAGGAGAGGAGAATGAGGAATGAGGTTTTCTTCTAAAACCTTGTAATAAAAGTGAACGAAAATCAACTTTTTAAATTCCAAACTCATGTCATTTGGTTTGGGGTGGTTGGGAATGGAAGAGAATCATGTGGCTATGGTTGGCTAAGGCATGGAAAGTGCCATGAAGGACAAATGTCCTAGCCAAGGGAGGTGAGTGTCCTTCATGCCAAGTGTTCCAATGGGAGAGTGAGGTGATTTCACCTCCCCATGTGTCATGGCTGCCCAACCACTCCTTGAGAAAAATTAGTGTCCTTGGTGCCGTGGAAATGGATGTCAAGTGGCCAAAGAAGAGAAATAACCACTTGGGAAAGTGTCTTTTCTCATTGGATGCCCTTGACCCAAGGGCAAAGTGGTCATTTGGCATTGAATTTAATTTGGGCAGATTTGAAATGAGTCAAAAGTAAGTTGGACCAAATTTCATGTCATTTGAAGTTCATTTGGTTTAATTTGGGTTAATTTGACCCATTTGGGTCAAATTGGGTCAAAATGAGTTAGGTTGACCAATTGGTCAAATTAGATCAAACTAAGAGTTGGGGCAAGTTCAAATGACTATTTGGAGTACATTGGTTCAATTGGTTTCAATTATTAGTTTAATTTGGAATTAATTTGGATTTTGTCCAATTTGATCCTTTAGGTCAATTTGGGCTAAGTTAACCGATTTGACCTAATTGACCAAATTGGCTTGAATCATGACTTGGTTTGAATATGGTTGATCATTTAGAATATATTGTAGGCTTTGGTTTCAATTAATTTTGGTTTGATTTAATTTCAGCTTGATTTGATCTTTTAGGTCAAGTTGGCTTCATGGTCAATTGACTAGAGTTGGCAATTGATCAAATTGAGTTTACTAAGATTCAAGTTCAATAATCAATTTGGTAAACTTGTTGAAATCAATTTGGTTTAGGACAATTTGGCTAGTTTGGGTTCATGTGGGTTAAAGGGTTGACTTGGTCAATAGGCTAGGTTGACTTGGTTTGACCCAATTCATAACAATTGATTAACCTATGATGATCAACAAGCTTGAAATAAAGTTTGGATTGACTTAATTCACTTTTATTTAGATTGAATTGAATTGTGATTCATGTCAGTCAAATTGCCCACTTTGGGTTAAGTGAGCCAATTAGGTTTAGTTGGCTTGATCAAGGCTTGATTCAAGTTTGGTTGAACTCACATTTGGATTTGTGATTGAAATATAAATCCATTTGCAAGTGATATGGATTCAAATGGGATTTGATTCATTTGATAATTTCAAGTCAAAGGATGAACATGAGTTTGACTTGTGTTTGATTTTTGAATTTAGTTTTGGTTTAGTGATTGAGGATTGAGTTTATATTTAGATTCATGATTGAAAGATTGATTGAATCATGAAGAAAAATCAAGGGTTTGGCTTGATTTGAGTTTTATTTGGCTAAGTTCAAGATTTTGACTTGAAGGCTTAGGTTGGATTTTGGTTGAGTTTGAGTTTGAGTTTTGAATTTTGTTTTGGATATTTGAATTTATAATTCATATAAATGAGAATATAAATGGGTTATGAGAAAATTTCTTAAATTTGAATCGATTTGGATTTGATTTGAGCTAAGCCCATTATAATCAAAGGCTTAGAAATATTTTGAATTTGAGTTATGGATTTCAATCATTTTGATTATTTGGAATTGATTCATGATTTGAGAAAATCCATTGAAATTGATTCAAGGTTTGATTTGGAGTTGAAATGAGTTTGAGTTGATTTGAATTTGACTTGAAAAAAAAGTGAAGAGTTGGTTCAAGCTATGGCAAATTTTCCTAACACCCAAGGCATGACCTATTTCTATGATAACTCTCCTAATCTAGGGCTAGGTGAGTGTCCACCTAATCACTAGAATCTTAAGACTAAGGGTCTTAAAGTGAAGTCCATGTCTGGAGGGGTTGAGAGCTCATTCCAAAAAGGTCAACAGAAGAACTCCTCTTGATCGATCACACTTTTCTAAAAATAAACCAAAGATTGATACCTACCTTTAATCTTTGGAGACAATGATCATTTACATTAATTGAGAGTATTCTGGAATCTCCTGAATGTAATTAACTATGGGGCTGAAGACAACTAACCCATTTAAACTAAACTTGCTTTATTTTTTTTATGTAAATGGGGAAGAATCTTTGGTATTCGAAGACCATGTCTTAGAGTCCTGATAAGGTTCATAGGTGTTGACTTTATCTTTCAGATATTACCCTTCTCAATGCATTTCCCCCTAAGAGAACATTCATGGATCTGGTGTTCCAAAGTGTTGTAATATTTTTTTTCATCTATCCTACAAAAGGGAGATGATAGAATATGTATAAAATATTTCACCAGATTTTACACTATGGGATGGTTCCTCTCTCCATCTTTGGTAAATGATTATGTCTCCAAGTATGGGATTTTACTTTTGTATGATTCCAAGACTATCTTTCTTTCCATGTCTTACTTATTTCACCCTATTAAGCTAGCCAACATTTAGTTTTAGGATCTCACCCATGGGTTCAAAACTCGGGTTCTCCAATGGGTAAAATAAAATCTAATAAAAATAATAAGACTTCCTCCTACCATTTTTATAAAAGGTTCATTCAAAATAAAGACAAAATAAATCTTTCATAAAAGTCTTAGTATTCAAAAGAACTTTTTTCAAAATACACTTACTAAAATATTTACACTATATCTAACAATTTTCATAATTGTTATATATGTATATTTCAAAATAAAACCAACAATCATATTTTCCAAAATCATATGGACTTCTTCACTAAATTCATTTTAATGAAGATTTCATTTTCAAAAATAAAATTCCAACAATCATGTTTCAAAAAAAGCATAAAATTTGAAGATGGGCCTTTCCATTCAATACATCCAAATGTGTTGGATGGATGTTACATCTTCAAGCAAAATCAATTTGAAGTCCACAACACATTCCACATGTGTTAAGTTGGAATATTCCTTTTCAAAAAATGCATATAAAACCTTTCATTCAATATACCCACACTTATTGAATGGAGGTTTCATTTCCAATCAAAATCAAAAATATACTTTTAAAAACCACATATGAACATCTCCATTTAATATACCCAAATTTATTGAATGAAAATTTCATTTCCAAATAAAATGACACTATTTTGAAACCCCACTTAACATACTCCATATATGATTATGTTGGGATTTCTGCTTTTAAAAAATTTGATTTCCATCTTACATGCCCAAATTTGTTAAAATGGAAATCTCTCTTTTCAAAATCAACAAAACACAAAAATTTTCAAATGCATTTGAACTTCATTTTTAGCATACCATTTTTCTAAAGTGAATTTTCCATTTAAACAAATTTGAAACACATTTTGAATTTCATTTAGCATAATCAAATTTGCTATGAAATTCCATTTCATAAAAAAATTCAAAACACATTGGAACTTCATTCTAGCCACATTTGCTAAATGGATTCCATTTTCAAAACAAAATTTTTAAAACACATTTGGAACTTCATTTTAGCATACCACATTTGCTAAAAGTGAAGTCTCCATTCTTAAAAAATAAATAAATAAATAAAAACACATTTTTGGAATTTCATTTACCATACTCAAATTTGCTAAGTGAAATCTCCATTTCACAAAATTCAAAACACTTTTGGATCCTTCATTTAGCATACCACATTTGCTAAAGTGAAGTCCCCATTTGCAAAACAAAATCTAAAACAAAAAGAAATACATTAGGACTTCCTTAGCATACCCAAATTTGCTAAGAATCTTATTTTCAAAATTAAATCAAAAACAAAAAGAAACACTTTAGAATTTCCTTAGCATACCTAAATTTGCTAAGGATCCTCTTTTTTAAAATAAAATCAAAATCAAAGAAACACATTAGATTTCTTAGCATACCTAAATTAAGAATCCTTTTCAAAAAATTTCAAAACAAACACTTGATTCATCATTTAGCACCCAAATTTGCTAAATGAGAATTCCATTTTCAAATCACAAATGATTCATAAAACAATCCAAACAAAGAAAAAAAAAGAAATTACTTTCAAACACCTCACTTAGCATACCCAAATTTGCTAAGTGAGTGAATTCCAAAAATCTCAAATCAAAAACAAAATTAGTTGACCCTTTACTTTAACATACCCAAATTTGTTAAGTAAAGGGTCCTCAAAATCAAAAAAAAAAATCAAAATTCAAACATGAACCTATGGAAGCATCTCATCAAAAATATTTGAACCCATTTTAAACATACCCAAATTTGTTGAAAGTGGATTCTACTTTCAAAAATCCTCTTTTCAATCAATCTCAAAATCTCTTCTAAATCGATATGATCCCCACTTAACACTTTCAAGATGTTGAGTTTGGATTCAAATTCAAAAATCAACAAAAATAGAGATATGATTCAAGTTTTTTCAACATTGCAAACTCATCATTTTCAATTTTAGTTGATGCAATGGCCCAAAGTATGTGTTCATGTTTCTGAGATGGACTGGCCCTGATCAGTCCTTCCTTATTATGCCCACCTCATCCACTTTGGTGATGTGAGGAGATTACATACAAGGGCACTCACTAAAAAAGAGGATGATCGGGAGAAATCATTTAGTTTACATGCCATCTAATTGAATATTCTCTCACAAAGAAATGTTCCCACATCAAAGTTTCCCATAGTCTTGGTGTTGTTCCCATGTCGCCTTAGTTGACCTCCAAGGAAAAAATTTATGAAACTTTTCTTCTAAGATGTTTACTTCTATCTTCAATCTATGCAGAATAAAATGAAGATAGAAATATACTCTTTATGCATTTTTGGATACCACATAGATCTGCAGATGTTCTTATTAAGGGTGATTGGGTACGACATTGAGGAGAGGTGTACTATCTCAAGAAGAGTCACCCCACAATGGACCTAATCACCTCAATAAGGACTCTAAGAATAATGGGTCTACATACTGAGATTCTTCCCTACTTTACATGAAAAGTAAAGTAAGATTTATTTTAAATGGTTAAGTTCCTATGGGCAAGCCCCCATAGTTAATTACATCCTAAGAAGGGGATTCCTTAGGAATACTCGATTAAGGTAAATGATCACTCCAAAGATTTCAATAGGACTATCAATTGATTTTTTTTAGAAAATGGGGATTGATCAAGAGGAGGAGTTCTTATCAAGCCAAATGAAGATGAGAGATGTTTAGATACTCTAAGCCTAGTAAACATCCTAAACTATCATATGGTTGGGCTTTATATTTTTGAAAATGAATTATTTATTTGAGCTGAATTTTTATTAGAAGTTTAGGGATTATAATTACACAATACAAGATTATGAAAATTCCTAAGAGGTGAGGATTTATGCTTATGGCCCATTAGAAGGGAGAAGCAACCTCAAAAATTAAATCTAGGGAGCTTTGGTCAGGGCCAAAAGCATGACTTAAATCTAAGGTGAAAATAGGTTTTTGGTTTACTCCATAAAAGAGGACAAACCACCTAACTACTTGGACTTACAACCGCCTAGGGGTGGCTGCCAACTAACTCCTCCTACTATTTTAAATTCATGTAGGCAAGTCTTATGATTTATGGAAGATAGCTAAGTTGTTGTTTACTTTAGAAAGAGACTAAGTCCTTAAACTCATTCCCTAAGAGACTAGATCATGTAAGGGCAGGAAAAATGACCTAGATCTAATGCAAAACATATTACATTTTACTTTCATTTTTGGACAATCATTTGACTCGCTTAGGATTCATATGCCTAATTCATGAAAAAATAAGATTATGGCCAAAATCAGGAAGGGAGGTTCATTTTCACCATGGCTCTCAAAGATCAAGTTCTCAAAGGTGGAAGCCCTCCAATCAAGAGTGAAATAATATATTTTATGCATGATGTTAGAAAGAAATACTCATCCAAAGGGAATGCTAATTCTTTTATCTTGATTTTAACCTAAGCTTTAGGTGAGGTTATGAGTTGTTTATTTTAAGTTGTTATTTAATTTGGTAGAAGATTTATTTTTCCCTAAGACACTAATCATCATCCAGGCCATATATCAAAGCAAGGAAGAAACTAGAAAAATATGTTATCTTAATGCACAAGCTAAACAAAGCATCAAACACTTTATAAAACTAACATAAAAGAATAAAAAGCTATTTGTGGTCGCACCACACAAATCAAAATAAATTAAAAGCTCTACCTTATACAACCCATTACAAATGAATTAATTTACAATCAAGTTAAAAAATTTATGTTATGGGGGTCTTCATTTCTTCTTTTCTTCTTTCTTATTTCTTCTTTTGGTTTTTTCTTTTGGATGGTTGGGAGGTGGTTGCTCCAAAGGCTTTACATGATACATAAAATGTAATCTTATGACCAATGTTCATCCTAATCCCCCATAACATTCATTCCAAATTCTTAATTGCAAAAATTACATGAAGAGGAAAAGTAAATCTAACTAGCACATGCAAAATAAAGATTAGCTAAACAAATCATACAAATCCTAAGCATGTATATTGGACTTAGCTCCCCACACATGGGTAACCAAGTCCACCCGGCCTATTGGATTATGCTTAGGGGTATAATCACCTACACAGCAAAAGCAGAAATATTTTTATTACAGCGCCCCTTAAACACAATCTCCTACAAAAAATAATGATTAAACTAAATCATCCTACCATTCATTCTATGCACATTCACCCTAACATCCAAAACTAGAAATACATCACAAAATAAAAGCAAACATCATGCAGCCCTAACCTAAAGCTAGAAGTGATGACTTAACCTAATATGCTTTTAAGGTTTATGTGTACTAGGCAGTAAAGTTTAGATTTTCTATGTGAAGATGTTCAACTTAGATGGGTGGTTTCATTTAAGTGTTTAGTTGATTAAATTTTATTTGGTAATTTATTTTTGTTTAAGTGAATCCTATAATTAATTACTAAGTTATAAAGAGAGGGAAAAGAGAAGAGAAATTCCCTTTCCTTCCCTACCCTAAGTAATTTCCAAAGTGGATTTATATTTGATTTTGTTTGGCGAATGTTTTATTATGTGTTTTAATTAATTCTAAAACCTATTCAAAAATAAAGGCATTTTAAGATTTAGTCAAGTGAATTAATATCACAAAACACAAATCACTTCATTTCTTTCCCAACATGTATAACATGCATATGAATGAATCCTAAGCATATCTATACATACAAATGGAAATGTTTAGCACACTTTATGATGAATGCTAAGAAATGTTACTTAAAAAATTGGAATGCTTTATGATGCATGATTTTCATTAAGTAGAAAAGAGGGGTTTATTTTATCCATTATTCACATGCACATGTATATGTATGAAAGGCATAAGTGAGGACGGCGTCATTGTTAGCACCAAGGGTATAAGGTATAAGACCTACTTAGGGCTACTTAAAGCCTCGCAACCCCGGGGTTGTCCAGACTAATATATCATTTTTTTTAAATACAAACACATGTATAAAAGAAATGAATAGAAATAGAAAGATACAAAAAATTTGTATTTGTTTATTTATTTTGTTTATGCAATCTATATGTTCAAGTGTGGATGTCCTTCTTAAGTAATAGCATAGAATGATAGAATGGGGATAGCAAGTGTTATGTTCTTTTCAAATGAACTATACACTTTGCAAATCCTATTCAAAACTATGCTAAAAGAAAAGAGAAGGCTATACTATGCACATCTTCATATTTATCTACATGCAAGCTCATAAATAATTATAAGTAGCACACTTTCAGTTTTATTTGATTTATAGATTTTGAAAATAGTTTTGAATTTAATAGTGATAATAGCCATTCATATTTTACTTTAGCCAAAACATGTAATTTGACATAAAGAAAATATTTCATTTCATTTTGATTTTTTTAAAAGATATGAATGCATGAATTTCATATGACATACACATTTAGCATGCTAGGAAAGAAATAAAGTGATGAAAGTAATGTAAATTCATTCACCTAATTAATTCTAAAGACAATCCTATGAAATAAGAAAGTTTAAAGTGAATCAAAGTTTATTTAATGTGATTTTGTTTTGAATTTGTTTTATGTTTGATTTAGGAAATGTGAAAGAATGTTTGCTGGTCCTAACCCATTCCATGTGTATGGTATTTTAGTTTAATTTTTTAGATTAGATGATTTTTTTATATTTTGATTAGGTTAAGCTATGAATTAAGTGTGTTAATTATCCCTTACCTATACCACCTTAGCATATTTAATCAAATAATTATGAACCTATGATATGATATAAAACCACACAAGGAATTTAAATCAGTAATGCACCTAAGAAGAAAAGGGCATAATGCATTTGGCTCATGATTAATGATTAATTAAGCTAAGGGGTTTAAGTCAAGTAATTTCATAACCCCTCTCACACATGTGAGTTAGATTTTGATTTCCTTAATGTACTTAGATTATTGAACACCTAAGCATCTACCCAAGATGGATTAGTTAAATTTTGGAAGGTTTTAGAATTTTATCAAATTTATTAGGTAGATAATTAGTGAATTAATCTTTAATTAAGTTTGGATTAAGGAAGAAAGAGGGGGTTTAAGGAATAAATTAAATAAAATATCCCAAAATTATTTCCTAAACCTCCTATTCATTTAAACAAATCTTAATTAACCCAATCAAGAAATTAAACCATTGATTACACACTTAATTAAACTTAATTACATTAAGATGATAATTAGAAAACAATCTAGAAATTCCTCTAATTAAACCATCAATAACTCCTAAGAAAATTATGGGAGGCAGAAGTCATCCCACTAATCATACACAAGAAGTTTGGAATTAATCCGTGTTGTAATTATAGCGTAATTAGCAAAATAAAATTCCCAATAAAACTTAAATATAGAAAATAATACTATTCAAAATTCATTAAAATTAATTTTATAATAATCTAGGTTTAAATTCATTTCATATGCAATTTATTTCATATTTTTTTGATTTTCTACACTTAGATATGAATTTTGAAGTTTCCTTGATTAATTAAGTATTTAAATCCCTAATTATATAATGAATCCGGTGAATGGAGTACATGGCATGTGCTTTCCATGGGGCACGATGGGATTTACTATTTAAGATTTCACATCATAGCATCGCATCAACAGTGGTGATACGCGCTTTCTCCCTGTCCATCCGATCAAAGATCGGACGGTTGAGGTTAAATCCGCAGTTCTAAAGGGATAAAATGTGGGATCTACATGGATTTAGTCATTCCCATCCATCCAAAATGCATGGATGGATGGCCCACAATTCTCCTCTGATCTTCCTGAAGATGGCCCACCCATCTTAGGGAAGATCCAAGCTCGATTGCTGATTGAATCAAACTCAACCCACCCATCTAAAAATCACATCTAATTTCTCATGGGATGAGACTTTCTTCATAAAGCTCCACATATGGCTAGATTGAGCTCGAAATGGCATACCTCTGAGGAGGCTATCACCTACGCCGATGGAGAAGCTTCATCTAGTGGAGATGAAGCTTTTTGAGGTGTTGAGATTGGGTGATCCTTCTTGGCCAACTCCACCTTCACTTGAGCTCTGTCTTGGTTGAAGTAGCACCTCCTCTTGCCTTTGGAGCTTGGGAAAAGCTTGGGTGAATTGATTGAGCTCCCGATGAAGCTAAAGAGAATTGGATTGGTATTGAGTGAATGGGATTGAATTTCAATGAGCTTTATTTTCACCTAGGAAAATTGAGAAGATGAAATATCTAACTCACTTTAGGAAGCTTGGGAACCCTAGCAATGGCTCTCTCTAAGTTCCTATGCTTCAATTGAATATGGCAGAATAAGATTCAAGTGAAATTAGGGGGAATATATCTCTCCCTAGAGCAATCAGGAGCCTTCTCCATTTTGATCCAAAGCTCCTTGAGTGGGTTTTAAGGCTAGAGGTGTCCTTGCATTGGCCTAAGGAGTGGAGTAATGGAGCTCCCATGTGATTAAAGTGGAGGAGGATTCCATGTGGCCATTTCAAGCAAGACAATGTTGACCTTGGGCTTGACCCAAACCCATTGGGTTAGGTGCACTACACTCACTAGTATCCACTTGGTCCACTAAGAGGGTGTCAAGTGGTCATGAAGAGGATTTGACCAAATTCCAAGTGAATTTGGCCAAAATTTACCCTATGGCCTAAGGGTAAAATGGCCATCTAGCTTGGGTTTCAATTTGAATATGTTTAATACATTTGAAAAATAGGTTAGGCCTAGTTTCATTGAATTTAAAATTGGTTTGATGTGATTTGGCTTATGTTGACCGATTTAGATGTGTCAACTTGGGTCAATTTGACCCATTAATCAAATTATGTTAAACCAAGGGTTGGGTCAAGTTCATATGACCATTTGAAATATTTTGGGGGCTTTGGTTTGATTCAATTTGGCTTATATTTGGTTTTGGTTCAATTGAGTTCATTTAGGTCAAATGGGTCAAGTTGAATAAATTGACCCATTTAACCTATTTGGGTTAGGTCATGGGCTGGTTTATGTTTCATTGGTCATATGAAATGGATTGGTATCTTTATTTCCAATCAATTTGGTTTATATTTGAGTTTGGCTCAATATGACCCTTTAGGTCAAGTTGGGTTCAAGGTCAATTGGCTAGGTTAGGTCTAGTTGGCCAATTGAGGCTTTGGTCAAGTTCAACAATCATTTTGGAATGAACTTGACCCATTGGTTTCAATGAATTTAGCTTAGATCAATTTTTGACATATTTTGACTTTTTAGGTCAAGTTGGGTCAACTTGGCTCAAGTGGCCAATTGAGCTAGAGTAGGCTCAAATATTGACTTGGTCAAGTTAAAATATTGATCATGAATGAACTTAGATCAATGGTTTCAATCAATTTGGCCTATGATGGATTTTTGGCTATGTTGGGTTTCATTTTGGCTAAGTGTTGACTTGGTAAACCCTTAGGTTTGACTTGGTTTAACCAAATTTGAGTGATTGATCATCTTATGATGATTGTTGATCATGGTGAGAGGGTTAGATGGGCTTAGTTCAATCCAATTTGCTTAGGATTAGAATTTGGCTCATAAGGGTACTTTAGGTCACTTTGGGTCAAGTGAGCCTAAGTGAGTCAAATGGCTTGATCAAAGCTTGATTTGAGTTTGATTGAACTCACATATAGACTTATGATTGAAATATAAATTTATTTGCAAGTGGTTTGAAGTCAAATGAGTTTTGATTCATTTGACAATTTCAAGTTCAAAGGGGTGAACATGAGTTTGACTTGGGCTTGATTTTTTGAATTTATTTTTGGTTTGATGATTGAAGTTTGTGTTTATGTTTGGATTCATGATCAAAGGATTGATTGAATCATGAAGAAAAATCTAGAGTTTCACTTTATTTGAAATTAATTTGGCTAAGTTCAAGATTTTGACTTGAAAGGCTTAGGTTGGATTTTAATTGAATTTGAGTTTGATTTTTGGACTTGGTTTGGGTTGTTTTAATTTATATCTCATTTATATATGTGAATATAAATAAAAATATAAATGGGTTATGAGAAAATTTCCTGAATTTGAAGTGATTTGAACTTGATTTAGGCTAGCTCCTTAAGAGGGAATCAAAGGACTTAGGAAAGATTTGTGATTTTGATTTGAATTTTGGATTTAGTTTGGTTGATTTGAATTTATATTTCATTTATATATGTGAATATAAATGAGAATATAAATGGGTTATAAGAAAATTCCTTGAATTTGAATTGATTTAGATTTGATTTAAGCTAAGTCCTTCAAAGAGAATCAAAGGACTTAAGAAATATTTTGAACTTGGAATTTCAATCATAGGCTTCAATCATTTGGAACTTATCATGGACTTCAATCATTTGGAATTAATTTAAGTTTGGAGAAAATTAATTAAGTTGAAATTGATTTAAGTTTGACTTGAAGGAAGGAAGTGAGGAATTTGGTTCAAGCTATAGGGTAGGAAAATTTTCTTAACACCCCTAAGGCATGACCTATTCGTATGGCTAACTCTTCTAAGTCTCTAAGGCTAGATTGAGTGTCCACCTAATCACTAGATGTGTCTTAAGACTAAGGATCTCTTAAAGTCTAAGAGGAGTCCTATGTCTAATATGAAGAGATTGAGAGCTCATCCTAAAAATGAGGTCAACATGCTCACGAGTTTCCCTTACAACAAACCGCCACCTCTCTTAGTTTGACAGAGGGCCGAGAGGCATACATGGCCTTCATGTTACTAGCTAGCTAGGTAGCTGGCGCCTCTTGTGGATTTTTGATAGCTCGTGCCAACCATACAGATAGTATCTTACTCATGGGGACTACACATCATAAGAGAGTAGCTCTTATCTCGAGAGAGTCAGAGGTGCCATCACCACACTGCTCTTCTCTATGTCTACTATCTCCTATACATGTCTCAGCATCTGCTATTCCAGCCAAGGCCATGAAGGCCGCATCGGGAGAGAAGAGAACCTTGTTGGTGATCCGGCTATGGTGAAGATATCCCATCCCATCAACACCACCTACTGTGGTGAGGCTGAGCTCTCCTACTCGACCTTCTACCCCAGTAGTGATGAAGAAGGAATGGGGACTCAAGTATATATCATCATCACCACCACCATCAAAGATGACATAGATTGTTGCAGAGGTGAGGAGAGCATACCCTTATGGCCATAGATCCTCCTAAGAGTACCACTCCACCTAGATCCATTAGTAGTTAGGAGTACCTTTTCTCTAGTGAGCATAGTCCTCACAAGATCAGCTCACCAGCAGCTTCAGAGGTTAGGTGCCTACCTGTGCATGACAGTGACCCTACTATCGATCAGACCCGATCTTTCATTCCTGTTTAGTTGGATCGATCCCTAGATAACATAGTTTCCTAGTATCTAGTAAAAAAAGGAATCTTAGGATATGTCTAATGATGATAGGGAGAAGATCGCTTTGATCAATGAAGATGATTATTAAGATTCTGAGGGTACATGGTAGATACCGTGGTTCTCCTCTATAAGTAGCATTATGGAAGGTGTTGAGGTGAGTGAAGACACAAACACCACCCAACACCTCCTTCAGAAATAAAATAGAAAGATGAAATAGATATGATGGGGAAGGGCTGAGGACTTATTAGCAATCTTAGCACTTGAATAAGCACCATTCATCCTACTATAGTGACTAGTCAGAGAGTTGTACATGTCTTAGATCAGTCAAGACTTTACCTCCAGTAGAGCAAGGCAGCACCAGTCTGTATAGGAAAGTAATGGATAGTATCTCCATACAATAAAAAGATATCAAGACTATGGTTGAGCAACAAGTGAGAGAATCATTGGCTCAAGCCTAAGGAGGATCATCAGTTCTAATGGGTAGACCCTACATGGAGGAATTCGATGCCATCCAATATCCTAAAGGTTTTATGCCTCCTTCTATCAAGAGCTTCAATAGCAATGGGAACCCGAGGCAGCAAATTGCTCACTTCAGGGCCAATTGTTGCAACGTCGGTGACAATGATTCTTTACTCTTACATCTCTTTGTTAGTAGCTTAGCGAGTATAGCCTTTGATTCGTACGCTGAACTTCCAAATAATTCAGTGAAGACTTTTATTGAGTTACGGTAACTCTTCATCAAGAGGTTTGCTGGGTCTTAGCAAAGGGTGACTGTAGGCGATCTAATTGTGGCTCAAAAAAACCCCGGTGAGTCCCTCATTGATTAAATTCTCAGATGGCATAATTTGAGTATGAAATGTGAACCACAAATTTTCTAAATAGCATGCAGATTCGCTTAAGAATATCCATGGCTCGCCTTCATGCTCAAAGGTATCACAATCAAAACTTTTGAGAAATTAATCAACAAGGCTGCTAGCTTACAAAGAGAAGCCAAATAGTTGCCTTTTCCAGACCAATCAATAAAGGAGAAGCCATAGAAATCTTTTGAGAAGAAGCTCATGGCAGTGATAGCAGTAGATAAGGGGAAACAGCAGGCCAGAGAGCAGTTAGAGAGACCTCGTGCTCACTAGCCATCACTTCCTCCTCCTCTACCACCACTGAGGTAGCCCTTTCGAGCACCACAATGGCACCTGAGCCCAAGTAGCCTATGCACCACCTCCTCCTCACCACATCATCATCAAGTACACATACATTGTCGGTAGCTATGGTCCACCTACTCTTTTGGATAAACTTAACAAGCCTTATTCATTTAAGAGAGGTAATCGGAAGATCTTTAAGAATCTCTTAAAGAAGCGATTTTTTAGCTACCCAACCTAGAGACTGAGGAAGTAAAAGCAATGATCCTAACTTTTGCCTCTACCATGTATGTTATGTCATGTTTTGGATGATTTCTTCACATTCAAGGACTGGCTTGAACATAGCTTCAAGACTGGTGTTATAGTTATCCCAAAGGAATACCTTGTGGAACAACCATCCAGTTCCATTAGGGTAATCCTTGGGGATACTTCTGGTCCTTCTAAAACTAAAGAAGGTTGGGATATCTCCTTATCTCATACCTCTAAGAAAATTGTCTCAAAAATCAAGAAGCTTTCCTTGCAAGTGCCAGAGCCAGCTCAAACCTCCAACATCATGGAAGGTTTGCAAGTTGCCAAAGCAACTCAGGGAAAGGGGAGCTCAGAAGAAGAAGAGACATGCCAACGGGATAGCCAAGTAGTACAACCACCGATCGAAGTCTAGCCTCCACCCATAGCCTACTACATCAATGACCTCCTCTACTTCAACTAGCTATTCTTCTAGTAGACATCTTGTATCGACAGATAAGGGCATCAAACCCCTCACCCCTCTTACTTTACTTTATTTCTACTATGTACCTCCTATCAAATCCAAAAAATTAAAGAATAAAGCTAGCTTGAATTATATTTGTGCCACTTTTGATGGGCTATCTAAATCTATTCTTAATGATAACTCTTCAAATCTAAACAATAATTATAACAACTCCGATCTTCCTCTTCCAAGTTTAGAGTTGGACCTTCCTTCTCTAAATACTATGGGTTCGCCTCTTAAGATAGACTTGAAATCATCTGATTTTGAGGGTCCCATAGGAGAAGATGTAGATGAGCCATGTGTAGAATCTTCCATTACCCCGCCACAAGAGATCACCTCCTCCAGAAGTGGCAAGGTTCTACCTCTAGGCAGCACCTCAAGATGAAGGAAATAGTCATTGGTTTAAGATGAGAAGCCCTCCACGGATGCTCCACCCTTGGATATGCTTATGGAGGATTAGCCCAAAGTGGACTACAATGTCCTCTCTCACCTAAGAAAGTTGTCATCTAACTAAGCATATACGATGCCCTTATCTTATCCAAAGAGATGAGGGAATCATTAATCAAGGATCTCCTTAATCCTGAGATATGCTTAGCTCAGCTGACCGCTATTAGAGAGGATGCACATTATTCATAGAAGCTCAGGGATACACTTTCACAGATGAAGACCTACTTTTGGGGGACATGGAGCACAACCATCCCCTCTACATTACAATTGACATGGGCAGATTCAGACTTACCAGAGTTCTCATTGATCCAGGTGCATCAGTGAACATTATGAGTCTAAAGACCCTTTTCTATTTGAGGATCAACATCTCCACACTCCAAGGAGATCGGATGATGTTGAGAGGATTCAATAAACAAGGAGAGAGGGCTTTAGGTTCCATAGTGTTACCTTTGGAGATAGGTGAGAACTAAGCCAAGTTTTATATCAATTCAAATACTTCTCATCACTTTGCTCGAGTAGGCCTTGGATACATGAACAAGATGATTCCATCCTCCTTCATGCATCAAGTTCGTGAAGGATGGGATTGAGTACTATGTTAAAAGGAGATGAAAAGCCATTTAGTTAGAGGAGATATATGAGGATGGACCTACTATCTTCCTCAAAACATCCTTTCATGAACTTGGACAAAATTCAAATTCAAAAGAAAAGAAAATGAAGAAAAGAAAAACAAAAGAAAAATAAAGAAAATTGAAAATCCAAGTGAAGAAGAAGAGCATATCACATTCCACCCACGCTTCATTCCATCATATACATGTGGGTAGATGACTCAACCTCCACCAGAGGCAGAGGTAAAAATAAAGATAGTTCTGGTGGAAGACCCCGCTCCATCACCAAGGTTATGTTCTCATAGCACCCCTACTATTCACATAGACTTGGAATCTAGCTCAGAGGATGAGTCTAATGTGATTAGCATACCAGCCAACCCCTCTCAACGGGTTTCATTGGAGGTGACACTTGAGCCAAACAGTGATGAAGACCGGGCCTCCAGATAAAGCAAAGTATTTGAATCAAATGTATATGAAACTATCAGGCAGTAGATAGGAACCATAGCTCTAACCTCACTTTCATCTCAAAAAGTTGAAGGTTTAGTAGTTAAGGAAGCCCCTCAGTCTTCCAGGATGTCAAGCTGAAGAGATTCTTTTTGGGTACATCATCCTCAAATCCTGAAGTTGATGCAGAACTTGAGGATGATTCATATAAAAAAATAATGGAATTGCCTTTTGATTGGTACTTGCCTTGTATTATTAATCTTGCAAAGAAGGGTTTGATTCCTTATTCATGGTCTAAGCATAGGTCAGAGTACTTCAAAAAGCTATGGAATAACATAGTCAGGGATGCACAATCAAGATCAAGACTAGGATTCAGTATAGTGGGTCTAATCGATGATGACGATTACGCTTGTCACAACCATCTGAGTCGATAGGTTCTTTTCACACCAACCAACTCTTATGAGGATGTGTTTAAAAACTATAGATGATCCATGATCTCCAAATCAAAGATGCACCAAAAATTTGAAGAGGAGATCCATTCACAATTGACAAGCTTAAAGAAATCAACCTCGGATAGAAAAAATCCACCCCATATACATCGATTTGAAGAAGAAACCAATGACTTAGTAAGGCTATTGACTGAGTTTAAGGACTACTTTGCATGGAGCTATGAAGAAATGCATGGATTATCTCTTGACATAGTAGTCCACAACCTAGCAATAGATCCTTGCGTTAACCCTATCAAGCAAGCTCTTAGACATGCATTAGAAATTGAACAACGGTCATTTCAAAGTCAAGAAACCGATCGATGGGTTTCATCGTGGAAGAAAAATACCTAGTTAGCCAGTGTCATCCTAGTTAAGAAGAAGAATGGATAAATTCGCATTTACGTTGATTTTAGGGACTTAAATAAGGCATGTCCTAAAGATGAGTTTCCTCTTCCTATACTACAATTAATGGTGCACATCGTCTTATCTCATGCAGTTTTCTCCTTCATGGATGGGTCATATGGCTACAACCAAATCAAGAGGGCCCCTGAGGATGAAAGAAACATTAATTTTCAAACTCTAATCAAAATATATTATTATAGAGTCATACCTCTCAGCCTTAAAAATGCTGGTGCTACATACCAATGGGCCATGACTCAGATCTTCAATGAACTCATCCATCATTAGGTTCAGTGACATGTTGATGATCTAGTAGTCAAAAGTAAAGAAAAGGAAGACCATATCTTTGACTTGAGAGTAGTTTTTGAACAGTTAAGAAAATATAACCTCAAAATGAATCCCCTGAAGTGTGCATCCAGAGTAGCTTCAGAGAAATTTTTTGGATTTGTTCTTCGACACTAGGGAATAGAAATAGATCCTGAAAAGATCAAAGATATCTTAGAAATGCCACCTCCTAAAAGTTAAACTCAACTCAGATCTTTCCAAGGATGGTTATATATCTAAGATGCTTTATTTCCAACCTATCGTGGAGATGCAAGCCATTCTCTGCACTGGTCAAAAAAGGACTCCAAGTTCAAGTGGGATGACAAGTGCCAGCATGCCTTTGAAGATATCAAGCAGCATTTAGTGAAGCTGCCAGTTCTAGTAGCCCCTATCCCGGGAAGACTACTAATCCTCTACACTACTGCATTGGATGACTCTCTCAGCGCTCTGTTGGCCCAATCCAACAATAAAGGGAAGGCGATTGCTCTCTACTACCTCATCCATCATATGATTCCTGCTGAAGCAAACTACCCACCTATTGAGAAACATTGCCTAGCTTTGATCTTTGCATCTCAAAATCTACAGCACTACATGCTTTCTCATAAGTTGAACTTGATTAAATAGTCCAATCGTAGATCTCATGACAATGCTATCCGATGTTTGCATTTGGTCCATGATTCTCTCAAAGTTTGATATCACATTCATACCCTTCCATGTGGTTAAATGCCAAGCACTAGTGGATCTCTTAGCAGCACACCCACTTCTTGTTGATTCTCTGCTCAGTGATGATCTCCTTGATGAATAAATCATGAACTTAGGGGAGATTGACAACCACCGATGGGAGATGTATTTTGATGGTGTAGCTTCTTTTCATAAAGGAGAAGCACCACAATCTACTCTTCTAGAAAGGCAGGGGTAGGAATAGTTCTCTTAACTCTAGACCGTGATGTGATGAGATTCTCATATTATCTCTAACCCTACACCAATAAGCCGAGTATGAGGCTTTGATTGATGGTCCGGAGTTAGCCATTACAAAAGTGTCAAGAGCATCAACATCTTGGGATTCTCAATTGGTCATCAACCGATTGTCTTCAAGGTTCTCAAACCTAAGCTTCATCATTACCATGTGTATACCATGAAGCTGCTGGCCCAAATTCCTGAAGTTACCATCTACAAGGTTCCCGGAGCAAAGAACACAATAGCAGATACTTTGGCCAAACTTGCTAAAGAATTGGCATGTCTAAAAGATGAGTCTAATCCAATAAGGGTCCAAAAAAGAACAAGTCATATCCCTTATTGATGTTTAACTCATCGAGAGACTTTCTCTTGAAGGGGAGGTTCTCGTTGCCTATAAGGATAAGGAGTTGGATTGAGGCAACCGCTTCATAGACTATTTGAACCGACAAACTATCTCAAGAAAATTCATAAGCCCATCAGGTGAAACAGAGAGCTCTCTTATATGCTCTCGTTGATGGAACCTTGTACCGATGGTCCTTTGATCAAATGTGATTACATTATTTAGATAAACCTGAAGCCCGTAGAATTGTAACCGAAGTACATTCAGGTCTATGCGGAGCACATCAATCTGATCTGAAGAGGAAGATGAAGATTAAGAGACTAGGATACTACTGGCCATCGATGATCACAGACTGCATAAATATAGCTAGGATAAGCCATCAATTTCAGGTGCACAGTGTGGTCTTACATCAACCACCCAACATTCTACACCCTACATTTATATCATGGCCATTTGAGTGTTGGGATACTGACATTATGGGTCCGATCAATCCTTCTTCTTCTAAGGGTCATCGATTCATTCTAGCTGCCATCGACTACTTTTCCAAGTGGGCAGAGGCAATCGCACTCAGAGAGGTCACAACTCAAGATGTGCTTCAATTTTTCAGGAACCATATCATATATAGGTTTGGGGTGCCTCAATAAATTATATCTGATAATGGTACTACATTCAAAAGTATCAAGATCAATAGCTTTGCCAGAAGATATGGTATAGATTGAAGATACTCCACCATCTACTACCCCAAAGTAAATGGCTTACTAGAAGCATTCAATAAAACTCTCATCCAAATACTAAAGAAGACTCTCGACGATAACAATCGACACTGGAATGAGCAGTTAGTTGAAGCCTTGTGGACCTACTACACCACATACCAAACTCCAACTAAATCTACCCCATTTTTCTTAGTGTATGAGTTCGAAGCCATTCTACCTTTAGAAGTTTAACTCCCATCAATAAGGATAGCATTTTGTAGCAAGATCACTATAGAGGTTAATGCAAAGTTACGATTAGAAGAGCTCAAAGGTTTGGAGGAGAGTCAAGCCAAAAATCTCGAAGTTGTACAAAAACAAAATGATTCAAGCTCACAACAAGCTAGTCCACCTAGGTCTTTCCATGAGAACTTGTGTTAGTCCTAAGGAGACCAATTATTGCCCGTCAAAAGCTAAAAATCAAGAGCAATACGTAAGGCCCTATGTCATAGAGAGGCTACCAAGGAGGATCTTATTATTGATTGTAAAGGTGAACACCAGATGCTTCCAATTAATGGGCTATATTTGAAGAAATTTTACCCATAAACATGTTTGAAAATAATTATCAATAAAAGAATAAAATTTTGATTCCATTTCATCAATCTTCTCTTCTTTGAGCATTATTGCTTATCTTGAATGCCACATGTTTAGGATAGGTGTAGAGCATCTATCCCTCTTTCACAAACACAAATAAACACAATCTGCTACTAGAATAGGTGTGAGAGAACCCAAGAGGCATCCTATTTGATTAACTAAGTTAGTGTGGAAAGCGACATCCTTTCTTGGTGGGAATCCTAGCCATTCATGGCACATTTCATCAAATTAAGTGTGTTTTGGTAGGTGTGAGATCAAGTGGCATCCTATTCCAACACACAACAAAATAACACAAATCTTTGTCTCGCTATTTTGATGTGGAAAGCCCCACATGGCACTCACTTATGCTAGGTCGGTTTACATCTTGCCTATGTCACGTCACTTGTTTGGAAGATGTGAGTCCCGCTTTCTTCTAACTTGACCATTAACCAATGAGTGCTTGTTATTAGATGGTAGACTTCTTGCAACCCAGTATTGTTGATTTTGTTTAAGAAGATGTGAGTCCCCAGCTTTCTTCTTGAACTAACCATGATGCTAACTAGGTGAGTATATTTGAGGTTTAGGATCACCAAAGGCTCCTTTCCTCTTGACTACATTTGAGTTGATATAAGTCCTCCGGTGGCATTCACTCTAGTCACCCTTCGATGGCTTTTTCAGAGAAGATAGACTATCCCAATGTTCCTATAGGAGGATGTGAGTCCCAGCTTTCTTCTATTGTAGCAAATGGGCACCTTAGGTTGGTTGATGTTGCTATGCTTGTGACTCACCAGTGGATACACCACTCTTGGTAAATGTGAGTCCATATGCTTTCTCATTGAGTTGACCATCGAATACCTATTTGATATATGACTAGTCATGTCATCTTCTTCAAGGTTTTGGATCAAGCCTTTAGTGGCCCCTCTCCCTATGGGCATTCTATTTGGATCACATCCTTTGTGACCCCATTTAGACACTACTCGGGTTACTCTTGGATTGGATAATTCCCCTTTTCTAGTAGCCACCCCTGTGATTGGAGAATTTGTTCGGATGCGTGATTCTCCTTGGTTCGATAAATCTGAGATAGGTCTAGGATATAAGCTCCTTCTCGGTTTGATCCCTCACAAACTGAGTCCATGATAAAATAAAAACAAATAAATAAAATTTTTTCTTGTGGATTAGGAATTCAAGCCCCAAAGGGCCCTTTTCCCAAGTAGCATCCTATCTTTAGGGCAATGTACTCCCATAAAATTGCGACTACGAGTTGAGATAAATCCTGTTGTACTCACTCAGTAGTCACCTTAGGTCGGTTCAATCTATTTTTCCATAAGCGGTTACCGGTCATTTCTCTTTGGAAGATGTAAGATTATGATGCATTCTTTCATGACCAACAGCTAGGTGGTTGATTATTGTAAAACGATCACCGTGGTCTTTTGTAGTGGAAGATGTGAGTCCCATGCTTTCTTCCTTGAATTGATCATTGCAAATCGAAAGGCACTCCTTTGGTTGGATAGTTCTCCTCTCAGCCGGGAAGCTACTCCCATTAGTTCAGTAAATCTGAGATAGGTATAGGATGATATAAGCTCCTTCTCAGTGTGATCCATCGCAAACCAATTGAATTCATCAAAATAACTAAAAAATAAAATTAATTTTGACTATCCTTGAGTTAATTTTAAGTCCCCGGCATTCACTCAATAGTTACAGGTGGGTTCAACTTGTTACCCAAAGTAACCGATTATCTTTTTTGGAAGATGTGAGTCATACTTTCTTCTAATTGATCATTGTAAACGAAGGCATCCTTTGGTTATAGTCTTGGTTGGTGACTACTCCCTTTGGATTTAGTAAATCAGATAGAACACATGCTCCTTCTCATGTGATCCATCGAAACCAAGGATCCATCAAAACATAATAAATGAAATTAATCTTGACTATCTTTGAGTTGATCTAAGTCCCCGGTGCATTCACTCAATAGTCATAGGTTGGGTTCAATCCATTGCCTTTCCAATGGATTACCCCAACATAGTCTACTTTGGATGTAAGTCTACTATGCTTTCTTCTAGTTGACACAAAGTCATTCTCTTTGGTTGGTTAATCCTATTATGTGTTTGGCAGACTACCCCATTGGATTGGTAAATTTGAGTTAGGCCTAGGCCTCCATGGCTCTTACTCAGTGTGATCCATCGCAAACCAACAAGGTCCATCTTAAAATTCAAAAATCTAAAAATCTGAAAGAAAATTAACCCTCCTCCCTCAGTGGATTCAAACAAAAAACAAACAAAATAATCAAAACAATCAAAACAAATAATAATCAATCAACAAGTCAAATCAATTTCTCTCCCCAGTGAGACTCAAATCGAATCAAACCTCTTATCCCCTAGTGGATGATTTGAACCTGTTTCCCTATTTCACATACTCTATCCCTATTGGATTCTTCCTTCTCTCTCTTATGTCTTTGACACAAGTAGAGTCACATTGCACTAAACTCTAGATTCCTTCCATACCTTGGGTTAGGTGTAGATTGTTTCTGTTAGCGCTTCTGATCATTCGATATTGTTGATCCTCTCGGTCAACACCAATATGTCTGTACCTTGTCGGTCACACTGGGAGCCCTTTGTTGACCTCATTTTAGGATGAGATCTTAACCCTCCATCTTGACAAGATTCTCCTTAAGAACTTCTAGTGATTAGGTGGATATTCAACCTAATCAAAGACTTAGAAGAGTTAGCCATAGAATAGGTCATGCCTTGGGTGTTAGGAAAATTTATCTACCTATAGCGAACCAACTCTTCTTCTTTCAAGTCAAACTCCAACTCAAATCAATTCCAACTTAACTGATTTTCTCAAAACTTAAATAAATTCCAATTGATTTTCTCCAAACTCAAATCAATTCCAAATTATTTCAATCTTATTATTGAAATTTTAAATCCTAAAAATCTTTCCTAAGTCACTTTGATTCTATCTTATGGACTTAGCCTCAAATCATATTAATTCAAATTCAAAAAATTTCTCATAACATTTATATTCTCATTTATATTCATAAATATAAATGAAATATAAATTCAAATACCAAAAATCAATTCAAAACTCAAATTCAAATTCAACCAAAATCGAACCTAAGCCTTTCAACTCAAATTCTTGAACTTAGCCAACTCAATCCTTTAATCAGGAATCCAAATATAACAAACTTCAATCATCAAACCAAATTAAATTCAAAATCAAACCCCAAATCAAACTCATGTTCACCCTTTTGAACTGAAATTGTCAAATGAATCAAAACTCATTTGACTCCAAATCACTTGCAAATGGATATATATTTCAATCATAAGTCCATATGTGAGTTCAATCAAACTTGATTCAAGCCTTGATCAAGTCAATTGACCTAGGCTCACTTGACCCAAAGTGACCTAAAGTACCCTTTTGAGCCAAATTCTAATCTACCCAAATTGGATTGAACTAAGCCCACTAAGCCTCACATTATGCAACAATCATCATGAGATGATCAATCACTCAAATTGGGTCAAACCAAGTCAAACCTAAGGGTTGACCAAGTCAACACTTAGCCAAAATGAAACCTAAACTAGCCAAAATCCACCATAGGCCAAATTGATTAAAACCATTGATCAAAACTCATTCATGATCAATGTTTGAACTTGACCAAGTCATCATTTGAGCCTAACCTAGCCCAATTGGACACTTGACTCAAGTTGACCCAACTTGACCTAAAAAGTCAAAATGTGTCAAAACTTGATCTAAGCCAAATTGATTGAAACCAATGGGTCAAGTTCATTCCAAATCACTTGTTTAACTTGACCAAAGCCCTAATTGGCCAACTAGACCCAACCTAGCCCAATTGACCATGAACCCAACTTGACCTAAAAGGTCCTATTGAGCCAAAATCAAATTGAATAAAAAATTAATTGGAAATAAAGAAACCAATATACTTCATATGACCAATGAAGCCTAAACCAACCCATGACCTAACACAATTAGGTCAAATGGGTCAAATTGTCAACTTGACCATTTGACCTAAATGAAAATCAAATGGACCAAATTCAAATATAAATCAAATTGAACCAAACTAATGATGCCAACATATTTCAAATGGTCATATGAACTTGACCCAACCCTTGGTTTGACCCAATTTGACTAATTGGTCAACTTGACCCAAGTTGACCCATTTTGACCTAAATGGGTCAACATGAGCCAAATCATATCAAACCAACTCCAAAGTCATTAAAACTTGGCCAAACCCATTTTTCAATCATACCAAACATACTCAAACTGAAATCCAAGCCAATTGGCCATAGGGTAACCTAAAATCAAAACCACTTAGAATTTGGTCAATTATTTTTCATGGACACTTGGCATCCTCTTAGTGGACCAAATGGTCACTAATGAGGATGGTGCACATGACCCAATGGGTTTGGGTCACCCAAACCCAATGATCAAATCACCACCTCATGGCATGAGCACAAATGGAATCATTCCTCCACCCATTTCAAGCACATGGCACTCTTCCACTCCTCTCTCCAAAAGAACCATGTGCAAAGCTAACAAACTCATTCCATCTCATCAATTGATCAAAATGGAAGAGCTTCCCGTCATCGATCCTTCAGGGAGATATACTCCCCTAATTCCACCCAATTAAACTCTCTACTGATTAAGGAACTGAGCTAGCACGATTCTCCAAGCTTCCCCAACCCATTTCCATTCTCCTCTTCGATTTTTCAATGAAAATATAGGAGCTCCACCATTTTTCCATCTCACTCAAAACTTAATATCAAGCCAATTCCTCTTGCAAGCATCTTCAGAAGACTCATTCGAGCTTGCCTAAAGCTTAATCCAAGTTCTTAAGGCACGAGAGAGGGGAGCTAAACCAAGGCCAAACCTAATTGAAGAGGAGCTTGGTCCAAAGGAAGATCCACTTCATCTCAAGGCTTGAAACTTTCAACAGAGCTTCGTCTCTACTAGACAAAGCTACCTCGATGGTTGGGAGCACCGGTGATAGCCTTCGGTAATGTATGGATCAAAGCTGAGCATAGACTAGGGAGTGTGATCTTTTGTGAAAGAAATTTTCATCTCAAGTAAAATTGGTCGTTGGATGTCCTCTCCCTTGCATGATGATGTTGTGTGTTGAATTTGAGTTCAATCTGAGTTTAATTAAGCACAGATCTTCCCATAGAAGATGGACAGTGGCCATCTCCCTGGCGAGCTCGAGGATAGATCATGGCCATCCATCCATGCATTTTGGATGGACGAAGGATCCCACGATTCATCCCTATCTGGCTCAATCTCAACCATCTAATCTTTATGGACGGATGAGGAGAAAGTGTGTGACACCGCGATGGCACTCGATGTGATACTTAAGTGATGAATCCACGCACCACGGAAAGCCGCGCGCATCGTGGTCTGTGTGGACGGATTAGTCATTTAATTAGGCTATTTAATTAATGGATAATCATGGAAACTTTAAAATAGCATAACCAAATGTAAAAAAATCAAAAAAAATACAAAATAAAAAGCATTGTGAAGATAATTCAAATAGGAATAACCTAAAATTAATTTTAATTGGTTTTGAATAGTGATATTTTCTAAATTAAGGTTTTCTTAGGAATGTAATTATATTAATTACTCCCTAATTATTACATTGATTAATTCCAAACTTCATAGGGTTGATTAATAGGATGACCTCTACCTCCCATGATTTTCTTGGAATTTATTAATGATTTAATTGGGGTAATTGCTTGGTCCATTCCTAATTACTCTCTTAATCAATTAAATGATTAATTAATATTTTAAATAATGATAAATAAATTAATTGATTTTGCTAACTACCTTAGAATAGTGAGTGAACTTAGGGAATGAGATTAGGAGTTCTTTCCCATATTTCTCTAATTTTATTTCATTTGGATGAAAACTTAATTAAGCTGAAAAATTAATTAAATAATTTAATCACTTAATTAAATGGCTTAATTAATCAAAATTTAAAAATCAAATCAATCTGAACTTAATCAATTCATCTTGGGTAGGTGCTTAGGTGTTAACCTAAGTAGAAATCAAAATCCAACCCACATATGTGGGAAGGTTATGAAAGTACTTAAATTAAACCCTTTAGCTTAATTAATCATTGTGAGCCAATTGCATTAGGCCCTTTCTTTCCTAGGTGCATTGCGATTTAAATTCCATGTGTGATTTTATATCATACATTGGCTCATAATTATTATTTGATTAAAATATATGTAAAGTAATTAATGAACTTAATGTACACCTAACAATAAAATCAATCTAATCACCTAAAAATTAAACTTAAATAACTCACATATGGGGGAATGGGTTAGGACCAGCAAACTCATCTCACATTTATCAAATTTAAATCAAACTCAAAACCAAAGCTTTCCTTAAACAAAATTTGATTTACTTTAAATAATCTTATTCCATAGGATTATCCTTAGGTATTAATTACGGTAAATGAATTTACATGCTTGCATCACTTTATTTCTTTCCTAATATTTAAATGTGTATGTCATATGAAAATCAAACATTCATGTCTTTTAAAAATCAAATTAAAAATGAAATATTTCCTTTATGTCAAATTGCAAGTTTCGGCTAAAGTAAGAATATGAGTGGTTATTATCACTATTAAATCTAAAATTATTTTCAAAACTTACAAATTAAATATCAAAACTAAAAGGTATGCTACTTATAATTATTTATAAACTTGCATGTGAGTATAAACATAAAGATGTGCATTGTGTGACTTTCCTTCCCTTCTCTTTTAGCATAGTTTTGAATAGGATTTGCAAAGTGTATAGTTCATTTGAAAAGAACATAACACTTGCTTAAATCCATTCTATTCATTTCTATGTTATTAATTAGAAGGTATTCACCATACACATGTAAATTGCATAAAAAATCAAACAAATAAACATAAACTTTTGCATCTTTCTTTTTCCATTCATTTCTTTTGTATATGCATATGTATTTAAGGAAAGTGGTATATTAGTCTGGATAACCTCGGGATTGCGAGGCTTTAAGTAGCCCTAAGTAGGTCATGTACCTTACACCCCTGGTGCTAATAATGGCATTGTACTCACTTATTCCTTTCATACATGTACATGTGCATATGAATAATGGATAATAAAATATCTCTTTTCTACTTAATAAAATCATGCATACATGAAATACTTCAAATTTCCTTAAGCAAACTCTCTTAGTATTCATCATTAGGGTGTGGTAAAATACTTCAATTTGCATTTATAGATATGCTTAGGATTAATCCAAATACATATTACACATGCTGGAAAGAAATAAAGTGTTATGTATTTTATGAATAGTAATTCACTTTACTTAATCTTAAAATGCCTTTCTTTTTGGATAGGTTTATTTAGGGAAAATATAAACTTAGGATTAATTAAAACATATAATAAAATATTCACTAAATAAAAATTAAATATGAATCTACCTTAGATGTTACTTAAGGTAGGGAGGAAAGAGAAGTTTTCTTCTCTTTTCCTCTCTTTACAACTTTGTAATTAATTATTGGATTCATTCAAACCAAATCAAAATATAAAATAAAATCAATCAAATAACTAAATCACTTACATGAAACAAACCCTCTAAGTTGAACATTTTCATACTTAGAAAACTTCAACCTTAAAAAATAGCTAAGCATACCACACAAACCTTAAATGGCACACACATTAGGCTAAGTCACCATTTCTTTTAGGTTAGATATGCATGGTTTGATGTTTGCTTTTATTTTATGATATTTTATTTTAGTCAGGATGTTAGGGTGTATGTGTGTATACTGAATGGTAGGGCTATCTTAGTCTAACTATTATCTTCTACAGGGGATTGTGCTTAATTTTATAATAAAAATATAAATTACTTTTGTGCAGTGCTTATACCCTAGCATAATCCAAAATAGTGTGGACTTGGTTACCCATGTGTGGGGTGCCAAGTCTAATTTATACATATACATGCTTGGGATTGTATGGTTTGTTTAGCTAATCTCTATTTTGTAGATTTTAGTTAGATTTACTTTTCCCTTTTCATGTAATTTTGTAATTAGGATTTTGGAATGATTGTTATGGGATATTAGGATGAACATTTGTCACAAGATTACATCTTATGTACCATATGAAGCCTTTGGAGCATTCGTATTCCAACCAACAAAAAGAAGAAAGAAGAAAGATGAAAGAAGAAATGAAGAAATGAAGAATGAAGACCCTCATAACAATGAATTCCTTCTTGATTATATTTAATTTTTATGTAATTGTATAAGGGTAGAGCTCGGCTACCAATTTTTTTTTAGTTTGTCGATGGGCGACCACAAATAGCCTTTTTATTCTATTTTATAAATTGATTGATGTTTGTTTAACTTGTGCATTAAGATGGTATCTTTTTTTAGTTTCTTCCTTGCTTTGATGTATGGCCGGGATGACGATTAGGCTGGAAAATAAATTTTATATCCAACTAATCAGTTCAAACTAAAAATTAAATAACTCATAACCTCACCTAAAGCCTAGGTTATAAATCAAGATAAAAGAATTAGCAACCCCTTAGTTGGATGTTGTATTACTTTTCTCACATCATGCATAAAAAGTATATTATTTCACTCTTGATTGGAGGGCTTTCACCTTTCCCAAAGAACTTGGCTTGACCTTTGAGAGTCATGGTGGAAACACACCTACTTATCTTATTAATTTTGATCCATAATCTAATTTCTCATGCATTAAGCATATTAATCCTAAAGCCTGTGTCAAATTGATTGTCCAAAAATGAAAATAAAATGTGATAAAATTTGCATTAGATTTAAGTCATTAAATCATGTCCATGATCTAGTCTCTTAGTGTGTGTTTAAGGACTTAGTCTCTTTCTAAATAACAACGCTAGCTATCTTGCAAAAGTATATTTTAAAATAAAGAGGAGTTAGTTAGTTGTAAGTCCAATGTGGTTTATCCTCCTTTATGGTGGTAAATCAAATACTCATTTTCACCTTAGATTTAGGTCATGCTTTTGGCCCTCACCAAAGCTCTCTAGATTTAGGTTCAGTGGTTGCTACTTCTCTTTGCGGGTTACGAGCATAAATCCTCACCTCTTAGGCATTTTCATGACCTTGTATCATGGAATTATAAGCCCTAGATTTCTAATAAAAATTCAACTCAAATAAATCAATTCAATTTCAAAAATATAAATCCCAACCATAGGATAGTTTGGGATGCTTACTAGGCTTCTTTATCTAGCATCCCCTACTTATCTTCATTTGGTTTCATAGAACTCCTCCTCTTGATCGATCCCTTGACTTTTCTAAAATAAACCAATCGATTGATAGTCCTACCTTTCAAAATCTTTGGAGATAATGATCATTTATCTTAATCGAGAGTATTCCTAAGGAATCATGTTTCTTAGGTTGTAATTAACTATGGGGGCTTGCCCCTGTAGGAACTTAACGAACCCGGTTTAAAATAAACCCTGCTTTACTTTTCCATGTAAAGTAGGGGAAGAATCTCTGGTACATTTCGAAGACCCATAGTCCTTAAGAGTCCTTATTAAGGTGATCAAGCCCATTGTAGGGTGGTGACTTTTATCTTTTGAGATAGTACACATTTCCTCAATTCCATACCCGATCACCCTAATAAGAACATCTATGGATCTGTGTGGTGTCCCAACAAGGTATTATATATTTAGGTTTTCATTTATTCTCTTTTCTACAAAAAGGGGATAGATGGAAGAAGGAATATGTATAAAATATTTCACCACACTTGTCAAGGTAGGTCAAAAGGGCATAGAAGGAAATTAATTTAGTTTGATTTAGTTTTGATCATTGGAATGTGGGTTTTGTTTATATTTGTAAAGATAATTGAATATATAATTGATTTATAAGAAAATTAATTGAGTTTGACTTGATTTAAATGGGATTTGGCTAAGATCATGGAGGTAGGTCCATATGGTTTAGCTTGGCATTTGATTGGATTTGGACTTAGTTTAATTTGGTTTTGGTTGTTTGAGTTTATATTCTATTTATATTTATGAATATAAATGAAGATATGATTGATTCATGAAGAGATCAATCAAGTTTTGCTTGAATTGGGTGAGATTTAGCTAAGCCCATGGAATTCAATCATAAATAAAGGAGATTTGGGAGTTTAAATTTGATTTGAGGTTTCAATCATTTGGAATTGAGTTTGGACTTGAATTTGATAAATGATTGAGGGATTGAATTGATCTTTGAGGAAATCAATTGAATTTGGATTGATTTTAATTTGGCTTGGGTTAAGCCCACAAAGTAATAAGACTTAAGCAGGATTTTGATTTTGGTTTTGATTATGGGTTTCAATTATTTGATTTGGATTTGGATTTGGATTTGGTATTTGAATTGAATTTGAGGTTTGGTTTGAGAAGGTAAGCATAGGTTGGGTTTTATTAGGATAAAATATCTAAATTCCTTCATAATTCCCTATGATAAATCAAGTCTACACTCTTAAGTATTTACCAATCTGAAGTGTCTTAAGGCTAAGGAACTCTTAGTGTCTCCTAAATCTATGATGAGAAGGTTGAAAACTAACTCCAAAAGTGAGGTCAAGAGTACATGATAGAAATTAAGTAAAGTATGTGGAGTAAGGGATTTTCTTATCCCATAGACACTCATGTAGGTGAAGAGAGCTAACAAGAATAAGTATTTTAGCATTGATGGAGACTCTTGGACTATTAAGTGTCTCATTCTTTGCAGTTGACTCACTCTCCCAGTTATGCTTGACTAGCAAACTTCCTGATTTTGAGAGTTGCTAAGCACCTTGAAAAGTTTCTTGATCTTAGAATTAATCTTTTTGATCGATGATACCCAACCTTCTTTGGTAAGGGTTTGGAAATATCCCTTGACCTCACTTTTTGGAGCTCAACCTCTCCATCTTAGACATAGGACTCCTCTTAGACATTAAGAGTTCCTTAGTCTTAAGACTTCTAGTGATTAGGTACACTTAACCTAATCCCAAGACTTAGAAAAGTTAGATAGAATAGGTATGCCTTGGGGTTAGGAAAACTTGCCTATCCTATAGCTTGAACCAAATCCTTACTTCCTTCTTTCAAGTCCAACTTCAAATCCAAACCAACTTCAAATTCAAGACAAACTTCAAATTCAAATCAAACTTCATATCCAAACAAACTCCAAATTCAAATCAAATTCAACTTAAATGACTTTTCTCAAATCATTCAAATCAATTCCAAAAATCCAAATCAATTCAAACTCAAAAGATTTTCTCAACCCCATTTATCTTATCATTTATATTCATAAATATAAATGAAATATTAAAGCAAAAAACCAAATCCAAACTCAAGTCCAAATAAAAACTTTCTTAAGTCATTTGATTTCATCTTATGGACTTAGCAAATCAAATTCAAAAATATTTTCTCATAACCCATTTATATTCTCATTTATATTCACAAATATAAATTCAAATAATCAAACCAAATTCAAAACTCAAACTCAAATCTAACCTAAAACCAACATATACCCTTTCAAGTCAAATTCTTGAACTTAGCCAAATCAAACTCAAATCAATCCAAATTCTTGGATTTTCTTCATGATTCAATCAATCCTTCAATCATGAATCAAATATAACACAAACTTTCATCAAACCAAAACTAAATTCAAAACTCAACCCAAATCAAACTCATGTTCATCCTTTGAATTTGAAATTGTCAAATGAATCAAAATTCATTTGACTCCAAATCACTTGAAAATGGATTTATGTTTCAATCATAAGTCCATATATGAGTTCAACAAAACTTGAATGAGGCTTTGATCAACTCAATTGACCCACTTAGGCTCACTTGACCCAAAGTAACCTAAACCACCCTTTTGAACTAAATTCTAATCCTACCCAAATTGGATTGAACAAAGCCCATTTAAGCCTCACATTGTGAGTAACAATCATCATAAGATGATCAATCACTCAAATTGGGTCAAACCAATCAAACTAGCCTTTGACCAAGTCAACACTTAATGAAATAAACTAGCCAAAATTCACCATAGGCCAAATTGATTGAAACCATTGATCTAAACCATTTATGATCAATGATTGAACATGACCAAGTCATCATTTGAGCCAAACCTAGCAATTGGCCACTTGACCCAAATTGTCCCAAGTTGACCTAAAGTCAAAATGTCAAATCTTGATCTAAGCCAAATTGATTGCAACCAATGGTCAAATTCATTCTAAATCACTTGTTGAACTTGACCAAAACCACAATTGGTCAACTAAACAACTAGCCCAATTGACCATGAACAACTTGACCTGGTCAAATCAAATAAAAATCAAATCAAAATAAAATTTATTGAAACCAAAGCTTGCAAAACATTTCAAATGACCAACCAAACCTAAACCAACATGACTAATTATTGGGTCAAATTGGTCAACTTGACCCATTTCACTTAAGTGAAATCAAATGAACTAAAACCAAATATAAACCAAATTGAACCAAACTAATGATACCAAACCACTCCAAATGGTCATATGAACTTGCCCAACCCTTGGTTTGACCCAAATTGGCCAATTGGTCAACTGGACCCAAGTTGACCCATTTTGATCTAAATGAGTCAACATGAGCCAAATGATATCAAATAACTCCAAATTCATTAAAAATTGGCACAACCCATTTTTCAATCATACCAAATCTTCCCAAATCAAAATCAAAGCCAAATGACCATTTTACCCCTAAGTCAAAGGGTAACCTATGATCAAATTCACTTGGAATTTCATCATATTCCAACTCAAGACCACTTGGCATCCTCTTAGTAGTCCATTTGAACACCAAGGAGAGTGGTGCACATGAACCAATGGGTTTGGGTCATCAAACAACCCAAAGTCAAAGCCACATAATGGAAAAAGCACATGGAATCACTCCAACTCTCATTTAACACATGGCAACTCCACTCACTCTCCCTTTTTCAAAACCAAATCACATGGAACCCCTAACAACCTAACAAACCCATTCGATAAAATCAATTTGATCAAAATGACATGTAAGCACACAGTCGTCTGATCCAAGTAGGGGGAGATATACTCCCCTTCATTCCATTCTAATTCATCACTCTTGCATTCGATTGAACCCTAGGAACCCAGAGGAAGCTCCCCCAGGCTCTCCCAAGCATTCTTAAGCTCAATTGAAATATCCATTCTCGTTTTCCTTAAGCCAAAATAAGGAGGTGAGTGAGAATTCCACTTTTGTTCACACTTCACCAAAGTCCATTGCAAGCACCATGGAGGCAAGTCAAGCTCACCCAAGGTGTTTTCCAAGCCAAGCCATGGAGGACCTAGACCAAAGCAAGCCATTGAAGCTTTGGTCATAGGGATCCACTTCACAAGCCAGCCTTCAACAAGGCTTCACCTCTCAGACAAAGCTACCTCATGTTTGGAAGCACGGTGATAGCCTATGAGGTATGCTTCAAAATTGAGCTTAGGAGAAATTTATTTGGTCCTTTGTGAAGGAATATCATCCATTGATTTGACCATTGGATGTTTTCTTCCACCTGTGATGGTGTGGTTTAAGGAGGGCGGGCGATCGCTCGGTGAGGGTAGGGAATCATGTTCCATCCATGTTTTGGATGGGCGGTCTGATTAAATGTTAGATCATGATTAATCCCTTTGAAACCACGGGTTTAATCGACCATCGATCTTTGATCGGATGGTAAAGAAAAACACATACTTATGGCATAGGATGACAAGTTAAATAATCAATCTACCACATGGAAAGCACCACAGCGCCATGTCGATGGCGGATTAGTTATATAATTATATTTAATTCTTTAATCATAAACTACAAAATACATAATTAAATGTAGAAAAATAAAAAATATAAATGAGGACTCATTTTAAAGATAATTCGAGGAATAATAAAATTATTTAATCAATTTTGAATAGTGAATTTTCTTAATTTGGTTTAATTAAAAATTTAATAACCTAATTACTCTAATTATTTCATTAATTAATTTAAACTTCTCAAACATATTTAGGGGATGACTTCTCCCATAATTTTCTTGGAATTTATTAATGTTAATTAGAAATCAATTAAATCCTAATCACCCTCTTAATTAAGAGTAAGCATGTGAATAGTGGTTTAATCACTTAATTAATATAATTAAACATTGTTTAAGTAAAGAGGAGGTTTATGGAATGGATTTGGGGTATTTACCCTAAGTTATTCTCTAAACCTCTTTTCTTCCTTAATCCAAACATAATTAAGGACTAATCCACTAACAATCTACTTAATTAGCTTAATTAAATTTTTAAAATGAAGTTGAACTTAATCATTCTCTTGTTGGGTAGATCCTTAGGTGTTCCTAAGGTTAATTTAAAAATCATTTCCAACTCACATGTGTGGAAGGTTATGAAAGTACTTAATTAAATCTTAATTAATCAATAATTATGAGCCAATTGCATTAGGCCCTTTCTTTCTTAGGTGCATTCTTGATTTAAATTCAATGTTTCATATCATATGTTGGCTCACAATTGTTTGAATAATTATGTTAAAGGAGGTGTAGGTAAGGGTAATTAATGGATTTAATTACACCTAAAAACATAAAATCAACTTAATGGTTCTAAAAATTAAACTAAAATAATACACATGGGGAAATGGGTTAGGACTAGCAACACCCTTTTCACATTTCTAAATCAAACTAAAATAAAAATAAAAAATCTCTTTAAAGAAATTTGATTCTCTTTAAATGATCTTATTTCATAGGATTGTCTTTAGAATTAATTAGGGTGAATGAATTACATGCTTACATCACTTTATTTCTTTCCAAGTATGCTAAATGTTGTTGTCATATGAATCATGCATTCATTCATCTTTTGAAAAATCAAATTAAATGAAATATTTCCTTTATGTCAAATTGCATGTTTTGGCTAAAGTAAGAATATGAATGGCTATTATCACTACTAAATCAAAAACTATTTTCAAAATCTATAAATCAAAGATCATAAAAAGTATGCTACTAATAAATATTTATAAGTTTGCATGTAGTTATAATATAGAAATGTGATTTATGTAGTTTTCTTCTCTTTTAACATGGGTTTGTATAGATTTGCAAAGTGTATAGTTCATTTGAAAAGAACATAACACTTGCTTAAATCCATTCATATGCACTATGTCATGAATTAAGAAGGATCTTCATATTGACATATATTTAAACCAAACCAAATAAACAAACAAAATCTTTTGCATGATTCTTCATCCATTCATTTCTTTTGTACATGCACATGTATTTAAGAAAAAAATGGTATATTAGTCAGACATCCGGGTTGCGAGGCTTTAACTAGCCCCAAGTAGGTCTTGTACCTTACACCCCTGATGTAGAAAATAATGGTGTTATACTCACTTATGTCTTCATACATGTATATGTGCATTTGATTCATGGATAAACAATCCCTCTCTTTTCTACTTAACAAAATCATACATTCATGAATCATCCAAATTTTTTAAACAAACATCTCTTAGCATTCATCATTAAGGCTAAATACTTGCATTGCATGTATAGATATGCTTAGGATTTGTTCATGTGCATGATACACATGTTGCAAAGAAATAAATGGTTGTGTATTTTTTGATAGTAATTCACCTTAATTAATCTTAAAATAAATTTCTTATTTGAATGGGTTTATTTAGAGCAAATATAAACTTAGGATTAATTAAAACACATAATAAAATATTTACTAAAGAAAAATCACTAATGAATCTACCTTAGAAATTACTTAAGGTAGGGATGAAAAAGAAGTTCTCTTCTCATTTCTTCTCTTTACAACACTTAGTAATTAAGTGTAGGTTCACTTAAATCAAATCAAATCAACTAAACTACTTAAAGTGTAATCACCCTCTAATTTGAACCCTTTCACACTTAGAAAATCTTAACCTTAAAACCTAGCTAAGACATACCACACAAGCCTTAAATGGCACACACATTAGGCTAAGTCATTATTTCTAGCTCTATGTTAGGGCGGTGCATGGTTTGATGCCTAATTTTGTTTTGTGATGTAATATTTTAGACTAGATGTTAGGGTGTATGTGCATTTATTGTATGATAGGATGATCTTAGCCTAATCATTATCTTCTACAGGGGATTATGCTTAAGGGGTGCTATTATAAAAATATAAATTCTTTTGTCGTTGCTTATACCCCATAATCCAAAATAGGCGGTGGACTTGGTTACCCATGTGTGGGGTGCTAAGTCCAATTTATTCATATACATGCTTGGGATGTGTGATGTGTTTAGCTAATCTCTATTTTTTGCAAATTTTAGTTAGATTTACTTTTCCCATTTTCATGTAATTTTACATTAATTTGAATGAATGTTATGGGGATTAGGATGAACATTGGTCATAAGACTATGTCTTATATATACCCTTGGAGCAACCACATTCCAACCAACAAAAGAAGAAAGAAAGAGAAAGAAAAAGAAGAAAAGAAGAAAGAAGAAAGAAGAAAAGAAGAATGAAGACCCCATAACATGAATTCCTTTTGATTGTAATTAATTCATTTGTAAGGGTTGTATAAGGGTAGAGCTTCGGCTACCCAATTTTTTTTTGGGTTTGTACGATGGAGCCCAACCACAAAAGGCCTTTTATTCTTTTTTAGCTAGCTTTATAAATGTTTGATGTTTGTTTAGCTTGTGCATTAAGATGACATATTTTTTCTTGTTTCTTCCTTACTTTGATGAATGGCCTGGATGCGATTAGGCTCTTAGGGAAAATAAATTTTCTATCTATTAAATCAACTCAAAATTAAAAATTAATAACTCATAACCTCACTTAAAGCCTAGGTTATAAATCAAGATAAAAGATTTAGCAACCCCTTGGCTAGATGTTATATATTTCACATCATGCATAAAAAAGCATCTTGCTTCATTCTTGCTTATGGAGGGCTTCTACCTTTGCCGGAACTTGGCTTGACCTTTGAGAGCCATGGTGAAAAGACACCTCCTTCTTGTTGATTTTGGCCCATAACCTATTTCTCATGCATTAGGCATATGAATCCATAGCCAGTGTCAAATAAATTGTCCAAAATGAAAATAAAACTTAACAAAATTTGCATTAGATTTAAGTCATTATCATGCCCTACATGATCTAGTCTCTTAGAGTGTGTTTAAGGACTTAGTCTCTTTCTAAATAAATAACAACTTAGCTATCTTGCAAAAGCATATGACTTGCCTACATGTATTTAAAATCATAGGAGGAGTTAGTTGGCGCCACCTCAGGTTGTAAGTCAACAATCAGTGGTTTATCCTCTCTTGTGGAGGTAAATCATATGCCATTTTACCTTAGATTTAGGTCATGCTGGCCCTTGCTAAAGTCCCTAGATTTAGGTTTTGAGTTGTTGTTTCCTTTACTTTGCTGCATAAATCCTCACCTCTTAGGCATTTTTTATGATCTTGTATCATGGAATTATAAGTCTAGATTTTAATAAAAATTCAACTCAAATAAATAATTCTCTTCAAATTCAAAATATAAAGCCCAACCATAGATAGTTTGGGATGCGTTAGGCCCTGAGCATCCCCTACTTATTCCTCTTTGGTTTTTGATAATAACTCCCTCTTGATCAATCCCACTTGATCTTCCAAAATAATATTGATTGATAGTCCTATCTTTGAAATCTTTGGAGACAATGATCATTTACCTTAATCAGTATTCTTAAGAATCTCATTCTTAAGATGTAATTAACTATGGGGCTTGCCTCCAGAACTTAACGAACCCGATTTAAAATAAACCATGCTTTACTTTTCATGTAAAGTAGGGAAGAATCTTTGGTACATCCAAAGACCCATTAGTCAGTCCTTATTAGGTGATTAGGTCCATTGTAGGATGATGACTTACGTCTTTGAGATAGTACATCATTCCTCAATGTCATACACGATCACTATAATAAGAACATCTTGGATCCGCGGTGTATATTTCGTTTTATTTTGTCTTCATTTTTAAATTTCACATTTAAATATGAAGATGAAAAATAAACACCATAGATTTTTTTTTGGCGACTCTATTGGGGATGGTTCCTCTCTCCATCTTTGGTTAATGATCATTATCTCCAAGTATTGATAGTGGGTTTGTATTTTATATGAAGACTATCTTTTTTTGGCACTTAGTTTATTTCATCCTTAAGCTAAGCTAGCCAACATCCTTTAGGTTTTAGGACCTCATGTGGGCTTAAAACCCTATTGAGTTTCCCCAATATGTGAAAATAAAACTTCTTCTTACCATTTCTATCATTCAAAAAAATAAAGAAAAATAAATCCTTTTATAAAAACATCAATTTCCAAAAAGCACTTTTTCTAAATGCATGAGATAAAATGTTTGCACAAAAAATTTCATAAATCAACCTCATCTAACAATCTTCATGATTGTTATCTATAGGATCTTCTCAAAAATAAAAGCCAAAATCACATTTTCAAAAAGCACAAATGCACATTCTCATTCAATTTATTGAATGAAGATTTCATTTTCAAAATAAAATCAGCAATCATCTTTCCAAAAATAAAATCTAAAATCATATTTTTAAAAAGCACAAATGAAAATCCTCGTTCAATTTATTGAATGAAGATTTCATTTTCAAAATAAAATCAAGAATCATCTTTTCAAAAATAAAATCAACAATCATCTTTTCAAAAATTGAAATTAACAATCATATTTTCAAAATGAACATCCTCATTCAATTTATTGAATGAAGATTTCATTTTCAAACCAAAATCAATAATCATCTTTTCAAAATAAAATCAACAATCATCTTTTCAAAAATAAAGTCAATAATCATATTTTTAAAAATAAAATATTTTGTATTCTTCATTTAGCATACCCAAATTTTCTAAGTGAAGATCCACTTTTTAAAATCAAAACACACATGGATCTTTCATTTAGCATACCTAAATTTTCTAAGTAAATAATCCTCTTTTCAAAAATCAAAATAAAATACATTTGGATTTCCTTTATTTAGCATACCTAAATTTGCTAAGTAAAGAATCTTTTTTTTCAAAAATCAAAACATGAAACACGCATGGATCTTTCATTTAGCATACCTAAATTTGCTAAGTAAAGAATCATCTTTTCAAAAACCATAAACAAAATACATTTGAATTTCCTTTATTTAGCATACCTAAATTTTCTAAGTAAAAAATCCTCTTTTCAAAAATCATAATATGAAACACATTTGAATTTAAGTAGCATACCTAAATTTGCTAAGAATTCTCTTTTCAAAATCATCAAAACAAAACACATTTGCATTTCTTTAGCATACCTAAATTTGCTAAGAATCCTCTTTTCAAAATCATCAAAACAAAACACATTAGGATTCTTTATTTAGCATACCTAAATTTGCTAAGTAAAGATCCTCTTTTCAAAATCATAAAATAACAAAACACTTGGATTTTTTTTAGCATACCCAAATTTGCTAAGTAAAGATTTCCTTTTCAAATTCACACATAATTCATAAATAAGCAAACAAAAGAAGAAAATTATTTTCAAACACCTCACCTAGCATACTCAAATTTGCTAAGTGAGTAAATTCTAAAATCACAAATCAAAACAAAATCAATTGACCCTTACCTTTAACATACTCAAATTTGTTAAATGAAGGGTCCCCAAACAATCAAGAAAATCAAATTCAAATATGAACCAATGGAAGTATCAATCTCTTCAAAATATTTGAACCTATTTTCAATATACACAAATGTTGAAAATGGATCCTAAAATTCAAAAAATCTCTACTCCAATTCTAAACTCAAAATCTCTCTCAATTCAAAGAGCCCCACTTAACATATCTGTTGAGTGTGGGTTCAAATTCTAAACAAATTAAAGCAAAAATTCAAGTTTGTTTCCAAATTTGCAGTTCAACCCAATTTAGTTTCTTTATCAATTGATTAGTTTAAATGGCAGCCTAGAAGTACATGTTTACTTTTCCTTTTGGGATGGATTTGGCCTTCGATTGGGCCAACCTCCCATAGTCTAACTTCACCCACCTCATTCATTTTAGCAAAGGTTTTGAGAGGGCTAGGATCACTTGTGAGGGGACCACCCTCCCACAATAAGTGTAGTGGAGGCGGAGCGGTCACGTAGAGATGTGTCGACTTGAGTTTCCCTCACTAAGAGGAAAGCTATGGTAGTTCAGCGGCAATGGCACACCTGTATTGGTGGTTCCCCTTTACGTCGGTATGGCTAGCACTCATTGGCTCCTCCAAGGGGATGGCTCCCATCGGGGATAGTCTCCCCACCTGATGTAGGGTCTAGTTCTTATCTTGCCTCCTAGTAGGACTCGAATAGCGATTCTCAAGATCAAGTTGCATCATAGCATAAAGGAGCTGGCGGTCAGGTCAAGAGAAACATGGGATAGTCTCCTCTTATCATGAAGAACAAGTTTCACCCCTTCTCTAGATCTAATGCAAAGGAAGATATTAGGGGGATCTCAATTTTTCCTCCACCCACAGTTTACTTTGAGCCTCCTACTAGAGATAGGAGGAGGTCGTATGCCAGTCTTAGATCAGTTCTGCACTAAGTCGATGGAGCTTATGGATGGTCAGAGTCTAGGGCTCAATTTGATTTACATTCATCCCCATGTGTGGAGCACATCGGAAAGAGAGGGCGGGAGGCGGGTATGATATAGTGTGAAGGTATAGCGGGGCAATAAAACCTCAGCCCATTAAACTTTCTGATTAGTGATTACTCGATGGCATTTTGATGGGTACTCCCACCATAGGAAGGAGCTCTACTGAGAGAGTAGTGGTGCCTCCACCACACCGCCTCCACCATCTCTACAAGTTCCATCATCCACTGCCAAAGCCATGAAGGCATCCAGGAAAGAGAGCCTCATTGGTGATCATAGCCAAGAGATCCCATTCCATCCCACCGGTAGGGGTGAGCTCTCCCTGACCTTCTACCCTGTGGTGAAGAGGAATGGCGACCTAGAGCATTCCATCACCACCACCACGCAGATAGATGGAGATAGTAGCGGAGGGGAGGAGATAGTAGCACTATTCTCATGGACATAAATCCTCTTAGGAGTACTACTCCACCTAGATCTAGTGATAGCCATGAGCATCTTTCTTGGTGGCCTCACGATTAGCTCTCATAGTAGGGGTTAGATTTCTTCTATTCATGAGTGATCCCATCGTGCCATGATCATTTATGCTCATGCAGTTGGACCGTTCCCTCGATAATATTGTAGCCCAATATCTAGTAGAGAAGAAGGAGATCTTAGGACATGACTAGTCTGACTTAGAGGAGGAGAAGGGCAGTTTTGATCCTAAGGAAGATGATATGTTAGAGGATTCAGCAGGAGTGGACATGGTTAATTCCATTGGTTCTCTCCTTTGTGATCAGCAGAATTTGGAAGGTGATGCGGCCGAGCAGGATGATACTGCCCACTCGACCCAACACCTCCTTCAATAAATTAAATAAAAGGATGAACAAATTGATAGGATGGGAAAGAGGCTTGAGGATTTGCTAGCAGCAGTCTTGGCACTTCAGCACCAAGCTCGGCGGTCATTACTATTAGAAATAAGACTGAGTTGTTGCATGTCTTGGATCACTAGAGTTTCTCGGTAAAACATGGTATAGGAAGGTAGTGGATAGTACCTCCATACAGAAAAGGACATTAAACTCATGATTGAGTAGCTGAAGTATTGGTGCAACCAGGAGGATCATCGGTTCAAGGTAGACCCCGGAGGAATTGATGCCATCCAAGATCTAAGAGTTTTGTGCCACCTTCTTTCAAGAGCTTTGATGGCGGAACCCACGAACCACATGGCACTTGATGGTCAACTCAGCAACGGTGGCGGTGATGCATTACTATTCCATCTTTATGACTTAGTGCATAGCCTTGATATGAACTCCTAACAATTCGGTGAAGACTTTTCTTTGAGTTGGAGAAACTCTTCATTAAGAGATTTAGCTCGAAAGGGGTGTAGCATCTCGTTGTGGCTCAACAATACCACAGTGAGTCCCTCATTGATTATATTCTCGGATGGGCAATTTGAATGAAATGAGTAGATGTCTACCATTGAAATTCTACTCAAGAATATTCATAGCCCGGTCGCCTTCATGATCAAATATTTTACCATCAAGATATTTGAGAAGCTAATAAAAAAGGCAGCTAGCTTACAAGGAAAAGCCAAATAGTTGCCTTTTTTTAGATCAATCAACAAAGCCAAAAAAGCTTATGAAGAAACTGGTGACAAGGGACAAGGAAGCAGCCAGAGAAGCTGTAGAGACCTCGAGCTCCACTCATCACTTTCCCTTCTCAACCTAGGAGCCATCCCTAGGCCTTCACCACCTCCATGACCTTCATTACTTCATAGCATTCTGGTACACACCGCCATACCATCCACTATGGATAAACTAAACCATATTCATTTAAGAATTAAAGATCTTTAGAAATCTTAAGAATCTCTTAAAGAGCTGGGCAGAAGTAATAATGATCTAACTTTTCCTTCCACATGTTAGGCCATGTTTTGGAGGATTGCTTTACATTTAAGGACTAGATTAAGCATAGCTACAATATAGGTGCCATAGTTATCCCAAAAGAATACTTAGTGGAACAATCATCTAGTTCCATTAGGGTAATCCTTGGGGATACCTATGATCCTCTCAAAACTAAAGAAAGTTGGGATATCTCCTTATTATCAGAACCTCTAAAAGATTGTATCAAAATCAAGAAACTTTCTTTTGGTGCAGGACTCAAACCTCAACATCAAGGAAGGTTTACAAGTTGCCACAGAGACAACTTGGGAGTGGAGCTCGGCTCACTAGGCAGATAGCCAAGTAGTGCCTTGCAACCCCGACCTCCCACCATATGTTCTACTACTTGTGGCTTCTACTTCACTAGCTCTTCCTAGTAGACATCTTGTAGGTGGATGAGGGCATCTCTCCACTTACTTTTTACTATGTACCTCCTTCAAAATCCAGAAATCAAGGAATAAAGATAGTTTGAATTATATATGTCACTTCTGGGTTGTCTAATTCTACTCTTATAAAAAACTCTCCAAGTCTAAATAATAATTATAACAACTCCGATCTTCCCTTTTCTAATTTAGAGATGGACTTTCTTTCTCTGAATAATATGGGTTCACTTCTTGAGATAGACTTGGAATCATTTGATTCTGAGGATTCCATAGGAGAAGCTATAAGTGAGCCTGACGAGCAGGTAGAACCTTCCACGAACCTTCCACAAGAGATCACTGAAGTCAACCTCCGTAGTGGCAAAGTTCTACCTCCTAAGGAAGCACCTCAAGATAAGAGGAAATAAGTCATTGCTTCAGATGATCGAGAAGCCTCTCCATAGGATGTTGCACCCTTGGATATGCTTGTGGAGGACTAGCCCAAAGTAGATTATAATACCCTCTCTCATCTAAGAACATTGTCATCTAAGTTAAGCATATATGATACCCTTATCTTATCCAAAGAGATGAGGGAATCATTAATCTAGGCTTTTCTTGATCTAGAAATATGCTTAGCTCAGCTGACCACTATTGGAGAGGATGCACATTATTCCAGAGAAGCCCAAGGAGTCACTTTCACAGATGAAGATCTTCTACTAGGGACATGGAGCACAAGTCCCCTACATTGTGGACATGGCGATTAGACTTTAGGGTTCTTGTTGATCAGTGCATGTGAACATTATGAGTCTAAAGACCCTTACTTGAGATTGACATCTCTACACTCTGAAGAGATTGGATGATGTTGAGAGGATTCAATGAAAAAGGTGGAAGGGCTTTAGGTTCCATAGTGTTACCTTTGAAAATAGGTGACTCGAAGACTGAAGCCAAGTTCTGTATCATTGATTTGAATACTTTGTTGCTTTGCTCGGCCATATCGAATAAGATGATTCCATCCTCCCTTCATCGATGCATCAAGTTGAAGGGATGGAATCAAATAGTCAAAGTAGATGAAAAGCCATTTTTTAGTAAGAGGTTGAGATATATGAAGATGACCTACTATCTTCCTCAAAATACCTTTTCTCATGAACTTGGTCAAAATTCAAATGCAAAAGAAAAAGAAAAATAAAAAGAAAAAGAAAAATGAAAATGAAATTTCAAGTGAACGAGAAAAGGATATCAAGGAAGAAGTAGAGAGTCACATTCCACCACGTTCATTCCATCATATGGACATATGGGTAGGATGACTCGACCTTTGCCAGAGGTAGAGTCAATGAGGAGGAGGTGGAAGACCCCCTGGTTGGCCACCATCCAATAGGGGTTATCTTCCAGTTCATAGGAATACCCCTACTATTTGCATAGACTTGGAATCCAACTAGAAGGACGAGTCTGATGTGATTAGCATACCAGCTAACCCCTTTTAGTGGGTTTCATTGGAGGTAACACTCAAGCCAAACAGCGATGAAGACCAAGCCTCCAAGCAAAGCACAAATGTATTTGAATCAAGTTTATGTAACTATCAGTAGGTTAGAACCTTAGCTCTACCTCACTTTCCTCAAAAGTTGAAGGTTTAGTAGTTAAGGAAGCCTCGGTCTTCCATGTATGTCAAGAGATTCTATTGGGATCATCATCCTTAAGTCTAGAAGTGATGTAGAACTTGAGGATAATTCATATAAGAATTAATGGAATTGCCTTTTGATTAGTACTCTTGTGTTCTTATTCAAAAGGTTTGATTCCTTATACATGATCTAAGCCGGTGAATACTTTAAAAGTTATGGAACAATAGGGATGCACAATCAAAATCGACTAGGATTTATAGTGGGGATAATTCGCTTGTTTATTTACCAATCATCAGTCGGTTCTTCTCAAACCACACTAGCTCTTATGAGGATGTGTGTTTAGAAACTTCAGATGATCCAGATGATCTCCAAATCAAAGATGTGATGCTAGAATTTGAAGAAGAAATCCATTCAATAATCGACAAGCTTAAAGAAATCAACTTTAGGAAAAATCCATGACGACATACATCGGTTCATTCTTTGAATGAAGAAAGCAATGACTTAGTTGCTATTGATTGAGTTTAAGGGGCTTTGCATGGCTATGAAAAAATGATTATCTTTTGGTAACAGTCATAAACCTATCTGTTTAGATGCATGCGATTAGAAATTGAACAATAGGTCATTTAAAGTCAAGAAAGATCGATCTGGTTTCATCAGGAAAAAATACACACAGTGTCATCCTAATTAAGAAAAAAAGAATAGAAATTTGCATATGCATCAATTTGGACTTAAATAAGGCATGTCTAAGGATGAGTTTCCTCTTCCTATACTAGAATTAATGGTGGACATCATCATCTCATGCAGTATTCTCCTTCATGGATGGGTCATCTAGCTACAACCAAATCAAGATGGCCCAAGGATGAAAGAAACATTGCTTTTCAAACCGATCAGAATCTATTATTATAAGGTCATGCCTTTGCCTTAAAAATCTTTGGTGCTACAAGAGCCATGACTCAGATCTTCAATGAACTCATTCATCATCAAGTTGAATGTTACGTTGATGATCTAGTAGCTAAAAGTAGAGAAAAGGAAGACCATCTCTTTGACTTGAGAGTAGTTTTTGAATGGTTAAGATAATAAAATCTCAAAATGAATCCCCCAAAGTGTGCATTCGGAGTAGCTTCAGGGAAGTTCCTTGGGTTTATTTTTCAACATTGGGGAATAGAGATAGATCTAGAAAAGATCAAAACTATCTTAGAAATGCCACCACCTAAAAGTTCAACTCAACTCAAATCTTTCCAAGGGCAGTTAGCATATCTAAGACGCTTTATCTCCAATCTATCGGGAAAATGCTAACCATTTTCAACACTTATAAAAAAGGATGACAAGTTCAAGTGGGATGACAAGTGTTAGCATGCCTTCAAAGATATCAAGCAGTATTTGGTGAAGCCACCATCTATACCCCATCGGGTTTGCCACTCATCCTACCTTCTTTGTATTGGATGACTCCCTTAGCACTTTGTTGGCTCAAGCCAATGATGAAGAGAAGGAGAGTGCTCTTTACTACCTTAGCCATTGTGCAGTCCATGCTAAAGCAAACTACCCACCTTTTGAGAAACATTGCCTAGCTTTAATCTTTGCATCCCAAAAGCTATAGCACTATATGCTTTCTCATAAGGTGAACTTGATTTCAGAACAATCCACTATTATCATGACTGACACCAATGTTATTTTTGGCACATTGGTCCATGATTCTCTTGTGATATCACATTCATACCCCTCATGCGGTGAAAGGAAAGGAAGTACTTAGCGGTTTCTTCATGCTGATTCTCCACTTAGTGATGATCTCCCTGATGAACAAATTATGAACTTAGGGAAGGTTGGCAACCATCATTGGGAGATGTATTTTGATGGTGTGGCTTCCTTTCATAAAAGAGAAGAACCATGATCTACTCTTCCAGGAAAGGCAGGGGTAGGAATAGTTCTCTTAACTCGATAATGTGATGTGATGAGATTCATACTATCTCTCAATCATGCACCAACAAGAGTATAAAGCTTTGATTCTTGTGAGTTAGCCATTACGGTGTAAGAGAATCATCTGGGGACTCTCAGTTGGTCATCAACCAAATTACTTGTCTTACAAGGTTCTCAAACCTAGGCTTCATCATTACCACGAGTATACCATGAATTTGTTGTCCCAAATCCCTGAGGTCACCATTTACAAGGTCCTCGAGGTAGTAAGATGCTTTGGGCTTGCCAAAGGGTGGCATTGGGATGAGTCCATTTAATAAGGGTCTTGTGGTGAAATTTTTAAATATTTCTAAAGAAGGTGTACTTCCATCTTCACTCTATGCGAAATAAAATTAAGATAGAAATATACTTTTTTTATGCATTTTTGGATACTATGTAGATCCGCAGATGCTCGGATGATCAAATGCGACATTGAGAGAGGGTACTATCTCAAGAGATAGAAGTCACCACCAGGCCTAATCATCTCACAAGGACTCCCAGGACAATGGGTGCATATGTACCAAAGATTCTTCCCTACTTTACATGAAAAGAAAAGTAGGGTTTATTTTTAAATTGGGTTCATTAAGTTCCTATAGGGCAAGCCCCATAGTTAATTATATCTTAAGGAAGGGGATTCCTTAGGAATACTCTCAATTAAGGTAAATAATCCTTGTCTCCAAAGATTTCAATAGGTAGGACTATCAATATTAGTTTATTTTGAAGATCAAATGATTGATCAAGAGAAGAGTTATTATCGAGAAGGAAGATAAGTAGGAGATGCTCATGATGCTAGGAAACCTAGCGAGCATCTCAAACTATCATATGATTGGGCTTTAAATTTTAAAAATTAAATTATTTGTTTGAGTTGAATTTTTTTATTAGAAGTTTAGGGCCTATAATTCCACAATACAATGTTATGAAAATGCCAGAGGTGAGGATTTATGCTTATACCATAGAGGGAGAAACCTAACCTAAATATAGGAGCTTTGGCAAGTGCAGCGACCTAAATCTAAGGAAAATGAGTATTTGGTTTGCCTCCACGAAAACAAACCACCCACTACTTAGACTTGCGGGTGGCCAACTAACTCCTCCTATGATTTTAAATTTATATAGGCAAGTCATATGCTTTATGCAAGATAGCTAGGATGTTATTTATTTTAAAGAGAGACTAAGTCCTTAAACTCACTCCATAAAAGGTTACATCATGTAAGGGCATGAAAAAATGACCTAGATCTAATGCAAAATATATTACATTTTACTTTCATTTTTGGAAAATCATTTGACTCAAGCTTATAGGATTCATATGTCTAATATATGAGAAATAGATTATGGGCCAAAATCAACAGAAGGAGGTGTGTTTCCACCATGGCTCTCAGTCAAACCAAGTTCTCACAAGGTGGAAGCCCTCCAATCAAGAGTGAGATAATATACTTTTATGCATGATATTATAAAAGAAATAGTCATCCAGCTAAGGGGTTGCTAATTCTTTTATCTTGATTTTTAACTTAGGCTTTAAATGAGGTTATGAGTTGTATGCTTTTAATTTTGAGTTGATTAATTTGGCAGAAGATTTATTTTTTCCTAAGAGCCTAATCATCATCTAGGGCATACATCAAGCAAGGAAGAAGCTAACAAAATATGCCATCTTAATGCACAAGCTAAATAAAATATCAATTATTTTATAAAGCTAACGTAAAAGAATAAAAGGCTATTTGTAAATAAAAGGCACCACTGCATAAACCCGAAAAAGCTCTACCCTTATACAACCTGGATTACAAATGAATTAATTTACAATCAAGTAAAGTAATTCATGTTAATGGGGGGGTCTTCATTTCTTCTTTTCTTCTTTCTTGTTTCTTATTTCTTATTTCTTCTTTGGTTCCTTAGGGTGGTTGGAAAGTGGTTGCTCAGGCACATGGTACATAAGATGTAATCTTATGACCAATCATCCTAATCCCCATAACATTCATTCCAAAATCCTAATTGCAAAAATTACATGAAAAGGAAAAGTAAATCTAACTAACACCTGCAAAATAGAGATTACTTAAACAAATCATACAAATCTTAAGCATATATATTGGACTTAGCACCCTACACATAGGTAACCAAGTCCACTCTGGATTATGCTTGGTATAAGCACCAGAAAAGTAGTTTATAAGCACAATCCCTGCATAATGATTAGACTAAATCATCCTACCATTCATTCTACACATTCACCTATTTGATCTAGAAATAATATATCATAAACAAAGCAAACATCAAGCCATGCATCTAACCTAAATCTAGAAGTGGTGACTTATCCAATGTGTGTGCTTTAAAGTTTGTGTGGTATGCTTAGCTATGGCGTTAAGGTTTAGATTTCCTAAGTGTGAAGATGTTCAACTTAGATGGGTGGTTTTATTTAAGTGTTTATTTGATTTGGGTTGATTTTATTTGATGCTTTGTTTAGGTTTGACTGAATCCTACAATTAATTACTATGTTTTAAAGGGAGGGAAAAAAAGAAGAGAACTTCTCTTTCCTTCCTTAAGTAATTTCTAAAGTGGATTCATATTTGATTTTATTTAGTGAATGTCTTATTATTTGTTTTAACTAATCCTAAGTTTAGATTTTTCCTAAACAAACCTATTCAAAAGAAAAGCATTTTAAGATTAAGTAAAGTAAAATAATATCACAAAACACACATCACTTTATTTCTTGCTCAACATGTATAACATGCATATGAATGCATCCTAAATGTATTTATACCTACAAATGGAAATGTTTGGCACACTTTATGATAAATATTAAGAAACATTTACTTAAGAAAATTTGAATGCTTTATGATGCATTGTTTTCATTAAGTATAAAAGTGGGGTTTCTTTTATCCATTATTCACATGCACATGTATATGTATAAAAGGCATAAGTGAGTACGGTGTCATTGTTAGCACCAAGGGTATAAGGTACAAGAACTACTTAGGGCTACTTAAAGCCTCGCAATCTCGAAGTTGTCCAGACTAGTATACCACTTTCCTTAAATACAAACACATGTACAAAAAAATGAATGGAAAAGGAAGATGCAAAAAAGCTTATATTTGTTTGTTTGTTTTATTTATGCAATTTATATGTACAAGTGTGGATGTCCTTCTTAGGTAATAGCATAGGAATGAATAGGAATGGTGTTAGGAAAGTGTTGTGTTCTTTTCAAATGAATTATACAATTTATGAAATTCTATTTAAAACTATGCTAAAAGAAAAGAGAATGAAATCCATACTATGCACATCTTTATATTTATATACACATGCAAGCTTATAAATAATTATCATACTTTTAGTTTTAGGTGTTTTATTTATAGATTTTGAAAATATTTTTTATTTAGTGTGATAATAATCATTCATATTTTTACTTTAGCCAAAATATACAATTTGACATAAAGAAAATATTTCATTTTCAATTTAATTTTTTGAAAAGCATGAATGCATGAAATTCATATGACATACACATTTAGCATGTTAGGAAAGAACTAAAGTAATGAAAGCATGTAAACACATTCACCCTAATTAATTCCTAAAGACAATCTTATGAAATAAGAAAGCTTAAAGCAAATCAAGTTATTTTAAGAAAGGTTTGATTATATTTTGAGTTTGACTTAATTTGAGAAATATGAGGTGAGTTTATTGTTCCTAACCCATTCCCACATATGTTTGTTGATTTTATTTGTTCTTAGGATTATTAGATGATTTTTTTTATATGTTGCTTAGGTTGAGGTATGAATTAAGTGTGTTAATTACCCCTTACCTACACCACCTTAATATAGTTAATCAAATAATTATGAGCCAATGATATGACATAAAATCACACAAGGAATTTAAATCAGCAATGCACCTAGGAAAGAAAGGTACCTAATGCAATTGGCTCATGATTAAGTATTAATTAAGCTAAGAGATTTATTTTAAGTAAATTCATAACACCTCTCACGCATGTGAGTTGAGTTTTAATTTCCATAATTATACTTAGACTCTTGAACACCAAATCGTCTACCCAAAATAGATTAATTGAGTTCTAGAAAGTTTTAGAATTGTATGAAATTAATTAAGGGGGTAATTAGTAAATTAACCCTTAACTAAAGTTGGATTAAGGAAGAAAGGGGGTTTAAGGAATTTCTTAAAAAAAGTATCCCAAAATTATTCCTTAGACCTCATTTTCACATAAGCAAAACTTAATTGACTCAATTAGAGGGTTAGACCACTAATTAGACCCTTAATTAAATTTAACTACATTAAAGTGATTAAGGAATGGACTAGCAATTCCTTTAATTAACCCATAAATCCCAACAAAATTAGGGGGGTCATCCCACTAACATGCAAAGTTTTGGATTAATTGGAGTATAGGGTAATTAGCAAAATAACATTCCCAACAAAACCTAAATCTAGAGAAAATTACTATTTAAAATCCATTCAAATAATTTTTAGAATATTTTATTTTCAATTATCTATCCAATGCAATTTATTTCATTTTTTTATTTTTCTAGGCTTAGATATGAATTTAGGAAGTTTCTATGATTAATTAGTGATTTAATAGCCTAATTAAATGTTTAATCTTGCCACGTGGACCCCTGATGCGGCATGTGCTTTCCATGTGGCATGATGGGATTCGATATTAAAGTTGTCACATCATAGCACCACGTTAGCGGCTATAAACTTCTCCTCCAGATCAAGGATCGAGGTTAAAGCCACGATTCTAAAGGGAGGAAACATGTGATCTATGTGTCTTTGATCACGGTTGTCCATCCAAAATGCGTAGATGGACAGCCCATGATCCTTTCATGTACTTCTCTATGAGGAATGGACACCTTTCATCTTCTAGGAGAAGAACCAAGTTTGATTGGGCTCGGATTGGATTGAAACTCAACCCACACCATCTAAAAGTAAAGGGGATCACATCTAATAGTTAGAATCTTATGGGGTGACACTTTACTTCATAAAGGACCGGCCACATTGGTATGCTCAGTTTAATGCATACCTCAGGAGGTGATCACGGCTCGATTCCTAGAAGCCGTCAGTGGAGGCAAGCTTTCGAGAGTTTGAGGCTTTGAAATTGAATAGAACTTCTTAGGGGCCAACTCCATCTTCACTTGAGCTTGGTCTTGGTCAAGGTAGCACCTCCTTTGCCTTTGGAGCTTTGAAAAGAGCTTGGGTGAATTCAATTTGGTCCTCTGATGAAGCTCAGAGAAGGAATTGGCTTGATTTGAAGTGTAGAGTAAATTGGCATTTCACTTGAGCTCCCCTATTTTTGATCTAAGGAAACTGAAAATAGAGAAGTTCAAGTTGCTTGAGAGAGCTTGGGGAGAGTTCCAAATGCTTGCTTTGGCTTCCTTAAGTTCAATCGAGTGTTTGAGAGTGAAGATTGACTTGAATTACAGGGAGTATATCTCCCCCTTGAAGGATCAGACTATTGTGCCTTTAGTTGCCATTTTGATCCAATTGACCCTATTCAATGGGTTGTTTGAGCTGCTAGAGGTGTCCTTGCATTCATTTTGGCCTAAGGAGTGGAGTAGTGGAGCTCCCATGTCCTCAAACAAGGTGGAGGGAGGATTCCATGTGGTAATTTTCAAAGGAGGTGCTCGATTATGGGCTTGGGTTGGGTTTGGCTGACCTAAACTCATTGGGTCATGTGCACTAGGTTCATTAGTAACCATTTGGTCCACTAAGAGGATGTCATGTGTCCATGAAAAGGAATTAACCAAATTCCAAGTGGTTTTGGCCAAAATTTACCCTACGGCCTAAGGGTAAAATGGTCATTTGGTTTAAGTTTCAATTTGAATATGTTTGATATGTTTGAAAAATGGGTTAGGCTAAGTTTCATTAAATTTGGAATTAGTTTGATGTGAGCTTGGATCAAGCCATGGAGGATGGACGGCCTCCGTCTCCTACAGGCGAGGGCAGGGATTAATCATCTACCGTCCAATCTGCATGTTTTGGATGGATAGTCCTGATTAAAACACGTTAGATCCCATGATTAATCCCATTGAAATAATGAGTTTAATCCTAACCGTCCAATCTTTGATCAGACGGTCCAAAGACAAAATGCGTAGCACCGCCGGCTGACGTAGCATAGGATGTGACAACTTAAAAAATCAATCCCACCATGCCACGTGGAAAGCATGCACTACGTCAGCAGCCCACGTGGTACCGACGGGATTAGTTATATAATTAGGGTATTTAATTATCCTTTAATCACTAAAACTTCAAAAAATACATAAGTAAATGTAGAAAATTCAGAAAAATATAAATGAGGGTTCATTTTAAACATAATTCAGAGGGGAATATAATAAAATTATTTCTAATCAATTTTGAACAGTAGATTTTCCTAATTAGTGTTTAATTAAAAATTTAATAACCCTAAATTACTCTAATCATTTCATTAATTAATTCTAAACTTCGGACATATTTAGGGGATGACTTACGCCTCCCTAATTTTCTTGGAATTTATTAATGAGTTAATTAGAAAATCAATTAATGAATCCCTAATCATCCTCTTAATGTAATTAAGAGTAATTAAAACATATGGTTTAATCACTTTAAGATAATTAAATATTATTTAAGTGAGGAGGTTTATGGAATGGGTTTGGGGTATTTTCCTAAGTTATTCTCTAAACCCCTTCTTCCTTAATCCAAATATAAGCACTAATCACTATTGATCTACTTAATTAGCTTAATAAAATTTTTAAAATAAATCTAAACTTAATCAATCTTTTGCTGGGTAGATCCTTAGGTGTTCAAAAGCCTAAGGTTAATTTAAGGAAATCATTTCCAACTCACATGTGTGGGAAGTTTATGAAAGTACTTAATTAAACCCTTTAGCTTAATTAATCAATAATTATGAGCCAATTATATTAGGCCCCTTTCTTTCTTAGATGCATTGCTGATTTAAATTCCATGTGATTGCATATCATATGTTGGCTCACAATTGCTTGAATAATTATGTTAAGGAGGTGTAGGTAAGGGGTAATTAATGGATTTAATTTACACCTTAACCTAAACAATAAATAAAATCAATTTAATGGCTCTAAAAATTAAACTAAAATAATACACACATGGGGGAAATGGGTTAGGACCAGCAAACACCATTTTCATATTTTCTAAATCAAACTAAAAATAAAAATAAAAGTCTCTTTAAGAAATATTGATTCTCTTTAAATGATCTTATTTCATAGGATTGTCTTTAGGAATTAGTTAGGGTGAATGAAATTAGATGCTTACATCTCTTTATCTCTTTCCAAGTATGTTAAATGTTGTTTTCTATGTGAATTCATGCATTCATACCTTTTGAAAAATCAAATTAGAATGAAATGTTTCCTTTATGTCAAATTGCATGTTATTATCACTACTAAATCAAAAACTATTTTCAAAATCTATAAATCAAAGATCATAAATGAAAGTATGCTACTTATAAATATTTATAAGCTTGCATGTGGTTATAATATTGAAACATGTTTTATGTAGTTTTTTCTCTTTTCTTAACATGGATTTGTATAGGATTTGAAAAGTGTATAGTTCATTTGAAAAGAACATAACACTTGCTTAAGTTCATTCCTATGCACTCCCATGTCATGAATTAAGAAGGATTTTCATATTACATATATATAAACCAAACCAAATAAATAAAAAAAATCTTTTGCATGATTTTTCATCCATTCATTTGCTTTTATACATGCACATGTATTTAAGAAAAGTGGTATATTAGTCTGGACATCCCGGGGTTGCGAGGCTTTAAGTAGCCCCAAGTAGGTCTTATACCTTACACCCGTGGTGTAGAAAATAATGGCGTTGTACTCACTTATGTCTTTCATACATGTAAATATGTATTTGATTAATGGACAAAGAAACCCTCTCTTTTCTACTTAATAAAATCATACATTCATGAAAGATCCAAATTTTCTAAACAAATATCTCTTAGCATTCATCATTAAGGTGTGTTAAATACTTGTATTGCATGTATAGATATGCTTAGGATTTGTTCATGTGCATGATACACATGTTGAAAAGAAATAAATGGTTGTGTGTTTTGTGATACTAATTCACCTTAATCTTAAAATGCCTTTCTTATTTGAATGGGTTTATTTAGAGCAAATCTAAACTTAGGATTAATTAAAACACATAATAAAACAATCACTAAAGAAAAATCACTAATGAATCTACCTTAGAAATTACTTAAGGTAAGGATGAAAGAGAAGTTCGCTTCTCTTTTCTTCTCTTCACAACACTTAATAATTAAGTGTAGGTTCATTCAAACCAAATCAAATCATCAAATATAATTAATAAATCAACTAAACTATTTAAAGTGAAATCACCCTCTAAGTTGAATCCTTTCACACTTAGAAAATCTTAACCTTAAAGCCTAGCTAAGATATACCACAGAAGCCTTAAATGGCACACACATTAGGTTAAGTTACCATTTCTAGCTCTATATTAGGGTGGCGCATGGTTTGATGCCTGATTTTATTTTGTAATGTAATATTTTAGACTCGATGTTAGGGTGTAGTGCGTAGGCTAGATGATAGGATGATCTTAGTCTAATCATTATCTTCTACATGGGATTGTGCTTAAGGGGCGTTATACTAAAATAAATAAATACTTTTGTTGTGCAGGTTGTTTATACCCCTAAGCATAATCCAAAATAGGCTAGGTGGACTTGGTTACCCATGTGTTGGGTGCTAAGTCCAATTTATTCATATACATGCTTGGGATGTATGGTGTGTTTAGCTAATCTTTATTTTACAGGTTTTAGTTAGATTTACTTTTTCCATTTTCATGTAAGTTTTGCAATTAGGATTTAGAATGAATGTTATGGGGGATTAAGATGAACATTGGTCATAAGACTATATCTTATGCACCATGTGAAGTGTGTGGAGCAACCACATTCCAGCCAAGCCAAAAGGAAGAAAAGAAAGAAGCAAATCAAAACATGAAGAAAGAAGAAAAGAAGAATGAAGATTGAAGACCCCTATAACATGAATTCTTTTTTATTGTAATTAATTTATTTGTAACCCGAGTTGTATAAGGGTAGAGCTCAGCTACCCACATTTTTTTTTGAGTTTGTATAGTGGAGCTCGACCACAAAGGCCGTTTATTCTTTTGCACTAGCTTTATAAATTATTTGATGTTTGTTTAGCTTGTGCATTAAGATGGCATGTTTTTTCTAGTTTCTTTCTTACTTTGATGAATGGCCTAGATGCAATTAGGCTCTTAGGGAAAAATAAATTTTTTATCCAATTAATGAACTCAAAATTAAAAATTTATAAGTCATAACCTCACTTAAAGCCTAGGTTATAAATCAAGATAAAAAATTTAACAACCTCACCTAAAGCCTAGTTGGATGTTGTATGTTTCACATCATGCATAAAAAAGCATCTTGATTCATTCTTGCTTATGGAGGGCTTCCACCTTTGCCAGGGAACTTAGTTTGACCTTTGAGAGCCATGGTAGAAACACACCTCCTTCTTGTTAATTTTGGCCCATAACCAATTTCTCATGCATTAGGCATATGAATCCCATAGCCTGTGCCAAATAAATTGTCCAAAAGTGAAAATAAATTTAACAAAAATTTGCATTAAATTTAAGTCATTACTCATGCCCTACATGATTTAATCTCTTAACGAGTGTGTTTAAGGACTTAGTTTTTTTCTAAATAAATAACAGCTTAGCTATCTTGCAAAAGCATATAACTTGTCTACATGTATTTAAAATCATAGGAGTTAGTTGGCCACCCCGCAGTTGTAAGTCCAACGGTCAGTGGTTTATCCTCTCTTGAGTAAACCATATGCCCATTTTCACCTTAGATTTAGGTCATTACCTTCAAAGCTCCCTAGATTTAGGTTCTAAGGTTATTTTTTCTTCTGAGCATAAACCCTCACCTCTTAGGCATTTTCATGATCTTGTATCAGGGAATTGTAAGTCCAAGATTTCTAATAAAAATTCAACTCAAACAAATAATATTTTAAATTCAAAAATATAAAGCCCAACCATAGGATAATTTGGGATGCTCTCTAGGTCTCCTAGTAGTGTGAGCATCCCAAACTTATTCCCCTTTGGTTTCGATAATAACTCTCTTCTCTTGATCAATCCCACTTGATCTTTCAAAAATAATCAATTAATTGATAGTCCAATCTTTGAAACATTTGGAAGCAATGATCATTTACCTTAATCAAGAGTATTCTTAAAGAATCTCATTTCTTAATATGTACTTAACTATGGGGGCTTTCCTCCATAAGGAACTTAACGAACTCAGTTTTAAAATAAACCATGCTTTACTTTTCCATATAAAGTAGGGGAAGAATCTCTGGTACATCCGAAGACCCATTGTCCTTAGGAGTCCTTATTAGGTGATTAGGTCCATTGTAGGATGATGATTTATGTCTTTTGAGATAGTACATCATTCCTCAATGTCATACCCGATCAACTTAATAAGAACATCTTTGGATCCATGTGGTGTCTTACCAAAAGCATTTTTTTATCTTTATTTTTAAATTTCACATTTATATATGAAGATGAAAAATAAATACCACAATCCCCAAGGATTACTCTAATAGAACTAAATGGTTGTTCTAATAAGTATTCCTTAGGGATAATTATGGATCCGAACTTGTAGCTATGCTCAAGCCAACCCTTAAAAGTAATATAATCCTCTAAGATATGGCCTAACATGTAGTGGTAGGGGCTATAGCTAGGATCATCGCTCTTGCCCACTTTCTCTGGCCTCTTAAGCTATTGTAACTGAAAGTCAACTTTCTTTAAGAGATTCTTAAAGACTTTTCTAACTACCTCCTCTTGAATGAATATGGTTTATTCAATCTATCATCAAGAGTAGGTGGAAAGTAATTACGTGGTGGTGGATATGTGTACTGCTATTGGGTAGGCTATTGAGGTGGTGGAAATGGACATTGTGGCAGCTGTGGTGGCCGGTATGATGGTTGAGGTGGTGGAAGAGGAGGTGGCAAAGGAGGCATTGACTCATGGACTCTCATATTGAATTCAATCTGTAACAACTATCAGCATCTTTCAAACACTTTCTATGGCTTTGGTCTAGATGATTGGCCAAGAAAGGGAAACTATTTAGCTTCCTCCTGTTGGCTAGCCGTCTTGTTGATTAATTTCTTGAATAAAGATGGTTTAAGCATGAACCATAGATATTCTTGAGAATCTCAATGGCATGTTATTCAGACTTGTGGTTCACATTTCAATTGCCAGAATGTAACAAGGGACTCATGTGATTTATATTTCTCTAGTCACTCAGTCACTAATGAGCTTCAAATTCTTGATGACTTGATAAAGTCTTCACTCAATGTTAATAATCAAATGCAACCCCTGCTATCTTGAAAATCAAATAGAGTGCATCACTTAACCGTCATTACAATGACTCAAGTGTACAAGGTGTTGTCATGGGTTCCCATTGCCATCAAATATTTTGAAAGATGGTGGCACAAACCCCTTGGGGTATTAAACTATATCGAATTCCTCTAAGTATGGTCTACCCTTTGGAATGGATGAGTTCCCCGAGCTTGTGCCAACGCTTCCTTCACTTGCTGCTCCATTATATACTTGATGTCTTTCTCGTGCATGGAGGAGCTATCTATGACCTTCCTATGCAAACTACCAACATCATCATCTGCGAGAGTGCACCTAGGATAATATAAAGTATGTACCAATTCTGGCCAGTCAGCTACCATAGGAGAATGTTGTGAGACTAGGTTTTGCAATGCTAAGACCACTGCCATCAACTCCTCTACTCTCTTCTCCATCATGTCTATTTGATCATCCTTCTACTTGAGCTGGTGGAGAAGGTGTTGGGTCAAGTGAGAGGTGTCACATTCCTTGATCATAGCACCTTCGACTATCTTTGATTAGTTGTGGATCCTGTCGACCATGTGGACCTTAGCTATGTCATCCAACATATCATCTTCATCAGGATCAAAGCTAACTTTACTCCTCTGTCTGATCACGCCAATAATCTACTTATGATGCAGTAGTCCTCTATGCTATCATCAATCTTTGCTGATTCTCTTTGGAATGTAGACTGTCGACCATAGATTGCTCTAAATTGTATATACTAAATCTTGTATCGGTGCACTCACTAACTAGATCAACTGCCATGGGGACTATGTTTGTGTTCCCTCCCCCTCTCTCCCCAGACTACTGTGGAGGTGGTGCGATCACGACGCTCTTGGGTCACCACTCCCTCTTTACCATAGTTGAAGTGGAAGGTCAAATGGGAGAGCTCGACCTCACCTCCACAGGTAGAATAGATGGAGTGGGATCCTTAGGTCATAGCTGTATCACCAAAGGAGATGGCCTTTCCCCATATATGGGCTTCTGAAGCTTGGCGGGGGTGGTAGATGTTGTAAGTTAGATGGGTGATGGTGGACGGCGAGTGAAGCGGTGTGATGGTAAAGACACCAACTTCCTCTTCACCAGAGATCTCCTCCTACATCGAACAGTGCTCGTGAGAACTATGTTGTCTGAATAATCTGCCCTAACAGGGCACCGATCAGGGAAGTCTATCAAAGCGAAGGCTACCAACTCTCTAACATACCTCCTCCTCTCTCACTTGCCTACTTGGGCAGTGACTCTAGCCTCCATGGCTCTCTCTCTCTCTCTCTCTCTCTCTCTCTCTCGTGAATTTGACCCTATGCTCAAGGATCAAGCTCTTCAAGTCATGCAAAGCCAAACTGGCGTCACATTAGTATGCAAACCCGGCAAGCATTGTATACTAGAATAGGCTTCCTCATGTCCCTAGGCGTGTCTCAAATTGTGTGGTGGTGGAGGTATGAACAATCCTCATAATCCTCTCATGTCCAAGGAGAGGGGTGAAACCTACCACTCAAAAGTGGAGAGGTCTCAAGAGGGGAACCCTCCTTAGCTACATGTCTGCTTCGCCTCACGCTCATAGTTCCACTTAGCCTTGTAGTTCTTGTTGTGGTATTGCATCCTGGTAAGCGGGGCTAAGGGGGAGCTAGAACCTACCCCAAAGGTAGGGAGACTATCTCGGAGGCCAAGATAGCCTTCCCCTTCATAATGGGGGAGACAAATGAGGAAGTGTTAACCCTCAGAGACTATAGGGGTGATTGAAAGTCTTGAAACCCTAGCACTAATGTTGATGGGACATGAACCACAAGCCTTCCTCCTCGGTGAAACTCATGTGGAAGGTCAAAACAAGGGAGTAACGCTCACCACCTCTCTCTATAAATTGGTGAGGCCTCATGGTGACTCAAATAGCCTTGAAGCCATGCCCAAACTGAATGACATGTGTGGTGGTGTTTGTGAGTATGACCTGATCAAATGCCAAATCCACACCAGATGTGAAGGAGAAGATCATCTTTACAGAAGACATGATGGAAGACTGACTGAAGAAGCGACGAAGGATTGAGCTACTATCTCTACATTTGTTGAAAATAGAATTGATTTAGACTCTTTCTTTAATAGTTGCCTTCAATCATTGAATCTTGATTTTTGTAATTTGAACCCACACTTAACAAATTTAGGAATGCTGAGCGGGGTTCATTGAATTGGAGAAATTTTTTTTTTGGGGGGGGATTTGAGGAGAGACTTTGGCATAGATTTGATTTTGAATTGGAACCCACATTCAACAAATTTAGGTATGTTGAGTGGGGTTCATTCATTTAGAGAGACTTTGGAGATGGATTTGTTGTTTATCCTTTGTTTGAATTTTGGATTCGGAACCTTTACTTAGTAAATTTGGGTGTGCTAAGTGAGATTCAAATATATGTTTGAAAATCTTTAAAACATTTCATTTATGAGGGTTGTTGTTTTATGTTTGATATGTTTGGTTTGATTTTGAATTGAAAATGGGATAATTACTTAACAAATTTAGGTATGTTAAGTAGGTTCCAAATCTGTTTGATATTTTGTTTTGAATTGAAAATGAAACTCTTACTTAACAAATTTAAGCATGTTAAGTAGGGTGCTTGATATTTTTCTTTTATTTTGATTTGAAAAAGGGAAACTCTTATTTAACAAATGTGAATATGTTAAATAGAGTTTAATTTATTTTATATGTTGTTTGACGATGGAATTCTTATTTGATAAATTTGGTCCTGTCAAATGGAATTCAAATGTGTTTTGATTTCATGATTTTAGAAAAGGAAAACCTATTTAATCAATTTAGGTATGTTAAATAGAGTTCAATTTGTTTTGATTTTTGAAAATGGAACTTCATTTGACAAATTTGGGTATATCAAAATGGAGTTCAAATATGTTTCAATTTTTATTATTTTTATGATTTTGAAAAGGGGAACTCTACTTTACAAATGTAAGTATGTTAAATAGAATTCAATTTATTTTTATTTGAAAAAATGAAACTCTCATTTGACAAATTTAGGTATGTCAAAGGGAGTTCAAATATGTTTTGATTTTGTGTGTAATGTTGCTTTTGAAAAGGGGGAACTCTCACTCAACAAATTTAGGTATGTTAAGTGAGGTTCAATGACATGTTGATTTTTTATTTTATTTTGATTTTGAAAATGGAACTCCATTTAACAAATTTAGGTATGTTAAGTGGGGTTGGTTAATTTTATAAAAAAATGTGTTTGCAATATTTTGAAGAACTCTCATTTAACAAATTTGGGTATGTTAAATGGAGTTTGTTGATTGATTGAATTTATTTTGAAAAATATGAAAAGGGTTTTGATGATGCATATTTGATTTTGATTTTTAAAAGGATTCATTTAACAAATTTAAGTATTATGCTAAATGAGGGATTATCTTTATTATTTGAAAAGAGATTTGAAAGTTTTATATTTTGCAAACTTTATGTTATGTGAAGTGCATTTCAAAATGATTTTATTTAGAAAAATGCTTTTGAAAAATTTTGCAAAAGACTTTACTTGTTTAGTTTGAATTTTATTGAAGCTTTCTTGAATATGGGATGAACCTTACCTCACCAAGCTAGTGGTAAAGAGGTTCTAACATTTGTGTTTAGTCATCTCTTTTATTTAGTTTTTTTAACCTATTGGGGGACCCAATAGGGGTTTCAAGACCTACACAGAGTGAGATCCTAAAACATAAATGGTGTTGGCTAGCTTCACTTAAGGATAGAATAAGCTAAGTGCCGACAAAAAGAAAGATAGTCTCAAGCTTATATGAAATACAAGTCCATTATCGATGTTTAGAGACAATAATTGTCTACTAAAGATGGAGAGAGGAACACTCCTCAGCAAAGTCGCCAGAAAAATCTATGGTGTTTATTTTTGGATGTAGGGGAGACACCATGCATATCGTATGGGATACTTATTGAAGTGAATGAGTGCAACATTGAGGCATGATGTACTATCTCAAAAGATAGAAGTATCACCCTTCAATAGACCTAGTCACCTAATAAAGACTCCTAAGGCATGATGGGTCTTTGAATATACCGAGATTTTTCCCACTTTACATGGATGAATAAAGCAGGATTTATATTAAACTAGGTTCTAAAGTTCCCTATGGAGGCAAGCCTTTATAGTTAATTACATCTTAAGGAATGAAATTCCATAAGAATACTCTCGATTAAAGTAGACAATTATCATCTCCAATGATTTCAAGGTTAAACTATCAAAGGATTGGTTATGTTTGAAAAATCAATTGGGAAAGTTCAACGAGAAGACTTATTATTGGGATCCGAAGGGAGGAAGTAGAGAATGCTCATGATATTAGGAAGCCTGGTGAGCATTCCAATCTATCCTATAATTGGGCTTTATAATTTTGAAATTGAAGAGAGTTATTTGTTTGAGTTGAGATTTTATTAGATTGCTAAGGCTTATAATCCACCAACATAAGGTTGTGGAAATGCCTAAGAAGTGAAAATTTATTCATGTAGCCCGAAGAAAATAGTTACCTCTGATCCTAAATCTAGGGAGCTTTAGTATGAGCTAAAGCGCGGACTAAATCTAAGCGACAGGTGGGCATAAGGGTTTACCTCCATAAGAGAGAGTAAACCCATCCAATTTCAGGACTTATAACTGTCTGGTGTGGCTGCCAGCTAACTCCTCCAATAATTTTTAAATCATGTAGTCTAGTCTTATGAATCGCAAGATAGCTAAGGTAGTTATTTATTTGGAAAGAAACTAGTCCTTAACCCACTCCTTAAGAGATTAGAGCATGAGTGGTATGAGCATATGACTTAATCTACAAACATAAAATCTTTTCAAATTTTATTTCATTTTTTTACACATCATCTAGAGAAAAGCTTTAGTATTTTTATATTCCTAAATGCATGATGAAGTAGATTATTGGCCAAATCAAAAGAGAGAGGGTGAAGCTCCATCGGTAGGGGTTGCTCTCACAAGTCAAGTGGTCCCTATGCGTGCAAGAATGGAGGCCCTCATTTTGCAAGAGTGAATCAAGATGATATGCATGATGTGGAACATACAACCATACAGCTAAAGGGTTACTAAATCTTTTAATTATCTTGATTTATGTCTTAGGCTTTATGGTGAGGTTATGAGTTATTTAAAATTTAGTTATTAGTGATTAATTGGATAGAAAATTTATTTTATCCTAAGAGCCTAATTAGGCCACACATTAAGCATCAAACATAAGAAACTATGAAAAGATGCAACCCAATACATAATTTAACATAACATCAATCAATTTTATAAACTATAAAAGAATAAGAAATGATTGCGGTGTCTTGTAACCAAAAAAAAAAAAGATGGGTAGCTCCACCCTTATACAACCGGATTACAAAGAATAATTTATAATTGTCTTCTTTTCTTAATTTCTTCATGTCCTCCTCTTCTCTACTTATCACGACCTAACTCCTTAAGCCGCTCATCTAATCTAATCCTAAATTAATATGAAAAGTAAATATAACTACATTAAAATAAGCATTAATAAACACATAATAAGTAGAAATATATATATATATATATATATATATATATATATATATATATATATATATATATATATATATATATATATATATATATAATTTGGACTTAGCACCCTGCAAATGGGTAACCAAGCCCACTGTCTAACTTGGATTATGCTTAGGTTTAAGCAACTTGCAAAGAGCATTCACATTTATTTTTAAGCATCCCTTAAGCATAATCCTACAAATATGATTAGGCTAATATTACATCTAGTCTGACATACACCCCATCAATCTAAAATAATACATCATAAAATAAAATATACACCATACATACACCATCCTAACTTAGGACTAGAAGTAGTAACTTAGTTCTAATGTGTGTGTTAAGGGTTTGTGTGGTATGTCTCAACTAAACATTAGTATTATGTTTTCCTAAGTGTAAGAAGATTTAATTTAACATGAGAGGTTGGTTTCATTTCAAGTTGTTTAATTAATTTGAGAGTTTCTAATTTGTATTTTTCTTTTGCTTCATACAACCTACACTTATCAATTGAGTATTATAAAGAGAAGAAAAGGGATCATTCAGTTCATCCCTACCTTAAGCCACTTTCTAAAGTATGTTAATTTGATTTAGTCCTCTTTAGTGAATGGCTTATTACACATTTTAAATTAACCCTAAGTTTAGGTTCACTTTAAATAACTTCATTCAACATGAAAGGCTTCTTAAGATTAATTGTGATTACTATCACATGACATTTATCAAATCATTCCTTTTCACATATAACACACATATGATTCAATCCTAAGTGTATCTATACATGCAACTTATTTTAGCACACTTAAATGATGAATGTAGATGTGTATATTTAAATTTTATATTTTTCATTTATTGATTGAATTATTTAATCATATTAATTTAAAGCCCTATCCAAATTCTTATACAAAAATGCATTAGGGATGAAATTAAATATGTATGTGTCATTATTAACTAGAAAAGTGAGGTAATCAAATGACCTCCTTGGGGCTAGCTAAAGCCTTGTATTACCGAGATGTCCAAACTATATACCCATTTGCATTCAAACATATATAAATTTGTATGCATGAATATAGGAAAGAAAGCTTCAAATCACATGACTAATTAATCCAAACACTTAATTGATTATGAATACATGCATTTTTAGTAGAAAAGGGGGATTTTCATCCTTTAGCCGCACATACATACACACGTAAAGAGAAATGAGCAAGTACATGGTGAGGTAATCAAATGACCTCCTTGGAGCTAGCTAAAGCCTCATATTCTCAAGATGTCTAGACGATATACTTTACTATCTCACTACACATGAAGGTATATGTAACTAAGAGGAAGAAAATCATGCAAGAATTACATTTTTATTTGATTAAAACATTTATGTATGTGAAACAAAGTTCCATTCAAATTCTAATGTAGAAATACATGTAAATGAAATCAAATAAGTACATGTCATTGTTAACCAGGGAAGTGAGGTAATCAAATGACCTCCTTGGGGCTAGCTAAAGCCTCATATTCCTGGGATGTCCAAACTATATACTTATTATGATTCAAATACATGTAAAACCACATATGAATTAAGGAAAAGAAAGTTTTACTTAACATACCTAAGTTGTAAGCACATGCAAAGCCTATATGTATTCATAACTATTATCACTCTAATCAATATAATTGATTTGTAAACTTTAAAAAAATATTATGAATTTATCAATGATAATAGCCATACATATTATAAATTAGTCCAGCACATGCAAGTTTACATAAAAAAATCAAATGATTTAATTAATTTTGAAAAGATGAATATATGATTCCAAATGGCATACAACATTTAACATGATTGGAAAGGAATAAATAAACATAAACACATGATTTCATTCAATCAAATTAATACCTAGGGACAATCATATTAAATAAAGCCATTTAAAGTAAACCAAGCTTTCTTAGTATCATTTTTAATTTCATATTTTGATTTGATTTAAGGATGTGAGAAAGAGGTTTTCTGATCTAACCCATTCCCATGTTTGTTAATTAATTTGGTTTAATGAAATATAATTAAGTTGATTTTATGAGTTAATTAAGTTATAATATACATTAAATACATTAATTAACCCTTTCTATGTTACCTTAATATAATTATCCAAATAATTATGAGCCAACATGATATGCACATGGTTGAAAATTAAATTAGCAATGATCTAAGAAATAAAAGGGCCTAATGCTCAAATGATTAATGGTTAATTAAATTGAACTTAATTAAGTACTTTCATGATTTCCTCACACATGTGGGTTAACCATAATTTTTCTTAAATACTTTGGGTTATTGAACACCTAAAGGTCTACCTAAATTGATTAATTGGGTTTAATATGATTATGGTTTTAATTTTAAGTTAATTAAACCTTAATTAATTTCTTTTGAAAAGTGAAATGAACTTAGGGGAATAGGTTAAGAAAGAGGTCCCAACCCTATTCCTTAGTGCATTTACTATTGAGAAATGATTAATAAATTTAATTAACCAATTTGTTACTATTCATGGGATCAATTAATCTTTAATTAACTTGAAAGAGTAATTAGGATTAAATTAATCAAATTTCCTAATTAAATGAGCAATAAATCTCAAGAAAATCATGGGAGGCAGAGGTCATCTCATTAAATTAGCCCATAAAATTTGGGATTAAAGTAATTAATGAGTAATTAAGCTAATTAATTTTATAATTAAACTCTAATTAAATCTTAATTACTATTCAAAATTAATTAAAATAATTTTTAATTAATTATTCTCTGAAATACCTTTAAAATGAGTATTTATTTATATTTTTCTAATTTTTTTATGATTTGTTATGATTTTTTGAAGTTTCAGCCATTAAAAATGATTAATTATGCCTAATAAAAGCCTAATCTCATCGGCGCCACATGGCGCGCTGACGTGGTGAACTTTCCATGTGGCACCACGGGATTGGCTACTTAAATTATCCGACTCAGAGCTTGCATGGCGACAGTGGGATGCGCTTTCTCACACGTCATTCAATCTAAGATCGGATGACCACGATTAATCTTGCGGCTCAAAAGGATTAAATCAGATTAAACTAATGGATCTAATCATGATCGTTCATTCTGATCACACAGAACGGACGATGTGTGATCTACCATCTTGCGAGCGATGAGAGATGAAGTCCGTCCGCCATTGTTCACTTGATCCAAGCTTACCCGAGCTTTAGATCAACTCCAAAAGGATCCCACACCTTCATGCGTCGATCAAAGGGGATCCAACGATCAAGATCATACAAGATATAAGTTTTCATCAAAAAGCTCCAACCCATTTTTTTCTAAAAGCTCGATTTTAATGGCATACCTCACCAGAGCTCAAGACTGGTGGCATAAATGATTGAGAAGCTTCATCTCGAAGAAGTGATCGGCCAATTTGGTGTAGTTTGCTCGACCAACACCCCGAGGAGAGCGTTGATCAAGTCTTATCTGGTGTGGTGGAGCTCGGAGAAGTTTATTCTTACTCAACGGGCTCTAGGGGTGGTGTGTGCAAAGTTAATTTGACTTTGGTGGAGGATTGAGCAAATGGGATCAAATGGAGGGGTACCCTATTTCTGAGAGGTCTAGAATGGAGTTTGAGGAGCTCAGGAAGGCTTAAGAAATTTAGGAAGAGGCTCTAGGCACTCGTCTTGATTAGCTAGGGTTCTAAGGGAGTTCAATTCATGGGTTGAGTGGGAATGAGGGGGTGTATATCTTACCCTCATTCCAATCTGATGGCTCGACTGATTTTGGGTTGTTGTGATCATTCGGCCACCTTAGGGAGTTGTGGGTGGCAGGGAGGAGGTGAGGTGGCAGGGTTTAGTTGGGTGATGGTGTGGGAGTGGCTGCCAAGGGAAGAATGGGTGTCCTTGAGCTTTCCAAGTGCACCAATTGGGGAGGTAAGGTAATTTCACCTCCCATGGGTCATGGCCAACCCAACCACCCCTTGAGTCAGGGTGGGCAGTATCCTAGGTGCCTAGGTGGATTAATGGAAGAGTGTCAAGTGATCAAGGAATGAAAATAACCACTTACATGAGTGATTTGTCTCATGTGATACCCTTGGCCCAAGGGTAGAATGATCATTTGGCATTAAATTTAATTTGAAAAATTTTGAAATGAGTCAAAAGTGGGTCAGCCCAAATTTCAAGTGATTTGTAGTTTATTTGGTTAGGTTTGACTCAATATGGCTCAAATGGGTCAAATTGGGTCAATTCGAGTTAAGTTTACCAATTATTCAAATTGAGTCAAACCAAGGATTGGGTCAAGTTCATATGATCATCTGGGATGTATTACTGTCATTTGTTTTGGTTTGATTTGGCTTAGAATTAATTTTGACTCATTTGAGTTCAAATGGGTCAAATGGGTTAAGTTGACCAATTTGACCAAATTGGCCAAATTGGTTTGGATTAGGTGTTGGTTTCAGTTTGGTTGATCAATTTAAGATGATTGTATGCTTTGATTTCAATTAATTTGGATTTTATTTGGATGTAGGCCAACTTGACCCTTTAGGTCAATTTGGGCTAAGTGAATCAATTGGGTTCAATTGGTCAATTTGGGCTGGTTCAGCAATTAATTTGGAATGAACTTGAGCCATTGGTTGTAATCAATTTGGTTTATATTTTGATTTGACTCAATTTGGTCTTTAAGTCAATTTGGGTCAACTTGGGTCAAGAGGGTCAATTGGGTTTCATTTGGCTTAATTGAAGGTCAAAGTCATGTTCAAATATTGATTTTGGGTTCATATGGATCATTGGTTTCAATGGATTTGGCTTAGGTTGCAATTTGGCTAGTTTGGTTCATATTGGTTAAGAAGGTTAACTTGGTCAAATGACCAAGTTGACTTGGTTTGATCCAATTTATGGCAATTGATCATCCTAGGGTGATCAACAATCATGATAGGAGGTTTAGGTTTACTTGGTTCAATCTAATTCAGGTTGTATTGAAGCTTGGCTTAAATGGGTTCTTTAGATTACTTTGGGTCAAGTGAGCCTAATTAGATCAATTGGCTCGATTTTGGTTTGATTTAGATTTAGTTGAGTTTATATATGGGTTTAGGATTGATATATAAACTCAATTGCAATTGATTTGTGTTTGGATGAGTTTTGGTTCATTTGGATATTTCAAGTCAAAATGGCTAAGTTGGGTTTGACTTGGATCGATTATGGTTTGGCTTAATGATTGTAGATTTTATTTATATTTGGAGAGATGATTGAAGGAATGATTGTTTATGAAAAAATCATATGAAGTTAGCTCAAAGGATTTAAGGAAGATTTTGATTTAGTTTTGATGATTTGAATATATATTTCATTTAAATTTGTGAATATAATTGAAGATGTGATTGATTCATGAGACAATCAATTAAGTTTGAAGTGATTTGAAAGAGATTTGACTAAGTCCATGAAATTAGATCACATGGCTTATATTTGTATTTGGTTTGATTTGGCTTTGATCAAGATTATTTGAATGTGGATTTGATTTATATTTGTGAAGATGATTGAAGATATAATTGATTTATAAGAAAATCAATTGAGTTTGAAGTGATTTGAAAGAAAATTTGGCTATGTTCATGGAATTAGGTCACATGGCTTTGGCTTGGGTTTGATTTGACTTGGATCTTGATTTGGACTTGGAATTGAGTTTGATTGTAAGCTTGATGGATTGATTAAATGATTGAATTGATATTTGAGAAAATCATTTGAGATTGGATTGATTTGAATTTAGCTTAGGAAGGTGAGCATGGATTGGATTTGGGTTGTAGGGTAGGTTGATTATCCTAATCCCTAAGGAATAACCTAATCCTATAGTTAATCCTTCTAAGCCTCTAGGCTTATGTTAAGTGTTCACCTAATTGCTAGAAGTGTCTTATGACTAGGAAGTCTTAATGTCTAGAAAACTCCTAAGTCTAAGATGAGGGGTTTGAGAACTCACTCCAAAATTGAGGTCAACATGAAGAAATAATCCATTAGAAATTCAATCGAGTTTAAGTGATTCGAGCCCAACGATTTTTTCAGTCAGTTTTTCAATAGCATTTCTAGCGACATTTTTTGTTGGAAATTACTAGTTGAATAATCGACGGAACCATTAGTTGAAAATATTTATGGAATTACTAACCGAGGAGGATGTTGTGTTCAAATCACTCTGATGGATTATTCTTTCATCACTTAAACACCAGATGGAAACCATTATGAAGGAATAACTCATCAAAATTTAGTTGAGTTTATGTAATTTGAGCCCAACGTCATCCTCAGTCAGTAATTCTGTTAAAAATAGTTTCAACTAATGGTTCTATCGATTATTCAGCTAGTAATTTCCAATGTAAAATGCCGCTGAAAATGCTATTGAAAAATTGCAATTTTTCTGTAGTGATTATTAACTTGCCGAACACGAAAGAGCTACTTTTAAACCAAAGTCACATTTTGCCACCAAATATTTCTCAAATGTGTATAATGCATATGGGATCTATTTAAGATCTCAAAAATTATAAATCTAAATGATGCTTCATCACTTTTTTTTATGATCACACTCAAGTACACTAGTTATACTTATTAAAGAATAAATTTGATTCTAAACAAATTTTCAAAACCTTTACAATATGATTAAAATCCAATACTCAACTAAAATTCATATTTTGCACTCGATAAACATACAAATATTTTAATTATGTTCTAAAAAGTTATATAAACTAGAATAGAATTATCTATCAAAAATGTTGCCCCATTACTCAATGAAATGGTATGGTTAAAAAGAAAATAAAAGACATCTCCTATAAGTGTCTAGATCTAATATGATCACAACCATTATCAATAATTATTATTAAGGTTATAATATTCTCTTTTTTAACTATATTACAATTTGGTTGTTTAAGATGGTACTTTTGTTCATAACTTCATTTAATGTTCTTTCTAAATAATTTCATAATACCATTTTCAATCAACATAATCATTTGGGTACAAGACCTTTGTTGATTATCATGAGCTTAATAAAACTAAACTTGATCCCATGTGCATATTTATCAATTATAAAAAAAATTAAAAAGGGTATAACTATTATTCTTTTGAAACTTTTTATATCCATAGATGTCAATTTTTTGAGAATAAATTCTTCTTCTAGAGAAAACTCTCTTCAGGAGGAAATAGAAGAAAAAAATATATTATTTTCTATGTAATTCCCCAAACCACTAATGCAAATCAACCTTCCTAGATGCAATGATATTGAGGTTACATAAACTCTTTAACTATTCACATAACTTTCTTTTGAATTATGTGTTTAATCTTGAAGGAAGATCAATAAATAGTTAAATCATTCTATCTCCCAATGCTTATCATGGGTTCTATGAGGGCTTGATAAACTCTCAAAATCGACCAGATATGACCATTTATTTCCCTCTAAAAATATTCATTTATTTTCTAAGTCCATAGAAGAGGCCCTTCATAATTTAAAATGAAGAGAGGTTGAAGAAAAAAAGATGAAATTTTTTGAGAAATAAAACATAAGAAGTTATTCAATGACCCAAGAATGTTATCTCTATAAGATAAAAATGAGTCTCCAATATAGAATGTAAATTAGTTGGATCCATTAAAAGACATAAAGCAAGGATGATTGCAAACTTAAACTTATGAGATCAACTATTCTAAAATATTTTATAAATTTTAATATCATTTAGTTCTTCTTTCAATGGTTATGAATCTTAACTAACCCTATACCAACTGGATGTTAAGAATGCATTCTTAAATGATAACTTATATGAGAAACTCTATGAGGATCCTCCAACAATTAGTGACTTTGAGATGACAAACTTAGTCTATGAATTGAAATGTATTTATGGGCTCGAACAATCATCTTGAGCATGGTTATAAAATAGTTCACAAAAGGAGTGAATCAGCTTAAACATTCTCACTTTATTCACATCCTATCATCTAAATACAAGGATAGTAAAGTTAAAATAATAATTATGTATGTTGATGATATTATTATTATTAATGTGATCATGATTTGGAGATAAGTGTATTAAATAATAAAATGATAAAATAATTTTAAATTAATGATTCTCGGCATCTTTTCACAGAATGAAATACTTTAAGAATAAATCTATCATCATCACTTAAAGAAAGTTGGAGTAACTCCAGTGGTAGATAAGATTAGGGAGAGTCGCCTTAGATGGTTTGGCTACATAAAGCGTCGACCGTCCGATGACCCGATTAGGAGAGTAGATGCATTAGATTTGCCTTATGTTAAGAAAGGTAGAGGTAGACCTAAAAAGACTTAGTTAAGATGTATAAAAAATGATCTTAGTATACTTAATTTAAATGAGAATTTGACACATAATAGGACACAATGGAGACCAAGGATTCATGTAGCCGACCCCACCTAGTGGGATTTAAGGCTTGTTGTTGTTGTTGTTGTTGTTGTTGTTGTAGTATTGGTGAAATTATTCAATTAGTTGATGGTTAAATTAGATTAAATTAGACTATACTATAGAAATTAACTAAACTTTTATCAAAGTTCTATGAAAATCTAGAACTAACTTTAATCAAAATCATAATTTAATATTACTCAACTAATTAGAATTATTAATTAAGAATCTAAGTATCTTCTAATCTCTTAGATAATCATTATATTTTTAATGTAAATCAATCCAAAAGACTGCATTAAGTTCCACTGTTATAGGATTGCAAGTTATAATTGAGTATACTCCTATCTCAACTAATAGCGTGTTGATTTATCACATCAAGCATTACATAACTCTACCAAAATTAAAAATGCTTTAAGCTTTAAATATAAAATTGGCCATATAATCAACTAAATGAACCACAAGATAAACTAAATAATTCTCAAGAGTTATTACAACATTCAAACCATTCCATTGATCAAAGAAGTCGTGATTACACCATAAATCCAAAAAAAATAAAAATAAAAAAAAAATAAAAAAAAACTATTCCATAATAGTTTGAAACATAAAAGCCATGGAAAACCATCTCAAGTTACGAAGGAAAAAGATGAGTTAAAGTGAAGAACAAAGTGAAAAGAAATGCTATGGACCAAACAGAGAGCTAAGGCACCGCTTATTCATTCGATGATGATTTAAAATTCCTCTACCTTTCAATCAAAGAACGGAAAAGCTCCAATCGATTAGAGAAGTGCGATTTGGGTGTCTTCTCGATCAAAAGGATATTATTCGATATTTTTTGTAGGTATTATGAGGATCTTTTCAATTGTGATGACTCTTTAGTTATTCGGTGCATTTTCTGTAGGATTTGTATCATTAGATCATCTTTGATCTTGAAGGCGATGTTTACGAGCAGAAATTATTGCTACCTTGAAAAGTATCGGTGAAAACAAATCTCCACGATGGTTTTAATTCCAAGTTTTACATTGACTCATGGAATATTGGCAAATCTTTTGTTAATGCGTTCTTTTCTTTTCAAGAATTCTAGAATGCCCAACTGTTTTAAGCATACTCTTTTAACTTTCATACCAAAGGTGAAACACTCTAATAGAATTGAAGACTATCGTCTTATCTCTTTATGCAATACATTCTATAAAGTGGTGGCCAAAATCCTTGCAAATCGAATGAAGAGATTCCTCCCCTCTATTATCAACAATTCTCAATCAGCCTTTGTTAAAGGAAGAGACATCTCTGATAATCTGGCAATGGCCTTTGAGATATGTAATGAGTTCTCCACCTCCAATTGCTCTTACTTTTTAGCTAAAATTGATTTGAAAAAAGCTTTTGATAAAATCAATAGAAAAGCCTTGATCCATAGACTTCTGGATAAAGGTTTTCCCATGAGATTTACTACTTGGGTGGAAGCTTGCATTTCTGATGTGCCTTTCTCTATAGTGTTAAATGGGAATATTTCGGGTTATTTCTCTTCCTCCAATGGCCTCAGACAGGGCTGCCCATTATCTCCTTTTCTCTTTACTGTGGCCATGGACACATTCTCTTGCATGTTAGAAAATGAAATTAATAAAGGATTATATAATCCTATTACTTTGGCTGGACAATTCTCTTCTCATCTCTTATACGCTGATGATCTCCTTGTGATGGGAAATGTTGATCCCTCTACATTTACTTCCCTCAAGTCCATTCTTCAATCTCTTAAGTATTACTTGGGACTTGAAGTGAATTATGCTAAATCATCCTCTCTACAAGGAAAATTGACACACATTTTGGGCATTCAATTGGGCTCTTTCCCTTCAAATATTTGGGTCTTCCTCTTATTAAAGGTATTAAGATGGCTCATTTCACTCCTCTCTTTGATAGACTACATGTATGGTTGGCGGTGGAAAAGTAAATTCCTCTCATTAGGGGAAGGTTGCGACTTATCGGATCTTATACGTTACTTATCATCGGTTTCGTTCTATGGCTATTCCAGATGGTATTATTAAAAAAATCTGCTCTTTTACAGCTAAATTTTTCTATCATTCAGGGGAGGCCAAAAAGTTGCATACAATTTCTTGGGCATACTACTTTACCCAAAGAAAAAGGTGGTGTTGGGTTACTCTCTGCTTCCTCTATTGATCGATGGAAATTAATGTGGAAAATTTGTAAGAGAGATTCTCCTTTTGCTAATTGGTGTTTAGCCAAATATACCTCTCTATGGAATCCATGCATTTTTAGAGTTTCTCCACTTTGGAAATCGATTGTGAAAGTTGCTGAAAAATTTAGGAACAAACTGAAATTTCAAGTTGGGGAAGGTAATGTTTTTTCTTTATACTTTGATCCTTGGTGTAACCCAAATGGGCTGAAACATTTGAACCTCTCTGATGATCTAAAGGTCCATACTTTTATACAAAATGGGCATTGGAACCTTCCTACTTTACTTGAGACCTCTCATCCTTGGTTGTCCATCAAGATCTTGGAAACCACAATAAGGGGAGGATTTCATTAAGTTGGCTCAACTCTAACTCTCCTTCTACCAAGGATTTTTAGAAGCTATCTTTGAATCTCACCCCTCTTTAGACCAAGGGAATATGGTTTAAAGGCTATTCTATCAACTATGCTCTCTATTGTTGGATGGCATTTACTGAGGTCTCAAATTATCGATAAGTTAGCGAACAAAGGAATTGGAACTCAACTTCTTTGTTTTTGTCATTCTGTTTTTGAATCTCATAATCATATATTTTTTGAATGTCCTTTGGCTATGAAATTGGTGAGAGCTCTTATCCCAAGCGGTATGTTCCTATTCTTTGCGTCTACTCTTCCATGAGTTCAATTTTATCTTGAAGGGGAGCATAAAATGTTATATATATTACACTATTTGATAATTCTTTGTTCTTGTATATACCACGTGGAGAAAGGAATAATCGTCTCTTTTCTTCTACCTATCTCCCATTTCTTTGCCTTATGTCGAGGTTAAAGAAGGGTTTATTAAAATAGTTGGAAACTGAAAGTTGCTTGGCCCAGTAACGTGCAGGATTTAATTCACAATTGGAAGAACTATCATCCTCCTTAACTCTTTTTCATCTTGTGGCTGCTTCTTAGTTTTTCTGGATGTTTTCTGCTGTTTTCTGTGCTTCTTTCTCTCTTTGTGAAAGTGGGCTTTTACGGAGGTTTTCTTGTTCTCTTCTCCCCGTCTCTTCTGGAGCTCCTCGGGTGGCTGTGGGTTTTGTGGCTCTTTTCTGTTGCTTTTTGCCATGGACGATGAGGATGTTCTTGCGGTTCTTTCTGTTTTGTTCTCTTTCTGTGTTGGCATACCTGGAGGTGATGGAATTCTGGATGATATATCTCGATCTTCTCCCTGTTGCTTTCTGGTACTCTATGCTGGCTGTGGGTTTTGGTGGTGCTCTCGGTTGCTTTTTGGAATGGACGATGATGAGGTTTCCTTGCACAACTTTAGATTTCTCAAATTGCTCCTCCTCGCTGGATGGTCAATTTGCAACCACGATCCCTCTTTTGAATGTGAACAGATTCTGCTGAAGGGCAGATACTTGGGGATCGTTTGGCGGGCAGCTTGATAACCGTGAGGGGACTTTCATGTTCTGTCGGCCTACATGATTGTAATGCTGTTGTGCTAGTTTTTGGGCATCTCGATGTATTTTGTATCAGTCCATTTGTGCTTTTCTCCTCGCTGGATTTTCCTTTTTCCGCTAGTCTATGATCATGTTTCTAGAATTATTTTTCTCAAGTCTTTTTTTCTTTTGCTTGATCCAGGGATTAATTTCTTTTTAACCTCATTTTGGAATACAATTGGGCTTCGGCCCTTAAATTTTTCCAAAAAAAAAAGAACAAAGTGACTAATAATAGAATTTTTAATGCTCTAAAATTTAGTGCCTTGGGCTGCTACAGACCTAGGAGCTCTAGATTAGCGCCTCGGCAGTGTCTTCTCTATCTTTTCAATGTAAAAGATTTATGCAATGGTTTGACACTTGCAAGCACCTTGGCACTCGAAAATACAACGCTTTAGCCTTCCATAGTTAAAATTGAATATTTACTCATTTTTTTCTTATAACTTCATTCTCTTGATTATTGAGTCTATTTCTATGTTCATTTGTTATTTTATTCTTGTCATCTTTACCTGTATAGATAAATATTATGAAATCAATAATAATTTGTTCAATTTTACTTAAAATTCACTTAAATTATGAGGACATTTAAAAGTCATTGATCAGGAAGCAAAAAAAAAAAAATGAAGGCAAGTAGTGGCATCAACAAATAAATCTACCTTAAAACTTATCCGAAAAAAAACTTCATATTACTATTAGGACTTATTTGATAATGTAAGATAAAATAAAGTAGCTATAGCTATCGATACAACAGACAATCTCAACCTAATATTGGAGATAGATCTATACAATTCAACAAAGAGAAACTCTAAAAAGGAGAGAGCTATGTATTTAATATATTTCTTTCATCGATCAAATTAATGGCATCTTAACTAAAATACTAGCTTGACCCCATATGAAGAATTAATTGAAAACTTTGATTTATTAGAGATTTACAAATAGGCCGAGGGGGGACGTCAAATAATTAATGGTATATTCAATTACTTCTCTGAAATAAGAAAGAAATATTTTAATTATTTTTTCGTAACTTGTGATAATTAATGGTTGGAAATTTGCCAGCCATCTTGGAGTGAAAATGTGGAGTTCTTGCATATTGTGAATTGCCCTAGTAAGAATGCAATTGTACCAATGAATTGCTTCTCCACCCTTCAATGGCAAGCGATATGAGTAGATTTGGCGGCATCTACAGTAAAATTATTATTAATATTATTATATTTCAATTTAAAAAAATGAGTGATGATAATATTTTTAATATGATATTAAAAATTAAAATATTATATATATATAAAATTTTAAATATTAGATATACAAATACATAAGAATTATCTGCCCTCACAAAAAAATTAGCAAAGACTAATTTAAGATACAGTTATTTATTCTCAAACAAAACAATTTCATCCATACAATAATAAAAGATATCTTATTCAAAAATAATTATAATAATTGTATCATTTTATATAATTTTGATAACATTACAATTTAGACAAAAAAATTTGTTATACCAAAAATAATATCTTATTTTACATCCTAAGTTAAATTTAGCATTAAATATCTTCAACTAAGGTTATTTTTTTTTCAGGTGATATAAATGAAATATATTCGTGTATAATAGATAAATTTCTAGATTCAAGCAAATGTGCTCTAATAAACTATACTGAATGCAAATCTGCTTCATGGATAACCACGTGCCATCATGAAAGGTTCAAACATTCTAAAACAAGTTACTAATGAAACAAACAATTACTAATAAACAAACCTATTAAGCAAATTGGTCGCCGCAGTTGCTTTCGGGGGTTTCATCATCATACAAACCTGTTATTATTGCCCTGCATTTGTTAAATAAAGCGTTAGGTAGAAAGATACAGCAACAAGTTATTCCAATATTAAAACATTTTTGCATTATCGGAACCAAATAAGGCAGGCCCATATTATTACAAAAGACTGCAACCTTTCAAAGAAATCCTGCAACCTGCCAATTAAAATGAGAGATCATAGAAGACATACAAGTTATACAAAATGAGCATAGAGTTCATGTTATATACATACCACACAATTCTCATACATTTACCATATATAATACCTAAAATTTGTAGAAAGCTTGATAAGAGAACAAACTGCATTCCAATCAATCAAGGACAAATATATATATATATAACTAACAGAAACAAGTGCTTCCCTAACAATGAATTTTGCTTCTAGAGCATGAGTGCACCAAAAAATAATTTCAGTCACATCCTATGAAACCTATATGAACAACCACAACGCCATTTTATAGTCAAAGAGAAACACACTTTATAATTACCCTCCTAAACCACAAAATTACAGCCCCAATAAATAGAGAGGAAAAGCAAACACCAATAGAGTACATTATAACAAAGAAAGTGAATCATCTAATATATGAATGGAAGCATGATACAAAAGCAGCTTCTCAGGTTGTACGAGAAAAGAAAAAGGACAAATGAAAGAATGCTCATGCCTTGGGTCTGGTATACTCAACCACACAGGTAGAGCAGCATGTACATAAACTCGGTATCGAGGTAGAGCTTTAGTTGTGATCTGATTTGTGTTTCTTTGTTGCTTGCTCTGATTCATCACTTCTGTTCCCTAACCTAGCAGTGCTCATTGCAAGGTTGTTGGATGATGGTTCATCATGCTCCTGACGTACAATTGAGCAAGTATTTGATCAGAAAGAGTTAAGTTGATTTGCGAGGGCATCATATAGGACTTTGAAATTAAAAATGCAATACTGTGTTCTAATGAAGCATACTGTGATGACAAGCTTCATTGAGTAGTGCACAAACCAAAGTTCTGCCATGTCAAAGTAAAAGCTAATGTTCTCCAAAATTGAATCATCAAACACAATCAGAACTATATATATATATATATATCTCGAGAAGTAATATTCGCATTCCCACCAATACTAAGTTGGTCATAAAGTTCACCACAATATAGCAGTATTTAAGCACTATATTTTATCAGTAAAACAGTATTTAAACAGAAAATAGTACGATAAAATATTTATTGTTTACTTTATTATGAGAGTAATTTTCTTTTGCCCTATAACTATCTTTGTTATTTTAGATGAGGAACAAAAGTGCATTATTATTGAGCCTAGATTACATATGTAAAGTTACTATATGTTTTTTTTTATTTTCTTTCTAAATAAAAAAAAATGATAAATACTTCTTTTCTTATACTATAGTCATCTTTCCAATGTTTTTTCCTAAATCATCTAAACAATTATTTCTTGTTTAAAATTACAGTTCACCTCAAAAGTCGCCTCAACATTTTTTTTTTGAAAAAATCACAAAATCACAATAAAGCTTACCCCTCAAAGGTGCTATGTGAGGCTTACGCCACACATAATGTGTGTGTAGCGGCGCACTCCAAAGATATATATATATATATCTCGAGAAGTAATATTCGCATTCCCACCAATACTAAGTTGGTCATAAAGTTCAGCACAATATAGCATTTAAGCACTATATTTTATCAAGAAACAGTATTTAAAGAAAAATAATGATAAAATATTTATTGTTTACTTTATTATGAGAGTAATTTTCTTTGCCCTATAACTATCTTTGTTATTTTTAGATGAAGAACAAAAGTGCATTATTATTGACTAGATTACATATGTAAAGTTACTATATGTTTTTTTTTATTTTCTCTTTCTAAATAAAAAAAAAAATGATAAATACTTCTTTTCTTATACTATAGTCATCTTTCCAATGTTTTTCCTAAATCATCTAAACAATTATTTCTTGTTTAAAATTACAGTTCACCTCAAAAGTCGCCTCAACATTTTTTTTTTGAAAAAATCACAAAATCACAATAAAGCTTACCCCTCAAAGGTGCTATGTGAGGCTTACACACATAATGTGTGTAACGACTCCAAAGATATATATATATATATCTCGAGAAGTAATATTAAGATTCCCACCAATACTAAGTTGGTCATAAAGTTCAGCACAATATAGCGATATTTAAGCACTATATTTTATCAAGAAAACAAGATTTAAAACAAAATAGTAATGATAAAATATTTATTGTTTACTTTATTATGAGAGTAATTTTCTTTGCCCTATAACTATCTTTGTTATTTTTAGATGAAGAACAAAAGTGCATTATTATTGACGCCTAGATTACATATGTAAAAGTTACTATATGTTTTTTTTTATTTTCTCTTTCTAAATAAAAAAAAAATGATAAATACTTCTTTTCTTATACTATAGTCATCTTTCCAATGTTTTTTCCTAAATCATCTAAACAATTATTTCTTGTTTAAAATTACAGTTCACCTCAAAAGTCGCCTCAACATTTTTTTTTTTTGAAAAATCACAAAATCACAATAAAGCTTACCCCTCAAAGGTGTTATGTGATTTAATACAATATAATGTGTAAAGCAAGACCCAAAGATATATATATATATATATCTCGAGAAGTAATATGCATTCCCACCAATACTAAGTTGGTCATAAAGTTCAGCAATATAGCAAGATTTAAGCACTATATTTTATCAAGAAAAACAAGATTTAAACAAAATAGTACGATAAAATATTTATTGTTTACTTTATTATGAGAGTAATTTTCTTTATTCTATAACTATCTTTGTTATTTTTAGATGAGGAACAAAGTGCATTATTATTGATTAGATTACATATGTAAAGTTACTATATGTTTTTTTTTATTTTCTTTCTAAATAAAAAAAAATGATAAATACTTCTTTTCTTATACTATAGTCATCTTTCCAATGTTTTTCCTAAATCATCTAAACAATTATTTCTTGTTTAAAATTACAACACCTCAAAAGTCGCCTCAACATTTTTTTTTTTTGAAAAATCACAAAATCACAATAAAGCTTACCCCTCAAGGTGCTATGTGAGGGTTTATACACATAATGTGTGTGTAAAGACTCCAAAGATATATATATATATCTCGAGAAGTAATATTTGCATTCCACCAATACTAAGTTGGTCATAAAGTTCAGCACAATATAGCATTTAAGCACTATATTTTATCAAGAAAACAAGATTTAAACATATAGCGATAAAATATTTATTGTTTACTTTATTATGAGAGTAATTTTCTTTGCCCTATAACTATCTTTGTTATTTTTAGATGAGGAACAAAAGTGCATTATTATTGACTAGATTACATATGTAAAGTTACTATATGTTTTTTTTATTTTCTCTTTCTAAATAAAAAAAAAATGATAAATACTTCTTTTCTTATACTATAGTCATCTTTCCAATGTTTTTCCTAAATCATCTAAACAATTATTTCTTGTTTAAAATTACAGTTCACCTCAAAAGTTCAACATTTTTTTTTGAAAAAATCACAATAAATTACCCCTCAAAGGTGCTATGTGAGGCTTTACGCCACACATAATGTGTGTACACAAGACTCCAAAGATATATATATATATATCTCAGAAGTAATATTCAGATTCCCACCAATACTAAGTTGGTCATAAAGTTCAGCACAATATAGCAAGAGATTTAAGCACTATATTTTATCAAGAAACAAGATTTAAAAGAAAATAGTATAAAATATTTATTGTTTACTTTATTATGAGAGTAATTTTCTTTGCCCTATAACTATCTTTGTTATTTTAGATGAGGAACAAAAGTGCATTATTATTGACGCCTAGATTACATATGTAAAAGTTACTATATGTTTTTTTTTATTTTCTCTTTCTAAATAAAAAAATGATAAATACTTCTTTGTTCTTATACTATAGTCATCTTTCCAATGTTTTTTCCTAAATCATCTAAACAATTATTTCTTGTTTAAAATTACAGTTCACCTCAAAAGTCGCCTCAACATTTTTTTTTTGAAAAAATCACAAAATCACAAGCTTACCCCTCAAAGGTGCTATGTGATATTTACGCCACACATAATATATATATATATAGACTCCAAAGATATATATATATATATCTCGAGAAGTAATATTCGCATTCCCACCAATACTAAGTTGGTCATAAAGTTCAGCACAATATAGCAGTATTTAAGCACTATATTTTATCAGTAAAACAGTATTTAAACAGAAAATAGTACGATAAAATATTTATTGTTTACTTTATTATGAGAGTAATTTTCTTTGCCCTATAACTATCTTTGTTATTTTTAGATGAGGAACAAAAGTGCATATTATTATTGACGCCTAGATTACATATGTAAAAGTTACTATATGTTTTTTTTTATTTTCTCTTTCTAAATAAAAAAAAAATGATAAATACTTCTTTTCTTATACTATAGTCATCTTTCCAATGTTTTTTCCTAAATCATCTAAACAATTATTTCTTGTTTAAAATTACAGTTCACCTCAAAAGTCGCCTCAACATTTTTTTTTTTGAAAAAATCACAAAATCACAATAAAGCTTACCCCTCAAAGGTGCTATGTGAGGCTTACGCCACACATAATGTGTGTGTAGCGGCGCACTCCAAAGATTGACCCTTCTCAATTTTTGTGTGGCTTGCACTTTCAAATCAAATATAAGTTTTAATTATCAAAATAACATAGGCTCTAACACACATTCGATCTTAGGATAGGCATTACTAAAGTGCCTATGATCTTGTTTTCTCTACTCCTAAACCACATAACATTGGCCACCATCACCACCCTCATTACTTTTGATGCTTTTATTTTGATATTGAATAATTGGAGTGAAAGGGAAAACTTATATTAAATTTATTTTGAATAATAATGTTATTAATTTTTTACTTTAATATCTTATATTAATTTGATATTTGAATAATACTTCTTACTTCATGATTTGATGTCAAGATATTAATATGTTACTTCATGCTTTGCACAATTTACTACTTCCTACTATATTAGAATGTTAATATATTACATTTTAATATATCAATAGATTAGGGTATTAATATATTACTTATTGCTTTGTACTTTGATATATGTACAACTTATTTTGAGCAATTTATTAATTCTGAGGCTTACACCTCAAAACACCTTCAAACGTATGCCTCAACTCATGGATGAAAAATGCCTAAATACTCAATTGCACAATTTTAAACTTTGCAATTATTAATCTCCCAAAGCTTTCCCTAATTAAAATGATTGGCCTTTTCCTTCATGATCTTGTTTTAACCTTTGACTTGTTAATATGAATGCCTAAGAAACATCTTTAGTATAAATAAAATCAGATCGCCATCTGTATGAAGAATTAGCACCTACCATGCTCAAAATTTAACTATGTATACTTATTAAAGAGTCTGGCAATGATTTAACAAATTTATTTTCCCTTTAAAACTCTATTCATGATTTACCTTTTTGTTGTTTTACTATTTGCAATGAACATTCCAATGTATGAACTAAAGAGTTGGATAAAGAATGATTTTTGAAGATTAAGCTATGGATCTTAAGATGTTTGATATAACTTTGACATGATTTCATTAAATGAAACTATTTTCTGCTCTTGTCGCTTCATATCTCTACTTCATAACTAATTGGTCTTCATCTAAGAGGTTATTTGGTTAGAAGCATTACAATTTTATACTATTCCATTTCCTTGCATTCTAACTTTCGCCATTTGGTTTAAAGCAAAAGAAATAGAAAGTAAAACTTTAAGGAATTTAAAATATCTCAAAACCCTTTTTTCATGCATTTAGAAATCATCCAAATTAATCAATTTCTATATCCTATGTTGTGGCAATTCATAATTTTATCCTCCATCGCACACTACCACTTACCATCAGTTCATGCTATCCACCATTATCGCCTATGCCCCTGGTCACTTCCTGCCCTCCTCTCTCCCCGTGGCCGCTTGAATATTTAATATATTTGAAATATATCATAACAAACGTAAGAAAAAAAATTTCAAAATATTTAATTTTCATCCAACCAAACAACTTATACACTTCTAATTTCAGTACAATTACACTTCTAAAGTGCATATATTTTTAGATTCTTCCAACCCAATAACTCCTAAATTATACAATGAAGAAACCTTCTACAATTCCATGATGAAATTTATATTATACAAGTAAAGTTGTGAGGGCTCTTGAAGAATCGATATTATTTTCTATTTATATGATGATAATGATATATTAGATTATTCTCCGCTTATATTATTAAAATTTTAATGTTTCAAGACTTTTTTAAGTGTGCAGCATGTTATGAAACATGAATTATTGCCCCATGGGACATTTAGGTCTGTTGCACTATTAAACACATCTTTGTTGAGTCCTAAGTCCCGAATATGAAAAGTGAAGGATTGTGTTAGGCACTCAACAACCAGCATAAAACTTGTAGAAATAATCATAACATGAACCCTTTAAAATATTGTGTTAATGCTATGATGTCCCCTAGAAGCAATGCGCTGTATGGCCTGAATACAATGAAAAGAGTGCAAGGGTCGCTGCATCGGCACCAAAGTGCAGTATTAAATAAGTAAGGGTTCTCACATTATGGATGGATGATGGCAAAAAAGTTAGTCCATAAAACAAAAATTAAATTAGAAACTTAGAATACAAGTTCTCTTATAGATAAATTAATATAATTAAGATTCATTGGATGATAAATATTCTATGTATTCAAAAAACTAAGGGGTTGGAGAGAAGGCAATGGAGATTGATAGATTAGGTTTCAAACTTCAATATTTAGTTAGGAGTCGAACTAGAAATAATGTAAATGTGATTATAAATAAAAGTTTGAAGGATAATATTATAAATATTAATAGGATTGAAAATAAAATTATAACTTTAAAGATTATTAATGTTTTAAGTATTTTTTCTCCTCAAATAGGTTGTTTTAAAAGAAAATTCAGAATTAATTGTAATAATTAATACAAAGATATCTCAAAAAAAAAAAATATTTATTGGAGTAGGTTTAAATTGATATGTTGATAGAGTGATAGAAGATTTTAAAAATATTCATGGTAGCTATGAATTTCAAATGACTAATAAAGACAATATGACTGTATTAGATTTTATTTTAACTTATAATTTTATAATTGTTAATATTTTATTTAAGAAAAGAGATAATCATATTATTACTTATAAGAATGATCTAGTAAAACACAGATTAATTATTTTTTGATAAGAAAAATAAATCATTTAGATTGCGAAGATTGTAAAATCATTCTAAGTGAAAGTTTAGGTACCCAGCATCAACTGTTAGTTTTAGATTTTAAGATGAAGAATTAAAAGATAAAAATAAATCGTATTATTATCATAAGATTAGATGGGCATTTAAAGAACAGTAATAAAAATATTTTTAAGAGTAAGTTACAAGAACTTATAATTTAAGATGTTCATAAGAAAGCTAATATTATGTGGAGAAAAAATAATAATGAGATTAAATTAGTCGCAAAAAATGTGCTTGAAAAATCAAAAGAAAAAAATTTTTTTAATAAAAATAATTGGTGGTGGAATTAAAATGTGTAATAAAAGAGAAGAAATAAAAATCTTTATTATAAAATTTAGTTTAGATGTAAAAACTTGGAGAACTGAGAAAGGTATAAATTGGCCTGTAGAGATTCTAAGAAAGCAATTTGTTATGCAAAAATTTAACTTTTAGTGATTATATAATAGATTGGATACCAAAAATGGTGAAAGATGTATGTATAAATTAGTCAAGCAAAGATATAGGAGAAATAAAGATCTGATTCAAATGAGATATATTAAGAATGAAAATCATAAAATGCTTTTCTTAAAAAAGAATATTGAAAATAAATGGATGAGTTATTTTGATAAAGCTTTCATTGAAGGATCTAAGAATACAATTGATTTTAACAACCTTAGTACTCTAAACAAAAATAAAGAATTTTATTTTTATCATCGCATTAGTAAATTTGAAGTTAGAGAAGCTTTAAAAAATGAAGTGCGAAAAAATAATAAGACCAGATAATATTCTAATATTAGTGTGAAAATTGTTAGGAGATTAAGGAATTTCTTGGCTTAAAAATCTTTTTAATGTTATTTTAAAGACTAAAAAGATATCAGATGAATAGAGGAATAGTTTGTTGGTTCTTATATTTAAGAATAAAAGTGATGCACAAGAGTGCAAATTATATAAGAATTAAGTTGATGTGTCATGCATTAAAATTATGGGGGAGAGTAATTGAGCATAAGTAATGATGTGATACAAAAATTTCTCAAAATTAATTTGGTCTCATGCCGGGTAGATCTACTATTTGTTGAGTGGTTTGATGGAGAAGTATAGAGAAAGTAAAGAGGATCTACAAATGATATTTGTTGATTTAGAGAAAGCATATGACAAAATTTCAAGAGAAGTCCTTCGGAGAGTTCTAGAAAAGAAAAGAGTTAATATTGATTATATTCAAGTGAAGGATATGTATAGTAGAGCTATTATTTGTGTCCAAACACAAGGAAGATTGATAAAATATTTTTCTATTTTAGTTGGATTACATCAAAAATCGGCTTTAAGCCCATATCTTTTTGCTTTAACTATGGATGTTCTTACTAGGCATTTACAGAAGGATGTACCTTGATGTATGCTTTTTGCTAATGACATTCTTCTTGTTGATAAGACTAAAGAGGGAGTTCAAGAGAAACTTGAATTATGGAGGTCAACCTTAGAGTCAAAAGATTTTCATTTAAGTAGATCTAAAACTGAATATATTGAGTGTAATTTTAGTTGTAGAAGTTCTAGTAGTGGTGTTGTGACATTGGGTGATCATGTTATCAAAAAGAGTGAGTGTTTCAGATATCTCGAGTCTATTGTTCAAAATGCTGGTGAAATAGATGGGGATGTTATTAGTTGGATGGTTGAAGCAGAGGAATGCACCTGACCTATTGTGTGATAGAAAATTACCGCTTAGACTTAAGGGAAAATTTTATAAGATTGTGTAAAGACTTGCAATGATTTATGGTGCAGAATGTTGGCCAGTAAAATAGAAATATAAAACTAAGTTCAATGTTGCAGAGAAGAGGATACTCAGGTGCATGAGTAACTTTACTCTTAGAGATAAAATGCATGTTCGGAAAAAGGTTGGAGTAGTTCTAGTTGCAGATAAGATTAGAGAAAGTTGCCTTAGATGGTTTGGCCACATTAAGCGTCGGCCATATAATAACCCTGTTAAGAGAATAGATCTATTAAATTTGCCTTATTTTAAGAAAGGTAGAGGTAGACCTAAAAAGAATTGGTTAGGATGTATAAAGAATGACCTTAATTTATTAGAATTAAATGAGAATTTGACACACAATAAGACACAATGGAAAAGAAGGATTCATGTAGCCCACCACACATAATGAGATAAAAGATTATTGTTGTTGTTGTTGTTATTGCACTATTTGCTACTAAAAAATATGCTCCAGCTAAAACTTAAAATGTTTTACCAAACAGTTGGTTCCTGTGACAAAAAAGAGCTGCGCATAGAACATGTTAGTATTTAACAAAGGCATAACACTATTATGTCCTATGCTCTCTTTTCCTGTGGCCCTGCAATTCATTCAACATCATTTGTTACTGAACATACGTAAAGAAGGAATACATGCTGACCATAGAATAACTCTCAATGATGCCACAGCTCGGATTATCTGATGGTAAATTAAAGGCAAGTATGTTGACATGACAAGCCGAACCTATTTTCTTGGAAAGTGAGGACTCTTCCAAAGAATAAGATATTACTGATAAAAAACTGGAGTGTTTACACGTATTTATTGTTTTAATTCACAGAAAAAGGTGAAGGAAAGAAAAGGCCTCATGTAATTCAATCATATCCTAGGAAGAACAGAGCTGTAAGTAACTTTCTCGTGGGAGCATCATCTTAATATTAAATCTGAAGGAACAACCACATCAACTAAAGAAAAAAAAAATAAGTGGGACAAAAAGAATTAATTTTCCTCACTTCATGGATAGCATAAACATTCAATCAAAAGATAACAAGAGCATATGCATATACCTTCCGAATAGCCATACTTGAAGCATTACGTCTGCTAACACTTGTTCTCCTCCCCAAATTGATATGCACAGAAATGCTAGCTTGTGAAAGATCAATGCCTGAATTCTGCAGAGCTTGGCTAAGAGTATTCAATAACCTATACCACATTGAACAAACCATGGCAATGTACATTAATGTGGGATTAACATATAATGACAATACCTCAAAAAAGTAATAGCACTGCATTGAGCACTAATAATCACGGTTTAAGTTCATGGACACATCTAATGAGATGGGTAATCATAAAAGAGCAATCCATAAAACATGGTACAATGTTTGGACACCTCCAATAAAATGAAATAAAATAGACCTTCTAATTGATCATAAAATTAAACCCACAAACGATTGTGTTACTACTGAGGGAAAAAGCTTCCTTAAATAGATTCAACAATGGGAACAATTAAACTATGCATTTTTTTTCCCCCGAAAGGCACTAAAAAATAATAAGAATAAGGCAAATGATTAGCACACACCCTTGAGAATATTCAGAAGAGACGCTAATTGTGCCCTCGTCGATTGTCAACTCCTGTTCATTTATTTCATCATTGCTGACAGTACAACCAGTAGGGAATGAAGATCTCAACCACTCAGTCTGTGATCCTGTAATAACTGCTTCAGGAAGCAACCTTTGCTGTGGCTGGCCAACAGCACCAGTCCCTCTTGCTACATAAGGGTACAAGTTTGGCTGCAAAGAAGCTGGTGAAGCTGCGACCTTACTGGAAAAACCATTAGGATTTTCCAATTCTTTGAATGAGACACCAGCGATCAAATCAGATTCTGTTGGATTTTGAGTTGATGGAGAAACTGGAATGCCACTATCAGACACTAGTAATCCAGAAGAAGTGCCATTCTTCAACACCTGAGGATCAACCATGCCATCGCCAGAGCCACAGTGATTGTTCTGTTCAGATAAATAACCGACGTTCAATTAGAGTGAATCATAAAAGAAGCCATTTATCACAACTGAGAAACTCTCAGACATGCATTCAAATGCCTAACTAGTTTAAATTCCCACTAAGAAACTTTAATGACATATACCCGTGCATTTTTCCAGAATGACCTAAAATAGACCTTTACCTGCCAAAAAAAAATAAAAAAGAAAATCAATAAAATACTTTTTTTAGCAAAAGCTATTTAGTGCTGGTTCGCACTAGCAGAAAAGTCCAGTTTCCCTTTTCTATTTTAAAAAACCCATAATCACATGCGCAAACCCATAGGCAAAAATGGACATGAACGCAGGTTATAAGATCGTAGGCTAATTTTTAAAAAATAAGAAATTAAAAAGTAACAAAAAGCACAATAGAAAACCCAAAAAATAGGATAAAGAAAGCACGGCCCAATTTTCTAAGGATGCATCCCTTAAGAGTGGCAACAACAATAAATACCGCTTCCAAATCAAGATGGCAAATTATTGATAATTCAATAAAAGTGACTGAAAAATATTTGAAGCAAAACAGATGGGGACAAATGAGAATACCTAATACACGAGGCCCTCTCCAACTGAGGAGTTAGAAAGATGCATGCAATCATACCCCAGGTCTTAGGTTAATTTTCTGAGCAAATAAACTAACTCCATACCACATCGGAAAAATCTAACCATGGAACCTATGAATACTCTCCAAAAACAAAATGGATCCAGGACATGCCTAATTGTATGCTCATAAAAACTATCATGAGCATGAAATGTGCAAGCCCATGCACAAGCATACGCCTGAATCTTAAAAAATTGTAGTGCCAGAAAGCATTAAAAGCAACAATGGTTTCAATGTAGATGAATGAATCCAAAACAACGGGTGTGCATAGAGTAACGGATAGGCTGCCTCAACTATTAGTTGGAAGTCATGGCCTCAAAATGACAAAATGACCTTCTGAGTTGATGGAGAAACTGGAATGCCACTATCAGACACTAGTAATCCAGAAGAAGTGCCATTCTTCAACACCTGAGGATCAACCATGCCATCGCCAGAGCCACAGTGATTGTTCTGTTCAGATAAATAACCGACGTTCAATTAGAGTGAATCATAAAAGAAGCCATTTATCACAACTGAGAAACTCTCAGACATGCATTCAAATGCCTAACTAGTTTAAATTCCCACTAAGAAACTTTAATGACATATACCCGTGCATTTTTCCAGAATGACCTAAAATAGACCTTTACCTGCCAAAAAAAAATAAAAAGAAAATCAATAAAATACTTTTTTAGCAAAAGTGCCCAAGCTATTTAGTGCTGGTTCGCACTAGCAGAAAAGTCCAGTTTCCCTTTTCTATTTTAAAAAACCCATAATCACATGCGCAAACCCATAGGCAAAAATGGACATGAACGCAGGTTATAAGATCGTAGGCTAATTTTTAAAAATAAGAAATTAAAAGTAAAAAAAAGCACAATAGAAAACCCAAAAATAGGATAAAGAAAGCACGGCCCAATTTTCTAAGGATGCATCCCTTAAGAGTGGCAACAACAATAAATACCGCTTCCAAATCAAGATGGCAAATTATTGATAATTCAATAAAAGTGACTGAAAAATATTTGAAGCAAAACAGATGGGGACAAATGAGAATACCTAATACACGAGGCCCTCTCCAACTGAGGAGTTAGAAAGATGCATGCAATCATACCCCAGGTCTTAGGTTAATTTTCTGAGCAAATAAACTAACTCCATACCACATCGGAAAAATCTAACCATGGAACCTATGAATACTCTCCAAAAACAAAATGGATCCAGGACATGCCTAATTGTATGCTCATAAAAACTATCATGAGCATGAAATGTGCAAGCCCATGCACAAGCATACGCCTGAATCTTAAAATTGTAGTGCCAGAAAGCATTAAAAGCAACAATGGTTTCAATGTAGATGAATGAATCCAAAACAACGGGTGTGCATAGAGTAACGGATAGGCTGCCTCAACTATTAGTTGGAAGTCATGGCCTCAAAATGACAAAATGACCTTTCTACAACACAGGGTTAAATTAATCCGTTTGAAGTTGAGAATTGGAGCCTGGTGTATGAAGAATGCCATTTCTTTTGTCCAATCCATCAACAACGTAGAGTACATAACAAAGAATTCACTTCGACAGAACTAAAATCACAGTAAAAACCAGAAGCACCTGAAGCTTTTGGAAGTGCAGGGAAAAAACTAGACTACTTCAACTCATTCATATCATTCCCTTTAATAATTCCTTTCAGTTGGCTAGAAGAAAACAGAGCCATGATAGAAGAATTCAAAGAAAAACAAAAGCAACAGCAAGATTTGAATATTTCAGACAAAATTTGTTAGTTACAGAAACAAAAACTACCACGGCCTTCACTTGTTAAATTTAACTTTTCCTAAGTTAAATATATCTCCAATTTTGAAGTAGATAAAGGAAAATGCAATTTGAATCGCATATAACATCGGGTTCCAGCAATATCTACACGTCAACTCAAAATGGAAATATGCACGTAAGTGAGGCCAAAGATGTTTCAAGTCATTCATGCATTATAAACTGCATTCAAATGATCGGTGATATTGAATGCATGCAGGTTCAAAGGTTGGGAAGGTTCATTTCATTTGCATCATTTTAGAAAATAAAAAAAAGGCTACTCTTAACATCGATGCATAATTTTTGTTGTAAAAGAAAAGAAACTATTACCCATGGCATTAATTTGGCCGTTTCATCACTCCATCCCGGGTAAATTGACTCATATTTTTGTAACTTTTCTTGTAAGAACTGGATGTATTCAATGACCTGAACATCGATATTTATTATATAGACTGTGATAACAAATTACAAGAACTATGGCATTTAAAATGAAAGAAGTTAATTATCACAGAGATAAATACCTCCAGGAGAAATGATGCTTTATCCCTTTTCTGATCGCTGTTTGGCAAAAGCCCTCTGAGTATTTGAAACCTGCCAAAATATTTAACACTAATTTAACTACAATTACTAGAACAATCTATTTAAATAACAGCTTACAAATGGTTAATGTTCTCTTTATGCAGAAAGATTGTAATACATAATTCCTTTATAAATGCACGTCAGTTCTATGGACTTGCCGAGAAATCATCAGCAAACTGTCGGTCTCCTGTGTTTTATAAGCAAGCAAAATACATGCTTCACTTTGCCAAAGGTAATGAGTAGAACAATAGTGGGCTGGGAAGCAAAAGCTTCATTTCAGAAAAATAAAACCATCTAAGAGCATGCTTCGGTAATACAACATACTAGGTTTAATCAAGAGGCTACTTATGTTATTTGATAATTTATTTTGCCTCAATTTTTCATGTTGCATTACACTATTTGATGATAGTATTTTTTGAGTGCTCGGTGTACTTCCTATTTTATTTCATTAGACTTCTAACCACTAACAAATTTGTTTTTGAAAAATGAAATGCACATATCATCGGTTCACTTTTTGGAACTTCATTCTAACAAGCATCAAAACATAAATCTCGGTAAAAAAAGGCACAATCGAGTACATCAACCGCTCCAAAGATCCAGCATTGGTGGGAGCTGCAAGCACTCTATATGATCTCTGTAATGAACATACATTTCTCATATATTTTGCCAAATGGGGTTGATGTTTTTGCTGCAGTGTAAAAATTAAAGTATTTTCTTTCATAGTAGTCGCATATATATTAGGCTCAAGTCTCAATAACATCATGAATTCATGATTCAATCTAATTTAGCTTGATAGTTTGTTTATCTAGCTAATAGAATGAATCGTCTGAAACTTCTGCTACATTACCTAATTAACATATACAAAAGGCATCTGATTCAATTAGTTAAACCACCACATTGCATTGCATTTTACTTAGAAGAAACAGAAAAGCCTTCACCGGTTTGCTTTATGATGCAGTTTGAAAAGACAAATGGCCCCAAACAGATCATTCACAGGATTTGAAGAAGTCACTGGTCTATATAGTATAAAAAAGCCCGATGAGTAACCTCTATAAGTATATATGGGAAATCACCCACCTCTCCACATATACCTCCTATATTGTAAACGAGATTCTCAAAAAAAAGATATTCATTCCATGATGCATTGGAGAGTTTGGATTTCAGTACCCTTAAAGGGAACATCGGATTACAGAGAAGATAGGACAACACATCTTTAACAAGCTAAAGTCATTAATCTGACAAAATCTTCTTCCCTGAAAAGGTCAAAACAAAGTCTCTTATTTTCAAAAGCCACATTACATCTCTATCACATTTAACACCCGTTTTTAGACTTCAATAACTGCGAATCAATCTCTAGTGCAAACTTAAAAATTCAGTGCCCCCTATAAAAAAAGGAATGTCTGTATAAAATATTTTAACAGCATATATTTGAATGATTTAGCTATGTAGTTACGAGACCTTGCCTTGAACAAAACCCTAAAAACAAACTGGTATGAATTTGTCTCTGGAATTTGATCATCAGAAGATTTGACAGCATCCGCTATTAATAGCTTCTAGCAACTAGTGAGATAATCCGTCAAGTGGAAAGTACCGGTACTAAACAAACAAAAAAATACCTCCCTGTAAAGAGCAAAGGTTGTCCTACTTATCAACCAAACAAATAACTTTAAGGAGAAAAAATGTGCTTTAAAAGGCAATAAAAAATTATATATTAGTAAGGTTTACATAGAATTAACAAAGAAAAATTGTAATTTTTAATGATTTATGTTGAGAGGATTAAAATTGTTAAATAATAAAAGAAAGGAGCCATAGAGTCACAGGTGCTAAATAAGAGAAAATATAAGCCACAAATTCATATGTTTAACATGGAATGAGTGCCACGGATTCACGTACTCGACATAAAAAGGGGAGTGCCACAAACTGCCCCTGCTTCCCATCAACCACGATAAGAATTTTTGAACAATGGTTTTAATTTTTAGGTTATTTATAATGAGTAGTTTTTAATTATTTTCTAGGTAATTTTCTAAATAAATACCTATTGGAGCATAAATAAAGTAAGATTTCTAGCCACTGCTTTTCTATATGATATCAGAGTAAAGTTTGGGTCCTTTACCACTTTTTATTTTTACCTCTTTCATTCTTCTTCCTCTTCTCATCATATTTAATTTTCTCTTTTTGACTTTCCTTCTGAAAAGTCTACCCAAATGGTGAAAACTATACTAAATGAGAATTTTAGATGCTACAAACCTCAATTTGTTTAAATAAAAGAAACTACCTAAAATGATTTCAAATTATAAAGATAACCTTTCCAAAAAAAAAAAAAATGAAATGAAAAATATTCCATGATCTTTTTTTTTATCATCCCATTTAGACAAAAGTGTAAAATACATTTGAGAATGCCAAATGGACTTATACTCAATGCAATGGTTATGAAATAGATTAGTAATCCTCAAAATAAACGTATTGATCATATTGTGGTTCTCAAATAATTAGAAAAAAAGACATTTGACAAAACTCAAAATGACTCAATTCATATTCAAAATTCATTCATATTAAATGAGCAGAAAGAATCACATCCTTAAATGACTAAGAAGAAAGAATGATGGTAATGCTTGACACTATCAAATTTGAAATATTGACCATGACAACCATAGAAACCCAAAGTAAAAGACTTGTGTCCAATGAATCTTCTTAAAAAGAAGCACACAAGTCTTTATCCAAAAGCAAAATGTAATTAAATTATTGCCAAAAAAGCATAGCAAAAAGAAATTTTGGAAACTACATAAAAAGTCTCATATTTATTGTATAAATAAAGGACAACCAAAACTGTAGGCTATCTTGTTGAACTAGAAGGGCTCAACTTAGAAAAAAGTTTACAAGGCAAGTAACTCCTTCAATTCTCCCAAAAAATATTCTAGATCATGCTCTCTAGCTCAAAGTGGTTCAAATTCTAACCCTTACAACTTTAACGTCTCACATAGTTCCTTTAAACCTAGGTAATAGATTTAGAAGCCACCAATCACATGACAACATTTGCCAACATTTTTCAAACCTACAAACCTTAGCAATAGAAAAATAAAAAATAGCCAATATTCCTAACCTAGTAATAAATAATCTATCAATGCATAAACTCGGCAAAGACCATAACTACAAGGTGACATTTGTTTTACTATTAATTTTTTACTTTAGATACTTACTACAGGGAAGACAACTAGAAACCCACTTGAAGATAGTGATGTCTTATCATATTCCTTAGTATATACTCTAGATAAATACACCATTTGAGACCATCATTATAGATTAGTACATCTCTCCTTTAAAGCACTCCAAAGTATATTTCTTTTTCTTTTTACAAATATTGACATTGAAATCTTTCGACTTGTGAAATTGCTGAACACATAAAGTTCCATTTTCTAAAGGTGAATCCAAATCATCTACTCTCATGATAATTCACTTTAGCATTTGGGACCTTCAAAAAAATCCTAATATTTATGGAGCTAAACAATTTGTCACATTCATTGACAATCACACCTAGATGATATGAGTTTATCTTCTCAAACTAATACTTGATGTCAATCATATTCTTCCAATTTTTATCTTCAACAACAATAAGACTTTAAAATAATTTATCCCACTACATGAATCATTCTATTCCACTGTGTCCTATTAAGTATCAAATTATCACTTAATTCTAATAAAATAAAGTCATTTTTATACTTCCTAACCAAATCTTTTTTTATCTCTCTCTATCTTTCTTAACATTGGTCAAATTAATATTATCTATTCTTCTAATTGGGTCATCAAACAGTTGATATGTAATGTGACCAAACCTTGAGGAGACTACCTAATCTTATCTGGAATTGGAGCTATTCAAACCTTTTCACGTATATATTCATTTCACAATTTGTATCTAAGTGTAAAGCCACTCATCCACCTAAGCATCCTCATCTCTACAACACTTAATTTAATTTTATGGTTCTCTTTTACTTGCCAACATTCTATGCCATAAAACATTATAGGTCACCACCACCTTATAAAATTTTCCCTTAACTCTAAGCAATACTTTTTTATCACACAATAGGCCTGATGCATTCATCCACTTCAACCATCCAACTTGAATTCTCTAAATAGCATCCCCATCTATTTCACAATCACTTTGAACTATAGACTGTGATATTTAAAACGTTCACTTATTTTAATGACTTAATCACCCATTGTCACAATTCACCACCAAATCTTCTACAACTAAAAATACACTCCATGTATTCAATTTTAAATCGACTTGAACAAAGTCATTCGACTCTAAGATTGACCTCCATAATTCAACTTTCTCTTGAACTCCCTCCCTAGTTTATCAACAAGAAGAATATCATCAGCAAAAAGCATACACCAAGAAACATCCCATACTTGTCGATGATGAACGGTGCACCATAACGCAAAAGATACTCGTAGAGCCATAGTGCATTATCATAAGACAAAAACTACAAATCATAATATCAAATGTTAATATAAAATATAAATTGAAATAAGATTTCATGTAAACACTCGCTTAAAATTAAATGCATCCTAAGGATCAAGATTTACAGCAACATCATTATAACTTCATCATTTTTAGAAAAAACTATTATATGTAATTATAATCCTCGAATATGTCTCATCATATTCAAAATCTTATTAAACTACTATAACTTTCTCCTTACTCCATATAACAATTAACAATATATTTAATATAATTTTAAATAAAATAATAAATTAATAACAGAAGGAAGATGGAGACATTAATCTAGCACGTGCTTCATGGAGACGCATCGCTGCCTAGAGAATTTGGCTCATGTTGCTTGGAGAAGAAAAGTATCACTAGCTTGCATGATTTGTGAGAGGTAAATAGCTCAACATTGATAACTCTAACTCATTAAGATGGTGAGATAAATACATAAATAAATATAATAATTTATAAAATAAATAAATATTATAATAAATTAATTATAATTATTATTTATAAAAAATAAAGTAAAGCAATACCTCAAAGCACCTTGAGGCATACACCTCGAGCACCTCTTTAAACGGCAATTATATATATATATATATATATATTTAAGGATATTACATAATTGAGAATAGATTTAAATGGTTGAAAAATGCAAAACAAAAGATTAAAATGAACAAATTAAATAAATAAATAAAATTACTATCAAAGGACTAAAAAGAATGCCTAAGATAAGATGAATAGACGTTCAAAATCATTTCACCGTGAATATGGATGAAAAACGAAGAATTCATGAAGCCAACACCAAATAGTTAAGAATAGAAACGATGATGAACATGATGTTCATGAGCAAGGATGGAAAAGTGCATTATTTTTATATCTATATATGCATGCATACACATAGGTATTGATTGATGAATGCATCTAAATTATTAAAGAAAGATTTGTAATTAGCTTAACACCTTAGGCGACACTTAGAAAGAAATAAATGTAATTGAAAATGAGGTTCCCAGAGACAACTCAAATAACTGAGATCAAGGTAATGATGATGATGAAGATGATGGTGATGCTAACATGCTCAAAACCACAAGTTAAATAATTTTGGTTTATTATAATGTGGAGAATATATTGTTCAGACCAATTACTAAATACCAATTGATATAAAGATAAAAAACTTATACTGACATCTACCAATGGATCTCTACATATAAGAAAATAAAAAAAATCATGGGACATAAAACAAGTAAGAGGATAACTAGATATAAAGGAATTAAACTAGATTTGTGATATAATTTGATACTTCAAGTAAATTAATATTTAATTTAGAAAAAAAAGAAGTTAACATAAATACTCAAAGTTTTATAAATGAATAGCTAGTTGTACTCAAATTTAATAAAAAAATACAATTAAGCATAATTATTGATTATAATATTAAGAAAAAAATTATGATGATATGAAGGATAATTGTATTATCTATTATGGTTTAAAAAAGAAAATTAAAATATGATTACTATTTAATATCTCACTGTTATTTGATTATTAAATTATTTGAGGATTTACACAGATACTAATTAACCAATGTAGTGTTTATTCAAATAATTAAAACCATATTGATTAATGGTGAATGGTGCATCACAACGCAAAGATCCCCATAGAATGATAGCATTTGGCGCAACGCAAGCCATTTCAAATATGGTACAAAATATTTTTAAAAATGTTAAAAAAATATAGGTAAATATAAAAGATTATAGAAGAAAATATGAGAGTGAGAAGAAAATACAAATGGAACGGCATTCAAACCATCAGGAAATCACCCACAAGCAACTGTCGTAAAAATTAATTTCATAAAAGAAAAAATAGCATTAAAAAAGGAACTATATTGAGTTTCAGTAGGAAAACCTGTTGATGCTGGTAAAGAAATTCAGTGAAACAGTTGCAACAGAAGTCCAGCGGGAAAACAACGGGATATGAGAGTGAGAAGGCCGACAGTGAAGAATGCTGGTCACGGATACCCTGACATAGGTCGAGGTGGCCGTAATTCTAGAAGACTTTAAAAGATGTCTTGAGATATTGATATTTTAAGAAGTTCGGCCAAGACGTCGAAGATCTCAAACCTAACAGCCCAACCTTTGCTCTCCCAGCGTCAGAGTCGGAGCCCCTTTATTTTCTTGTTGCGTTTTCGTGAATAACTCGCGTTAACTCGTGATCATATAAAATTTATCAAAACCTCGATTTAGCACAAAATGGGAAGAAAATGGGTTTACTTGAATGGTAGGATTCAATAAACACAATGTAACTGTTTGACAAAATTAAAGTCAAATCCTGGCTAAATAAAGGTAAACTCTGATAACTAAACAGACCCTTAGTAAAGGTCCGCCCCCTTTCAAGTTCACCGTGAATGATGACAGAGTACTACCATCGAAGAAACAGTTCAGTAAAACCAGTACGCATTTCACTTTGATAAAAAAAACAATAACCAAGGAAACAGCCTAAAAAAAATTTAAAAAAAAAAAACCAAGGAAACAGCCTTACCTGTCATTTATTTTACTTCTCCTCCGCTGTTCCGTGGCAGAATGCTTTGACCGCGGCGTACTAGCCTTCTGCTCGCCGGTTTTCCCATCAATCTTCACGCTCATCTCTGCAACAAAAGTTCTTATTAAGCACGGTAAGAATTTCAATTTTTTTTTATAGAAGAAAACACAACCAATATAAAGAAATGAAAACCGCATAGGTGCATCAAAGCAACAAGATTACGGAAGACGCAAAAAAGCGCCCCACAAAAGCAATTGATAAAAAAACATCATGTCAAATAAAGGCGTATCCAACAAGGAAAGGAAAGACCTTTATGGGAAGAGCTTTCTCTCCTACCGAACTCCTCATCATCGTCGTCATCATCTTCGAAACCCTTGTGGAATCTCGAGGCAGATTCCATGAATCGTTGCTTCTTATGAAGGAATTGGCTGCTCCTGTTCGAAATTTTCAAAGCTCTCAAGTTCCACGGGAGGGGACAAGGTGAATACAGACCCTAAATAGAGAGAAGCATTTGAAGGGAGAAGGGGTAGGGTGGAGAGAAGAAAGGGACGCTCTGAGACTGGTTGAAGGGAAATACCTAGATGAGGCGAGTGATCCGAAACTCGGGGTGCTGAGAGCGGCGTATGGCGACGGCCACTGCCCTGAGAAAGGCACCACAAGAGGATAGAAGATCAGGAGAGAAAGAGTCAGAAGCCGCCCCGTCTTTAAACGTCATTCTTTTCATTGATATTTGAGAATAAACTTAAGAAAAATAGAAACCCGCCAGGTGACGCCCTCCGTAATGTGGTGTGCTAGTAGAAATGTATGATATATAATTACGAAAAAAAAAAATAGATCAGAATAGTTTACTTTAAATTTAATTAAATATTTTCCTAATGATTGGATCGATTTTGAGATAAATATAATATAAAAATTAACCGATTAATTATTCATTACAATCCCTCAAAAAACATTCTTTGATTAAAAATTAATTAAATTAAAATAAAAATATCACAACTCAATTTTTCTCAAAAAATTAGTATATTTTCATAATAATAATAATAATAATAATAATAATAATAATAATAAACAATAAATCACCAAACAATAGCTAAAAAATAAAATTTTTGGCTAGGATATTTAGCGCATTAATTAGAAATAAAATATATATTTTTTAAAGTAATAATCTTCTATAGCCTTTCATTGAAAACAAAATACATGAGGCTTAGCAATGATTCGCATACACAATCTGCAATATTAAATATATCTATGTAAATTAAAATTATTTTTTGAAACTTACAGTACAAAAGTAGACCAAATGAAATATTATTATATAGCATCATCATTTTAAGGAAACGCCTGATGAACCCTAAACAAAAATAGATAACTCTTATATATATATATATATATATATATATATAAAAGAAGATTGAATGAATTTTTTACTTGGTTTTTCATTTGTCAGATTGATGAACCCAAAAATGCAGTTGAAAATTGGAATTTACATAATCCAGATTGGAGACCAAAAAGATCACTTAAAACAGTCTATATTTATGATAAATGAATTCAAATTCATACTTGATATCCATATTATTTAACAATTGATAGATTTGAATGTTGCATATTAAGATTATAGAGAAAAACATAGATGATGAGGATGATAATCACAATGATACAAAATTTTAAAATAACTCATACTAATTCAGATGAAAAAAATACATGTCCTGCATGCGTATATTTTTTTTAACTTCAATAATGTTTTATTGCCCCTTTTTCTTTATTATGATATGGCATAAAGTGATTATTTTAAACTCCTTGTAGATAGCATCTAGGGATGGCAATGATCCTCTCTGAAGGTTAAAATTTATTTTTTTCAATAGAAAGAAAAAAACAATTTCAAGACTTTATAAGGAGAGCATAACACAAACAGCTACCATCAACTGTTCAGCTCTAAGATTAGTACACTAATCTCTGATTTTGCATAGATCTTACTCACTACCACCTTCCAACCATTCTATCTCATAACTATTATATAGGTTATGCAGAATTGATCTAAAACCACGTCCCCCTCCTAACCACAATCATGTTATCATGCAGGGAGGTTCATTACTATTAAATACAGAGATGTTGATAGCATATGTATGTGTGTTGAGCCTGAATGAGAGATGTAAGTATTTATTTATTTATTTCTTTCAATAATGATTAAGTAATATATAATTTTTAAGTAAATTTAATCCTTCAAAATAGATAATATATAAAATCAAAAATATAATAAGAAATAAATTTGACAATTCTTATATATCATTGAAAAAAATGATCTAAGTTTGTGACATATGCTGCATAGAATTTGAAGTAATATTGCTTCAATTATAAATTCTCATTTTAAGGCATTGATATGTCTATTGATCTCTTATAAAAAAAAACAACAAAATTTATTCTTATATTTCACACCTAAACTTGGATATTTACAAACCAAGACTTTCTATATATGCTCAAAAAAAAATACATTTCACTTGAAAAAAGTAAAAGGGTGGTATTTTGATGTAATAATAAAGATTTCTATTTAAGAAAAAAAAATTTATAAATAATAATTGAATTGTGTATGTAAAAAAAAAAATTTACCTAAACACCCGTAAATCATGACAAGTTCAGAAGAAACTTTGAATGATGATGCTCAACTTATTTGTAAGACATTCATAAATATTCTTAGATCTAAAGACAAACCCCTATGCATCGAGAAGCGAATTTAGATCGAATTTTATTCAACATGGGATAGTTCAGAGTACCCTTTTAAAATAGAATAAAATAAATAAAATTTATGCTAACAGCTACATATTGAACGTAGAAGAAAAATGATGAGCCCAAAAAACACATTTATCATTTAATTTATTAACTTCTAAATTGCTTTTGTAGAGAGAAATGTTGGGAGTCTATAATAGTAGGGTTGCTGCGCATGCACGCACGCTAATGACAAGAGGACCAACAGCAAGTTAATGATACATCCCAACAGATATATATGAGTGCAAATACATATGAGTATGAAAACTTTGTATCAAAAATAAGATATTTATGATTTATAATTGTTACTGATGATAAATGATATTCTGACGGATTATAGGTTGATCAAATATCATTTTCGTGTGCATATTTCGTACGGCTATTTCCAACAAATTAAATCTGTCAGAAAATTAAAATTGTGAAATATTTTTATTAGCTTTTAATAGAATTTTTTGCTAGAAAATTACTATTTTATTGATATAAATTTGCCTCCATCGCCACTCCAAAATAGCTAATGAATTTATAAATCATGGAGGCCCCAACTTCAAATGGCTAATGAAATTATAAATCAAAGGGTTTCATTATAAGATTTTTATATTATTTTTATTAAAAACAAGTATTCATCTAAAGAACGTGTTATATGGCAGAACTTGATTTTATCTCTAGGAGGTAGCGCCTCGGCACCAAAGAAGCTTCAGAATCAGATAAGGTAGTGCCTCAATGCCAAAAGGGCAATACTGCAGTGCTGGGTCATAGCGTCTCTACACTTCAAGTAGCGCTAGGATCAGGGCACCCAAAAGTAGAAATGATAGAGAAGTTAGCATCTCGGTGCTCGAACACGTATAGAAAAATCTGGAGAATAGCGATGTCGCGACGTTACGAGTTGAGAGACTTCATATTTAGGCAAATTTTTCTACAACTTTTAGTACTTTTGGCCTATTTTTTGTGTGTGAAAATGAAGTGTGTGCCCTAGAGACTAAATGTAGAGAGAAACTCCATATAAGTATAATATCTATTCTCCTGCTTTTTCTTTCATATTGGATTTGTTGACAGTGTGGCTCCGTAGTTTTTTCCCGTTCTCGAATTTTTTCACGTTAAATCCGGTGTCTTCTGTGTGAACTCTTTTACTTTGATTTTCATTTATTCCATATATGCTCTGAAACACTCGAACAAATTTTCCGCTCATATTTTGAGATCCTATTATCTTCCTCAATAGAACCATCATTAAGGACCTTGATCAGGGTGGTATCTTTCTTCTTTCAATCTTAATGTATCTTATTTTTCATTTGAATATCTTAAATCTATTACAACAACAAAATTTATATTATATGAGACCTCTAAAAATGCTTATTATCTGAAATTATCTTCATGAAAGATTTCTAAACGTTAAAATTACTTTTTTTTTTTTTTAATACGTAAATGCTAGTTAAATGATTCTTGTTGCAATTGTCATATGTTGAGAGGACGTTTGAGATCACTTTTATTTTTTATTTTTTATTTTCTATTTTTATTTTATTTTGTTTATATTTAACTTAAAATAAAAATTATTTGATTATCTGTTTATTTTTAAAAATATTTAAAAACATCTTTTAGATATTTTAAATATTTTTAAAAATAATATTATTTATTTTTAAAAATAAAAAATAAAATCACATAAAAAATATTCTAAACAAACATATTTTTAAAAATAACATAAAAATAAAAAAAAAAATAAACAAAATTGATCCCAAACAGTCCAAATGAGATTTGTATATTTATGATTAAATTAATAATCACTCTTTTCACTAAAATAAATAGCTTAAATTGATCATTATTTATCACGACATTTGTGCTTGACAGCTTTTTTTTATTTTTTATGCTTAGTAAAATAATATTCATAAATTGTTTTGTAAAGTTAATTATTATGAGGATTTCCATACATACCACATTATAGTTAGCTATTTACATATCTAATACCCTTAATTTATCTAATACATCAGAAATAACACTCTCCGTTACTCCCCCGCTCCGTCTTCAGCATGTATTACTCTGCAACTTAATTTTCAAATTAGACTTAATTAAAATTATAATTAATTAATTAGACATTTAAAAAAAAATTAAAAATAGGCGGCAGGGCAGCCCAGTCAATACCAGTCGCCTGATCACATCCTTATTATTCCGCCTCAAATCCAAACTGAGAGCCAGTTCTCGATTTTTGCATTCGGTTTTCCGTCCATTCCGGTCTCATGATTCACAGACCGGTGCCGTTCGCTGTGCCGCCAGTGGGTAACTCGCCGCAACAAGGACGCCAGACAAGGAGAAGCTTCAACACATTTTTTCGCTTTTTCGCAATTTAGATATTTCTAACTCTAAATGAAATGTTAGATCTTAATTTATATGAGTTTAATTGATGATGAAGTTATTTAGTTTGATTTCCATAGAAAATGTGTGAGATCTCATTTTAAATGTGTTGTTTTTTTTTTTGCCATTTTAGGTATTTCTAACCCTAAATGAGAAATGTGTTTTAGATCTTAATTTATGTGAGTTTAGTTGGTATGATGAATTTATTTAGTTTGATTTCCATAGAAAATGTATGTGAGATCTCATTTTAAATGTGATGTTTATTTTTTTTCTATCGATTTAAGTATTTCTAATCCTAAATGAGAAATGTGTGTTATATCTTATTTTATATGAATTTAGTTGGTATGATGAAGTTATTTAGTTTGATTTTCATAGGCAGATCTCATTTTAAATGTATGTTTATTTTGATGATAAACTTGTTTTTTTGTCGAGATCTCTTTTCATAGTAGTATTTGCAAAGATTTCACTTGTAGGATAATCATTGTTTTTGTTGGTCCTCTTTTTCCATATTTAATTGTTTTTGCTTAATTGATTGTTATCAATTATGGGGGTTAGTTATGTCTTTCAATAAATATTATAAGGAATATTTCAACTGCGTATTTCTTTATTTCAATCATTAACCTTATGACCAAAGAAGTTTTGAATTAGTGGATTTTGCTTTCTAATAATATTTGACTGGTTATTTGTTTTGGTGGAGAATGTATTTTGTGTATGTATATTAGGAATTTGGATTTACGATTTCTCCTGAATCAATTATACATCAGTGTGAGACGAAGGATTACTGTGTTATATTATTAAAGTAGAATCATTCAGAGCTTCTTATTATGGCGGTGAACTCAATGAAAACGACGATCTCATTACAACGTATGTGGTGAAAAATTGTCACCCGCATCCACGACGGATTAAATTCGAGGAGTTCGAAGAATAATGAGATCAAGCTCGATCCAAAGAAAGTTCTTGTTAATCTCAGGTCATTTTTCTATCATTGTTGAATTTATTAACTCACATTAATGAAAAAGAAGGATGAATTAATGCAAAGATTAAATTATCGCGATGACATGGAATCGCTACAAGATGAGATGTAACAATATGGAATGTCAAAGAGCTCAAACTAATATAAAGCACATCACCAGCCTTCCTAAATACTCGGTGGAATACTATGAAACGTAACTTTACTTTGTCGAGACAAGTTCTACTATAGGTGACCGTGATCACATGAATCCACTATCTCAAGATATCGGATAGAAACTACGCCAGTTTGATGATGATGAGGAGAATGATAACAACGCAGAAACGTTTTAGCCACAAAACCATCCCTGGTCGAGACCAAATTGCATATTCAATTAACAAAGTCATATGGGAGAGCACTTGATATGTAACAACGAAAGTACGCGAAGCTCAAACAAATAGAGAATTGAATGACCTTACATTTAATCTGGATGAATCAACCTTGAAGAAGAGAATGCATCCTAGATGAATTGCTTGAGGTATGTGTTTCATGATAAGAAGCGTTATAGTTTGTTTTATTCTATCATAAATAATATTGAGTATGCCATATACGCTTCAAACCAATTAAAATTCATCGCATCAAAACCATCATTCTCACCTAGATGTTTGTTGCACACGCAGCTCGCAAGAGATCGGTGCTTGGAGGATTGATATTATTGGCTCACCGGTGGCCGGTCCACGATACATTCACGCACCAAAGATTCATATCGGAAGTTAGGACTCGTCACCCATGGCAAATTAGTCCCACCCACATAGGTAATCACCATTCCATACGACATCGCCATAATGATGTACCACCTGATATTCTACCTACTCAAGCTTCACCGATATTCACACACTTAGAATATTGCGAACAACCCGCCGAAAAAGATAGAGGACCATCAAGATCATCTAATTCTACAATTACCCACCCATTACACTCTCGAATGATGTCCACCATGCGTCACGAAGATGGCGTGTTATCTTTTTATACGGTGTATGGTATGTACTTGTGATTGTTTTTCATTTATTATGGTTACTCATTCAATTTCACAATTCTATAACTCTTAATTGTATAATCCTGGTGTTGTTTATTATTTGTTTGTTTTAGTTGGATTACATCAGAGATCGGCATTAAGTTCATACGTGCTTGTCAAATTTCTTCACATCACATAGATGAGGTTGTATAATGTATGCTTTTTTATGATGATATGTCTTTTCTCTTAAGAGTTTGTTAGACTTTAAGTGTTTTAGTGCGTATATAACAACTTATGCAATGCTTCATTTGGTTGACTTTTAAAAGTGAAAAATTCTCTTGATTTCATTAGTTCATAGAATGTTATCGAAAACTGACAATTCGAGCGAGAATCGTAAAAATTGTCAACGGAAAGTTGTTTTATTTCGCTTCCAACGATACCAAACACGCTAAATAGAATGAACCCGATATACTAAAAAGCTACCGATTTATATATTTTTTGCACCTTAAATATTCATACATTCCCAAAAACTGCGGTTACCAGGGCGAGAATCGTCAAATATTATCAACGTGAAAGTTGTAATACATTTTATTACCTTTCCAACGATACCAAGCACGCTAAAATCCGACACCGAATGAGCCCGATACTAAAAATGAGGAGCAAGAATATCTTTATTTTTGAACTTAAATATTCATACATTTAAAAAAATGCATTACCCCAGATTTATCGAAAGTCATACGAAAAGAGATTTTTCATTACCTTTCCAACGATACCAAGACGCTAACCGACGGATGATAATAAAAAAACAAGAATTGTCGAATATCTTATTTTTTTGCAACTTAAATATTCATATTCAAAAAGCTCCCCGGCAAGATTCACCGAAAATTGTCAACATGAAAATTGTAAAATTTTTCATTATCTTTTCAATACCAAGCACGTTGAAATCCGACACCAGATGACCCTGATATGGCCAAAAAATAACTATTGTGTGTTTAATTTTTTTTTAAAACAAAATTAAAGTCAAATATGACCGGCCGACGAGACGAAAATAAGTTGCTCGTTGAATGAGGGATTGGACCTATTTTTAATTTTTTTTTTAAATACCTAATTATCTAATTAAAATTTTAATTAAGCCTTACACTGTCGCAGGAAATGCGAGTGAATCTACTCCTAGCAACTTTCTCTTCGCATGTCTTCCGTTCAATTGTTTTTTTATAAATTTGGCTTTTCTTCTAGTCGAATGCCCAATATAGAAAAACCCCATCTTTATAAAACCACCATGCAGCTCCTTATCTTCAGCTTAAATGCAACAAGAAACAGCAGCAGAGCAAGCGGAAAGGGCAAAGGGAAATGTGTGGTTGTCAGGAGAGACTGAGCTCTGTGAATCATGTAGTTATAAACGGAATAAGATTGGAAATTGAAGCCAATACGAAAGAGAGCGTGACAAGGGAGTTCCATTGGAATGCACTTCGGGGTTGGAAAATAATGCTACAGGAAATGTGAGAAGATAAAGCGAGTAGGGATGATTCGTGCGCATTTCCTGTGACAGTTTGGAAAAAGTAACAAAAAGGTTATTTCTGATGTATTAAATAAATTAGGGTGTTAGTAATGTAAATATGGATGTTTAGATGTTACATATGTTAATAGCCAACCATATAACGTGGTATGTAATGCCCCTTATTAATATTGTGCTTTATTAGTATTGACTCACTCAATTATTTAATCTACAGCATAATTCATTTTTATGGTATCACATTTGTAGGATTAATGCATTCGAGTAAAAATGTGTAATCTACTTTAGCTGCTAATTAACTGCTTCTTGTAGATCTTTATCTTTGACTATATACTTGCATATGCATTTAATTTAAAATTTTAAAATGTTATATTTTTGAGAATTTTGAATTAGAAGTATTTCAAAAGATATTTAAAGTATTATTACACTCCAAATTCACCGCCTCTTAGTATCAATTTGATAGTCATAGATATGATAATAAATTTCAATAAATTTAATTAACTTATATGATAATAAATTGTTATTAAAAACACCTGATTAAGTATAAGAAAATATTGCACATGCAAAAAAATATATGAAGATGGACAGAAAAATCGAAGTAACCCTACACTAAAAATATTTGATGTGACTCCTCAAAATACTGTATTTCACCTAGAATTATAAATATTTATCAACAAAATGGATTTTTGCATATATAAAATATTTCACCTGTAATAAAAATAAAGTTATGAAATGTTTCATTTGCGTGTTTAGATCTTATTTCCGAGTAAAATCTTGTGAAAATAATTCACTTATAAATAAATACCTAAAAAACAAAAAAAAGAAGAATTATCTGCAGGTCTTCAAAATCATTTTATTTGAAAAACTTATTATAAATAAGAAAATAAATTAGTAAATCCATATATTTGTACAGGTCAAGACAAATCATTGAAAATAAAAATTAATAATTTTGTTATGAATTCATTATTTGGATGATATTATATATATAGACACACACAGTTTGGTCACTTTAATGTGAGTTGTAGTGATTCTTTTTAGTGTTCCACGTGAAACTGTCCACACCGAATAAAAGGAAAAAAAAAATTAGGTCGGATTTTAAATTGAATGCAATATATAGGTATAGCAGCCTCCCCCAATAAAAATCCCCCCTATAAAAAGGCAGCTTTATCAGTCGTCCGCGTGCCACCAAATTATATAGATCCAGAGCCTTACCGCTTCCCTATATGTTTACTGCATATTAGATTCTTCTAGTAATAAATCATTTTACTGCAGGTTGTCTGCAAAATGCCCGCAACAATTTTCCTGCGAACCTCCCGCATACGCTCTAGTTCGATACGGAAAAACACCGAAACCGCACCCCTGTTTTCACCCACAGCCATCCCATGGACTTTCCCGGGCCCCACTACTCTGAGTCCCGTGACCTCACGCGTCTATCACGTGGGCCTCGTGCACAACGACCGCGATATCTCGTCACACTCAGTCTACAGTAACAAGATTCCACCCCGATCGCAGCCGCGTATATATCCCACGCATGAATTATCAGACGGTGTAAGTAAGAGGCTAATTACCTGTAGTGGGCCCGGCTTCCTTCGCAGCGTCCCAGACCGGGAAAGCGTAAGCGGCGTCGGGCCCGCACGTGTTAGACTCCGGCTTCACGGCTGCGAAGGTGCTGGCTACTCGACACGTGGCTGATGCTGTACGTGCCGATCCCACCCGGCAGCACGTGCGTCGTCCGCTGTGCGGGCTCCCTCCCGGCCTTCTCGTTCTCCGCCGTCTCAAGCGGCTGCAGGAAGTCGTGCGTCTTCATCAAAAATCCTTTGAATTAAAATAAAAATTAACGAAATTAATAATCGAACCACAAAAAATCATTCCTAAATCCAGAAAGATTCAATGGAGTTCTCTTTTCTCTAAATTATAATCGCTGTGAAGCTGATTTTGTGAAAAATCATTTAAATGTTATGAAAATACAAAAAAAAAAACCTACTGAAAATATGATTCCGTCTTCCATTTATAAAATAAGGGAAAATCAATGGAATTCAATCTCGATCACAAGTTACAATCAGTTCATGAAGTGGATTCCAGGATCCGTTGCAGTAAATGAATGAAATTATCAAAACCATTGCTATGACAGATTTCGTCCTAAAATTTTTAGAAAGAAGAAACAAATCAATAGAATTCTCGCTTTTTTTCCAAATTACAATCGGTTTAGTGAAACAGATTTCGAAATTCATCACTGTAATTAATTAAAGTTGGATCAGATATCCTGATTAAAAAATTTGTATAGAAGGAATTCGAAGCTATTAAATTTGCTTTGAAATCAATGCACTCATCTCATCTAAAATAAATCTACAGCTTAAAACCCGTCATAATCAATTTTTTTTGTTAGATATCCGAATACAACATTTTTCACAAAAAAAAGAAAAATACAAAGACCATGTCGAAAAACTGAATTCCTCTTCAATTTGTAAAGGAAAGGAAAGAATCAATGCAATTTTCTCACGTTTCCGAATTATGATCGGCTTGTGAAGTGGATTCCGGGGTTTCACAGCTGAAATTTAATGTATTTCTCAATAAGAAAATCCATATTAAAAAAAAACCCAAAAAAAAAAAAAAACAACGCAACAAAAACCCGATTCCTCATAGATCTAGTAAACCAGGAGAAAATTTTCATATAATAATTTAGATAAAAAAGAAAGGAAAAAAATACCTTGAGGATGAGACCTTGAATCCTGGAGCTGGAAGGAAGACTCCTTTGTATAAAGCGAGAGGAAATCGCGAGTCTTCTTCTTACCTAAAACCCATCAAAATCAGAAGCAATGCAAGCGAATTTCTAGACCCCAGTAACCGAAATATCCTCAGAACTTTCTCAGATTTGGATCGTTTTCATACCTTGCAGCTCCATCAACATAGGTGCACTTCCGCCCCTGTTTTAGCTCGATTTCCTCTAGAATTCAATGGGTTTTGATTGAATTGGACAGAGATGGAGTGAGCTGTTGAATTTTTTAACGGTGCAATTGAGAGAATTATGCTGGGAATTGTGATGTTGATGAAGAAGAGTGCTTCGGAAACCCTAACACTTGAAGATAAAAGAGGGAGGGAGGGAAAACGCAGGGAATTTTGGGATTGGAAATTGGAATGATACGTAAGGTTTTAAAAAAAGCAGGACAACACTTTATAAATCCCACGGGGCATAATTGTCAATCAATCTATTGCGGTGGTTTGGAATTTTGCAGGCTTGAGGCCGTCATTAACAAAATTAACATCAATGTGATGTTTTATCCAACAATACCAAACATCACATTAACATATAAAGTTTAATGAAAAATTATATACACAACATCTAAATTTTATTTATTTATAAAATTAGCATGTATATTATTTCATTAAAATATAATATTCATATATTTGTACATGGCTCAATCAAATTATTAATCATTTAATAAAAATAAAAATTAGGAATTTAAATTTTATTATAAAATTAAATATTTGAATGAAAATTAAAATATAAATGCATAAGAGTACTTTATAAATAATCAACTTTTTGGAGTTCCATATGCAATTGCCCTAAATTATAATATTTTATTTTTGCTTCTATGTTCTAATATAATGCTAAGTTTCTTATGCTTATTGTTTAATTTCTCAATCACAAATCTTCTTTTTAATAAGGTGAACTCAATTTTAAATTTGTTTCATTCAATTTAATTTAAAATTTAAATAATATCAAGTAAATCTAAAATTCTGCTCAATAAATCAAGTAATGATTCAATATATATATATATATATATATATATATATAACTCAAACCAGTGAGATTTATATGGACTCACTAAATCCCTTTATAGTGCCATCTTTATTTAATGAAAGAAAATTTAAATATTATGTGAAACATATTTACAAACTCATAGAATTTGTGAATGCATATTCTCTACTAAAAAAATTATTAAAAAAATCAATTATAGGCTATAAAAACAATCATAATTCTAAATTTATTTATTATCTCTACAATTATTATATATATAAACTAAAAAATAAATAAAAATATATTTATAATTTTTAAAAGAGCTGTTATCAACATTATTTCGTATTATCTTGCACCTACATCTCCCATAAAAGATATATTATTCTAAAGCGAGTTGAGAATAATAAAGAGGTATCTAAAAGGGCAAAGGAGCGACCTTTATCAAAAGAGCCTTCTCTCCTTCCGACCTCCTCTTCGTCGTCATCTTTAAAACTCTTACTGAATCTCGTCCTCGACTCCATGAATCTCTGCTTCCTATAGGGGAATTCGCTGTTCTTCCTCTAACTTCGTAAGCTCTCAAGATGAAGGAGACAGGCCGCACTGTATTTATACGCCATTCTTTTTCTTTTTCAATATTTGATAAAATTATTAATAGTACTGGTAATGTGGTGTGAAGGTTTGGAGGGCGGAATTGACTTTTTTTTTAATGGAATTTAATTTATTTCTTAGCTTGCTGGTCACATCCGCATGGGTTTTGATTGAACTGAAGAGAGATGAAGTGAGATGTTGAGTTTTTCACAGTGCAGAGAGGGAATTAAGCTGGGAACTGAGATGGAGAGGAAGAGGACGAAGAAGAGCAAAGAAAGTGTACTTCGGGATTTGACGCTAATCAAGATTCCAGGGAAAGGAGGAGAAGGGGCATAAGGGTCATTCGTCTTAACGTATATTTAAACAATGTTTATTTTCTAGTTTTAGTGGTGTGAATTTTGCAGATTTGAGACCATCATTAACCAAATTAATTTTGCCAAAAAATTTCCACCAAAAATAAAATGCAACAAGACAACATTTTTAAATTTGGCTTAATCCTAATCTTAATTAACAATTTAGGCACAATTTTTTTTTTTAACAAAATAGGCCAAGTCTCCCGTTGAATGAATGACTTGCGCTAACGTGACATCCACGTTGAACGACGACTGACTCTTTTTTATTTTTTATTTTAAAAAAATAGCGCAGATTTTAATGATATCGGAGTCATATGGTGTCAGTATCGTTGGAATAACTTAAATTTTCTACAATTTTCATATCGGAAATTTAAGATTGTACCAACACGCAGCTTTTGAGAACGCGACAAAATTGCGCGGCCGTTGAAATTTCTGAGTAGTCATATTTTGCGCGTATCGGAGTCATACGATGTCGAAATCGAGCAAACTTGGTATCGTAACAAAATTTTCTATAATTTTCATGTTGGTTGAAATTTATAATTGTGGTCCGAATACGAGCAAAAATTGCTGCACCAAGTCGAAAGTTTAGAGCCAAAACGATGGAGCGAACTTGGAATCAGGCCATAATCGTAAATTTCAACCAACATGAAAGCTGTAGAAAATTTCGTTATAATTCCAAGGATACTGAGTTCGCTCTATTCTGACTTTGTATGACTGACACGCTCAATCCAAAATTCTCTAAGACCACAGCTTTTACAGATTCGAAAATTGTTATGTATCAGGCCACAATCTTAAATTTCGACCAACATGAAGTTGTAGAAAATTTTGTTAAGATTCCAACGATACCAAATTCGCTCAATTTCGACACCACATGACTCCGATACGTGCAAAATATGAAAGCTACCCCAAATTTTTTAAAATAAAATAAAAGAGCCGGGATCGACGATCGGCAATGACGAGATACCACGTGCAAGTCGCTCAATGGGAGACTTGGCCTATTTTGTTAAAAAAAAAATTTCGTGCCTAAATTATCAATTAAGATTATGGTTAAGCTTAATTTAAAAAATTTTCCAATGCAACAACAGATCAACCCATAAGAAAAAAAAACCTAATGTTTACAAAAATACTTAATATATAAATTTATTCTCTAAGCAATATGTTGGCCATATTTTTTTTTTTTAGTTAAAGAAGCTCTAATTAGTTCATCTCCACTCAAGCTTAAATATATCTTTACTTAGCTTTAATATCTTGATATATTAAAAATTGTCCTTTTATTTCCTTAAAATATTATAATAATTCATGTATTGCATAAGGATGATTGTGGTGAATAAGTAGTATTAATATAATGCCATGAAAGATTGTCAAAATAATAAATGTCAATAAAGTTGGACTTTTGATCTATTAGTCAAAGCCAAGTTGACTTGTCACTTTTTTATACCACCATATAAGCTAGTCAATATATGAAGCACTTACATGAACAACATATCATAGTTGACCCTAAAATATTTTTAGAAGTGTGTATTTAATATTAAGAAAGTTATGGTTGAAAATTATCTATGTACAATAACTTGGAGTCATTGGTCACAATTGAGAAAGGAAGAATTTTTTGAAGCACTTACAAAGAATATGCACCACCACTCTTAGTTCATGAACCATACATCTAACAAGGAAGATTATGAAAGGCAATAGAGTTATAAATCAGCCATCAATGGGTGTAGAAGTTGATGTGGCTTACCAAGGAATTAGTTTCTCATTTCATATAACTTGTAGTAATGCAATGAGTTGAAGAAATGTTAATGTATTAAATGTCATATGAGTGAGACATTTATTCATAAGTTAAAATCAAGTCCACTTGTCACCTCAACATGCCACCTTATAAGCTAGTCAGCATATGAAGTGCTTCTTATGGACATGTCATGACCAACTTTAATATATTTGAAAATATATTTAATAAATACTAAGGGAACTACACTTAAAGAATTTCAAAATATTACGTTGGAGACATCGACCACACTTGAGGAAGAAATAATTTTGTGAAGTTATTATGAAGGATAAGAAAAGAATATGAACCATCACTCTTAGTTCACAAACCATACATCTAAGGAGGATGATTGAAAGTGTCATGGAGTTATAAAGCATGGATGAATCATCAATAAATTGGTGTAGATTTTGATGAGATAAATCTAAATTAATTTATTAGTTCAAGGACATGCAGCTCATCCCCCTTCTTATTTAAATTATTATGCTTATGTCTTTGGAAATTATAGTAAGATACATATAATTAAAATCATATAAGTACCTTTATAATCCCATTAAAAAAATGATGGATAAATTGATGTTAAAACATGCTTAATGGGAGTTGGTGGTCTTTTCATTAGACGGTCTATCCATTAAAATTATCATTGGAATCTTTTTGTTCAGGCTCCACCATTAAGCTTGACACTATTTTGGATCCAATCATATTTGTTATAGAATACTAAGACTATATTAAATATACAAATCAAGCCTAAATAGTTGAAAGGAAGAGAGAGAGAGAGAGAGATGTTATGAACTAAATATTATTTTAAGTGAATTATTTTATGAAAGAGGTTCCAATTAAGTCCCATGAGCATACAAAGGCAAGTTAAGGGTGCATTTAGGGGAATAATGGTGGTATAGTGTGGTGTGAAATTGCACCGCAATATTGTTTGTGAGTAATTTTCTAGCCGTATTTTGGAGAATCTATGGTGAGAAAGCTTCATATCCAACCTAACATGACAAAATGTGGTGGTTGTTGGAAACCTATGGTTTGACTTTTTTTTAAATAAAACATTTGTAATACTTATCATAGTTTTTAAATAATAGCTTCTTTTACAATAATGCCACCATTATTTTTTCAGCCAACTACTATTGAATAATAGTCTTATATTTATATTTAATAACCAAGGTCAACATTATTGAGTTGGCTATAATTTGATTATATGAAAAATACATGAGTTAGACTAATGGACTCTCTTAGTTGGGAGAGATGGGTATATTTCAATCTAAATGTAAGAGTTTTAAAATTTTATATATTTGCTACAAAAGTAAAGCATTCTTTTTTTTTTAGAAATTGAAACTTCTCTTTCAGATTAATTTTTGTCGATTTCAAAGTTTATTAAATCAAGTAAATTCATTATTCATTATTATGCCACAATACCTATATATGACTCATACAACTCACACTTAGCCAACACTCATGGCCTACAACTCTTTACACAAGTAATCTCACAACCTTTGCAACCTCCAACTTGCCAACATCTACCCAACCCCTCCCCCAAACACTAACCAACACCATTGGGACCTCTAGCTTCAATCATAATACCTTCAAGCATTTTTCTTTTTGGCAAATCCACAAAGTCTACGAGACTAGTGACAACTAAGTCAACACCTATGACCTTGTTGGTGAGCTACACACAGACCACTGACCATAGCTCTATATGATGTAGTCATTGGTAAGCCCTCAAATGCCACCCCATTTTTATACCCTAGATTAAAATTTAAATTTTATTTATTTATTTCATAATTATCAAAACATCAATCTCTTGAATTAGTTTTACAAATAACCAAATATCATATACTTAATGTTGCTAGTTGTATAGCAAATCAACTATTAGATGAGAACTTCTAGAGAGTTCTAGATTGTAGACTAGTGATGAGTTCTCCTTGTGAGAACCCTAGTCATTTAGTGAGTCCTAAAATGTGTACCATGTTTCTTCAACAAATAGTCTTTATGAAATGGCGACTTAGTAAATAGTAAGTCTCTAAGATTGATTCTATGTTAATCTAATAAAATTCAATTTTGAGCGGCTCCATATTTTAAGCACTGGAATTTAATAGGCATTTCAAGCTCGATGAAAATTAACTAAATTGGTTGACCCAACAAACAAGTATGAATGTACAATATAAGCACATCATAAATATATTTTTTCTAAAATTTTAATGAATAAATAAATAAATAAATAAATATACTAACAAAAAGAATGAGCGTATATTTTAATTCAACTCTCATGTTTTATTTCTCTTCTTCTTTATTATAAATCAAAGGAAAATTTACATACATAAATAATTCTTAGATATATATTTAATAAATATTTAATAAATAAAAAAAAATAAATAAAAAAAAGAATGGTATTTTTAATAACTCTCATGTTTTATTTCTCTTCTTCTTTATTATAAATCAAAATAGTGAAATCAATTATAAATAAATTATTTTGAATATTCAATTTATTGAATGAAATAGATTGTTTTAAGTAATCAAGGGCCTAGACATGCAAATTGCCCCTAAGTTTCTCTTAATATCATTTACAAAAAAAATAATTCCAGCTCAACGCAGCCCACAGGCATGCCGTCCATTCTGACGTCGTCTCTCGTCACACAACACGCTTTCGGCGCCTTACGGTCGAACGGCCGTCACAGCTCCTTCGGCAGCCGAGCATTCGATCTACACCGTACCAGGAATCACGTGCTAGTTGACTGCTGCGGTAAAGAAGAACGTTCACTATTAAAAATTAGAATTTGTTAACACTAAATACAATGAACAAACGAAATTAAAAGAGATTAAATTGGTTAGAAAATTTAAAAAACAAGGCTAAAAAAGAAGAGGAGGAATGGAGGTTAAGATCAGAGCATGTTGGGAAGAAGATCACGTGACGCGCCGCCAGCGTGGGAAAGCTGGTGTGGTAGGGCCCACCGGTGGGACCCACATGTCCGTGGTCTTGCGGGGATCCCGTGGAGGGGTTCATGTGCGGAAGATTCTAGCACTCAAAATATTTTTTTTTTCTAAACCTATATAAAAGATAAATTAATAGTAAAGTAATACGGAGAAAATTAGCGAATTTTACTGCCATTTTTTTTTCATTTCTTCGTAATATTATATATATATATATATATATATATATATATCAACTGCTCAACTTTAAATTTATGATGAGGACACTTCTAAAAAAAATGACATACACGTGAAAAAATTTCGATTAGAGTCAAATTTCAAAATATTAAATTTATTTTAAGATAAATAAAATAATATATAGCTAATTAAAATTTATATTATATATATTTATTTCAAAGAAAATTTAATATTCTTAGAAATTTTATTTGATAAAATTTAGAACCGAGTAATCTAATTCAAATTTTGTAATCATTCCTAAAATATATACAAATATATAAAAAATGATTCAACAATATATAAGCTCTTTTTCAAATTATTTGAAAGTCTCTTAAATTTAAAATTACAATTACAATATCATAAAATCATAATTATTTTAAATTTTACATGCCTTTGATTGAAGATCAAATTGTCTTGAAACATCTTAAAATTATATTTATCTCATTAATTTTAATTAACTTAAAATATATACATAATTTTAATCTTATCTTTATAAATCATAATATATAGGGTACTTCAAGAAGAAGTTTAGTTTATTTTAGGGTCTTTATGCTGAAGTTGAAGGTGATAGGTATGCTTTGCTAACCACTTGAGGGGTTTGCATGTTACCTATGTGACTCCTTCATTTATTGATTTTCAGAGTATTAATAAGGATGTGATTGATGCTTTGGCCTTATATACATATGTGGTTAATTTTGAGTTAATAATTTGACTAAAGAGGCAAGGGCATGTTCTACTTTTAGAAAGGAAAAGGAATGATTCTTGATAATAATTATAAATGGCACCAAGATTTTAAATTTGTGATTTAGTTTTTCTTTTCTTTATTTAATATTTTGAAGATTAAAATTTAGTTACAAGGCTATTTCATGTGAAACTATTTACAATAATAGAGCTAATTGAATGTGTCTTGTGTATCACACAAGTAAAATATACAAGACACATGACTTTTTTTATGGGAAAAGTTCGAGAAGGAAAGGACCATCAAGCTTAGCCAAGATGAAATAGGTTTACTTGTATTAGGCAAAGGTTATCAAGGACATGGCTTCTCATAACCTAAGAAAACATTAATATAATGTAATAGATTTGAATAATGAGAGACATCTCTTGTAGAGATAATAGAAAGAGTTTGGAAGTGTTAGGGATGTCATTAAGCAATGACTATTTGTTGATAGTTAATGGTGGACGTCACTATAAAGGGTGTTTTACGAGCTCATTTTCCTACTAAAAGTGGAGGTCGATTACATCAAAATCTATTAGATATTAATGGTCGATAAACTTCTAAATTTGATTGATAGTATACATCAAGATTTATGAACAATTATGTCAAAGAGACAATACAAAATTAATAAGATATTTATTCATTGTGGAGAGAGAACTAAGTTCTTACACAATAAAAAGATACATATTTATTAAAGAATCACTAGATTGCGAAATATAATCAGTGACTCAATGACCTCCTCTTTCTTCAAAATCATTTACCTAGCCACCCCCAACACTCTCATGAAAATAATAGCTTTACTAACCTTCTTCACACCGACTCGATCCAATGAAACCTAATTTTTACTTCTCATCCATTGAATTGAAGTTTGCATAAGGTATGAATCATCCACAAGCATCTCTTTAGACTTTTACTCTTTTATCTTTTTAAGGTTTATGTTTCATTTTTACTTGTCCACATGCTTAGATTTCTTATAGATTTATACATTTACATATTTTTATTGAAGATTTTTTAATGATTTTTATATTTATATTTTTGTCTTAAAATAATGTTTGTAAATAACTTAATTTAGAAATATACTTAGATATTTATTTAAATTTAGATACATTAAATAAAATATATTTGAAAAAAAAATAGTTAGTGTTGATATTAGTGTCTAAAATGACTTCTAAAAAATGATTAACAAATGCATTTTAATATATTTGAGTTTTTCATTTATGTAGCATGCCAACAACATACTTTTGTTCGAGAGAGATAACTTAGATGTCTTTGTCCTAAGCATAGCAATTAAGCATCTTTTAACATCATATAAAGTGAGAGTAAATTTATATCAAAGATGATTTTAAATTGATTTTTTATTTTGAATATTACATGTGGAGCAAGAGCCATCATTTAGCACTTAATATAGCACTACAATTGATAATGTACAAAAGATATATCATTATGCTAATGGTTGCATTTTGTATTATAAGCATAACATAACCAAGAATGATTATAAATATTTTAGAGCATATGTGTACAAATCATAATAATAATAAAAAAAGACAATGCAAATAGAAGAATATTCCTTTTAAGAAGTTATTTTATTTAGCTTTAATATCATAATTAAAAATTTATTTTAATTTATGAGCTCTTTTAGCTAAATGAGATGATATTTTGAGAAAAGAGGAGAACTATACTTATTATGCCATTTATCATATGTGAAATATGTAAACTCTTTAACCATATACATTCAAGGCATATGCATTATCTATTTCATGCTAGATAGTCAGGATGTCTCAATATACTTATGCTAGCTAGTAATAATAATATTGTACAATCTCCCTTAAGAAATACATTCTGACATAAAAATCATAAGAAAATCCTTGGTTAGAAATACATTCTCACATATAAAAATCATAATAAAATATCTTTCAACTAATTTTTGATGGATATTCTGTTAATAATTTATGTTAAATTACTGATGGAAAATATTGGGGAAAATGCTAAAAATAAAAAATTCAACCAAATTTATTTTTTTGACAAAATTCCTGCTAAATTTTCTATGGAAAATTTTTGATGAAAAATCAATTGAAAAATCCAGTAGAAATTTTGTCGAAATTTTTTTTGATTGACTTCTATTGTAATGCTTCTTGTATTAATCGAAGCGACAGATAAATCCATCGAAAATTCCTCGGCAACTTATATAGTACAGAAAAAATAGAAGAGTCATATACATTCTCAATTTCTATACATGAAATCACACATATAACATTAATAATTCCTACAAAATGGCATATTGTCTAACTTGAACTCACAATGAATGAGGTAATGAAAATCAAATTATGTATACAAACAAAAAGAAACTTCTAAATATATATAATATATAATTGTTCCAAAAAGTTCAACATTGCATACCATTGATAAAATAATAATAATAAATTATCACGAATACAAACTAGTCCTCGTCCTCCTCCTATTCCTCCACCACTAGCTCTTCACCCGTCCATCTGTCTCAATGCATCTTCTTCATTCTAGTTTTCATAGCAGTCAATAAAGCTTCCATTTGAGTAGCCACCTAAGCCTCAATGTCCTCAACCAATGTAGTGGCATGTCTTTTAATTATGCTATAGATCGAACTAGTGCTTGGTTTATAAAGAATTACATGCATCATATGCTAAATCATGTGAACTTAAGCCATATATTCCTTTTTTTTCTTTTGTTTTCCAACAACTTGTCTCCATATATCAAACTCTTACTACTCAAATTGCCTACTTGAACTTCCTACACTAAAAGATTTTTGGATTTACACCTCCTTCAACTTCATATACTCATCTTATAAAATATTGTGATGTAATAAAAATATAATACATTATTAACTAAATGTGATTCAAAAAATAATTTTTTTGAATACATAAGCTCAATGTGACCTGATGTCAACCCACTACTAGTTTACCTGATACTGATGTGTTCTATATAGCTCCTTATGTGTTAGTTCTCTTCTAAGCACCCATCTTTGTAAACATACTTATGAAGTTAGAAAATTATGTGCATAAAGTTTTTCTTAACATTTATTACTTTAGACTTAATATCCTTCTTATACACTTAGCATGATAAATTGAGTCTTTAATATATAAATAGCTACACATGCCTCCACAGTCAAATAATCAGCATATCTGAAAAATACAAGAAATTATCAAACATTAAATGAACTATCTTACTTAAAAAAAGTTGAACTTTATTTTATTTAAGAAGAACATTGATTGTCGCTGCCCTAAGTACTTTATCATTCAAATATCCAAAAATGCTTCTATTTATTGCTTTTCCCAATTGTCAAAAAATAGAAAGAATATTTTGCAAAACACTTAAACCTTCAACATCATCCTTCTGTGCATATGGCTCAAAATAATAGGAGTAAAAATCTGTAGTATCTTGAGCTAAATAAGCTTCACATAATAAGCCTTTGAGACATGCTTTACTCTTCACAATCCACTTGAATTTATTCAAAAATCTGCAATAGTTTTAGGAATTAAGTGTGACCAAAAAGAAATTGAATTCATACTATTAAGCATTAGATATCATTATATCTCAAATGGATATATATAGTAATACTATACTAGACCTCCAACCCTAGCTTCATGGGTAGATGTATTGACAAGTGCTTTATAGAGTAAAAAAAAGATTGAAATATCTCTACAGCTTTCATACTATAAGTGAAATATTCATCTCAAACTGCCTTAGAGCATCACCATTTAAATGCCATGAATATTTTCTTAAAGAATAGAATGAGCTTAATTAAAGGATTCAATATTTGATGAGATAAAGCACTACAAATTATAATAATGACTACAAAAAATATGACAATCATGACTTTTCATTCCAATATTTTGTTGTCCTTAAGTCAATGCATCTACTCATATTTGATGCATATCCATTTGATAACTTTATTGATTGTACTCATAAATTATTCTTCGTTCATCTAATGTGAGGCAATATATGGCTTTAAGATTTAAAACTTTACTTCCTACATTCTCTTTAAGCTCTATCTCTCATCTTTTTGTATTATTTCATTAGTTTTATCTAACATTCAAGCTATCTTTACTTTTCCCCATTGACATCAATAATAGTGTTGATTACGTTATCTAAGAATTTTTTTCTATATGCATAACATCAAAATTATGTCTAATCAAATTGATATTCTAATATGGTAAATCCCAAAAAAAATTACTCTTTTTAGTTCAATTATAATTTTCACTATGACGTGGAATACAATTGTCAAGATAACATTGGCGAATTAATTATTTTTGAAATTGAACTAATAACTTATAATAACTCATACATATTTAATCCTAGTGGAGGCTTAGACTTTCAACTCAATTTTTGATGAATATTTCCTTATTTCTTTGAAATGAGTGACCAAAAAGTAAGAACATATGCTAACAATCAAATTATGGAATTTTTTTATCATTTTTAAAGTAAATGCATTTGATAAATTCTTGCAATATGACCATGTTAACTTTTTCAGTTGTACTTCATCCAGATAATATTTTATACACATACAAGCTTGTTGTGCGAAAGATTCGGGTTAGTAGAGTAGAATAATTCAATGTCTTAGCATTCCACAAAAGTTCTGCACGCACAGTAAAAAAGTTTGAGAGACCTCATGATTTTTACGTGAAAATCATGGGGATTAGCGAATTTAGAAATAATTTTACTATATCAACTTTTGTTATAATTATTACTCTTTCTCCAAAGTTTGAGAAGAATAGCTTACAAGAGTAAGTTTTGTGACAAGCTTCGCTGGATTTGCGGCGAAGGCCTTGCTTGAGGTGCTAGTTTGATGATCCGATGAAAACTATTGAAAGATGGTCGACCGTGGCAATACCGGTGATGATAGTAGCGGCATGACCAAATGCAGTGGTCGACGGTGGCGGTTGGCATTAACCAATGGTGATCCGGTGACTGTCCAGTTGTGATGATCGGCGGTGGTGGCCGACGGCAACGACCAGCGGTAGTGACCGGAGGTGATGGTTGGTGGTGGTGGCCGACGACGGCAGCTGGCGATGGTCAGTGATGATCCAGTGATGGCCGGTCGGTGGCTCGATTATGCTTTTAGATTCTTTGAGTCTGAGAGCTCTCTCCTCTCTTTAGCTTGGGGTCCCCCTCATGTGAAGAATGAGGGGCTATTTATAGATTATGAGAGTGGTAATTCTATAAATACAAGCAAAATTCAAACCACTCCATCGGATGACTCAAAATTATTCATTCGATTATCTGATGTATTTTAAGTATTTGAATGCCCAAATGAAGTCAGAATTAAGAAATCTTAGGCTTGTTAGATCTGGCTCATCAAGACACTCGATTTTACTATAAATACTCTATATTTAGGAGTTATTTAGGGATCTGACTGATATCCCAAAGTTTTTATTATATTTTAAGTGCTTGATCTGGGCTAGTATCAACTCAGAATCAGATTGATATCAAGATTTGTGCTTTAACTAGTAGAGTTTTCAGTGACATATCAAAGCTATTGATAATCTACATAAGTGTTATTTTAATATAGAAGTTTTACTCTGTAGTGATATATATATAAGTATACTACTATTTGATGATATTTTTAGCTCATTTATTAAAGTTTGTAAATACACATCAATTTTTTTTATGACTATATGATCCAAGTATAATTTGTGTGATGAACGTAAATAGTGTGGCCATCCACATCTCTAGAGGTAGATTATAGAGTCTAACTATCTCAAGCTAACATAAATAAGGAGTCACAAGCTGACTATATGATGTGAAATCATCAACACATAAAGTGAGTCTAACATTGCATGGATTAATTGTGAAGTTGGAATAAGTTTGGTTAATACTTTTATGATTCTGTTAGATGGATAACTTAAGAAATTTACTTCACTTGATCTTCCATGGTGTCATCTCATATGCTTAATAGAATGCAAAGATATGTATAATCTTTAAAGACATGGAACAAGTGACAAGTAGAATAAATGCTTATATAAAATTTCTTTCTATTTGTGTTGTTTTTACTTTATGGCTTGAATATAGGTAGTTCACAAAATTTACATTTCATCTCCATTGCATCATCTTTGTAGCACAACATATAACCAATAATGCAATAATTAATTTTTGTGAGCTCAAAATTAGCTTGAACATTAATTCTTTTATTAGTCTTTTTAAGTAGTCCCATAAATTGATTAAAATATTATCGTGACATATTGTATTCAATTTTAATGCTCAATCTTCTTACAACCACATATAGTTCATAGTGGTTTGTGCAATATTCCCATATTAGCCATTATGTTGCATTCAATAGGTCGCATAGCTTTTGAGCTTCTATGTTTGTGGGTTCCTCTTCCATTACTCTAGCAAGCTAAGTTTTTACTACATTAAATATCATTTCTTCATATCTTCTAGAGTCATATTCAATTAAAGGTGTGTAGCTTATCAAAGCATCAATATTAATATCGATATATAGCTCATACTCACCATGTGAAGTTCAAAATAATAATTTGGTTGGAACTCCATGTGATATAAGTCCAATCTAGCTTCACCTAGTGTTAAGTAAGTTTAATTCTTGTGTGTCACACATGGACATCGAAATTTTTCTCTAAAAGATAATAAAAAAGTTTAGAACTAACGTGCATAAAGTGCTTAACACCACTCTAGAATTTATTAGTTAATTCTTTTCTATTCAGATGCAATCTATTATACATCAATAATTTTTATTGCGAATACCATATTCTATATAAATTATAAAATGTGAAAAATAGATTTCTATGTTATATAAATTATAAATTTAATTATGACTAAATAATCAAGCCCCAATATTACATAAGTACCTATGTGTTAAATTTTTTGATATATGAATATTCGATGTAATATACCAAGCTTACAAAAAAACTCACATGCATAGATCCTTCTATGAAATTCAATTAAATATTTTTATCATTAGAAGGATCACTATATGAATTATAAGCTAAAGAATTATATTTATTTTCTTGTAGCTCTTCAATTAAAACATTTTCTTAATCACTTAAGCATACATATATAATACAATTTGTTTAATATTTAACATTCAAAATGATATCATAATTTTTGTCAACAAGACAAGTTTATGAGAAAGCCTTCATTATCCCATAGCTCCTAAACTAATTAAGAATCTTACAATGTGTGAAGTTAGTCCATTTCATTTGAAAATAAAAATATAACTACTCTCTTAAAATATATTTAATGTAAAATAATATTTCCAAGAAAGATGCATCATCATGAACCCAACACCTTTCAAATATGCAACTACTCTCTAAAATAATAGTATAGCAAAATACCTGCTAGAAAACATAGATAAATTTTGTTCTTCTTAAATGTAGTAAGCCAATAACTTAGTCATGAATCAAGAATTGCAATAATTATTATAGCTTTGGACTAAACATATGCACTTTTTTATTGCAATAAGATGTAGTGCTTACATAAAATTATATATATTTAATGTGTAAAAAACAAAGTTAAATGCAATCAAAGTACATTTAAAATAATAATTAACAAAAAAGAATGATAACACTTAGATCATTACAACAAAAAAAATCACCTTAAACTTAACTTGTTTATTCTTCAAATGTATCAATTTTTTTAACAGATTACTACTAACATTTGCACTTATCAAAAAGTCAAAAAGGTCATTTAATGAGAATAGATGTACTAAATCACCCAAAAATTTCAAATGAAGACTTCGATAAAAATGTAAATCTTATGCTAAATAATCTTATATCTAACTCAAAATAACGAAAATAGTGTGAGATACATTTTGAGCTTATTCATTCTTATTGAGAAACACTTTGAGGTTAAATCCACTGGTCCTTATAAATAAAAAAAATAGAATATAACTTTTAACTTTTTTTATCAAGGTTGTTTTTGAGTATTAATTACAACGTAAATAATCTTATGAACAATTTTACTTTAGATTACTTAAATTCAAAAACAAATAAATAAATGATAAATTTTGAATTAACTCTAGTTAAATATGAATTTGAATTATTTTTAAGGCTTTTTAAAACCTAACATAAGCTTAGTTAGTGTACCCTTCTCTACACTTCTCGTATAAAAATTTTCTAATAAAACCCTTTCATATCTTTGCATCCTCATTTTCATCTTTAATTTATTTTGCTTCATATCCCAAAATAATAGAAGAATAGAGGAAGGAGATAAAATTGGCAATATAATAGTATAAAAATAGAATATTAAGTTCATAATTCATTAATCTTTTATCTCGAATGACATGATATTATAATAATATAATTCACTAGAAGTTGTAAGGCCTCTTCTTAGATATTCTCATTTATGTAACATTCTTGGGATTGCAATAAATCTCTTTAGATAGTAAGAATGTGTCTTTCAATAAAAAGTTTATCGCCACAAGATACACTAAAATTTTCACTTTGAAAGTGTTGAGGAATAGACAATAAAAGATAGTGTTATGGGTTATTTGGGCATCAATTATAATGTAGTTAGTCATAATAACATATTATTAGTAATCGCCTTAGCTGATAACTATGTCATCATATTTTTAGTCTCTTCTTACTTTATTAAGAAATAATAAAGGAGCTTTATAGTGGGAACTAATCAATAGAAATTAAAGTGCTATTGATCGAACACACATTTAAAAATAGTATTTGTTTTAGCTCTTTATGCTAATGAGGATGATACCAATCTAGTAGTTGGCATTTATATTCAGCATATTAATTGCATTACTCTAGTGATTATTAATAATTAATTGATCAACAATAGAGAAAGTAATTTAAACCTGTAAGTAAAAAAAAAGTTAAGATGATATGCATCTCTCTTAATAAAAGTAATTTGAGGCATACTTACCTTGACACTTTTAGGGTTTAGCTTCTCTAAGAAAAGTTGAGATGACCCATCCAATATGGATATCTTTTGTTAGAAGAATATCATTGTACTTATCTTCCATATATTTCTTATCTAGATGTCAAGTTGAATCATTGAGGATGAACTATATTAGCTTCCTTATATGATTCCTCTATCATACTTCATTGGTGATGATGGTTTTTCAAATCATACTTGTGTTCACCATAGAAAATAAATTTTTTGGATGGACCTTGAGCATGAAACATTGCTTCATCAATAAACAGACTCATTACAAATCACATTAATATCCCATAATATTATTGTTAAAAAAGAAATAAAAACTTATTAGTGAATTATTCAAAGAAATCTCTCTCATCTAACATGGTCATATGCCTACTACCACCTATCTTGCTACTGAAGACCAAAACATTGGTGTTGTTGGTACTGGTATGCTAATGAAAATGATAGTGTGACTTATTAGCCAACTTATCCTCATTATTATGTGATCCTTTTTGATCTTAATGATGTTACCAAAAACATCAACTTGGATTATAATTATGTGGCTTGAATGAAGAAGCTATAATTACTCTACTAACACTTTAGGTTGCTTTAAGTCGAGTGTATGTTTGAAAGGACCATCTCATAATCCTTGATTTATCATAGCTTGGGTGACAACTAGTTCAAAATTCTCAATGATTAGCATTTCTTATTAGAAGTAAGCCGCAAAATGGTGTAATATTTTGCTCATGCTCTTTCCTTATGTTCAATAGAGCCGATGAATTTTTTGAGCGACCTCTAAGTTCTAATAAAGCATGAACTACAATTGAAAATTTTAGGAGATGGTATTGCTTTTTAGAAGAAGACATGAATATCATCATAATGGTGCTTTATTGAATATAGTAAAAAAGCAACCTATAGTTGCTGATCGTGAAGTAGGAGATCACTATTCAAAATAAATTAAATGTTTTGTCAAGGTAAGCGTCTTATATCTTAGGGAGGTTGAGCCTCCACACCACTCTTTTTTTAGGATGTATGGATTTTTTTATGGATTTTCATAGAAGAGTTGAAGGTTGTGATTTTATGGTGTGGAGAGGCATTGAGTTATGCTCTCATGTAGGATGTATGAGAGGAGCAATCTTCTATGTGAATTATTAAAATATTCCATGATCACCAAAGAAAGATAAACCTCCATGTAATTAAGTTGCTTAGAACTAACCTTAATTATTATGGTAGTCATTTTGTAATGATCACTTGTTATCCACATGATGCGTAGTGACATAGTTTCTTACTTTTAGCATCTCTATGCTTATCACTCCTTGAATGATAATGTTACCCATATAAAACACCAAGATATTACTATATCCATAGAAAGAACAATAAATTAAGCCTAATTAGCAAATAGAGAGAGAGAGAGAGAGAAGATTGGATTCAATGATTCTAATGAGGATTTAAGGAGACAATATTTAGCCAAAAGTATAAGATTACACCATATGACTATGCACAACCATTTGATCGTCTATATATCGATGTGGGCAAAGGTTACTACTGCATAGTGTGCTACATGATAAGAAAGAAAAAAATCTTAAATTTATTCACATTAAATGCAAATGAACTTAACTTATATTTATCAAATAAACAAGAAATCTTAGTGAGTTTTGAGATTTGGGCTACCATTGTTGACCAGTTGCATATCCTATTTTCTATTAATGGGTGATTTGACCAAATAATCACAAACTATTGGTGAATTTTGAGTTTAAGGCTAGCATCATTGACCAATTTTCCTACAGTAAATAAAATACTGCTATTTTCAAATAACCTAAGTTAATGAGTTTAGAGTTAGCATCATTGATCAATTATCATATAGGCGATAAATAAGTGCTCTTGATGACTAGTTAAGAGTGTTAGACAAATAGTTTTGATGAGTAAGTGAGTTTAGTAGCCAATTACTAGATGTTGAGTAAGGGATAACCCTTAGTCAACTTTCTAAATTGATTTATGATAACGACTTAATGAATGAAGTTCATATTATTGTGACAACTTGATCAATTTGATCTAGTCGATTAATTAAAGTAATTTTCATTTCTTTTTCAAATATTTTCTCTTTCAATTACTTTAAACTAAATCTAGCCTAAATTCAGATTATCAAAGTTGTAAACCTAAATTAATAAAATTATAAATCAACTCTATTTTTTTTAATGAGTGAAAAAATACACATTTACTATCAACAATATAACCTAAATCAAATCGAATTGTACTGGCGGAATTAGTTTTAAAATTAATTTATATTTTTAATGCAATTTGTTAAGTCGCCTCCATTGTATGAGATATTATGCAGCGACAATAATACTGGTTTTCCGGTAACGCTTTGGATAAGCTCCTCTGTTTGGCGAATGAAAGCCAAATCGGTCTAATATTATTTTTATTTATTTATTTATTTAATCTTTTCAACAAATTTAAATGTTGAAACAAAAACTTGATATTATTCAAAATTAAAATCAGAATTTTGATAATTAAATTTTTTTTCAATTAGCAAAAACACTTATTGGTATTTTTTAGAAAATTTTATGATGTTAAGTAGATTTTTAAAATTAGATTTATTAAAGTATAATAAATTACTTTTAAATTACTTTTAAAATTATCATTCTAAGATTATTAGAAATTATAAAAGAATTCATGATTTAATCGATTAAAGAGATTTTTTTTAATTATCAATTCAAGTTACATATTTAATAATTTATAATTTATCATTAAAAATTATTATAAATTGAAGAAAATTGATAATTATCCACATTTTAAATAAATAAATAAATAATTTCAATTGTGCCCACCGCTCAAACGTCCCCACCTTTATAAATCTCACGTGCCCGTCACGTGGGTATCGTGGGAAGAGCTTTATCCGAATAGTCATGATGGATGGATGAATCAACCACACGACGCGGAGCACGTGCAGTGGTCCACCGAAACACGCTGGCCCCATCTTGGGCGCATGGTCCCCTCCATCTCTCAATGCTGCTGGTCGCGCGTTTGCTTTGAAAAAGGATGAAGGGATTTTAATATATACTGCACGTTATTTTTATGTATTTATTAATCAATTATTTTTTTATCACAAAATTTTAGATTTAGCACAAATGTTGAAATTCATAACAAATGCTCAATATTTTTTTTTTCCATTTTTATAATTTTTTAAATTAATTAATCATGTTATGAATAAATGCATGAATTTGACAATTTAAAAAATTAAATAAGATGGTTAGATTATAAATATAAAAGAATTTGGTGGTTAGTATATAAATTTATCAAAGATGAAATGTTTCTATATTTTTTATATAATTATTTTTTATAGAATAATTAAACTTTAAATTATCTTAAAATATAGATTTCATAATGAAGTATTCTAATTTTTCATTAAAATAATCATAACATCTCTCTCTAAAAATCTATAAATGGATCCCACCTTTCTTCAACACATATAAAGAGACTATGATGGAGATAAAAAAAAGGTTCATGATGAAAGAATTCACAGTTTAATAATGCATTATTATTTTAGTTTTATAAATTTTAAATATATATTATGCAAGTAATTTAAATTTAAGTATTTTTCTAAATTACAAAAGAATTTTAAAGACATTCATTCACCACACACCCTCTGAGTGTGCTATCACATCATAATGTAAGCTAGGATGTCTTCTAATATTCAAGTAAATTCAAGAATTACACTACCCTTCCTCCAATATAAGGGGTGAATAGGATATAAATGACCTAAATTGAGGTGAATGTTCTATGTGGTGCTAGTGAAGGGCATTTAGAAGTGTTTATAAGCATAACAATCCATGATGGTAGAGGTAATCTCTTGCCTTAAAAGAAAAGAAAGAATTGAATTACTTAAGAGTTGGTAGGAGACAAGAAGTGGTCATAAAATCTTTTTTTTTTTTTTGCCACATTAGCTATATTGTATTTATAAGCTAAATTTTGATGATATTAAACATATGCTTGGAGTATTAATGTCAATATAAATGATGTTTGATTTTATAGTTTTCATGAATTAAGATGCAAATATATATATATATATTACATTATATTTGAAGAAACCTAAGGTAATATCTTCTCGAACTATATAAGATATTTCATGGTTAATGGGATCATTGAAGCTCTTAGAAGTTTTATATCTTGTAGCTTGCATGTATGACTTTAGTAAATATTTAAAATTCTTATTAAAAAATAATTCATTAATATTTAAAAATAAATTTAATATTTTAAATATGTTAAAAAAATTAAATAAACTTTAAAGAATTTTCGAGCCAATTTGATATCGACATAGCTTCTATTATGATAATCATGTTCTTATTTATGTTTACAATAATATTAGAAATGATCATTTTATATGATCAAAATTATTAATCAATTTTATTATCATTGAATTCTAAATATTTTTCCTTCATGAATCTAAGTATAACTATATAGGCATACACATATTAATGTTTGAATGTTTATGCTTTATAACATCAAAAATTGGAGAAGAATGCATGCAATTTATATCCTTGTAAAATTATGTTCAAAAGTTTTTTTCTTGAACTAAAATACTCTATTGATCGAATTATTCATGAATTATTTGAATATGGTTCGATCCATTATGATTTAAAAGAAGGCATGCAATTTAGTTGGATATCGGCCAAAAAAATTAGGCAAAGGAGTAATGGTACAAAGATTTATTTTCTTTGAAGATTTCATAGATCCTATAGATAAGATGATAGGGTTGGTAAGAATTAGTTCATTTTAAAATTGAAAGTGATAATATTTGGATTTAACACAATAAGTAATTTCGATTCCTACAATTAAGCTACTTATAGGTATAATCTTACCATTTTTTTTTAAATTGAGATGTTATTTATATATAATATTAGACTCTTATATATGTGTCTATTGATCCCAAAAAGATTTAAACTATAATTTTTTCAATGTAAATGAGGGTGATGCAAGATTAGCCAGTTCACGATCTTTCATTGATAGGTGTTAAAGTGGACATCCACATGTAAAAATAGATAATATGTTGATATAAAACAAGTAGATAATTTAGGTGATATAGTGGACATATAGGCAATTGATAATAATAGTTTCATAAATGCTTCTAAGCTAATTAAAATGTCTAATTGACATTACAACCTTAATTTATCATCAACTTAAAACAAGCTAGAGGATAAGTTTTTCTAAATTTTCATATACCATAGGGCTAAAAGTAACTAATTATATAAATTACTTAATAATATATAGATGAATCCCATTCATATAAGTTAATACCTCAAAGTAACTCTAATTCAATATTTTGTGATGTAATGACATCATTCTTGAGTTTTGTCTCCATTTAATTATAAGTTGGATAGCTTTTTAAGAGGAAAGAGGAGTTGAAATGGATATTATATGTCTATGCAATGTAAAAGAACTTTCAATTCAAGGTGAAAAGTAGGCAAGAAAAAAGAAGTACATCCATTATTTTTCGAAGAAATGATCATGAATCTTATGAGTTAATAAATTAATAAGCTCATGCATATTTGAGCTCATAAGGGTTGAATCATAATACACTTAAACCTTATATATTAAATCATATGATTATCAACAAGCATAGCCATAACTCATTCAGCATATAGTTAAGGATAAGATGATTAGATTCAATCCTCATAAGGAGCTAAAGATGATCATATTAGATGTAAAAATGGACTATGATATTGATTTATCTATGTCATGATCAAGTTATCAATTATGTGAGAATGACCCCTAAAACATTATTTTAAAGTTATTACTTTATTTCAATATACTACATGAAAAAAAATGGAGATAATTTTTAATTTTTAGTTTAACATAAAAGGGAGTTTCAAGTATGTTTACTTCTCTTTCAATGTTTATGTTGAAATTTTCAAAAATGCATGTTATTCAATATTAAGTATGGATAAATATTTTTTGGTACACTTCATAACAATACTTTACTTTTGGTAATGATATAAAATATTGATACTTAAATTTATTTAGTGACATTTGTAGTAATAACTTAAAAAAAATAATAGGTCTTAAGTGAATTTTATGACCATCCTTAGGGAAGTCAATAACCACAGTGAAAACTAGGTATTCATTCATTATTTTTCTTAAATAAATATGTCATAAAGCTCATACACATCATTCATAAAGAATATTATAGTAAAATTGAAAAGTAGTAATTATCATGATGAATATCACTTAACATTTAAGGCTTATAGATAGTTGAGTTCTATATACACTTTAATAAAATATGTGTCAAGAATCTAACCATAACATCTTATCTAAAGAATAAAATTAACTTAAGTGATAGGCTTATGCTTTTTTAAAAAAATAACATAACTTTTGATAACTAATATTTTAAGAAGCTTTAATAATATTACAAAGAATTCTCACTCTTATCTTGTAATTATATTATTATAGTTTTTAAATCACATAATATAGAAATGGTTCTTAAATAGAGGTAATATTGCATAAAACACAAATATTATTTTAGTGAATTAAATTAAAGAAGTATTAGGAAAGCTCTTGAATAAGGTTTTTAAATTTTAATTGTTTATCCTATTGGATAATTTGAATTATAAGCCATGATGATGACCTTAATGGTGATGTTGATTAATGGGAGATGACCTAGAACATAGAAAGTTTGATATTATGTGTATAAATATATATATATATATATATATATATATATATATATATATATATATATATATATATATATATATATATATTGTAACTCAAAATCAAGGTGTTAGTGATTATAGCTAATGTTTAATGATTTATACATAAGGAATATGATCAAGTGCATATGTTAAGAGCATCTATCCAGTTAGATATAAAGACACAAAGGAGAATAATTATAGGCTTTTACAGAGAAGAAAGATGCAATACAATATAGGTGTAGCCATTATAGAATGAGATATCATAATCAAGTTACTTATAAGGCTAAGTAACCATTGTCTTGATAATAACTTTCACTTTACTCTTCTTGTTATTGTTAATATATGATAATTATTTGGATTAATTATAATTGAAGAAGTAATGTCACTAAGTGATAAGAATGATGCAATACTACAATTTGTTAGCTATTTATTCTTCATTATTGCTATAATCTATTGGATCTATCCATAGTTATTACACTCTATTATATTAATCTTAAACTCTACTTTATTTAAATTATTAGTATGAACTCCATTGTATATACCCTATTTGAACCTTAATTAAACATTGTTTAAATCTTGTTTAAATTTTATTTTAGTCTTGAGTCTTCTTTAAAATAATCAAAACTTAATAGATTAAGAGGAAAATATATTTTATGAATTAAATGCCAAGAATTTTAATATAACAAGCATCTTTAAGAATCTATTCCAAGGCAGCTTGAATCATCCTTTTGAGCCATTCTTCCATCAAAATGAGTTACATTGGTCAAAAAAATTTTGGTTCTTTATCCCAACCAATTTTCCCATTTTGGTTGTTCTCTATTTTATAGTTGCAAAGCTTTGCATTTGATCTTTAGCATCAATCCACATCTATTGCATCACAAAAAAATGTTGAATGAAAACATGTACATGGGTAATATTAGAGCCTTATTAATAAGATTGACTAAAACGTAAGAAATTTGGCAGAAAATGAATACAAAGAATCAAGATAAAAGATTTGTAATTATTTTATTATCAAAATATATAGAACTAAAGATAATAAGTTGGGTCATGCTTCCTTGTGACCACTTATTTATAGGACGGGGTAGAGGCAATTTTTTCTAGAATATATTATATGTGAATACTGAATAAATTAGATGATAAACTTGTCATAAAATAAAAATACACTAGTTATTGCTCTTATACATACATTAAAGGCTTTTCAATATGAGGTAGATCTATGTGAAGTTTATAGTTAACTTTTCCTTCTTTGGTAGAGTTCTAGCAAGTTTTATGCTAAATGCTTTGTATGAATCTATCTAATATGCTTCTTGGGCTAAGTAAGCTAGCATGTAAGGTGCTTTGGTGAGTTTTGTTTTTTATGTTGTCACCTCTTAAACTTGAGATGTATTAATCTTATTGGTAAGTTCACTACATTAAAGACAACTCTCTCCAATTGACCTTGGAGCCGATGCAACCTTTATTTTGGGGTTTAAAATGGATTGTTAAAAGTAAGCTTGAACTTCTTCTAAATGATTTGTGTGTGTGTGTGTGTGTGTTCGTGTTTAAAATTTTCTTTTAAATAAATTATATTTTATATTAGCTTGTATTTTTTATTTTATGGTGTTTATTTTTAAATATATGTATATGGGGAGGGGGGACACCACACAAATATGAGGGTGTACTTATTGAGGTGATCAAGTACGACATCAAGAAATAGTGCACTATCTCGAAATATAGAAATCACTACCCCATGATGGACCTAATCACCTAATAAGGACTCCTAAGGTATGATGGGTCTTCGAATATATCAGAGATTTTTCTCCTACTTTACATGGATGAATAAAGCAAGATTTATTTAAACCGAGTTTTAAAGTTCCCTATGGAAAGCCCCTATAGTTAATTACATCCTAAGGAAGGTGAGTTTTTTTTAAAAATACTCTTGATTAAAGTAGGCAATTATTATCTCCAAAGATTTTAAAGATATGACTATCAATAAATTGGCTATGTTTAGAAAATCAAGTGGGATAGATCAAAAGGAGAGACTTATTATCGAAGCTAAAAAGAGATGAGTAGAAGATGCTCATGATACTAGGAAGCCTAGTGAGCATCCTGAACTATTCTATGATTGGATTTTATATATTTGAAATTGAAGAGAATTATTTCTTTGAGTTGTAATTTATTAGAAAGTTAGACTTATTATCCCACAATACAAGATTGTGGAAATGCTTAAGAGATGAGGATTTATGCTTGTTGCCCGAGAGGAAACAACAACCTCAGATCCTAAATCTATGAAGCTTTAGCGAGGGCCAATGCACATCCTAAATCTAAGGTAAAAATGAGTATTGTTTACCTCCACAAGAGAGGATAAATCACTTGACTATTGGACTTATAATCGCTTGGAGCGGTAGCTAACTCATCCTACCTTTTAAAACTATCTGGTCAAGTCATATATTTTGTAAGATGGTTAGGATGTTATTATTTTAAAAGAAATTAAAGTCCTTAAACCCACTCCCTAAGAGGCTAGAGCATGAGTGGTATGAATAATGACTTAGTCTAATGCAAATTTTATCAAATTTTATTTAATTTTGGACTCTTCATTTTGACAAAGGTTATATGATTTTATATGCATAAATGCATGATGAAATAAGGTTATTGGATAAATATTTTAATTATCTTGATTTAATACTTAGGCTTTAAATGAGGTTATGAGTTGTTTAGAAAATTAATCATAAGTTATAGTTGGGGTAAAAAAATTAATTTTTTTCAAGAGTCTAATCGATCCAGGCCACACTTTAAATCATCTTATATAAAGAAATAAAGAAAATACATGCCATTTCTATTACACAACTATAAACAAATCATCAAATAATTTATAAACTCAATGTAAAAGAATAATAAACTAGTGTGATCGGGTACCGCCGTACAACCAGAAAAGAGAAATGGGTAGCCAAGCTCTACCCTTATACAACCCGGTATATGAAAGAATAATTACAAATTTATAAATGACTAAATGCTATGGGGGGTCTTCATATCTTCTTGTTTCATATCTCTTTCATCCCTCCTTTAGATTTTCTTGCTTCAAAGGCATCACGAGGGCCTCTCAGGCAAAGCCTTCTAGCTCTGCTCATCCTAATCCTCCATAACACTAATCCTAATTCCTGATAAAAAATTACATAAAAAATAGGAAAAGTAAATCTAAGTAAACCTGCAAAAAAAGTATTAGCTAAACACACCATATAACCTAAGCAGTTTATGTATAATTTAGACTTAGCACTCTGCACATGGGTAACCAAGTCCACCCTAATTTATTGGGTTAAGCAACTTGCAAAAGAGAGCATTTATATTTATTTTAAGCACTCCTTAAGCACAACCTCCTACATAAAATATGATTAGACTAATCACGACTTAACATCCAGTCTATGAAGCATATACCCTAACATCCAATCTATAACAATACATCATAAAATAAACATACATCAAATCATGCACCGCGTTAACATAAAAATAAAAATGGTGACTTAATTTAAGGTGTGTGTATTAATATTTATGTGGTATGTTCTAACTAGGCTTTAGGGTATCATTCTATAAGTATGAAGGACATTTAATTATAAAGGGTGGTTTCACTTTAAATGGTTTAATTAATTTGTAAAATTTGCTTAGTGTTTTATTTTGTTTCATTTAAGTTGCACTTAACAACTAAGAGTTTTAAAGAGAAGGAAAGAGGGGATCACACTCCTTTATCCCTACCTTAAGTCACATCTAAAGTAAATTAATTAAATGAATTCCCTTTAATGAATGACTTATTACATATTTTAATTAGTCCTAGGTTTATCTTTCTTATTAAATGATCTCATTTAATAAGAAAGATATCTTAAGATTAATTAGAATTAATTACTATCAAATAACACATGTTTGTTCATTTCTTTTCATCATATATAGCATGCATATGACTAAGTCCTAAACATAACTATACATGCAATTTATTTTTGGCACACTTAGATGCAAAATGCATAAATGAGTTTTATAGAAAAAGGGGATTCACATTCATTAGCTAAATACACATTCAAATATATGAAAGTTTTAAGCAAGTATGTTGCCATTATTCTGCAACAAGGGAGTGAGGTAGAAACCTTCTTAGCTACTTAAAGTCGCGCCCTCGAATGTTCGGAAAATATACTGCTATTCTTAAATACATATGGATGTATAAACAACTATAAGAATAAAAATCATGCAAAAATTGTATTTGATTTGTTTGATTTATTTGTGTGAATGAATTAAAGCTCTATCTAAATTCTAATGTCAAAATACATAAGAATGAAATCAAACGGGTACATCACCATTGTTCTTCACTAGGGGAGTGAGGTAGGGACCTCCTTAGGGCTGCTTAAAGTTGTGTGTCCTGGAATGTCCAGACTAATATACCCATTAACATTCAAACTTATGTAAATCAACATATGAATGTAAGAAAGAGACTTCACTTCATACACTAAGCTTATATTCACATGAACCCCCTATGTATATGTAATTAAAGTCACAATATATATTATTATTCATTAATGAGCTTTTAAAAATATATTTGAGATTTAATAGTGATAATAGCCACACATATTTCTAATTAAGTCAACACATACAAATTGACATAAAGAAAATCATTTTCATTTAATTAATTTGAAAGAAATGAATGCATGAATACAAGTGGAATATAACATTTTAATATGATTGGAAAGAAATAAAGATACACAAGCACATAATTTCATTCAATCCAACTAATTCTTAAGGACAATCACATTAAATAAGCTTATTTAAAATAAACCAAAGTTACTTAAAGCCATTTTTGATTTAATGTTTGATTTGATTTGATGTGAAAGGGGTTCTCTAATCCTATCTCATTCCCCATGTGTGAGTCAATTTGATTTAATAAAAAGTAATTAAATTGATTTTATGGCTTAATTAGGTTGAGGTATAAATTAAATCAATTAATTAAACTCTTACTTACATCACCTTAAATTAATTAACTAAATAATGATGAGCTAATATGAGATGCAACCATATAGAAAAGTAAATTAGCAATGCTCCTAATAAATGAAAGGGGCTTAATGAAATTGGCTCATAATTAATAGTTAATTAAGCTTAAGGGATTTGTTTAATTATTTTTATGATTTTCTCACACATGTAAGCTAATCATAATTTTATTAAATTTCTTTAGACTATTAAACATCTAAAGAACTACCCAAGATTGATTAATCAAAGTTAAGAATGAATTGGATTTTAAATTAATTTAATTAAGCCCTTAATTGGTTATTTAAATCCTTTGATTATATTTTAATTAGGATAATGAAGTTAACTTAGGGAAAGAGATCAAGGAAGAGGCCTCAATCACAATCACTAAGTCATTTCAAAAAATCAATTAGGTTATGAAATAATTGGACTCCCTTTTCTTTTAATTGATTAATTAAGTGGCTAATTAATTGCTTAAGTTTTAATTAATTCGGAACAAATGAAGGTGCTTAATGAAATGATCATAAGAAGTAAACCTAAACCATTTTCTTAAGACTTTTCACTATTAATAGATGGCAATAATCATAATTAGTGAATTAATTTACTATTCATTTGCTTAATTAATCATGAATTGAATTAGGAGGGTAATTAGAATTCAATTAACCAATTTTTCTCATTAAGCATCCAATAAATTCCAAGAAAAATAGGGGAGGCAGAGGTCATCCCCTTAAATATGTATAAAATTTTGGAGTTAATTAGATGCTTAATCAGAGAGTAATTAGGATAATTACCTTTTAATTAAACTCAAATTAAGCAAAAATTACTATTCAAAATCACTTAATGACATTTTTAGCAGATTTCCCTCTGAAATACCTTTAAAACGAGCCCTCATTTATAATTTTTGAATTTTTTATAATTAGTTATAGATTTAGGAAGTTTCAGCCTTAAAAATTAATTAAACAACCCTAATCCCATTGGCGCCACATGGCTGCTGACGCGGCATGCTTTTCACGTAGCATCGCAGGATTGGTTCTTTAAGTAGTCACATCCATGTGCCTCGTCAGCAGGTGGTGGATGCGCTTTCCCGTAGACCGTCCGATCTAAGATCAAACAACCATGATTAAATCCGCGGTTAAGAAGAAAATAGAGAGAATCTACGTGTGATCTAATCAAATCCATCCATTTCGATCATGAAATGGATGACCCATGATCTATCTCCTCCCGAGTGACGAGAGATGGAGATCATCCATCGTTCGTCGCCCGAGCTCACTTGAGCTAGAATGGAGATCAAATCAATCCCACACCTTTGAGGAGGCAAAATAAAGAGATCTAATGGTGGATATCTCATGACATGGAACTTTCCTTCACAAAAGATCAACTCATTTTCATACAAGGATCAATTTTGAGAAATTACCTCACTAGAGCTAATGTCCTGTGGTGGGATCGAGGAGTAACTTTGCGTGGTTGGAGCTTGAGAGGCCTTGATTTAAAATATCGCTCGGTGGACCAACTCCGTTCAAGAGCCTCGGCCTTGATCGAACCTTGGCTTTGGAACTCAAGGGATGATTTGAGTAGCCTCGAGGGAGTATGGAGATGGTGCATTCACAAGGATTTGGAGTTTGATGGAGTGGAGAAGAAATATGAATCAGAATGGGGATGACCTATTTCAGTTTCACATACAAAGGGGAAATGTCGATCGAGGGAGGTTCAAGGTGCTATAGGAAGCTCTCTGGGATTTCGAAAACACTCAGGGAACTCACTTGGTGGGAATGGTGGTCAATCCCGCTCGAAATGAGGGGGTATACCCCTCAATCGTGTGTGATGGACGAGATCCATCCTTTAATTTTGGCCGATTCTTCATTGTCAAGGTCCTGAAGGGGTCATCGTCAGTCCACATGGTACATCAGGGTTGGAGGAAGCTGTGGTAGGAAGCTCAAGGTCTGATATGGGGAGATTGTGTGTTGATTTCCCTTCCTTGCACCCATTGGGTTCGACCATGGGTGAGGGAGAGGAAATGTGCTTCCTTTGGTCCATGGTAAGTCCTAGGCATGCATAAGTTGGGCTAGGCAGGTTAGGTATGCTATGTTAGGAAGTTTGATGGCTGCCCATAAGAGGAGAAAGTGAACTTTGCCTCTTATGGCAAAAATTCTATGGAAAAGGGCTTGTCCAATGATTAATTCTCTTGGGTGGAGTCTACTTTGCTTTTGGGATGATTTTGGGTTGACCTAGGGTCAATTTGGGTCTAGTTTGGTCAGCCACTACGCATGGGTTGGTTTGACTTCATTTGGTCAAAATGGGCTCATTTGGGTTCATGTTGGGTTTGGTTGACCAATTGGTCAAATTGGGTCAAACGAAAGCTTGGGTTAGTTTCATATGATGATTTGAAATGTTTTGGTTCAATTAATTTGTATTGGTTTGGCTTAAGTTTGGTTTTGGCTCATTTGTATTCAAATAGGTCAAATGGGTCAAGTTGATCAATTTGACCAAATTGGGTTGGGTTAGGTATTGGTTCATGTTCAATTGGCTAATTGAAATTGATTGTTGGCTTTGGTTTGGTTTAATTTGGAATTGATTTGGATTTTGGACAATTTGACCCTTTAGGTCAATTTGGGCTAGGTTGAGTCAAGTTGACCAATTGGTCAAATTGGGCTCAATCATGGCTTTGATCAAGTTCAATAATCAATTTGGGAGTGAACTTGAGCCATTGGTTGCTATCAATTTGAGTTAAATCATGATTTGACCTATTTTAACCTTTTAAGTTAATTTAGGTCAACTTAGGTCAAATGGCCAATTGGACTTAGTTTGGCTTAAGTGAGAATTTTATCATGTTCAATCATTGATTATGAGTTGGTTTGAATCAATGATTTTAATCAATTTGGTATATGGTGGGTTCTGGCTAGTTTAGGTTTCATTTGGGCTAAAGGTTGACTTGGTCAAATGACCAAGTTGACTTAGTTTGACCTAATTCAAGGTAGTCGATCACCTTAGGATGATTGTTGATCATGATATGAGGTTTGGATCAGCTTAGTTTAATCCAATTTGGGTTGGATTAGAACTTGGCTCAAAAAGGGTCTTTAGGTCATTTTGGGTCAAGTGGACCTAAATGGGTCAATTGGTTTAGGTTTTGGCTTGATTCAAGTTTAGTTGAACTCAAATATGAGCCTAGGATTGAAATATAAATCCAACAATAATTAATTTGGAGTCTAATGGATTTTGGCTCATTTGAAAATTATTCAAGTCAAAAAGGCTAACTTGGGCTACTTGGGTTAATTTGAGTTTGATTTGATAATTATAGTTTATCCTTATATTTGGCTAAATGATTGAAGGAATTATTGATTCAAGAAAAAATCCATTGATTTTGGCTTGATTTGGATATGAATTGGCCAAGTTCAAGAAATTGTCTAAAAAGGCTTGAATTGGGTTTTAGTTTAATTTTGGATTTGATTTTGGCTTTTTGAATTTATATTTCATTTATATTTGGTAATATAAATGAAGATATAAATAATTCATGAGAAAATCACTTGAGTTTGGAGTGATTTGGAAGCAAATTTGACCAAGCTTAGGGATGTAGGTCAAAAGGGCATAAGTAGGGAATTGATTTAGTTTGATTTATTTTTGATCATTGGAGGGTGGGTTTCATTTATATTTATGAATATAAATAAAAGAATTATTTATTTATAAAGAAATCAATTGAGTTTGGGTTAATTTGTTTTGAGATTTGATTAAGCTTATGGAGGTAGGTCCATATGGCTTAAGAAAGGTCTTGATTTGGTTTAGTTTGATTTGATTTGATTTGGCTCATTTGAGTTTGTATTTCATTTATATTTGTGAATATAAATGAAGGAATGATTTATTTATAAAGAAATCAACCAAGTTTGATTTGGTTTAAATGGGGTTTTGGCTAAGCATATGAAGGTGGTTCATATGGCTTAGGAAGGGATTTTAGAATTTGAATTTGATCATGGGTTTCAATCATTTGATTTGAATTTTAATTTAAGATTGAATGGATATTTGAGAAAATCAATTGAATTGAGGTTGATTTGAATTTGATTAAGGTTAAGTCCATAAGATAAAATCAAAGGGTTTAGGAAGGATTTTGGAATTTGAATTTGATCATGGGTTTTAATCATTTGATTTGGAATTGATTTATAATTTGGATTTGAATTGGAATTAAGGTTTGGTTTGAGGAAGGAAGCATGGATTGGTTTTAGGCTATAGGGTAGGCAAGTTTAGGCAAGTTTTTCTAAGTCCCTAAAGCATAACCTATTCATATGGCTAACCCTCCTAAGTCTCTAGGTTTAGGTTAAGTGTTCACCTAATCACTAGAAATATCTTAAGACTAAGGAGTTCTTAGTGTCTACAAGAGTCCTAGATTTATGATGAGGAAAGTGAGAAATCATTCCAAAAGTGAGGTCAACACATTTGCACTTTAACAACCTTCCATATAAAACCTTTTATAACATTTTAGAATTTATCATCTTTTATTCCTACATCTTATAGTAATATGTTTTCTATTCTTCAATTATTTACAACTAAAGCTATTCATTATTCCTTCATGCATGCAAAACAAACATGGTTGAAGCTACTTATTTTGTCTTTAGCCCAATCACACGATTCAACACTACAATGATTACAAATCTATCAATAAAAACTTTGCCTTGCTTCTAAAATATATTTTGCACTATATTTCTAAAAATAACTATAACTAATAAAACTTTTGTATTTATAAAAACAATTTAGTAAAGAGTTAAAATTCGAAATCATTTTCCTCTCAAAAAACTCTCTAAGCAAAAAAATTTCTCAAAATTTCTAACAATTTAAACAATTGCTCCAAAGTTTATGTTCATCAAAATTATATCATTTACAAGAATATGAAAATGTATAAATGATTAAAGTTGCACACTATTATTGTACAAATTTTAAATTTCTATAACAAAATTTCATCAGAATTTCTTATAAGATTTATAATTTATTTTCTTTTTATTTTGTTAAGTCTTTAGAGATGCTTAGTGAGTTTAAATTTATCATTTACTTTGGATAATACTCACCTATGAAGGTGTGGACAAAAGTTTAAGACTTTTTTGTTCTAGAGGGAAGTTTTGGAGTAATAATTATGAATCTAATTTAATGGAGGAATTAAGCATGGGCACATATTATGAGTGAGTCAATCAAATTACATAAATATCATGCATGCACAATCTCTTTCAAAATTAATTTCTAGCATTTTACTTTCATTTGACTATTAAGTACAAATTTCAATATTTATTTCATACATATAAGTTTAGATCTTACTTTTTACACTTGTTGACAATATTTCAAAAGAACTAAATGAATAAACACAAATTTCACAACCCATATCCTCTCCTTCCATCCATCGTGCCACACTTACTTTCTACTCTATCTTAGAAGGAGGTGTGGACTAAACAACCTGGATTTAATTAGCAATTGAAGACTTTTGAAATAGTCATAGTTTTAGAAGGAGGGAACTAAGCACCTTGGGGATGATAATGTGGGATGAAATTTAGAACACCAAGAATCACCAACTAACATTCTAGTTGATAGTTATAGCTCTATAATATTTATGATTTAAGAATTTATATCAATTTTAGATGACTAAAATATATCAAATTATGACTTATTTATACATTTTGGGGAAATATATTTTTGCTCTTTTTTATCAAATCTTTCATATCCATGTTATCACCATATGGCCCAAATCAAATGCTCTATTTAACTATAGTAATTTGATGATTTCACTCTCAATCTACCCTAATGAACACATGTTAAAGGCATAATAGGCTACTAATAAATTATCACCAATAATCACATAATGAACTCAATCAGTAGCATACATAGTTAGTAAATAAAAAAAAATAATTTATAAATTACAATTTTTAATAAATATTTTTCTCATTGAGAGAAGTCTAATGACATAAATATGTAATAATGACCTCCATCAGTAACATAAATCACTAAAAAATGATAAACTATAATTCTTTCTTAAAGTTTTCATCTCATTAATAGAAATCCAATACCATAAATATCTCATAAAATAGAGGTCTATAATGTCTATAGAAAGATCAAGTTATGTAGATCTAGTAAGATAAATTGAGTGAAAGCAGATGCAACTCTTGGTGAGCAAACACCATATAGATTGCTCTCAAGAAAAAGAAGCCAAGATGGAGGTGGGATGGTCCCCCCATCCACTGAAACAAAAAAACATTGGTGGCAATGGTTGCCCCACACATTCCTCCACCATGTCCCTCACATTCGACCTTGGTCATCATATAAAGGAGAGGGCAACCAACTTTGGTGGGGTTCGTTAAGGTTGATTTGATAAAGGATGTCTATGTCATCTGATTTATACATTTTTTTTATTGTCATTGAAATTATCATCTTAAGGCAATCATTTTCACCATGAATAATCATTATTTGGATCCAATTTTTATGAATATTTTTTCGAAGTAGTCGATCAAAATTTTCATTGGGTGCTTTGAGATCCATGTTTTGCATCAAAGTTCATTTTTTATCAAATGAGAACTTTTGATCCCATCAATAATAAGAAGTTGACATATTTGATAAATTAGCAATACCTTTGACTATTTACTTATAATTTTTAGATAATAGATACATTAATTTAAATTTTTAATAATGATCATGTGTATTTTATAGGACATGAAACTAAGGGTGTTAACACAGAGTTAATATTCTATAAGATAATCTTTTGTTGCAATTGTAAAAATGAGTGTATCTAGATTTATTTATTCAAATAATTCAATTTCACTTATATATTACATGTCATATTATAATATATGGTTATGTCCCATAATGTGTTAATTAGATGTATATAGTATGTAATGGAGAAACTAAAATTTAAAATTAGAGGAGCCAAAAGGGTTTATTTAAAATTATGGGGAGGGGATTTTTATAATTTTATGATATATATAATTACAAGAATATATATATATATATATATATATATATATATATATATATATATATATATATATATATATATATATATATATATATATATATATATATAGAATTTTCTCTAAATTAATAGGGAGAGGGAAAACCCTATCTAAGTTACTGATAATACATTTTTTAAGATATCTTGGAGATTCAAAATATTATTAAAGTTTATATAGTATTCATATTTGGTTAGGGAAAATATTTCATAATTTTTTCATAATTAATGATGACATCAAAGCAGAGAATTAAAAAATACATGTATTATTTGCAAGCATCATTAGGACATGAGTTCTTTCATTTATATTTTATTATTATTATTATTTAAAGCTTTAATTATATATATATATATATATATATATATATATATATATATATATATATATATATATATAAAATAAAAAATAGATTTATATATTTTTAATTAAAATTGATATATTTCTCCAAGTATTATTTACATTATTTGGTGAAGCTCAAATATTTGTTAAAATTATCTAACAAATAATATTAATTTATACATTTAATTATTTATTTGATATTTATATCATATTCATTTTCATAATATACATAATTAATAAAGAACATATCATACAAAAATTGATATGATAATAAATAATATAATTAAATTTTCAAGATTTTACACAGCAATCAAACTCCAAATTTATTCATTCAAATGTCAAATTTATAAATTTATTTTATAAGAATAATTACTTTATTAAATACTTTTATTCATTTAGAGTCCTATTAGAACTCCCAACATCAGTGCAAAGTTGCTTGTAACCTCTTCGAAACCCGACATCAGTGTGGCTGTGGCGCGGCTCACGTGTCGTACGGTGCGCGGTAACGGTTGGCGGAGGACGTTGACATCTTAACGGATCATTGGGATTGATTAGTACTCATTAATATTAAAGAAATCCAGATTAGGAATAATTAACCATTGCGAACAGAACAAAAGTGGCGAGTGGCGACGGGACCTGCGATTTAGAGCATGTTGGGAATAAATTACGAAGGACGTGTCGAGGGAAGATGTGGGGCCCACGAGTACTGGTCTTTCCGGGGATCCCGTGGGCGGTGTCACGTGCAAAGATTCCAGACTATTACCTTTAATTTTGGGAATGAAGATGGAATACATAATATTTCAAATCATACTTTAAACATTTCAAAGATTTGGTCCAAAGAAAGTAAAATTTCAGATTTCAAATACACCGAAAGGTTCGCAGATTCAAATTCACCCAAATCTATGAATTCCAAAGCGCCAATATAAAGTGATGGCGGGCATTGCCGTCCTGCCGCTTACCGGCCGCCCGCCGCCGCCGCTGCCAGCCTGCCGCTCACGCCGCTTGCTGCCGCCAATCACCGCCATAGCGCTTCGGCCGCTTACCGCTGGCCGGCCGACTGGCCAGATACCGCATACATAATTGCTGACCAAACCTTCAATTTATTTTTTTACATACATTTGTCAAAAAAAAATCTGAAAGTCGAATTTAGAAATTTCAACCAAACAATTATAAAGTAATCTTTTATCAATTCTTTTACTGATTCTAAATCAAAGAACCAAATGCTTTAAAATGTTCTGCAATTGAGAATTTTGATTTCTTATATCCTAATTAGAACTAGGGTGTGCATTCGATCCATTTAGACGAATCGATTTTGAAATTTGTTAAACTGTTCAGTTTTAAATCCAAAATCCCAAAAAAACCGATCCATTTAATTAATAACACAAACCGAATCGATCCAAATCGAATTTTTTTTTGAATTTTTGGTTCGATTTAGAAAAATCTGAAAATTAGAAATATAATTACTATAATAATTATTAATCAAATAATTACATCATTTTATCAAATCATTTCATACAAAATTAAATAACTCTTTAACAAATGAAACTAATAATATACAAATTTATCATTGAAATTACTTTTTTGAGAGGAATTTTCTAAAAAAATGAAAAAAAATCAATTTTTTTTAGCTATTTTCGGTTTAATCGGATTAAAATAATACAAAATCGAACCGAAGACTGAAAATCGAATTTTGCCAAATCCAAAACTGAAATCCAAAAAAATTTATAAAAGTGATTCAAATTGAAAAATTATTTGGATCGGTTCAGATTTTCAATTTTAATCAAAAAATACACACCCTAATTAGAACAAAACTTAGAGAATTATATTTATTATTTATTTATAGAAAAAGGTCTGACGATTCATTTGGGTCAAAATATCTCATATTTTGATAAATAGGGTTTAAACATTTTTTTTAGAGAAATTTGAGCCTTAAAGACACGCATATGGTGCGACTCAAACTTAGGCTACTATCAAATACAAATTTGTTCGAACATCTTCATCTTTAAACTTCAATTAAATCATGATCCAATAATCTTCGCTATGATTAAAAATAATAGAAAGATAATCATATCATGATTAAATCATCATTAAATATGTTTGATCATGATTCAAATAATCTTCAAATAATAATCAAACTATGATTGAAGACTGTAATCAAATTATGATAAATCATATGCAAATCAAGATCAAAGTTGTTGGATCATGATTTGAAGACAATTTAAATATAGTTTGAAGCAGGTTTGATCATAACTCGATTGTTGTTTAAGGAATTTTTAAATTATGATCATTGATGAATCAAAGATGATCTGATGATTTGATATTGGTTTAATCAGAATTTGATTATAGTTCGCATTGTTTCAAACCTGTTTCACATATGATTCAAGCATAGTTCGATCATAGTTTAAAGATTATTCTAATGATGGTTAAAATGATTCAATCATAGTTCAATCTTGGTTATAAGATGGTTTAATATAGTTTAAATATAGTTTGATTATTTGAGTTACTCTATTATTTATGACAAGTTCTACTTTAATCATGTCAAGCCAAAGGCATTATAGTTCTTGAGTCTTATGCAAAAATTGTGATGTAATTGAAAAAGCAATAGTTCTTAAAAACTAATGAATTACAGTCATTGTAGTCATGGCTGAATTTTATAATTTCTTCCCCTCACACCCGCTAAAAATTATTTTTACTCTTTACTTTTGTCTTAATATATAAATTTGTCCCTCTTGAGAACTAAGGCTTGTTGATTGTAGTTCCTTAGGGCCTTAATTAATCAATTTATATTGATATGGTTAACGATGATAATAAGGAAAGATACTCTAATTTATTAAATATTAAAGGGAAGAGCACCATAATTGAAGTTGTTGGGTATAATTTAATCACCAAGTTAAAGTTAAATAATTCTCACGTGAGAGTTTCAGAAGATGAGAAGAAAAAATATGCTACTTAAAAACTATTTAGATGGAAATAACAATTTCAAAAATACATAACTAAAGGAATCTTCCATGGAGAGTACTGAAAGAGATGATAAGTATAAGCTATATATATATACATATATATATATATATATATATATATATATATATATATATATATATATATATATATATATATATATATATATATATATATATATATCGACATTCTAAATTATAACAAATACAACACTATTTTTACTAAGAAGACTTAGTTACCACCTTAGTAATATCATCATTAGTCATCAAATAAATGTAAACCTCATCTTAATATAAAGCCATTAAGCTATTCCTATCAATAAATGGATCTACTCAAGTAATTTTAAAATCTTCTTTTCCTTTTCATTTTACAAGCTTTTTTTCTCATCAAATCTATTAAGAAAGAATTCATAATAAAAATGATTGGGCTTTGTTGTAGTATGCTTGAGTTTTCTTATTATCAAATATAATATCAAATTCTTTAATTGCTTTTTTTTTAATCTTTAGATTTGAAAAAAATGTCTCCCAAAATCTTTGAGTTCGAAGAGCAATCTTCTTATTCTTTAGTTTCTATAATGATATATGACTTTTATCTAAACCATGACATTATGTACCATATTTTTATTTTTTTTAGAATTTATCTTTTATTTGTGTGCTATCAAAGAATCTTGAAATCAAGTCAATCAATAAAATAAGTTTTAAAATTTTAAGCTTTTTAGATTGTTGTCATCTTTAGAACCTACACTTTAAGTAGGGAGTGTAAAATATTATTTATTTGTTTGATATTTAAGCATTCCTTACCCAAGGATTGTTAGTTATTAACTTGATTTAGTAAATCTTCCAAACATCCCAGTAATCATCTCACAATAAATGATTAACATTCTTTTTAAAATATTAATGTAAGTTTCATGAACATCATTAGTTCATTTGTAATTGATCACCAACTTATATTCTCATTAATGATTTTTGCATACCATCATATAATTATCATACTTTAATATAAAATACATTGAATTTGGTCCTTTATTATCCAAAAGATTAACTTTGAACCATTAGAAAACCACTCTTTTATAGTTTTGTTGATACCATATTATTAATTATAGACATAGGTATTTTATAATTTTTTAAAAAAGAAATCAAGTTTTATACTCTCATGTCATACATTGAAGACTCACCATCATTTATTTATTTTAATTGAAATAAATTTTGTTAAACAAGCATTAATGTATAATATAATGACCCTCACTAAAAATATTAATGATGTACTGAGAATACATGATTGTGCATGTATAATTTCTAAATATCTGGCCCTTGGAGATAAAGCCATAATAAAGTAAGACATTAATATTAATTAATGGTTTATGCATAATCAACAATGAGGGAATGAATTATATTTTTTTAAAAGCATTATTTTATTAAATAACTAGGGATTATCACTATTCATAAAAGTAACATCAACAAATTTAGATAAAGTAGAGTATGAGCTATATATATATATATATATATATATATATATATATATATATATATATATATGATATGATAATTTTAATGTGATTTTTTTGCATCTTACTAGTATGCTTATATGTAATTACTTGTCTAAATTTTTTAGTAATAAATATTAATATTTTTTCATTTTGCATTGATAAAGAAGTCCATTGCACCTTTCTTCCTTTAGGGGAATCATACCATTCACTTTAGTTCACTTCTAAGTTTACTACTCAACCCACTTAGCAAAAATTAATATAAGATTATAACAAGAAAAATACAACTTAGAATGAGCATACACATGGATTCACATAGACTTGAAATTTCATGAAAGTTATTGTGCATAGTGAATGAATCAAAGATCGAACATGGGATCTCAATGGTGTTTTGTAAGCTTTCTTATTTTTCTTCAATTTTTCTCATTAGAGTAGAAAAAGTTATTTTATATGGAGAAAGGTTGGTAGCTACAGAAGAAAGTGATGTTGCCTTAGGATTAAAACACTTAGTTTTTAATGCCTTAACATGTAAATTCATATGTGTAAGCTATGCTTTCAAATTAGGATTTTAGTTAAATTAAGAGTTTTAGGCTAAAGTTTCACAGAATAATCCTACTAAATCACTTTATTTATGGTCAGTAACACTCATATATATAAATGGATTAGATTTGTGAAATAAATAATTTTATTAGTTAATTTTATGTGCACCACAAAATCATTGCACAAACCTACAAATGCAAGCTCATAAATTTCATCGAGACTCAGCAATAATTAATTTTCATCGTTCAAATTTTCTACCTCATAATGTGGCACACACAAAGATTTTGTCTGAGTTGTTTACTAGTTTCAAAGACTTACAAAAGGTAAACAATGGCCTATAAGTAATGTCAATTTTCAAAAATTCATTTTAAGATAATTTATCACTTATTTCTGAAATGTTAATTAATTTACTTTTAAAAATATTTCATATAGTATTTTTAAAATTGTTTTCTTACAAAATAATGTGTATACCATTTACTTTTATGTGAAAACCTTTTGAAAATACTTGTAAATAGTTCTTAGGTTATGCTTGCTTGCCATCTTTCATATTTCATTCTTAGAATTTTTATATATAAATAATAAAACCTTCTCTAATCTATAATCCAAGAACTTTACCAAAAGAGAAAAAGATTAAATCATTTATGAGAACTCTAAGAGGGACAATTTTGAATTGAGCTAAAGAGTGCATATATTCACATATAAAGAACTCATTAATGCCAAAGCAAGAAAGATACATACAATTTTGTGTCTAAGATTATGTAATAATGTTCCCCACATTGGACACATAGCCCTTAATTATAGATAGAAATCAAGGCTAATAACATTCATAGGCTATATGATAGTTGAGATGTTATGAGGTCAGTTAGTAACCTATATCTAGCTAATGGGATGATTGGTTGGATAAATCTAGAATGTAGTGTAAAGTAAGTCCTTACTTTTTGAAATTTTGTTGTTTGATCTGCTGCATTTACAATGTAGTATATTTTAAGTGTCACTGAAACACACTCTCTAATTCAAATATAGTGTATATCGAATTTATCAAATATGATAAAACTCAAATATGCAGTTAGGTGTAAAGTGAGATATCATGTCATTGATAGCCACTACCTCCACCCTTCGTCATTGTCACCTGTCGACCATCTTCATCTTTAGCCTCTGTTTGCTACCACTAACCGCCATAACCATCATCGATAATTTTATATTACTTTAGCCTAACCAAAAAAAAAGTAAACTCTTACGTTTATAGAGTTTTCAACCAACAACTAAAAATATTTTAAATATATTACTTTTATTTTACACTACTTCCTTTAAAACTAGATTTCAAATGTAATTGAGCAAATAATCCCTAAATGTATTACATGAGTATAATCAAGCCATTAGAAAAGTTTCATAATTGAGTATCTATCTCTAATAGTTGTTAATTATTTATCGAATACACCAACAAATAATTATGACTCAAATATTACTAGTCGATTTTCTATGAGTACATCTACTAATGTTGCTAGTTGATCATCTAACAAGTACACTTATCTATTTTGAAAAATTAAATGATAATATCAATAAGGGACTAGTCTTAGACGACATCTATGATTATTTGAATAGCATGCTAAGGATGACCTGCACATTTAAGATGGTTTAACCTGGTTCAACAATCTTAACTTAGAAAGTTATTTGCAAATTACTCAATTTGGTATACTCTTAACTTGGCTCACCAAGCTCAAATGAATATAAATGAATGCAATTTAAATTTTTTTTCTTAAACTTTAGTCTTAATGAGCAAATAAAATCCAAGTTATCATCAAACTTAGTTGAAATAACTTTCGCCATTGATATTTATCCTTCTAAAATATAAAAAAGTAAATAAATAAAGCCCATGATTTAAAAAGCATTTATCAAATTATTACTTAAATAATTTTTATAGAAAATATATTCATGATATGTTAGTAAAAATCTACTAGTTCTAGTACTAATCTAGATGTATGTGTTATTGAATATCTCTTGGAATCAAAATCGTATTGCAAATTATCTTTAGGCCATTATAGAGCTAATATAAATTCCTTGATGAGATCAATAGTAATCAAATCCATAGTCCAGACTAGGGCATATTAAGCATTTAAAATATAATTGAAAACTTTGGGATATAATTTAGATTTCTGAATAGCTTTTAAATATGACATGTTTATAGTCAAATCGAGCGTCTCGATGAGTCATATCTAACAAGCCCAATATCGTTTAATTTTAACTTTATTTGAGCATTCAAATACTTAAAATATATCTCATGATCAAGGAAATCATTTTGAGCCGTTCGATGTAATGATTTGGATTTTGCCTATGTTTACAAGGCATGTCACTCTCATAATCTATAAATAACCCTTTATTTTTCACACAGAAGAGGCGAAAGTTGGAGATAGGAGATAGCTCTAATGCTTGAAAAATCCTAAAGCATAACTGAACCACCGTACAGTAACCGTCCCCAGATCATCGCCATTTGCCATTGTGTGACCATTATCAGATCACTGCCGCTCGCTGCCATCGATCGCCATCACCACCTAACCAACGCTAGGTCACCATACGATCACTACTGTCGGATCACCACCAAACAGCCTCTAGTTGTCACCACCAAACAACCTCTAATTGTCACCACAATTTGTCAAATCAACCGCCATATCTACATGAATCATCCACATCGGTTGTCACCGCCGACTCGTATCACCACCATTGAATCGACATTGCACCATGAACCACCCGGATCATGTCCACCTCAAAGCCCATGATATTTTTTTTCACACAAACCTATTCTTGTAAGCTTACATTTTTCAACTTTTGAGATAAGATAATAATTATAACAAATATTGATATAGTGGAATCATTTTAATTAGGCTAGGCTCCGTTTGGGGTGAGCATTCGGTCGGCTTGGTTTATTCTGTTGTTGTTTTGGTCAAACCAAATAAACCAAACCTAAATTATAAAAAAGCCGAACCGACCAAATTAGTACAAAAAACTGTTTAAACTGGTTCAAATAAATGGAATTACACATGGTTTATTCGGTTTGGTTTTTCATAAACCGAATAACATGTGCAAATTAAAAAAAAAATAAACATTTCAAAGTTAGAAAAAAAGGAAAATTTTATTAACTAAACTAAACATATACATATTGTAAAGAGGTTTTCATATTAATGTAATTTAATGTACATCAAATAAAAATAATAAATTACTAATAAAAAAAGAGAAAAAAAAAGAGTACAACATAATTCATTTTTATTGACAACTGACAAGTGACAACATTAAATAAATAAATTTGAATAAATTGTAAAATATCAATTATGTTGAGCACATTCCAAGCATTTCTCCTTGAAATCTTCAATTTCAAGCACTCCAAGTCTCCAAAGGCTTCAAATCTACAATAATATATATATATATATATATATATATATATATATATATATATATATATATAGTTTGGGGCTCAAGTTCAGCTATAAAAATATCTTTTGATAACAAGATTCAAGTGTAATATCTGAAAAATATGATCACCATATATACATACGAGTTATCAATAATTTTGAAAAATTGCCAGCTCTAAGCCTTTAAGACTTAAGAGGGCAATAACACAAAAAAAATGTCACCAACCGTATGTATACATTGATCATTTCATCATTGCTATCATTGCTCCTAAACCCTAAAAAATGCTTGCATGTAAATTCAGTATTTCATTGGCATGTAAGTAAACTGCTTAGAAAAAAAAAATGCATACATGAGACCATAGTAAATAGCCAAACGGCTCAAACCAGCAAATGCAGGATATTTAATCAAATCACCAAGAATTGTAGCCGAAACAAACCAGCAAGGCAAACAAACCAATTTTTCTAACATAATAGCCAAAACAAAGCAGCTTACATTGTCATATTGACCGAAAAAAAAAGCAAACGGTCAAACCCTAGAAATAGAAACATCAAACATCAACTTCAGGTCTTCTTCAAATGGTCAAACCCTAGCTCCATCAAAGATTCAAAATCGAAATAGACAAATGAATAAGGAAGTGGTCCACGGAAGACAATCAACAACGACAACAAAGATAAAGCCATACAATCTACTACACAGGCTCACAGCATCATATCAACAATCACAACAAAGAACAACAATGGTGTGACAGAGAGGTGTTGGGATCATGGGAATTTAGTTCTCACCTCTCAAAGAGATTTAGAGTCGAAATCAGACGTGAAGACATAACCTGTGGGCTAGCCACTAGGGCAAAAACTAAAAGATAGGCCATGAATAGAAAGTCAACGTTGAATGCGAAAATCGAGATTGAATCGCAACCCGCCAATGCCGAATGCCTTATGCGTATATGCCCTAACTCCTCCTAAGGAATGAAGTCGGAAGAGAGACTCAAGAAGAGGACTCGAAGAAGGAGTATGACTCGGGAGACTGAGGTCCTCGATCAGAGTTCGAGATAGAGTGACGAAGAGGCATGAGTGTTTGGCGGAGAGAAAATCTTGAACTTAAACTTAATTAAAATCAATTTTTTTGGATTAAACCGAAATTTTTTTAATTAAAATCGAACCAAAGACCAAAATCCACACAAACACATAATTTCAACCGAAAACCAAATAATAAATATGAAAACCAACCGACAACCAAGTTGTCAGGTTCTGTTCATACCAACTAATGCATACTCCTAGACTCCATAGTTTTTCCCTTCTTGAATTTTTCACATAAAAATTCTATTATCCTTTAGACTCTTTTTTTATGTGTGTAAAATCTTAATGCAAGATTAAGATATTAAACTTTTTCACTCTATTGACTTGAATATTTTTGCATGCAATAATTCACAAATCTAAGTAAACAAATGAATTAAATATTTATTAAACTCTTTTCTCGTCACCAATTTTTAAAATGTTTTCATCTAAATTAAGGAATAAATTTTGCACTAAAAAAATAATAAGTAGTTTTAAAAAATAATTGTTGATCTATTCATAGAGCGTAATAATTTATTTTTGTGCAATTAATTACCTAATCGAAAACGTGTGACAATTATTAAAGCTTAAGCAAGAGATAACAAAAAAATATTGCATTCAAATTTTTTTATAAAAAGATTTCAAAAATTCCAATGCAGAAGACAGCGGAGAAAAAAAATCCTGCTTCTCATTGGTTCCACCTGTGGCCTCTGCAGTGCACGAAACACGAGAATGATCAGTGTCAGCGACCTGTTCCAAACGCAGTCTTCACCTGCGCGTGTTACACTCACACGTGTGTCTGATAAATGCATGTCAGTGTCAGTCTAGCCGATTGATTGGCTTGAAATTAGAGTCTAAGATTTCTATAATCAAAATCTAAATTCAGTAAAAAAAGTAATTTTGAGATGACTGAAATTTAAATTTATTTCTGTCAAATCTATTAATTATATTAAACAATATATATATAATATTTTTACTTTGAAATTTACAAATATAATCGGATGCATATTTGAAAATGTATATTTTACTTTGAAAATTAATGATAATAATATTTTTATTATAAAATTAAATATTTAGGAGTTATTTATGTGAATATTAAAGTTTAAATGTTAGATATATAAATATATAAAATTCAAATGATATGATGTAAATACTCTAAATATAATATGCTAAATTGAACAACAAATTCTCAATTTCTACTATAATTGGATGATACATGAAATATAAAAGTGTGAAATCAGTAGGCTAATTCTACTTATACTTAAGTACTAGCATACCTTATATATAAAATTTGATATTTATATTTCTAACACTATCTATGCATGAAAATGTGTATTTCTAATAATAAAGATAATAATAATAATATTTTATGTGGCATGAAAGATTTAAGTAATGTGCATGTTGTAAATATAATATTTAGGTATTAGATATGTAAATATATTAGAATTATATGATATTATATATATATATATATATATATATATATATATATATATATATATATATATATTCAAATATCATTGTTGATGTTGATTTCTGATCATGTCATTTGGCTCTTTTAAGCACAAATTAGTGCCAGTCTTTTCCCAAATTACATCATATTTTTTGCCTTGCATGCAATGCATCTGACAAGAATAATGACAAATCTTCATAGTTTGTATGTGAAATATTATTCATAGTTGTTTTATGCTTGAACTTTTTGCTCACATAAAATATTTTGAATTGGACTTTATTTATTAAAACAAACTACTTCATCACAACTAGATTATTAAAATAATTCAAACATGCCCTTTCACATATCTATTGGACACCATTTGACATGCATAAAAAAGAGAGAATCAATAATCAAATAATTATTTATATTCATATTTTAACATATATATATATATATATATATATATATATATATATATATATATATATATATATATATATATATATATATATATATATATATACACACACACACAACACATAAATAGTTGTATAAATAATATCTTTTTTTTCATTATTTTTTCTCTTCACACTTATTTTGGCCTTTTTTCTCCATATCTATATATGGTAACTCAAGAAATTTTGAAGTAATAAAAATACGAGATTTGTGGGAGGGATATTTAACACAAATCTTCTTGATAATGTTTATGTGGTTATTCTCTTTCCAAAAGCATGGATTATTAATCCCATGAACTTAAGCTTGTAATAATGAGTTTGATGATCATATGCATAAGTTGGCATGTGCTAATAATTCTATCTAAAGTTAATGTATGTGTAAACTCAATTACTTTAATTTAAGCTAAAACTTATAATTTAAATATAAGTAGTACATAAAAGTCACTCATAACTCAAATGAAGTCAATAGTCTGATTTGCTCTACTAAATCAAATCACAATCAAAGTGAAACATATTTATTTTTAAATGAGTCACAAAATTATTATATTTAACATATTAAAGATGTTAATATGACTAGCACACACTTATAATTTAAAATAAAAAATAAAATAATTTAGTTTAAAAATATTATCAGTATTAGGGAAAGGGTGTTACATATCAAGATTTAAAGAGTTACAAATGAGCTTGAAAATGATAAAACTTTGAAGAAGGGAGTGTAAATCAAAAGCTAAGAAATTACAAAAGAATTATGGAGTACAAAATTTAGAAGATAAAAGTTACCCATCAATTTTCATAACAAAGAGCTATTATATTGTTGTCAACCACTTTAATTTTATTATTAATATTGCAAATTTTATAATGCTTATTTAAAACCCACATACCGTTTACAAGTAATATGATAACATGAAAATATGAATCTCGTTATGAGATATTTTGAATAATATTGTGACTCTTCTTTTAGGTAAGCTTGGTGGCTTCCTTTAACAAATTTTTATATTTTTTACTCAAAATTATATTTTTATGCTCTTTATTCTATTATTTTATAAATAAAATCACATTGTCATACTTTTGTTCCATCAATAGTACCACCCTTGCTCCATTTGATCAAGAACATTCCATGCTTAACCACCAAAATATTTTAAATAATAGCACATTCTTTAATTGTGGTAAATGATAGTTTTTCTTTCTATGCACATCATTATATAAAATAATGATAATACATTCTAAAAAAATTAACAACATCATTGTAAAGAATTCATGTAGAATAAATTTCTCTGTGTACGCTATACATGATTTTCCTACAATAGTTCTATGCCACTTAAAAATATATGAATGCTACAACATGCCAATATATGATGTAAAATTATTATGTAATTATCTAGACATTATTTCATACTAAATTCTTGTATGAAATATTTATGATTTATGATAATGTCATCCACCATAATCATTTTGCATAATATGTTACAACAAAGAAAAATAGTGAATTTCACTAACACAGCGTGAAATCTTTATAGATCAAATATTAAATAAAATACGTCATTCATCACATTTATCTTATGAATCATTACATTAAACAAATAAATTTCATAAGACAAGAATTTAAATTTAACTAGACTCAAGTAAATATTTTTATAAATTAGTTTATTTGGTGAAATAATGGTGTCTTTGTGGAGTCCCAAGTTCAAAATGTGAAAAGTGGAGTGTTGCGTTAGAAAATTAATAGCCATTGTAAAACTTATCGAGATAATCATGGCATGAATCCTTTAATACATTGTGGTAATGCCAGGACATCCCCTAGAAGAAACATGCTATATGGCCTAAATATAGTGAACAATGTGTAAGAGCCACTGCATTGACACAGAGTGCAATGTTAAATAAGCAAAAGTTCCCACATTATGGATAAATGTCGGCAAAGAAGTTAGTCCATGAAACTAGAATTAGGTTAGGAACTTGGAATATATGTACTCTTACAGGTAAATTAATGGAATTAATATATATTATGGTTCATAAAAAGATAAATATTCTATGTATTCAAGAAACTAAATAGGCCGGGGAGAAGGCTAAGGAGATTGATAGTTTAGATTTTTAAACTTAGGTATTCATGTAGGAGTCAAACTAGAAATGATGTAAGTGTGATTATAGATATAATTTTGAAATATAATATTATAAATATTAATAGAATTGGAGATAGAATTATTGCTTTAAAGATTATTGTTGATATTAAGATTAGTTGTGCGGCATCCGTCGTAGTGAGATTGGCTTGATCCAAGGCCAGATCTACACTAGAGGGGAAGGAGAAAACAAACTTGCCGGAGACCATGATCACTACACTAATTGAAAGCTGAAGAGACTGACTGCGCTGAAATCACAACATTTGTTTGAAATGTAACTGAGTAATACCCTTGTTTTAATACTTGTCTTCAATTATTGACTACTAAACTTGATTTAGAATTTGAACCCACACTTAAAAAATTTAGGTATACTAAGTGGGGTTAATTAAATTTTTTGGAGAGATTTTTGACAATTGGAGGAGAGACTTTGATATATATATTATATGTCTTGTTTGAAAATTTGATTTGGAAAGCCTTTACTTAGCAAATTTAGGTATGCTAAAAAAAAGTTTCAATTATGTGTGTTTGAAAATTTTGTGAAAATATCTTTGTTTGTGATGATTTGTTATGTGTATGATATATATTGATTTGATTTGAAAAAGTGGGGCCTTTACTTAACAAATTTGGTATATTAAATAGAGGAAAATGTGTTTAATATGTGTTGATTTGAAAATGAGACTCCTATTTAACAAATTTGGTATGTTAAGTAGGAGTCAAGTGTATGTGTTGATTTGTTTTGAAAATGAGGATCTTTCTTAACAAATTTGGTATGTTAAGTAGGAGTCAAGTGTATTTAATATGTGTTGATTTGTTTTGAAAATGAGGCTCTTACTTAAAAATTTGGTATGTTAAGTAGGAGTCAAGTGTATTTAATATGTGTTGATTTGTTTTGAAAATGAGACTACTTAACAAATTTGGTATGTTAAGTAGGAGTTAAGTGTATTATGATTTGAAAATGAGACTCTTACTTAACAAATTTGGTATGTTAAGTAGGAGCTAAGTGTATGCATGATTTAAAAATGAGACTCTTACTTAACAAATTTGGTATGTTAAATAGGGGTCAAGTGTATTATGATTTGAAAAATGAGGCACTCACTTAACAAATTTGGTATGTTAAATAGGAGCCAAGTGTATATGATTTGAAAATGAGACTCTTATTTAACAGATTTGGTATGTTAAGTAGGAGCCGAGTGTATGGATGATTTTTGAAAGAGGGAAAATCTATTTAACAAATTTAGGTATGTTAAATAGAGTTCAATTTATTTTTTTGTGATATTTGAAAATGGGACTCTCATTTCACAAATTTGGGTATGTCAAATGGAGTCCAAATGTGTTTTGATGTTCAAGACTTTAGAAAAGAGGAATTCTATTTAACAAATGTGGGTATATTAAATAGAAATAAATTTATTTTGATTTTCCAAAAGAAAAGGAAACTCCCATTTGACTAATTTAGGTATGTCAAATGGAGGTTCAAAATATGTCTTGATTTTTTGTGTGTGATTTCTTGGTTTTGAAAAGAGAGAAACTTCAACTCTAGCACACATGAAATATGCTATGTGGAGTTTTAATTTTATGTCATGATTTTATTTAAAAATAGGATCTTCATTCAACAAATTTAGGTATGTGAATGGAGATAGCCACTTTCAAAAATGTGGTTTTGAAAAAGGGATTTTCAAAAATTATTGATTTTGACTTTGAAAAGAACCTCCATGTAATAATTATTTGAATTGTTAAATGAGGTTTGGTTATATGAATTTTTATGCTTTCTAAAAACTTCTTATGGATTTTGTGTAAAATCTTTTATTATGTGAAATTTGAAATTGCTTTTGAAAGAGTGCTATTTTGCAAAAGAGGTTATTTTCTTGAATATAAGGTAAACCTTGCTCACCAAGCTAGTGGTAAAGAGGTTCTAAATTATTAGTCATCTCCTTTAGTTTAGTTAATTTATTTTTTCCTATTGGGGGAACCAAATAAGGGTTTTAAGACCTACACAGAGTGAGGTCCTAAAACCTAAAAGATGTTGGCTAGCTTTGCTTAAGGATGAAATAAGCTAACTGCCAACAGAAAGAAAGATAGTCTTGGGATTATATAAAATATATGTTCACTATCGTTGCTTGGAGAGAATAATTGTCTACTAAAGATGGAGAGAGGAACCATCCTACGGAGTAAAAAATCTGGTATTTATTTTTGAATATATGTATAGGGGACACCACGCATATCTAAAGGGGTACTTATTGAAATGATCGAGTACGATATTATGGTATGATGTACTATCTCAAAAGATAGAGGCATCACCCTTCAATGGATGGGAAGAGTCTTCGAATATACTAGAGATTTTTTTCCTACTTTACATGGATGAATAAAGTAGGATTTATTTAGATTGGGTTCTAAAGTTCCCTATGGGGGCAAGCCCTCATAGTTAATTACATCATAAGGAAGGTGAATTCCTTAGGAACACTCTCGATTAAAGTAGGTAATTGTTGCCTCCAAAGATTTCAAAGATAGGACTATCAATAAATTCACTATATTGGAAAATCAAATGGGATAGATCAAAAGGAGAGACTTCTTAACAAAGCCAAAGGAGATGAGTAGGGAATGCTCATGATACTAGGAAACCTAGTGAGCATTCCAACCTATTCTATGGTTGGGCTTTATATGTTTAAAATTGAGGAGAATTATTTATTTGAGTTAAATTTTATTAGATTATTAGGGCTTATAATCCCACAATACAAGATTGTTAAAATGTATAAGAGGTGAGGATTTATGCTCCTAGCCTGAAGGAAACATCAATCTCAGATCCTAAATCTAGAGCTTTAGTGAGGGCCAAAACATGACCTAAATCTAAGCGAAGATGGGTATATGGTTTACCTCTACAAGAGAGAGTAAACCACCCGACTGCTGGACTTATAACCGCATGGAGTGGCAACCGGCTAACTCCTCCTATGCTTTAAAACCATGTAAGCAAGTCATATGATTCTGCAAGATAGTTGGGTTGTTATTATTTAAAAAGAAACTAAAGTCCTTAAACCCACTCCCTAAGAGACTAGAGCATGAGTGGTATGAACAATGACTTAGTCTAATGCAAATCTTTTCAAATTTTATTTAATTTTGAACTTTTAATTTTTTTTAAGGTCATATGATCTTTATATGTCTAAATGCATGATGAAATGAGGTTATTGGCTAAATCAGAGAGAAAGAGGTATTTTTCCACCACAGAGGAGACCCTCAAAGGTCAAGTCTTCTCCTATCGTGCAAGGATGGAAACCCTCTCTAACAAGAGTGAAGTAATATGAATGCAAGATATTAAACATACAACATTCAGCTAAGGGGTTACTAAATCTTTTAATTATCTTGATTTAATGCTTAGACTTTATATGAGGTTATGAGTTATTTAGAAAATTTAATTATGAGTTATAATTGGGGTAGAAAAATTAATTTTTCCCTAAGAGCCTAATCGGATCCATAACACACATTAAATCATCATTCATAAAGAAACTAGAAAAAGACATGATATTTTTATTGCATAGTTTAAACCTAATATCAAGCATTTTATAAATCCAACGCAAAAGAATAAAAGGTTGTGCTGGGTGCAGCAAATAAAAAGAGAAAATGGGTAACCGAGCTCTACCCTTATACAACATGGTATATGAAAGAATAATTACAATTTAACAAATGAATAAATACAATGGGGGTCTTCTTATCTTCATTCTTCATATCTCCTTCATTTCTCCATTTGGATGTGCTTGCTTCAAAGGCATTACAGGGCCTCCTAGGATAAAACCTTATAGCCACTACTCATTCTAATCCACCATAACATTAATCCTAATTTCTAATGCAAGATTATATTAAAAGAATAGGATAAGTAAATCTAACTACACCTACAAAATAAGTGTTAGATAAACACACCATACAACCCAAGCAGTTAAATGAATGATTTGGACTTAGCACCCTGCACATGTGTTACCAATCCCACCTGTCCTAATTTAGATTATGCTTAGGGGTTAAGCAGCCTGCAAAAGTAAGCATTTATATTTATTTTAAGTGTCCCTTAAGCATAATCTCTTATAGAAAAATATGATTAAGCTAATAATGACCTACCATCCAGTCTACGAAGCATATACACCCTAACATCCAGTCTACAATAATATATCATAAAATCAAACATACATCACTCCATGCACTGCCCTAACATAAAGCTAGAAGTGGTGACTTACTTCTAAAGTGTGTGTATTAAGGCTTGTGTGGTATACCTTAACTAGGCTTTGTTATGATTTTCTTAGTATGAAAGGATTTAATTATAAATGATTTCACTTTAAGTGACATAATTAATTTGAGAATTTTACTTAATATTTTTTTTGTTCCATTTAGTTTACACCTAATAATTGAGTGTCATGAAGAGAATAAAAGAGAGGATTAATCTATTTTATCCTTACCTTAAGTCATATATAAAGCAAATTAATCAACCAGTTCCCATTAATGAATGACTTATTACATATTTTAATCAATCCTAAGTTTAGGTTTACTTTAAATGACCTCATTCAATAAGAAAGACATCTTAAGATTAATTGAAATTAATTGCTATCACATGACACATATTCATTCATTTCTTCCCAATCATATGTAACATGCACATGATTAAATCCTAAGCATACCTATACATGCAATATGTCTTAGCACACTTAAATGATGGATGTAAACATGTACTTTTATAGTTTATATTTTTCATTTGATTGAATTATTTTATCATATTAATTTAAATCTCTATCAAAATTATTTTATAAAAATACATGGGAATGAAATTAAATAGGTACATGTCATTATTAATTAGAGAAGTGAGGTAATCAAATGATCTCCTTAGGGCTAGCTAAAGCCTCATGTTCTCGGGATGTCCAAACTATATACCCATTACATTCAAACATATGTAAGTTTATACACATTAATATAAGAAAGAAAGCTTTCAATCACATGATTAATTAATTCAACAACTTAATCATTCATGAATGCATAAATTTTATATAAAAGAAAGAGGGGTTATGATTCCATAATTAAATTCACACGCATATGTATAAGAGACATAAGCTAGTACATGTCATTATTAACTCAGGGAAGTAAGGTAATCAAATAACCTCCCTAGAGCTACTTAAAATCTTGTATTCTAGAGATATATAGACTAAATAATTATTATTCTCAAATACATATGGGTGTATCATAAATAAAGGACGAAAAACCTACAAAAGTTATATTTTTGTTTGATGGAAATATTTATGCATATGCAGTAAAGTCTTATCTAAACTCTAATATTAAAATACATAAGAATAAAATTGAATGGAGTACGTGCCATTGTTAAGCCAGGGAAGTGAGGTAATCAAATGACCTCTTTGGGGCTAACTAAAGTCTCGTATTCTCGGGATGCCCAAGCTATATACCCATTAACATTCTTACTTATATCTATCAATACATGAATGAAAGAAAAGAAACTTTACTTCATACACTTAAGCTATGATAACATACATCTCCTGTGTATTTATAACTAGCATTCATAATATATATAGTCATTCATTTATAAGTTTTGGAAAGTAGATTTGGATTTAATAATGATAATAGCCACACATATATTAATTTAAACCAACAAATGTAAGCTTGGCATAAAGGGAATCATTTGAGTTAATTAACCATTGGACAAGATGAATGCATGAATTAAGTGACATACAATATTTAATATGATTGGAAAGAAATAAAGAGACACAAGCAGAAGATTTCTTTCAATCCAACTAATTCCTAAGGACAACCATATTAAATAAGCTAATTTAAAACAAGCCAAAGTTTCTTAATGCCATTTTTAATTTTATGTTTGATTTAATTTAGGATATGTGAGAAAGGTTTACTAATCCTAATCCCATTCCATGTGTGAGTTAATTTGATTTAATGAGAAGCAATTAGATTGGTTTTATGGATTAATTAGGTTAATGTGTGAATTAAATCAATTAATTAAACCCTTACCTATGTTACCTTAAGATAATTAATTAAATGATTATGAGCCAATATAATATGCAAATGAATTGAAAAGTAAATAGCAATGCTCCTATGAAATAAAATGGGCCTAATGCAATTAGCTCATAATCATTAATTAATTAAGCTTAAGATACTCACTTAATTACTTTTATGATTATCTCACACATGTGAGCCAACCGTAATTTCATTGACTCTCTTTAAGTTATTGAACACCTAAAGATCTACCCATGGATCAATTAAGGAAAATTAAATGTAATTACCCATTTTAATTAGGTTAATCAAGTTATTAATCCATTAATCCATTTCTCTTTCTTAATTACTAAATTTATTTGACTATCCTTTGAAATGAAATGGGCTTAATGGGAAAAGGTTGGGAAAGAGGTCCCAACCTAATTCCATAAGCCCCTCACTTAATCAAACATGATTTGGTAATATTTGAGTTTCAATTTAACTAATTGATCCATTAATTAGTTAATTAATTATTAATTAGTATTTTTCATTGATAAGAGAAGGAAACATAGGGAAAAGATTAGGAGGGAGGCTCCAATCCAATCCCCTAAATCTCGTTATTTTTCAACAGTGATTGAGGGGTCTAATTTATTGATTAATTATTATTCACATGCTTAATTATCACTTAATTAAGTTAAAAGAGTAATTAAGGCTTAAACAATTAATTCTCTCAATTAATCAACCAATAAATTTCAAGAAAAATAGGGGAGGTAGAGGTCATCCCCTTAAACATTCTTAGAAAAGTTTGAAATTGATTGGTTAATTAATTAGGTAGTAATTAGACTAATTAAACTTTTAATTAAGCCCCAATTAAGCCAAAATTATTATTTAAAATTAATTAAAGATAATTTTAATGGATTTCCCTCTAAAATACCTTTAAAATGAGCCATTATTTATAATTTTTGGATTTATATAATTAGTTATGAATTATGAAAGTTTTAGCCTTAAAAATATATTAAATAACCATAATTAAGCCTAATCCCATACCATGTGACACGCTGATGTGGGGCACTTTCCATGTGGCACCGTGGGATTGGCTATTTAAGTTGGCACATCCGCACACTAAGTTAGCTGGTGATGGATGATCTCCACCATCCGATCTCATATCGATGGTGCAGATCAAACCCATAGTGTAAAGGGACAGAAATAGATGGATCTAACATGATTTAATCAGAGCCATCCATTCCAACCACTCGGAATGGATGGCTTGTGATCCTCCTTCCTGAGCAATGAATGATAGAGGCCGTCCACCATAGATCTCTCGATCTGAGCTCACTCGAGCTTAAATTTACTCCAAAATCAATCCACACCTTTGCACGAGGGATCCACAAGGATCCAACGGTTGGGATGAGTTCACATGAAAATTTCCTTCACAAAGGACCAACACCACTTAAGTTAGAGACCAATTTTCATGGAAATACCTCATCAAAGCTAAGATTGATGGCTCACACACTTGAGGAAGCTTCGTTTAGTTGAGATGAAACCCTGTTGAGCAGCAATGTTCCAAGTGGATAGCTCGAAAGGCCAAGTATCAAGCTTTGGAGCTTCTGTCTTGATCAAAGTCCCTCCTCCGGCAGCTTTGGAGCTTGGGAAATGGGTCGGGTAGCTTTGATGACATGCATGGAAGGTGTGTGTAAGAAGAATTGATGTTTGGTTAAGAAATAAGCAAGCTTGAAACAAGGATGACCTCCTTATTTTGGCTGTGCACGAGAGAGGAAAATTTGAAGTGGGGAAGGCTTGGAAATGCTCTGGTAGATGCTAGGGCATTTCTTTTCGCTCTTGGAAGCTTAGACGAATCAAATGGATGTGTCAATTGGTTTGAATTGTGGGGGGTATATCTCTCAATTTGCTGAGGTGGATGGATGAGATTATCTCCTATTTTTTGGCTGGCAAGCCATCATTAGAGCATCAGAGTTGTCTCAATCGAGTCCACGTGGATCAGTTTGGTTGGAGGAAGGAGTGGGAGGTGGCTCAAGGCTTGATATGGGCTGATCTCCTTCTCTTGATCCTTTGGGTGCTCAGTTTGGGAGGAAGGTGAGTTAACTCACCTCCCTTTGGTCCATGGTAAGTCCTAACACCTCTTAGAGTGGGCTAGGAGGTTTTGGGATCCCTCATTTGGAAGTTTGATGGCCAAGGGTGAGAGTGGACTTTTCCATTTTCAGCAAAATCCCACATGGGGGAGAGGATCCATGGAAGATTTGTATTGGTATTGGCTCCAAATGGGTTTGGGATGATTTTAGGTTAACCCAAGATGGGTTTGGGTTGGGTTTGGTCAGCCTCCAATGGGTAATGAGTTGGTTTCATGGATTTTGGCTTCATTTGGTCAAATGGGTTCATATTGGGTCATGTTGGGTTAAGTTAAACAATTGGTCAAATTGGGTTAGGTTCAAATGATGATTTGAAGAGTTTTGGTTCAAGTGGTTTCAATTAATTTGGCATAGGTTTGATTTTGGCTCATTTGGAATCAAATGGGTCAAGTTGACAAATTTGACCAAATTGACTGAATTGGGTTGGGTTAGGTGTTGGTTCATGTTCAATTGGTCAATTAAAAATGATTGTAGGCTTTGGTTTGAACCAATTTAGATTTAATTTGGATTTTGGCCAACTTGACCCTTTAGGTCAATTTGGGCTAGGTTGGGTCAAGTTGGGCTCAATTATGACTTTGGTCAAGTTCAATAATCAATTTGGAATGAACTTGAGCCATTGGTTGCAATCAATTTGGGTTAGATTATGATTTGACCCATTTTAGTTTTTTAGGCCAATTTGGGTCAACTTGGGTCAAATGGTCAATTGGACTTAGTTTGGCTCAATTGAGGGTCAAGTCATGTTTAATCATTGATCATGAGTTATTGTGAACCAATGATTTCAATCAATTTGGTGTACGGTGGGTTTTGGCTAGTTTGAGTTTCATTTAGGCTAAAGATTGACTTGGTCAAAGGATCAAGTTGACTTGGTTTGACCAAATTCAAGGTGATTGGTCATCCTAGGATGATTGTTGATTATGATATGAGGCTTGGATGGGCTTGGTTCAATCCAATTTGGGTTGGATTAGAACTTGGCTCGAAAAGGTCCTTTAGGCCACTTTGGGTCAAGTGGTCCTAAATTGGTCAATTGGTCTGGTTTTGGCTTAATTCAAGTTTAGTTAAACTTTTATATGAGCCTAAGATTGAAATATAAATCCAACTACAATCAATTTGGAGTCCAATGGATTTTGGCTCATTTGAAGTTTTCAAGCTAGGCTAACTTGGCTGGAGTTGAGAATTGTAGGTTTCATTTATATTTGGATATATGATTAAAGAAATAATTGATTTAAGAGAAAATCCATTGATTTTGGCTTGGTTTGGATAGGATTTGGCCAACTCTAAGGAAATGGCTTAAAAGGCTTGATTTGGGTTTTGGTTTGATTTTGGATTTGGTTTTGGCTATTTGGATTTATTTTTCATTTATATTTATGAATATAAATAAAGGTATAATGATTCATGAGAAAATCACTTGATTTTAGAGTGATTTGGAAGCAAATTTGACCAAACTCATGGAGGTAGGTCAAAAAGGCTTAAGTAAGAGATTAATTTAGTTTGATTTATTTTTGGTCATTGAAAAGTGAGTTTCATTTATATTTATGAATATAAATGAAGGAACAATTGATTTATAAAGAAACCAATTGATTTTGGGTTGATTTGGGTTAAGATTTGGTTAAGCTTATGGAGGTAGGTCCATATGGCTTAAGAAGGGTCTTGGCTTGGTTTGATTTAGTTTGATTGGATTTTGGTCATTTAGGTATAGATTTTATTTAGATTTGCAAATATAAATGATGAAATAATTGTTTTATAAAGAAATCAATCAAGTTCGGGATAACTTAGGTGGAGACTTGGCTAAGTTTATGAGGATGGGTCATATGACTTAGGAAGGAATTTTGGATTTTGGGATTGGATTATTTGAAATTGAGTTTGGATTTAGATTTGATAAATGATTGAGAGATTGAATTGATCTTTAAGATAATCAATTGAATTGTGATTGATTTGAATTTGGTTAAAGTTAAATCCATAAGATGAAATCAAAGGGCTTAGAAAGAGTTTTGAATTCAATCATAAGGTTTTATGGAGAACTTTAAGCTTGAATTTGATTATGGGATTGATTATGAGTCTTGCAAATCTGGTTCAAATTTGGTATGAATTTGAGGTTTGGTTTGAGAAGGAAAACATGGATTGAGTTTAGGCTATAGGGTAGGCAAGTCTCCCTAAGTCCCTAAGGCATGACCTACCCCTATGGCTAATCCTTCTAAGTCTTTAGGCTTAGGTTAAGTGTTCACCTAATCACTAAAAGTGTCTTAAGACTAAAGAACTCTTAGTGTCTATAAGAGTACTATATCTATGATGAGGAAATTGAAGACTCACTCTAAAAGTGAGGTAAACAAAAGGACCCCCAATAGGTATAGTGTAACTAACAAGGCACACCGCATGTATTGGCGTTGATCTAGACAATCAACAACATTCAAAGTATTGCAAGCACTAACGAAAATGATATACCCCTAAACCCGAGGTGTAGATAGAATCACAATCTTAATGGAATGCAGCTCAACTTATGCCAAGGGCATAAGATAGGGAGGAGGAATCTGCTAAGGGATTGAGTATGTGAACCTTCCACTAGTAAAGCAGGTTTAGGTTATCCATAGAGGATATGGGTTTGAGTTTGATTAAAAATATGATTTGGGGAGAGAAGATCTACTGGAGATTAAGATTTATAACCCGCCAGGGATGGGTGCATGAACCATCCACTAGAAAAGTTGATTTGTTTGGATGTGTAAGGATAAAGATTTGGTTTGATTTTTGATTATGGTCTAGGCTCCATTAGGGGAACTAAATCGATTTGTGACTCATTGGGGAAAAATTTGATTTGATTTATTGAGCATCCACTAGGGGATGAGAATTTGATTTGATCTGATGTGGGGCTCCACTAGGGAGAAGATATGATTTGGTTTACAAAGATATACCGGAGGTAGGAGCATCTAATAAGGTGGATTTGATATATGAATTTCTTTAGTTTGCTCAGGGAAGTATCTACTAGGGATAAGAGTGGATTTAATATATGGACCCTGTTGGTGTGCGATGGATCCATTAAGAAGGGGCTATATCAACCTTGACCTATCTCAAGTCTACAAATCCAAAGGGAAAGTATACCGACCACATGGTAGGACTAACCAACATAAAGGTCACCTAATGGTCAAGTGATGCTTGTTATTCTCTAAACAAGGAACCACTAGGGTGATCTGCTGGTAGCACAACAAATCAAACCCGACCTAGGGTGACTATTGAGTGAATGCCACTGTGGACTCATATCATCTCATAAATAGTCAAGATTAATTTCATTTTAATTTAAAATGGACCTGTCGATGTGTGATGGATCCACTAAGAAGGGGCTATATCAGCCTTGGCCTATCTCAGGTTTACAAATCCAATGGGAAAGTCTACCGGCCACAAGGTAGAGCTAACCAAACTAAGGGGTGCTTTTCGGTGTGTGATGGAAAAATTAGGAAGAAAGCTTGTATACTTACATCCTCCTTAACAAGGAACCACTGGGGTGATATGATGGTAGCACAATAAATCAAACCCAACCTAGGGAGACTATTGAGTGAATGCCATTATGGACTCATATCAACTTAAAAATAGTCAAGATTAATTTCATTTTAATTTAAAATAAACCCTATCAGTGTATGATGCATCCACTAAGAAGGGGCTATCAGTGTTGGCCTATCTCAGGTTTACAAATCCAAAGGGAAAGTCTACCGACCACAGGGTAGAGCTAACCAACCTAAGGGTTGCCTTTCGGTGTGCAAAGTCAAATTAGGAAGAAAGCTTGTAGACTTACATCCTCCTAAATAATGAACCATTAAGGTGATCGGTTGATAGCACAATAAATCAAACCCGACCTAGGGCTGTCCGTCGATGTGCAATGGTCATGCTGGAGAGAATGCATAATAGACTTATATCTTTCAAAGCAAAGATGATCATTGGGGTGACTCATTGGTGGCACAACAAGTCGAACCCAACCTAAGGGTGACTACTGAGAGAGTGCCACTTGGGACTTATCTCAACTCAAGAGTAGTCAGGTAATTCCTATAGGGAGTTTTACTAACACTGCCCTAAAGATAGGATGCTTGCTTGGGAAAAGGTACTGTTGGGGGTGTCCTCCTAATCCATAAGCGAATATATATATTTTGTTTATATGTTTTCTTAGACCCTGTTAGTGTGCGAGAGACCATACTGAGAAGGAGCTTATATCAACCTAGTCTTATCTTAAACTTACTTGATCAAGGGAGAATCTACATATCCACAAGATAAGTTCTCCAAACACAGGGGTGGCTACTAGGAAAATGGGACTGTCCAATCCAAGAGTAACCTAGGTATTATCTAAATGGGGTTGCTAAGGACATGATCCAAATAGAGTGCCACAGGGGAGGTGCCACTAGGGGCTTTATCTGGATCTTGTAAAAGAAAGCCTATAGGTATTTAGTGGCCAACTCCGGGAAAAAGCTTGTAGACTTAACATCTTCCATTAGTGGTGTATCCACCGAGTGGGTCACTATTAGTATAGTAAGAACCAACCAACCTAAGGTGCCCATTAGTTTACGATGATCAATATGAGAAGAAGGCTTATAGACTTACATATTTCTGAAATAATCATTGGGATCCTGTCGTCGGGATGGGATGCTATTCACTGACCTACTAAGTGGGAGTCTTTATGAGGACTAGATCTAGACTTGAAGTAGTCAGGAGGAAAGGAGCCACTAGGGGACTTATCCTAAACCTCAAATTTACTCGACCTAGTCAGTGTATGATCACTAGTTCAAGAAGAAAGCATGTAGGCTTACATCATCTTAAATTAAGTCAACACGAGGTAGCTGACCGACTGCGCAGTAAGGCTTACCAAACTACTAAGGCACTCGTCAGTTTGTAATGATCAAGTTAAGAAGAAAGCTTGTAGACATACATCCTCTAAGTAAGGAACCACTAGGGTGACACATTAGTAGGGTAGCATGTCAGCCTGACCTATTATAGCTAATGAGTGAGTGCCATAGAGAGCTTTATCCCACGTCAAAGTAGCCTGAGGTAAAAGATATGTGTTTATTTTATGTGATTGTGTATAGTTTGTTTTGGTGTTATGTTGATAAAAGATAGGATGTCACTTGGGTTTCTTACACCTACCCTAAACACATCATGGCTGATTCACAAGTGAAGATGTTTCTCAACACATGAAGAGATGGAATTTAAGATGAAAAGAAGTTTTATTGATAATTATTTTGAAACAAACTTATGGATAATATTTCTTTATGTATAGTATGTTGATTGAAAGCATTGAGCGTTCTCCCTTATAATTTATAAGCTGATAAGATCTTCCTTGGTAGGCCTTCTCTATGAAAAAAGGGCCTTCCCAAGTGGGTTCAAACTTGCCTCCCATCTTTCGACAAGCAATAATTGGTCTTCTTAGAATTAAAATAAGCTCTCCTATTTGAAAAGATTTATGATAGACCAACTTGTTATGAGCTTGAATCATTTTGGATTTATACAACTCGAGATTCTGGCATGCCCGGAGGCATTTCTCCTCCAAACCTTCGAGCTCTTCTAACTGCAACTTAGCATTCTGCTCCATTATGATCTTGCTACCCACAACTATCCTTAGTGATGAGAGTTGGACTTCTAATGGTAGGACTGCTTCAGACCCATACACTAAGAAGAATGTAGTAGATTGAGTTGGAGTTCTATATGTAGTATGTTAAGCCCACAAGGCTTCAACTAACTGCTCATGCCACTATCGCTTGTTATTGTCGAGTGTCTTCTTCAATATCTGGATGAGAGTTTTATTGAAGGCTTCTGTTAAGCCGTTTACCCTCGGGTAGTAGATTATAGAATATCTCCAATCTATGTTGTGTCTCCGGCCAAAGTTGTTAATTTTAGTGCTCTTGAATGCAGTACCATTATCGGATATAATTCATCGAGATACCCTGAACCTATATACGATATGGTTCTTAAAAAATTAGAGCACATGCTGAGCTATGACCTTTCTAAGTTGGATTGCCTCCACTCACTTGGAAAAGTAATCAATGACAGCTAGAATGAATCGATGACACTTGAAAGAAGGAGGATCAATCAGATCCACTATATCAGTACCCCAACACTCAAATGGCCATGAGGCCAAGGTAGGGAGTAGAATGTTGGGTGGCTGGTGTAAGACCACACCATGCACCTGACATTTATGACATCTCCTAGTTATGTCCATGCAGTCTGTGATCATCGAAGGCTAGTAGTATCCTAGTCTCTTGATCTTGGCTTTCATCTTGATGCACTCTATAAACGCATATATCTTACCATCTGGGATGTTTGTCCAAATAATGTAACCACATATGATCAAGGATCATCGATAAGGTTCCATCCATGAGAGCAAGAAAGGGCTCTGCTTCACCTAATGTGCTAGTGACTTCTCTTGAGGTAGGCTGCCTATATTTAGATTATCCATGAATTATTGCCTCTAATCTGACTCATCATCCTTTTTGGAAATGATAACCTCCCCTTCAAGAGAGAGTTGCTGGATGAGGTTAACATCAATAAAAGATAAGATTTGTCTATTTTGGACCTTATTGGTATGGACTCATCTTCCAGACAAGCCAACTCTTTGGCAAGCTTGGCTAAAGCATCCGTTACTGCATAGTGTACATGTGGTAGTGATGGAGCTTAAGCTTTAGAACTTTGTAGGACCCAATGATTTGGTTGATAACTAACTGAAAATCCCCGAAGATGTTGATATCCTAAATGCACAGCATAAAGGCTAACTCGAGACCACCAATCATAGCCTCATATTTGGCTTCATTGTTGGTACATGGATTGGATAGATGATATGAGAATCTCATCACATTACGATCTGGAGTTAGGAGAACTATTCTTACGATTGCCTTCCATGGAAGAGTAGATCGTGGTTCTTCTCCCTTTTGAAAGGAAGCCATGCCATCAAAATACATCTCCCAATGACAAATTCTAGTGTCCCCTAGGTTCATGATTTGTTCATTGGGGAGGTCATCACTAAGTGGAGTTAGCAGGAAGTGGGAGTGCTGCTAAGAAATCCGCTAGTGCTTGTTTATTCAACACACAAAGAGGTATAAAAGTAATATCAAACTACGACAAAATCATAGACCATCGTCTCAACTGTCCAGATAACATCAACCGTGTCATGATATACTATAGTGGATTGATCCTAGAGATCGAGTTCACCTTATAAGAAAGCATGTAGTCCTAGCTTCTGGGATGCAAAGATTAAAGCTAGGCAATACTTTTCAATAGGTGGATAATTTATCTCAGCAGGGATTAGATGATGACTGAGATAGTAGAGTGCATTCTCTTTCCCTTCATCATTAGTTTAGGCTAACAAAGTGCTAAGGGAGTCATCATGCAACATTATAGAGGATGAGTGGCTTGCATATGATAGGGGCTTCTAGAACTAACAACATCATCAAGTAGTGCTTGATATTTTTAAAGGCATGATGACACTTATCATTCCACTTGAACTTAGTGTCCTTTTTGACAAGTGCTGAAAATGGCTGGCATCTTCCTGATAGATTGGAAATGAAGCATCTTAGATACACTAACACCCTTGGAATAATCTGAGTTGAGTTAGACTCTTAAGTGGCATTTCTAATATCGCCTTGATCTTCTCTAGATCGATTTAAATTCTCCAATGTCGAACAACAAACCCAAGGAATTTCCTTGAAGCTACTCCGAATGCACACTTCAAGGGATTCATTTTAAGGTTAAATTGTCTTAACCATTCGAAAAATACTTTCATGTCAAAGAGATGGTCTTCCTTTTCTTTACTTTTGACTAAAAAATCATTGACATAACATTCGACTTGATGGTGAATGAGTTCGTTGAAGATCCAAGTCTTGGCCCGCTGGTAGGTAACACTGATATTTTTAAGGCCGGAAGATATGACCCTATAGCAAAAGATTTCGATCATGGTTTGAAACACAGTGTTCCTTTCACCTTTAGGGCCATCTTTATTTGGTTATAACTAGATGAGAAATCCATGAAATAAAAGACCGCATGAGATGAGGCAATGTCCATCATCAGTTCTGGTATTGATAGTGAAAATTCATCTTTTAAACATGCCTTATTTAGATCCCTAAAATTGACGCATATACAAATTTGGCCATTCTTTTTCTTAACTGAATGACAAGGCCAACCGGAGGATATTTTTCTTCCTCGATAAAAGCCAACATCGATCAATTTCTTAAAAAATGACTTGTTGTTCAATGTCTAATCGCACGCGTCTAGGAGCTTGCTTGATAGGCAAGACTAGCTCTATTGCAGCCATGACTATGTCGAGATAAACCGTGCATCTTCATAACTCCATGTGAAGCAATCCTTAAACTCAGTCAACAACCTAACTAAGTCATTGGTTTCAGTATCATTCAATAAAGAACTGATATATGTCAGATGGATTGCCTTCAGTTCTTAAGTTGATTTCTTTGAGCTTGTCAATGGTCTATTTGATCTCCTTTTCAAACTATGGCAGTGCATCCTTAACTTCAAAGTCATTTGGATCATCTAAAGTTTCTAAACACACCTCCTCATATGAGTTAGCATGATTTGAAAAGTACCTATCATATTCCAAATGATTGGTGATGACTAGGCAATAATCATCATCATCGACTAGACCCAATATACCAAATCCTTATCCTGGTCTTGATTGAGGATGTCTTCTTTGGTTGTCCCATAACCTTTCAAAGTAGTCTGACTATGTTTAGACCAAGTATGTGGGATTAATCCCTTCTTTGCTAGATTAAGAACATAAGGTGAGTACCAATCAAAAGGTAATTATATTAAATCTTTATATGAATCATCCTCAAGTTCTACATCAGCTTCCTAACTTGAGGATGATGTTCCCAAAAAGAACCTCTGAGTTTTCCAATTTGTGGATGACTTAAGGGCTTTCTTAACTACCAAACCCTCAACTTTTTGTGAAGGAAGTGGGGTTAGAGCTAAGGTTCCTAACTGACGCCTGACTGTTTCATATGTAGACTCAGATATACTTATGCTTTGCTTTGGAGCCTGATCTTTATCACTATCCTACTCAACTATCACCTCTAAAGGGATTCTGCTGAGAAGAGTTGGCTGGTGTGCTAACCACATAAGACTCATCCTATGAAATAGATTCTAAATTTAAGTGGATAGTAGGTGTACTCATGGGGACATACCTCATTGGGTGGCCAATAGGGAGGCTTTCCACCTCACTCGACCTCTACCTATGCGGTGGAGGTGGGTCATCCTACTTATATGTTTGAATGGATTAATGAACTATGGGTGGAATCTAATGTCAGGCTCTATACCTTCCCCTGAGTGTATGTCTCGCTCTATATTATTTTCTTTATCCTTCTCTTTTTTTCTTTTTCATTTCTATTTTTTTCCTTTTCTTTTCTTCCTTTTTGTCCCTCATGGGGATCTTGACTTGATTCGTGAGAATGGACTTGTTGGTTTTGGAGAAGAAAATAGGCTGCATCCTCATATATCTCGACTTCATGAATTATGAATGGCTTGAGATCTCCTTTGATTTAGTACTCAACCCCACCTCTCATGAACTTCATGCACTAATGTAGAGAGGATAGAACTGTATTATTTTCATGTATCCATGGTCTCCCAAGCAAAGCATTGAAAGATGTATTCGAGTCTATGATATGAAACTTGGCTTCAGTTTTCCAATCATCTATCTCCAATAGCAACACTATGAAGCTTAATGCCCTCTCACCTTGTTCATTGAATTCTCTCAACATAATCCTCTCTTTTTGAAGTTTGGAGATGTTAATCCTCAAGTACGTAAGGATGCGTAGACTCATAATGTTGATTGATGCACCTTGATTAACTAGAACTCTTGATAACCTATATCTACCAACGTTCACTGTAATGTAGAGAGGGAGGTTGTGCTTGGTCATCCCTAGAAGCAAGTCTTCATCATTGAATGTAACTCTTAGAATGTACTTTGAGCTGTGTGCCTCCTCTGCAGTAGTAGTCAGCAGAGCTAAAGCATATCTTTGGATCAAGAAGAGCCTTGATTAGAGATTCCCTCATCTCATTGGATAAGATAAATGCATCATATATGATTAACTTAGCTAACAACTTTCTAAGATGTGCTAGGATGTTATAATCAACTTTGACTTGGTCCTCCAGCATATCCATAGGTGGAGCATCCATGGAGGCTATCTCATGGAAATGACTTGTTTATCTTTATCACGAGGTGCTACCTTGAGGTAGAACTTTACTTATGCGGTTGACTTTATGACTTCTTGAAATGATGAACTTATGAAAAGTTCTACCTTCTCATCAGGTATACCTATAGCTTCTCCTATGGGATCCTCAAAGTTATTTATCTCCAAGTCAATCTCATGAAGTGAACTCGAATGATTCAGAAAAGGATAGTCTGATTTTGAATCAGAAGAGATTGGATCAGAATGACTAGAGCTATTATTATTTTTTAGACTTAGAGAGATTTTAAAAGAATAAAATCTAGAGTATCAGAAGTGGACAAGATGTAAGTAAAATCTACTTTCTTCATTGATTTTTTTTGGGTGGAGGTACATGATAGAAATCCAATAAAGTAAGTAGATTAAGGGATTTAATGCCCTTGTCCATTGATATAATGCTCCTATTAGTAGAAGAGGAGCGCTAGAGAAGAGAAGTATAGCACAACTTTGGATGGAGTCTTGGACTCGGAGGTGGTTGTCTTCTTGAACTATCCGGGCAAAGGTGAGCTCTTGGGCTATCACCTTCTTCAAGTTATCTTTGGCAACTTGCAAACCTTCCTTGATGTTGGAGGTTTGAGCTACCTCAAGCACCTGTAAATAGAGTTTCTTGATCTTAGAAAATACTTTTTTAGAGGTTCGGGATAAGGCAATATCCCAACCTTCTTTTATCTTAAGAGGATCAGAAGTATTCCCAAGAATTACTCTAATAAAACTGGATGATTATTCTAATAAATATTTCTTGGGGATAATTGCGGTGCCTAACTTGTAGCTATGCTCAAGCCAGTCCTTAAAAGTAATACAATCCTCTAAGATATGATTAATCATGCGGTGGTAGGGGAAATAATTGGGATCATTACTCTTTCCCACTTCCTCCAGCCTCTTGAGCTCATGTAACTAAAAGTCAGGTTTCTTTATGAGATTCTTAAAGATTTTTCTAACTACCTCCCTCTTGAATGAATATGGCTTATTCAATCTATGAGTAGGTGGGTAATAGCACTACGATGGATAGGTGTACATTTGTTGGGTATCTAGGTGGTGGGAATGGTCATTGTGGCGGCTGATATGATGGCTGAGGTGGTGGTAGAGTAGGTGGAAAAAGAGGCTGTTGAGCTCGGGGTCTCTTATATTGGATTATGGCTGGCTGCTTCCCTCTATCCACTAACATAGCTACCCTTAGCTTCTTCTGGAACACCTTTTTGTAGCTTGGGATGAGATGATTGGTCGATAAAGGACAATTGTTTGGCTTTTTCTTATAGGCTAGCCTCCTTGTTAATTAGTTTCTCAAATATCTCGATGGTAAAGCCCTTAAGCATGAAGGGGATCAAGCCATGAATATTCTTGAGAAGAATCTCAATGGCATGCTATTGAATATTTCGACTCATTTAATACTCGGGTTACGAGAATATAATCAACAAGGGTCTTACTTGCTTGAGGTTTACACAACCACTCTTTGTTGAGCTCTAGCAAACCTCCTGATGAAGAGGTGCTCCAATTCAACAAAAGTCATAACCGAACTGTTGGGCAGTTTGACATACCAATCAAATGCAACCCTTATTAGGTTACTGACAAAGAGTCTAAACAAGAGTGCGTCATTACCACGGGTGTTACAGCAATGACTCTAAAAATGTAATGTGTTTGTGATTGCCATCAAGATCTTGAAGGAAGGCGGCACAAAACTCTTAGGGTATTGAACTACATTGAATTCCTTCAAGTATGGTCTACATTTTGGAATAGATGATCTCTCCCGGGCTTTTGCCATCGCTTCCCTCACTTGCCGCTCTACCATATGCTTGATATCCTTTTCATTCATGGAGGTTCCATCTGTAACCTTCCTATGCAAGCTGCCAGCATAATCCTCTACAAGAGTGCACCTTGGATGGTCTGAAGTTTGCACCACTTTGTCATACATGGAGAAAGTTTGTGGCAGAGTGAAGTCGCAATGCTAAAACCACTTCCATCAACTCCCTACTTTCTTCTCCATCTTGTCAATGTGATCATCCCTCACTTTAGCTGGTGGAGGAGGTCTTTGAGTCAGTGAGAAGTGTCACCTTCCTCGAGCACACACCTTCTAGCTAAGTTGATCCTGTAGGACCCTAATGTGTCGACCATATAACTGTTGTGTCATCATGTCATTCCTCATCAGGATCAAAGATGAATCTATCCTCCTCCTAATTTGAATGGTCACTCCCAAGAATTCACTTTTTCTCAGCAAAGTAGTCTTCTAATATGTCATATATCGATTGGTCTACTATGCCCGGTTGGACTGGTATGAACACCCACTGATTGTTAGCCATAGGACTGTGCTCCTCTGTCTCTATGCAAAAGATGCTACCTACTGTTAAGACTTTCTCATGAGGATCAACTGTATTCTCCCCCTCTATCTGCGGTGGTGGTGATATGTGATGCTCTTGGGTCGGCACTCCTACCTGACCATAGTTGAGGTAGAGGGTTGAGCAGGGGAGCTCAATCTCACCTCAATAGGTGGAGTGGATGGAATGGGTCCCTTAAGCCATAGTCGGATCACCAGTGGGGATGGTCTTTCCCCAGATGGGGGCTTCTGAATCTTGGCGGGAGTGGTGGATGCTGTAAGCTGAACGAGTGATGGTGGATGGTGAGGGGAGCGGTGTGATGGCAATATCGTCTGGCTCTTAATTGGAGATCTCCTCCTACATTGGACTGTGCCAGTAAGTATAATATTGTTTAAATGATCACGATAGGGTGATGAGGAAATCCATCATGAAGCACGACATACCTCATCGCTCTCTCTTCTTGCTCACGGTAGATACTCAAGCCTCCATAGCTCTCTCCCTATGAATCTGACCCCTGACACTCCTAGGGATGATGGATCTGGTCAAACAATGCAGGACTCGAGCATCCATAAGCTCTACTGCCAGAGCGTCCAAGTATGTCATAGGGCCTCCCCCATGCACCCAGCAGTCTCAGTATGGTGGTGGTGGAGGCGATACAATGATCCTCTTGTAGTCTTCCTCTCCATCTGAGGTTGAGAGGGGGTGAAACCTACTGCCACTCAAAAGTGGAGAGGTCTCATGGGGAGAACCCTCCTCAACTATGTGGGAAGTGGCATCGAGCTCCCTGGCTACTCGCTCATGGTCCTTCTTGACCTTCCTATTTTTGTTGCGGTGTTGGGTGCATGTGAGCAAAGTAGAGCGAGAGCTAGAACCTATCTTGAAGGTAGGGGAGACTATCTCAGAGGCCAAGATAGCCTTCTCCTTTGGGGTGACTAAAGAAGAGGTAGTAGCTCTCACTAGAGCTATGGCAGGAACAACTGATCGAACCCGTGCTGAAGCACCTGGCACTGACACTAACACTGATTAGTGTGTGGGAATGACTACAACCTTCCTCTTCAATGAGGGGAACTCGAGTGTGACATGTCAAGGCATCGTCACGCCACCTCCTCCCTACTAGTTGTGAGGTTGTTCATAAGTAATCGACTCCCTCAAAGCCACAACCAAAGTAAATCAGATGTGCCGTGTCAACCATGGTGAGATTGGCTTGATCCAAGGCCAAATCTACACCAGAGGGAAAAGATAAAACAAACTTGTTGGAGGCCATGATCACTGCACTGACTGAAACTTGAAGAGATTGACTGCACTGAAATCACTGCATTTGTTTGAAATGTAACTAAGTCAGACCCTTGCTTTAATACCCATCTTCAATTATTAATTTATAAACTTGATTTGGAATTTGAACCCACACTTAACAAATTTAGGTATGATAAGTGAGATTCATTGAATTTTTTGGAGAGATTTTTGACAATTAGAAGAGAGAATTTGCCACATGATTTTGATTTAGAACCCATACTCACCAAATTTAAGTATGTTGATTGGGGTTCAAATATTTGGAGAGACTTTTGGAGATATATATATATATGTTGTATGTCTTGTTTAAAAATTTGATTTGGAAAGCCTTTATTTAGCAAATTTAGGTATGCTAAAAAAAGGTTTTGAATTATGTGTGTTTGAAAATTTTGTGAAAACATCTTTGTTTGTGATGATTTGTTATGTGTGTGATATATATTGATTTGATTTGAAAAAGTGGAGCCTTTACTTAACAAATTTGGTATGTTAAATAGAGGCAAATGTGTTTGATATGCATTGATTTGAAAATGAGGCTCCCATTTAACAAATTTGGTATGTTAAGTAGGAGTCAAGTGTATGTGTTGATTTGTTTTGAAAATGAGGCTCTTTCTTAACAAATTTGGTATGTTAAGTAGGAGTCAAGTGTATTTAATATGTGTTGACTTGTTTTGAAAATGAGGCTCTTACCTATCAAATTTGGTATGTTAAGTAGGAGTCAAGTGTATTTAATATGTGTTGATTTTTTTTTAAAATGAGGCTCTTACTTAACAAATTTGGTATGTAAAGTAGGAGTCAAGTGTATTATGATTTGAAAATGAGACTAATTTGATATGTTAAGTAGGATCCATGTGTATGCATGATTTGATAATGAGACTCTTATTTAACAAATTTGGTATGTTAAGTAGGGGTTAAGTGTATTACGATTTGAAAATGAGGCCCTCACTTAACCAATTTAGTATGTTAAGTAGGAGCCAAGTGTATTTATGATTTGAAAATGGGTCTCTTGCTTAACAAATTTGGTATGTTAAGTAGGAGCCGAGTGTATGCATGATTTTTGAAAGAGGGAAATCTATTTAACAAATTTAGGTATGTTAAATAGAGTTCAATTTATTTTTTATGATTTTTGAAAATGGGACTCTCATTTGACAAATTTGGGTATGTCAAATGGAGTCTAAATGTGTTTTGATGTTCAAGACTTTGGAAAAGAAGAATTCTATTTGACAAAAGTGGGTATATTAAATATAATTCAATTTATTTTGATTTTCCAAAAGAAAAGGGAACTCATGTTTGACTAATTTAGGTATGTCAAATGGAGGTTCAAAATTTGTCTTGATTTTTTGCGTGTGATTTCTTACTTTTAAATAGAGGGAAACTTCAACTCTAGCACACATGAAATATGCTAAGTGGAGTTTCAATTTTATGTCAAGATTTTATTTGAAAATAGGATCTTCATTCAAGAAATTTGAGTATGTTGAATGGAGATAGCCTCTTTCAAAAATGTGCTTTTGAAAAAGGGATTTTAAAAAATTGTTGATTTTGACTTTGAAAAGAACCTCCATGTAACTATTATAGGAATTGTTAAATGAGGTTTGGTTATATGAATTTTTGTGCTTTTTGAAAACTCCTTATGAATTTTGTGCAGAATATTTTATTATGTGAAATTTGAAAAGTGCTTTTAAAATAGTGCTATTTTTGCAAAAGGGTTATTTTCTTGAATATAAGGTGAACCTTGCCTCACCACGTTAGTGGTAAAGAGGTTCTAAATTTTTACTCATCTCATTTAGTTTAGTTAATTTTATCTTTTTTATTGGGGGGAATGTGGGTTTTAAGACCTACATGGAGGTCCTAAAACCTAGGATGTTGGCTAGCTTTGCTTAAGGATGAAATAAGGTAAGTCAAATGATAGTCTTGGGCTTATATAAAATAAGTCTACTATCGATGCTTGGAGACATAATAATTATCTACTAGAGATGGAGAGAGAACCCTCCATGAGTCAAGAAAATTTATGGAGTGTATTTTGAATATGGGTGACACCATGCATCGAGGGGTACTTATTGAAGTGATCGAGTATGACATTGAGGTATGATGTACTATCTTGAAAGATAGAGGCATCACCCTTCAATGAACTTAATCACCTAATAAGGACTCTTAAGGCATGATGGGTCTTCGAATATACTGGACATTTTTTCTCTACTTTACATGGATGAATAAAATAGGGTTTATTTAGACTTGGTTCTAAAGTTCCCTATGGGGGCAAGCCATCATAGTTAATTACATCCTAAGGAAGGTGAATTCTTTAGAAACACTCTCGATTAAAGTAGACAATTATTGTCTCCAAGAATTTCAAAGATAGGACTATCAATAAATTAGGTATATTGGAAAATCAAATGGGATAGATCGAAAGGAGAGACTTATTATTGAAGCTAAAGGAGATGAGTAGGGAATGCTCATGATACTAGAAAACTTACTGAGTATTTCAACCTATCTTATGGTTGGGCTTTATATGTTTGAAATTAAGGAGAATTATTTATTTGAGTTGCATTTTATTAGATTGCTAGGGTTTATAATCCCACAATACAAGATTGTGAAAATGAGGTGAAGATTTATGCTCGTAGCCCGAAGGAAATAACAACCTCAGATTTTAAATGTAGGAAGCTTTAGCAAGGGTGAAAGCACGACCTAAATCTAAGTGAAGATGGGTATATTTACCCACAAGAGAGTAAACCCTGAACTTATAATCACTAGTGTGGCGGCCTAACTCTCCTTACTTTAAAACTATGTAGGCAAGTCATATGATTTTGCATGACAGTTGGGTTGTTATTATTTAGAAAGAAACTAAAGTCCTTAAACCCACTCCCTAAGAGACTAGAGCATGAGTGGTATGAATAATGACTTAATCTAATAAATCTTTTCAAATTTTATTTGACTTTGGACTCTTCATTTTGATAAAGGTCATAAATTTTTATATGCCTAAATGCATGATGAAATGATGTTATTGACTAAATCAGAGAGAAAGAGGTGTTTTTCCACCATAGAGGAGACCCTCAAAGGTCTAGTCTTCTCCTATCATGCAAGGATGGAAACCCTATCCTAGCAAGAGTGAAGCAATATGAATGCATGATATTAAACATACAACATTTAGCTAAGAGGTTGCTAAATATTTTAATTATCTTGATTTAATGTCTAGGCTTTATATGAGGTTATAAGTTGTTTAAAAAATTTAGTTATGAGTTATTGTTGGGGTTGAAAAATTAATTTTTTCCTAAGAGCCTAATCGGATATTGGCCACACATTAAATCATCATTCATAAAGAAAATAAAAAAAGGCATGATATTTTTATTACACAGTTTAAACATAACATCAAGCATTTTATAAATCCAACACAAAAGAATAAAAAGGCAGTGGTTGTCCATACAACGAAAAGAGAAAATGGGTAGAGCTCTACCTTATATATGAAAGAATAGTTATAATTTAACAAATGAATAAATGCTATGGGGGTCTTCTTATCTTCATTCTTCATATCTCTTTCATTTCTCCATTTGGATGTGCTTGCATGGAATGCATCACTGGGCCTCCCAGGACAAAACCTTCTTGCCACTGCTCATCCTGATCCCCATAATCCTAATTCCTAATTAAGATTACATTAAAAGAATAGGAAAAGTAAATCTAACTACACTTGCAAAATAAGTGTTAGCTAAACACACCATACAACCCAAGAAGTTATATGAATGATTTGAACTTAACACCTTGCACATGGGTAACCAAGCCCACCTATCCTAATTTAGATTATGCTTAGGGGTTAAGAAAACTATAAAAGAGAGCATTTATATTTATTTTTAAGCACCCAAACAATCTCTTGTAGAAAATATGATTATCTAATCACGATCTACCATCTATGAACATACACCTAACATCTCCTAAAATACATCATAAAACCAAACATACATCACTCCATGCACCCTAACATGAAGCTAGAAGTGGTGACTTACTTCTAAATGTGTGTATTAGCTATGTCTTAACTAGGATTTATTATGATTTTTTAAGTATGAAAGGATTTAATTATAAAGATGGTTTCACTTTAAGTGACTTAATTGATTTGAAGTTTTACTTAATATTTTGTTCTATTTAGTTTACACTAATTTGGTGTTATAAGAAGAAGAGAGAGGATTACTTACTTTTATCCCTACCTTAAGTCACATCTAAAGAAAATTAATTAATCAATTCCCTTTAATGATTGACTTATTATATAATTTAATCAATCCTAAATTTAGATTTACTTTAAATGATCTCATTCAATAAGAAAGACATCTTAAAATTAATTGGAATTAATTACTATCACATGACACATATTCATTCATTTCTTCCCATCATATGTAACATGCACATGATTAAATCCTAAGCATACTTATACATGCAATATGTATTATCACACTTAAATGATGGATGTAAACATGTTCTTTTAGAGTTTATATTTTTCATTTGATTGAATTATTTTATCATATTAATTTAAAGCTCTATCTAAATTATTATATAAAAATACGTAGGAATGAAATTAAATAGCTATGTGTCATTATTAACCAAGGAAGTGAGGTAATCAAATGACCTCCTTGGGGTTAACTAAAGCCTCGTGTTCTCGGGATGTCCAAACTATTAACCCATTACATTCAAACATATGTAAATTTATACACATGAATATAAAAAAAAGCTTTCAATCAAATGATTAATTAATTCAACAACTTAATCATTCATGAATGCATGAGTTTTTGATAAAAGAAAGAGGGGTTCAAATTCCATAATTAAATACACATGCACATGTATAAGAGACATAAGCTAGTACATGCCATTGTTAACTAGGAAGTGAGGTAATCAAATGACCTCCTTGGGGCTACTTAAAGCCTTGTATTCCCAAGATGTCGAGACTAAAAATTTGCTTTTTCCAAATACATATGGGTGCATATGTAAATAAAGGAAGGAAAATTATGCAAAAGTTATATTTTTGTTTGATGGAAATATTTATGCATATGGAGTAAAGTCTTATCTAAACTCTAATATTGAGATACATAAGAATGAAATCAAATGCGTGTCATTGTTAAAAGAAAATTGATCAAATGACCTCCTTGTAACTAAAGCCAAATTATTCAAGATGTCCAAGTTATATACCCATTAACATTCTTACTTATATAAATTAGTACATGAATGAAAGAAAAGAAACTTCACTTCATACTGTTAAACTATGATCACATACATGTCTTGTGTATTTATAACTAGCATTCATAATATATATAATGATTCATTTATAAGTTTTGAAAATAGAATTGGATTTAATAATGATAATAGCCACACATATATTAATTTAAATCAACACATGCAAGTCTGACATAAAGTTAATCATTTGAGTTAATTAATTTTTGGAAAAGATGAATGCATGAATCAAGTGACATACAACATTTAATATGATTGGAAAGAAATAAAGAGACACAAGCACATGATTTTATTCATTCCAACTAATTGCTAAGGACAATCATATTAAATAAGCTCATTTAAAACAAACCAAAGTTTCTTAATGTCATTTTTAATTTCATGTTTTATTTGATTTAGGAGATTTGAGAAAGGTTTGCTAATCCTAATCCCATTCCATGTGTGAGTTAATTTGATTTAATGAGAAGTAATTAGATTGATTTTATGGATTAATTAGGTTAAGGTGAGAATTAAATCAATTAATTAAACCCTTACCTATGTTACCTTAAGATAATTAATTAAATGATTATGAGCCAAATGTAATATGCAAATGAATTGAAAAGTAAATAACAATGCTCCTATGAAATGAAAGGGGCCTAATGCAATTAGCTCACAATCATTAATTAATTAAGTTTAAGATACTCACATAATTACTTTTATGATTTTCTCACACATATGATCCAACCATAATTTCATTAACTCTCTTTAGGTTATTGAACACCTAAAATACCCATCAATTGAAATAGATGCAATTACCCTTTTAATTAGGTTAATCAAGTTATTAATCCATTAATCCATTTCTCTTTCTTAATTATCAAATTTAATTGATTATCCTTTGAAATGAAATGGGCTTAAGGGGAAAAGGTTGGGAAAGAGGTCCCAACTAACCCTCTTAATCAAACATGATTTGGTATGATTTGAATATTAATTTAAAATAATCTATTAATTAGCTAATTCATTTAGTATTTTTTGGTTGAATAGAAGGAAACTTGAAAAGATTGAGGAGGCTTCCATCAATCCCAAAATCTCCCAATTCAATAGTGATTGGATCAAATTTATTGATTAATTACTATTCACATGCTTGATTATCACTTAATTAAGTTAAAAGAGTAATTAAGGCTTAAATAATTAATTCTCCCAATTAATCAACCAATAAATTCTAAGAAAATATTGGAGGCAAAGGTCATCCCCCTAAACATTCTTAGAAAGTTTGAAATTTATTGATTAATTAGTTAAGGAGTAGTTAAGCTAATTAAAATTTAAATTAAATCTTAATTAAGCCAAAATTATTGTTTAAAATTAATTAAAAATAATTTTAATGGATTCCCCTATGAAATATCTTTAAAATGAGCCATTATTTATAATTTTTTTGAATTTTTCTATAATTTGTTATGAATTATGGAAGTTTCAGCCTTAAAAATACATTAAATGACCTTAATTAAGCTTGATCCCGTCGGCGCCACATTGCGCGCTGATGCTGCGTGCTTTCTACATGGCGCCGCGTGATTGGCTATTTAAGTTATCACATCTACGTTGAATTGTTGATGGGCGTGGTATTGATCTCAATCTCATCTCATTAGATGACAGATCAAACCATGCATAAAGGTGAAAAAAAAGATGGATCTAATGCAATTTGATCGAGTTATTGTTCAATCATGCAGCAGGATCGATCCTCCTTCCGTGAGTGACAAATGGCGGTCGTTCACCATGGATCTCGATCACGAGCTTCAGATTCACTCAAAATCAACACACCTCATCGAGGATCCACGGATCCAATGGCTAGATGAGCTCACATGCGATTTCCTTCAAAAGGACCCACCACTTCTAGAGATTTTTTTTATGGAAATACCTCACGAGCTCAAGACCGGTGATCGCTTGAAGGTAGAGATGAAGCTTGAGTAAAGCAATTGAGTTTGGTCCAAGTAGATAGCTTGGAAGGCTAAGGAGTGAGCTTTAGAGCTTTGGTCTTGATCAAAGTCCTTCCTTCGACAGCTTTGGAGCTTTGGAAATGGGTTGTGTAGCTTCGACGATATGAGTGGAAGGTGTGTGTAAGTAGAATTGAAGTTTGGTTGAGAAATGAGCAAGCTTGAATCAAGGATGAACTCCCATATTTGGCTGCACACGGGAGAGGAAAATTCAACGTGGGAAGGCTTGGAAATGCTAGATGCTAGGGCATTTTGTTGTTTCGATCTTAAATCAAATGGATTGTCATGGTTTGAATTGTGGGGTATACCTCTTTATATTAAGTGGATGGATGGGATTATCACCATTTTTGGCCCAGAGGCGTGAGTGTCTCATCAGTCTATGTGGCAGTTCATTGGAGGAAGGAGTGGGAGGTGGCTCAAGGCTTGATATGGGCTGATCTCCTTCTCTTGATTCTTTGGGTACTCAGTTTTGGAGGGAGGTGAGTTAACTCACCTCCCTTTGTCCATGGTAAGTCCTAGCACCTCTTAGAGTGGGCTAGGAGGTTTAGGGATCCCTCATTTGGAAGTTTGATTACCAAGGGTGTGAGGAGGGTGAACTTTGCCATTTTTGGCAAAATCTCACATGGGGGAGAGGATCCATGGTGGATTTGCTTTGGTCTTGGCTCCAAATGGGTTTGACCTAATTTCAGGTTGACCCAAGATGGGTTTGGGTTGGGTTTGGTTAGCCTCCAATGGGCCATGGGTTGGTTTCAAGGGTTTTGGCTTCATTTGGTCAAATGGGTTCATATTGAGTCATGTTGGGTTGGGTTGACCAATTGGTCAAATTGGGTCAAACTAAGGCTTAGAATTGTTTTAAATGATGATTTGAAAAGTTTTGGTTTAAGTGCTTTCAATTAATTTGGCCTAGGTTTGATTTTGGCTCATTTGGAATCAAATGGGTCTAATGGGTCAAGTTGACCAATTTGAACAATTTGACTAAATTGGGTTGGGTTAAGTGTTGGTTCATGTTCAGTTGGTCAATTAAAAATGATTGTAGGCTTTGGTTTGAACTAATTTGGATTTAATTTGAATTTTGGTCAACTTGACCCTTTAGGTTAATTTGGGCTAGGTTGGGTCAAGTTGACCAATTGGTCAAATTGGGCTCAATTATGGCTTTGGTCAAGTTCAATAATCAATTTTGCAATGAACTTGACCATTGGTTGCAATCAATTTGGGCTAGATTATGATTTGACCCATTTTAGCCTTTTAGGCCAATTTGGGTCAACTTGGGTCAAATGGCCAATTGGACTTGGTTTGGCTCAATTGAGGGTCAAGTCATGTTCAATCATTGATCATGAGTTGGTGTGAATCAATGGTTTCAATCAATTTGGTGTATGGTGGGTTTTGGCTAGTTTGAGTTTCATTTAAAGGTTGACTTGGTCAAAGGAGCAAGTTGACTTGGTTTGATCCAATTCAAGGTGATTGGCATCCTAGGATGATTGTTGATCATGATATGAGGCTTGGATGGGCTTGGTTCAATCTAATTTTTCTTGGATTAGAACTTGGATCAAAAAGGTCCTTCATGCCACTTTGGGTCAAGTGGACCTAAATGGGTTAATTGGTTTGGTTTTGGCTTGATTCAAGTTTAGTTGAACTTTTATATGAGCCTAGGATTGAAATATAAATCCAACTATAACCAATTTTGAGTCCAATGGATTTTGGCTCATTTGAAGTTTTCATGCTAAAAGGGCTAACTTGGGCTTGACTTGAGTTTGGCTTGAGAATTGTAGGTTTCATTTATATTTGGATAGATGATTGAAGGAATTATTGATTTTGGCTTGGTTTGGATAGGATTTGGCCAAGTCTAAGGAAATGACTTAAAAGGCATGAATTGGGTTTGGTTTGATTTTGAATTTGGTTTTGGCTATTTGGATTTATATTTCATTTATATTTATGAATATAAATGAAGGTATAAATGATTCATGAGAAAATCACTTGAGTTTGGAGTGATTTAGATGCAAATTTGACCAAACTTATGGAGGAAGGTCAAAAGGGCTTAAGTAAGAAATTAATTTAGTTTGATTTATTGTTGGTCATTAGAAATTGGGTTTCATTTATATTTATGACTATAGATGAAGAAACAATTGATTTGTAAAGAAACCAATTGATTTTGGGTTGCTTTGGGTTAAGATTTTGTTAAGCTTATGGAGGTAGGTCCATATGGCTTAAGAAGGGTCTTAGCTTGGTTTGATTTAGTTTGATTGGTTTTGGTCATTTTGGTATAAATTTCATTTATATTTATGAATATAATGAAGGAATAACTGATTTATAAAGAAAGCAATGGATAACTTAGGTGGAGACTTGGCTAAATTTATGAGGATGGGTCATATGGCTTAGGAAGGAATTTTGGAACTTGGATTTGATTTTGGGATTGGATTATTTGAAATTGAGTTTGGATTTAGATTTGATAAATGATTGAGAGATTGAATTGATCTTTGAAAAAGTCAATTGAATTGAGATTGATATGAATTTGGTTAAGGCTAAGTCCATAAGATGAAATCAAAAGGCTGAGAAAGGGTTTTGAATTCAATCATAAGATTTTATGGAGAAATTTGAGCTTGAACTTGATTATGGGATTGATTATGAGTCTTGAAAATTTGGTTCAGATTTGGTATGAAATTGAGGTTTGGTTTGAGAAGGAAAGCATGGATTGGGTTTAGGCTATAGGGTAGGCAAGTCTCCCTAAGTCCCTAAGGCATGACCTACCCCTATGGCTAACCCTTCTAAGTCTCTAGGCTTAGGTTAAGCATTCACCTAATCACTAGAAGTGTCTTAAGACTAAGTAGCTCCTAAGGTCTATAAGAATCCTAGATCTATGATGAGAAAATTGAAGACTCACTCTAAAAGTGAGGTCAACATGGATGGCATTCTTCTTATTGATAAAACTAGAGAGAGAGTGTTGACCTCACTTTTGGAGTGAGCTCTCAGCCTCCTCTTCTTTGACTTAGAATCTTAGACACTTATAAAGACACTTCTAGTGATAGGACACTTTAAAGCCTAGAAATTTAGAAGGGTTAATCACAATTAAAAATAGACTTAAAAATCACTATCTTATAGTCTAACTAATCCATGGGCACCTACCAATCCAATCAAAATCCTCTCACCAAACCACAAATTTAAATTCAAATTCCAAATCCTCAAATTTCAAATTGAATGATTGAAATCATAATCAAATTGATTAAAATCCTTCCCACACATGATTTTATCTTATGAACTTAGCCAAATTCAAATCCACCCAAACTCAATTGATTTTCTCAAATATCAATTCAATCCTTCAATAAAACAATCAAAGTCTAATTCAAATCCAGCTCCAAATGATTCAAGCTCAAGATCAAACTCAAACCCCAAAATCCTTCTTAAGCCATTTGAGTTGATGCCATGAACCTGGCCAAATATTAACCTAATTCAACCTAAATTTGATTGATTTCCTTATAAATTAATCATATCTTCAATCATCTTCACAAATAGAAACAAAATCTACACTCAAATTATCAAAACTAAATCAAACTAAATCAAATCTCCTCCTAAGCCCTTTGAACCTACCTCATGAGCTTAGCCAAAGTGGCCTTCAAATCACTTCAAACTCAATTGATTTTCTTATAAATCAATTGTTCCATTATCTTCCCAAATATGAATGAAATCTACATTGAAATGACCAAAAAAAATCTAAAATCAAATCAAGACCCAATTTAAGCCATTTGAACCAATTCTTTGAACATAGTCAAATTCTATCCAAATTAACTCAAAACTAATGGATTTTCTCTTGAATAAATAATTCCTTCGATCACATAGCTAAATATAAATAAAACCTACAATCATCAAACCAAATTCAAGTCAACCCAAGCCAAGCCCAACTTAGCTCTTTTGACTTAAAATTTTAAATGAACCGAAATACATTGGACTCCAAATTGATTGGAGTTGAATTTATATTTCAATCCTAGGCTCATATAAGTTCAACTAAACTTAAATAATCAAAACCAAGTATTGAAAGGCTCACTTGGCTTAAAGCGACAAAAGGACCCTTTTGAGCCAAGTTCTAATCCAACCCAAATTGGATTGAAACATCAAGCTCATACCATGACCATTGATCACCCAGGATGATTGCCATTAAAACAAAGTCAACTTGATCATTTGACTAAGTCAACCCTTTAGCCCAAATGAACCAAAACTAGCCAAAACTTGCCTTACACTAATTTGGTTGAAACCATTGATTCACTTCAACTCATGATCAATGTTTGAACATTACCTGACCATCAATTAGGACTAACTGGTTGATTAACCCCAGCCCAAATTGAGCTAAAGGGTCAATTTGGCCTAAATCCAAATTAAATCTAAATTGATTCAAACCAAAGACTACATTCATCTTCAATTAGCCAATTGAACATGAATCAACCCATAAAATAAGCCAATTTGGCCAAGTTTGGTCAAGTTTGTCAACTTGACTCATTTGACCCATTTGATTCTAAATGTGCCAAAATTAATTCTAGGCCAAATTAAATCAAATTGATCATACCAAAATACTTCAAATCATTATTTGAACCTAACTTAAGCCTTGGTTTGACCCAATTTGACCAACGGTCAACCTAACCCAACATGATCTAGTGTGACCCAAATAACCCAAATTGAGCCAATTCCTTTGAAACCAATCCATGGCATCTTGAGAGCTGATCAAACCCAACCCAAACCCACTTGGGATCAGCCCAAAATCAGCCTAAACTCAATCAAATCCCTTATGGATCTTTCACCACATAGAATTCCACACAATCTCACACAATCCCTCATTCCCCATCACTTGCATTAAATGAAGACTGACTGCACAACCCCAAAGAAAGACTTTGGAGCTAAATCCAAAGTCCCCAATCAGCCATCACCTCCCAACCATCTCCCCATCAGCATTTAATGGTGATTTTCGGCCATCCTAAAAACACAGGAAATTGAAGCTTCCAAGAGCTGGCTCCTGCATTCATTTACTCTCCAAAAGCTCCCCCAAGCAACTATCAACCATTTCCCCACTTCTCTTGAGCTAAAAATACCAAAAATTGGGTAGATTTCGGTGAAGAGGCAGCGACTATTGGTGAACACAACATTCCAAGGGTAAACAAAAGTCTACATTTATTCTGAAGCTTTCTCTTACATCTAGGAGGGTGCTTGAACCAACACCGACATCAAAAATCATCTCGGTGAGGTAATTTTGCCAAACTTTAGTTGGCCATAGGATCTCTTATTTATGATGATTCTTGGATGATTTTAGGAATTTCTCTTAGAAATCCCTTGTATCCTTCATCTTATACAATCCTAATGTAAAAGTAGAAGTTTTCTAATGAGAATCGATGCGAAATCGAGCCCAATTAGACCCCATTCTGTCAATTTCATGATTTTCGTCTCTTCAGGAGACTAATTTTTGTGAAATCCTTGTGTTCTATCATTCAGGTGATGGCGATGATTCTATCGATCACCCTTTCATATAGATTAGCGCGAATAGGTCTCCCCATGGTCAGGCGATTCAATCACGGTCGGATCGTAACGGTTTCTTGCTCATTTGCCACCAAATGGCGGCGTCAATCCGCGGTGCATTGGCACGGCCGTTCATGGATCGCGTGGCATCACATTGCCACGTTAGCACCATGCGGTGCTGACTGGGTTAAGTAGGAAATTCGGTCATTTTTTGCTTTTAAAATTATTAAAATCTCCTAAAACTTCAAAAATTTATAGAAAATAAAATACTTAACTAAAGTTTCCAAGTTAAATCTCATTGGATTCGATTTTTTGAGAGGAATCCAATAAATCTAAAATCCCCAAATTTCACTGAATATTTCGAGCTTAATGAGAGTTTTAGTGAAAATAAAATTTCACTAATTATATAAAAAAAATATATCACGTTGATATGAAATTTTCAGAGATTGAAATTAAAGCTAAAATACAAATTTCATAAAAATTTCAAGACAAGATGAGTTCTAGATTGAGAGATATGAAATTTTGAAGTTCAGATTATCTATCTTAATAAAATAAATCAAATAAAAATTTAAAAAATTACAAAAAAATCTTCAAAATAGCTTAAATTACTTGAGTTAACATCTAAGATCCTTGAAAAAGTGATAAGATTTTTTGAAGCTTAATAAACCTAAAATAAACATTTAGGATTAAAATTTAATAAATTAAAGGCTTAATTAAAATTAAATTCATAATAATCTAAATATTAAATCAAAATTAGAAATAGAATAACACTTAAGGGGCTATTGGGGATCAATTTTGTTTTTTGTTTTTTATTTTTATTTTTATGTTGTTTTTGAAAATATGTTTGTTTAGAGTATTTTTATGTGATTTTATTTTTTATTTTCAAAAATAAAAAATATTATTTTTAAAAATACTCAAAACATCTAAAAAAGATGTTTTAAGTGTTTTTAAAAAATTAAAGTACAATCAAACAAGTTTTATTTTTAACAAAACATAAATAAAATAAAATAAAATAAAAAACAAAAAACAAAAAACAAAAGTGATCCTAAACGGCCCCTAAGCAATCATGAATCAAACCTCAAATTAGAAAAATATCGCATAATCTTTAAATAAAATTAAATTAAACATAACTAAACCTAACTAAGTTAATGAAACTCAATTTAATGATTACATTTTGAATTAAACTCATAATTAAACAAATAATGAAACTATAATATAAATCAAATTAATCTAAATATACTTATATCAAACATCAAATCTTAATCATATAAAATCACTTAATAAATTGAAGTAAATTGAACATTGATTAGTCACTAAACTCTAAATTAAATTAATTATAAATCCAATTCATCCTAGTTAATCACTTAATACTAATAAACTTAAATCAAATAAAGCTAAGGTAAACTTAATCAAATTAATATATAACTAAATCACATCTAATCCATTAGAACAAGATAACTAATTAACCATTAAATGTATGAACCTAATAACTAAATTAAAGATAAATTCATAATTAAAGTATTAAATGAAATTAAATAAACATAATAAATGAATGAAATCAAATAAAACTCTAATCATAAATAATCAAACTTAATTGAAATAAAATAAATAAAGAATAAATAAATAATTAATTCGCGTAAGCTAATCAAACAACAATAACAACAATAATAATCCTTTAATCAAATCAAATTCAAGTAAAACACTTAACTAAATTTATTAAATCAAATCTCTCAAATATGGGAAATTAAACCATTAATTTCTAATTAAATAAATATTTAATTAATATAATAATTTAAAATTGAATTATCCTTAATCAAATCTAATTAATTAAACATCTAATTAATACAAACTTAATGAACTAATCGATCATCTTAATGAACAAAACATATTTAAATAAACCACATTAAAACTAATCCTTAAATCAAACTCAAATCAAACGCTTAATTAATATACTAATTAATTTGATAACACCTCTTAAATAAGCTAATTAAGTTAATTAAATTAATCATATTAAACCTAAGCTTAATCAAACATAAATTTAAAACTAATTAAAATGAATGCCAATCAAATCCTAAATTAATCCTGAATCATTAAGTCATTAATTACATCATTAATATAAGCAAATATGAAACCAAATTAAAAATTAAACAAATCTTTATTTAGTTTAATAATTAACCTAATCATACTTCTTAATTAAACTAATTATATAACCACATTGAACCTAAGCAAACCCATAAATTAAAAAGCTAATCAGATCAAATTAAATTAAATTAAGAAAGACTCATAAGTTTAATACATAATCAAATTCAATCTAATTCAACCTACTTAAATAAGATAAACTAATCAACTATTAAATGTATGAATCTAATAATTAAATTGAAAAATAAAATCAAATACAAACTAAACTCTAATAAACATGATAAATGAATGAAATTAAAACAAAATTCCAATCATAAGTAATCAAACTCAATTAAATCAAAACAAACTTTCAACTCATTTAATACAATCAAACTATAAATAAATGAACCATAATCAAATTAAATAAACATGAAATTAAAACTAAACTCAAAAGTCATCAAACCATATCCAAATTCCAATCAATATAAAAATAACTAAACCCTTAATTAAATTTCAAATAAAAGATCCTATTAAAGTTTAATCAAATCATAAGTTAATTGGAATGCATTCACTAATCTAAATCAAACTTAAATGAGATAATAAAAATCAATGAATTTAAAGAACATCAAAATGACATAAATTATGTGAAATTAAAATCTTAAATTAAAATCCAATTGGAAAAGAAATTAGTTATTAAATTAAAGGATATTGAATTATCAAAATTTAAATAAATCAAAACATCTAATATAAAATTAATCAATAAAAATACATGAAATTAGACAAACTTAAACTTTATTAGATACTAATTTAAAGGATATTGAATAATCAAAATTTAATTAAATCAAAACATCTAATATGAAATTAATCAATCAAAAATACATGAAATTAGACAAACTAAAACTTTATTAGATATTAATTTAAAGGATATTTGAATTATCCAAATTTAATTAAATCAAAACATCTAATATGAAATTAATCAATCAAAAATACATGAAATTAGACAAACTTAAACTTTATTAAATATTAATTTAAAAGATATTGAATCATCAAAATTTAATTAAATCGAAACATCTAATCCAAAAATAATCAACCAAAATTTATGAAGATGAAATAAACTCAAATTTTAAAATAAATCAAATCAAGCAAATATTAATCAAATCAAATCAATCACATAAATTCAAATGGTCTAATTAAGATACTTACCGACCTTGGGTAGACTCTTAAGTGCTCAATACCCTAAGAGAATTCTAAGGAAATTATAACTATCCTACATGTGCGGGAGAGTTATAAGAGTACTTGATTAAACCCTTTAGCTTAACTAACAAATAATTGTGAACTAATTCCAAAAGCATGTGCATATCATATTGGCTCAAAATTACTTGGATAATCATGATAAGGTGGTATAGGAAAGGGGTAATTAATGGACTTAACTCATATTACAACATAATTAACCCATGAAACTAACCTAATTACCTTTTTCATTAAACTAAATTAAACCACAAATATGGGAATGGACTAAGATCAGCAAACTTTCCCTCATTTCATTAGATCAAGTCAAAACATAAAATGAAAGATAGCGTTAACAAACTTTGATTTTATTTAAATGCTTTTATTTAATATGATTGTCCTTAGGAATTAGTTTGATTGAATGAGATTATATGTTTATATTTAGTATTTCCTTTCCAATCATGTTAAATATTATATGTCATTTGAATCATTCATTCATGTCTTTCAAAAATAAATCAAATGAAATTTTCTTTATGTTAAACTTGCATGTGTTGAATTAAATTTATAATATGTGTGGCTATTATCACTATTAAATCAAAGTTATTTTTAAAAATTTATAAATAAACTATAATATTTGGGTGATAATAGTTATAAATATCTATAAGCATGCATGTGTCTATAGCTTAGAACATGTGATGTGGAGTTCTCTTTATTTTGTCTACATGGATTTACAAAAAGTTTGAATGTTAAAAAATGTAGTCCATTTGAAAAGGACACAACATTTGTTTGCATTCATTCCTTTGTATTTCTATGTTAGAATTTAGATAGAACTTTAACTCACATGTATAAATAATTCAATTGAAAGAAATATAACTTTCACAAGATTTTTCTATTATTATAGTCATTTATACATTCATGTGTACTTAAGAATAGTGAATATATCTAGTCTGAATATTCTGGGGATGAGAGGCTTTAAGCAGCCCTAAGGAGGTCTTTGCCTCACTCCCCTGGTTTAACAATGATGAAGTATTCACTTAAAACTTTTATACACTCGTATGTGCATTTAGCTAATGAATAAAATCTCCTTTTAATTGAAAGAAATACAATTTTTGCATAATTTTTTCATTCTTGTAGTCATTTGTACATCCATGTGTATTTAAGAATAGTGGGTATATCTAGTCTGGACATTCCGGAGAAGCGAGGCTTTAAGTAGCCCCAAGGAGGTCCTTATCTCACTCCCCTAATTAACAATGACAAAGTACTTTCTTAAAACTTTATACACTTGTATGGAAATTTAGCTAATGAGTGAAAATCTCATTTTCTACAAAATACACATATGCATCTTTCATTTAAAGCGTGCTAAAATAAATATGTTAAATGTGTAGTTATACTTGAAGTAAGTCATATGCATGCTACATGTGATGGAAAGGAGTAACTTGATGTATGCCATATGGTAGTAATTCAATTAAGTTAATCTTAAGAAGCATTTCATATTGAATGGAATCATTTAAAGTGAACCTAAACTTAGGATTAAATTAAAATATATAATAAGTCATTCACTAAAGAGAATCAAATTAAATCAACATGCTTTAGAAAGTGGCTTAGGGTGGGGATGAAAAAGGTCAACCTCTTTTCTTCTCTTTACAACACTTAGTTGCTAAGTGTAGGCCATATGAAATAAAAGAAAACACTAAGTCAAATTCTCAAATCAATTAAACCACTTAAATGAAATCAACCTCTTATGATTAAACATCCTTTTACATGTAGAAAAGCATAACTTTAATGCCTAGTTAGGACATACCACACAAGACTTAATACACACATTAGATTAAGTCACCACTTCTAGCTTTATGTTAAGATGGTGCATGATGTGATGTATATTTTATTTTATTATGTATTATTTTAGATTGATGTTAGGGTGTATGTATTCATAGACTAGATGTAAGGTCGTGATTAACTTAATTATATTTTTGTAGGGATTAAGGGCTACTGAAAAATAAATATAAATGCTCTCTTTGCAGGTTTCTTAAGCCCATAAGCATAATCCAAGTTAGGACAGGTGGGCTTGGTTACCCATGTGCAAGGTGCTAAGTCCAATTTATAAATATAACTGCTTGGATTGTATGTATGTATGTTCAACTAATACTTATTTTGCAGGTGTAGTTAGATTTATTTTTCTTATTTTAATATAATTTTGCATTAGGAATTATGATTAGTGTTATGGGGGATTAGGATGAGCATTAGCTAGAAGGTTTAGTCCTGGGGTGCGATGTGATGCCTTGAAGCCCACCAAATCAATGGAGGAAATGAAGAAGACAAGAAGAATAATGAAGATGTGAAGACCCCCCATAGCATTCATTCATTTGTAATTGTAACTATTTTTTCATTTTCTAGGTTGTATAAGGGTAGAGCTCGACTACCAATCTTTTCTTTTTAGGTTGTACGGTGGTACCCGACCGCACCGGCCTTTCATTTTTTTGTACTAGTGTTATAAAATTGTTTGATGTTTTGTTTAGTTTATGTAATGAAAACCAACATGCTTTTCATAGTTTCTTATATGCTTGATGTTTGAATGTGTTGCCTGGATACGATTAGGCTCTTAGGATAAAATTAATTTTTTTATCCCAATTAATCACTTATAATTAAAAATTCTTGACAACTCATGACCTCATCATAAAGCCTAGGTTTTAAATAAGATAATTAAAAGATTTAGCAACCTCTTTGTTGAATGTTGTATGTTTAACATCATGCATTCATATTATCTCACTCTTGTTAAGAGAGGGTTTCCACCCTTGCACGATAGGTGATTAGGTCCATTATAGGGTGGTGATTTCTATCTTTCGAGATAGTGCACCATTTCTTAATGTCATACCCAATCACTTCAATAAGTAACCCCTAAGATTTTGGTGTCCCACATCTTAAAAATAAACACCACAAGGAGATCAAGAGAAACTTGAATTATGGAGGTCAACCTTAGAGTTTAAAGGTTTTCATTTAAGTGTATCTAAAATTGAATATATTAAGTGTAATTTTTGTTGTAAAAGATCTAGTGATAAAGTGGTGACATTAGGAGATCAAGTCATTAAAAAGAATGAACGTTTTTGATATTTCGGGTCTATTGTTCAAAATGATGGTGAAATAGTTGGGGTTGTTATTAGTAGAATTCAAGTTGAATGGTTGAGATGGAGGAACACATCTATTATATGATATAAAGGTAATGCTTAGAATTAAGGAAAAATTATATAAGATGACAGTAAAATATGCAATGATTTATGGTGCAGAATGTTGGCCAATAAAAAGAAGCTTAAAATTAAGTGTTGTAGATATGAGAATGCTTAGGTGGATGAGTTGTGTTACTCTTGTAGATAAAATGTGAAATGAAAATATATACATAAAAAAAGTTGGAGTAGCTCTAGTGGTATATAACATTAGAGAGAGTCACCTTAGTTGGTTTCACCACATAAAGCGTTAGCCATCTGGTGACCCAGTTAGAAGAGTAGATGTATTAAATTTACCTTATGTTAAGAAAGTTAGAGGTAGACCCAAAAAAGACTTGATTATGATGTATAAAAATAATCTTAATTTATTAGAATTAAATGATAAATTACCACTTAATATGACATAATAGAGAAGAAGGATACATATAGCCAACCCCACATAGAGATAAAGGCTTGAGGTTTATTGCTGTTTTTGTTCCTCTCTTATTTATTTGGTGAAATTTTAATCTACCCAAAGACTTGTCATTAAAACATATTCTCTCTTAGCTTCATTATTCTCCTTCTTCATATTTTCTCTCTTGAGATCTGCATGACTATCCAAATGATTTAGAGTGGATATAAATTTAAAATACTTAAATAAAAGGTAAGATTAAATTTTGAAAGTTTTATAATTATACCATTTCAACTTTAATTATTTTAATCAAATGCTTCAAATTTTGATGAAAATATTAATCATAATAATATAATGACAATTTTTGACACCTTGCGTGTCATGCATTTTAAAATGAAGGGGTAGTTAGGTCATTTATAAAAAGACACAATACCTTTTAGACGAAATAAGAAAATATTTATTTGTATATTATTTATAAAAAAATTAATTAAAATATTAAAAGAAACTTATAAATATCATTCATTTTAAAAGTAGAGGGGAATTCATGGCATGTGGTGCCTTAAAAGTGAAGAAAAATTTTAAACTCTTTAAAGTTAATAAAGGAAATTTTGTTTGATTTATAAATAAATTAATTAAAAATTCTATTTCAACACATAAAAATAAAATAAATTATGTAAATTATAATAACATTTTAAACTCCATTCAAATAAATTTTTAGACATCAAATAATTAGAAATGTAATGAAAGTCGACTTAACATAATTAAGATAATATATATTGTTATTTGCTTTTTTTGGAAACATCCCATAATTATTTTATATGTTAACTAAATATTATAATTTATTATTCATTATTTATTATTATTCCACTAATCATATGATGATAATATGTTATGGATAGTGTAAGATTTTGTTGATTCTTATAAATAAAAAAGAATGATTTTGGAAGTATTCAATAATGGATGGTTGAAAATGAAATTGTATGAAATTAGCTCATCAAGTTTGTTAAATTAAGAATGGTGATGCAATAAAGCTTGCCTTTCTCACAAGTGATTAACAACTTAGCGTAGCCTTCTTATTCTTGGCCTTGTCCAAAGAAGCTCAAAATGGGCATATAAGTAAATAATTAAGGTTCAACATTAACTTAATTGAAAATATATTTGAAAATGTTGCGTATAAAACTTTGCATCAATCAAGATGCTCCTAATCTTGAATTTAATAGTTTGTGCAAAAATAAAGATGAAATTATAGTATAGTTTGGTCAATCAGTGTTACAACAGTCAGTGCAAAAATAAAGATGAAATGTTATAGAAGAATGAATTAGTGACAACATTAACCTCTAACTCAACTCTTTTGAAGTTGGACTACCTCAATAATCAATCCTTATTCACTGCACTATGGAAGAAAATTAACAATCATGTGACATAGTTGGTAAGTGTGGTGTTTATTTTTGGATGCATATAAGGAAAACCATGCAGATCTGAGGGGGTACTCAATAAAATGATCGGGTATGACATTGAGGTATGAAGTACTATCTTGAAAGATAGAGACATCACCCTTCAATGGATAATCATCTAATGAGGACTCCTAAGGTATGATGAGTTTTCGAATATATTAGAGATATTTTCCCTTCTTTACATGGATGAATAAAATAGGGTTTACATTAAACCAATTTCTAAAGTTCCTTATGGGGGGAAGCCCCCATAGTTAATTACATCCTAAGGAAGGTGAGTTCCATAGGAATACTCTCGATTAAAGTAGATAATTATTATCTCCAAATATTTCATGGATAAGACTATCAATAAATTAGTTATATTTGAAAAATCAATCGGGATAGGCCAAAGGAGAGACTTATTATCGAAGCCAAAGGAGAAGAGTAGGGGATGCTCATGATGCTAGGAAACCTAGTGAGCATTCTAATCTATCCTATATTTAGGCTTTATATGTCTAAAATTGAAGAGAATTATTTATTTGATTTGAATTTTATCAGATTGATACTGCTTATAATCCAACAATACAAGATTGCAGAAATTCTTATAGCCCAAAGAAAGTAGCAACCTCAGATCCTAAATCTTGGGGGCCTAGGAAAAAGCCAAAGCATAACCTAAATCTAAGCAAAAATGGGTATATGGTTTACCTCCATAAGAGAGGGTAAATCACCTGACTGCAGGACTTATAACCGCCTGGAGTGGCAGCCAACTAACTCCTCCTATGCTTTAAAGCCATGTAGGCAAGTCATTTGATTTTGCAATATAGTTGAGTTGCTATTATTTAGAAAGAAACTAAAGTATTTAAACCCACTCCCTAAGAGACTAGAGCATGAGTGGTATGAGAGAATAGTAATGACTTAGTCCAATGAAAATCTTTTTAATTTTTATTTGATTTTGACTCTTCATTTTGACAAAGGTCATAAGATTTTTGTATGTCTAAATGCATGTTGAAATGAGTTATGGGCTAAATCAAGATAGAAGAGGGTGAAGCTTCGTCGGTAGGGGGTTCTCTCATAGGTCAAGCTCTCTATATGTGTAAGGATGGAGGTCCTCATTTTACAAGAGTGATTCAAGATGATATGTGTGGTGTGAGACATACAACATTCAGCTAAGAGGTTGCTAAATCTTTTAATTATCTTGATTTAATGCCTAGGCTTTATGTGTGGTTATGAGTTATTTAGAAATTTAATTATGAGTTATAGTTGGGTAAAAAATTTATTTTTCTCTAAGAGCCGAATAGAATCCAGGCCACACATTAAATCACCATTCATAAAAAAATAATAAAGAGGCATGTCATTTTTATTGCGCAATTTTAAACCAAACATCAATCAATTTTAAAAATCTAACACAAAAGAATAAAAGACCGGTGAGATTGGGTACCGTCGTACAACCAAAAAAGAGAAATAGGTAGCCAAGCTCTACCCTTATACAACCTAAAATATAAAATAATAATTACAAATTACAAATGATAGATGTTATGGGGTCTTCATATCTTCATGTCTCCATGTCTTTTCTATTTCTTCCATCTTTTACTTCTTTTGATTTAGTAGGCTTCAAGGCATCACATGGCACCCCAGGGCTAACCCTTTTGGCTAATGCTTATCCTTAACCCCCATAACACTAATCCTAATTCCTAATATAAAATTACATTAAAAATAGAAAAAGTAAATCTAACTACGCCTGCAAAATAAGTGTTAGTTAAACACACCATACAACAAAAGTAATTATATGAATAATTTAGACTTAGCACCTTGCACATGGGTGACCAAGCCCACATGTCTTAATTTGGATTATGCTTAGGGGTTAAGCAACCTACGAAAGAGAGCATTTATATTTTTTTCTAAGCACCCCTTATACATAATCTCTTATAGAAACATGATTAGGCTAATCACGGCCTAACATCCAGTCTACGAAATATACACTCTAACATCCAGTCTAAAATAATACATCACAAAATAAGACATACATCACACCATGCACCGTCCTAACATAAAGCTAGAAGTTGTGACTTAATTTTAATGTGTGTGTATTAAGACTTATGTGGTATGCCATAATTAAGCTTTGTTATGATTTTCTAAGTATGAAAGGATGTTTAATCATAAGAGGTTAATGTCATTTTAAGTGGTTTAATTGATTTGAGAATTTTACTTAGTGTTTTCTTTAATTTCATTTGGCTTACACTTAACAACTAAGTGTTATAAAGAGAAGAAAAGAGAGGATTACTCTCTTTCAACCCTAGCTTAAGTCATTTCTAAAGCATGTTAGTTAGGTTTAGTTCTCTTTAGTGAATGCTTATTACACATTTTAATTTAGTCCTAAGTTTAGGTTCACTTTAAATAATTCTATTCAATATGAGAGACATCTTAAGGTTAATTTGATTGAATTACCATCACATGGCACATGTTCATCCATTACTTTCCCTCACATGTAGCATGCATATGAATATGTTTCTTTTAACACACTTTGAATGGAAGATGCATAAGTATATTTTGTAGAAAATGGATTCTCACTCCTTAGCTAAATGCACATTCAAGTGTATAAAAGTTTTAAGCAAGTACTTCGCCATTATTAAACCAGCAGAGTGAGGTAAAGAACTCCTTGGGGCTACTTAAAGCCTTGCATCCCTGGAATGTCTAGACTAGATATGCCCATTATTCTTTAATACACATGAATGTACAAATGACTACAAAAATGAAAAATTATGCAAAAAGTTGTATTTCTTTCAATTGAGTTATTTATACATGTGAGCTAAAGTTCTATCTAAATTCTAATCATGGAAATACATAGGAATTGAATTCAAACAAATGTTGTGTCCTTTTCAAATGGACTATACACTTTTAACATTTAAACTTTATGTAAATCCATATAGATTAAAGAAAGAGAACACCATATCACATGTTCTAAGCTATAAACATATGCAAGCTTATAAATATCTATAACTATCATTACTTCAAATATTATAGTTGACTTATAAATTTTTAAAAATAATTTTATTTTAATAGTGATAATAGCCACACATTTTATAGGTTAATCAACACATGCAAGCTTGGCATAAAGGGAATCATTTTATTCAATTAATTTTGCAAGAGATGAATGCATGAATCAAGTGACATACAACATTTAATATGATTGGAGAGAAATAAATAAATACAAACATGTAATCTCATTTAATTAAATTAACTCCTAAGGACAATCATATTAAATAAAATTACTTAAAATGAACCAAAGCTTCTTAATGTTTTCTTTCATGTTTAATTTCATTTAAAGTGTGTGAGAAGAATGTTTTCCAATTCTAATCCCATTCCATGTTTGTACGTTAATTTGATTTAATGAGAGGTAATTAAGTTGATTTTAGGGATTAATTAAGTTAAGCTATGAATTAAATCAATTAATTAACTATGTTATCTTAAGGTAATTAATCAAATGATTATGAGCCAATGTAATATGCAAATGAATTGAAAAGTAAATATCAATGATCCTATGAAATGAAAGGGGCCTAATGCAGTTAGCTCACAATCTTTGATTAATTAAACTTAAAGAACTTAATTACTTTCAAGATTTTTCCACACATATGGGTAAATCATAATTTCATTAAATCTCTTTAGGCTATAAAACACCTAAAGATCTACCGATGAATCAATTAAGGAAAATCTAATTTATTTTTGAAATTTAATTAAGCTAATTAAGTAATTAATTTATTAATAATTCCTAATTAATTTCTCTTGAAAAGTAAAGGAAACTTAGGGGAAAGATTAGGAAAAATGACCCAATCAAATTCCCTAAACCTCCCTACTATTAATCAGTGCCAAATGAGTCTAATTAATTAGTAAATTTACTATTCATATACTTAATTACTCATTAATTAAGTTAAGAAGGTAATTAGGGCTTAATTAATCAATTTTCCCAATTAATCAACTAATAAATTTCAAGAAAAATGGGGGAGGCATAGATTATACCCCTAAGCAACCTCAAAAAAATTGAAACTAATTGGATGATTAATTAGGTTAATTAAGTTTTTAATTAAACTCTAATTAAGTCAAAATACTATTCAAATTAATCAAGGATAATTTTAATGGATTCCCCTCTGAATACCTTTAAAATGAGCCCTTATTTATATTTTTTAGATTTTTCTATAATTAGTTATGGATCATTATCATTAAAGTTTTAGCCTTGAAATCCACTTAATTAGCCTTAATTAAGCCTAATTCCACCGATGCCATGTGGCGCGCTAATGCGGTGTGCTTTCCACATGGTGATGTGAGATTGATTATTTAAGTTGTCCCTTCCGCGGCTGACTCGGCAGGATGTGGTTTCCCCATGATCAAATCGCGATGCTAAAGGAAAAATCAAGCATATCTAACATGATTTGATCAGAGCTGTCCATTCCAATCATGCAAAATAGATGATCCATGATCCTTCTTCCTGCGAGCGATGAACGACAGAGTCTGTCCACCATGGATCGCTCGATCTGAGCTCACCTGAGCTTAGATGAACTTTAAAATTATCCCAAACCATCAAGGATGGGATCCACACACATCCAACAATCAAGATTAACTCCCATGCAGATTCTCTTCACAAAAGACCACAAAAAATTCTTTATTTTTTAGTTTTGAGAAATTACCTCGTTGGAACTCAAGACCGGTAGTGGGATCGACGAAGGTAGCTTCGTCTAGTAGAGACGAGGCCCTATTAAGCACACAAGCCAAATTCCTCTTGTTTACTTGATGAACCAACTTTCATCAATTTGGAGCTTGTGATGAACTCCTAGCTCGGTGGGTTTAGAACTCGAGGGAAGCTTTGGGTAGCCTCGACAAGGTGTGTGGATAGGCAATTGAAGTTTGGTTAAGGGAGGAAGAAGTTTGGATCGAAGAGGGGTGCCCAGTTTTGGACTTGCTCCGGAAGGAGAAATTCGAAGTGGGGAGGCTTTAGGGAAGCTTTGAAGAGTGCTAAGGAGTTTTATTTCTCTCTTGGGAGCTCAGAGGAATCAAATGCCAGTCAAATCTGAATTGAATTGAGGGGGTATATCTCTCAATTTGTTGAGGTGGATGGACAGGATTGTCTCCCATTTTTCACCCGGCCAGCCACCACCAGGGCACCGGAGTGGTCTCCATCATGTCCAAATGCCTCGTCTTGGTTGTAGGAAGGAGTGGGGGGGGGCTCAAGGCTTGATTTGGTCTGTTATCCTTCCTTGGATTTATTGGGTGGTTGGTTTGCAAGGGAGGTGAGTTAACTCACCTCCCTTTGGTCTAAGGTAAGTTCTAGCCCATTTAGGGTGGGCTAGGGGGTTAGGTCAGGCCCTAAAATGGGATGAGTGAGAGCTGTCAAGTGATGGGAGAGTGGACTTTGCCATTTTTGGGTGGAATCCTCTATAAAGAGGGTTTGACCAATGGGAAATGGCTTGGATTGGACTTATTTGGCTTTTGGACTGACTTTAGGCTAACCCAAGATGGGTTAGGGTCAAGTTTGGTCAGCCTCTAATGGGTCATGGGTTGGTTTCATGGGGTTTGACTCAATTTGGATCATATGGGTTCAATTTGAGCCATGTTGGGTTAAGTTGATCAATTGATTAAATTAGGTAAAACCAAGGCTTGGTTTAAGTTCAAATGACGATTTGAAGTATTTTGGTCAAAGTGGTTTCAATCAATTTGGCCTAAGTTTGATTTTGGCTTATTTGGATTCATAAAGGTCAAATGGGCTAAGTTGACCAATTTGACCAAATTGGCCAAATTAGCTTAGGTTGGGTGTTGGTTCAAGTTCAATTGGTTAATTAAAAATAATTATAGGCTTTGGTTTGAATCAATTTGGATTTAACCATTTGGCCTTTTAGGTCAATTTGGGCTAGGTTGGTCAATTGGGCTAGGTTGGGTTCCATTGACCAAATTGGAGCTTTGGTCAAGTTCAATAATGAATTTGGAATGAACTTGAGCTATTAATTTTGTCAATTTGACCCATTTTGACCTTTTAGGTCAATTTGGGTCAACTTGGGTCAAATGACCAATTGGGTTTGGTTTGGCTCAATTGATGGTCAAGTCATGTTCAATCATTGATTATGAGTTGATGTGGATCAATGGTTCTAATCAATTTGGTGTATGGTGAGTTTTGACTAGTTTAGGTTTCATTTGGGCTAAGGGTTGAAGTGGTCAAATCAATGATCATGATATGGTTTGGATGGGTTTAATCCAATTTGGGTTGGATTAGAACTTGGTCCATATGGATTCTTTTGGCCACCTTGGGTCAAGTGGACCTAAGTGTGCCAATTGGCTTAGTTTTGGCTTGATTAAGGTTTAGTTGGATTTATATATGAGCTTAGGGTTGAAATATAAATCCAATTACAATCAATTTTGGCTATGATAGGTTTTGGTTCATTTAGGATTTTCAAGTCAAAAGGGCTAAGTTAGGCTTGACTTGGGTTGATTTCAATTTGGCTAAATGATTGTAGGTTTCATTTATATTTGGATAGATGACTGAATGATTGATTCAATAGAAAATCCATTGATTTTGGCTTGATTTGGAAGGGTTTTGGCCAATTCAAGGAAATTGGCTTAAAGAGTCCAAATTGGGCTTTGATTTGATCTTAGGTTTGGTTTTGACCATTTGAATTTATATTTCATTTATATTTATAAATATAAATGAGGATATAAATGATTCATGAAAATCACTTGAGTTTGGAGTGATTTGCAAGCAAATTTGACTAAGCTTGGAGGTAAGTCAAAGGAGCTTAGAAGGAAATCAATTTAGTTTGATTTGATTTTAATCATTAGAAGGTGGGTTTCATTTATATTTGTGAATATAAATGATTGAATAATTGATTTGTAAAGAAACCAATTAATTTTGGATTGATTTGGGTTAAGATTTGATTAAGCTCATGGAGGTAGGTCCATATAGCTTAAGAAGGGTCTTGGTTTGGTTTAGTTTTGATCGTTTGAGTTTATATTTTATTTATATTTGTGAATATAAATGATGGAATAATTGATTTATAAAGAGATCAATCAAGTTTGGGTTGATTTAGGTGGAGATTTGGCTAATGTTTGTGAGAATGGATCATATGGCTTATGAAGGATTTTTGGAGCTTGAATTTTATTTTGGATTTCAATCATTTAGAATTGAGTTTGGACTTAGATTTGATAGAATATTGAGGGGTTGAATTAATCTTGGAGAAGATCAATTGAATTTGGGTTGAATTGTATTTGGCTAAGGTTAAGGTCATGGAATCTAATCATAGGGTTTATGAAGAATTTTGGGAATTTGATCATGAGATTGATTGTGGGTTTTGGGAATTGGATTTTGAATTTGAACTTGAAGTTGGGGTTTGATTTGAGGAGGAAAGCATAGATTGGGTCAATGCCATAGGGTAGATATAGATCCCTTATATATAATATACTCCTATGACTAACCCTTCTAAGTCTCTAAGCTTAGGTTAAGTGTTCAGCTAATCACCAGAAGTGTCATAGGACTAAGGAGCTCTTAGTGTCTATAAGAGTCCTAGATCTATGCTGAGGAGGTTGAAGACTCACTCTAAAAGTGAGGTCAACAACAAGATGTAACTTTCTTTTTAATAATCTAATACATTCATCTTGCACTTCAATGATAATTAAGCCTCCATAATGTGTATAAAGAAAGTGTTTATAGATTGAGCCTAATGTTTAATTTGTTGTTTAAAAAGAGAAAATTTATAAGATTCATCAATTTGAAACACAATTGAGATAACAAACCTTGGGAAATAGTGATGTTGACACCTAATTGATATGACCTATTTTCATTCATGAGGTAGTCGAAGAATAGCTTGTGAGTTGCACTCAAAGTTTTCATGGATCATCTTTATTAAATAATCATCCATGTTCTTTAAGTTTCTAGAAATCACCCAATCTTTATTCTGGAAAGAATTATCATGATCATTAGGGCAATCTAATTATTGTTCTTGGTTTTTGACATTGTCATGCTCACTTTATATAAAAAAATAATCTAGACCTTATTTATAAAGTGAAGGACCCCAAGATGCAAAAAGGAGATACAAATGCTTAATCATAGAGAGTTGGTCCATATAAATATAACCAAATCTTTTTGAGCTAAGAAGGGTGAATTGATTTGAGCTATTGAAATGTAATTCACATGGGTGAGAGAGAGAAAGAGAGAAAGAAATTCCAACTCATAGTTTGAATTTATTTAAGATATTTTCTCTACATGTGCTTGAGATTTTACTTTCTTTTATCAACACAGATTAAGTTTGATGTTATACAATTGGGAACAAGAAAATGTTACATAAAAGAAATAATACACTCAAGTTGTAGCTAATTTAATAGCTAGCAAGTTATGTTGGAAGTTGGCTCCATATATGTGAACTATATGCAAAGTACCAGGTACTCTCTATAGTACTAGGTAATAAGTTTAGCCTAACTCTTAGGTGGCTCATCAAAATTGAGGCTTCTAAGTGGGTTCTTGATAGGCAAGACTTTGATTAACTTTTGAGTAAGCGATCTGTATGACCAAATTCAATTTCAATTGGTTAAATAAGAAGCAACTTCTCAGATCCAAGTCAAGTCACCATCTTGACTTCGTTAACCTATTCGAAGAGAATATGTATGCACTCTATAAACTTAATTCCATGCAATTTAAAAGCCTCTATAACCTATAATTATGATTATCTTTTCATTAAATCATAATCATGCATAAAAAAATTTTCATACATAATTAACATTTAAATAATCTTAAATGCAATTATAATTAAAAAGAATAATGATTATTTCTTAAGCAATATAAAGTTTACCTAATCCCTATTTAGTGTGGGTCCATGCACTCTGCTCCTATAATGATTGATGATTTAAAACCTAATGCTAGCATGGCCGTAGGTTAGGTCAACCACGTGATAGTGAAATATTTAACTATCATTTAAAATGCTAGCATAAAAAAATCCCATGTTAGTATTAATTGCATTTATCTGCCCAACAATCAAGAATAATTTATTTTTCCCCCCAGCTCATACCTATACATATAATAATAATAATAATAATAATAATATAGTAATAAGAGGCAGACAGCTTAAATTTTGAAGAATAATTAAAAATATTTCAAAAATATTTATAAAAATAAACGGTTTCAAATTGAACCATTATAAGTGAAGATGATTTTAGCTAGGCATAAAAAAGTAGGCACGTGACTAGGATGGCCCAAAATAAGATATTTTGGGCGGGTCAATGTGACCATATCACGACAAGGTTAAAAAAAGGAAAAAAAAAACATCTGTAAATAGTAATTTTAGTTAAACCTTATTTTAAAGTATTCATTAAAATAGCGATGAGAGATGCTAATTTCTCTGATTAAAACTGTTGCTACTTTTTATTAAAAATATGTCTGAATAATTAATTTTAATGAAATAATTAGCTATATAAACATTACTCGTAATTTAAAAAAGATATAACTAAAATTACAATTAATTGTAATTAAAAATATACTTTCAAAAAATAAAGAATATGAATCATACTTAATATTTAATAACGTTACCTTAAAAAATCAATTTAACTAAAAAAAATATAAAAGTGAATTCAATGAGAATCCAATTTGACCCGACGGGCCTAATGCTCAGGTCACTATAATACATGCAACCAGTCGAAGAATAATTATTGCACATATTTAAAAGGTTTCAACTTTAAAAAGCTTGCACGCCACTACTACCAAACCAATTTTTTACAAAATCCGCTAAAATGATTAGCTATAAACATTTGTTGTTCCAAGCTGGCTAAGCTATGAAGATCATATTAAAAAATTAAATCTCACACTATAAGATGGAAGCTTCTCCTTATATATATATATATATATATATAGAGAGAGAACACACAATTCTTATGTATTTATATATCCAACTCCTAAAACTTGATATTTACATTTATAACATCTTCCTTATTTACAAAAATATATTCATTTTTAGGAAGTTTTAATGATGTTATTTTTTTATGAGATGTCAAGGATTTGAGCATGTAAATATCAAATTTTAGTTATTTGATGTCTAAATATATAACAATTTTGTATTATACATTATATATATATATATATATATATATATATATATATATATATATATATATATATATATATATTTGAGGTGTATAAATATTTCTATCGTTTTAGAAAACAATAGTCACAATAAAATAAAATATCAGTATGACTTAGTTAAACAAAAATAATTAGATAAATTAGAAAACTTATATATGAGGCAAAGATAGGTAGGATGGGCGGTGGCTTAATTATATTATGTATGGATAAAATAATGAGAGCCAATTTCTTCTGTCCCAAAGGATCCAACATATTTAAGACAGGCTCATGTTAATTAAATTGTTCTATTGTTGTTGAAGGAAAAGAATATTCTTTTCGAATTAATAGTTTTAGTTTACTTTTTGTGACGTATATAGTTTGATTAGCATTAACCAACTTATTATTATTATTATTATTATTATTATTTAATTGGTCTTTCGATATGGCCATGTGCATGCATTTGCGAAGATGCCTCTCGTAATAATTTCATATTGCCGGCAATGATCTATAAAGGTATATATATATATATATATATATATATATATATATATATATATATATATATATATATATATATATATATATATATATATATATATATATATATATATATATATATAAAATTTCTCATTTTGCATTAAAAGTGACATACATGTTTATAGTTTCATGTAAGAAAGGGATCTTAGTAGCATGTTTTTCCTCACTAGTTATTTATTTTCATTCTTAGGGAGATACACAATAAGCTTATTTAGGATCACTTTTATTTTTATTTTATTTTTTTAAAATTATTTATTTAATGTATGTTTTAACTATTTTTATTTTTATTTTTAAAAATACTTAAAGTTTTTTTTGAGATATATGTTGAATGCTTTTAAAAATAAATATCACAACTAATTTTATTATTGTCATCACCTCGCTGACCACAATTTATTATCTTGCTAACCAATACATGCACCACCATATATATCAACTAGTTCAATATTCAAAATAATCTAATTTAAGAGGCTATATATATTTTTATTTTATATCAAAATAAACATAAAACAAAACAAAACATAGAGTGATCTCAATGAACCATAAATAATTATCTCAATTAGAATATATCCTTTTATGTGTTGTCCTTCATGAATATTGTTCATTGAACAATTTTATCATAGCATGCATCATTCATATAATTGATAATGTTAATTCAAATAATTTAACAAATGAACACCTATCAACTCAATTGATTTAAACCATTTAATGTGGAAATGTATTCACTCTTATGTGAATCATATCAAGCTTACTTTCACATGTGTAATATTATTTTGCATTGGCCATAACACTTTTGATCCCTCAAACAAAACCTTTAAATTAATATTGTGCAAACAAGATAATTCACATTGATAAAATATGAGATTATTTGTCATGGATTCTAATAAAGACATGTGCATAATCAATGAAATACAAGGATAATAGAAAATATCAAATATTTTCCATTAAAAAACCTATGAAGAGAACAATTGTGTGGCCTTGTACATTAAAAAACAAACCACTAATAAAGTCATAGATTTTAAAGGCCACCTTTATGTAAAGGCAAATAAGTTGTCTCTATAATGTAGAAGTCATAAATTATGCTAAAGATCCATTATCTATAACAAAAAAAGAATATATAGGTTTGTCATTAATGACAATGACCAAACAAATTTTATCTTATTTATGAAAAGAAAGTTAGAAATTAGTTAGGCAAGTAATAATAGTCATTAATAGATGGCTGGTGTCTAATGATAATGGCTATTAAAAGTTAAGTGATGATAATGAAATTTATAAGACTATGGCAATGTCACATAATGGGTGGTGAATATCTAATTATAATGGAATAAGACATTAGTTAATGATGAGTGACTATTATTAGATAATCCGTGAAGGTTGATCTCTTGGAAAGCTAAAATTTTTGCTAATAAGTAGAATAGTAAATTAAAGTAAGAAAAGCAAGAAAAATCAAAACATTACCATATAGCTCATTTAGGATTCAAGAGTAGTCGAGCTCATAATTATTTCTTACTTTAAAGCTCAAAAGTTTATAGAATGACAAAAAAAAATGTAAAAATAGGAGATATTTAAAGATTTTAAGGGGAGGATGTATTTTAGTTATTATCTATAGTTATCTAAATTAAACAACATTATTATGAATAATAATCACAACTGATCATGTCTTACTTTGATAATAATATAAATGGGCATCTTGGCCCTAAGTTTGCATGATTGACTTGCCCAAACTATGATTATCTCAAGCAATCAATCAAAGGTTAATAAATGTGGTCAGGTAAAGATGGAACAACAATTAATAATAGTGAAGAATTTTCTTATAAATTCTAAGATATATTTAGAATATCTTAGCATCATGAACTAATCATAGTTGGTGGATAAAAAAATATAACAATAGAATTTTCTTAAATAATTAGGGAAATTTAAAGATCAAAATTTGGGTTTATGAATAGTATAGATGATAGGATAGAACCACTCTCTCATTCAGAAATATAATAAAGTAGATAACCCTTCAATTCAAGTTATTTATGAACCATAAAATTTTAATTGGTTTATGAATCAATTTTATTTTAAAAAAAAGGTAAGTGGGCATCACTTTTTGGCAAAAAATTCACATCATCATAAACATTATAATTTCATAAATAATTTACAAATCATTCATTAATAAAGGCAAAAAAAATTGTGACAAAAGCTATTGGAAAAATAAACCTTTTTAAATGGACTACTAGTAAAATAAATGAAAATTACATTATTATTTTCTCATAAGAGACTTTTAAAGTTAAGCTGAATATATGTATCTAAGATATTTTTTTCTTGAATTATATAAGGATTTAAATTAGTTTTATTTTATTTTTAAGTTCTATAGTTTTTATTAAAAGCATGACCTTATGGTTAATTACACCATCAATATGACAATAAATCAAAATCTTGCTTATTGAGTTTTCTTTATGTTAAATATTATTATAGAATAGAGATAATTAATGTTTTGATTTTAGGAAAGTAAAATGGAAAAAATTTCTTAGTAGATTCTTAACAAAATTAGGTCAAAATGAGATAAGATTTAATATAATATATCTATGAATTAAGGAGCTAGTTATATATGGACTATGTCATAGTGAGAGTTATAATAGACAATAAAAATTACAAATCTTAAAGTAGTAGAGTTATTAGTGTCTTACTCACAATTTAAAGCAAGAGATAAATAAACTAGACTGATGACACCATAGAAGCATCATTTATAATAATAACATCTTAAGCGGCTTACACTCCATGACAACTAAAAGAGATTTCTATATTAGACATGAAGCTTACAAAAACATAAAACTTAAATTGGGAATATGGTTTTGGACTCTAAAGGATTAATTAAGGCTTACAACTCCATTAAAAATTTGGAGCTATCTTAGATTCATAGTATGTTGAAATGGATTATATAGGATTGTTCTTCCACTCACTAAATGATTGCTTATAATAGGACTTACAACTATAACCATAAAAGATTAAGTAGCCTATGAATGATCTTATTTCATATCTAGGAAAGTAATGACATAAGACCAACATAATAATATTTTAAAAGATGTTATTGATAAGATTTATAAAATGCAAAGAGAGAAGTAAAAAAGGATTAGCTCATAAAATTATGATGCAAATGAGGAATATGATGGAATGACTATTATTTGGCTATTTATCAAATATAAATCGTAACTCATAAGGCTTGGATATGTTGCAAAATAATTAAGCTTATTGATAGGACACATATTTAATAAAGCTTTATTTATTATTTAAGAGAATTTTATATTATAATTTTAGTTTATGTCTGGGTTTATACTCATATTGTGTGTATTTGCATGTGCTATTTTTAGTAAAGGTAAGGTTATTTTTTAAGGAGTAAAGCAATAGACTAAGTTACTCTTATTAAGAAGCTATAATGTTATGCTTTTCTTTCTCTATTGTACATGATGATGTAGTGGGATACATTAATTATGAGATATTATTAAAGTTATAGCTTTTTGATATATTAATATATTAGTTTATTACATTGATATTAGTGGAAATGGTTATGTATTAAAGTATGTGGGAAAATAATATAATATTATATATGATAATGTGAATATTTAGAACAATTTTTATAATACTTGGTGTTGATTAGATTTTTCATTTAATGTCATTTGTTAGAAGTTTTCCTCCCCACCACAACTTATTATTTTATACTTTATACCTCAGGGTAGGATGTTATACTTTTAACACCTAATTTGATTCCATTTGAATGCTTTTTATAACTTGATCAATCTTAGATCACTAACCAAAATTCCATGTGACCAAAGTATTTGTTTGACATATAGAAGGAAGCTAACAAAGTCTTTCACTCTTAACTACCCTATCAAATATCATCATCAAGGTGTTAGCGTGACACTTGGTGATGAAGTATATTTTTAAATGTTAATTTGGGAGGTTCACATTACATCTATGATCATTATTAAGAAACAAACATAATGAATAAAATAAAATAGAAAGAAATATAAAAAAGGGGCATGCATCAATAATACATGATGAGCTACTATTATAACTTTTATACAAGCATTAAATGATATTTAAGAATCTACATTTTTGGACATAATATCTTTAGGAAGGAAGCCATCTATCTAGCCAATACAAGGAAATCCATGGTTTCAAAAGATCCAACAACTTAATGACAACACCATTATCCAAAATCAATTATCTTTGAAATGGCCTAAGAGGGCCTTCATGAGTAGGCTACACAACATGTGGGAAAGGAGCAAAGATTTTGTGTCCCTCATGAGGGTTAATTCTTAAAGTGGTGAGGTCTTTTTAATTTGTAGTATGTGGACACCATGTATATCTTAAGGGGTACTTATTGAAGTGATCAGGTGCGACATCAAGATATGATGTACCATCTTGAAAGATGGAAACATCATCCTACAATGGACTTAATCATCTAATAAGGACTCTTAAGGAAGATGAGTCTTCGTATATACCAGAGATCTTTCCCCTACTTTATATGAAAATGTAAAGAAGGGTTTATTTTATTATGGGTTCTTTAGTTCCCTATGGAAGCAAGCTTCCATAGTTAATTACATATTAGGAAATAAAAATTTTGTAAGAACACTCGATTAGAGTAGTCAATAAATATCTTCAAAGTCTTTAAAGTTAGACTATCAAAGGATTTGGGATTTTTGGAAATCAAGTGGGAGATTTTAAATAGAGAGACTTATTTATGGATTTTGAAAGGAGATAAGTAGGGAGCACTTATAATACTAGGAAGTCTAGTGAGCACTCCAGTCTACCATATAGTGAGGCTTTATGTATTTGAAAGAGAAAATATTTTTTTTATTTGAGTTGAAATTTTATTAGAATACTATGGCTTATAGTCCATCAATATAAGATTATGAAAATGCCTAAGAGGTGAGGACTTATACTCGTAGCCTGAAGTAAATAAGTGGCCTTGGGTCTTAAATCTATGATGCTTTAGCACAAGCTAAAAGCACAACTTAATTATAACAAAAAATGGGACATAATGGCTTACCTGCATAAGAGAGGATAATAGACTCACTCCCTAGGAGACTAGATCATGGTTGGCATGAAATAATGACTTAGAATGCAAAATTTGTAATCTTTTATATCATTTTGGCACATTCATTTGGACAAAGGCTTGGGGCAATTATGCCTATATGCATGATGAAATAAGATTATGGGCTAAATCAAAAGGTGGAGGTATTCTCCATTACAAGGGATGCCCTCAAGGTCAAACATTCTCATATCGTGAAAGAATGGAGACCCTTCCTATTCAAGAGTAAAATAAGATGTTATGCATGATGTTAGAACATTCAACATTCAACTAAGGGGTTACTAAATATTTTAGTTATCCTACTTATAACCTAGGCTTTAAAGTGAGGTTATAAATTATATTTAAATTTAACTATGAATTATCTAATGGGGGTAGAAAAAATAATTTTATCCTAAAGAGACTATCACATCTAAGCCACACATTCACTCATGAAGTTTTAAGAAACCTATAAAATCATGTCATTTTAATTGCACAAGCTAAACATGATAATCAAATATTCATAAAAGAAGAAAAAAAAAGCGGTCTTGAGTACCATCGTACAGAAAAGAAAAGTAAGAGCTTTACCTTTATACAACCAAATTGCAAAAGAATATTACAATTACAATTAAATAGATTCTATGGGGGTCTTCATTCTTTGTTTTTCCTTCACTCTTCTATCTTTGGCTTGATGTACTTTAGGTTTCACAAGGCCTCTCAAGTCTTTTCCTTCTAGCCACTGCTCATCCAAAACCCCATAACACTAATCCTATTCTATTTGTAAAAATTACATGCGTATGGGAAAATAAAATCTAACTGTACCTATAAAATAGATGTTAACTAAACAACTATACAACCTAAGCAATTATATTCCATAAATTTAGACTTAGCACTGTACACATGGATAACCAAGTCCACATATCCTAATATGGATTATGCAAAGGGGGATAAGCAACCTGCAAGGAAAAGCATTTATATTATTTATTATTCCAGTAGCCCCTTTGGAATAATTCCCTACATAAAATATCATTAGGCTAATAGCGGCCTAACATCTAGTCTACGCAAAAGTAATCCTAATATCTAGTTGTATTTTAATTAGGAGTCATGTGGACACCACACAGATCTTAGGGGGTACTTATTGAAGTGATTAGGTATGACATTAAGATATGATGTACTATCTTGAAAGATAGAAATAACACTATACAATAGACCTAATCACCTAATAATGACTCCTACGATAGATGGCCTTCATATATGCTAGAGATCTTTCCCCTACTTTACATAGAAAAGTAAAGTAGGGTTTATTTTATGCCGAGTTCTTTAATTCCTTATGAAAGTAAGCCTTCATAGTTAATTACATCATAGAAATATAGATTTATTAAGAACACTCTTAATTAAAGTAGTCAATCAACATCTCCAAAGATTTCATTAGACTATCAAAGGATTGGATATTTTAGAAAATTCAAATGGGAAAGTTTAATTTTGGAAGACTTATTTTTAGATTCCAAAGGAGGATAAGTAGGGAGCACTCATGATACTAGGAGGCATAGTAGGTACTCTAGTCTATCCTATAATGAAGCTTTATATGTGTTTGAGAGAGATAGTTTATTTTAGTTTGAGTTAGAATCTTCATTGGAATGCTAGGTCTTACAATCCATTAACACAAGATTATGAAAATGCTTAAGAGGTGAGGACTTATACTCATAGCCCGAAGGAAACAAGCAACATCATATCCTAAATCTAGGATGTTTTAGCATAAGCTAAAAGCAAGACCTAAATATAAATGAAATGGTTTACCTCCACAGGAGAGGGTAAACCCATCATGACTCTATTAGACTCACAACCACTTGGAGTGGCCGCTAACTAACACCTCCTATGATTCAAAACCATGTAGACCGGTCTTATGTAAGTGCAAAATAGCTAGGCTATTATTTTATAGAATGAAACTAGAGTCCTAAACTCACTCTCTATGAGACTAGATCATAACTGACATGAAGACATGACTTAGAATAAATGCAAAATTTTATACATTTTTATATCATTTTGACACATCATTTGAAAAAAGGCTTGGGATAATTATGCCTAAATGCATGATGAAATATGGTTGTTATTGGATAAATAAGTTGGAGTAGGTGTTCTCCACTACAAGGAACGCCCTCATAGGTCAAACATTCCCTTATCATGCAAGAGTGGAGACCCTCCCTATTCAAGAACAAGAAAATATGTTATGCATGATGTTAGAATATTCAATATTTAGCTAAGGGTTGCTAAATCTTTTAATTATCTTGATTATAGCATAAGCTTTAAAGTGAGGTTTTGCTATTTTAAAATTTAATTATGAGTTATTAATGAGGGTAAAAAATAAATTTTGTTAAAGAGCCTACCACATCTAAGCCACACATTCAAACATCAAGCTTAAGAAACCTATGAAGAACATGCAATTTCTATTGCATAAATTAAAAACAACAATCAAACATTTATAGATTATCATAAAAGAATAAGAATCCAGTGCGGCCGGGTACCGATGTACACCCCAAAAAAGAGAAAAATTGGGTAGTCATCCCTTATACAACTCAGATTATAATAAAATTTCACAATTACAATTAAATACTATGAGGGTCTTCATTCTTCAATCTTTCCTTTAGTTTGAATTGCTCCAAGACTTCAGGGCATCCCAAGACTTTGCCTTTTAGCCACTACTCATCCTAAATCCCATAGAACTAATCTTAATTTCTATTACAAAATTACATATTTGGAAGAATAACATCTAACTATACTTGCAAAATAGATGTTATCTAAACAACCATACAACCCAAACAATTATACTTTATAAATTTAAACTTAGCACCCTGCACATGAGTAACCAAGCCCACCTATTATAATTTGGATTATGCTTAGGGACATAAGCAACCTGCAAGAAATATATATATATATATATATATATATATATTAGCAGCCCCATTAGCATAATCCTCTACATAAAATAATAATAGGCTAATAATAGCCTAACATCTAGTCTACACATTAATAATCTTAACATTTAGTCTAACACATTACATCATAAAATAAAACACAACATCATAGCATACACCGTCCTAACTTAGAGCTATAAGTGGTGACTTAGTATTCTAATATCTGTGCTTAGGCTTAGTGTGGTATGTCTCAGCTAAGCTTTAGAATTACAATTGGCTAAGGTTTGTAATTGTTTAATTTAAACATTTGGTGAGGTTTCACTTTAAGTTATTAAAAGGATTAATGGATTTTTGTTTGTATTTTATTTTGTTTCATTTGATATTTACTTAACATCTAATTATTGTAAAGAGAGAAAAGAGGTTTGACCCTCTTCATCCCTATCTTAAATTATTTTTTAAAGGCATGTTATTATGACTTGGTTTTAGTGAATAATTTATTAAATATTTTTGTTAATCTTATATTTGGGTTAATCTTAAAGAATTTTATTCAACACAAAATGCATCTTAAGATTAATGAAATTGAATTGCCATCACATTGTACCTTCCTTTTCATCATTTATAACATGCATATGATTTTGAACTTAAAATACATATGCATGCAATGTATTTTGGCACATTAAATGATTATGAATGCATATACTTTGTTAGAAAAAATGGGATTTTCATTCTTTAGTTAAATACACATTCATATGTATTAAAGAGTTAAGGAAGTACATGCCGTTGTTTAAACTAGAAAAGTGAGATAATCTAAGACCTCGTTGGGGCTACTTAAAGCCTCGTATTCCTGTGATATCCAGACTAAATACTTGATATCTTAAATACATATGAGTGTATGTGTGGTGTTTATTTTTGGATGTTTTGGGGGGATGGGAAAATGGGTTGGAAGGGGACACTAAGCAAATCATAGGGGTACTTATTAGAGTGATCAAATATGACATTGAGGTATGATATAATATTTCAAAAGATAGAGAAATCACCCTTTAATGGGCCTAATCACCTAATAAAGACTCCTAAGGCATGATGGGTCTTCGAATATACTAAAGATTTTTCCATTGCTTTACATGGATGAATAAAGCAAGGTTTAATAAATTGGGTTCTAAACTTTCCTATGAAGACAAGCCCCCATAGTTAATTACATCTCAAGGAATGAAATTCTCTAAGAATACTCTCAATTAAAGTAGACAATTATCATCTCCAAAGATTTCAATGTTAGACTATCAATGGATTGGTTATATTTGGAAAATCAAATGGGAAAGTTCAAGGTAGACTTATTTTTGTAGTCCAAGAGGGAGGAAGTAGGAAATGCTCATGATACTAGGAAGCCTTGTGAGCATTCCAATCTATCATATAATTGGGCTTTATATATTTGAAATTAAAGAGATTTATTTATTTTAGTTAAAATTTTATTAGATTACAAGGGCTTATAATCCACAAACACAAGATTATGGAGATGCTAAGAGGTGAGAATTTATGCTTGTAGCCCGAGAGAAATAGTTACATTGGATCCTAATTCTATGAGCTTAGTATGAACTAAAGCATTACCTGAATCTAAGCGACAGGTGGACATAAGGGTTTTCCACAAGAGAGAATAAATTGTCCGACATATGGACTTATAACTGCATAGAGTGGTCTGCCAGCTAACTCCTCCTATGATTTTAAAACCATGTAATATAGTCTTATGAATTACAAGATAGCTTGGGTGGTTATTTACTTGGAAAGAGACTAAAATCCTAAACCCACTCTCTAAAAGACTAGAGCATGAGCAATATGAACATATGACTTAGTCTAATGCAAAATCTTTTTAAATTCTTATTCTTATTTTTGACACATCATTTTGACAAAGGCTTTAGATTTTATATGTCTAAATGCATGATAAAATAGATTATTGGCCAAATCAAAAGTGAAAGAGGGTGAAGCTCCGTCAATAGGGGTTGGTCCCTATGCTTGTAAAGATGGAGGTCCTTATTTTGCAAGAGTGATTCAAGATACATGCATTATGTGAGACATACAATATTCAGCTAAGGTTGCTAAATCTTTTAATTATCTTGTTTAATGCCTAAGCTTTATGGTGAAATTATGAGTGGTTAGTTGGGGTAAAAAATTAATTTTACCCTAAGAGACTAATCGCATCTAGGCCACACATTAAAGCATTAGAAATTTAAGAAACTATGAAGAACATGCTATTTCTAGTGCCAAACTAAACAAATTACCAAATAATTTTATAAGTTTACACAAAAAAAGATATGAGACGGTCGCAGCTCAGCATACAACTTGAAAAAGAAAAAGATGGGCAACTAAGCTCTACCCTTATACAACCTGGAATATGAAAGAATAATTATAATTTTATTAAATGCTATGGGGGTCTTCACTCTTCATTCTTCCATTTCCTTAATTTGATTCTTCCTTCTTTGATTTGGATGTGCTTCCTTCAGGTATCCAGCAGATAAAACCTTCAGCCTTGCTCATCTTAATCCCCCATAACACTAATCCTAATTTCCTATACAAAAATTATATTCTTATAGGAAAGAGTAAATCTAACTACACCTATAAAATAAAGGTTAGCTAAACACACATACAATCCCAAGCAGTTATATATATAATTTGGACTTAGCACCCTGCATATCAGTAACCAAGCTCACCTGTTCTAACTTGGATTATGCTTATGGGGTCTAAGGAACCTATAAAGAGAGAATTTATATTTATTTTTATGTACCCCTTAAGCATAATCCCCTACAAAAAATATGATTAGGCTAGGAACGGCCTGACATCCAATCTACAAGCATACACCCTAACATCCAGTCTAAAATAATACATTATAGAATAAAACATACATCACATTATCCATAATCCTAACATAGAACTAGAAGTAGTGACTTCATTCTAATGTGTGTGTTAAGGCCTATGTGGTGTGTCTTACTAAAGCATTAGAGTTATATTTTCTAAGTGTGCAGAAATTTAATTTAACATGAAAGGTTAGTTTTACTTTAAATTGTTTAATTGAATTGTTAGTTTTAATTTATATTTTGTTTCATTTCATATGATCTACACTTAATAACTAAGTGTTATAATGAGAAGGATGGAGGGTTACCCCCTTTCATTCCTACCTTAAATCTTGTCTAAAGTATATTAATTTGATTTAGTTATCTTTAGTGAATGGGTTATTAGATGATTTTTAATTCATCCTAAATTTAAGTTTACTTTGAATAACTCTATTCAATATGAAAGGCAACTTAAGATTAATCTAATTGAATTACTATCACATGACATATATCAAACCATTCCTTTTCATCACATGTAACATGCATATGATTTAATCCTAAGTGTAGTTATACATATAACATGTTTTAGCATACTTAAATGATAAATGTATATGCTTATTTCAAATTTATCTTTTAATTTGATTGAATTGTTTAGTATATGTAAGTTTAAAGCTCTATCTAAATTCTTATACCAAAAAAAGACATAAGAGTGAAATTAAATAAATACGTGCCATTATTAGACCGGGAAGTGAGGTAATCAAATGACCTCTTTAGGGCTACTTAAAGCCTCATATTCTCATGATGTCCAGACTATATACGCATCACATTCAAACATATGTAAATTTATATACATAACATAAGAAAGAGGGTTCCAAATCACATGATTAGATAATTCAATCAACTAAAAATTATGAATGCATGTATTTTAAAATAGAAAAGGGGATCATCATTCTCTAATCAAATATACACATGCATGTATAAAAGACATAAACAAGTATGTGCCTTTGTTAACCAGTGATGTAATCAAATGATATTCTTGGGGCTACTTAAAGTCTCGTATTCCCGGGATGTCTAGACTATATATCCATTTTTCTTAAATACATACACATGCATTTATAATTAAGAGATACAAACCATGCAAAGATTGTATTTTCTTTAATTGAATTATTTATGTATATGATTTAAAGCTCTATCTAAATTCTAATGTTAGAATACATATGAATTAAATCAAATGGGTATGTGCCGTTGTTTAACCAGAGAAGTGAGGTAATCAAATGACCTCATTGAGGCTACTTAAAGCCTCATATTTCTAGGATGTCCAAACTATATACCCATCATATTCAAATATATATAAACCAACATATGAATAAAGGAAATAAGACTTAACATTTTGTTGACATCAATTTTAGGATGAGCTCTCAACCCTCCATCTTAGACATAGGACTTCTCTTAGATTTTAAGAGTTCCTTAGTCTTAAGATGCATCTAATGATTAGGTGGACACTCCAACCTAGCCCTAGAAGACTTAGAAGAGTTAGCCATAGAATAGGTCATGCCTTAGGGGTGTTAGGAAAATTTCCTACCCTTTAGCTTAAGCCATTCCTCACTTTTCTTTTTCAAGTCAAACTCCAAATCAATTCTATTTGATTTTCTCCAAACTCAAATCAACTCTATATGATTGAAATCCATGATTGAAACCCATGATCAAAATCCATCAAAAATTCCTAAGTTCAAATTGCCTAAGTCCCTATGCCTCATTAAGGACTTAACCAAAATTGTGATTCAAACCTATTCAAACCTTTGAGATTTTCTCATGATCCATTTATATTTTCATTTATATTCTCATATATAAATGAAATATAAATTCAAACCCACCAAATAAAATTCAAAATCAATTCATGAAAATTTTCTTAAATCCCTTTAATTTTCCATTAAAGGACTTAGCCAAAATCAACTCTAAATCTTGATCAAATCAATTCAAATCCATGGGATTTTCTCAAAACTTATTTATATTCTCATTTATATTCTCATATATAAATTAAATATAAATATAAATCAATCAAATCAAACCCTCAAATTAAATTCCAAATTTAAAATCCTTGAAATTCTCTTAAATCCCTTAATTCTCCATTAATGGATTTAATTTAAACCTTGATCAAACCTATTCAAACTCATGGGATTTTCTCAAAAATTATTTGTATTCTCATTTATATTCTCATATATAAATGAAATATAAATATAAATCAATCAAATCCAATTCAAAAATTAAATTTCAATTTAAAAATTTTCTTAAATCCCTTAAATTCCCTTTAATGGATTTAACCCAAATCATGATTAAACCACTTCAAAATTCTTGAAATTTTCTCATGATCTATTTATATTCTCATTTATATTCACATATATAAATGAAATAAATTCAAACAATCAAGATCAATTCCAAAAATCAAACTCAAATCCACTCAAAATCCAATCTAAGTCTTTCAAGCCAAAATCTTGAACTTAGTCAAATCACATTCAAATCACGCCCAACTGTTGATTTTCTCTCATGGTTCAATCAATCCTACAATCTTGAGCTCATATATAAATCCAAACTTCAATCATGCAATCAAACCCAAAACCCTTTCATATTCTTCCTTTGAATATGAAATTTTCAAATGGATCAAAATCCATTTGACTTCAAACCACTTGTAAATGGATTTATATTTCAATCATAAGTCCATATACAAGATCAATCAACTTCAAATCAAGCTTTGACCAAGCCATTTGACCCATTTAGGCTCACTTGACCCAAAGTGACCTAAAGTACCCTTATGAGCCAACTTTTGATCCTAACTAAATTGGATTGAACCAAACTCATATACCCCTCTCATCATGATCAACAATCATCATGGGATGATCAATTAATCAATCAATTGGGTGAAACCAAGTCAACACTTAACCTAAAATGAAACCTTACATAGCCAAATTTCACCATATGCCAAATTTTTTTGAAACCATTGATCTAAGCTCACTCATGACCTATGTTTGAACTTGACCAAGCCAACATTTGAGCCTAACCTAGCTTAATTGGCCCACTTGACCCAAGTTGACCCATTTTGACCTAAAGGGTCAAAATGTGTCAAAACTTGATCTAAGACAAATTGATTGAAACCAATGGGTCCCATCCAAAATCACTTGCAAAACTTGACCAATGCCTCAATTGGCCAACTAGATCCAACCTAGCCCAATTGACCTTAGACCTAACATGACCTACAGGGGTGATGTTGAACCAAAATTGAACTTAATCCAAATTGATTGGAAACAAATATATTAATCTGCTCCATATGACTAACCTAACCTAAACCTACCCTTGACCTACCTCAAATAGGTCAAATAGGTCAACTTGACCCATTTGACCTAAATGAAGTCATATGAGCCAAAACCAAATCTAATCCAAATTGAACCAAACCAAAGGCACCAAAACATTTCAAATGGTCATATGAACTTGACCCAACCCTTGGTTTGACCCAATTTGCTAATTGATCCACTCAATCCCAAGGCCTAGAAATTTCAACAGGGCTTCGTCTCAACCAGATGAAGCTACCTCATCAATCTCAAGCACCAGTGATCACCTTCGACGAGTATGGAATTTTTTGACTACTTAGCTTGATAGGTGTTGGATCTTTCTGAAAGAAATATTCATGGCATGAGAAATAAATCATTGGATAGGTTGGTAATTATGCTTAGATGGTGTGGGTTGATTTTTATATGATTCCATGCTAGATCTGGCTCGAATCTCCCCTTAGATCATGGGCGGTCTCCATTGATCCTCTGGGAAGAACTTGGCTCATCTCAGCTGTCCATTCGTGCATTTTATATGGACGGCTGAGATTATTTAGCACATTTAGTAAATCCATTATCCTTTTAAAATTGCGGTGAATCCTTAGCCGTCTAATCTTTTGATCGGATGACCGAGGATATTAGCGCGTGCACCACCGCCACCATTTGGGATGTGATGTTTAAGTCACACACTCATAGCACGACGCATGTAAAGCACGTTGACCTCCACCGCCATGCGTCGCGCCATGAGCTGAGGATTAAGTAAGGATTAGTTAAATGCCTAATTAATTCCTAATTAATCCATAGAACTTCTAAAATTCATAACTTTTCATAGAAAAATCATAAAAATTAACGAAAAAATGCTATGAAAAGATAATTTCATCTAAAATATTTTAAAAATAATTTCAAAGTATTTTGAATTAACCTTTTATCTGACTTTAGATTTCTTTGGAAATATTAATTAGCTAATTATTGTTTAATTAGTTCATCAATTAATCTCAAACTTCTAGGGTTCATTTTAGGGGATGAATTCTATCTCCCTTAATTTTCTTGAGATTTATTGAGGGTTCAATTGGAAAAATTGTTATTTCATTCCCTAATTACCCTTTTCATGTAATTAAGGGTAATTAAGTGTGATTAGTGGATTTACCCTATGATTAAGTTTGATTAAGGTCAAATCCAGTGAGAGATTTTTGGAATAATTTTGGGGCATTTCCCTAAGCTATTCCCTAACCCCCCCCTTTCTCTCCTTAATCCCTCTTAAATAAGTTAACTCATTAATCAACCCTTTAATTAAATTTTTTTTCAAAAATTATAAACACTTTGAGAACTTAATTAATCTACCTTGGGTAGATGCTTGGATGTTTAATAGCCTAAGTTTAATTATGGAAATTAAAACCTATTTCATAAGTATGAAAGGGTGTTTTAAAATTACTTAAGCTAAACCTTTTAGCTTATTTAACTTTTAATTGTAAGCCAAATTGCATTAGGCCTTTTCATTATTAGGTGCATTGAAAATTTAAATACCTTCTGGGTTTTATGTCATCTCATTAGCTCATAATTACTTAGTTAATTTTCCAAGGTGGTGTAGGTAAGGGTTAATTAAGCTATTGAATTCATACCTTAATCTAATCAATGCTTAAAAATAGATTTAATTATCTAAAAATTAAAAAAAAAATACAAAACATATGTGGGAATGGGTTAGGAACAACAAATTCATCTCACCTTTTTAAAATTAAATCAACTTCAAACTAAACAAAAATTATTTTGAAATTCACTTTGATTTATTCTAAATTTTTTTATTCTATAAGAATGTCTTTAGGATTCAAGTATAGTGAGTTTTTTTACATGCTTTCATTGCTTTTGATCTTTCTCAACATGTTAAGTTGTATGTCATATGATTCATGCATTCATTATGTTTTAAAATTTAAAATGAAAATTGTTTACTTCATGTCAAATGTGCATGTGTTGGCTAAAGTAAAATATGAATGACTATTATCACTACTAAATCTAAATTATTATCAAAACTTATGAATGAAATATCAAATCTGAAAGTATGCTACTTATACTTTAATTATAAGCTTCCATGTGATGGATTATAAAGTAATGTTTAGTGTAGCCTTTCCTTTCTTTCTTATGTTAGCATAGTTTTGAATAAGAGTTGGTAAGATGTAGGGTTAATTTGAAAAGAACCCAACACTTACTTAATTCTATACCATATTCATGCCATCATCTAAGAAGGATTGCTATACTTGCATGCATAAATTGCATAAACAAAAAAATCTATTAAATAACTTTTGCATATTCCTTCTCCATTTCATTTCTTTTTATACATATTTGTACTTAAGGAAAGTGGTATATTAGTATGGTCAACCAGAGAGCGAGGATTTAAGTAATAGGTCTTGTACCTTACACCTCTAGTTAACAATGGTACTCACTTATGCCTTTCTTACTTTCATGTATATGTGAAATTTTGGATAAGGAAAACCTTTTCTACTTAAGAAAAATCATGCATATTCAACTTCTAAATTTTCTTAAATGGATTACATAGCATACATAATAAAGTGTGTTAACTACTCTCATTTTCATGTATATATATATGCTTAGGATCCATCCATGCATGTTATATATGTTGGGAAAGAATTGAAGTAATGTGTGTTATGTGAATTTTGATTCATTTTATTTAATCTTAAAATGCCTTTCTTTTTGAATAGGTTTGTTTAAAGTTTATCTAAACTTAGGATTGATCAAAAGATGTAATTAAAACATTCACCTAAATGAAACTGAAACATGAACCTACTTTAGAAAATTACTTAAGGTTATGGAAGGAAAGAGAAGTACTCTTCTCTTTCCCTCTCTTTATAACTTAGTAATTAATTGTAGGTTTCACTTAAATCAAATTGAAACAAGAAATAAAACCAACCCAAAATACTTAAACAACTTAAATGAAACCTTCCTCTAAGTTGAACATGTTCTTCACACTTAGAAAATTCAAACCTAAAGTCATAGTTAAGCATACCACACAAACCTTCAAAAAACACACATTAGTCTAAGTCCACTTCTAGTCTTAGGTTAGGTCGATGCATGGTTTAATGTTATGTTTTGTTTTATGATGAATGTTTTAGATTGGATGTTAGGGTGTATGCTCGTAGAATGAATGGTAGGACTTGCTTAGTCTAACTATTCTTTTCTGTAGGGGATTATGCTTAAGGCTTTAAATAAATAAAATATAAATGCTTTTGCTTGCGGTGCTTTATACCCCTAAGCATAATCCATAGCAGTGGACTTAGTCTGATGTGGGTGATAAGTCCAATATACATGCTTGTGATTTGTGCGGTGTGATTTAACTTACCTTTGTTTTGTAGGTGTTAGTTAGATTTCTACTTTTTCTTTCATGTAAAATTTTGTACAAGTAGGATTTTGGAATGATTTGTTATGGAGATTTGGGTAAGAATTGGTCATAAGATCTTATCTTATGCACCATGTGAGCCTTGGAGCATTTACCATCCAACCATCCAAAGAAAGAAAAGAAGAAAGAAGACAGAAAGAAAGAAGAAATGAAAAAGAAGAATAAAGCTTGAAGACCCCCATAACAATGAATTCCTTTGCTTAAATTGCAATTTAATTCATTTGTAATCCATGTTGTATAAGGGTATAGCTCGACTATCCACATTTGATATTTTCATGTTTGTGCAGTGGTTCCCAACTACAAACGACCATTTATTCCTTTTACGATTAGCTTTATAAATTGATTGATGATTTGTTTAGCTTTTGCATTAAGTGATATGCCTTTCTTAGTTTCTTCCTTGCTTTATGTATGGCCTGGATGTGGATTAGGCTCTTTAGGGAAACATAAATCTTTTACCCAACTTAATAATTCAAATTAATATTAAACAACTCATAACCTCACTTAAAGCTTAGGTTTAAAATCAAGATAAAAGAATTAGCAACCCCTTAGTTGGATGAGCATTTCTTTATAATATCATGCACAAATGCATCTTATTTTACTCTTGATTAGAGGGCTTCTGCCTTTGCTAGAGAACCCGACTTGACCTTTGAGGGCTGTGGTGGAAACTCACCTCTTACCTTCTTGCTGATTTTGGCCAATAATCTGATTTCTCATGCATTAGTCATAAAACTCCTATTTGCCTGAGTCAAAATGATTGTCCAAAAATAAAAATAAAATAAAATTTGAATTGCATTAGATTTAGGTCATTTGAAGCATGTCCCTTTACATGATCTATTCTCTTTAGGGAGTGAGTTTAAGGACTTAGCTTCTTTTGTAAATAAAATTAGCTTAGCTATCTTGCATAAGCATAAAGACTTGCCTACATGAATTTAAAATCATAGGAGGAGTTAGTTGGCAGTCACCCCGAGGCGGTGTAAGTCCAAGCTATCGGGTGATTTGTCATCTCTTATGGAGGCAAACCAATTACCCATTCTTGCTTTATATTTAGGTTATGCTTTCGGCCCTCGCCAAAGCTCTCTAGATTTAAGTTCTGAGGCTGCTTGTCCCCTTTGTGGGCCATAAGCATAATTCCACACCTCTTAGGCATTTCCTTAATCTTGTGTTAAGGAATCTTAAGTCCTAAAATTCTAATGAAAAATACAACTTAAATAAACTAAATCAATTTCTAAAAGTAAAGCCCAATTATAGGATAGTCTGAGATTCTTGTTAGGTTTCCTAGCATCTTGGGCATCTCCTGCTTATCTTCCATTTTGGCTTTGATAATAACTCCCTCTTTTGATGAATCCCATTTGATCTTCAAATACAAACCAATCGATTGATAGTCTTTCCTATTAAAATCTTCAAAGACAATGATCATTTACCTTAATCGAAAGTTTTTCGAAGGGATCCCATTCCTTAGGATGTAATTAACTATGGTAGGGAACTTAACAAACCTGGTTCAAAATAAGCCCTGCTTTACTTTTCCATGTAAAGTATGGGAAGATTCTCTGGTACATATGCAGACTCATCGTCCTTAAGAGTTCTTATTGAGATGATTGATTCCATTAAAGGGTAGTGACTTCTATCTTTCAAGATGGCACACTATTTCTTTAATGACATATTCGATCACCTGAATAAGTACATCTATGGATCAACGTGGCATCTTACCAAGATGAATTTCTATATAGGTGTTACCTCTTTCATTTCTCACCAATTGATTTGGAAGGTGACTCCCCCTGTGATTTTTCTCCACACATTCATATACTTAAGCTATAAGCACATACACTTCTTATGTATTTGTTATTAACATCACTATACATGTCATTATTCATTTATAAGCTTTTGAAAAATATATTTGAATTTAATAGTGATAGCAGCCACACATATATTAAACTAAATCAACACATGCAAGCTTGACATAAAAGAAATTCATTTGATTTATTTAAATTTAAAAACATGAATGTATGAAATCAAATGACATATAATAATTAATGTCTTTGGAAAGGAATGATTGAATATAAACACATGGTTCATTCTATTAAACTAATTCCAAAGGACAATCACATTAAATAAACCCATTTAAAGAAAGCCAAAGTTCCTTTACCAATTAAGTTTTGAATCTTTGATTTGATTTAAAGAGGCGTAGAACTCATCATTTGCTGTTATAAACCCCATTCCCACATTGGTAATTTGATTTGGTTCATGAAGAGGTAATTAGATGAATTTTATAAATTCATTAAGTTGAATTCTTAATTAAGTCAATCAATTACCCTTACCTATGTTACCTTAAAGTAATTAACTAAATAATTATGAGCCAACATGATATGCAAGGAAATGAAATATGCAATGATCCTAAGAAATAAGGAGGCCTAATGCAATTGGCTCACAATTAATAATTAATTAGGTTAAGAAACTTAATTAAGTACTCTTATTGCTATCCCACACATGTGAATTAACTATAATTTACTTAAGCCCTTTATTTTATTAAACACATAAAGATCTACCCAAGTTTTAATTAATTAGGTTTTGATGTGATTATGATTTTATCAATTGATTAATTAATTAATTAAACTTTTAATTATTCCTATTTTTATTAATTTTCTCTTTAAATGGATTGGACTTAGGGAAAAGGTTAGGAAAGAGGTCTTAACCTTATTCTCCTTATCCATTTACTATTCAATAGTGATTAGCAAACTTAATTAATTATTTCCTTACTATTTAGAGATTAATTAATTAATTAGATTAATTAAGAGAGTGATTAAGGATTAAATAATTAATTATCTCAATTAACTAAGCAATAAATCCCAAGAAAATTATGGAAGGCAGAGGTCATCCCATTAAACTAACCCACAAAGTTTGGGATTAATTATCTATTTAATTAAGAAGTAATTAAACTAATTAAGTTTTTAATTAAACTCAAATTAAGCTTTGTTACTATTCAAAATCACTTAGAATTAAATTTAAATAATTCTCCTCTGAAATACCTTTAAAATGAGTATTTGTTTATATTTTTTTTAGATTTTTCTATGATTTGTTATGAATTGTGATAGTTTTAGCCATTAAAATCCATTAATAAGCCCTAATTAAGCCTAATCTCGTTGGTGCCATGCAGATCGCTGACATGGCTTGCTTTTCATGTGGCACCGTGAGATTGGTCACTTAAATGCGTCCCACTTAACGCTGATGTGGCAGGCGGCAGATGCACTTTCATCTTCACTTGTTCGAGCTCGGATTAGATGGCGCAGATTGATCCTGCGATTCCTTAAAGGATTAAGTTGAAATTTAACTAGAGAATAATCATGATCGTCTGTTCCAATCATGTGGAATGGATGGTGCATGATCCATCGTCGACAAGCGAGGGAAAACGGAGGCCTCACCATTTCCCACTCGATCTGAGCTCACCCGATCTCGAATGAACTCCAAATGGATACTACACCTTTGCGCAAAGTATCCAAAGGGATCCAACAGCTAAGATCACATGACGTACAAGTTTCCTTAAAAAAGTTCTAATAAAAATCCTTCAAAGCTCAGTTTTAATGGAAATACCGGAGCTTAAGACCGATAGTGAATCTGATAGAGGAAGCTTTATTTAGTGGAGACAAACCCATATTGAGCAGTAATTGGATCAATTCCTCACTGTTTGCTCAGAAGTCCATGAACTCATGATTTAGAGCTTGATTCTAATCGAAGTTGCATGCCCGGTGGTCAGAGGGCTCGGGAGATGATTCGTTCTTGCTCGATAAGGCATGAGGATGTGTGTGTGTGAAGTTAATTTGGGTTTGGAAGAAATGGAGAAGTTGGATTGAGTGAGGCATTTCCCTATTTTGGCTTGAAGGAAATCAGCAATAGGGGAGCTTGGGAAGCTTGCAAATGGCTCTAGGGAGTTTGTCTCTAGCCGCTAGGGCTCTTTGAGGTTTAAATGCCTCAGTATACCCCCTTCATCTCTTGGATCAGATGGTGTAGATTCATTTGGATTCTAATGGCCATTCAACCATCGGTGGTGGCTGTGGGTGGCAAGGAATCATCTTAGGGGGTTCGGTTTGAGTGGCCAAGGGTAAAGGAGTGGCTACCAAGGTGGGATGGTGGCTATCCTTGGGTTTCAAATGTGCTAATGGGGGAAGGTGAGTTCACCTCCCATGTTATCATGGCCAACCCAACCACCTCTTGGGTAAGGTTGGACAGTGTCCTAGGTGCTTAGGTGGACCATTAGGAGAGTACCAAATGGCCAAGGAATGAAAATGGCCACTTACATGGTGATTTGTCTCATGTGATACCCTTGACCCAAGGGGTGGTCATTTGGCACTAGATTTGATTTAATTATATTTGAAAAGAGTGAAAAGTTGGATAGCCCAAATTTCAAGTGATTTGGAGTTGATTTGATTAGGTTTGGCTCAATTTGGCTTAAATGGGTCAAATTGGGTTAGGTTGGGTCAAGTTGACCAATTGATCAAATTTGGTAAAACCAAGGGTTGGGTCAAGTTCATATGATCATTAGGGATGTTTTGGTTCAATTGGTTTGGTTTAGTTTGACATAGATTTAATTTTGGCTCATTTGAGTTCATTTGGGTCAAATGGGTTAAGTTCACCAATTTGACCAAATTGACCAAATTTTCTTGGGTTAGGTGTTTGTTTGGGTTTAGTTGACCAATTGAAGATGATTGTAGCCTTTGGTTTCAATTAATTTAGATTTTATTTTGATTTAGGCCAATTTGACCCTTTAGATAAATTTGGGCTAAGTAGGTCAATTGGGTTCAATTATGGCTATGGTCAAGTTTAACAATCAATTTGAAATGAACTTGAGTCATTGGTTGTAATCAATTTATTTTATATTTTGATTTGACCCAATTTACCCTTTTAGGTCAATTTGGGTCAACTAGGGTCAAGAGGGCCAATTGGGTTTGGCTTGGCTAAATTGATGGTCAAGTCATGTTCAAATATTGATTTTGAGTTGGTATGAATCATTGGTTTCAAGGGGTTTGGATTATGTTGCAATTTGGCTAGTTTGGGTTCACATGGGTTAAGAAGGTTGACTTGGTCAAAGGACCAAGTTGACTTAGTTTGACCTAAATTGCTGAGAATTAATCAACCAAAGGTGATCAACAATCATGTTAGGAGGTTTAGGTAGGCTTGGGTCAATCCAATTTGGGTTGGATTGAAACTTGGTTCAAATAGGTCAAATTGGTCACTTTGGGTCAAATGGACCATTTAGGTTGACTTGGTCAAAGGACCATTGACTTAGTTTGACCTAATTGTTGAGAATTAATCAACCAAAGGTGATCAACAATCATGTTAGGAGGTTTAGGTAGTTGGGTCAATCCAATTTGGGTTGGATTGAAACTTAGTTCAAATAGGTCAAATTGGTCACTTTGGGTCAAATGGACCATTTAGGCTTAATTAAGTTGATTTTGGGTGGAGTTTGGTTTAGTTGAGTTTATATATGGGTTTAGGATTGATATATAAAATTGTTTGCAATTGGTTTGGGTTCAAATGGGTTTTGGTTCATTTGAATATTTCAAGTTAAATGGGTTAGGTTTGGTTTGACTTGGGTTGAGTTTAGTTTGACTTGATGATTGTATATTTCCTTATGAACACGATTGAAGGTATGATTGATTCATGAGAAAATTAATTGAACTTGAGTTTTGGATTGAAAGAATTTGCTAAGTCCGTGGAGTTGGGTCATGGGGCTTATTGAAGGGTTTGGTTTAGTTTGATTTAGTTTTGATGATTTAAATGTATATTTGATTTATATTTGTAGAGATGATTGAAGATATGATTGATTTATGAGAAAATCAATTGAGTTTGAAGTGATTTGAAGGAGAATTTATCTAAGCTCATGGAGGTTGGTCATAGGGCTTAGAGAAGGGTTTGATTCAGTTTGAATTTGATTTTATCATTTGGATATGTAGTTCATTTATATTTATAAAGATGATTGAAGAAATGATTGATTTATGAGAAAAATCAGTTGACTTGGGTTTGATTTGATTGGAGATTTGTCTAAGTTCAGGGAATTAGATCACATGACTTAAGAGGGATTTTGAGTTTGGATTTGGTTTGGATTTGATATGATTGTAGATTTTGACAAGTTGATTTGATTATAGAATTGATCTAGGAGAAAATAAATTGAGTTTGGATTTATTTGATTATAAGTTTCAAACATTTGATTTAGATGCTTAGTTGAATTTGAGGTTTGGTTATGGCTTTAGAAAGTGAACATAGGTTGGATTTAAGTTATAGGGAAGGTGGATTATCCTAATCCTTAAAGCATAATCAAATCCTATGGTTAACCATTCTAAGTCTCTAAGCTTAGGTTAAGTGTTTACCTAATTGCTAAAAGTGTCTTATGACTAGGGAAGTCTTAATATCTAGAAGACTCTAAGTCTAAGATGGGAATATTGAATCCTCACTCCAAAAGTGAGGTCAACAAAAGGACCCCCAATATGTGTGGTGTAACTGACAAGGCACACCGCAGTAATGGTGTTGACCGGGATGATCAGCAACATCCAAAGAATTATAAGCGCTAACAAAAATGATCTATACCTAAATCCAAAAGGTAGATAGAATCATGATCTTAGTGCTTTGTTGCTCAACTCATGCCAAGGGCATAAGACAAGAAAATATGCTGGGGGTTAATATTTGACATGTTTGATTTGATCACATAATTTGTGGAAAGAAGATCCGCTATGGATTGGGTATATGAACCTTCCAGAGGAAACAGGTTTGGGCTATCTACTAGGGATATAGATTTGAGTTTGATTTCAAATATGATTTGTTTGGGGGTGTATTTGCTAGGGGATACAAAGGTTTGAATTTTATTTTAAATATGATTGTTTGATTATTTATTTTATTATGGGTTCCATTGGGGGAGGAATGTGATTTGGCTTGATTAGGGAGATTAAAATTGGATCTGGTTTAATTTGAAGGAGTATCTGTTGGGGATAAGAGTTTGGTTAGATTTCTATGATTTATTTGATTAGCTTCACTAGGGAGAGATGAGTTGTGATTGTTTCGATTTAGACTCCACCAAGGAAGTCAGTTTGATTTGTTATGGCTCCACTAGGGAGGATGGTTTTGAATTTGGTTTGATTTGGTTATATATGATTCGATGCTCCACTAGGGAGAAGGTGTGATTTAGCTCCACTAGGGAGAATTAGATTGGGTTTAATTTTCATTTATATTAATTTATGAATCCTATCGGTGTGCGATGTATCGACTAAAAAGAAGCTATATCAGCCTTGACCTATCTCAAATTTATAAATTAAAAGGGGTAGTCTATCGACCGCGGGGTAGAGTTAGCCAACCTGAGGGTTGCCTTTCAATGTGCAACAGTTATGGTAGGAAGAAGGTGTGTAGATTTACATCTTTCAAAGTGGGGAGAAGCCACTGGGCTGACCAATTGGTATCACAACAAATCAAACCTGACAACTACTGAGAGAGTACCTTTAGGGATCTTACCTCAACTCAAGGACAGTCAAGATTAATTTCATTTTAATTCATTTGATTTGTTTGGTTTCATTTGATTTTAAATTAAGGGCATATCCGTTAGGGATGTCAACTCAGTCAAATTTGATAGATTTAATTTATGGACCCTGTTGGTGTGCGATGGACCCACTGAGAAGGAGATATATGCCTCGACCTATCTCAGATTTATAAATTTAAAAGGATAGTCTACCTACCACGATGTAGAGTTAACCAACCTAAGGGTTGCCTTTCGGTGTGCAATGGCTGTGTTAGGAAGAAGGCGTAGCATACTTATATCTTCCAAAGTGAGGAACAGCTACTGGGATGACCTATTGGTAGCACAGCAAATCGAACTTGACCTAGGGCGACTACTGAGGGAGTGCCGTTGGGGACTTATCTCAACTCAGGAGTAGTAAGGTAATTCTTATAGGGGTGTCCTTCTAATCCACAAGTGAATATATATATATATATATATATGTGTGTGTGTGTGTGTGTGTGTGTGTGTGTGTGTGTGTGTGTGTGTGTGATCATCAACAAGATATACTAGTCTCTTGATCTTGGCTTTCATCTTTGGACCGAATTGGTGAGCTTCACATAATCCTGAGTGTACCTTCATTACAATCTTACGAGCTTCATGTTTGTCCAAACAGCATAACCATATATGATTGAATGACCCGACAAGGTGCCATCCAGCATAAAGTGCTTTCTACTTCTTTTGATGGGCTTAGGACTTCTCTTAAGGTAGTTTGCCTCTATTTAGGTAATTCATGAATGGTTGCCTCCAATCTAACTCATTGTTCTTTTTGGAAATGATAACCTGTCCTTTAAGAGAGTATTTTTTGATACGTTTAGTATCAATAAAGAATAAAACTTGTCAATTTTGAACCCTTTTTGATATAGACTCATCTTCCGGACATGCCAACTTCTTGGCACGTTTAGCTAAAGCATATGCTATGGCATTTTCTCCTCTAGAAATCTTATAAATGGTAATCTCTGGGATTTGGGCCAACAACTCCATAGTGTACTTGTGGTAGTGTGGTGTTTTATTTTTATCTCTCAAACCTTTGGGGGATTTGAAAAATAAAAATTGGTTTGTTGTGTATGTTGAGACACCACGTAGATCCGCAGATGTACTTATTAAGGTGATCGGGTGTGACATTGAGGAATGATGTTCTGTCTTGAGAGATAGAAGTTATCATCCTACAATGGACTTAATCACTTAATAAAGACTCCTAAGGATAATGGGTATTCAAATGTACTAGAGATTCTTCCCCTACTTTACATGAAAAAGTAAAGCAGGGTTTATTTTAAATCAAGTTAGTTAAGTTCCCTATGGAGGCAAGCCCCATAGTTAATTACATTCTAAAAAATGATATTCCTTAGGAATATTCTTGATTAAGGTAAATGATTATTATGTCTAAAGATTTCAAAGATAGGACTATCAATCAATTGGTTCTTTTTAAAAAATCAAGTGGGATTTGAGCAAAGGGAAAGAGTTATTTTTGGAACCAATGGAGATGAGTAGGGGATGCTCATGATACTAGGAAACCTAGTGAGCATCCCAAAATATCCTATGATTGGGCTTTATATTTTTAGAATTGAGGATATTTATTTATTTATTTGAGTTAAATTTTCATTAGAAATATAGGGCTTACAATTTCACAACCCAAGATTATAGAAATACCTAAGAGGAGAAAATTTATGCTTGTAGCCCGCAAAGGGAAGAAATAACCTTGGATCATAAATCTAGGGAGCCTTGGCAATGGCCAGAGCATGGCTTAAATCTAAGGAGAAAATAGGTATATGGTTTACCTCCACAAGAGAGGATAAACCAACCGGCTGTTGGACTTATAACCGCCTAGGGGTGGCTGCTAACTAACTCATCCTACAAATTTAAATACATGTAGGCAAGTCTTATGCTTTGCAAGATAGCTAGGATATTATTTATTTAGAAAGAAGAATGAATCTTTAAACACACTCCCTAAGAGAGTAGATCATGAAGGGTATGAATAATGACTTAATCTAATACAAATTTTGTTAAGTTTTATTTTGATTTTTGGATATTTTTATTTGACACAGGCTATGGGATCCATGTGCTTAATGCATGAAAAATTGGTTATGGGCCAAAATTAGAAAAAATGAGGTGTGTTTCCACCATGGCTCTCAAAGGTCAAACCATTTTCTCTGGCAAAGGTGGAAGTCCCCCATTAGTAAGAGTGAAGCAATATATTTTTATGCATGATGTGAAACATACAACATCCAGCTAAGGGGTTACTAAATCTTTTATTTTTCTTGATTTATGTCCTAGGATTTAGGTGAGATTATGAGTTATTTAATTTTAATTTTGAGTTGATTAATTGGATAGAAAATTTATTTTTCTCTAAGAGCCTAATCACATTCAAGCCATTCATCATCAATGAAGAAACAAGGGAAAATCCTGTCATCTTAATTACACAAGCTAAACAAATATCAAACAATTTTATAAAGCTAGCATAAAAGAATAAAAGATCGATGTGGTCGGGCTCCATCGCATAAACCCAAAAAAGAAATAGGTAGCCGAGCTCTACCATTATACAACCCAGATATAAATAAATAATTACAACTTAGAAGGAATTTATGTTATGAGGACCTTCATTCCTCACTTCTTCATTTCTTCCCTTCTTTTGGTTGTTTGGAATATGGTTGCTCCACGACTTCACATGGTGCATAAGACTTAGTCTTATGACCAATGTTCATCCTAATCTCCCATAACATTCATTCCAAATCTTAATTACAAAAATTATATTAAAATGGGAAAAGATAAATCTAATTAGATCTGTAAAATAGAGATTAGTTAAACATACCACACAACCCAAGCAGTTATATGAATAAGTTGAACTTAACAACTCACACATGGGTAACCAAGTCCTCCTGTCCTAATTTGGATTATGCTTAGGTTATAAGCAACCAACATAACAAAAGCATTTATATTTTTATTACAACACCACTTATGCACAACCGCCTGCAGAAGACATGATTAGGCTAAGATTGCCCTACCATTCAGTCTACGCTCATGCACCCTAACATCCAATCTAAAATATTATATCACAAAACAAAATCAAGTCTCAAACCATGCATCGCCCTAACTTAGAGCTAGAAATGGTGACTTAGCCTTATGTGTGTGCCATTTAAGGCTTGTGTGGCATGTCTTAGCTAGGCTTTAAGGTTAGAATTTTTTAAGTGTGAAGGGTTCAACTTAGAGGGTGATTTCATTTTAAGTGATTTAGTTAATTTGTTAATTTTATTTGGTGATTTGATTTGGTTTGAATGAACCTACATTTAATTACAAAATGTTGTAAAGAGAAGAAAAGAGAAGAGAACTTCTCTTTCATCCCTACCTTAAATAATTTCTAAGATAGATTCATTAATGATTTCATCCCTACATTTAATTTGTTAAGTGTTTTAATGAATCCAAAGTTTAGATTTACTCTAAATAAACCTATTCAATAAGAAAAGTATCTTAGAATTAGTTAAGGTGAATTACTATCACATAATAAATGATCATTTATTTCTTTCCATCATGTATACCATGCATATGAATGGTCCTAAGCATAGATATACATGCAATGCAAATCTTAGCACACCTTAATGATGAATGCAAAGAGATGTTGGTAAGAAAATTTGGATATTCCATGAATGCATGTTTTTACTATGTAGAAAAGGGGATTCTTTTATCCATTGATTGAATGCACATTTATATGTATAAAAGATATAAGTGAGTATGACGCCATTGGTTTCTACACTAGGGGTGTAAGGTACAAGACCTACTTGGGGCTACTTAAAGCCTTGCAATCTTGGGATTTCCAGACTAATATACCACTTTTCTTAAATACATGTGAATGTATAAAGAGAAATAAATGGATGAAGAATTATGCAAAAGATTTTTTTGTTTGATTTGGTTATGCAATTTACATGTGCAAATATGAGAGTCCTTCTTAAGGCATAACATAGAGTGCATAGGAATAGATTCAAGCAAGTGTTATGTTCTTTTCAAATGAACTATACACTTTGTAAATCCTATCCAAATCCATGTTAAGAGAAAAGAAGAAAATCACATTAAGCACATCTTATGCTATAATCACATGCACGCTTATAAGTACTTATAAGTAGCATCATTTCATTTGTAATATTTGATTTATAGGTTTTGAAACTAATTTTTGGTTTAATAGTGATAATAGCCACTCATATTCATATCCTTATCCAAAACATACAATTTGACATAAAGAAAACATTTTCTTAATTTGATTTTTCAAAAGATATGAATGCATGATCTCATATGGCACAATATTTAGCATGCTTGGAAAGAAATAAAGTGATGTTAGCATATGAATTCATTCACCTTAATTAATTCCTAAAGACAATCCTATAAGATAAGATTATTCAAAAATCAAAATTCTTAAAGAGATTTTTAGTTTTTGGAATTTAATATGATTTAGAAATATGAAAAGAGTTTGCTTGTCCTAACCCATTTCCCCTATGTGTGAATTGGTTTAGTTTGATTTTAGAATAATTAGATTGATATTTTATTTAGGTTAAGGTGTGGATTAAGTACATTAATTACCCCTTACCTATACCACTTTAACATAATTAAATAAATAATTATGAGCCAACATATGATATGCAACTACATGGAATTTAAATTAGTGATGCACTAGAAAATAAAGGGGCCTAATACAATTGGCTCACAATTATTGATTAATTAAGCTAAAAGGTTTTCATTAAGTACTTTCATAACCTTCCACACATGTGGGTTGGATATGATTTCTTCAAACTTACCTCAAGCTATTAAACACCTAAGGATCTACCCAATAAGAGATTGATTTGATTTTGAAGTTGATAAATTAAGCCATTAAATGAAATGATTAAATCATTAATCAATTTGTAAATTAATTATGTTTATCCCAAATGAAATAAACTTAGGGAAAAATATTGGAAAAAGAAATCCTAATCTCATTCCATAAATCCATTCACTATTTCATGGTGATTAACAAACTTAATTAATGGATTTATCACTATTTAATAATTTAATTAATCATTTAATTAATTAAGAGAGTGATTAGAGTGAATGAAGCAATTCCCCTAATTAACCCAATAATAAATTCCAAGAAAATCATGGGAGGCAGAAGTCATCCCACCAATCAACCTTAAGAAGTTTGGAATTAATTATTTATATAATTAATAAGTAATTAGCCTAATTATATTCCCAATAAAACCCAAATTGAATTAAGGTTACTATTCAAAATCAATTAAACTTAATTTTTTATTATTCTCCTTTGAATTATCTTTAAAATGAACTTGAGTTTGTATTTTTTGGATTTTGCTACAATAAGTTATGAATTTATGAAGTTTTAGTGATTAAGACGTAATTAAATAGCCAAATTAATTAACTCCTCATCGACATGGACCTCTAACGCTCTGCTGTGGGCTATGGATTGGTTATTTAAGTTGTCACATCAACCGCATCAACTGACAAGTGCTTTCTTTCCCATCAAGGATCAGACGACCTAAATTACTCCCTTGGTTATAAAGGATTTAAAACAGCGGATCTACTCAATTTAATCATGGTCGTTCATCCAAAACACGCGGGATGGACGCCCCATGATTCATCCCTGACTAAGTTGCGGGAGACGGAGGCTGTCCGACCTCCATGGCTTGATTTGAGCTCACCTTAGCTCGAATTAGGCTAGGATTTACCCCACACCATCAAGAGGTGTAGGGAAGAACATCCAATGGCTAGATTTTAATGGGATTACAATTCTCTTCACAAAGACCAAGCATTTTTCAACTAAAGATCAGTTTTGAGTCATAGCTCATCGGAGGCTATCACCATGCTTCCATCAGAGGAATTAGCTTCATCTAGTGGAGACGAAGCTCATTGAAAGTTTTAAGCTTCAATTTGAAGTGAATTGCTCAATTGACCAAGGCTCCCTCTAATGGCTTGCAGCTTTGATCGAAGTCCCCCTTCTCATGGCTTGGAAGCTTGGGAAACTCCAAGTGAGCTCGATTACCTCCTTTGATGGTGCTTGCAAAGTGAATTTGGGTTTGGTGGAGAGTTGAGCAAGTTGAAATTTTCTTAGGCATCCCCTATTTTGGCTTTGAAGGAAACCAAGAAGGAGAAATTAGATGAGCTTGGAATGCTTTCCAAGGATTGGGGAAGCTTGGTTTTGGTTCCTTGGGCTCAATCAAATTCAGCATGTGTGCTTTGAGTTGGAATGAGGGGGAGTATATCTCCCCCTCCTTAGATCAGACGACCAAGACTAGCTTTGCCATTTTCCTCAATTGCTTGGATTGAATGGGTTGTTTAGGCTGTTAGGGATTTCATGTTCTTCATTTTTGGCAAAGGAGGGGAGGAGAGGAAGTGCATGTGTTAAATGAGTGTATGGGGTGATCCAAGTGGAGAATTTTCATTGGAGGGGCCATGGGTTGGCTGACCCAAACCCATTGGATCATGTGCACCACCTTCCTTGGTGTCCAATGTGCCACTAGGAGGATGCCAAGTGGGCATGAGAAGGAATTGACCAAATTCTAAGTGGATTTGGCCATAGGTTACCCTTTGACCTAAGGGTAAAATGATCATTTGGATTTGATTTTGATTTAGGGAGATTTGAAATGATTGAAAAGTGGGTTGGGCCAAATTTCAAGTGATTTGGAGTTCATTTGGTTTGGATTGGTTCAATTTGACCTATATAGGTCAAAATGGGTCAACTGTTAAGTTGACCAATTGATCAAATTGGGTTAAACCATGGGTTAGGTTAAGTTCAAATGATCATTTGGAGCCTATGTGTGTCATTGGTTTGGTTCAATTTGGTTTAGATTCAATTTTGGTTCATTTGAGTTCATTTAGGTCAAATGGGTCAAGTTGACAATTTGACCTAATTAGGTTAGGTCATGGGTTGGTTTAGGCTTATTTGATTATTTGAAATGTATTGCAAGCTTTGATTTCAATTAGTTTTGGTTTGGTTTGATTTCAAGTTGATTTGACCTTTTAGGTCAAGTTGGGTTCATGGTCAATTTGGCTAGGTTAGTTGGGCCAATAATTGGTCAAAGTTCAACAATCACTTTAGAATGAATTTGACCAATTGGTTGCAATCAATTTGGCTTAGATCAAGATTTGACCCATTTTAACTTTTAGGTCAAGTTGGGTCAACTTGGGTCAAGTGGCCAATTAGGCTAGGTTTGGCTCAATTGATGGTTTGATCATGTTCAATCATTGGTTATGAATTGACTTAGATCAATGGTTTCAAACAATTTAGCCTATGGTGGATTTTGATTAGTTTGGGTTCCATTTTAGTTAAGTGTTGACTTGGTCAACGGCTATGTTTGACTTGGTTTGACCCAATTTGGGTGATTGATCATCCTAGGATGATTGTTGCTCACAATATGAGGCTTAGATGAGCTTAGTTCAATCTAATTTGGGTTGGATTAAAATTTGGCTCAAAAAGGTTATTTAGGTCACTTTGGGTTAAGTGAGCCTAAATGGTTAGGTGACTTGATCAAGGCTTGATTCAAGTTTGGTTGAACTCACATATGGACTTATGATGGAAATATAAAGAAAATTGCAAGTAATTTGGAGTTAAATGGGTCAGGGTTCATTTGACATTTTCAAGTCAAAAGGGTGAACATGGTTTGGCTTAGGTTGGTTTGATTTTGGTTTGGTGATTGAAGTTTACGTTTATATTTAGATTCATGATTGAAGGATTGATTGAATCATGAAGAAAATTCAAGGTTTTGGATTGATTTGAGTTTGCTTTGGCTAAGTTTAAGAATTTGACTTGAAAAGGTATAAGTTGAATTTTGGTTTGATTTGGATTTGAGTTTTGAATTGGTTTTAGTTATTTGAATTTATATTTCATTTGCATTTGTGAATATAAATGAGAATACAAATGGGTTATGAGAAAATCTTTTGAGTTTGGAGTGATTTGGATTTGTTTGAAGGAGTTCAAGACTTTGGCTTGAAAGAGTATATGTTGGATTATTGGTTGGATTTTAGGTTTGGTTCTGAATTCATTTCTATCATTTGAATTCATATTTCATTTATATTTGTGAATATAAATGAGAATATAAATGGGTTATGAGAAAATATTTTGAGTTGGAATTGGTTTGGATTTGGTTTAGGCTAAGTCCATAAGATCAAATCAAAGAGCTTAGAAAAGATTTTGGGATCTAAATTTAATCATAGGTTTCAATCATTTGATTTGGAATTGATTGATGATTTAAATTTTGGATTTGATTTATGATTTAAGAAAATCAATTGAGATGGAATTGATTTGAACTTGGAGTTAGTTTGAATTTGGAATTGATTTGAATTTGGAATTGATTTGAATTTGAAATTGATTTGAATTTAGAATTGATTTGAATTTGAAATTTGATTTGAAAGAAGGAAGCAAGGATTTGGTTCAAGCTATAGAGTAGACTAGTTTCCTAATATCCCTAAGGCATAACTTATTCTTATGGCTAACTCTTCTAAGTCTCTAGGGTTAGGTTAAGTGTTCACCTAATCACTAGAAGTGTCTTAAGACTAAGTAACTCTTAGTATTAGAGGAGTTCTAAGTCTAAGATGGAGAAGCTGAGAGCTCACTCCAAAAGTGAGTTCAATAGGTAGTGATGGAGCTTAGGCTTTAGAACCTTATGGGACCTAGCGATTTGATTAATGACTAGCTGAGAATCCCCAAAGATGTTGATGTTCTGGATGCTTAGAGTAATGGCTAACTCCATACTGGCAATCAGAGCCTCATATTCAGCTTCACTGTTGGTGCAAGGATTAGATAGATGATTGGAGAATCTCATCACATTATGATATGGAGTTAGCCGAACTACTACTACTCCTGCCTTTCCTAGAAGAGTAGATTGTGGTTCTTCTCCTCTTTAAGAAGAAGTCGCACCATCAAAGTACATCTACTAGCGGTGAATAGTAGTGTCCCCCAAGTTCATGATTTATTCATCAGGGAGGTCATCAGTAAGCGGAGAGTCAGCAGGAAGTGGGTGTGTTGTTAAGAAATCCATAAGTGCTTGTCCTTTTACCGCACTGAGGGGGTACAAAAGTAATGTTAAACTGTGATAAAATTATGGACCAATGTGCCAACCGTCCAGATAACATCGACCATGTCATGAGATATTACAGTGAATTTATTCTAGAGATCAAGTTCACCTTTTGAGAAAGCATGTAATGCCATAGCTTTTGGGATGTAAAGATTAAAGTTAGGCAATGATTCTAATGGGTGGATAATTTTACTTCATGGAGATTAGATGATGGTTGAGGTAGTTGAGCATGTTTTTCTTCCTTCGTAATTGGCTTGAGCCAACAAAGCGCTAAGAGAGTCATTTAATGAATGTATAATATGAGTAGCTTGCCCGAGATAGGGGCTGCTAGAACTGGCAACATTATTAAGTAGTACTTGATGTCTTCGAATGCATGCTGACACTTATCATCCCACATGAACTTGGCATTCTTTTTGATAAGTGCTGAGAATGGCTAGCATCTTATTGATAAGTTGGATATAAAGCAACTAAGATATGCTAGCCGCCCTTGGAATGATCTGAGTTGAATTAAAATTTTAGGGGGTGGCATTTCTAAGATTGCCATGATCTTCCCCAGATCGATTTTGATTCCCTTGTGTCAGACAACAAACCCAAGGAATTTCTCTTAAGCTACTCCGAATGAACACTTCAGGGGGTTCATTTTGAGGTTGAATTGTCTTAATCGTTCAAAAACTACTCTCAAGTCAAAGAGGTGGTCTTCCTTTTCTTTACTCTTGTCCACAAGATCATTGACATAGCATTCAACTTGATGATGAATGAGTTCATTGAATATTCGAGTCATGACCCCCTGGTATATTACACTGGCATTTTTAAGGCTGAATGGCATGACCTTATAGCAATAGATTTCAATCGGGGTTCTAAAAGTAGTATTTCTTTAATCTTTGAGGCCATCTTTATTTGGTTATATCTTGATGAGACATCCATGAAAGAGAAGACTGCATGAGATGAGGTTATGTCCACCATCATTTCTGGTATTGGTAGTGAAAATTCATCTTTTGGACATGCCTTATTTAGATCCCTAAAATCGATGCATATGCAAATTTGGCCATTCTTCTTTTTAACTGGGATGACACTGCCCAACTAGGTAGGGTATTTTTCTTCCCAAATGAAACCAGCATCGATCAGTTTCTTGACTTCAAAAATGACATGTTGTTCGATGTCTAATTGCATGCATCTAGGAGCTTGATTGATAGAGTTAGCACTAGGCTCTATTGCTAGTTTGTGGACTGCTACGTCAGGAGACAAACCTGGCATCTCTTCATAACTCCATGCAAAGTCCTAAAACTTAATCAATAGCCTAACTAAGTCATTGGTTTCAATTTCATTCAACAAGGAACTAATGTATGTCGGATGTGGATCTTCTTCAATTCCTAAGTTGATTTTTTGAGTTTGTCGATAGTTGACTTGATCTCTTCTTCAAACTCTAGCATCTTTGACTTCAAAATCATCTAGATCATTAGAAGTTTCTAAGCACACCTTCTCATATGAGTTAATGTGATTTGAAAAGAATCTATTAAATTCTAAATGATTGGTGATGACTAAATAATAATCGTCATCATTGACTGGACTCATTGTACCAAATCCTAGTCCTAGTCTTGATTGAGAGCTTTTGCATTTGTTCTTCCATATTACTTCAAAGTAGTCTGACCTGTGCTTTGACCAAGTATGTGGGATTAACCCTTTCTTTGCTAAATTATGAACACAAGGTAAGTACCAATCAAAAGATAATTCTATTAAATCTTTATATGAATCATCCCCAAGTCCTACATCAACTTCTTGACTTGAGGATGATGCTCCCAGAAATAACCTCTTGAGTCTTCACATCTGTGGATGACTTAGGGGCTTCCTTAACTACCAAACCCTTAACTTTTTGTGAGGAGAGTAGGGTTATAATAAAGGTTCCCAGTTGATGCCTGACTATTTCACATATAAACTTGGATACACTTATGCTTTGCTTTGGAGCCTAGTATCTATCGGCTCAAGTGTCACCTCTAAGAGAATCTATTACTAAGAATAGCTAGCTGGTGTGCTAACCATATAAGACTCATCATTTAAATTAGATTTTAAGTCTATATAGATAGCAAGTGTACTCCTGGTGTCTGTGACATATCTCATATTGGGTGGACATTAAAGAGGTTTTTCACCCCTAGGATTGCCTCTGAACTGGTCTCTTTCTCTATCTGGTGGAGGTCGGGTTATCCTAGCCATATGTTCAAATGGAGTAATGAACTGTGGGTGGAATCTAATCGCAGGTTCCACTTCCTCCTCCAATCTATTTCTCGCTCCCTCTTTTCCTCAATTTCCACTTCTTTTTTTTTCTTTTCTTTTTTCTATTTATTTTTCTTTTCTTTCTTTTTCTTCTTTGATGATATGTGGATTTTGACTGAGCTCGTGAGAGTAGACTTGTTGGTTTTAAGAGAAGTAGTAAGATACATCCTTATATATACCGACCTCGTGAACTGCAAATGGCTTGAGATCTCCTTTGACATAGTAGACAATCTCCCTCTCACAAACATCAAACACTATGTAGAGAGGATGAAACTATATTATTTTGATGTATCCATAGTCCCAAGGAAAGCATTAAAAGATATATCTAATTCTATAATGTAAAACATGGCTTCAGTCTTCCAATCATCTATCTCTAAGGGCAACACTATGGAGCCTAAGGCCCACTCGCCATGATCATTGAATCCTCTTAACATCATCCATTTTGTTTAAAGTTCGGAAATGTTGATCCTTAAGTAGGCAAAGGTTCTTAGACTCATAATACTGAATGATGCATCTAGGTCAACCAGAACTCTGGATACTGTATCTACCAACATCCACTAAAATGTAAAGAGGATTGTTGTGCTTAATTGTCCCTAGAAGTAGGTCTTCATCCCTGAATGTAACTCTTAAGGTATCCTTCAAGTAGTGTGCCTCTTCTCCAGTAGGGTCAACTAAGCTTAAGCATATCTCAGGATCAAGCAAAACCTTGATTAGAGATTCCCTTATCTCTTTGGATATGACAAGGGCATCATATATGCTTAACTTAGTTGACAACTTTCTAAGATGAGCTAGGATGTTATAATGAACTCTGGGCTGGTCCTCCACAAGCATATTCATGAAGCATCACGTGGAGGGGCTATCTGCTCACTAGAACCAATAACTTGCTTACTCTTATCTTGAGGTGCTACCCTAGGAGGTAGAACTTTTCCACTACGTAGGTTAACCTCAGTGACTTCTTGGAATGATGAGGTTTTGGAAAGTTCTACCTTCCCATCGGGCATACCTACAACATCTCCTATGGAATCCTCAAAGTCGGTTGACTACAAGTCAATCTCAAGAGATGAACACAATTGATTCAAAGGAAAGTATGACTCTAAATAAGAAAGGAAAGGATCATAACTGCTAGAGCTATTATTATTAATTAGACTTAGAGAGCTTTCAATAGGAATAAAATTAGGACCATCAGAAGTAGACAAGATATAAGTAGAATCATCTTTCTTTATTAATTTTTTTTTAGGTGAGGTACATGATAGAAATCAAGTAAAGTAAGTGGTGTAAGAGATTTGATGCCCTTATCCGATACAATGCTCCAATCGATAGAAGAGGAGTTGGTAGAAGAAGAAGTATTTGCAACGGTGGAGGGAATGCTAGACTCGGATGGTGGTTGCACTACCGACTATCCCTGCAAGTGTGAGTCTCCGGTGTCACCCTCCCCTAGTTATCTTTTGCAACTAACAAACCTTCCTTGCTGTTGGAGGTTTGAGTTACTTCAGGCACCTACAAGGAAAGTTTCTTGATCTTAGAAATGATCTTCTTAGAGGTTCAGAATAAGGAGATATCCCAACCTTCTTTAGTCTTAAGAGGATCACAAGTATCCTCAAGGATTACTCTAACAGAACTGGATGGTTGTTCTAAGAGATATTCCTTGGGGATAATAATGGCTCTTGACTTGCAACTATGCTCAAGCCAATCAAAAGTGATACAATCCTCTAAGACATGATAACAAGCGGTGGTAGGGGAAATATCTAGGATCATCGCTCTTGCCACTTCCTTTGGCCTCTTAGGCTATAATAAGTGAAAGTTAGGTTTTTTAAAAGATTCTTAAAGATTTTTCTAACTACCTCCATATTGAATGAATATGATTTATTTAATATATTAACAAGAGTAGGTGAAAAGTAATTACCTCACAGTGGATATGAGTACCACTGCTGGATAGGCTACTGAGGTGGTGGAAATGGCCATTGTGGTGGCTGTGGTGGCCGGTATGATGGCCGAGGTGGTGGAAGATGAGCTGGAGAAAGTGACTACTGAGCTTGTGGTCTCTCATACCGAACTCTGGATGGTTTCTTTGCTTCTCCACTAACATAATTGTCCCCAACCTCTTCTCAAAAGCTTTCTATGACTTGGGTTTAGATGATTGGTCAGGAAAGGGCAACTATTTGGCTTCCTCTAGTAGGCTAGCCACCTTGTTGATTAGCTTCTCAAATATTTTGATGATAAAGCCCTTAAGTATGAATGCTATCGAGCCATGGATATTCTTGAGAAGAATCTCAATGACATGTTATTCAGATAGTTGTGGTTTGTATTTCATGCTCAGATTGTGCCACCTGAGAATGTAATCAATAAGGGACTCATTAGGTTTATGTTTCTCTACAATGAGGTCACCTACAGTTACCCTCTACTGAGCTCCACCAAATCTCTTGATGAAGAGATGTTCCAACTCAGCAAAAGTCTTCACCGAACTGTTGGGTAGTTCGATACCAAACCTCTACTAAGCTACTGAAAAAGAGTCTGAATAGAAGTGTGTCACTTCCATCAGCATTGCAACAACTATCTCTGAAGTGTGCAATGAGTTGTTGTGGGTTCCCACTACCATCAAAGATCTTGAAGGAATGTGGCACAAAATTTTTGGGTATTGAACTACATCAAATTCCTCCAGGAAAGGTCTACCCTTTGGAATGGATGAGATCCCCCTAGCTTGCACCAACGCTTCCTTCACCTACTATTCCACCATATGCTTGATATCCTTATAATGCATGGAGGTGCTATCTGTGACCTTCCTATGCAAACTGTCAGTATCATCATCTGCAGGAGTGCTCCTAGAACAATCTAAGGTATGTATTAACTCTAGCCTGTCGGCTACCATAGAGAAGGCTACGAGACTAGGGCTGAGTTCTACAATGTTAAGACCACTGCCATCATATCTTCTACCCTCTTCTCCATCTTGTCTATATGATCATTCTTTTTCTTGAGCTGGTGGAGTAGGTGCTGAGTCGAGTGAGAAGTGTCACGTTCCTCAACCACAACACCTTCTTGTCTGTGCTGATCCCACTTCAAGAATCCTCGAGTGTCGACCATGTGGAGCTCGGCTATCTCGTCCAACATGTCATCTTCATCAAGATAAAAGCTAACTCTACCCTCCTCCTAATCTGAGTGATCACTACCAATAATCTACTTAACTACAGTATGTAGTCCTCTATGATATCATCTAACGATCAGTCATCTACCCTGCCTATCTCTACTGGAATGTAGACTAGTCACGACCAACCATAGACTATGCTCTGATCGTATACACCTAATAATTATGCCGATGGGGTGCACTCTAACCGCTCATCATGGGGACTATTTCGGTGTCCTCTCATCTCTCTTCCTCTAACTGCTATGTATGTAACACGACCATGACACTTTTGGCTCACCACTCATTTGCCATAGTTGAAGTGGAAGGTTGAATGGGAGAGCTCACCACACCTCAACATGTGGACTAGATGGAGTGGGATCCTTAGGCCATAGCCAGATCGCCAGTGGAGATGGTCTTTCCCCAGATGGGGGCTTTTGAAGCTTGGCATGGATGGTAGATGTTGGAAGCTGGATGGGTGAAAGTAGACGGTGAGTGGAGCAGTGTGATGGTAAGGACACCAACTGCCTCTCATCGAAGATCTCCTCAGCATCGACAAGCGAACAATATTGTCCAATGATCGCCTTGACAAAGGTAACCGATCAAGGTATATCAAAGTGGAGGTCACTGCTCGTGTACCTCCTCCTCTCTTGCTTGCCCTCTTGGGAAATGACCCTAAACTTCATGGTCTCTCTCTATGAATTTGACCCATAATGCTCCTAGGGATCAAACTCCTCAATTCATGTAAGAAATCAGACTCTGAGCCTCCGTGGGCTCTACCGACCCTGGAAGAACTGATCATAGACTAACATAGGGCTTCCTACTCTCCCTAGTTGAGTACCAAGCTAGTGGTGACAATGCAAAGAATCCTTCCCATAATCCTCCTCTCTGCTCAAGATAAGCAGGGGGGTGAAAAGCTACCACCAAGATTGAGAGGGTCTCATGGGAACCCTCCTCGACATGAAAAGCATCAATCATGCTTGCTTTACACTTGCAACATTTTGGTTCTTGTTGCAATGTTGCATCCTGGTAAGCGGGGTGGAGCAGAAACTAAAACCTACCTAAAAGGTAGGGGAGACTATCTCAGAGGCTAAGATAGCCTTCCCCTTCAGAATGGGGGAAACCAATGAGGAGGTGCTAGCCCTAAGCTAGAAGCTGCATGGCCATTATATCTTGACATTAAGGCTGACATTGACCGAGGTGTGAGAACCATAGCGACTTTCCTCTTCAATGGGGAAATTCGATCGATGGAGATAAGAAGTGGCTTACTTGCCACCTCTTCTCTACTGATGTGAGGGCGGCCTCACAGTGGCTCTGACAGCCTCAAAGCCACATTCGAACTAAATCACATGGGTGGTGGTGGTGGTGAGTATGGCCTGTCCCAAGGCCATATCTACACCAGATGGGAATGAGAAGATCATCTTGTCGGCCAACATGATGGAAGACTGATCACAGAAGGGACGATGAAACAGACTGATATCTCTGCATTTGAAATAGAGCTAAATTAGACCCTCACATTGATAACTACCTTCAATCATTGACTTGATTTGATTTAGAATTTGAACTCACACCTAACAAATTTAAGTATGCTAAATGGGGTTCATTGAATCAGAGAGATTTTGAGATTTGAGGAGAGACTTTGCCATAGGATTTTAATTTAGAACCCTTATTCAACAAATTTATGTATGTTGAGTGGGGTTCAAATATTTAGGAGTGACTTTTAGAGATATATGTATTGTATATTTTGTTTAAAATTTGATTTTAGAAAACTTTATTTAGCAAATTTAATCATGCTAAAAGGTTTCAATTATATGTTTGAATGTTTTTGAAAGCATCTTGTTTGTCATGATTGTTTGTCATGTGTGTGATATATGTTGATTTGATTCTTGATTTGAAAATGAGACCCTTACTTAACAAATTTAAGTATGCAAGTAGGGGCCAAATGTGTTTGATATGTTTGTTATTTGTTGGTAAATGTCGATTTTATATGATTTGTAGAACTCTCATTTAATAAATTTAAATATATTAAATATATTTCAATATATGTGTTTGAAATTTGTTGATGATTTGATTTTATATGAGTTGATTTGAAGAAGGGGAACTCCTATTTGAGAAATTTAGGTATGTCAAATAGAGTTGAAAAATATGTGTATATTTTAGAAATGAGACCCACACTTAACAAATTTAGGTATGTCAAATGGAGCTCACTTATATGTTTGTTTTCTTGTTAATATATGGGTTTGTTTTGGTTTTGAAGATTGAATTCTCATTTAATAAACATGGGTATGTTAAATGGAATTCAAAATTGTGTGTTGGATATTTTGGTTTTAATTTGATTTTTTTGAAAGTGGAATTCTCATTTAACAAATATGGGTATGTTAAATGGAATTCAATTATATTTTACTTATCTTGATTTTGTTTTAGTTTTGAAAAAGGGAACCTTCATTTAATAAATCTGGGTATGTTAAGTGAAGTTTATATGTTGATTGTTTTGATTTTAGTTTGAAAATGGGAACTCCCATTTAACAAAGTATGAATATGTTAAATGGAGTTCAATTATATTTTGATTTTAGTTTTAAAATGAAACTCTGATTTAACAAATATGAGTATATTAAATGAAGTCTATTATCACAGATGTCTTGGTTCTGCTTTCACAACTCTCAATCATCTCACTTTGCCCGAGATATAACCTCTGCTTGAAATAAAAAAGGATTTCCTATTCCAAACAAAATGACTCGATTGACTGATTCCACTAAACTAAAGGATTGATCGATAAAATCCAAAGATCAAATTTTGAAAAAGAAAGATTTCTTAATACTCAAACTAAGATTTCCAAATGAAAATTGAGATTCAATCATATTATCTCGTACAATTTGATTCAAATGAACAAAAAATTTAACAAAAAAGGAAAATGGTATATAACTGTAAAGTACTGTGATGAATTATTATCTTCACTCTTCATCTATCTTTTTTGAGGAAAATAAATGAAGAATAAAGATAACACTTCTTGTGTTGGACAACACATAGATCCGTAGATGTTCTCATTAGGGTGATCAGGTATGACATTAAGGAATGATGTACTATCTTGAGAGATAGAAGTCACCATCCTACAATGGACTTAATCACCTTAATAAGGACTCCTAAGGACTATGGGTCTTCGGATGTACCATAGATTCATCCCCTACTTTATATGTAAGTAAAGTAGGGTTTATTTTAAACCAGCTTCATTAAGTTCTCTATGGAGGCAAGCCCCCATAGTTAATTACATCTTAAGGAATGAGATTTCTTAAGAATACTCATGATTAAAGTAAATGATCATTGTCTCCAAAGATTTCAAAGATAGGACTATCAATCAATTTGTTATTTTTAGAATGATCAAGTGGGATTGATCAAAAAAATGAGAATTATTATCGAAACCAAAGGGAGATAACTAGGAGATGCTCACGAAGCTGAGAAACCTAGTGAGCACCCCAAACTATCCTATGGTTGGGCTTTATATTTTTTTAATTTGAAGAGAATTATTTATTTAAGTTGAATTTTTATCAGAAATCTAGGACTTACAATTCCATGATATGTGATCATGAAAATGCCTAAGAGGTGAGGATTTATGCTTGTAGCCCGCAAAGGAAAACAACAACCTCATTACCTGAATCTAGGGAGCTTTGGCGAGGGCCAAAGCATGATCTAAATCTAAGGAGAAAATGGGCATATGATTTAGCTCCACAAGAGAGAATAAACCACCTAACTGTTGGACTTCCAATAGTCTGGGGGTGGCCACCAACTAACTCCTACGATTTTAAATACATGTAGGCAAGTCATATGCATTTGCAAGATAGCTAAGCTATAATTTATTTAGAAAGATACTAAGTCCTTAAACACACTCCCTAAGAGACTATATCATGTAAGGCATGAATAAATGACTTAATCTAATACAAATTTTGTTACATTTTATTTTCATTTTGGATAATTGATTTGACATAGTCTATGGGATTCATATGTCTAATGCATGAGAAATTGGTTATGAGCCAAAATCTGTAAGAAAGGGGTGTGTTTCCACCATGACTCTCAAAGGTCAAGTTAAATTCTCTGGCAAAGGTGGAAGCCCTCCATAAGCAAGAATGAAGCAAGATACTTTTTATGCATGATGTGAAAACATACAACATTCAGCTAAGGTGTTGCTAAATTTTTTATCTTGCTTTATAACCTAGGCTTTTGGTGAGGTTATGAGTTATTAATTTTTAATTTTGAGTTGATTAATAAGATAAAAATTTACTTTTCCCTAAGAGCCTAATCGCATCTAGGCCGTTCATCAAAGCAAGGAAGAAACTAGGAAAAATATGTCATATTAATGCACAAGCTAAACAAATATCAAATAATTTATAAAGCTAGCATAAAAGAATAAACGGATTTTATGGTCGGGCTCCACTGCAAAAATCCAAAAAGAAATTGGGAAGCTGAGCTCTATCCTTATACAACCCAGATTACAAATGAATTAATTACAACGAGAAAGGAATTCATGTTATGGAGGTCTTCATTCTTCTTTCTTCTTTTCTTCTTTCTTTCCTTCGTCTTTCTTTCTTCTTTCTTCTTTCCTTCATTCTTTTAGTTGGTTAGAATGTGGATGATCCAAAGGCTTCACATGGTGCATAAGACATAGTCTTATAACTAATGTTCATCCTAATCCCCTATAGCATTCATTCCAAATCTTAATTGCAAAAATTACATGAAAAAGGAAAAGTAAATCTAACTAAAACTTACAAAATAGAGATTAGCTAAACAAATCACACAATCCCAAGCATGTATATAAATAAATTTGACTTAGCACCCCACATATGAGTAACCAAGTCTACCTGGCCTATTTTGGATTATGCTTAAGGGTATAAGCAACCTGCACAACAAAAGTATTTATATTTTTATTATAGTGCCCATCACAATCCCCTGTAGAAGATAATGATTAGACTACGATTGTCCTACCATTTAGTCTACGCTCATATACCCTAACATCCAGACTAAAATATTATATCACAAAATAAAATAAGGCATCAAACCATGCACCACCATAACATAGAGCTAGAAATGGTGCTTAGCCTAATGTGTGTGCCATTTAAGACTTGTGTGGCATGCATTAGCTAGGCTTTAAGGTTAGAGTTTTCTCAGTATGAAGGATTCAACTTAGAGGGCAATTTCATTTAAGCGATTTATTTGATTTATTAATTTTATTTTATGATTTGATTTGGTTTAAATGAACCTACACTTAATTATTGAAAGTTATAAAGAGAAGTAAAGAGAAGAGAACTTCTCTTTCTCCCCACCTTAAGTAATTTCTAAGATAGATTCATTAGTAATTTTTCTTTAGTGAATGTTTTATTATGTTGTTGATTAATCATAAATTTAGATTTGCTCTAAATAAACCTATTCAATAAGAATGACATTTTAAGATTAATTAAAATGAATTACTATCACAAAACACATAACCATTTATTTTTTTTCCAACATGTGTATATGTTGAGCTCATTTTTAGAATGAGCTCTCAACCCCTCCATCTTAGACATAAGACTCCTCTTAAAATGTAAGGAATCCTTAGTCCTAAGACACATATAGTGTTTAGGTGGACACTCAACCTAGCCCTAGAGACTTAGAAGAGTTAGCCATAGGAATAGGTCATGCCTTTGGGGTTAGAAAAATTTATCTGAACTTAGCTTGAACCACTTCTCACCTTCCTTCCTTCAAGTCAAACTCCAAATAAATATTATTTGATTTACTCCAAACTCAAATCAACTCTACATGATTGAAAAACATGATTTAAGCACATGATTCAAATCCATGATTGAATGCCATGTTGAAATTCCAAATTTCAAATCTTACCTAAGTCCTTGATTTTCCCTTCATGGACTTAGCCAAAATCAAATCTAAATCAATTCAAACTCATGAGATTTTCTCATAACCCATTTATATTATCTTTTATATTCACATATACAAATGAAATATAAATTCAAATCAATCAAATCAAATCCAAGATTCAAATTCCTAAGTCAAAATCTTTTCTAAGTCACTTTAATTTTCTCTTAAGGACTTAGCCTAGATCATGATAAAATCAATTCAAACTCATGAAATTTTTTCATAACTAATTTATATTCACATATATAAATGAAATATAAATTCAAATCAATCAAATTAAACTCAAAACTCAAATCCAAAACTCCAAAATTTTCTAAGTCCTTTAAATTTTCTCTTAAGGACTTAGGCTAGATCATCTTCAAATCAATTCAAATTCATGGAATTTTCTCATAACTCATTTATAATCTTATTTATATTCACATATATAAATGAAATATAAATTCAGATTAATCAAATCAAATTCAAATTCAAGTTCCAAATTCCAAAATTTCCTAAGTCCTTTAAATTTCTTCTTAAGGAATTAGCCTAGATTATGATCAAATCACTTCAAACCCATGAAATTTTCTAATAACTCATTTATATTCACATATATAAATGAAATATAAATTCAAATCAATCAAACCAGCTCCAAAAATCAAACTCAAACTCATTCAAATTCCAACCTAAGCCTTTCAAGTCAAAATCTTGAACTTAGCCAAATCAATTTCAAATCAAGCCAAACTCTTGATTTTCCTTCATGATTCAATCAATCCTACAATAATGAATCCAAATATAAATACAAACCTCAAACACTTACAAAACTCAATTCAAAAATCAAGCCAAAATCCATTTCATGTTTTTGAACTTAAAATTATCAAATGAATCAAACCCATTTGACTTCAAACCACTTACAAATGGATTTATATTTCAACCATAAGTCCATATACAAGTTCAATCAAACTCAAATCAAGCTTTGACCAAGCCATTGGACCTACTTAGACTCACTTGACCCAAAGTGACCTAAAATACCCTTATGAACCAAATTCCAATCCTAACCAAATTGGAATGAATCAGGCCCATATATGTCTCTCATCATGATTAACATTCATCATGAGATGATCAATCACTCAAATTGGATCAAACCAAGTCAAACCTAAGGGTTGACCAAGTCAACACTTTGCCAAAATGAAACCCAATATAGCCAAAATCCACCATAGGAAAAATTGATTGAAACCATTGATCGAAGTAGATTCATGACATATGTTTCAACTTGGCCAAGTCAACATTTGAGCCTAACCTAGCCCAATTGGCCTCTTGACCCATTTGACCTAAATGAAGTCATATGAACCAAATTCAAACCTAAATAAAATTGAATCAAACCAAAGCCACCAAAACATTTCAAATAATCATATGAACTTGACCCAACTCTTGGTTTGACCCAATTTGAATTGTCAACTTAGTTGATTTTTGACCTAAATGGGTCAACTTGAGCCAAACCATACCAAATGAACTCCAAATCCAATGAAACTTGGCCAAACCTATTTTATCAACATACCCAACATATACAAATTCAAAAATCAGCCAAATGACCATTTTACCCCTAGACAATAGAATAAATTTTGTCCAAATGACCATTTTACCCCTAAAAATAAAAAAAATATATAAAATAAATTACATTAGAAAGGTAATTAAACATAAAATATTATAAAATTGATTTTGATTAATTTTGAATAGTTTTTTTTTCTAAAATTGGGTTTTATCAGGAATCTTAATTTATTAATTACCCTTTAATTAATCCATTAATTATTCCTAAACTTCTTGAGTGTATTTTGGGAGATGACTTCTACCTCCCCTAATTTTCTTGGGATTTATTGGTGGATTAATTTAGAAAATTGCTAATTTATTTCTTAAATATCCCCTTAATATAATTAATGTTAATTATGGGTTTGATTAGTGGTTTAATCTTTTGTTAAAGTTGATTAAGGTCTGTTATAGTGAATAGGAGGTTTAGGGAATAATTTTATGGCATTTACCCTAAGCTATTCTTTAAACCCCCTTTTATTTCTTAATCCTCTCTTAATTAAGGGTTAATTCACTAATTACCCTCTTAATTTTTTTTTAATTGCTAAAAATTTTTAGAACTCAATTAATCTACTTGGGATAGATGCTTAGGTGTTCAAGAGCCTATGTTCAATTAAGGAAATCAGAATTTAACTCATATGTGTGAGGGGTATTTTAAAATTACTTAAGTTAAACTGCTTAGCTTAATTAATCATTAATCATGAGCCAAATTGTGTTAGGCCTTTTCCTTCCTAGGTGCATTGCAAATTTAAATTCCTTGTGATATTTTATGTCATCTCATTGGCTCATAATTATTTGATTAACTATGCTAAGGTTGTATAGATAAGGGATAATTAACATGGTTAATTCATACCTTAACCTAATCAAAATATATAATGAATCTAATCATCTAAAAATTAAATAAAAATATCAACCACATGTGGGAATGGGCTAGGAACAGTAAACTCAACTAATATTTTTAAAATTAAATCAAATTCAAAATCAAACAAAAAATCACATTAAATAAACTTTTATTTTCTTTAAGCTTTGTTATTTCAGAAGATTGTCATTAGAAATTAATTAAGGTGAATGTGTTTACATGCTTTCATTACTTCAGTTCTTTCCTAGCATGCTAAATATGAGTGCCATGTGATTTCATGCATCCATGCTTTTCAAAAATCAAATTTAAAAATAAAAATGTTTCTTTTATGCCAAATTGCATGTGTTGGCTAAAGTAAGAATATGAGTGGCTATTATCACTATTAAATTTAAATTATTTTAAAAATTTACAAATAAATTAACAAAATTGAAAGTTTGTTACTTATATCTTACTTATAAGTTTACATGCAAGTAAATTATAAGGATGTGCTTAGTGTAGGTTTTCCTTCTTATCTCTTTTTAGCATAGTTTTGAGTGGGATTTGACAAAGTGTACAGTTCATTTGAAAAGACCTAACACTTGCCTAATTCAATATCCTATTCATTACTATGCTATTACTTATGAAGGATACCTATACTTGTACATATAAATTGCATAAAAAAAAATCAACCAACATAAACTTTTGCATTCTTTCTTTCCCATTCATTTCTTTTGTACACATGCTTATATTTAAGGAAAGTGGTGTATTAGTTTGGACAATCCTGGGGTTGTGAAGGTTTAAGTAGCCCTAAGTAGGTCTTGTACCTTACACTACTGGTTAACAATGATGTCGTGCTCACTTATACCTTTCATACATTCATATGTGCATGTGAAAATTGGATAAGAAACCCCTTTGCTATTTATTGAAAATCATACATCATGGACATTCAAATTTTCTTAAATGAATTACTTAGCATGCATCATAAAGTGAGCTAAACATTCCCATTTGTATGACTAGATATGTTTAGGACTCATTCATATGCATGTTATACATGTTGGGGAAGAAATGAAGTGATGTATGTTTTGTGAATTTATTTTTTTTTTAATTTTTTTTTTTTTTTTAGACATTATCTGGGGTATTTTATTACTAAGGTTACAAGGTCCTTAAAAGGGTTACACTCAAAACTCTTGCTCAAGAGCTACAATCAACCTAAGGAGAAAAACCCCAAGCTAAATACATCAAAATCCAAAGCATAAAATTGTAAGAGTAAAATGATAAATCACCATATGAAGGCAATTAAAAAATAAGTTATCAGGAGGAGAAGAGTCCACTAAGCAACTGCAAGGAAACTAAAACAAATGTTAAAATCCAAGACAAGTTTGAGCCAATTGATAGTGGTGAGTGAAAGCGGTCGATAATTTGCATAGTGAAAAGATAAAGGCTGGGTCATTCACACAATTGGGGCAATTGCATATGAGCATCAACATTAAACCAAATGCAACTACCAAAAATGAAGTGAACCACCCCTCTATCATGAGAATTGGGGATTTGTCATTTGAGACATAATTTATGGTCAAGGACAAAGTGCTACGATGAAGGTATACAATCCATTAAAATAGGAAAACAAAAGCATTTGACTAAAAAAAGGAATAGGCAAGACATCCAGTAAGACAATACTCTGAAGGATAAGCCAAATACTATAAATAGCCGAATGGGGATAATAGTCTAAAGAAGCCACATATAGAATCAAAGCAAATGTAGCCAAATATTGCACTTGTAGATACATTAGTTAATACAGAAAAAAGGGTAGATCAACAAAACCAAGACAAGTACAAGCATTATTCTCATACCAACCATCACAAAAGGCTTATATGACCAAGGAAGTAATTACCGGAACCACATAAAATACCATAAAGAAAAATGAAGGCATCAGGTCATCAGACAACAGCAATCCCAATAAGAAAATGAGAAGGCTCCGCAAAATATCATAAGAGTAATGAGGAAAAATGACAACAAAACGATAATCATAAATTTGAACAGTGGAATGCTGAGTTGATCCAAAAACCGAACACAAATGCCTCGATTAATAACATTCCAACCAATACCAAAAAAATATCTTGATGAATCATATGCATATACATTAGATCCAAACACCAACAATCCATTTAAAATGCCAAATAAAAATAACATAAAACTCCAATGTAACCAAACAACCCAATCTCATAAAGGAACCGGAAACCATGGAAGGAAAATTGAAACCTTAGTGGAAAGTAGAAAATAAAAATAAAGGGATGGTTGGATCTCAAGCAATACCAAACCAATCGAGCATAAAATTGCAATAGGGTAGCTCCTCAGGTTAACTAAACCTTTGAGATGATGAGGTAGAAGTTATCAAAGATAGCTCTATTAATTACTAACTAGTTTGCTGAAAAATGAGCATGCATTTTCCCTCCAAACATGGGAGATCGCGAATTTAGAAAGGAGGGTAGATGCTTGAGCACGTAAAACAATTCAGCATTACTGCCATGAAGTTAAGAGGTCAATAATAAGCATCCACTTCAATCATGTTAAAGATTGTTGAGAATCTCAATGGCATAGTACCTATAAGTTCCATATGGAGCTTAGGCTGAGAGGAAAAGCAAAAGCATAAAGAACTTTAGTGTAGTCTCTAAAAAATACCACCACAAGTAACCATTCGGTGCCAACCATCTATTAATTTTAAGAAGATTGTTTTGGTTTAACCCAATAAACAACCTTCTGATGACGTGTAGTTGGAAGAGGTAGATGAAGACCTAATTTCCACAATAAAACAACCTTTGAAGTGTTTGCTGATAACGTTGGCATTGAATAGGTCACTAATTTTGTATTTTATTCTATAATAATTTTTGTGGTTCATAGCTATACCGTTGTGTTTTGCTTAGTTTACCATCCATATAAACCAAATAAAAATACTAGCCATAGTAATTTTGATGTGACCTTTAGGGTTGTTTTAAAATAAATATCTAGAAGTTGGTATATGGATAAGGAACCATTGAAAAGGTCAATGTTAAAAGATCATCATACAGACTTGCAATGGCCCCATTAACAAGCAGATGATTAACCTCTTGATGTGAAAACAACAATAACATTTAGAGGGTAAGTGGAAGCCTTTGTTCCACATTAAAGAATCAACGAATAAAGTTCTTAAGAATGCCAAACAAGAATTGAGTAAGTGGTAGGAATATTGTATGCCAAATTTTTGTCATAGGCGTTAGAGAATTGAGCATTTCTATTATACATCAGGGCTTTTTAAATTAAATTCCATTGAGAAAGTTTAAAGAATCATCCTTGTTAGATTTGAATGAAATTTAGCTTATCATTATAGAGGAGGGATGTATTCCGAGTTTAGAAATATTCCACTTATTATTAAGCCGAGAATGAGTTAACTCTAATGGTATCGTAGAGTGCGAAGAAAGTAATTCGTAATGGACCAGTACCAATCCTTATCTTGCCAAAAATAGTTGCACAATTTATGCCCCAAGTAATGTGACTCGACCATCCATTTAATGCTTAGTCTTCTCCAAGTCGAGAGTCTCTAGCATTGTAAGAACAAGTTATAGGGTGCTTCCCTTGGCAATATTTAACATTCATGAGTTAGCCCAAGGTTATAATTGCATCTAAAGTTCCACCAAAGTTTGTGAAAATCATTGTATCTTTAATAGTCTTACACCAAGACCGCCTTCCTCAAACCACAACATTTTTTGCCAAATTTGGACCAATGCATTTTTTTTTGGTGGAAGTGTTAGAGCCCCAAAAAATTTATAAATCTCAATCTGTTGATGATAGAATTGTACAATTGAATGAGATAAATAGGAAAGGAATTGGGGTGCTCTTAATCAGTAAGCCTACCTAAGGAGAGAAAGTTATATTCCCAAGAAGAAATACGATTAGAGATCTTTTGGATTATCTCATAAATGATGTGACCTTTGTGACCTTTGCAAGAGGAGCACCAAGGTATTTAAGAGCTTGATGTTGCTTAAAATCATTGACGTTGAATATGGTTAATCTATTGGTGGCAATTTTGGATGAAGGAATAAAGCAACATTTGTCTTGTTAAGATTTAATCCACTTTCCTACCAAAATTGAGTAATTTTAAGATTGTTTTATATGAGGATCGCATTCAAGAAGATGATCGTCATCAAAGCTAAGATGAAAGCGGAATTCCTCACGAGTTTTATAAAGCAAGTTAGGTTTATACAAGAAAATATCATTCAAACACGGAAAGATAGTCCAATGATAAAAGAGTGAGAAGATCTCCTTATCCAGCCATGGGTAGATGTGAAAAAACCATTGACTCACTATTGATTATCACAGAAAACCAAGCATTGGTGGCACAATTTTTTAATAAGATTAATATTGAGAGAACCCAAAAGTAAGAATCTTAAATAAAGTCCCAAGAGAGATTGTCAAAAGCTTTAGAAATATGTTTGAAGATAATGTTACCACCTCTTTAGCATAGATGTCATGGATTAATTCTTGGGCAAAGGATGTTATAGAAATAGCTCTACCTTTCATAAATTCATTTTTGAGAGATAATCTTGGGAGCAACCTAATTCATTAGAGATTAACAGCAATTAATTTCTTGAAAAGGTGCAAAACGATAGGTCTAAAATCAGATTATTTGAATAATAAGAATGATGGAGGTACTAGGCTCTAGGAATTTTCCTCAAAAAATCCAAAAGCTAATCAAATCTTTTAATAGTGGACCCAATGTTGGAAGAAATGGGTAGTAAACCCATCATCCAACAATAGAATCGAGTTCATCTTTATTAAGTACATCAATCTCTTCCATGTGTGCAGAGAAAATTGTTTTGCTCATGATCAAAGAATCAGTTAGGATTGGAGATATCAATAAGTTTTTGTGTTAAGTAATTTTTTAAAATGGTTAAATGATCTTAATCTTTCTTTTATGATCTGCCATTCTCCTTTTAATTTTTTAATAGAGTTTAGAACTTTTCTTTTGAAAGATGAAAATATTTTTCAATCCATATTGTGAATTTAGTTCATTTTAATTAATCTTAAAATGCCTTTCTTTTGAGTGGGTTTATTTAAAGCTTATCTAAACTTAGGATTAATTAAAACACATAATAAAACATTCACTAAACAAAACTAAAATATGAATCCACTTTAGAAATGACTTAGGATAGGGAAGGAAAGAGAAGTTCTCTACTCTTTCCCTCTCTTTACAACTTAATAATTAATTGTAGGATTCACTTGAACCCAATCAAAATAAATAAATAAAATCAACCCAAAATAACTAAACCACTTAAATGAAACCCTCCTATAAATTAAACATTCTTCATACTTAGAAACACTATCTTAAAGCCATAGCTAAGCATACCACACAAACCTCTAAAGCACACACATTAGGCTAAGTCACCACTTCTATCTTTAAGTTAGGGCAGTGCATGGTTTGATGCTTGCTTTTTTTTATTATATATGCTTTTTTCTGGATGTTAGGATGTATGTGCGTAGAATGAATGGTAGGGTTATCTTAGTCTAACCATTTTCTTCTGTAGGGGATTGTGCTTAATAAGCACTATAATAAATAAAAATATAAATGATTTTGCTATGCAGGTGCTTATATCCCTAAGCATAATCCAATAGGCTAGGTGGACTTAGTCACTCATGTGTGGGGTGATAAGTCCAATATACATGCTTGGGATTTTGTGTGGTTAGTTTAGCAAATCTCTATTTTGTGGGTATTAGTTAAATTTACTTTTTTTCTTTTCATGTCATTTTGCAGTTAGGATTTTGGAATGATTGTTATGGGGATTAGGATGAACATTGGTTGTAAGATCTCATCTTGTGCACCATCTGAAGCTCTTGGAGTATCCACCTTCAAACCATCCAAAAGAAGGAACTAAAGAAGAAAGAAGAAAAGAAGAATGAAGAAATGAAGCTTAAAGATCCCCATAATAATGAGATCCTTGCTTAATTGTATGTAATTCATTTGTAATCTAGGTTGTATAAGGGTTGAGCTCGACTACCCAATTTGTTTTCGGGTTTGTGCGGTTGTACCCGACCATAATGGCCTCTTATTCTTTTATGATTGGCTTTATAAATTGATTGATGATTTGTTTAGCTTGTGCATTAAGTGGCATCCTTTTCCTAGTATTTTTATTGCTTTATTTATGGCTTGGATGTGGATTGGGCTTTTAGGAAAAAATAAATCTTCTACCAAATTTAACAATTCAAAACTAAAAATAAAGAGCTCATAATCTCACTTAAAGCTTAGGCTAAAAATCAAGATAAAATAATTAGCAACCCTTTAGCTAGATGAGTACTTCTTTTATAAGATCATGCATAAATGGATATTATTTTCACTCTTGATTGGAGGGCTTTCACCTTTGCTAGAGAAACTTGGCTTGACCTTTGAGAGCAATGGTGGAAATATACCTCCCTTCTCGATTTTGGCCAATAATCTCATTTCTCATGCATTGATATGAATCATATTTTGAGTCAAAATGATTGTCCAAAAATAAAAATAAAATAAAATCTAAATTGCATTAGATTTAGGTTATTTAAGCATACCTACATGATCTAGTCTCTTTAGGGAGTAAGTTTAAGTACTTAGTCTCTTTCTAAATAAATAATAGCCTAGCTATCTTGCATAAAGCATATGAATTGCCTGCATGAATTTGAAACTGTAGGAGTTAGTTGGTGGACACCCTAGATGGTTGCAAGTCCAAACAGTCGGGTGGGTTGTCCTTTCTTGTGGAGGAAAACCAAATACCCATTTTTGCCTTAGATTTAGGTTATGCTTTCAGCCCTCACTAAGGCTCCCTAGATTTAAGTTCTGGGTAGCTTCTCCCCTTTATGGGCCATAAGCATAAATCTTCGCCTCTTAGGAATTTCCATAATCTTGTGTTGTGGAATCATAAGCCCTAAAATTTCTAATAAAAAATTCAACTCAAATAAATTAAATCAATTTCAAAATTGTAAAGCCTAACCATAGGACAGTTTGAGATGCTCGCTAGGTTTCCTAGCATCGTGGGCATCTCCTACTTATCTTCATTTGGCTTCAATAATAACTCCCTCTTTTTGATCAATCCCATTTGATCTTTCAAAATAAACTAACTGATTGGTAATCCTACCTATTGAAATCTTTGGAGACAATGATCATTTGCATTAATTGAGAGTATTCCTAAGGAATCTCATTCCTTAAGATGTAATTAGCTATGTGGGCTTGCCCCTGCAGGGAACTTAATAAACCTGATTTAAAATAAATGCTATTTTACTTTTTCATGTAAAGTTGGGGAAGAATCTCTGGTACACATTGAGACCATCCTTAGGAGTCCTTTTTGAGGTGATTGGGTCTATTGTAAGGTGGTGACTTCTATCTTTCGAGATAGCACACCTCTCCTCAATGTCATACCTGATCACTCTCAATAAGAACATCTGCGGATCTATATGGTGTCAAAATTACACAAAAAAAGAAAGAGATGTATATTTCCATCCTTATTTTATCTCTCATAGAGTCAAGATGGAAGTATATATTTTATTCTCTAAAGAAATTGAAAATTTCACCACTGATTTTTCTAGAGACTCCACTGGGGAAGGTTCCTCTCTACATCTTTGGTAAATGATCATTGTCTTCAAGTATCGATAGTGGATTTGTACTTTGGTATGAATCTGAGACTATTTTTTATTCAGTTGAAACTTGGCTTATTTCATTCTTAAGTTAAGCTAGCCAACATCTTTAGGTTTAAGGACCTCACCCCGTGTTGGTCTTAAAACCCCTGTTGGGTTCTCCAATAGATAAAAAATAAATAAATAAAAATAAAATATTTAAAGATTTCCTCCTTATCATTTCTATGATAAGGAAAGGTTCATTCTAAAATAATAGAGATAAAATAAACCCTTATCATAAAAATCTTGCTTTTCAAAAAAGCATACTTTCAAAAAAAAAATGCACATAATAAAATATTTTCCACAAAATTTTCTTAAATCACCCTCATTTAACAATTCTCATAATTGTTACATGTAGGAATCTTCAAAAATAAACCTAACAATCTTTTCCAAAAGCACAAATGAATATCTTCCCTCAATTCATTTTGATGAAGATTTCATTTTCAAAAATAAAATGAGCAATCATCTTTTCAAAAATCAAAGTCAAAATTTAAAAAAATAAAACTTTTAAAAAGTTCACATGAGCCTTTCCATTCAATATACCCACACCTATTGATTGGAAATTTTATTTTCAAACAAAACTAAATTTTGAATATGAACATCTTCATTCAATATACTTTATTGAATGAAGATTTCATTCCCAAATAAAATAACATTATTTGGAAATCCCACATAAACATATCCCATATATGATTGAGTTGGGGATTCCCTCTTTTAAAAAAAAGCAATTATCACACACAAAACAAAAATTTCACACTTCAAAAATAAGATTGACTTCCATTCTCATATATCCAATTTTGTTAAATGGAAGTCTTCTTTTCGAAAAATCAAAACTTAATGATCTTATTTTCAAAATTCAAAACACATTTGGAACTTCATTTAGCATACTCAAATTTGCTAAGTAAAGTTTCCAAATTCAAAACCAAAAGTTTGTTCAAACACATTTGGTACTTCATTTAGCATACTCAAATTTGTTAAGTAAACTTTCCAAATTCAAAACCAAAAATTTTCAAACACATTTGGAACTTCATTTAGGATACTAAAATTTGCTAAGTGAAGTCTCCAAATTCAAAACAAAAAATTTTCAAACACATTTGAAAATTCATTTAGAATACTCAAATTTGCTAAGTGAAGTCTCCAAATTCAAAACTAAAAATTTTCTATCACATTTGGAACTTCATTTAGCATAGTCAAATTTTCTAAGTGAAGTCTCCAAATTCAATACCAAAAATGTTCAAACACATTTGGAACTTCATTTAGCCTACTCAGATTTGCTAAGTAAAGCCTCTAAATTCAAAACCAAAAATTTTTAAAAACATTTGGAACTTCATTCTATCATACCCCTTTTGCTAAAATGAAGTCTCCATTTTTCAAAATTCAAAACCAAAGTTTGAAACTCCTTTGGAATTTCATTTAGCATACTCAACTTTGCTAATTGAAATTTCTACTTCATAAAAATTCCTGAAAATCACTTTTTGAACTTCACTATTTAGCATACCAAATTTGCTAAAATGAAGCTTTCATTTCTAAAACAAAATCAAAAACATAAAATTTTTAAACACATCTTTTGGATTTTCATTTTGCATACTCAAATTTGCTAAATGAAATTTTCATTTCACAAAATTTAGTGGAACTTCTTTAGCATACCATATTTGCTAAAAGCCTCAATTTCAATCAAAACAAAGAAACACATTAGGATTTATTAGCATAAATTTCTAAGGATCCTACTTTTCAAAATCAAAATATCCAAATAAATGAAAAAAACTTTAAGATTTTCTTAGCATACTAAATTTGCTAAAATCCTATTTATTATAATCTTTCAAAAACAAAACACACATGGGTTCTTCACTTAGCATACTTAAATTTGCTAAGTGGGAATTCAAATTTTTAAAATCAACAACAATTCACAAAAAGAAATAATTATTTTCAAACACTTCACTCAGTATACCCAAATTTGCTAAGTGGGTGAATTCTAAAATACAAAATAATAAAAAAAACCAATTGACACTTACTTTAACATACCCAAATTTGTTAAAGGAAAGGGTCCTCAAATCAAAATCTAATTTCAAACATGAACCTATGGAAGCATCTTTCTAAAATATTTGAATCCATTTTCAACATACCCAAATTTGTTGAAGTTGGATTCATATTCAAAATTCTCTTTCCAATCAAATCTCTAAATCTTTCTAATCATTTGAACCCCACTTAACACTTCCAAGATGTTGGATGTGGGTTCAAATTTTAAATTCAAATTCAAAAATCAACAAAAACAGAAATCTTATCCAAGCTCATTTTCAATATTGTAGATTCTCATCATTTGTGTTTTCTTTCAATTTTGTTTAGTTGATTAGATGGGCTAAGTTTGTGTTCACTTTCCACGTCATGGACTTGGCCTTGGATTAGGCCAATCCCCATGATCATACCCACCTTATCCATTTGATGAGAATTTGAGAGTGAAGATCATGTGAGGGCACTCCCCTCACAATGTTAGTAGGTGGTGGTAGGCGAAGTCATCATCGATTACCCTCATATTTTGATATCCCTAATTAAAGAGGAAAGCTGAAGTCCCACCAATTTTGGTAGTGATAGTGGCGATTTGCGTGCCCCATGGTTTTCTTGCCCCCTAGCACTCTTTGACACCCTCTAAGGGTAAGCCTCCTCTGATTCTTGAGATTGCCTCCCTAGCCTTTGAGGTTGGCTCTAGTTGTTACTCTACTCATCCTACCCGGACGAAGAGGAGAAATAAAAACCACATGATCAAGCAGTATCATACCAGGATTGCCAAGGAGATGGAAACTGCTATGCGGTCAATTGTAGATGAGGTACCTACTCTGATCACCCCGCTAGTTACAACAAACCAATTTCATCCTCTCTCTCTGGTTGAAGAGAGGATGCTAGGAGGATCTACACTTCACCTCCACTAGTGGTTCAGCACCAGTCCTCAGTTACATGGAGCAGAAGGTCATATGCCATCCTCCGATCAATTTTATGCCAGGTTGGTGGAGCTTACGGACGTTTTGAGTCTGGAGATTAGTTTGATTTGAAATCTATCATCCCCCACAGCGTGGAGAAACATCTGCGATAGGAAAGAGCCAGAGAGGCCCATACATCTATTCATATCACTAGTAGGGAGAGGCGGTTCATTGGTCGGTTGCACCGATTTCACCATCGACGTGCTACCCACGTCGACCATACAGATATCATCCTGCTTATGGGGATGACCCATCAAAGGAAGTGGGTCCCTATCATGAGAGAGTCAGTGGTGTCTCCAACACACTGCTCTACCCCCCTCGCCCGCCATCACATGTTCACGTCACAACATCCCTCGTTCCACCGAAGGCCATAAAGGCTATATATGGGGAGAAGCATACCCCGTTGGTGATCTGGCTACAGATGAGGGATCCTCTTCCATCTACACTACCTATTGTGGTGAGGCTAAGCTCTCCTGCTCGACCTTTTGCCCCAGTGGTGGTGTAGAGAGGGAATGTCAACCCTGAAGCATAGTGGTCATCCCTTCAACACCACCATGATATGGAGATGGTGGCAGCCATTGTAGAGGAAGCAGATGATGGCCCAACTACACCGATGATAGTAGAACCTCCTAAGAGTGTCACCCCTTTTAGAGTTAGTGACAGTCAGGAGTGTCTCTCTTTTAGTGAGTACATTCCTCATAGGATTAACTCTCTAGAAGCAGGTGAGGTCCGGTGCCTCTCATTACATGATAATGATCACACTGGTCAGCTGAAATTATTTGTCCCCATTTAGATTGATCATTCTCTCGAGGAGATAGTAGTACATTATCTTGTAGAGAAGAAGGAGATTCTAGGGTATGACTAGTCAGATGAGGAGAAGGTTAGCTTTGATCCTAATGAAGATAATTTGTTGGGAGACTCAACCGTGGTCTGCATGGAAGGTGATAAGGTTGATCAAGAAGAACAGTCCAATTAGCCCAACACCTCCGATATCAATTAAAGCCAAAGATGAATAGATGATGGGATGAGGCACTTGAGGACTTATTAGCACATTTTCATACTTTAGAAATAAGCCCAGTTCATCTACTACATTAGTCGGGAGTTAGTGCATGTCTTGGACCCAACCAAGACCTTACCTCTTGTTGAGCAAGGTAGCACTAGCATGTATAGGAAGGTAGTGGAAAATACCTCCATACAGAAGAAAGACATCAGATCCATGGTTGAGCAGCAAGTGAAGGAAACGTTGGCTCAAGCCCGGGGAGGATCATCGGTTCCAAAGGGTAGACCCTACTTGGAGGAATTTGATGCAATCCAATATCCTAAGGGTTTCGTGCCACCTTTCTTTAAAAACTTTGATGGCAGTGGAAACTCAAGGAAACATATTGCACACCGGGCCGGTTTTTGCAATTGATGGCGTGATGATTTACTATCCTTTGTTAGTTAGTAAGCGAGGGATACTTTGATTGGTATGTTGAACCAATAGTTCAGTAAAGATAATTGATGAGTTGGAGCAACTCTTTATCAAGAGGTTTGCTGGAGCTCAGCACAAGGTTACTGTTGGAGATCTTGTTATAGTGCAACAACACCCAAGTGAGCCACTTGTTGACTATATTCTTCGTTGGTGTAATTTGAGTATGAAATATGAGCCGCAGCTGTCTGAGCAGCATCCTATTGAGATTCTTCTAAAGAATATCCATGGCTTGGTCGCTTTCATGCTAAAGGGCTTCACTATCAAAATATTTGAGAAGCTAATTAACAAGTCAGGTTGTCTACGAGGAGAGGCCAAACTGTTGCCTTTTCAAGACCAGTTGCCCAAAGCAAAGCCACATAAAGTCTATGAGAAGAAGCCAAGAATAGTGAAAATAGTAGATAAGGGGAAGCAACCAGCTAGAGATCAGTCCGAGAGACCACGACCTCGGTGACCTTCACTTCCACCTCCTTACCACCACAGGTAGCCTACCGACCTCCATGTAGCCTCCATGGCCCGGCACCACCTCCTTACCATCCATAGCACCATCAGCACACATACCATACCGGTAGGTATGGTATACTCTTTAGATAAGCTTAACAAACTTATTCATTTAAGAGGGAGGTAATCAGGAAGAACTTTAAGAATCTCTTAAAGAAACCAAATTTTCAACTACCCGAGCCTAGGAGATCGGAGGAAGTGGGCAAAAGCCTTGATCCAAACTTTTTCCCCTACCACCATATGCTAGACCATGTTTTGGAGGATTTCTTCACATTTAAGGACTGGCTTGACATAGCTTCAAGACTGGAATTGTAGTTATCCCAAAGAAATACCTTATGGAATCATCATCCAGTTCCATTAGGGTAATCCTTGGGGATACATGTGATCCTTCCAAAACTAAAGAAGGTTAGGATATTTCTTGATCCAAAACCTCTAAAAAGATCATCTAAAGATCAAGAAACTTTCCTTGGTGCTTCGGCTCAAACCTCCAACATCAAGGAAGGTTTGCAAGTTGCAGTGCCAACTCGGGGAAAGGGGAGCTCGGCGATGGCGACAGCAGCAACATGTGGCGGGATAGCCCAAGTCAACTACCTTCAATTTCTCCTCTACTTGACTAGTTCTTCTTCTTCTACTAGAAGAACTCTTGTATCGATGGATAAGGGCATCAAATCCCTTATCCCACTTACTTTACTTAATTTTTTACTCTATACCACCTATCAAATCCAAGAAATTGAAGAATAAAGCTGGCTTGAATTACATTTGCATCACTTCTGATGGGTGATCTACTTCTATTCTTAATGATAACTCTTCAAGTCAAAATAACTATAATAATTCCAATCTCCCTCTTTCTGATTCAGAGTTGGACTTTCCTACTCTGAATACTAGATAGACTTGGAATCATCCAATTTTGAGGGTCCCATAGGAGAAGCTAGGTGAGCTTGATGTGCGTAGAACCTTCCATTACCATGCCACAAGAGATCACCGAATTCAACCTCCGTAGTGGTAAGGTTCTACCTCCTAGGGCAGTACCTCAAGATAGAGGGAAACAAGTCATTGGTATAGAGGATGAAGCCCCTCACAGATGCCACCCTTGGATATTCTAAGAAAGTTCTCTAAAAGTTTAATCATATCTGTGCCCAGATCCAAATGAGGGAATCACTAATCAAGGCTCTCCTTGATCACGAGATATGCTTAGCTCGGCTGCTATAGGTGAGGAGGCACATTACACAAAAGAAGCTCAGGGAATCACCTTCACAGATGAAAACCTTCTTCTAGGAGACTTTGAGCATAACCATCCCCTCTACATCATAGTTATCATGGGTAGATTCTTACTTGCCAAAGTTCTCATTGATCTAAGTACATCAGTGAACATTATGAGTCTAAAGACCCTTGCCTATTTGAGGATCGACATCTCCACACTCTAAGGAGATGGGATGATGTTGAGAGGATTCAATGAACAGAGTGAGCGAGCTTTAGGTTCTATCGTGTTACCTTTAGAGATAAGTGATTGGAAGATTGAAGCCAAGTTTTACATCATTGATTTGAATACTTCATTCACTACTTTGCTCGGTAGGTCTTGGATACATCAGAACAAGATAAGTCCATCCTTCCTCCATCAGTGCATCAAGTTCAAAAAAGATGGTATTGAATACACGTCAATGGAGATGAAAAGCCATTTTCAGTTAGAGAGGTTGAGATTTATGAGGATGCAACCTACTATCTTTCTCAAAATACCCTTTCTAGTGAACTTGGACAAAACTCAAATTCAAAAAAAAATAAAGAAAAATAAAAGGCAAAAGAAAAAGAAAATAAAAATGAAAATCCAGTCAACAAGAAAAGGGAATTGAAGAAGAAATAGATCCACATATCATATTCCATCCATAGTTCATTCCATCATATGGACATGTGGGTAGGATGACTCAACCTCCACTAGGTAGAGCGAGAAATAGGGCGGTTGTAGACCCTGGTTGGCCACCAGCAGAGGTCATGCTCCAGTTCATCGGAGTACCCTTACTATTCATATAGACTTGGAATCCAGCTTGAAGGATGAGTCTAATGTGATTAGTATACTAGCTAACCCCTCTCAGTGGGTTCCATTGGAAGTCACTTTCAATCTAAATAGAGATGAAATCTGAGCCTTTAGACAAAGCAAAGTATTTGAATCAGATTTATGTGAGACTATAGGCAGCAGCTGGGAACCTTAGCTCTAACCTCACTTTCATCTCAGAAAGTTGAAGGTTTAGTTGTTAAGGAAGTCCCTAAGTCTTCCAGTGACATGAAGCTGAAGAGATTCTTTTGGGATCATCATCCTCAAGTCTTGAAGTTGATGTAGAACTTGAGGAGGATACATTTAAAGAATTAATGGAATTACCATTTGACTTTTACTCACCTTGTGTTCATAATCTTATATAGAAAGGTTTAGTCCTCATACATGGTCGCAGGTCGAGTACTTTGAAAAGCTATGGAACAATACGGGGAAGGGAATCACAATTAAGCGGGGATTGATTAGTGGGTCAGTGATGGCGGATTCTTGCTTAGTTGTTACCAATCATTTAGAATCTGATAGGTTCTTTTCACACACCCTCAACTCTTATGATAATGTGTGTTTAGAAACCTCAGATGATCTAGATGATCTCCAAATTAAATTGGCACCGCCAAAATTTGAAGAGAAGATCTATTCAACAATTGACAAGCTTAAAAAAATCAACCTTGGGATAGAAGAAAATCCATGCGACATCAGTTCATTTGTTGAATGAAAAGAAACCAATGACTTAGTTAGGCTATTATGAGTTTAAAGACTACTTCACGAGTTATGAAGAAATGCCCGGATTATCTCTAACGGCAGTCCACAATATAGATCTTACCCTATTAAGCAAGCTCCTATACACATGCGATTAGAAATCAACGTCATTTTGAAGTCAAGAAATTGATTGATATGGTTTCATCGAGGAAGAAAAATACTACAGTTAGCGGTGTCATTTAAGAAGAAGAATGGCCAAATTTGCATATCTATTTTAGGGACTTAATAAGGCATGTCCTAAGGATGAGTTTCCTCTTCCTATACCGAATTAATGGTGGACATGCCTCATCTCATGCGTCTTCTCTTTCATGGATGGGTCATCGGCTACAACCAAATCAAGATGTCTGAAGATGAAAGAAACTACTTTTGAACCGAGAATCTTTTATTATAGGGTCATGCCTTTCGGCCTTAAAAATGCTGGTGCTACATACCAATGGGCCATGACTCAGATCTTCAATGAACTCATCCATCATTAGGTTGAGTGCTTCATTGATGATCTAGTAGTCAAGAGTAGAGAAATGGAAGACCACTTCTTTAACTTGAGTAGTTTTAAATGGTTAAGTTAAAATGAATCCCACGAAGTGTGCATTGAGTGCTTTGGGGAAATTCTTGGGTTTGTTGTCACAGGGGAATAGAAATAGATCTTAAAAGATCAAAGCTATCTTAGAAATGCCACCTCCTAAGTTTAACTCAACTCGGATCTTCGGTGGTGTATCTAAGATGCTTTATCTCCAACCTATCGGAGATGCAAGCCATTCACTTGTCAAAAGGATGCCAAGTTCAAGTGGGATGATAAGTGTCGGCATGCCTTTGAAGACATCAGTATTTGGTGAAGGCTAGGTTCAACCCCTTTCGGGGAGCCACTCATTCTATACACGCATTGGATGACTCTCTCGGTGCTTTGTTGGCCCAAGCCAATGAAGAAGGGAAGGAGAACACTCTCTACTATCTCAACCATCATTTGATTCCTATTGAAGCAAACTATCCACCTATTGAAAAATATCGCCTAGCTTTGATATTTTCCTCTCAAAAACTACGACACTACATGCTTTCTCATAAGGTGAACTTAATCTCCAGAACCAATCCATTATAGTACCTCATGACACGACCAATGCTATTTGAATGTTTGGCATGATGGTCCATGATTCTCTCACAGTTTGATATCACATTCATACCCTCCCTGATAAAGGACATGTACTAGTGGATTTCTTAGCGCACACCCACTTCTGTGATTCTTGCTTAGTGATGATCTCTCGATGAACAAATCATGAACTTAGGGGAGGTTACGATGGGAGATGTATTTTGATGGTGCGACTTCTTTTCATAGGGAAGCACCGATCTATTCTTCGAAAGGCGGGGTAGGAATAGTCTCTTAACTCCAGACCATGATGTGATGAGATTCTCATACTATCTTTCCAACCCCACCAATAATGAAGGCGGTATGAGGCTTTGATTCGGTCTAGTTAGCCATCACTATCGGTGTCAAGAGCATCAACATCTTTGGGGATTCTCGGTTGGTCATCAATAGGTCGGGTCTACAAGGTTCTCAAACCCAAGCTTCATCATTACCATGAGAATACCATGAAGCTATTGGCCTAGTTTTTCAAAGTCACCATCTATAAGGTTCCCCGAGTAGAGAATGTAGTAGCAGATGCTTTGGCCAAACTTGCTAAGGAATTAGCATGTCCGGAAGATGAATCCATTTCAATATGGGTCCAAAATAGAAAAGCCATCCCTTATTGATGTTGAACTCAATGATAGACTTTCTCTTGAAGGGGAGGTTGTCATTGCCTATAAAGGAGCTAGATTAGAGGCAACTGTTCATGACTATTTAAACACCGACAAACTACCTCAAGAAAAGTCACAAGCCCATCGTGAAACAGAGCTCTCTATGCTCTCTTGATGATGGTATACCATCCTTTGACAAATGTGGTTACGTTATTTAGACAAACAAGAAGCCCATGGCATTATAACTGAGGTACATTCAAGTCTATGTGGAGCACATCAATCCGATCCAAAGATGAAGATGAAGATCAAGAGACTAGGATACTAATGGACTTCAATGATTACAGATTGCATGGATGTAGCTAGGAGATGCCATTAGTGTTAGGTATACGGTGTTGTCCTCCACCAACCACCCAATATTCTACACCTACATTGGCCTCATGGCCATTGAATGTTGGGGTACATTGTGGGTCGATTCGATCCTCCTTCTTCCAAGGGGCATCGATTCATCTTACCGCATTACTTTTCTAAGTGGCGAGGTAATCCACTCAGAGAGGTCACAACTCGGCATGTGCTTCAATTTTTAGAACCATCATTATATAGGTTGGGGTGCCTCGATAAATTATATATGATAATGGTTACATTCAAAATTACCAAGATCAATAGGCTAGAAGATATGGTATAGATTGGAGATACTCCACCATCTACTACAGAGCAAATGGCTTAGCGAAGCATTCAACAAAACTCTCATCCAAATACTAAGAAGACTCTTGATGATAATAGCAATAGTGGAATGAGCGTTGGTTGAAGCCTTGTGGGCCTGCACCACATACCAACTCCAACTCAACTACCCCATTTTCTTAGTGTATGGGTCAGTCTACCTTTAGAAGTTCAACTCCCGTCACTAAGGATAGCATTGGGTAGCAAGATCACTATAGAGAAGAATGCAAAGTTTCAGTTAGAAGAGCTCAAAGGTTTGGAGGAGAGTCGCCAATGGGTGTACCAGAACCTCGAGTTGTACAAGGCCAAAACGATTCAAGCTCATAACAAGTTGGTCCTCCCTAGGTCTTTTCGAGTAGGAGAACTTATGTTAGTCCTAAGGAGACCAATTGTTGCCCATTGAAAGATGGGAGGCAAGTTTGAACCCACTTGGGAAGGTCCCTATGTCATAGAGAAGGCTTACCAAGGAGGATCTTATCAGCTCATTGATTATAAAGGGGAAGACCCAATGCATCCAATTAATAGGCTCTATCTAAAGAAACATTACTCATGAAATAAACCATGTTTGAAAATAATTCTATCAATAAAAAAAATATAATTTCATTTCATCAAAATATTCTCTTCTTTTGAAGCATTATTTGCTTGTCTTCTGAATCTGCCGTAATGTGTTTAGTGCAGGTTTAAGAGTCTCCCAGTGGCATCCTATCCTTCTTTCACACAAACACAATCTCCTGATGCTATTAGAATAGGTGTGAGAGAACCCAAGAGGCATCCTATTTCGATTAGTACAACTAAGTTAGGTGTAAGAGAACCCAAGTGGCATCCTTCCTTCATGGGAAATCCTGGTTGCCATTTCGTGGCACCGTTCCATCAAAATCCCCAAGCATGTTTAAGATAGGTATAAGAGTCCCCTAGAAGCATCCTTTTCCCTTTTAACATATGCACAAAAATAAACAAAAAAATCTTTTGCCTCGTGCTATTTTGATGTGGGAGCAAGTCCCCTATGGCACTCACTCATTAGCTGCTCTAACTTAGGTTTACATGCAACCTCGCTAGTATGTTACCCTAGTGGTCACTTGTTTGGAAGATGTGAGTCCCGTGCTTTCTTCTGACCATTGCAAACCAATGAGCATCTTATTAGTATGGTAGTCTTCACTAGCTACCAGTAAGCTACCTCATGTTGATTTTGTTTAAGAAGATGTGAGTCCCGTGCTTTCTTCTTGAACTAATCATCATGATCTAACTAGGTTGAGTATATTTGAGGTTTAGGATAAGTCCCAGAGCTCCTTTCCTTGACTACTTTTGAGTTGATATAAGTCCCCAGTGGCATTCACTCATTAGTCACCCTAGGTGGGATAACACTATCAAGAACTATCCAGCAATCAATTTTGTATGGGAGGATGTGAGTCCCCAAGCTTTCTTACTAGAATGATTATTGCAAACCAATGGGCACCTTAGGTTGGTTGATGTTACTATCGTGACTCACCGGTGGATACACCACTCTTGACAGATGTGAGTCCCCACGCTTTCTCCTTGAGTTGGCCACCGAATACTTATTTAATATGTGACTAACCATGTCATCTTCTCCATGATTTTGGATTAAGCCCTTAGTGGCCCGATCCCCTATCGGTACTCTATTTGGATCACGTCCTTTGTGACTCCATTTAGATACTTCTTAGGTTACTCTTGGATTAGATAGCCCCCCTTTTCTAGTAGCCACCCTTATGGTTGGAGAATTTATTTAGCGGATGCATAGATTCTCCCTTAGTTTAGTAAATCTGAGATAGGACTAGGCTGATATAAGCTCCTTCTCAGTTTGATCCCTCATAAACTAACATGGTCCATGATAAACAAACAATAAAAATAAATTAATTTGCTGAATTAGATTCAAGCCCCAAAGGCCCCTTTTCCCAAGGCATCCTATCTTTACGCAGAAACTCCTATAGAATTTCCCCGACTACCGAGTTGATAAATCCCTGGTGGTACTCACTCAGAATGCCTTGTAGTTCAATTTATTTCAAATAAAGTTACCCCAGTCATCTCTTGGAAGATGTAAGACTATGATGCATTCTTTCTAGCATGATTGCACGCAGCCTTAGTCGGTTTGATTTGTTGCCCAAAGCAACCAATCACCCTGGTCTTTAGTGGAAGATGTGAGTCCCCAGCTTTCTTCCTTCAATTGATCATTGTAAATCAAAAGATACTCTTTTGGTCGATAGTTCTCCCATCGGAAGCTACTCCTTTGGTTCAAGAAATCGAGATAGTCTAGGCTGATATAAGCTCCTTCTCAGTGTGATCCATCACAAACCAATAGAATCTATCAAAATAAATGTAAAAATGAAATTAATACTGACTATCTTTGAGTTGATCTAAGTCTCCAAGATTCACTCATTAATAACCTATGGGTTCAATCTATTGCTTGCCAATAGATTACCCAACAACTGTCCTACTTTGGGATGTAAGTCTACTATGCTTTCTTCCTAGTACGTTGCGCAAGGCATCCCTTTGGTTGGCTAGTCTACTATGTGTTTAGTAGACTACCCCTTTGATTGGTAAATCTGAGTTAGGTTTAGCTCCATCCCTACTGATATCCATCAAACCAACAGGTCCATCTCAAAATCAAAATCAAAAAAATTGAAACAAATTCAACCCTCTTCCCTTACAAATCAAAATTTCTCCAGTGAGACTCAAATCAAATCAAACCCCTCATCTTGTGGATGACTTGAACTTCTCTGGAAGGTTCACATACCCCTAGTGATTCCTCCTTCCCTCTTTATGTCCTTGACATAAGTAGGCACATTGCATTAAGCTCGGATTCTTCTACACCTGCTGGGAGTTGATCATCTTTGTTGTGTCGGTGTTGTTGATCATTTGTCAACACCAATACATGTGTTCCTCACACACCACACCTATTGGCCCCTCATTTTAGGATGAGCTCTCAACTCCTCCATCTTATAGCATAGACTCTCTTAGACTTTAAGAGATCCTTAGTCTTAAGACATCTTCTGATTAGTGGACACTCAACCCAGACTTAGAAGAGGCCATAGAATAGTCATGCCTTAGGGTGTTAAAATTTCCTACCCATAGCTTGAACCACATTCACTTTTCTTCCTTCAAGTCAAACTCCAAATAAAATCAACATGAAATCTAAATCAATTTATTTTTCTCCAAACTCAAATCAATGCCATATGATTGAAACCATGAAAATCCATGATTGAAATCGATAAATTCCAAATTCTAAATATTTCCTAAGTCCTTAATTCTGATTTTATTAAAAATCATCTTCAAATCAATTCAAACTCATAAAATTTTTTCACAACTTATTTATATTTATTTATTCACATATATAAAAATATAAATTCAAATCAATCAAACTAAATCCAATTCAAAATTCTAATTCAAAATCCTTCTTAAGTCCTTGATTTCTTCAAATCATTTCAAATCAAATCAAATTAATAAATTTTCACAACTCATTTATATTCTAAAATGAAATATAAATTCAAATCAATCAAACTAAACCAAAATCAAATCAAATTTTCAAATCTTCCTAAGTCCTTTGATTCTCTTAAGGACTTAGCCTAGATCATGTCAAATCACTTCAAACTCATGAAATTTTCTCATAACCATTTATATTCTTTATATTCACATATATAAATGAAATATAAATTCAAACAATCAAAACCAACTCCAAAATCAAACTCAAATTCAATCAAAATCCAACCTAAGCCTTTCAAGTCAAATTTGAACTTAGCCAAATCAACTTCAAATCAAGCCAAACTCTGATTTTTTCATGATTCAATCAATCCTTCAATCATGAATCCAAATATAAATACAAACTTCAATCACTAAATCAAAACTCAATTAAAAATCAAGCCAAAATCCATTTCATGTTCACCTTGAACTTGAAATTATCAAATGAATCAAAACCCATTTGACTTCAAACCACTTGAAAATGGATTTATATTTCAATCATAAGTCCATATGTGAGTTCAATCAAACTCAAATCAAGCTTTGACCAAGATTTGACCCACTTAGGCTCATCACTTGACCCAAAGTGACCTAAAGTACCCTTATGAGCCAAATTCTAATCCTAACCAAATTGGATTGAATCAAACTCCTAAGCCTCTCATCATGATCAACAATCATCATGAGATGATCAATCACTCAAATTGGGTCAAACCAAGTCAAACCTAAGGGTTGACCAAGTCAACACTTAGCCAAAATCCACCATAGGCCAAATTGATTGAAACCAATGATCTAAGTTCATTCATGATTAATGTTTGAACTTGACCAAGTCAACATTTGAACCTAACCTGGCCCAATCAGACAGTTGATGCAAGTTGACCCAAATTGACCTAAAGAGTCAAAGTATCAAAACTTGATCTAAGTTAAATTAATTGAAATGATTGTTGAACTTGATCAAAACCCCAATTCAAACTTAACCAAAATTAATTAGAAATAAAGATACCAATCCCTTTCATATGACAAACCAAACCTAAACCTACCCATGACCTAGCTCAAATTGGTCAAATGGGTCAAATTGACCCATTTGACCTAAATGAAATCAAATGAACCAAATTCAAACCTAAACCAAATTGAATCAAAGAAAAGGCACCAAAATATTTCAAATGATCATATGAACTTGATCCAACCCTTGGTTTGACCCAATTTTACCATTTGTTCAACTTGACCCATTTTGACCTAAACGGGTCAACATGAGCCAAATGACATCAAACCAAGCCCCAATTCAAACATACCTAAATTGAAATGAAGGACAAATGACCATTTAACCCCTAAGCCATAGGGTAAATTTTGGCCAAATCCATTGAATTTGGTCAAATCCTCTCATAACCACTTGCACCTCTTAGAGGATCAAGTGAACACTAGAGTGTGGTGCACCCAACCCAATGGGTTTGGGTCAGCCCAAACCTAGCCCAATTAAACCACCACATGCCTTGAAATGGCCACATGGATCCTCCACTTATTTTAAGCACATGGGAGTTCACCATTCCACTCCACTTGCCAAACTGAATTCAATGACTCATCTAACAGGCTAACTAACCTACTAAATCAAGGGAATTGATCAAAAATGATAAGCTCTTGTTGGACCATCTCATTTCCAAAGAGGGAGATATACTCCCCCTAATTCAATTCAAACTACACATTCCTCAATTTGATTGAACCTAGGAAAGTTAAAGAAGAAATTCCTCAGCCTCCCCAAGCTTCCTAGAGTGAAATCAATCTTTATCTTCTCAATTTTCATAGTGTGAAAATAGGGGAGCTCCATCAAACACCAAATTCACTCCACACTCAAAACCAGTGCAATTCCTTTGTACACTCCCTCAAGAACACCAATCAAACTCCAAGCTCTTTCCTAAGCAAGTGGGAGGCACCATCTTGATCAAATCGAGCTCAAGGCAAGGGAGTTGGTCCATAGCATCCACTCAATTTCAGCTCAAACCATAAGTTTCTTCAACCAGCAAAGCTTCTCCAAGGGAATCAAGCGTGATCACCTCGAGGTTAGCCATTTTCAAGCTTAATCTAGCTATGGTTTGGAGCTTTGTGAAGTGAATTTAATCCCATAGAATTTTAGCCGTTAGATGTGATCTTGCATGTTGATGGTGTGGGTTGAGTTTCATTCCAATCAGCTCAATCGAAGCTATCATCTTCAAACATGGATGGTCTCCATGGCTCACAGAGAGTGGCAGGGATGAATCTCTGGCCATCCATCTGCGCATTTTGGATGGAAGGTAGAGATTAAAATATGTAATATCCATAATTTCCTCCTTCAGATCCATGACTTTAATCTCGCCTGCCCTTGATCGATGACTAAAGAAAAGCGCATACCACCTCCACACATGCTATGATGTGAGTTAAATACCAATCCCATGACATCACGTGTAAAGAGTACGCAATGTGGCATGACGGGAGTAATAATATAATTAGAGATTAAATAATTTCCAATTAATCACCAAACCTTCTAAAATTCATATCTAAGTGTAAAAAAATCAAAAAAATATGAAATAATTGCATATGAAAGATAATTGAACATAGAATATTTTAAAATTAATTTTAATGGGTTTTGAATAGTATTTTTCTTTGAATTTGGGTTTTTTTGGGAATGTTATTTTTCTAATTGCACTTTAATTACTCCTCTCATTAATCCCAAAATTTTTATGCTAGATTAGTGGGATGACTCCTGCCTCCCCTAATTTTCTTAGGATTTATTAGTGGCTTAATTAGGGAATAGTTCATTCCTTAATTACTCCTTAATATAATAAGCTTAATTAAGGGTATAATTAGTGGTTTAACCTCTGATTGAGTCAATTAAGTTTTGATTAAGTGAATGAGGTTTAAATAATTTTGGGATACTTTTGAGATATTCCCAAAACCCCTTTTCTTCTTAATCCATCCTTAATTAAGGTTAATTAATTATCCCCCTTAATTAATTTCATAAAATTTTAAAACTTTAACTTAATTAATCTATCTTTATAGATGCCAGGTGTTTAAGCCAAGTACATTAAGGAAATCAAAATCCAACTCACATGTGTGAGAGGAGTTATGAAATTACGGTTAATAAACCCCTTAGCTTAATTAATCATTTATCATGAGCCAAAATGCATTAGGCCTTTTCTTCCTAAGTGCATTGCAAATTTAAATTCTTTGTGAGATTTTATGTCATCTCATTGGCTCATAATTATTTGATTAAATATTCTAAGTGGTATAGGTAAGGCGTAATTAATGCACTTAAATCATACCTTAACCTAATCAAAATATAAAATGAATCTAATCATCTAAAAATTGAACTTAAATATCATACACATGTGGAATGGGTTAAGAACAACAAACTCACCTCACATTTCTCAAATTAAATCAAACTCAAAACAAAACCAAACCTTCTTTAAAATAATTTGATTTGCTTTAAGCTTTCTTATTTCATAAGATTGTCTTTAGGAATTAATTAGGGTGAATGTGTTTACATGCTTTCATCATTTTAGTTCCTTCCCAACATGCTAAATGTGTATGTCATATGAATTTCATGCATTCATTCTTTTCAAAAAAATCAAAATGAAAGTGAAATGTTTCTTTTATGTCAAATTGCATGCTTTGGCTAAAATATGAATATGAGTAGCTATTATTTCCAAAATATATGAATCAATTACCAAAATTGAAAGTGTGTTACTTATATTTTATTTATTAGCTTGCATGTAAGTAAAATATAAGGATGAGCTTAGTGTAATTTTCCTTCTCCCCTCTTTTAGTATAGTTTTGAATAGGATTTCGTAAAGTGTTTATTTCATTTGAAAAGAACTAACACTTGACTAATTCCATTTTCTATTCATTCCTATGCTATTACTTAAGAAGGATATATCTACACTTGTACATATAAATTGCATAAACAAAACAAACAATCAATACAAACTTTTGCATCTTTCTTTTCCATTTATTTCTTTTTTATACATATGCTTGTATTTAAGGAAAGTGGTATATTAGTCTGACAACCCAGTTGAGGCTTTAAGTAGCCCTAAGTAGGTCTTGTACCTTACACTTGGTTAACAATGGATGGTACTCACTTATGCCTTTCATTCATTCATGTGTGCATGTGAAAATTGGATAAGAAACCCTTTTCTACTTAATGAAAATCATGCATCATAAGCATTCAAATTTTCTTAGAAGTAAACTTAGCATTCATCATAAAATGTATGCTAAACATTTCATTTGTATATAGATATGCTTAGGGTTCATTCATATGCATGTTATACATGTTGGGAAAGAAATGAAGTGATGTGTTTTTGAATTTAATTCATTTTACTTAATCTTAAAATGCCTTTCTTTTGAATGGGTTTGTTTAGAGTTCATCTAAACTTAGATTAATTAAAACATATAATAAAACATTCACTAAAAAAATTAAACATGAATCACTTTAGAAATTACTTAGGAAGGAAAGAGAAGTTCTCTTCTCTTTTCTCTCTTTAAAACTTAGTAATTGTAGATTCACTTGAACCAAATCAAAATCATGAAATAAAATCAACCCAAAATAATTAAATAAATGAAACCACCCTCTAAGTTGAACACTTCACACTTAGAAAATTCAAACTTAAAATCTAAGCATACCACACAAACCTTTAAAGCACACACATTAGGCTAAGTCACCACTTCTAGCTTTAGGTTAGGGTGCATGGTTTGATCTTTACTTTTGTTTTGTGATATATGTTTTAGTGGATGTTAGGGTATGTGCATAGAATGAATGGTAGGATGATCTTAGTCTAATCATTATTTTCTACAGGGATTGTGCTTAAGGGGCGCTATAATAAATAAAAATATAAATGCTTTTGTTGTGCAGGTGCTTATACCCCTAAGCGTAATCCAATAGGCCAGGTGGACTTAGTCACCCATGTGTGGGGTGATAAGTCCAATATACATGCTTGGGATTTGTGTGGTTTGTTTAGCTAATCTATTTTTGGTGTTAGTTAGATTTACTTTTCCTTTTCATGTAATTTTTGTAATTAGGATTTTGGAATGATTATTATGGGGATTAGGATGAGCATTGGTCATAAGATCTCATCTTATGTACCATGTGAAGCCTTGGAGCATCCGCCTTCCAACCATCCAAAAGAAGAACCAAAGAAGAAAGAAGAAAAGAAGAACAAAGAAGAAAGAAGAATGAAGAAATGAAGCTTGAAGACCCCATAATAATGAATTCCTTGCTTAATTATATTTAATTCATTTTTAATCTAGGTTGTATAAAGGGTAGAGCTTACCCAATTTATTTTTTTTTTTGGGTGCGTGCTCATGGCTCTTATTCTTTTACATTAGCTTTAAAAATTGATTGATGATTTATTTAACTTGTGCATTAAGATGACATCCTTTTTTTATTTTCTTCCTTGCTTGATATATGACCTGGATGTGGATTAGGCTCTTAGGAAAAAATAAATTTTCTACCAAATTAATCAATTCAAAATTAAAATAAAGAATTCATAACCTCATCTAAAGCTTAAGGGTAAAAATCAAGATAAAAGAATTAGCAACCCCTTAGCTAGATGAGTATTTCTTTTATAACATGTAATGCACAAATGCATATTATTTTCACTCTTGATTGGAGGGCTTCCACCTTTGCAGAGAAACTTGGCTTGACCTTTGAGAGCCATGGTGGAAACACACCTCCTCCCTTCTCGCTGATTTTGGCCAATAATCTTACTTCTCATGCATTAGGCATATGAATCCTATAAGCTGAGTCAAAATGATTATCCAAAATGAAAATGAAAATAATATGATTTGCATTAGATTTAGGTCATTTGAAGCATGCCCTTACATGATCTAGTCTCTTTAGGGAGTGAGTTTAAAGACTTAGTCTCTTTCTAGATAAATAATAGCGTAGCTATCTTGCATAAAGCATATGACATGCCTACATAAATTTAAATCATAGGAGTTAGTTGGCGGCCACCCAGTGGTTAAGTCAAGTAGTTGAGTGGTTTGTGTCTCTTGTGGAGGCAAACCAAATACCATTTTGCCTTAGATTTAGGTGTGCTTTTGCCTCAAAGCTCCCTAGATTTAGGTTTAGGGTTGCTTCCCTTTATGTAAGCATAAATTCTCACCTCTTAGGCATTTCCATAATCTTGTGTTATGAAATCAGAAGTCCTAAACTTCTAATAAAAAGTTAACTCAAATGAATAGTTAAATTTCTAAACTATAAAGCCCAACCATAAGATAGTTTGAGATGCTCACTAGGTTTTCTAGCATTATGAGGATTTCTTACTTATCTTTGTTTAGCTTCAATAATAACTCGCTCTCGTTGATCAATCTCATTTGATCTTCTGAAATAAACTAATTGATTGATAGTCCTTTATTGAAATCTTTGGAGATCATTTTACCTTTAAGAGTATTCTAAGAAATCTCATTTCTTATGATGTAATTAACTATGGGGGCTTGCTATTGTAGGGAACTTTACGAACCCAATTTAAAATAAACTTTACTTTACTTTTTCATATAAAGTAGGGGAAGAATCTTTGGTACATATGCAGACCCATTATCCTTAGGAGTCCTTATTGAGGTGATTAGGTCCATTGTAGGGTGGTGACTTCTATCTTTCAAGATAGTACACCTCTCCTCAATGTCATACCTGATCACCCTTAATAAGAATATCTGCGGATCTATGTAGTGTCCTAACAAGGCATATATTTTTATTTTTATTTATCCTCTTCAAAAAGGATAGATGAAGGCGGGAATATTTTCACCACAAGGACTCTAACTTCAAGAGGGATGATAAGTACAAACATGCTTTTGAAGACATTAAACAATATTTGGTGAACTTATTCTGTAGCCCATCAAACAGTCACTTATATTGGCGGATGACTCCCATCTTTATTGGCCAATGATAATGAAAGGAAAGAGAATGCTCTCTCTTACCTCATCATTTAATCCCTTGTAATTACACACTTTAATTATTGTTAGCTTAATCTTAGCATCTCAAAAGCATGACACTACATGCTTTCTCAAGTAGACTTAATTTCAAGAACTAATCCTTTAGTATCTCTCATGAACACATGTTTATCGATTGTCATGTTGGACCATGATTCTCTCTGTTTGATATTACATTTTATGTAATGCGGTGAAACATACACTAGTGAATTTCTTAGACACCTAGTTCACGATGATTCAGCTTTGTGATGATCTAATGAGCAAATCATGACAGGGAGGTTGACAATAAAGATGTATTTTGATGGTGCAACTTTCTTTCAAAAGGAGAAGAACCACGATCTATTATTCTAGGAAAGGTAGGGGTAGGAATTATTCTCTTAACTCCAAACTACTATGTGGTGAGATTCTCATACTATCTCTCCAATCCATGCAGATTAAGTATGAGGCTTTGATTAATGCAGGTTAGCCATTATAGTGTGTCAAAAGCATCAACATCATTTTCTCAAGGTTATCAATTAGGTTTCTATAAGATTCTAAAACCTAAACTCAATATTTGAGTCACCATATGGCCCCATCAGGTCACCATCTACAAGGTTCCTAAGAGAGAATGTAGTAGATATGCTTTGCTAAACTCAATGGAATTGGCATATCTGAAGATGAGTTCATTATTGTCTAAATAGATCTTATCCCTTGATCTTTGAACTTCAAGAGACTTTCTCTTGAAAGGTTCATTGTAAGGATGAGGAGCTAGATTAAACCATTCATAGACTATTTGAACAGGCAACTAAGAGAATTCACAAGCCCATCGGATGAAATGAGCTCTCTAACTCTCATGGATGGTACTTTGTAAATGATCTAATCAAATATGGTTATCTTTGTTTAGACAAAATGAAGTAAGATCTGTGACCAAGGTACATTGAAATGCATAGCATCAATGCATGAGGATGAAAGCCAAGATAAAGAGACAGGATACAACGCCCATAATGATACACATGGTTAAGATGCCATTAATTAATGGGTACGGTGTAGTCTTGCACCAACCCAACATTCTACACCATTGGCCGGTCATTCAAGTGTTGGTGCACATAGTGTGGTTGATCTTCTTTCTTGAGTCACTAGTTCATCCAGGCATGACTACTTTTAAGTGGTAATCCCACTTAGAGATCACAATTCAATGTGTTCCTTTTTTAGGAATACCATTATATAGGTTGGACCTCGATGAATTATATCGATAATGGTCATTCAGCACCAAGATTAATAGCACTAAGACATGGTATAGGGTGATACTCCATCTACTATCCAGGAAAATGGCTTTAGCGAAGCATTGAAAACTCTCATCCGACTAAAGAAGACACTGACATAACAAATAATGTGGCATGAAAAGCTAGTTAAAGCCATCTACCACATAAACTCAACTCAATCTACCTCATTCTCTTTAGTATATAAGCCATTGATTAGAGTTTAGCTCCCATCTTAAAGATATCAATGGGTAGAAATCACTACCGCAATCACAAATTGTGGTTAAGAGCTCAAGGTTTGAGGAGAGATGCTACAGCATGTCAAAACCTTAAGTTATACAAAGTCAAGATGATTCAAGCTCAACAATCACACCCAAAGCTTTTCAAATGAACTTGTCTTAGTTCTAAGGAGGCCAATTGTTGCCCATCAGATGGGAGGCAAGTTGAACCCACTTGAGAAGACCCTTTTATCATGAAGGCTCAAGGATCTTGTAGCTATTGATTGTAAAATATGCTTCAATTAATGGGCTCTATTTGAAGAAGAAATACTATCCATAAATTCATGTTTGAAAATAATTATCTTTAAAAATTCCATTCCAATTCATCAAAATATTCTCTTCTTTTGAAGCATTGTTTGCTTGTTTATGAATTCTCCATGACATGTTTAGGATAGGTATAAGAGAACCCAAGAGCATCCTATCCTTCCTCTATAAACAACACAAATGAAACACAATCCCCAAGCACTACTAGAATAGGTGTGAGAGAACCCAAGAGGCTACTTATTTCGACTAGCACAATTAAGGTAGGTGTAAGAAAACCCAGCAGACATCCTATCCTCCTTTAAACATAAACACAAACACATATATTTTATCTCAAGCTATTTTGATGTGGGAGCATGCCCCTTATGTCACTCACTCATTAGCTACTCTAGGTCGGGTTGACATCTACCTTGCTAGTGTGTCACCCTATCATTGTAGATGTGAGTCCCACACTTTCTTCACGATTTTGATAAGCATCTTGTTAGTTTGGTAGATCGTGCATAGCCGAAAGATATATTGACCTTATTTAAGAGGATGCAAACCTAGCGCTTTCTTCTTGAACTAGCCATTACACTAACTAGGGTTGTATATTTGAGGTTTAGAATAAGTTCCCTAGTGGCTCTTTTCCTCTTGACTACTATTGAGTTGATATAAGTCCCAGGAATTCACTCAATAGTGCCTAGATCGATAAGTCAGTTGAAGATAGACTATCTTGACAATTACGCATAAGGATGTGAGTCTCTGCTTTCCATGGTGATTATCACAAATCGACCTTAGGTTGGTTGATGTTCACTATGCTAACAATGACTCACCTGGTGGATACACCCCTCTTGGCAGATGTAAGTCCCCATACTTTCTCCTTGAGTTGACCATCGAATACCTATATACATTAACTTCTTCAGGGTTTTGGATAAAGCTTCTGGGGCATAAAACTATATACCTTGGAAAGATATGAGTTGAGTTAGGCTTTTAGGGTGACATTTCTAAGATAGCTTTGATCTTTTTGGATCTATCTATTCCCGGTGTGGGATAACAAACCAAGGAACTTCCCTGAAGCTACTCCGAATGCACACTACATGGGATTCATTTTGAGATTGAATTATCTTAACCATTCGAAAACTACTATTAGTCAAAGAGATGGTCTTCCTTTTCTTTCTTTTTACTAAATCAACATAACATTCAACTGATGAATGAGTTCGTCGGAGATCTGAGTCATGGCCCATTGGTATGTAGCACCAGTATTTTTAAGGCCAAAAGGCATGACCTTATAATAATAGATTCTAATCGAGGTTCAAAAAATAGTATTTATTTTATCCTTGGGGGCCATCTTAATTTGGTTGTAACTAAATGACCCATCCTTGAAGGATAATACTGCATGTGCTGAGGAAATGTCCACCATTAATTACGGTATAAGAAGTGGAAATTCATCCTTAGGACATGCCTTATTTAAGTCCAAGAAATCGGCATATGAATTTGGCCATTCTTTTTTCTTAAGCTATGACACTCATTAAGTAGGGGTATTTTTCTTCCCTAATAAAACCAGATCAATTTCTTGACTTGAAATGACATGTTCAATTTGTCGCATGCGTAGAGCTTGCTTGATAGGGTTTGGGTTTAGGGTCTATTGCTAGTTTGTGGCTACTACGTCGAGATAATGGGCATCTCTTCATAGCTCCATGAAAAGCGGTCCTTAAAATCAATCAATAGCTAACTAAGTCATTGGTTCTTCTTCATTGAAGCGATGTATGTAGGGTGTGGATCTTCTTCTATCCTGAGGTTGATTTCTTTGAGCTTGTTGATTGTTTAATGGATTTCCTCTTGAAATTTTGGAGGTGCATCTTTGATTTGGAGATGATATAGATTATTTAAAGTTTCTAAACACACCTCCTCATAAGAGTTAGTCTGGTTTGAGAAGATCCTATGAGACTCTAGATGATTGGTGTGGCCGTAATCATCATCGCGACTGACCACTATCAATCCTAGTCTAGTCTTGATTGTGCATCCTTTCCTTTTATTTGCTCCATAATCTCAAAATACTCAAGTTGTGCAGACCATGTATAAGAATCAAACCTTTCTTTGCAAGATTATGAACACAAAGGCGTACCAATCAAAAGGCAATTCCATTAAATCTTTTATATATCCTCAAGTTCTACATCACTTGGACTTGAGGATGATGATCCCAATAGGAATCTCTTGGTTTTAACATCCATGGAAGACCTAGGGCTTCCTTAACTACTCTTACTTTTTTGAGGAAAGTGAGGTTAGAGCTAAAATCCCAGTTGCATAATGGTTTTATATAATCATGATTGAATACATTCATGCTTTGCTTGGAGGCCTAGTCATCATTATGCAGATTGAGTGTAACCTCCAATGAGAGGGTTGGCGGTATGCTAATCATGAGACTCATCCTCATGGATTCAAAGTCCATGTGAATAGAGTACTCTGTGAACTAGAACATAACCCATTGGGTTGCCCAAGGGGTCTTCCTCCTAAATTGCCTCTATCTACCTGCCTCGCTTGGTGGAGGTGAGTCATCTACCATGCGTTGTCATATGGTGGAAAAAATGTGGGTGGAATATGACATGCGGCTCTACTTCTTCCTCGATGTCCCTTTCTCGTGCACTTATACTTTCCTTTTTCTTTTCTTTTTCTTTTTCTTTTTCTTCTTTTTCTTTTGTATATGAATTTTGACCAAGTTCATGAGAATAGACATTTTGATTTTGAGGAAGGTAGTAGGTTGCATCTTCATATATCTCGACCACTTTAACTAAAAATGACTTTTCATATCCTTTGACATAGTATTCGATCCAATCTTTTTGAAACTTGATGCACTGATGAAGAGAGGGTGCAATCATCTTGTTCTAGTGTATCCAAAGCCTCCAGAGCAAAGCAGTGAATGATGTATTTGAATCAATTATATAGACCTTAGCTTCAATCTTCCAGTCACCTATTTCTAAAGGTAATATTATGGAGCCTAAAGCCCTCTCACCCTATTCATTGAATCCTCTCAACATCATCTGATCTCCTCAGAGTGTAGAGATGTCAATCTTCAAATAGGCAAGGGTCTTTAGACTCATAATATTCACTGATGCACCCGGGTCAACCAAAATCCTAGAAAGTCTAAATCTTCCCATATCCACTGTGATGAAGAGGGGACGGTTGTGCTCCATGTCCCCCTGAAGAAGGTTTTTATCTATGAATGTGACTCTCTAAGCTTCTCTTAAATTATGTGTCTCATCTCCAACATCAGTCTGCTGAGCTAAGCATATCTCTAGATCAAGAAGGGCCTTGATTAATGATTCCCTCATCTCTTTGGATAAGACAAGGGCATCATAGATGCTTAACTTAGCTGGCAACTTTCTTAGGTGAGCGAGGACATTATAATCAACTTTGGGCTGATCCTCCACAAGCATATCCATGGGTGGAGCATCATGTGGAGGGGCTTCTTGTTCGTAGGTACCAATGACTTATTTTCTCTTATCTTGAGTTGCAACCCTAGGAGGTAGAACCTTGCCACTATGGAGGTTCACTTCAGTGATCTCTTATGGCGGGTTTTAGTAGAATATTCTACATCGTGGCTCACCTAGCTCCTCCTAGAGGACCCTCAGAATTAGATGATTCCAAGTCTATCTCAAGAGGTGAACCCATAGTATTCAGAAAAAGAAAACCCATTTCTGAATTAGAAAGAGGATGATTAGAGTTGTTATAATTATTTAGACTTAAAGGGTTTTCTAAAAGAATAGAATCAGACAACTTATCAAAAGTGACACAGATGTAATTCAAACTAGCTTTATTCCTAGATTTCTTAGATTTACAAGGAGGTACATAGTAGAAATCTAATAAAGTAAGTGGGGTAAGGGATTTGATGCCTCATCCACTGATACAAGATGTCTACTAGAAGAAGAGCTAGCTAAAGTAGAAGTGTCGGCTGAAGTAGTAGCTACAATGGTAAAATTGAGGCCAGGCTCAGTCGGTGGTTGCGCTACTTGGCTATCCTGGACATGTATGGGATGCAGTTGATGTTGAGCTCCCACTTTACCCAAGTTTTCATTGGCAACTTACGAACCTTCCTTGATGTTGGAGGTTCGAGCTACCTCAAGCACCTACAAGGAAATTTTCTTGATTTTTTAAATAATCTTTTTAGAGGTTCAAGATAAGGAGATATCCCAACCTTCTTTTATTTTTAGAGGATCACATGTATCCCCAAGGATTACAATAATAGAACAAGATGGTTGTACCACTAGATATTCTTTTAGGATAATTATAGAGCCTGACTTGTAGCTATGCTTAAGCCAGTCCTTAAATGTAAAGCAGTCCTACAAAACATGGCCTAAATGTAAATGCTTGGGCCTGTAGCATGTGGATCTTAAATGTATTAAGTTAGAATCATTACTTAGCTCTCCAGCTCAGGCTGTAAAATCGGGTTTCTTTAAGAGGTTCTTAAAGATTATCCTAACTACCTCTTAAATGAATAAGATTTATTTAGTTTATCCAAAAGAGTAGGTGGATGACCTGGCGGTATGTACCGCTCAGAGTATGGCTGAGGAGGAGGTGGTGAAGGTCATGGTGGCTACTGTGGCAGCCGATAGGATGGCCTATGTGGTGGTAAAGGAGGTAGAAGCGATGTTTATGGAGCACGAGGCCTCTCATACTGATCTCTGGATAGTTACATCCCCTTGTCCAATACTATTCTCATTTTTCTTTCAGGCTTGGCTTTGATCATTGATCTTGAAAAGGGAACTATTTAGCCTCTCTTTTTAGACTAGCTGCCTTATTGATTAGTTTCTCAAATATCTTGATGGTAAAATCTTTGAGCATGAAGGCGACCGGGCCATGAATATTCTTTAGTAGAATTTCAATAGCATATTGTTCAGACAACCGTGATTCATATTTCATACTCAAATTGTGCCATATGAGAATATAATTAAAGAGGGACTCACTGGGGTTTTGTTGTGCTACAACGAGGTCGCCCATAGTTACCCTTTACTGAGCTCTAGCAAATCTCTTAATGAAGAGTTGCTAACTCAAGAAAATTTTCACTAATTGTTGGGAGTTCATACCAATCAAAGGCTATGCTCGCAAACTACCGAGAAGAGATGAAATAATATGCATGCATGTACCAAGGTAAATATGCTTGAAGTGCGCTATGTGCGGCAAGGGTTCCTGCTACCATCAAAGCTCTTGAAAGAAAGAGGAACAAAACCTTTAGGATATTGGATAGCATCGAATTCCTCTGGGTAGGGTCAACCCTTTGGAATCGATGAACCACCTCAAGCTTACACTAATGCTTCTCTCACTTGTTGCTCAACTATGAGTTTAATATATTTATCTTGTACAGAGGTGCTGCCCATTACCTTCCTATACAAGCTAGTACTACCCTGCTCTACTGGAGGTGAAGTCTTGGCTTGATCCAAGACATGCAATAACTCAGGCCGACTAGTCTCCACAATGGAAGGATGTGCTGTTGAGGCTTAATTCTAAAGTGCTAAGACTACCACAATCCCTCTTTCACATCTATTCAATCTGCTCATCCTTTTATTTTAATTATTGAAGGAGGTGTTGGGTTGAATAGGCTATATCATCCTGTTCAGCCACAACACCTTCCAAGCTAGAATGAGGGGACCTCTGGTATTAACCATATGCACCTCTATTGAATCTTTCAACAAATCATCTTCATTGGGATCAAAGCTAACCTTTTATTCCTCTAGTCACTATCATACCCTAGATTTCTTCTGAGATAATGTGCTATATCATCTAGAGCGGTCCAAGCGCATAAATGATCATGGTCGACTCGGATCATGTTCATGGACATAGAGACATCAGATTTCCCCTGATATCGGAGTGCTAATGACATGAGGACTACGCTCACTAGAGGATACATGCTCATGGTTGTCATCCAGTATGGGTGGAGTGCTACTCCTAGGAGGATCTATGACCATGGGAATAATAGAACTATCTCCTTCTCCCTTTGCTGCTGCTATCTCCATGATCTACTATGGTTGTGGTGGTGATGGCACAACTATAATGCTATGAGGTCGCCACTCCCTCTTCACCGTAACTAAAGTGGGAGGTCGAGCAGGAGAGCTCGACTTTATCTCAGGTGGCAATGTAGATGAAATGGGATCTCTTGGCCATAGCCGGATAACCAGTGGGGTTTTCTTTTTCCTGGATGCTTCCTTCATGGCTTTAAATAGAACTGCGGAAGATGGAATCTGCACTGGTGATGGCGAACATGGAGTAGAGTAGTGTGGTGGAGATAACACTGACTCTCTCTGCATAGGATCTCTCCTTCCATGGTGGGTAGTACTAGTCAATAGAATACTATTAGTATGACCGTAGTGCAAGACGCCAATCGAAATCTAAGAGGTGAGGCAACCAACGCCTAGTACCTTCACCTCTCTTGCTAGTATGAATCATACACCTGCCCTCCGCCCTCTCTTATCAAATATGCTCGCCTATGCTACGATGAATAATTGATCGTAAATCAAATTTGGCTCTTGACTCTGACTTTCCATAAGCCCTACCAACTCGGTGTAGAACTATCCTGAGACTAGCATATGACCTCTTTCTGTCTCTGGTAGGTGCCTCAAAATGAACTGCAGGTGGAGGTGACACTGTGATCTTTCTAACATCTTCTTCTTCATCAGATTTGAAAAGAGGATGGAACTTATTTTGAGTAATCAGAGGAGAAACTACCCCGGTGACTCTACTGAACCGAGACGCCTCCATCTCCTTTATGCACATGTGATGCGCTTGATCTGATCTATTATGGCACTGAGTTCTACTGGGATGAGCAATATGGGAACTAGACCCTATCTCAAAGGTAAGAGAGACTATCCCTGAAGCCAAGGTAGCCTTCCCCTTGGAAGAAGCCAGTGAGTGGGTACTAGCCGCACATGCGCAAGAATGGGAACAACCGAATGTACCGCACGAACCGCTACAAGAACCTCCACTATCTTCCTCTTGAGGGAAATTCGAATGGCATCTCAACATGGATGATCAGCCACCATATTCCTCGACGATGATGAGGGTTGCCCCTCACAAGTGATCCCGCCCCCCTCAATCCTCACCAAAGTGTATCAGATGAGCAAAATTAGTTTGTAGGAGACTGGCCCGATCCAAGGCCAAATCCATCCTAAAATGAAAAGTGAACACATTCTTCTGCATCCATTAGAATTGTACTGAACTTGAAAAAAAAGTTGACTGAAGCTGAGCTGAAGTTTTGCAATTATTAAAAACAAACTCAAATCAGATTTTCTATTTTAATTTGCTCTAGAATTTGAACCCACACTCAACAAATTGAATATGTTAAGTGGGCTCTTTGAATTTAGGAGAGAGATTTTGAATGAATTGGAGAAGAGATTTATGAGTTTAGAATCCATTTTCAACAAATTTGTGTATGTTGAAAATGGGTTCAAATATTTTAAAGAGGTTTTTTGATGCTTCCATTATTTCATATTTGAATTTAATTTTTGTATTTGGGGGCCCTTTATTTAACAAATTCGAGTATGTTAAATCGAGGGGTAGTTGATTTTATTTTTGAATTGATTTTGGAATTTACCCACTTAGCAAATTTGGGTATGCTAGATGAGATGTTTTGAAAACAATCTTCTTCTTTTGCTTGTTTGCTCATGAAGTGAATCATGTGTGAATTTGGAAATGGAATCTTTACTTAGCAAATTTGTGTGTGATAAATAAAGTCCAAATCTAATTTTGATTTTGATTTTTAAAATGGGATCTTTACTTAGCAAATTTGGGTATGCTAAATAAAGCCCAAATGTGTTTGATTTTGTTTTAATTTTTAAAAGAGGATCTTTACTTAGCAAATTTGTGTATGCTAAATAAAGTCCAAATGTGTTTGATTTTGTTTTGATTTTTGAAAAATGGGATCTTTACTTAGCAAATTTGGGTATGCTAAATAAAGTCCAAATGTGTTTGATTTTATTTTGATTTTTGAAAAGAGGATCTTTACTTAGAAAATTTGTGTATGCTAAATAAAGTCCAATTATATTTGATTTTATTTTAATTTTTGAAAAGAGGATCTTTAATTAGCAAATTTGTGTATGCTAAGTGAAGCCCAAAATGTATTTGATTTTATTTTTGTGTTACTTTCAAAAGGAGGGATTTCTATTTAACAAGCATGGTATGTTAAATGGAATCCAATTTATTTTAAATTTTCTTTTAAAAAAATGAAACTCCTATTTGACAAATTTGGGTATGTCAAATGGAATTTCAATGTATTTTGATTTTCATAATTTTTGCAAAGTAGATTTCCATTTAACAAATTTGGGTATGTAAAATGGAAGTCAATTTTGTTTTATGTTTCAAAGATGAAGTTTTTGTGAGTGATTTTGTTTGAAGACAAAGCCTCCATTCAATAAGTTTGGGTACATTGAATGAAGAGGCTTGTCTTCAAATTTATAATTTTTGAAAAGGGAAGAAACTCCAACTTCAACATATGTAAATATATTGAAATGGAGTTTCAATTTTAAGATGTGATTTTATTTAGAAATGAAATCTTTATTCAACAAATTTGGGTTTATTGAAAGAGGATGTTCATTTTCAAATATGTCCTTTTTGAAAAGATGATTTTAATTTTAATTTGAAATGAAATCTTCATTCAATAAATTTAGTTATATTGAATGAGGATATTCATATGTTCTTTTTGAAAGATGGATTTAACTTTCATTTTCTAAAGTTCCTTCATGTAACAATTCTTGAAGATTGTTATATGAGGTTAAGTTATATGTATTTCGTGAAACTTTTTGCCAAAAATTTTATTGTGTGAATTTCAGAAAAGTGTTTTTGAAAATCTATAATTTTATAAAAGATTTATTTTTCTTTATTTTTGGAATGAACTTTACCTTACCATAGAGATGGTAAGAAAAAGGGCTTTAGTTATCTATTTTTATTAAATTTTATTTTACAGGGATTTTAAGACCGACATGGAGAAAGGTCCTAAAACCTAAAGAATGTTGGCTAGCTTAACTTAAGAATGAAATAAACTAAGTGCCAATAGAAAAGAAGGATAGTCTTGGACTCACATGAAATACAAATCCATTGTTAATACTTGGAGACAATGATCATTTACCAAAGATGGAGAGAGGAACCATCCAAAGTAAAAAGATGTTTGTGGTTTTCATCATTTCACTTTTGTAGGGGACACCATGATCCAGAAGATGCATTAGGTGATCATACATTGATGAATGATGTACTATCTCGAGAGATAGAAGTCACCATCCTACAATGGACCTAATCACCTAGTAAGGACTTATAAGGACAATGGGTCTTTGAATGTACTAAAGATCTTTCCCCTACTTTACATGGAAAAGTAAAGTAAGATTTACTTTAAATTGAGTTCATTAAGTTCCTTTTGGAGGCAAGCCCCCATAGTTAATTACATCCTAAGGAATGAGAATCCTTAAGAATATTCTCGACAAGGTAAATGATCATTGCCTCCCAAAGATTTCAAAGATAAGACTATCAATCAATTGCTGTTTTTAGAAAATCAAGAGATTTTGAGCAAAAGGAAAGAGTTATTTTTACAAGGGAGATGAAGATGCTCATGATACTAGGAAACTTAATGAGCACCCCAAACTATCCTATGGTTGGGCTTTATATTTTTGAAATCTAAGAAGAATTATATATTTGAGTTGAATTTTTATTAGAAATTTAGGGCTTACAATGCCTAAGAGCTGAGGATTTATGCTTATAACCCGCAAAGGGAAAAGCTCATCCTCAGATCCTAAATCTAGAGAGCTTTGGTGAGGGCTAGAGCACAACCTAAATATAAGGTGAAAATGGGTATATGATTTACCTCCATGAGAGAGGATGAACCACCGAATTTGGGCTTCTTGTGGTCACTAACTCCTCCTATAATTTTAGAAACATAGGCAAGTCTTATGCTTTCTTGAGAACTATTTATTTATAAAGGAGACTAAGTCCTTAGACACACTCCCTATGAGACTAGATCATGAAGGGTATAAGTAATGACTTAATCTAATGCAAATTTTGTTGTTTTATTTTGATTTTTGAATATTTTTATTTGACATAGGCTATGGGATTTCATACACCTAATGCATGAGAAAATTAGTTATGGGCCAAAATAAAAAAGAGGGAGGTGTGTTTTCACCATGGCTCTCAAAGGTCAACCCATTTTCTTTGGCAAAGGTGGACGCCCTCCATTAGCAAGAGTGAAGCAATATGATTTATGCATGATGTGAGACACACAACATCCAGCTAAGGGTTGCAAAATCTTTTATTATCTTGATTTATGTCCTAGGCTTTAGGTGAGGTTATGAGTTGTTTAATTTTAAGTTTATTGATTGGATAAAAAATTTATTTTTCTTTAAGAGGCTAATCGTATCCAGGCCATTCATAAAATAATAAAGAAACTAGGGAAAATAATGCCATCCTAATTGTGCAATCATAAATAAAACATCAATCAATTTATAAATTAGCATAAAAGAATAAGAGACCAATGTGTCGGGCTCCACCGCACAAACTCGAAAAGAAATGGGTAGCCGAGCTCTACCCTTATTCAGCTTGGATTACAAATGAATAATTACAACTCAGAAAGAATTTATGTTATGAGGGTCTTCATTCTTTATTTTTTCATTTCTTCCTTTTTTTATTTCTCTCCTTCTTTTGGCTTGGTTGGAATATGGTTGCTCCAAAGACATCACATGTGCATAAGACTTGGTCTTATGTATAATTCACCATCACATTCATTACAAATCTTATTTTCAAAATTACATCAAAATGGGAAAAGATAAATCTAACTAAACTTGCAAAATAAAGATTAGCTAAACATACCACAAAACTAGCATTAAATAATAAGTTCTTAGCACCACACACATGGGTAACTATCTAGTTGGATTATGCTTAGGCATAAGCATAAGCATTTATATTTTATTATAGCACCCAAAATCCCAGAGACATGATTAGACTAAGTCATCCTATCATCCAGTACACATACACCCTAACTTTGTAAAATATCATCACAAAATAAAATCGCATCAAACCATGCATCCCTAACATAGAGCTAGAAATGGTGACTTAGCCTAATGTGTGTGTGCCATTTAAGGCTTGTGTGGCATGTCTTAACTAGGCTTTAAGGTTGGAATTTTCAAAGTGTGAAGGGTTCAACTTAGAGGGCTATTTCATTTTAAGTGATTTAGTTGATTTATCAATTTTATTTAGTGATTTGATTTGATTTGAATGAACCTACACTGAGTTACTAAATGTTGTGAAGAGAAGAGAAGAGAACTTCTCCCATCCACCTTAAGTAATTTCTAAGGTAGATTAATGATTTTTCTTTTGAATGTTTTATTATATGTATTAATTATAAGTTTAATAAAAAAGGCCTCTTAGGATTAATTAGGGTGAATTACTATCACATAATACACAACCATTTATTTCTTTCCACCATGTATACCATGCACATGAATGGTCCTAAGCATAGCTATACATGCAATACAAATCTTAGCACACCTTAATGATGAATGCAAAGAGATTTTGTTTATGAAAATTTGGGTATTCCATGAATGTATGTCTTTATTATGTTGAAAAGAGGGATTCTTTTATCCATTAATCAAATGCACATCCATATGTATAAAGACATAAAGTGAGTCAGCCATTATTTTTAGTGTAATGTTGGCTTAATTAGCCTCATATTCAATTCGATTAATTTTGATGACAACAAATAAATGTTTAGATGTTCTAATGAATATATTTATGTGTTTTAGATATATTAATTGATAATTACATATCTAATACATTAGAGGAAATTGCAAGAGTAGAAGAATGAAAAGGATAATGTGAAGCTCAAGATACAATATTTTGGGTTATATGATTTATTCATATTGGCATGAATCAATTTGCTCACAACTTAACATTTTATATTATTTTAATGAGGTTAATTTATATATAATTAACATTCAATTATATGTTTCATACATAGCATTAAAATTGTCAAAGTAATAAATGATAAAACTATTAAGTATAATTATTTTATTTACTAAATATAATTAAGTATTTTAATTTAATTTTTCTAGTTATAAGATAACTAACATATTTATGATTATATATAAATTATATCATAATTTTAAATGTCACATGTCAAAATTAACAAAAATATAAAATTTTGTATTTTAGCCAAATTCATTTTCTAATCAAAGAATTCATATCGATTTCATCTCCAACAGTTCCTTGGATTTTTTTTTATTTAATTTAAGAGGTTACATGACCCACTTTGATTAAAATTGAATTTATTATGATTTTCTAAACATTAGCTGATTTTATAATGATTGCATGCTACATGCTTTGAATATATTAAGAGCCATATTTTGATTACTTTTGACTTACCCATGTGAATAGCCAAATTTTGGCTAAATTTAATATTTATTTAATATAAATTATATTTTTATTGAATATTAAATTAGATGATAACATGAGGTTTGCATGATATATTTAAATATGATCTTCTTTTATAAATAGCCCTCATCCTCTTCATGAAAGCATTCATTCAAAATTCAAAATTGCTCCAAAGAAATCTAAGAGAAAATTTTTCCTTCCAAGTGTTCTCCAAATATTGCAAGATCAAATCCTTGGTTTGGAAGCTTCAACATCTTCAACTGACCAAGCCTTCTCAAATTACTTGAGTTTGTTTTCTTGATTTTAATCTTCTTTAGTTGTTCATACTATTTTCACCATCTATTTATTCTTTCTTTTAATTTTGGTGGATTAGTCTTTGAACATTATTTTTCACATCAAAGTTTCTCAATCATTTTTTTTGAAACTCTTGTGATAGTTTGTAGGATCTATTTCAACTTGCTGAAAATTTTAACTTCCTACAAATTTATTATGGTTTCTTGAAATATTTCTTCATTAGTCTTATTTTGAAAGATCATTTATTCTTAGATCTATTTTAGAAGTATATTTTAAGCATTTAAAATAAATTATTGTGCTGAAATTATTTTTTATATTTGCTAGATCTCTCTTTTTTTTAAAAAGCATACTTAGATCTATCATATACTCATTTTTTTTAAGTACTTTGTGATCATTAGCATTAATTGAAAGAATCTTTTTTTTTCATAAAAAATTATTCCTTGCTGAAATTTATTTTATTATGTAAAAAAAATTGTGAATTATTTTGAAATCATTTTAAAACATCTTAGTAAGATCACTTTAAGATATTTATTTCAATATTTAGTGAGCATATTATCTTGCCAAATTTTAAGTTTGGTGATCATTTATAAGTTGTTAGATCATTTTTTGAATTGCTTGGTATATTTGAGAGATTTATTTTATCAAAATTTATTATTTTGTATTTTCTTTTTTTGTGTGTAAAATTTATTATTTTGGGGTTGTACTGTCCTTCTAGGAGAGTACATATTGTTAGGGGTTGTACTTGAGAGTTATTGTAAGCTATTTTTTTTGTTTCATGGATTGGGTGGTGGTGTGGCGATTTTGGGGTTTAAGAACACGTAAAATTGTTGTCCTTATATCTCTCTTTAAAGATTTTTATTTTGGCTTTATTTAGAATTATATCTTGTCATTATAAAATCAAAAATTAATTTTCTATAAAAACTTAAAATTTAAGATTTAAGTTTAAAATTTTAATATCACCCAATTCAATTTTGGGTGCTAGTGTCTCTCATTGGTATGAGCTAGGCTCTTTTTTTATTGGCTTAACATCCAAGAGTAGATCTTTTCACTATGGAACAAGGTTTCCCAAAGGGTTCACGGAGGGACAATCCACTCATAGACCTCCACTTTTAGATAGTGTACCATTTGATTATTGGAAAAATAGAATTAGTACATTTTAAGAGGTCAAGATGCATGTAATATATGTTTGACACATCAATATCATACAGGTAAATGGCATTAAAGTAGAAAAACCTTTTGAGGAATGATGTCTATTTGAAAGAGAACTTGATGAATTAAATGTTAGGGCTTGTAATACTTTTATGCTTTATTACGATGATTACATGAAAATTTCTATGTTAAGTATCAAAAGAAATATGGGATAAACTCATTATAACTTATGAAGGAACTAGTGAAGAGATGCTCACATAAATAGACTTGTTCATGAATATGAGTTATTTCATATGTCTCCTTCAATCTATTTTATGTATACTAGATTCATGAAAATAATTAACACATTGCATTCTCTTGGAAAAAATATAGGAATCAAGACTTAGTCTATAAGATTCTTAGATGTCTTCCAAAGTTTGGGAAGCTAAAGTAACAACTATTAGTGAAGCTAAGGATTTATCTACTTATCCACTTGATCAGCTTTTGGGTTCTCTGATAGCACATGAACAAGTTATTGCTCAAAGGGATAAGATGGATAACTCAACAAAAAGGGAGAAAGAGAAAGAAAAATCCATTGCATTACAAGTTGATGACAGTGATGAGCATAACACCTCAAGCTCGAATGGTGATAGTGATGAGGTGGTCATGCTATACAAAAGGCTTGGGAACTTGCTAAGAAAGAAGAATCAAAGGTATAAAAATTTCAAACTAAATTTTCTAGTGAGGGATCATTTGCTACCATTGTAAAAAACTGGGCACATAAAGATTTTGTTTGAACTTGAATCAAAGAAGAAAGATTGATGTGAAAGAAGAAAAAATATGAAGGAGAAAAAGTACCATAAGAAGGAGAAGACTTTATCAATCCAGTCAAATGAATCAAGTACTCATCGATGAAGAGGTCAACATATGTCTTATGGCAAATGGAGAATCGACTTAGATTCTCAAGAGGTATGTAATGATATATCTTATGATGAATTAGATGATGCTTTTAATGATTTAGTTATTGAATATAAAAAATTAAAAAGAAAATACAAAACCTTAGAAAAGAACACATAAAAATTTAGATATGCATTTTGTGATTTAAAAAATGAATGTGATAATTTAAAAGTAAAAATACTTCTTTATTAAATTGTTCCTTACTTGTATGTAAACTTGAAAGAGAGAATATCTTGTTAAAAGAAAGATTAGAATTATGTTTGAAATCACAAGTTCATTATAATACTTCATCAAGAAAAATTTAATAAAATTATTTGCATCATACATCAATACCTTATAATTATCTTTTATATAAATCATATGCAAACACTAATGTTTGGTGCACTATTGTGAAAAAAAGGGGTATATTTCATTTGATTGCTATGCATAAATTACAAAACACTAAGCAATCATCTTATGTATGGGTACCAAAGCAAACAAACCATACATGCTAGATATCTTGCTTCAAATTTAGAATGTGGACCCAAACATGTTTGGGTTCCAAAAGTTAACATGTGAGTTTCTTTTGTAGGAATGCCTTCAAAGCAAAATCAAAGATGTGGTACTTGGACAAGTGGATGTTCAAGACATGATGGAGATAAAATAAATTCACAACTTTAGAATCAAGTGATGGAGGATTTGTTACATATGGAGATAATGCAAAGGGAAGATCATTGGCATTGGTTCTATTTGTAAGAATTCTATCACTTTAGATAAAGTTTTTTTAGAAGGATTAAAACATAATTTAATTTCTATTAGTCAATTATGTGATAAAGGTTTGAATGTAGTATTCCATGCATCATATTGCATTATAAAAATAATGAAAATGTTTTGTTAGTAGGACAAAGATATAAAAATATTTATGTCATTGATTTAGATAGCTTTCATGATGTGAATTTGAATTTACCTTGTTTTAAAAGCACTCATGATGATATATGGTTATGGCATAGGAGACTTTGTCATATTACCATTAATAATAAAATTGCTAAACTTGATTTAGTAGTTGGATTGCCTAAATTAAATTTTCATTCAAACTATGTTTGTGATGCATGTATTCATGGTAAGCATTCTAGAAGCTCATTTAAAAGTTAAAATATTGTTTCTACTTCTAGACCTCTAGAATTATTGCACATGGATTTATTTGGTCCTATTAGCACCACTAACTTAGGTGGAAAAATTATGGTTTTATGATTGTTGATGATTTCTCTAGATATACTTGGGTTTTATTTGTAACTTACAAGGATGATGTTTTTGGTGAGTTTAGAAAGTTTTCTAAATATATTCAAAGAGAACAAGGCCTTTTGATTAATAGGGTTCAAACTGATCATGGTGGAAAATTTGAAAATAAATTATTTGAGGATTATTATGATGAACATGGGATTAGATATAATTTTTCTACACCTAGAACTCCCCAACAAAATGGAGTAGTAGAGAGAAAAATAGAATAATTGAATTAAGTAGATCTATGATGAGTATAAATTGCCAAAATATTTTTTGGAAGCGATAAATATTGCATGTTATGTGATGAATAGGATCTATTTTAGACCAATTTTGAAGAAGACACCCTATGAATTGTTTTTTGGAAAGAAGCTTAAGATTGAACACTTTCATGTATTTGGATGTAAATGCTTTATTTTGAATAATGGAAAAGATCATTTAGGTAAGTTTGATTGCAAATGAGCTGATGGTATTTTCTTAGGATACTCTCTTTCTAGTAGAGCTTATAGAGTTTTCAAAAAGAGAAAAATGATTGTAGAAGAATCAATACTTGTTATTTTTGATGAAAATTTAATTGATCCAATTAGAAATGAAGTGATTGATGAAGAGATTGATAATTTTAAGAAAATATCTTTAGAAGATAATGATGATTCATTGCCTAAAGAATGGAAATATAAAATCATCCAAAGGAACTAATTATAGGAGATCCTTCAAAAGGAGTTATGACCAGAAGACATAGTAGAGAGGTTGTAGATCATTCAACATTTTATCTGAGGTTGAACCTAAAAATTTAGAAGAAGCATTAAAATGATAGTTTTGGATTATTGCTATGGAAGAGGAGTTGAATCAATTTGTAAGAAATGATGTTTGGAATTAGTCCCAAGACCCCAAGATCAAAATGTCATTGGAACAAAATGGATCTTTAGGAAGGTTATATTGTTAGAAATAAAGATAGGTTAGTTGCACAAGGGTACACACAAGTTGAAGGTATAGATTTTGAAGAATCTTTTGCAGCAAGACTAGAAGCTATCAGTTACTCCTTTACTTATGCTTGTTTTAGAAATTTTAAACTTTTTCAAATGGATGTCAAAAGTGCATTTTGAATGGATTTATTGACCAAAATGTATTTGTAGAGCAACCAGATTTGAGAGCCTTGTCCAAATCATGTGTATAAATTAAAGAAAGCCTTATATGGTTTAAAAAGGCTCTTCTTGGTATGATAGGTTAAGTAACTTTTGATAGATCATGGATTTAGAAAAGGGTAGATACCACCTTATTCCTTAAGAGCATAGATGATGATTTGATTGTGGTACAAGTGTATGTAGATGATATATTATTTGGAAGTACAAATGAATCTTTTGCCATGAGTTCTCATCTTTGATGTCTAAAGAGTTTGAAATGAGTATGATGGGAGAACTTAATTTTTTCTTAGGTCTTCAAGTGAAGCAACAAGAAAATGGCACATTCATCTGTCAAACTAAGTATACAAATGAATTGCTTAGAGGTTTGACATGAAAAGATTTAAATCTAGTAAAACTCCTATGAGCCCATCTATAAAATTGGATTTAGATGAATTAGGAAAATCATGATCAAAAACTTTATAGAGTATGATAGATTCACTTTTATACCTTGATTTTAGTAGGCTTGATATTATGTTTGCTATTTATTTGTGTGCTCATTTTCAGGCCAACCCGAAAGAATCTCATTTAATAGCAGTCAAGCTTATCTTTCGGTATTTGATAGGCACTACTAGGTTAGGTTTATGGTATCCTAAAAATTTTTTATCATGTGATTTGTTGCTTATTCGCGATTTTGTAGAATGCAAAGTAGATAGAAAAAAAGCACATATGTCATTTTAGGATCATCACTTGTGTCTTGGTCATCTAGGAAATAAAATTGTAGCTTTATCCACGTACATAACTGTATGTGTTTCTTAGGACCTTTGGTTAAAGCAATAATTAGAAGATTTTGGTATTAAGCAAGATCACATTCTAGTTCAGTGTGATAATACAAATGATATTAGTTTGACTACAAATCCTATCCAGCACTCACGCACCAAGCACATTTTATTAGGGATCATGTTTTGAAAGGTCATGTTAATATGAATTTTATTAGCACGATTTAGATACAAATTGTAGATATTTTTACAAAACCCTTACCAGAAGAACATTTTTTGTACTTTAAGATGCATGCTTGGAATGTTAGATCCTAATATTTAAAATTGTATGTAGCTTGTTCTCACTTTTGATGTTGTCAAAAGGGGAGAAGAGTAAAATGTTGGTTAGTATTAAGTCTATTTCTGCATTTTGGAGCAACATTATTCATCTCTTATGCATAAATTTTTTTAAGAGAATTTTTTCAAAACTATGATGAAAGGTCAATTTGCACCTTCATCAAAATCAATACCAACATTAGTTTGTCATCATCAAAAGGGGAGATTGTTGGCTTAATTAGCCTCATGTTCAATTGATTAATTTTGATGATAACAAACAAATGCTTGGATGTTCTAATGAATATTTTTATTTGATATATCAATTGCTAATTACATATCTAATACATTAGAAGAAATTTGAGAAGAATGAAAAGGGATAATGTGAAGCTCATGATTTTTTATATGACTATTCATATGAGTTCATTGGCATGAATCAATTTGCTCACAACTTAACATATATAATTTTAATGAGGTTAATTTATATAAATCTTTATTTAATTAACATTCAATTATATGTTTCATACATAGCATTAAAATTGTCAAAGTAATAAATGATAACTATTAAGTATAATTATTTTATTTACTTAATATAATTAAGTATTTTAATTTAATTTCTGGTTATAAGATAACTAACATATTTATGATTATATATAAATTATATAATAATTTTTAAATGTCACATGTCAAAATTAACAAAATATATAAAATTTTGTATTTTAGCCAAAGTCATTTTAATCAAAGAATTCATATCCATTTCATCTCCAGATTCCTTGGATTTTTTTCCTTTAATTTAAGTGGTTACATGACCCACTTTTTATTAAAATTTTTATTATGATTTTCTAAACATTAGATTTTAATAATGAATGCATGCTACATGCTTTGAATATATTAAGAGCCATATTTGATTACTTTTTACTTACCCATGTGAATAGCCAAATTTTGGCTGCTAAATTTAATATTTATTTAATATAAATTATATTTTTATTGAATATTAAATTATTAGATGATAACATGAGGTTTGCATGATATATTTTTTAAATATGATCTTCTTGCCTATAAATAGCCCTCATTCTCTTCATGAAAGCATTCCTCATTCAAAATTCAAAATCCCTCCAGCAAATCTAAGAGAAAATTTCTTATATTTTCCTTCCAAGTGTTCTCCAAATATTGCAAGATCAAATCCTTGGTTTGGAAGCTTCAACATCTTCAACTAAGTAAGCCTTCTCAAATTACTTGAGTTTGTTTTCTTGATTTTAATCCTCTTTAGTTGTTCATGCTATTTTCACCATCTATTTATTCTTTCAATTTATACTTTTGGTGGATTAGTCTTTGACATTATTTTTCACATCAAAGTTTCTCAATCATTTTTTTGGTGGATAGTTTGTAGGATCTATTTCAACTTGCTAAAATTTTTAACTTCCTACAAATTTGGTTTCTTGAAATATTTCTTCATTAGTCTTATTTTGAAAGATCATTTATTCTTAGATCTATTTTAGAAGTATATTTTAAGCATTTAAAATAAATTATTGTGCTGAAATTATTTTTATATTTGCTAGATCTCTCTTTTTTAATTAAAACTTACTAGCATACTTAGATCTATCATATACTCATTTTATTTAAGTACTTTGTGATCATTAGCATTAATTGAAAGAATCTTTTGGTAAAATAAAATAAATTAATTCCTTGCTGAAATTTATTTTATTGTGTAAAAGAATATATTATGAAATTATTTTGAAATCATTTTAAACATCTTAGTAAGATCACTTTAAGATATTTATTTTAATATTAAGTGAGCATATTATCTTGCCAAATTTTGTTGTAAGTGATCATTTATAAGTTGTGATATCATTTTTTGAATTTGCTTGGTATATTTGTGAGAGATTTATTTTATCAAAATTTATTATTTTGTATTTTCTTTTTTGTGTTGTAAAATTTATTTTGGGGTTGTACTTCACTTTTGGAGTACATATTATTGTAGGGGTTGTACCCCGTTATAGGAAACTATTGTAAGCTATTTTTCATTTAGTGGATTCTAGCAGGGGTGGCTAGGTGGACCTGTGGTTTTGGGTTTGAACCAAAAATGTGTTCCTATCTCTTTACTTTCTTACTTTTATTTTCTGCATTAGAATTATATCTTGTCATTATAAATCAAAAATTATTTTATTTAAAATTTAAAATTAGTTTGAAAATTTATATACCCAATTCACCCCCCAATTCACACCCTCACAGGTGCTATAGTGTCTCACTTGGGGCTACTTAAAGCCTCGCAATCCCGGGATCTCAATACTAATATACCACTTTTCTTAAATACACGTGAATGTGCAAAAATGAACTAAATAGTAGAAGAATCATGCAAAGGATTTTTGTTTGATTTGGTTATGCGATTTACATGTGTAAATGTGAGGGCCCTTCTTAATCCATAACATAGAAATGCATAGGAGTATATTTAAGCAAGTGTTATGTTCTTTTCAAATAAACTATACACTTTGCAAATCCTATTCAAATCTATGTTAAGAGAAGAGAAGAAAATCACATAATACATATTTTATGTTATAATCACATGCAAGCTTATAAGTATTTATAAGTAGCATCACTTCATTCATAATCTTTGATTTATAGATTTTGAAAATAATTTTTGGTTTAATAGTGATAATAGCCACTCATATTCTTATCTTTAACCAAAGCATGCAACTTGACATAAAAGGAAGCATTTTATTTAATTGATTTTTTAAAATATATGAATGCATGACTTCATATGGAAAACAATATTTAGCATACTTAGAAAGAAATAAAGTGATGTAAGTATATGACTTCATTCACCCTAATTAATTCTTAAAGACAATCCTATAGAATAAGATTATGTAAAGTGAATAAAAATTCTTTTAAGGAGTTTTCTATTTTTATTTTTGGATTTGATTTGACTTAGGAAAGATGAAAAGGGTTTGCTGGTCTTAATCTATTTCCCACATGTGTGAATCAATTTAATTTAATTTTAGAATAATTAGGTTGATTTTATGTTTTGGTTAGATAGAGGTGTGAATTAAATCCATTAATTACCTCTTACCTATACCACTTTAACATAATTATTCAAGTAATTATGAGCCAACATATGATATGCAACCACATGGAATTTAAATCAAAAATGCACTTAGAAAATAAAGGGGCCTAATGCAATTGGCTCACAATTATTGATTAATTAAGCTAAATGGTTTTCATTAAGTACTTTCATAGCCTTCCCACACATTTGAGTTGGATATGATTTTCTCAAACTTATCTTAGGCTTTTGAACACATAAGGATCTTCCCAACAAGAGATTGATTAACTCCAGATTGATTTTGAAAATTTGATTAGACTAATTAAGTAGATCATTAGTGGATTAATCCTTAATTATATTTGGATTAAGGAAGAAAGGGGGTTTAGGGAATAACTTAGGGAAAATATCCCAAACCTATTCCATAAACCATCTCCTTGCTTAAACAATGTTTAATTATCTCAATTAAGGGATCAAATCAGTGTTCATATGCTTATTAATTAATTTCCCTAATTAACTCATTGATAAATTCCAAGAAAATTAAGAGAGGCAAAAGTCCACCTTCTAAACATGTTTGAGAAATTTGGAATTAATTAATGAAGTAATTAGGGAGTAATTAAGTTGATTAAATTTTTAATTAAACCCTAATTGAAAAATTCATTGTTCAAAATCAATTGGAAATAATTTTATTGGATTCCCCTTTGAAATACCTTTAAAATGAGCCCTAATTTATATTTTTTTTATTTTTCTACATTTAATTATGATTTTATGAATTTTTAATGATTAATGGATAATTAAAATAACCTAATTAATTAACTAATCCAGCCAGTGCCGCATGGACTGCTAACACGATGTGCTTTTCACATGGTGAGATAGGATTGGTTATGTAAGTTATCACATCGCGCACCGCATTAGCTAGCGGCGGAACGCACTTTCCTCTGGGTCGTCCGATCAAGGATCGAATGGCCAGGATTAATCCTATGATTCTAAAGGGTTTAAATAGATATCTAAGCTTGATTAAGTCACAACCATCTATTCCGATCATGCAGAATGGGCGATGTGTGATTCATCGCTCCCGAGCGGCGAGAGACGGATGCTATCCGTCGATCGTCGCTCGATCCGAGCTCACCTAAGCTCAGATGGAGTTTAAAATCTCTCCACGCCTTTGGGGAGGCACAAGCAAGGGATCCAATGGTCAAGATCTAATGGGATTATAATTCTCCTCATAAAGGACCAAGCAATTTTTAAGGGAGGATTGGTTTTGAGCAATACCTCATTGGAGGCTATCATCGGCACTTCCAAATTAAGAGGTAGCTTTGTCTAGTGGAGACAAAGCTCTGTTGAAGGTATCAAGCTTCAATTTGAAGTGGATGGCTCAGTTGACCAAGCTCTCATTCAATGGCAATCGGGCTTAATCAAGGTGAGGCTTCTTGTGGCTTAGAGGCTTGGAAAATCACTTGAGTGAGATCGACTAGGTCCCTTGATGGTGCTTATAAGCAATTTGGGTTTTAGTGGAGGTGGATGAGTTGGGTTTTCATTAAAGAAACCGAAGGAAAAATGGGGGATACTCAGGAATGCTTGTCAATGGTTGGAGAAGCTTGTCTTCAATTCCTAGAGCACAATATAAATTAGTCTCCCTCGTTTGAGTGGGAATGAGGGGAAGTATATCTTCCCCTCCTTGGATCGGATGGTCAAAACTAGCTTTCCCATTTTAGCTTAATTTCTTGGATTGATTGATCAGTTTAGGCTGTTAAGCACTCCATGTGATTCATTTTAGGCTAAGGAGTGGAGGAGAGGGAGTGCCCATGTTCTAGGTGAGTGTATGGGGTGATCCAAGTGTCAAATTTGCATTGGAGGGGTCAGTTTGGCCTTAGGTTGGGTCATGGCTAAGCCAAACCCATTGGGTCATGTGCACCACCCTCCTTGGTGTCCAAATGGTCCACTGGGAGGATGTCAAGTGGCCTTGAGAAAGAATTGGCCAAATTCTACATGAATTTCTCCTTAGGATACCCTTTGACCTAGGGGTAAAATGGTCATTTGGCCTTAATTTCGATTTGGACAGATTTGAAATGATTCAAAAATGGGTTGGGCCAAATTTCAAGTGATTTGGAGTTCATTTGGTTTGAATTGGTTCAATTTGACCATCAAGGTCAATTTAGTTGATCAATTGGTCAAATAGGGTCAAACCATGGGTTAGGTCAAGCTCATATGATCATTTAGAACCTATGGATGCATTTGTTTCATTTAATTTGATTTCAATTTGGTTTTGGTTCATTTGAGTTCATTAGGTCAAATGGGTCAAGTTGACCAATTTGACCTATTTGACCTAATTTTAGGTCATGGGTTTTAGCTTGGTTGATCATTTGTTATATTGCAAGCTTTGGTTTCAATCAATTTTGGTTTGGTTTGACTTCAAGTTGCTTTGACCTTTTAGTTCAAGTTGGGTTCATGGTCAATTGGGCTAGATTGGGTCTAGTTGGCTAATTGAAGCTTTGGTCAAGTTTAACAAGTGATTTGGATTGAATTTGACCCATTGGTTGTAATCAATTTGACTTATATTAAGATTTCAGCCATTTTGACTTTTTAGGTCAAGTCAGCCAACTTAGGTTGGTAATTGAGTGGCTGGATCATGTTCAATCATTGACTATGGATTGGTTTAGATCAATGGTTTTAATCAATTTGTCCTATAGAATTTTGTCTTGGGTTTCATTAAGTGTTGACTTGGCTAGGTTTGACTTGGTTTGACCCAATTTGAGTGATTGTTCATCCTAGGATGATTGTTGCTCATAATGTGAGGCTTAGATGGGCTTAGTTCAACCAATTTGGGTTGGATTAGAATTTGGCTCAAAAATATTCTTTAGGTCACTTTGGGTCAAGTGATCCTAAATGGGTCAATTAACTTTTTGAGGGCTTGATTCAAATTTGGTTGAACTCACATATGGATTTATGATGGAAATATATATCCAATTGTAAGTGATTTGGAGTCAAATGAGTTTTGGTTCATTTGATAATTTCAAGCGAAAAGGTGAACATGGGTTTGACTTGGGTTAGTTTAATTTTGGTTTGGTGATTGTAGTTTATGTTTATATTTGGATTCATGATTGAAGGATTGATTGTTTGAAGAGAAAATCTAAGGGTTTGGATTGATTTGAGAATGATTTGGCTAAGTTCAGGAATTTGACTTGAAAGGGTATAAGTTGGATTTTGGTTTGATTTGGATTTGAGTTTTAAATTGATTTTGGTTATTTGAATTTATATTTTATTTGTATTTGCAAATATAAATGTGAATGTAAATGGGTTATCAGAAAATATTTTGAGTTTGGAATGACTATGATTTGTTTTAGGCTAAGTCCATAAGATGAGATCAAAGGGCTTAGGGAAGATTTTTGGATTTGAATTCTATCATGGGTTTCAATCATTTGATTTGGAATTGATTCATGCTTTGGATTTTAGAATTGATTTATGATTTAAAAAAATCAATTGAGTTTAGAATTTGGAATTGATTTGAGTTTAGAATTGATTCAAGATTTGGATTTGATTTGAATTTGGAATTGGTATGAATTTGGAATTGATTTGAGTTTAGAATTGATTTGAATTTGAAATTTGACTTGAAAGAAGCATTGGTTGCCATAGGCAGTAAGTTTTCCTAATACCCCTAAGGTAGAACCTATTCCTATGGCTATCTCTTCTAAGTCTCTAGGGTTAGGTTAAGTGTTCACCTAATCATTAGAAGTGTCTTAAAACTAAGGAACTCTTAGTGTCTAGAGGAGTCCTATGTCTAAGATGGAGAAGTTGAGAGCTCACTAGCAATACGTAACCGAACGAAGCACCAAGCAAATAAAATAGAGTCGATTTGACCTTATTCACAAACACAATGCTCTTAGAATGGAGCTACAGGAAGTGAAAATGCAATTGTGGAGGGAGTGCTGGACTCTGATGGTTGTTGCACTTCTAGACTATCGTGGGCAAGTGTGGTAAGCTTCTACAGCTGCTAGGTTATCACCCACCCCATTTTTTCCTTCGCAACTAGCAAACCTTCCTTGGTATTTGAGGTTTGAGCTACTTCAGGCACCTGCAAGGAAAGTTTCTTGATCGTAAAATGATCTTTTTAGAGGTATGGGATAAGGAGATATCCCAACCTTCTTTGATCTTAAAAGGTTCGGAAGTACCCCCAAGGATTACTCTAATAAAAATGAATGGTTGTTCTAATAAGTATTCCTAAAGGATAACTTTGGCTCCACTTGTAGCTTCATGCTAGTCCAAAGTGATAATCCTTTAAGATGTGGCCTAACATGCAAGTAAGAGCAATAACTAGGATCATCATTCTTGCCCACTTCCTCATTAGGCTCTAGTAACTGAAATCGGTTTCTTCAAAGATTTTGAAGATTTTCCTTACACCTCCTCTTGAATAAATATGTTTGTCAATCACCACTAAGAGTGGTGGAAAATAGGTAGTGGATATAAATATCACTGGGTAGCTACTATGGCGATGGTATGTGGTAAATGAAATTTAGCCAAAAAGAGGAGGTGGCAAAGGATTTCTCATGATTTATAACTCTAGTGGTTGATTCCCATTGTCCACTTGCATAACTGTCCCTAGATTCTTCTTAAACACCTTCTACAGCTTGGGCCTAGATGATTGGTCCAAGAAGGGCAACTATTTGGCTTCCTCTTGTAGGCTAGCCGCCTTGTTGATTAATTTCTCAAATATCTTGATAGTAAATCTCTTAAGCATCAAGGCGACCAGGACATGGATATTCTTGAGAATAATCTAATGGCATGCTATTCGAACAGTTGTTGTTCGCATTTCATGCTCAGGTTATGCCACCTAAGAATGTAATCAATTAAGGACTTGTTGGGTTTCTATTTTTCTGCAATGAGGTCACCTACAAGAACTCTCACCGAGGTCGAATCTTGAAAAGAGAGGCTCTAACTCAAAGAAAGTCTTCACCAAACTATGTTGGCATACTAATCAAATGCAATCTTTATTGATAAAACTTTGAGTGCATCCGCAAAAAGAAGCTTTGAAGTGTGCAATGTTCTATCGCGGGTTCCCACTACCATCAAAAATCTTGAAGAATGGTGGCATAAAACCCTTGGGTATTGAACTACATCGAATTCTTTCAGGTAGGGTATACCCTTTAGAATGGATGAGCTCCCCCTAGCTTGCGCCAACTCCTCCTTCACCTGTTGTTCCACCATGTGCTTGATATCCTTATCATGCATGGAGGTACTATCTGTGACCTTCCTATGCAAACTACCAACATCATCATTAAATGGGAGTGCACTAAAGATGATCCTATAAACCTAGTCAGCCTACCATAGAAGGTCAGAGACTCTTGGGTTCTACAATGCTAAGACCACTGCCATAAACTCATATACCCTCTTCTCCATTCCATCTATCTGGCCATTCTTCTACTTGAGCTGGTGGAGCAGGTTCTAAGTTAAGTGAGAGGGGTTTCCTTCCTCAACTATAACATCTTCCTAACTATGTTGTTCTGGGATCTGTGTCACCATGTGGACTTATGTCCCAACATGTCATCTGTGGTCAAAGCTAACTCTACCTCATCATCTTAGTGACCGCAACAATTTGCCTAACTATAGTGCGTAGTCTCTGATGTCCTAAGGAATGTTCATCTATCATCTAGCTGCTAAAATGTCTTATGATCGCTAGTAACTGAATACACTACTAACAAATGCTCTATCTGGGTGGACTTAACTGGTTTCACTATCATGGGGACTATGTCTATGTCCACTACCATCTCTTCCTCTGGCGGATGTGAAGGTAAAGTGACCACGATGCTCTTGGGTCGCCACTCCTAACCACAAAAAGTAGAAGGTTGAGTAGAGCTCACCACCGCAATGGGTGAAGTGGATGGAGTAATCCTTAAGTTGTAGCATCACGAGAGAGGGTCTCTCTCGTGCTTTCTTATGCAGTAAGGACCATGCCGGAACTGGATTGGTGATGGTGGGAGTGGAGTGGTGATAGGACACCACCTTCAGGAGATTTCTCCATGGATGGTGCCGGTGAGAACTATGATGTCTGAATGATCGACCCAAACAATGCACCAATCAGGAAAATCCATCAAAGTGGAGGTCGCCGACTGTTTGGTGTACCTCCTCCTCTCTCACTTGTCCGCTTAGGCAGTGACTCTAGCCTCCATGACTTTCTCTAGAATCAATCGCAGCCTAGGGATCTACTCTCAAAGAATGTAGTATGCCAAACTCTGAGCATCCATGGGCTTTGCTGACTTTGCAATGAATGGACCATAGACCAACATGGGCTCTACCTATTTGTCATACAGATCCGTGTGATGCAAGCATCCTAGTACCTCCTCTCTTTCAAAAGCTAAGAGGGGGTGGAACTACCGCCACTTGAGTGGAGAGGTCTCATGGGGGGAACCCTCCTCAGTGACATGGGATTCATCATCGATCTGCCTCGCATTATGCTTATAATGCCACTTAATCTTTCGATTATTATTATGGCACCGTGTCTTAGTGAACAGGGTGGAGCAAGAGCTAGTACAAACCTTGAAGGTGGATGAGACTATCTCAAAAGCTAAGATTGTCTTCCCCTTTAGATCAGGGGGAACAACGAAGGTTATAGTAGCCCTCGCTAGAACTACAAGAATAAGATAGACCACATTGATGGACGTGTTGGAACCACAATGACCTTTTTTTTAGTGAGGGAAACTCTGGATTCGACTGCACATCTAAACAAAGAAGTGGCTTCTTACTTGCCACCTCCTCCTTATTGATAGTGGTGAGGGTTGGCCCCTCACATGTGACTCTGACTGCCATAAATCCACATCCAAATGGAATCAAATGCATGGTGGTGGTGAGTATGGCCTGATCTAAGGCCAAATACATGCTAGAGGGGAATGCGAAGATCACCTTGCCAGAAGACATGGTTGAAGACTGATAGCAAAAAGAGACAAGAACTGGGCTAGTATCACTGTATTTGTTGAAACATACATGAATTAGACCCTTGCCTTGAACTGTTGATTTGAATTATTAGTTTCTTGATTTGACTTTGGAATTTGAATTCACACTTAAGAAATTTAGGTATGCTAAGCTGGGTTCATTGTATTGGAGAGATTTAGGAACTTGAGGAGAGACTTTGACATAAGATTATGATTTTGATTAGAACCCTCATTCAATAAATTTAGGTATGTGAGGATCAAATGTTTTGAGACCTTAGATGTATTTGTTGTATATTTTGTTTAAAATTTGATTTTGAAAACCATCACTTAGCAAATTTAGGTATGCTAAGTGGAATTCAATTATATGTTTGAAAAGTTTTTTTTTGAAAGCATTCTATCTTAATGGTTTGATTATTGCTTGTTGAATTGATTTGAAAGGAAGAACTCTCATTTAACAAATTTAAGTATGTTAAATGGAGTTCTATTTTGTCTTTGATATTTGTTGATGATTTGATTTTTGAAAAAGAGGAATTCTTATTTGACAAATTTAGATTTGTCAAATAGAATTCAAATATATATTTGATATTTGTTGTTTTGATTTGATATTATTTTGAAAATGAGACTCACACATAACAAATTTAGATATGTTAAATGGAGCTTACTTATATGTTTGATTGTTTGTTGATATATGGTTTCATTTTGATTTTGGGGATAGAACTCTCATTTAACAAATATGGGTATGTTAAATGGAATCCAAAATGTGTGTTGGATATTTTGATTTTAATTTGATTTTGAATGTGGAACTCTCATTTGATAAATATGGGTATGTTAAATGGAGTTCAATTATATATTATTTATCTTAATTTTGTTTTGGTTTTGGAAAGGGAACCTTCATTTAACAAATTTAGGTATGTTAAATGAAGTCCACTTTATATGTTGATTATTTTGGTTTTGGTTTAAAAAAAGAGAACTCTCACTTAACAAAATATGAATATGTTAAGTGGAGTTCAATTATATCTTGATTTTAGTTTAGTTTTAAAAATGAAACTCTCAAATAACAAGAATGGGCTTGTTAAATGGAGTTGGTTTGATTTTAATTTTGAAAAGGGGGCCCTCATTTAACAAATTTAAGTATGTTAACAAATTTTTGATAGAATTTTTGAATATATTTATGAAAAAGAGGTTTGTTATTTGATTTTATTCTGAAAACAGGAACACTCACTTAGTAATTTTAGATATGCTAAGTGAGGTTCAATTAATTTTGAAAGATTTTGATTTTGCTTTATTTGATTTTTATTCTGAAAGAAAATGCTTATCTAGCCAATTTTATTATATTAAGTGAAGTTCATGTGATTTTGTTTTGAAAAAGGTTTTGAAAATTTTTATAAAAGATTTTATTTATTTCACTTTAGATTCTTTTAAGGTTTTATCAAATGTGAAATGAATCATTGCTTTACCAAGCTAGTGGTAAGAGGTTTCAAAATTTATTGAACTTATGTTTGGCCATCGCCTTTATTTAATTAATTTATTATTACCTATCGGGGACCCAATAGGAATCTTAGGACCTACATGGGAGTGAGGTCCTAAAACTTAAAGGATGCTGGCTGACTTTCCCTAAGGATGAAATGAGCAAAGGGCCAACGGAAAGAAAGATAGTCTCGGGCTTATATAAAATGTAAGTCCACTATCGATGCTTGGACATGATAATTGTCTACTAGAGATGGAGAGAGGAACTATCTCCAACAGAGTTGCCAGAAAAACCTGTGGTATTCTTTTTTGCAGGGGGGCCACCATGCAGATCGGAGGGGGTACTTATTGGAGTGATCAGGTATAACATCGAGATATAATATACTATCTCAAAATATAGAGACATCACCCATCAATGGACCTAATCACCTAATAAGGACTATGTGGTGTTCATTTTCGGATGAAGGGAGGACACCACACAGATCGTACGTGGTACATATTGAAGTTATCGAGTATGACATTGAGGTATGATGTACCATCTCTAAAGATAAAGACATCACCCTTTAATGGACCTAATCAACAAATAAGGGTTCCTAAGGCATGATGGGTCTTGAATATGGATTTTCATTTATATTGATGATTAAAAAATTGGCTAGCAAGATTATTTAAGACATCCCAAAGAAGATGAATTCTTAGGAATACTCTTGATTAAAGTAGACAATTATTATCTCCAAAGATATCAAGGATAGAGTATCAATAAATTAGATATATTGGAAAATCAAATGAGAAAGATTAAATGGAGAGACTTATTTTAGAAGTCAAAGGAGATGAGTAGGGAATGCTCATGATATTAAGAAACATAGCGAATATTCCAATATATCCTATAATTGGGCTTATATGTTTAAAATTGAGGAGACTTATTTGTTAGAGTTGAATTTTTATTAGATTGCTAGGTCTTATAATCCATTAACACAAGATTATGTAAAAGCCTAAGAGGTGAGGATTTATACTTATAGCTCAAAGAAAATAGCTACCTCAAATCTTAAATCTAGGGAGCTTTAGGAAGAGCTAAAGCATGATCTAAATCTAAGTAAAGATGGGCACAAGGTTTACCTCCATAAGAGAGGATAAACCACGCGAATGTTGGCCTTACAACCACTTAGAGTGGCAGCCAGCTAACTCCTCCTACTATTTTAAATCTATGTAGGCAAGTCTTATGAAATTGCAAGATAATTAGATTATTATTAATTTTGAAAGAGACTAATGTCCTTAAACCCACTCCCTAATATACTAAAGCATGAGTGGTATGAGTAATGACTTAATCAATAAATTCAAATCTTTTTAAATTTTACTTGATTTTGGACACTTTATTTTGACAAAGGATTTAGGATTTTTGTATTCCTAAATGCATGGTGAAAATGGATTATGGGCTAAATCAACGAGAAAGAGGTGTTTTCCAACACATAGGAGGCCCTCAAAGGTCAAGCCTTCCCCTATTATGTAAGGATGGAAATCCTCTCTTAGCAAGAGTGAAATAATATGCATGCATGATGTGAGACATACAACATTCAGCTAAGGGGGTTACTAAATCTTTTAATTATCTTGTTTAATGCCTAAGCTTTATGGTGAGATTATGAGTTGTAGAAAATTTAGTTTTTAATTGTAGTTGGGTAGAAAATTTATATTTTTCTAAGAGCCTAATCGCATTAAGTCCACACATTAAAGCATCAATCATAAGAAACTATGAAAAGCATGTTAGTTTTTATTGCACAAGATAAACATAACATCAAACAATTTTATAGCTACCATAAAAGAATAAAAGGTCGTGGTACCATCGATAATCTGAAAAAAAGAAAATGGGAAGCCACCTTATACAACCCCGAAAGAATAATTATAATTTATAAATGAATAAATGTTATGGGTGGTCTCCAAACCTTCATGTATTTATCTTCATATCTCCATTTGATTTGATTTACTCCACTTTAAAGGCATCACATGGCCTCTCAGGACAAAGCTTTCTAGCCAATGCTCATCCTAAATTCCATAGCATTAATCCTAATTTTTAATTACAAAATTACATTAACAATAGAAAAAGTAAATCTAAATACACTTATAAAATAGAGGTTAGTTAAACATACACATAATCCCAAGCAATTATATTTATAATTTGGACTCCCTACACATGGGTGACCAAGCCCACCAGTACTAACTTGGATTATATTTAGGGGGTTTAAGCAACCTTGTGGTGAAAAATTTTCATTTCTTCTTAAGTGTATACTTCCATCTTCAATCTATATGGATGAAATGAAGATAGAAATATACTCTTTGCATTTGGACACCACATAGACCCACAGGTGTTCTTATTAGGGTGATCGGGCATGACATTGAGGAGAGGTGTACTATCTCAAAAAAATAGAAGTCACTACCCTACAATGGACCTAATCACCTCAATCAGAACTCCTAAGGACAATGGATCTACATATGTACCAGAGATTATTCCCCTACTTTACATGGAAAAGTAAAGTAGGGTTTATTTTAAATCGAGTTCATTAAGTTCCCTATGGAGGCAAGCCTCCATAGTTAATTACATCCTAAGGAATGAGATTCTTTAGGAATACTCTCGATTAAGGTAAATGAACGTTGTCTCCAAAGATTTTGAAAAGTTAGGACTATTAATTGATTAATTTATTTTTAGAAAGTTAAGTGGGATTGATCAAGAGGAAGGAGTTCTTATTGAAGCCAAATGAAAATAAGTAGGGAATGCTTAAGATACTAGGAAGCCTAGTAAGCACCCCAGTCTATCCTATGGTTGGGCTCTACATTTTTGAAATTGAATTAATGTGTTTGAGTTGAATTTTCATTAGAATGCTAGGGTTTACAATTCCATGGTACAAGGCTATGGAAATTCCTAAGAGGCGATGATTTATACTTATAGCACGCAAAGGGGAGAAGCAACCTTAGAACCTAAATTTAGGGGGCTTTGGCGAGGGCCAAAAGCACTACCTAAATCTAAGGCAAAAATGAGTATTTGGTTTACCTCCATAAGATAGGATAAACCACCCGACTGTTGGACTTACTAATGCCTGGAGGTGGCTGCCAACTAACTCCTCCTATAATTTTAAATTCATGTAGGCAAATCTTATGTTTATGCAAGATAGCAAGGTTCTTATTTACTTATAAAGAGACTGAGCCCTTAAACACACTCCCTAAGGAGACTAGATCATGTAAGGATATGCTTTCAAATGACTTAAATCTAATGCAAAATTTTCACATGTTTTACTTTTATTTTGGACAATCATTTCACTCAGGCTATAGGGTTCTTTATGCCTAATGCATGAGAGATTAGATTATGGATCAAAATCAACAAGATAAGGAGGTGTGTTTCCACCATGGCTCTCACAGGTCAAGCCAAATTCTCTGGCGAAGGTGGAAACCCTCCAGTCAATAGTGAAATAATATGTTTTTATGCATGGTGTTAGAAAAGAAAGTGCACATCTAGCTAAGGGGTTGCGAATTCTTTTATCTTAATTTTAACTTAGGCTTTAGGTGAGGTTATGAGTTGTTTATTTTTAATTTTGAGTTATTTAATTTGATAAAAATTTTATTTTTTTCTAAGAGCCTAATCATAATCTAGGCCATACATCAAAGCAAAAAAGGAAACTAGGAAAATAATGTCATCTTAATGCACAAGCTAAACGAAACATCAAAAATTTTATAAATCTAATGCAAAAGAATAAAAGGCCAATTGTGGTTGGGCATCGTCACACAAACTCAAAAATAAATTTAGTGCTTGAGCTCTACCCTTATACAACCCAGATTAAAAATAAATTGATTATAATGAAGCAAGGAATTAATGTTATGTGGATCTTCATTTCTTCTTTTCTTCTTTCTTCTTTTCTTCTTGCTTCTTTCTTCTTTCTTCTTTCTTCTTTTGGTTCCTTCTTTTAGATGGTTGGCATTTGGTTGCTCCAAAGGCTTCACATGGTACATAAGATGAGATCTTATGACCAATGTTCATCCTAATCCCCCATAACAATCATTCCAAAATACTAATTATAAAAGTACATGAAAAGAAAAAGTAAATCTAACTAACACCTGCAAAATAGAGATTAGCTAAACAAACTATATAATTTCCAAGTATGTATATTGGACTTAGCACCCCACACATGGGTAACCAAGTCCACCTGGCTTATTGGATTATGCTTAGGGGTATAAACACATGCATAGAAAAAGCATTTATATTTTTATTACAACGTCCCTTAAGCACAATCCCTTGCAGAAGATAATGGTTAGACTAAGATCGCCCTACCATTCATTCTATGCATATTCACCCTAACATCCATACTAAAAATAATACATCATAAAATAAAAGCAAACATCAAATCATACACCGCCCTAACCTAAAGCTAGAAATGGTGACTTAGTCTAATGTGTGTGCTTTAAAAGGTTTGTGTGGTATGCTTAGCTATGGCTTTAAGGCTTAGATTTTCTAAGTGTAAAGATGTTCAACTTAGACGGGTGATTTCATTTAAGTGCTTAGCTGATTTGGGTTGATTTTATTTTGTATTTTTTATTTGGTTTAAGTGAATCCTACAATTAATTACTAAGTTGTAAAGAGAGAGAAAAGAGAAGAGAACTTCTCTTTCCTTCCCTACCTTAAGTAATTTCTAAAGTAGATTCATGTTTGATTTGTTTAGTGAATGTTTTATTATGTGTTTTAATTAATCCTAAGTTTAGATCTTCCCTAAACAAACCTATTCAAAAGAAAGGCATTGTCAGATTATGTAAAGTGAACTAATATCACAAAACACACATCACTTCATTTCTTTCTCAACACGTATAACATGCATATGAATGAATTCTAAGCATATCTATACATACAAATGAAAATGTTTAGCACACTTTATGATGAATGCTAAGAATGTTACTTAAGAAATTTTGGATGCTTTATGATGCATGATTTTCATTAAGTAGAAAAGAAAGGTTTCCTTTTATCCTTTATTCATATGCACATATGTATGTATGAAAGGCATAAGTGAGTATGACGCCATTGTTAGAAGCATGGGTGTAAGGTACAAGACCTACTTAGGGCTACTTAAAGCCTCACAACCTCAGGGTTGTCCAAACTAATACACCACTTTTCCTAAATACATATGCATCTACAAAAGAAATAAATGGAGAAAGAAAGATGCAAAGTTTATGTTTATTTAATTTTTTTGTTTGTTTATGCAATTTATGTGTGTAAATGTAAAGATACTTCTTAAGTTATAACATGGAAGAGGATAAGAGTAGATTTTAAACAAGTGTTGTGTTCTTTTAAAAGAACTATGCACTTTGCAAATCTTATTCAAATCCATGTTAAGAGGAAAGAAAGGAAGCAAATATAAGACACATTTTTATTTGCACAAGCAAGCTTATAAATAAAGTATAAGTAGCATACCTTTCAGTTTTGATATTTGATTTATAATTTTTGAAAAAATAATTTTGAATTTAATTGTGATAATAGTCATTCATATTTCTACTTTATCCAAAACATGCAACTTAACATAAAGAAAATATTTCACTTTAATTTTGATTTTTAAAAGATATGAATGCATGAATTTCATATGACATACACATTTAGCATACTAGGAAAGAAATAAAGTGATGAAAGTAATATAAATTCATTCACCCTAATTAATTCCTAAAGATAATCCTATGAAATAAGAAAGTTTAAAGTGAATAAAAGTTTATTTAATGTGATTTTTATTTTGAATTTGTTTTATGTTTGATTTAGGAAATGTGAAAGAATGTTTGCTGGTCCTAAACCATTTCAACTATGTGTATGGCATTTTAGTTTAATCTTTAGATGATTAGATGTTTTTTATATTTTGATTAGGTTAAGGTGTGAATTAAGTGTGTTAATTACCTCTTACCTATACCACCTTAGCATATTTAATCAAATAATTATGAGCCAATGATATGACATAAAACACACAAGAAATTTAAATCAGCAATGCACCTAAGAAGAAAAGGGCCTAATGCATTTGGCTCATGATTAATGATTAATTAAGCTAAGGGGTTTAAGTTAAGTAATTTCATAATCCTTCATGTGAGTTGGATTTTGATTTTATTAATGTAGGTTATTGAACACCCAAGCATCTACCCAAAGTGAATTAGTTAAGTTTTGGAAGGTTTTAGATTTTTATCAAATTAATTAGGTAGGTAATTAATAGATTAATCCTTAATTGAATTTGGATTAAAGAAGAAAGAGGTGGTTTAAGGAATAGCTTAAGAAAAATATCCCAAAATTATTCCCTAAGCCACCTATTCATTTAAACAAGCCTTAATTAACTCAATCAAGAGATTAAACCACTGATTACACACTTAATTAGGCTTAATTACATTAGGAGAGTAATCAAGAATGAATCCAACAATTTTCCTAATTAAAACATTAATAAATCCCAAGAAAATTATGGGAGGCAGAAGTGATCCCACTAAATATACATAAGAAATTTGAAAATAATTAATGAAATAATTAGAGAGTAATTAGCCTAATTACATTCCCAATAAAACCTAATTTTAGAAAATAACACTGTTCAAAATCCATTAAAGTCAATTTTATAATATTATATATTCAGCTATCTTTCATATGCAATTTATTTATATTTTTTTTGATTTTTCTAAATTAGATATAAATATTTGAAGTTTCCATAACTAGTTAGGTAATTTCATCCCCTAATTATATAGCCAATCTCATCGCACCACATCGAGGTTGATGCGACATGCGCTTTCCATGTGGCACGATGAGAGATGATATTTAAGTAGTCACATCATGTCATCAGGGCGCTAAGCGCTCGCCCGACCCAATCAAGGATCGGACCAAAATCAAGCCCACGATCTTAAGGGTTAATGCTTGGATCCCGAATCATGGTCGCCCATCCAAAATGCGGATGGATCGACCCATGATTCATCCTGATCTTCCTGAGATACCATCCATCTTCTGGGAGAAGATCCGAAGCTTGATTGAGCTGGATTGAATCCAACCCATACCATCACCATGCAAGAGATTATATCTAATGGCTAACTTCATAAGATGGAAATTCACTTCACAAAGCCACACCATGGCTAATCTAAGTTTAATGGCATACCATATCAGGCTATCCCCAGGAAGCCTAGTGGAGATAAGCCTTGTTTGAATAAATTGGAGGGATCTTCCTAGGCCAAGTTCACCTTCACTTGAGCTTGATCTTGGTCAAAGGCACTCCACCATTACTTGGAGAACTTGTGTGAAGCTTGGAGTGAGTTCAATTTGATCCTCTGAGGGTGCTCGAAGGAAGAATTGGGTTGGTTTGGAGTAATGAGTGAGATGGATTTCAAGTGGAGCTCCCCTATTTTCAGTCTATGAAAACTGAGAAAATGGAAATTCAAACTCACTATAAAAAGCTTGGGAAGGCTTGCAATGGCTTGCTCTGACTTTCCTAAGCTCAATCGAATTGGAGAATAATGATTTCAAATGAAATTAGGGGGAGTATATGTCCCCCTAGATCAATCGGATGGCTGAGAAGGATCTTGCCATTTTGATCCAATTGGCCTCATTCAATGGGTTTGTTAGGCTATTAGGAGTGTCCGTGCATTCAGTTTGGAGGAGTGGAGTGGTGAAGCTCCCATGTGCTTAATTCAAGTGGAGGAGTGATTCAATGTGCTTAATTTCAAGTGAGGTGGTCGATTTTAACCTTACAATGGGTTGGTCTAACCTAAACCAATTGGGTTAGGTGCACAATACTCACTAGTGTCCACGTGGTCCACTAAGAGGGTGTCAAGTGGTCATGAAGAGGATTTGACCAAATTCCAAGTGAATTTGGCCAAAATTTACCATATAGCCTAGGGGTAAAATGGTCATTTGGCTTCAATTTCAGTTTGGATATGTTTGGTATGATTGAAAAATGAGTTAGGCCAAGTTTCAATGGATTTGAAGTTGGTTTGATATGATTTGGCTCATGTTGACCCATTTATGTCAAAATGGGTCAACTTGGGTCAAGTTGACCAATTGATCAAATTGGGTCAAACCAAGGGTTGGGTGAAGTTCATATGAACATTTGAAATATTTTGGTGGCTTTGGTTTGGTTCAATTTGGCTTAGATTTGAAATTTGGTTCATTTGATTTCATCAAAATGGGTCATTCAAATTGACTTGACTTGACCTATTTGGGTCAGGTCATGGGTTTGATTATCTTTGGTTGAGAATTTGAAATGGATTGGTATCTTTATTTCCAATCAATTTGGTTTATATTTGAGTTTGGCTTAATTTGATCTTTTAGGTCAAGTTGGGTTCATGATCAATTGGGCTAGGTAGGTCTAGTTGGCCAATTGAGGCTTTGGTCAAGTTCAACAATCATTTTGGAATGAACTTGACCCATTGGTTTCAATCAATTTGGCTTAGATCAAGTTTTGACATATTTTGACTTTTTAGGTCAAGTTGGGTCAACTTGGGTCAAGTGGCCAATTGGCTAGGTTTGGCTCAAGTGTTGACTTGGTCAAGTGGAAACATTCATTAATGAGTTTTGATCAATGGTTTCAATCAATTTGGCCTATGATGGATTTTGGCTATGTTGGGTTTCATTTTAACGTGTTGACTTGGTCAACTCTTAAGTTTGACTTGGTTTTACCCAATTTGAGTGATTGATAATCTCATGATGATTGCTGATCGTGATGAGAGGCTTAGGTGGGCTTAGTTCAATCCAATTTGGTTAGGTTTAGAACTTGTCATACTTTAGGTCACTTTCAATGAGCCTAAGTAGGTCAAATGGCTTGGTAAAAGCTTGATTTGAGTTTGATTGAACTCACATATGGACTTATGATTGAAATATACATTTTGCAAGTGGTTTGAAGTCAAATGGGTTTTGATTCATTTGACAATTTCAAGTTCAAAGGGTGAACATTTGACTTGGGTTTGATTTTTTTAATTGAGTTTTGATTGGTGATTGAAGTTTGTGTTTATATTTGGATTCATGATTGTAGGGTTGATTGAATCATGAAGAAAAATCAAAGGTTTGCCTTGATTTGAAATTGATTTGGCTAAGTTCAAGATTTTGACATGAAAGGCTTAGGTTAGATTTTGATTAAATTTGAGTTTAATTTTTGGAGTTGATTTTTGGTTATTTGAATTTATATTTCATATCATGGTCGTCCATCCAAAATGCGCGGATGGACGACCCATGATTCATCCCTGATCTTCCCTGTGAGAGATGGCCACCATCCATCTTCTGGGAGAAGATCCGAGCTTGATTGAGCTTGGATTGAATCCAACTCAACCCATACCATCACCATGCAAGAGAGATTATATCTAATGGCTAACTTCTCATAAGATGGAAATTCACTTCACAAAGCTTCACACCATGGCTAATCTAAGCTCAGTTTAATGGCATACCATGCCGGAGGCTATCACCGATGCTCGATTCCCTTAAAGTGGCATCGTCTAGTGGAGACGAAGCCTTATTGAAGTTTAAGGTGCTGAAATTGGAGGGATCTTCCTATAGGCCAAGTTCACCTTCACTTGAGCTTGATCTTGGTCAAAGGCACTCCACCATTACTTGGAGAACTTGTGTGAAGCTTGGAGTGAGTTCAATTTGATCCTCTGAGGGTGCTCGAAGGAAGAATTGGGTTGGTTTGGAGTAATGAGTGAGATGGATTTCAAGTGGAGCTCCCCTATTTTCAGTCTATGAAAACTGAGAAAATGGAAATTCAAACTCACTTAAAAAAGCTTGGGAAGGCTTTTGCTCGACTTTCCTAAGCTCAATCAATTGGAGAATAATGATTTCAAATGAAATTAGGGGGAGTATATGTCCCCCTAGATCAATCGGATGGCTGAGAAGGATCTTGCCATTTTGATCCAATTGGCCTCATTCAATGGGTTTGTTAGGCTATTAGGAGTGTCCTTGCATTCAGTTTGGCCAGAGGAGTGGAGTGGTGAAGCTCCCATGTGCTTAATTCAAGTGGAGGAGTGATTCAATGTGCTTAATTTCAAGTGAGGTGGTCGATTTTAACCTTACAATTGGTCTAACCTAAACCAATGGGTTAGGTGCACTCACTATGGTCCACTAAGAGGGTGTCAAGTGGTCATGAAGAGGATTTGACCAAATTTGGTGAATTTGGCCAAAATTTACCATATAGCCTAGGGGTAAAATGGTCATTTGGCTTACTCAGTTTGGATATGTTTGGTATGATTGAAAAATGAGTTAGCCAAGTTTCAATGGATTTGAAGTTGGTTTGATATGATTTGGCTCATGACCCATTTATGTCAAAATGGGTCAACTTGGGTCAAGTTGACCAATTGATCAAATTGGGTCAAACCAAGGGTTGGGTGAAGTTCATATGACCATTTGAAATATTTTGGTGGCTTTGGTTTGGTTCAATTTGGCTTAGATTTGAAATTTGGTTCATTTGATTTCATTTAGGTCAAATGGGTCAAGTTGACCAAATTGACCCACTTGACCTATTTGGGTCAGGTCATGGGTTTGATTATCTTTGGTTGAGAATTTGAAATGGATTGGTATCTTTATTTCCAATCAATTTGGTTTATATTTGAGTTTGGCTTAATTTGATCTTTTAGGTCAAGTTGGGTTCATGATCAATTGGGGCTGGGGTCTAGTTGGCCAATTGAGGGCTCAAGTTCAACAATCATTTTGGAATGAACTTGACCCATTGGTTTCAATCAATTTGGCTTAGATCAAGTTTTGACATATTTTGACTTTTTAGGTCAAGTTGGGTCAACTTGGGTCAAGTGGCCAATTGGGCTAGGCTTGGCTCAAGTGTTGACTTGGTCAAGTGGAAACATTGGTCATTAATGAGTTTTGATCAATGGTTTCAATCAATTTGGCCTATGATGGATTTTGGCTATGTTGGGTTTCATTTTAACTAAGTGTTGACTTGGTCAACTCTTAAGTTTGACTTGGTTTTACCCAATTTGAGTGATTGATAATCTCATGATGATTGCTGATCGTGATGAGAAGCTTAGTTCAATTTGGTTAGGTTTAGAACTTGGCTCATAAGGGGTACTTTAGGTCACTTTGGGTCAATGAGCCTAAGTAGGTCAAATGGCTTGGTAAAAGCTTGATTTGAGTTTGATTGAACTCACATATGGACTTATGATTGAAATATAAATACATTTGCAAGTGGTTTGAAGTCAAATGGGTTTTGATTCATTTGACAATTTCAAGTTCAAAGGGTGAACATGAGCTTGACTTGGGTTTGATTTTTTAATTGAGTTTTGATTGGTGATTGAAGTTTGTGTTTATATTTGGATTCATGATTGTAGGGTTGATTGAATCATGAAGAAAAATCAAAGGTTTGCCTTGATTTGAAATTGATTTGGCTAAGTTCAAGATTTTGACATGAAAGGCTTAGGTTAGATTTTGATTAAATTTGAGTTTAATTTTTTTGATTTTTGGTTATTTGAATTTATATTTCATATATGTGAATATAAATGAAAATATAAATGGTTATGAGAAAATTTCAATTTGAAGTTATTTGAACTTGATTTGAGCTAAGTTCTTAAGAGGGAATAAAAGTGACTTAGGAAAGATTTTTTATTTGGATTTAAATTTGGAATTTTGTTTGATTGATTTGAATTTATATTTCATTTATATATGTGAATATAAATGAGAATATGAATGAGTTTTGAGAAAATTCCTTGAATTTGAATTGATTTATATTTGATTTAGGCTAAGCCCATGAGAGGGAATCTAAGGACTTAGGAAATATTTTGAACTTGGAATTTCAATCATAAGCTTCAATCATTTGTTTCAATCATGGATTTCAATCATTTGAAATTGATTTTATTTTGGAGAAAATCAATTAAGTGGGAGTTGATTTAAGTTTGACTTGAAGGAAGGAAGTTAGGAATTTGGTTCAAGCTATAGGGTAGGCAAATTTTCCTAACACCCCTAAGGCATGACCTATTCCCATGGCTAACTTTTCTAAGTGTCTAGGGCTAGGTTGAGTGTCCAATCGATCACTAGATATGTCTTGTCAAGAAACTCTTAAAGTCTAAGAGAAGTCATATGTCTAAGATGGAGGGGTTGAGAGCTCATCCTAAAAATAATGTCAACAAACCTACAAAAGAGAGCATTTATATTTATTTTTAAGCACCCCTTAAGAATAATCCCCTGCAGAAAACATGGTTAGGCCAATCACGACCTACCATCCAATCTACAAAGCATATAACCTAACATCCAATCTAAAATATTACATCACAAAACAAAACATACACCATACATACGTTAGCCTAACTTAAAACTAGAAGTTGTGACTTAGTTCTAATTAACTAAGCATTGTGTGAAAGAGATTTAATTTAACCATAAATGATGATTTCACTTCAAGTTGTTTAATTGATTTGAGAATTTTAATTTGTGTTTTGTTTTGTTTCATATGATTTACACTTAGCATCCAAGTGTTATAAAGAGAAGAAAGAGGATTGCCCTCTTTCATCCCTACCTTAAGCCACTTTCTAAATCATATTAATTTGATTTAGTTCTCTTTAGTGAATGACTTATTACACATTTTTAGATTAATCCTAAGTTTAGGTCTACTTTAAATAATTCTATTCAATGTGAAAGGCTTCTTAAGATTAATCTAATTGAAATACTATCACATGATTTATGTTCAATCATTCCTTTCCATCACATATAACATGCATATGATTTAATCCTAAGTGTATCAATACATAAAACATGTTTTAGCACACTTAAATGATGAATGTAGATGTGTATATTTAAAGTTTATATTTCTTATTTGATTTAATTATTTAATCATGTTAATTTAGAGCTTATTCAAATACTTATACAAAAATACATAAGAATAAAATTAAATATATAAGTGTCATTGTTAAACCAAGAAGGTGAGGTAATCAAATGGCCTCCTTGGGGATAGCTAAAGTCCCATATTCCCGAGATGTCTAAACTATATTCCCATTTTCATTCAAACATTTGTAAAATTGTATGTAAGAACATAAGGAAAGAGGCCCCAAATCATATGGCTAATTAATTTAACCAATTAGTCAATTATGAATGCATGTACTTTTAGTAGAAAAGAGGGATTTTTATTCTTTAGCTCACATGCATATAGATGTAAAGAGAAATAAGCAAGTACATGCCTTTGTTAAACTAGAGAAGTGAGGTAATCAAATGACCTCCTTGGGGCTAGCTAAAGACTCGTATTCTAGGCTATCCAAACTATATACTTATTAACATTCAAGTACATGTGAAACTACATATAGATTAAAGAAAAGAAAGCTCTATTTCACATACTTAAGCTATAAGCACATGAAAACTTATATGTAATCATAACTACTATCACTCTACCAAATGTAATTGATTTATGAATTTTGAAAAATAATTTTGAATTTATTAGTGATAATAGCCACACATATTATAAATTAATCCAACACATGCTAGCTTAATATAAAGGAAAACCATTTGATTTAATTTAACTTTTAAAAGATGAATGCATGATTTCAAATGATATATAATATTTAACATGATTGGAAAAAAATAAAGAAACATAAACATATGATTTCATTCAATTAAATTAATTCCTAAGGATAATCATATCAAATAAAATCATTTAAGATAAACCAAAGCTTCTTTAATGTCATTTTTAATCTCATGTTTTGATTTGATTTAAGGATATGAGAAGAGATTTACTGATCCTAACCCATTCCCATATTTGTTAATTAAATTGATTTAATGAAATATGATTAGATTGATTTTATGAGTTAATTAGGTTGAAATATGCATTAAATCCATTAATTAACCCTTTCTTATGTTATCTTAACATAATTACTCAAATAAGTATGAGCCAATATGATATGAACATACATTGAAAATTAAATTAGCAATAATCCTAAGAAATAAAATTGGCCTAAAGAAATTGGCTCATGATTAATAATTAATTAAGTTAAGAAACTTAATTAAGTATTCATATAATTCTCCCACACATGTGGGTTAACTATAATTTCTTTTGGATTTCATTAGGTTGTTGAACACCAAAGGGTCTATCCAAGACTTCATTAATTGAGATTGCATGTGATTATAATTTTAATTTGAATAATTAAACAATTTGATTAATTGATTAAGCCTTGATTAATTTAATTGATGAAATAAACTTAGGGAAATAGATTAGGAAAGAGATCCTAATCTTATCCCATGGGTTTATTCACTATTAAGCAATAATTAATAACTTAATTAATTAATTTATTATTATTCATGGGATTAATTAATTATTAATTAATTTAAAGAGTAATTAGAGCTTAATTAGTTAATTTCCCTCATTAACAAAGCAATAAAACCTAATAAAATCATGGGAGGGAGAGCTTATCCCATTGAATTAACACACAAAGTTTAGGGTTAATTACTTAAATAATTAAATATTAATATAATTAATTAATTTTGTAATTAAACCCTAATTAAGCCTAAATTACTGTTCAAAATTAATCAAGAATATTTTTAATAAATTTTCCTCTGAAATACCTTCAAAATGAATATTTTTGCATTTTTATGATTTATCTATGATTTGTTATAATTTTTCAAAGTTTCACGAGATTTAAATAATTTTTGATAATTTTTATAAAGTCTATGAATTTATTCTGCTAAATTAGACTCTTTGAGCTTCAAAATTCAATATCTCTCAATCCAGAAATCCTTTTGTATATTTTAACTTCAATATCAGTCCTTTAATATTTTAGATCAATCTGATGTGTTTTTTAGATTAATTAATAAAATTTGATTTTCACTAAAACCTAAATTAAGCTTGAAATACCATAAAAAAAAATTAGGGATTTTTGATTTATTGGATTCCTCTTAAAAAGATGAACCCAACAAACCCTTGCAATTTTTTGTTAAGTATTTTATTTTTCTATGAATTTTTGAAGTTTTAGGTGATTTTAATAATTTTTAAAAGTAGAAAATCTCGATTTTCTTATTAACAAGTCGATCGTAGTCTTCGGATCAATGTTTCCACTCACGATTGGGTAGCGATTCATGGCAACATCATTGATGCGTGGCATTGGCGACAAGCAGTGAAATGGTGCATTTCTCCGATTGATCATAACACTGATCAAAAGGAGTGATTTGAGGGCCAAAATTGCACAACTCTACATCTAATCACAGTCATCCATCCCCATCAATAGAAGATTGGATGACTACTGTGTTATATTCCTCACAGTGAACAAAAATGACAGACAAACGGCTAGAAATCATGAAACTGAACAAAAAGGGGTCCATTCGGGTTTGATTTTGTGGTGATTCTAGTCAAAAAAAATTCTTATTTTTGCATTGGGATCATGTGAAATGAAGAATGCAAGCGATATCTAAGGGATTTTCCTAAAATCGAGCAAATATCATCACAAACAAATGGCTGCTAAAGGATTTAAAAATTACCTAATCAAATTTTCAACGGTTGTGTTTATCCGAGCACACCACTTGATGCGAGACAAAGCCTTGGGATGAACCTCGACCCTTGCCTCCTCTTAGAATATTCTATCCACCAATGGTCACCGCCTCCTTGCCAAAATCTACTTAGTTTTGGTGTTCTTCTAGCCCAAAGGAAGTGGGAAAGGGGTCTTGTAATTTGGAGGAGCTCCTGGAGTGCGTGTAATAGAAGAATAATACTTTGGAGGCGTCTCTTTCTCTTGTGCTTGGTGGTGGCCAAAAATTGCTACTAATGGTGATTTTTGGCTCCTAATGGGTGTCCTATAGCTTGGGTGATTGGGAATTACAGGAAATCATCCTAGGTGGCTTAGTTAGTTTGGCCAAGTCTTGGGAGGTGGTTGCCAAGAGGGATTAGTGGGTGTCCTATGGGTTTCAAATGCTCTAATGGCGGAGGTGAGGTGAGTTCATCAACCCATGAGTTATGGCCAACCCAACCACCTCTTGGGTCAGGTTGGGCAGTGTCCTAGATGCCTAGGTGGACTAATGGAAGAGTGTTAAGTGGCTAAGGAATAGAAATGACTACTCCCCTAAGTGATTTGTCTCATGTGATACTCTTGACCCAAGGGTAGAATGGTCATTTAGCATTAGATTTGATTTGGATAGATTTGAAATGAGTCAAAAGTTAGTTGGGCCAAATTTTATGTCATTGAAAGTTCATTAGGTTATGTTTGACTCAATTTGACCTATTTGGGTCAAATTGGGTCAAAATGGGTTAAGTTGACCAATTGGTCAAATTGGGTCAAACCAAGGGTTGGGTCAAGTTCATATGACCATTTGGAGTGTGTTGGTGTCATTGGTTTGGTTTAATTTGGTTTAAATTTGATTCTAGCTCATTTGAATTCATTTGGTCAAATGGGTCAAGTTGACCAATTTGATCTAATTAACCAAATTGGCTTAAATCATGGCTTGGTTTAGGTTTGGTTAATCATTTGGAATATGTTGTCAGCTTTGGTTGAATTAAATTTGGATTTAATTGGGTTTTAGGTTGGTTTGACCCTTTAGGTCAAGTTGGGTTCAATAAGTCATTTGGGTCTAGTGAGTCAATTGGGCTCACTTAAAGCTTTGGTCAAGTTCAACAATCAATTAGAAATGAACTTGGGCCATTAGTTGCAATCAATTTGTATTGAATTTTGATTTGACCCATTTTGACCATTTAGGTCAATTTGGATCATCTTGGGTCAAGAGGGCCAATTGGATTTGTTGTGACTCAATTGAAGGTCAAGTCATGTTCAAGTATTGATTTTAGGTTGGTATGAATCATGGGTTTCAATAGATTTGGCTAAGGTTGCAATTTGGCTAGTTCAGGCTCATATAGATTAAAGGGTTGACTTAGTTTGATCCAATTTATGATAATTGATCAACCTAGGATGATCAATAATTATGTCATGAAGTGTGGATTGGCTTAATTCACTTTTGGTTTGGATTGAATTAGATTTTGGTTTATGTAAGTCAAATTGGCCACTTTGGGTCAAGTGAACCAATTGGATTTAGTTGGCTTGATTTTTGGGTTGAGTTTAATTTAGTTGTGTTTATGCATAGATTTGGGATTTATGTATAAATTCAATTGCAATTGGTTTGAGTTCAAATGAGTTTTGGTTCATTTGAATATTTCAAGTCAAATGGGCTAAGTTGGGTTTAACTTGGGTTAATTTTGACTTGGCTTGCTGATTGTAGATTTTATTTATATTTGGATTGGTGATTGATAGAATGATTGATTTATGAGAAAATCAATTGAATTTGGTTCGATTTAGATGGGATTTTGGCTAAGTTCATGAAATTTATTTAAAGGACTTAGGAAGCATTTTGATTTAATTTGATTTAGTTTTGACCATTTGAATGTAGATTTTATTTATATTCAGAAAGATAATTGAAGATATAAATTGATTATAAGAAATTGAATTAATTTTGGATTGGTTTGGATGGGACCTTGGCTAAGTTCATGAAGGTTGATTCACATGACTTAGGAAAGATTTCAAGTTTGGATTTGATTTTGGGCTTCAATCATTTGGCTTGGGATTTGAATTTGGTTTTGGATTTGACATTGAGTTTGATTGTAGGTTTGATAGGGTAAATTTGGATTGGATTTGGGTTTAGGCTACTGGATAGGTGAATTTTGCCTAAGTCCAAAGACATAGCCTAATCCAATATTAACCCTTCTAAGTCTCTACATTTTGGTTAAGCATTCACCTAATCACTAGAAGTGTCTTATGACTAAGAAAGTCTAAGTGTCTAGATGACTCCTAAGTCTAAGATGAGGAGATTGAGAATTCCTTCCAGAAGTGAAGTCAACAAAGGACCCCCAATAGGTGTGGTGTAACTGACAAGGCACACCACATGTATTGGCTTTGACCGAGATGAACAACAATGTCTAAAAGATTAAAAGTACTAATAGAAATGATATATACCTAAACTCAAGAAGGTAGATAGAATCACGATATTAGTGCAATACAGCTCTCTTTCTGCCAAGGGCATAAGAGAGCCAGTTGAAATCTGCTGGGGATTGAGTACATGAACCTTCGACTAGGGGAGCAGGTTCAAACTATCCGTTGGGGATAAGAATTTGAGTTTGATTATTAATATGATTTGTGAGAAGGGAGATCCATCGGGGATAAGAATCTATAATCCATCGGGGATCAAGATCAAATTAATTTTAATTTATTTTGATTTTAATTGATGTGGAGACATATCCTCTAGGGATATGGGCTCAAATCCACTAAGGATTAGGTATGTGAATCTTCTGCTAAGGAAACAAGTTCAGGTTATCCACTGAGGATAAGAATTTGATTTCAAATATGATTTATTTTGGGGTATATCTGTTGGAGATAAAAGTTTGATTGGATTTTCTTTGATTTAAACTCCACTGGGGAGGTTGGTTTAATATGTTATGGCTCCACTAGGGAGAGTGGCTCTGGATTGAGGGCATATCCGCTGAGGATGTACACTCAATCAGATTTGTTTAATTTAGGTTTAGGATTTACCAAGGAGGATAATTTGATTTGCGCCTCACTGGAGAGAAGTTTGGTTTGTCCAATATGTTTAATTTGACTCTGCTAGGGAGGTTGGCTTTGAATTTGGTTTGTTATGGACCCTGTCGGTGTGTGATGGACCACACTAAGAAGGAGATACCGAGATCTTGGACTTACTTAGATTTACATGTCCAAAGGGATAGTCCACCTACCATATGGTAGGGCTATTCGACCTAAGGGTTTCCCTTCAATGTGCAACTGCTATGCTAAAGAGAAAGCATAGCAAACTTACATCTTCCAAAGCAGGGAAAAGCCACTGGGGTGATATGTTGGATGCACAACAAATCGAACCATACCTAAGATGACTATTGAGAGACTGCCACTGAGATCTTACCTCAATGTAAGAGCAGACAAAATTACTTTTATTTTAATTAGATTTGACTTAATATACTTTGACTTGATTTAATTTAATTTAATTTAATTTGTTATGTTGTCAACCCTGTTGGTGTGCGATGGACCCACTAAGAAGGGGCTATGTCGGCCTTGACCTATCTTAAATTTACAAAGTTCAAAGGGATAGCCTACAAGCCACAATGTAGGACTATCCAACCTAAGGGGTGTTGACCTCATTTTTGGATGAGGTTAATATCAGCTTGAAACTAGTAATTAGGATGTTATAATTCTAATTAGAAACCTCCAAATTTAATTCTTAGGACACTACACCTAGTGTCCTAGGGACTCAACCTAAATTTTCAATTTAGATTAACTCAAATCAAATCCAATTAATTCAAATTGAAATTTAATTGAAACAAAATTCAAATTATTTAAACTCTACATCAAGGGTGGGGGGAGAAAGTCAAAGGAGAAATCTCATTTGCTAAATCCCACTCCTTATCTACCATTTAGGGTGAAGGTAGCAAGATTAGGTAGGTTCCAAGATAAAATCCCAATCTAGAATGGAAATAAAAGAGGGAAAGGGGGGTGCCAAGGGGTAATCTGCACAAGCACCTCACCTCAAGCAAAACCAGCCCTCCCATAACTTTCACAAGCCAAAATCGAAGGAAAACAAAACTTCCCTGATTCCTCACAGCACTAGGAAGCCGGAGAACCACCAAGGCCAATGTGTAGAAGGAGGATGTTGGTCTAGGGAGCAATCCATGAGGAGTTAATCCAAATCCTTTGGCTAGCAAGCTTCCCTCGAAGTTCCAAAGCTATTGGAGTCGATCTCATCGCCATTGATCGTCGGACCGAAGGTATGCTATTAGCGCACCCATCATCTTTATCAAGTTTTTTGGCCTTGGTCCATCATGAAGGAAACTTGATCTCAAGTGAGATCAAGGCATATGGATTGAAAAGATTTCATCCATCGAACATTTTGCAATTGAAATCATCAAATTTCATTGCCTAGATCAAAAGATATTAGCCAAAATCAATGGATGGATCTCAATTTACGCAGGTTGGGTAGGGGACGAAGTCTCCATCATCCATTCCTTCTGAAAGGAATGGACAGCTCTGATCACGTAGGATGATTTGATTAAATCCCTTAAGGATCATGGGGATGATCCGAACCATCCGATCCACGATCGGACGGTCCAGGATCATCCCGCATTTTGGCCTTTGTTGATGTGGATGCCACACGGCCCGCCGCACCGCGTGGACCCCACCTACTTAAAACTGTTAAATCTCGTTAAATAATGGTTCAAAATTAATATAAATTAATAGAAACTTCTAAAATTCATAGAAAAATAAATAAAAAATAAAAAATACAAATAAGGCTCTATGGATTTGTCTTGGTGAGAGGAATCCATGAAAATTAAAATCCTTAATTTGTATTGGGTGTTTTTGCCTTAATTTAAGTTTAATTGAAAAACATTAAACCCTAATTACTCTATAACCACTAATCCAATTAATATGAAACTTTGGGAAACAAAATTAACCTTAAAACACACCCTCTAAAAATTTTTGATGATTTAATTCACTGTAATTTATGAAAAATGGAATTTTCAATCCTAAACCCCTAATTTAATTAAATAAATTAAAATTAATGAAATCAATTTATGAAAATGATCTAAACAACCTTAAATCAACTTAATAAATCTCATTGTACATTAAACATCATTAAAACTTAATTAAACTTAATAATCCTTAAATTGACCTAATTAAATAATTAAATAATTTAAATAATTTAAATAATTAACTAAAAATTAATTAAATCACAATAAATCAACCAATAATCCAAAAATTATGAGTAAACCCTCACTGGAAACATATTTCAGTAAGAAACCCATGAAAAATAAAATCTTTAACTAAATTCAATTAAATTAGGTTTAATTTATTTTTTAATGAAATTGTTAAAACTTTAGTTACTCCTTAATTACAAATCTAATCAAGATTAAAGTTTGGACATTTGAAATTGGCATGTAACCATACTTTCCAAAAAATTTTCAAACCCAATTGTTCTCTGGATTAGGAGTTGTTGAATTTCTAAATCCCTAGATCAATATTAATCAAATAATGGATTGAGGAAATCCATTAATTCATTAAATCTTTTGATAACCTAAACTAATCCTAATCAAACATCAGTGGACTCTTAAGGAATGTTTTTTAACAGTCCTAAGCCAAAGAACTTAAATAATTACACATTTAAGGATTAATAAACTTAATTACCCATATAAAAAGAAATCAAATAAATGAAATTAAATAAATTCTTAATGAATCTTAACACTTGCAATTAATCTAATCTAAGAATAAATATAAAACTTTAACCTAAGCATATTAGGTTAACATAAACTGAACTAAATCAATTTAATAACTTAATCTAAAAGGATAACATAAACCTTTAACATAAACTAAGTTTAACAAATCAAATTAATTTAAGTAAATTAATTCAAATAAAATTAAATAACATGATTCAAATTAACATAATATTATGTTAAGAACCAAACCAAATTAGCATTATCTTAGGACTTGAAATTTATAAACATAGGATTAAGATTTATGGAAAATTAATTAATAAACAACTTAAACTTAAACTAAATCAAATAAAAATCTAATCAAACCTTAGGACAATTAAACTCATAAACAAATTAATTAAATCAAACATAAAGAATAAAGAATAAAACAGTTCAACTTAAATGAAATAAAGCAATGTAAACAAATAAACATATAACTTAAACCATTAAATCAAATGAAAATAACATAAACATTGAATAAAGATAAATGAAAGAATATAAGCACATACATAAGAACTAATGAACTTAATACATGAATTCATAATTAAACAATTTGAATCAAGTTAAATCAATGAAACATAAACTTTAACTTAAATGTTTTCAAGTAAACATGAACCAAACCAAATCAAATCAACATAATTACACCAAATATGAAGTTAAGACATAAATCAAACAAAAGAAATGAATCAATCTAAATAAAATAAAACCAACATAAATCAAATTGAACTAATCAAAGTAAAAGTGAACCAACTTAAAGAAATGAAATGAAATAATTTAAGCTAAAACCTTAATTAAACTTCAAGCTAATAAAATTATAATTAAAATAAATGAGATAAATTATCATTAAAGAAAAGAAAATATTAAATACCTTAAGTTAAAGAACTTAAAGGTTCATGAAACATTAAGAATAATTCAACTTTAAATTTATAAACTCATTAAATAATTGGAATCAAATCAATTAAAATTAAATAAAATAAAGTCAACATAAACCTAAACTAAAGTAAACCAAATCAAATGAAACAAAACTAATCATATTAAAAAAATAAACTAAATTAATCTAAATTGCAAAAAGAAAAGAAATGAAATGAAAATCAATCCAAACATAAATAACATCAAAAGGATTAATTAAGATACTTAAGGATCTTAGTTAGACTTTTGGAAACTTTATTAGAATTTAGGATGTGGAATAAAGTAAGTTTCATGTAAAATGAAATTCATTCTATTTACCATTCTTAAAAACCTAAAGCATTACTTTAACCAAATAAAATGAACATAAAAATGGGAATTAACTCACTAAACCATTTGAATTGAAATCAACCAAAGGTAAAAATTTAAAAAAATTTAAACTTCAAGTTTAAACTTAAACTTAAAGGTGCCTAGCAAAACCTTGCAACACAAACCCCTCTTTTGCACACACTTGATCATTTAGGTCACGGACTCTAGATCTAGGTTAGATCATTTTGCAATTTTTTTTAATTTTTTGTGATATGTTGTGTTGTGCTTCACATGTCAGTGTGGTTTATTGCTTTAGACCGGATGCCTAGGCTTGTTTACTCATTAGACTGGATGGTAGGGCGTTCTTTTTAGAATTAATACTATTTTCTGCAGAGAACTGTGTTAAAAGGGATCGCTGTCATAAATCAAAATCATAAAACTGTAGTTTCCTTGTAGGTGTTGAAAATCCATTAACATAGTCCATAGGACAGGTGGGCTTGGCAAGCAACTAATGCTAAGCACGTATGTTTGTAAAATATAACTGTCATGTGCTATTTTTATTTCCTAACATCTATTTTACAGGACTTAGGATTTCTTTTTGAATTTTAAAATGTAAATTTGAGCTTAGAATTAGGTTAGGATTTATGGGGTCTAGGATTAGCAAGAGCTGACCCTACCAGAAGATGGTGCAGTGGTCCCCTATGGAGCCCAATGGATGTCCCTAAAAGAGATTTTCCTGGAAAGAAGACCCATAGATCTAAACTTATAGTTCTAGGCCGGGTTGTATAAGGCGAACTTCATTTTCATTTTTCTTTCTTAGGTGTATATAGCAATACGCGTGACTATTTCTATCAATTTAATTTGGCTTAATTTATTTTGGGTGCAAAAAATAAATACCATGCTTTTCGAGGTTTCTTTCTGTGATTGTGTTTGTTCTGTGAATGAAAGCCTGGATGTAAGCTCATAGGATAAACTAAATTTTTTACTCAACTATATCAATCAAAACATAAAAATAAATACAAATCAAAACCTCACCTAAATTAAATCCTTAGGCATATTACAACATAAAATTAATTAGAAATAATTTAGGTTTGAAATCACGCAACCATTTTGTCTTCTACTCATTGAATTGTGCAACTTCACCCATTGCACATAAGGGGCATCTATCCCGTGAGGATGATCGCCTTCTTGGGGAAGCCTACCTTCTAAAATATTGATTTGGCCCATAACCATTTCTAATTACATGGAATTAAGCATAAATTGCATACCTATGGCCTAAAATGAATCCTGAGTCAAAATTTATAAAAATCTAAAATATATACATTAATTAGATGCATCTTCATACCCTACATGATCTTCGAGATTAGGGAGTGAGTCTAGGTTCATAGATTCCATTCCTAAAAATGCAACAGCCCAACCATCTTACATTCATATGACTTGACTTCATGAATTTAAAATGCACTTAGGTAGTGTTAGCTAGCAGCCTTCTCTAGGGAGGTTATAAGTCCAGAAGAGTTAGGGATAGGTTAGTTCCCTCAAGTGAGAAGAATGGACAATGATTCCCAAGGATAGAATTAGGTCGAGCATCTAACATGTGTCAGAAGCACTTGTAGACTAGGTTCTGAAGCATCCTTTTTAGGAATAATCCTTCAACCCTAGGCATTTCTGCAGTCTTGTGCTGCTAGAATCTAAGACCTAAATTTATAAGAAAATGACAACTTGAAATCTAAAATTAAATCCTAAATTTGAAGCCCAATCATAGGATAGATGAAATTTCTACTTGGTATCCTAGTATTAATAGGCATTTCCTACTTTCTCTCATTTAACTCTTGAAAATAATTCTCTCCAATTTGGATCTCTCCCAATTGAATTTCCAAAAATCAATCCTTTGAAAGCTACCTTAGAAGTCTTTAGAAATAGCCACTTATTTCTTTAAGCGAGGGTATTCTTAAGAAGAGACCCTTCCTAAGATGTAATTAATTATGGAGGCTTGCCTTTATAGGGAACCATGATCTCAGGTTAAAATAAATTATATTCTCCTTTTTGATGTAGTTCAGAGAAAAATTCTCTGGTACACGAAAGACCCATTAGCCTCAGGAGTCTTTTATTGAAATGATCAAAGCCATTATAGGAAAACATATTTATCTTTTGAGATAATATGTTTATTTCTTATTATTGTATTTGGTTATCTAAATAAAATATTCTTAAACTCTATGTAGTGTCATATTTTCCTCCATTCTAGAGCTCCATAAGGGGTGCCTTTCGGTGTGCAACGGTTGTGCTAACAAGAAAGCATAGCAGACTTACATCTTCTAAAGTGAAGGAATAACCATTGGGGTGACCTATTGATGGCTCAATAAATCAAACCCGACCTAAGGCGACTACTGAGTGAATGCTGCTGGGGACGTATGTTAGCTCAAGAATAGTCTGGATTAATTTTATTTTAATTTGATGGACCCTGTCAGTGTGTGATGAATCACACTGAGAAGGGGTTATGTCGGGCTGAGCTTATCTCAGATTTACCGATCCAAAGGGGTAGTCTACAGGCCGCAAGGTAAGACTATCCGACCTAAGAGATTCCTTTTGGTTAGTAACAATTGTGCTAAGGAGAAAGCGTAGCAGACTTTCATCTTCCAAAGCAAAGAACAATTGCTCGGGTGACCTGTTGGTAGGACAATAAATTGAACATGACCTAGGTTGCACCGGTGCAGATCGTCTTTGAAAAAATGTGTAGCAGACTTACATCTTTCAAAGTAAGGACGAACACTAGGGGTGACTTGTCGGTGGCACAACAAGTCAAACATGAGCTAAGGGGACTACTGAGAGAGTGTCATTGGGAACTTATCTCAACTCAAGTGTAATTAGGAGATTCCTATATGGAGTTTTGCTGACTCTGCCCTAAAGATAGGATATCTGCTTGGAAAAGGTGCCACTGGGGGCGTTCTCCTAATCCACAAGTAAATATATATTTTGGTTGATGTTTTCACGGATCTTGTTGGTGTGCGAGGGGCCACATTGAGAAGGGCTATGTTGGCATTGACCGATCTCAAATTTACTAGACCAAGGGAGAATCTGCATATCCACGGAACATAATCTCCACGGTGGTTCTTGAGAGCTGTCCAATGTAAGAGTAACCCGGGTAGTGTCTAAATGGTTACAAAGGATGTCATCCAAATATAGTGCCCACGGGGGAGGTGCCACTAGGGGTGTTATCCTGGACCTTGTAAATAAGAAAGCTTGTAGGTATACGGTGGCCAACTCAAAAGAAAGCATAGAAAACTTATATCGCCATGAGTGGTGTACACCGGGTGGGTCACTATTTGTATAGAGAACACCAACCAACCTAAGGTGTCCATCGGTGTGCGATGATCAGTTTAGGAAGAAGGTGTGTAGTCTTACATCTCCCTAAAGCGGAACTATTCACAAGGATAGTCTATCATCGGCTCGACAGCTACTACCCAACCCAAGGTGTGCAATGGTTGTGCTAGAAAGAAAGTGTAGCAAACTTACATCTTCCAATGTGAGAAACAATCGCTAAGGTGACCCATTATTGGAACAACAAATCGACCTGACCTAAGAGCGAATACAAAGTAAGGAGTCATTAAGAAGGACTGGACCCAGACTTGAAGTAGTCAGGAGGAAAGGAGCCGCTATGGGATTTATCCTAAACCACAAGTATACTTGACCTAGTCAGTACACGAAGGCTAGTTTAAGAGGAAAGAGTAGCAGACTTACATCCTTTTAAATGAAGCTGACATGATGATAGCTTATCGATCATGCGGTAAGACCTACCATGCTAACAAGGTGCTCGTCAGTGCTCAATGATCAAATCATGAAAGAAATTATAATAGAGTTACATCCTCATGAACAAGGGACCACTAGGGTGACGCACTAGTAAGATAACACGTCATCCCAACCTAGAGTGGCTAATGAGTGAGGGTCATAGTGGGGGTTATCCCAACTCAAACTAGCCTGAGATAAATGATATGTGTTTGTTTGATATGTGTTTATGTGTAGTTTGTGTTTGTGTTGTGTTGATGAAGGATAGGATGTGGCTTGGGTTCTCTTACACCTACTGTAAATACATCGTGGTGGATTCAAACCAAGATGCTTTCAATATGGATAAGGAAAATTAATTTTGATATGGAACTTTCATGGATGCTAAATATTTTCAAACATGGATTTAAGGATAATATTTCTTTAAGTAGAGCCCATTGATTGGAAGCATCGAGCACTTTCCATTATGGTTGATAAGCTGATAAGATCCTCCTTGGTAGGCCTTCTCTATGGTAAAAGGGCCTTCCCAAGTGGGTTCAAACTAGCCTCCCATCTTGCGATGGGAAATAATTGGTCTCCTTAGAACTAAAATAAACTCACCTACTTGAAAAGCTCTAGGATGGACCAACTTGTTGTGAGCTTGAATCATTTTGGCTTCATACAACTTGAGGTTCTAGCATGCTCGTATGCATCTCTCCTCCAAACCTTCGAGCTCTTCTAACCGCATCTTGGCATTCTATTCCATTGACGCTACCAGATGATGGGAGTTGGACTTCTAATGTAGACTTGAACCCATACACTAAGGAAAGGGGTAGATTGAGTTGGAGTTAGATGTAGTGTGGTAAGACCACAAGGCTTCAACTAATTGTTATACTCTTTTGTCATTAGATCGAGATTTAATGTTGTGTCTCTAATAAAAATTATTGATATTAGTGTATCTCCAATCTATGTTGTGTCTCTAATAAAAATTATTAATATTAGTATTCTTGAATGCAATACCATTATTGGATATAATTCATCAAGGCACCCGGAACTTATATACAGTGTAGTTCCTAAAAAATTGGAGCAAATGCTGAGCTGTGACCTCTCTAAGTGGGATCACCTCCGCCAACTTTAAAAAGTAGTCGAGTTTAGATGAACCAATGACCTTTGGAAGAAGGAGGGTCAATAACGGACTACCCCAACACTAAATGAACATGGGCCAATGTAGATGTAATGTTTGGTGGTGTAGGACCACACTGTGCATGTGACACTGGTGGCATCTTCTAGCAACGTCCATGCAATCTGTGATCATCGATGGCCAGCGGTATCTTAGTCTTTTGATCTTGGCTTTCATCTTCAGACTTGATTGGTGCGCTCCACATAATCCTGAATGCACCTCGATCATGATCTTACTTCATGTTTATCTAAAAAATGTAACCACATATGATCGAAGGACCGTAGGTATAAGGTGTCATCCATGAGAGCATAGGAAAGTACTTTACTTCACCTGATGTGCTAGTGACTTCTCTTGAGGTAGTTTGCCTCTATTTAGGTAATCCATAAATGGTAGCCTCCAATATAAGTCATCCTTTTGGCAATGGCAACCTCTCCTTCAAGAGAGTGTTTTTCGATGAGTTTAGTATCGATAAAAGATAAGACTTGTCTATTTTGGATCTTTATTGATATGAAATCTTCTAGATATGCCAACTCATTGGAAAGTTTGACTAAAGCATATACTATGACATTTTCTCCTATAGGAATCTTGTAAATGGTAACCTTTGGAATTTTGGCCAATAACTCCATAGTGTACTTGTGATAGTGATGGAGCTTAGGCTTTAGAACCTTATAGGACCCAGTGATTTGATTGATGACCCACTAAGAATCCCCAAAGATATTGATGTTCTACATGCTTAGAGTAATGACCAGTCCAAATTGACAATCAAAGCCTCATATTCAGCTTCTTTGTTCATGAAAGTATTGGACAAGTGAAATGAGAATCTCATCACAGTGCAATCCTGAGTTAGGAGAACTTCTCCTACCCCTTCCTTTCCTGGGATAGTAGATTATGGGTCTTCTACGCTTTAAAAGGAAGTTACACCATCAAAGTACATCTCCTATTGGTGAATGTTAGTGTCCCTAAGTTCATTATTATTTGTTCATGGGGAGGTCATCACTGCGGGAATCGATGAGGAGTCGCTAAGAAATCGCTAGTGCTTGTCCTTTCACCGCATAGAGGGGAAAAAGTAATATCAAACTACAAAAATCATGGACCAACATACCAACCCGATAGATGTCATGAGATATTGTAGTGGATTGATCCTGGAGATCAAGTTCACCTTATGAGAAAGCATATAGTGTCGTGGGATACAAAGATTAAATCTAAGCAATATTTCACAGTGGGTGAATAATTTACTTCAGCAGTGATTAGACAACTACTGAGGTAGTAGAGCACATTTTTCTTCCCTTCATCGTTGGCTTGGGCCAACAAAGCATCATCCGAGTCATCTAATACAGCGGTGTAGAGGATGAGCGGCTTACCCAGGATAAATGCTGCTAGAATCGGCGATGTCATAAGATAGTGCTTGATGTCTTCAAAGGCATACTGACACTTATCATCCCCCTTGAACTTGGCATCCTTTAAAGTGATAAGAATGGCTAGCATCTTCCTGATAGGTTCAATATGAAGTGTCTTAGATATGCCAATCATCCTTGAAATGATCTGAGTTGAGTTAGGCTTTTAGGGGGTGACATTTTAATATCACTTTAACCTTCCTCAGATCGATCTCGATTCTAGACGGACAATAAACCCAAGGAACTTATACTCAATGCACACTGTGGGGTTCATTTTGAGGTTAAATTTCCTTAACCATTCAAAAACTTCTCTCAAGTCAAAGGGAAGGTATTCATTTTCTTTACTTTTTACTACAATATCATCGATGTAACACTCAACTTAATGATGAATGAGTTCGTCGAATATTCGAGTCATGGCATGCTGGTATGTAGCACCGGAATTTTTAAGTTCAAAGGGCATGGCTTTATAATAATAAATTTTAATCAGGGTTCAAAAGTGGTGTTCTTCTCATCTTTAGAGGCCATCTTTATTTGGTTGTATCTAGATGAGCCATCCATGAAGGAGAAGACTGCATGAGATGAGGCAATGTTCACAATCAATCCTGGTATTGGTAGTGAAAATTTGTCTTTTGGACATGCCTTATTTAAGTCCCTAAAATCAATGCATATGTGAATTTGGCCATTATGCTTCTTAACTAGGATGAAACTAGCCAACCAGATATGGTATTTTTCTTCCTTAATTAAGTCAGCATCGATTAATTTCTTGACTTCAAAAATGACCTATTGTTTAATGTCTAATCGCATGTGTCTAGGAACTTACTTGATAGAGTTAGCACTAGGCTCTATTGCTAATTTGTGGACTGCTATGTCGGAGATAAACCAAGCATCTCTTCATAACTCCATGTGAAGCAGTCTTTAAACCCAGTAAATAGCCTAACTAAGTCATTATTTTTAGTTTCATTCAATAAGGAATTAATGTATGTTGAACATGGATTGCCTTCAGTCCACTAGTTGATTTATTTAAGCTTGTTGATGGTTGACCTGATTTTCTTTTCAAAATCTGGTGGTGCACCTTTGACTTCAAAATTATCTGGACTATTAAAAATTTCTAAGCACACCTCCTCATATAAGTTAATATGATTTGAAAAGAACCTATCAAATTCAAAATGATTAGTGATGTCTAAGCAATAATCATCATCATCGGTTGGACCTATTGTACCAAATCCTAGTACTAGTCTTGATTGAGAATATATGCATTTGTTGTGCCATAACCTCTTGAAGTAATCTGACCTGTGTTTTGACCAAGCATGTGGAATCAATCCTTTTTTTGCTAAATTTAAAACACATGGTGAGTACCAATCAAAAGGTAATTCTATTAAATATTTATATGAATCATCCTCAAGTTCTACATAAGCTTCTTGACTTGAGGATGATGCTCCCAGAAATAATCTTTGAGTCTTCACATCTATGGATGACTTAGGGGCTTCCTTAATTACCAAACCCTCAACTTTCTGTGAGGAAAGTAAGGTTAGAGGTAAGGTTCCCAATTAATGCCTAACTGTTTCACATATAGACTTGGATACATTGTTATTTTGCTTCAGAGCCAGGTCTTCATCGCTATCTAGCTCAAGTGTTACCTCCAAAGAAATCTAACCATATAGGAGTCATCCTCTAAACTAGATTCTAAGTCTATATAGATAGCAGGTGTACTCTTGGTAGATGAGACATATCTCATTGGTGCTAATAAGAGGTTTATCAGGACTTCCTCTAAGCCTCTTCTTCAGTGGAGTCATCATCCTACCCATGTGTTTGAATGGAGTGATGAACTGTGGGTAGAATCTAATGTCAGGCTCCACTTCCTCCTCCCAAGTCTATTTCTCGCTCCCTTTTAGTTTCTTTTTCATTTTATTTTTCATTTTCTTTCTCTATTTCTTTCTCTTTTTCTCTTTCTTTTTCTCTTTCTTTTTCTTTCTCTTTTTCTTTTATTTTTGAACTTTGGCCAAAGTCACGAGAATAGACTTGTTAATTTTGAGGGAGTTTCAGTGTGTTTTTATCTTCATCTTTAATCTAAGAGGATAAAATGATGATAAAAATATACCATGTAGATCCATAAATGTTCTTATTAGGGTGATCAAGTATGATATTAAGGAATGGTGTACTGTCTTGAAAAATAGAACTCACCACCCTATAATGGCCCTAATCACCTGATAAAGACTCCTAAGGATAATGGGTTTTCGAATGTACCAGAGATTCTTCCCCTACTTTACATGGAGAAGTAACATAGGGTTTATTATAAATTGGGTTCATTAAGTTTCCCATGGAGGCAAGCCCCCATAGTTAATTACATCCTAAGGAATGAGATTTCTTAGAAATATTCTCAATTAAAGTAAATGATCATTGTCTATAAAGATTTCAAAGATAGGACTATCAATCGATTGGTTATTTTTAGAGGATCAAATGGGATTGATCAAAAGAGAGGGATTTAATTTCAGAACCAAAGAGAGATGAATAGGGGATGCTCATGATACTAAAAGCCTAGTGAGCATCCCAAACTATCCTATGGTTGGGCCTTATATTTTTGAAGTTGAGGAGATTTATTTATTTGAGTTGAATTTTTATTAAAAATCTAAGGCTTATAATTCCACAATACAAGGTCATGTAAATGCCTAAGAGGTGAGGATTTATGCTTGTAGCCCGCAAAGGGAAGAAGCAATCTCGGATCCTAAATCTAGGGTGCCTTAGTGAGGGCCAAGGCATGATCAAAATCTAAGGCGAACCTGAGCATATAGTTTACCTCTATAATAGAGGATAAACCACCCAACTGTTGGACTTACAACTACCTGGAGGTGGCCTCCAATCTAACTCCTCCTACGATTTTAAATACATGTAGGCAAGTCTTATGCTTTTGCAAAATAGCTAAGCTGTTGTTTATTTAGAGAGAAGACTAAGTCCTTAAACACACTCCCTAAGAGACTAGATCATGAAGGGTATGAGTAATAACTTAATCTAATGCAAGTTTTTATTAAGTTTTATTTTGATTTTTGGATAATTTATTTAACATAGGCTACAGGATTCATATGCCTAATGCATCAGGAGTTGGTTATGGGCCAAAATTAGCAAGAAGGAGGTGTGTTTCCACCATGGCTCTCAAAGGTCAAGCCATATTCTCTAGCAAAGGTGGAAGCCCTCCATAAGCAAGAGTGAAGCAAGATGATTTTATGCATGATGTGAAACATACAACATCCAGCTAAGGGTTGCTAAATCTTTTATTATCTTAATTTATATCCTAACCTTTAAGTGAGGTTATGAGTTATTTAATTTTAGTTTTGAGTTGATTAATTAGATAGAAAATTTATTTTTTCCTAAGAGTCTAATCATCCAAGCCATTCATCAAACAATGAAGAAACTAGGGAAAATCATGACATCTTAATGCACAAGCTAAACAAACATCAAATAATTATATAAAGCTAGTGCAAAGGAATAAAAGGCCTTTATGGTCGAGCTCCACCGCACAAACTCAAAAAAGAAAAGTGGGTAACCGAGCTCTACCTTTATACAACCCAATTACAAATGAATAATTACAACTTAGAAGGAATTTATGTTATGGAAGTCTTCATTCTTCATTCTTCTTTCTTCATTTCTTTCTTTCTTTTCTTCACTTATTTCTTCCTTTTGGTTGGTTGGGATGTGGCTTTCTCCAAGGCTTCACATGGTGCATAAGACTAATCTTATGACCAATGTTCATCCTAATTCTCCCATAACATTCATTCCAAATCTTAATTACAAAATTACATGAAAATGAGAAAAGTAAATCTAACTAAAACTTGCAAAACAGAGATTAACTAAACATACCACACAACCCAAGCATGTATATGAATAATTTGGACTTAGCACCCCATACATGGGTAACTAAGTCCACCTATCCTAATTTGGATTATTCTTAGGGGTATAAGCAACCTGCATAGTTAAAGAATTTATATTTTTATTACAACCCCTTATGCATAATCCCTTGTAGAAGACATGATTAGGCTAAGATCGCCCTACCATTCAGTCTACGCACATACACCCTAACATACAGTCTAAAACATTGCATCATAAAATAAAATCAGGAATCAAACCCTGCATTTCCCTAACATAGAGCTAGAAATGGTGACTTAGCCTAATATGTGTGCCATTTAAGGCTTCTGTAGTATGTCTTAGCTAGACTTTAAGGTTAAAACTTTTTAAGTGTGAGAGAGATTCAACTTAGAGGGATGGTTTTATTTTAAGTGATTTAGTTGATTTATCAATTTTATTTGGTGATTTGATTTAGTTTGAATGAACCTACACTTAGTTACTAAGTGTTGTAATGAGAAGAAAAGAGAAGAGAATTCCTCTTTCATCCCTACCTTATGTAATTTCTAAGGTAAATTCATTAGTGATTTTTCTTTAGTGAATATTTTATTATGTGTTTTAATTATTCCTAAGTTTAGATTTACTCTAAATAAACATACTCAATAAGAAAGGCATCTTAGGATTAATTAAGGTGAATTACTATCACATAACACACAACCATTTATTTCTTTCCAACATGTATACCATGCATATGAATGATCCTAAGCATACATATACATGTAATGCAAACTTTAACACACTTTAATGATGAATGCTAAGAGATGTTGCTTAAGAAAATTTAAAGATTCAAGGATGCATGATTTTGTTAAGTAGAAGAGAAGGGCTCTTTTTATCCATTAATCAAATGCACATTTACATGTATAAAAGACAAAAGTGAGTATGACTCCATTATTTTCGTGTATAAGGGCTAGACTACTTAAAGCCTCAACCCAGGATGTCAGACTAATATACCACTTTTCTTAAATACATGTGCATGTACAAAGAAATAAATGAATGAAGAATCAAAAGATTTTGTATTTGATTTGGTTATGCAATTTATATGTGTAAATGTGAAGATCCTTCTTAATTCATAACATAGAAGTGTATAAGAATGGATTTAAGCAAGTGTTATGTTCTTTTCAAATGAACTATACACTTATCAAATCCTATCCAAATCCATGTTAAGAGAAGAGAAGGAAAATCACATGAAGCACATCTTATATTATAATCATATGCAAACTTATAAGTACTTATAAGTAGCATACCTTCATTTATAATCTTTGATTTGTAGGTTTTGAAAATAATTTTTGATTTAATAGTGATAATAGCCACTCATATTCTTACTTTATCCAAAACATGCAATTTGACATAAAGAAAACATTTCATTTAATTTGATTTTTCAAAAGGTATGAATGCATGATTTCATATGGCAAACAATCATTTAACATGCTTGGAAAAAAAAAGTGATGTAAGTATGTGATTTTATTCACTTTAATTAATTCCTAAAGATAATCTTATAAGATAAGATTATTCAAAGTGAACCAAAATTATTTTAAAGAGATTTTTTGTTTTAGTTTTGAATTTGATTTGAAGATGATTTGTGAGAAAGGGTTTGTTGGTCCTAACCCATTTCCCCCATGTGTGAATCAATTTAGTTTAATTTTGAACAATTGGATTGATTTTTTATGTTTTGTTTAGGTTAAAGTGTAAATTAAATCCATTAATTACCTCTTACCTACACCACTTTAACATAATTAACCTAACAATTATGAGCTAACATATGATATGAAACCACATGGAATTTAAACCAGCAATGCTCCTAAGAAAGAAAGGGGCCTAATGCAATTGGATTATAGTTATTGATTAATTAAGCTAAAGGGTTTAATTAAGTACTTTCATAACCCTTCCCACACATGTGACTTAATTTGATTTCCTTAAACTTTTCTCATACTTTTGAACACCTAAGGATCTACCCAAGATTAAGAGATTGATTAAGGTGATTAATTTTTTTTATTTTGTATTTGGTTAATTAAGCTATTTAATGGAGTGATTAAATCATTAATCAATTTGCAATTTAATTAAGTTTATCCAAATAAACAAACTTAGGAGAAAAGATTTGGAAAAGAAATCCTAATTCTATTCCCTAAGTCTATTCACTATTTCAAGGTGATTAATAAGCTTAATTAATGAATTTATCACCATTTAATAGGTTAATTAATTCATTTAATTGATTAAGGGAGTGATTAGAGATGACACAAGCAATTACCTAAATTAATCCAATAATAAATTCTAAGAAAATCATGGGAGGCAGATCATCCCACCATAACCTGGGAGTTTGAAATTAATATATAATTAAAGAGTAATTAGCCTAATTATATTTCCAATAAAACCTAAATTGAATGAAGGTTACTGTTCAAAATCAATTAAACTTAATTTTATATTATTCCCCTTTGAATTACCTCTAAAATGAATCGAGTTTGCATTTTTTGGATTTTTCTACCTTTAGTTATGAATGTATGAAGTTTATATGATTACAATGATGGAATTTCAATGGGATTACAATTCCCTTCACAAAGGATGAAGGAATTTTCAACTTAAGCTAGTTTTGAATCATACCTCATCGGAGGCTATCACTGGCACTTTCAACGGTGGAGGTAGCTTCGTCTGATGGAAACGAAGCCCTGTTGAAGGTTTTAAGCCTTGAGATGAAGTGGATCTTCCAATTGACCAAGCTCCCCTCTAATAGCTTGCGACTTTGGTCTAGGTCTACCTTCCCGTGGCTTGGATGCTTGGGATTTGCTTTGGCTGAGCTCAACTTAGTCCCTCGATGGTGCTTGCAAGAGCAATTGGAGTTTTATTGAGAATTGAGTAAAGTGGAAATCTCCCTCACCTCCCCTATTTTGGCTTTAAAGAAATCCAAGAGGGGAAGTTGGAATGATCTTAGAAATGCTTAGGGAAGCTTGTGGGTGCTTGCCTTTGATCCTCTGAGCTCAATCGAATGCAAGAGTCATGGTTTGAGTGAAAATGAGGGGGAGTATATCTCCCCCTACTTGGATCGGACGGTCGATGCTTGCCTTGAGGTTTTTCTTCAATTTCTTGGATTGAATGGGTTATTTAGGTTGTTAGGGACTCCATGTTGTTCAGTTTTGGCAACGAGTGGAATGGTGGAGGTGCACATGTGTTAAATGAGTGTGGGAGGTGATCCAAGTGGAGAAATTACATTGGGTAGGTTAGTTTTGGCCTGGGTTGGGTTTGGCTGACCCAAACCCATTGGGTCATGTGCACCACCTCCCTTGGTGTCCAAATGGTCCACTAGGAGGATGTCAAGTGGATATAAAGAAATTGACCAAATTCCAAGTGGATTTGGCCATAGGTTACCCTTTCACCTAGGGGTAAAATGGTCATTTGGATTTGATTTTAATTTAGGATGATTTGAAATGATTGAAAATGGGTTGTGCAATTTTCAATGATTTTGGAGTTTATTTGATATGATTTGGTTCATTTGACCAATTTAGGTCAAATGGGTCAACTTGGATCAAGTTGACCAATTGGTCATATTGAACCAAACCAATGGTTAGGTCAATTTCATATGACTATTTGAACTATTTTAGTATCATTAGTTTGGTTCAATTTGATTTATATTTGGTTTTGGTTCATTTGAGTTCACTTAGGTCAAATGGGTCAAGTTGACCAATTTGACCTATTTGACCCAATTAGGTTAGGTCATGAGTTGGATGGTTGCTCATTTGAAATGTATTGCAAGCTTTGGTTTCAATCAATTTTGGTTTGGTTTGATTTCAAGTTGATTTGACCTTTTAGGACAAGTTGGGTTCATGGTCAATTGGGCTAGGTTGGGTCAAGTTGGCCAATTAAGGCTTTGGTCAAGTTCAACAAGTGATTTAGAATAAATTTGGCCCATTGGTTGCAACCAATTTAGCTTAGATCAAGATTTGACATATTTTGACTTTTTAGGTCAACCTGAGTCAACTGAGTCATGGGCTAATTAGGTGTACTCAATTGATGGTTTGATCATGTTCAATCATTGATGATGGATTGGTTTAGATCAATGGTTTTAATCAATTTGGCCTATAGTGGATTTTGGCTAGTTTGGGTTTCATTTTGGTAAAGTGTTGACTTGGTCAATGGCTAGGTTTGACCCAATTTGGGTGATTGATCATCCCATAATGATTGTTGCTCATAATGTGGGGCTTAGGTGGGCTTAGTTCAATCCAATTTGGGTTGGATTAAAATTTAGCTCAAAAAGGTGCTTAGGTCACTTTGGGTTAAGTGAGCCTAAGTGGATCAATTGACTTGATCAAGGGTTGATTCAAGTGTGGTTGAACTCACATATGGACTTATGATTGAGATATAAATCCAATTGCAAGTGATTTGGAGTTAAATGGGTTTTGGTTCATTTGACAATTTCAGGTTAAAAGGGTGAACATGGGTTTGACTTGGGTTGGTTTGATTTTTGATTTGGTGATTGAAGTTTGTGTTTATATTTGGATTCATGATTGAAGGATTGATTGAATCATGAAGAAAATCTAAGGGTTTGGATTGATTTGGGTTTGATTTGGCTAAGTTCAAGAATTTGACTTGAAAGGGTATAGGTTGGATTTAGGTTAGATTTGGGCTTGGGTTTTGAATTTGGTTTGATTATTTGAATTTATATTTCATTTATATTTACAAAAATAAATGTATTATGAGAAAATCTTTTGAGTTTGAAGTCATTTGGATTTGGTTTGGCTAAGTCCATAAGATGAAATCATAAGGGCTTAGGGAAGGCTTTGGATTTGGAATTGAGTTTTGAATTTAGTTTTGGTTATTTAATTTATATTTCATCAATATTTGTAAATATAAATGAAAATATAAATGGGTTATGAGAAAATATTTTGAATTTGGAGTGATTTGGATTTGATTTGAGCTAAGTCCATAAGATCATGTCAAAAGGGCTTATGAAAGATTTTCGATTTGGAATTCATCATGGATTTCATCATTTGAACTGATTCATGATTTGAATTTTGGGATTGACTTGAATTTGAAAAAATTAATTAAGTTGAAATTGATTAAAATTTGATTTAAAATTGATTTGAGTTTGAAGTTGAAAGTAAGGATTTTGTTAAAGCTATAGGGTAGGCAAGTCATCCTAATACCCAAAGGCATAACCTATTTCCTATGGCTAACTCTTCTAAGTCTCTGGGGTTAGGTCAAATGTTCACCTAATTACTAAAAGTGTATTAAGACTAAGGAACTCTTAGCATCTAGAGGAGTCCTATGTCTAAGATGGAGAAGTTGAGAGCTCACTCCAAAAGTGAGGTCAACAGAGAGGTAGTAGGCTGCATCTTCATATATGTCGACCTTATTAAATGTAAATGGCTTGAGATCTCTTTGACATATTAGGTAGGCGATCCCACCTCTCATAAACTTCATACACTGATGTAGAGAGGATGGAACCATGTTATTTTCATGTATCCAAAGTCTCCCAAGTAAAGCATTGAAGGATCTATCTGATTCTATAATGTGAAACTTAACTTCAGTCTTCCAATCATCTATCTCCAAAGGCAACACTGTGGAACCTAGGCCTCTCGCCTTGTTCATTGAATCCTTTCAACATCATCCATTTTTTTTGGAGTTTGGCGATGTCAATCCTTAAGTAGGCAAAGGTTCTTAGACTCATAATGTTGACTGATGCACCTGGATCAACCAACACTCTGGATAGCCTGAATCTGCCCATATCCACTGTGATGTATAGGGGATGATTATGCTCAATCATCCCTAGAAGCAAGTCTTCACGCTGAATGTAACTCCTAAGATGTCCTTCGAATGGCATGCCTCCTCTTCAGTAGTGGCCAGCTAAGCTAAGAATATCTCAAGATCAAGTAGAGCCTTGATTAGATATTCCCTCATCTCTTTTGATAAGACAAGGGTGTCTTATATGCTTAGCTTAGCTAGAAACTTTCTAAGGTGAGCTTGGACATTGTAATCAACTTTAGCTTGATCCTCCACAAGCATATCCATAGGTGGAGCATCCTGTGGACGCTATCTGCTCACTGGAACTTATGACTTGCTTACCCTTATCATGAGGTGTTACCCTAAGAGGTAGAACTTTGTCACTGCGTAGGTTGACATCGGTGACTTCATGTGATGGGTTGGTGGAAAGTTCTACCTGCTCATAAGGTATACCTACAGCTCCTCCTACGGGACCCTCAGAGTTAGATCACTCCAAGTCAACCTCAATGGGTGAACTCGATTGATTCAAAAAAGGAAAGTCTGATTCTGAATCATAAGAGAAAGAATCTAAATTATTTATACTATTATTATTATCTAAACTTGGAGAATTCAATTGAAATGAGATCATCAAGATTATCAAAGTAGAGAAGATATAAGGGGAATATGCTTTCTTTATTGATTTCTTTCTGGTAGAGGTACATGATAAAATCAAGTAAAGTAAGTAGAGCGAGGGGTTTTTTGCCCTCATCCGAAGATACAATATTTCTACTAGTAGAGGAAGAGCTGGATGAAGTGGTAGTAGCTACAATGGTGGAAGGAATGCTGGACTGGGATGGTGGTTGCACTCTCAGCTATCTCATGCAAGTGTGGATTGATGCTCGTGAGCTCCCACCTCCCAAGTTTTGGCATTGCAAACCTTCTTAATGTTGAGGTTTGAGCCTGTGCAAAGAAAGTTTCTTAATCTTTGAGATATCTTTTTAAAGGTTCAGATAAGGAGATATTTCAACCTTCTTTTATCTTAAGAGGATCACATGTATCCCCAAAGATTACTCTAATACAATTAAATGGTTATTCTAACAAGTGATCCTTAGGGATAATTATGGCACTGGACTTGTAGTTGTGCTCAAGCTAGTCCTTGAAAGTGATGCAATCTTCTAAGACATGGCCTAACATGCAATGGTAGGGGTAAAAGTTAGGATCATCATTCTTGCCCATTTCCTCTAGCTTCTTAGGCTATGGACTGAAAGCCAAGTTTCTTTAAGAGATTCTTAAATATTTTCCTAACTACCTCCCTCTTCAATGAATATGGCTTATTCAATCTATCAGTAAGAGTATGTGGATAGAAACCACCTGGTGGTGGGTATGAATACTGTTGGTTTTCATACTATCTGGCTTCTCCCCCTGTCTACTAACATGAATGTCCCTAGCCTCTTCTAAAATACTTTCTATAGCTTGGGCAATGAGTCTTAAAAGGTAACTCTGACTTTCTCTCGCCACCTTGTTGATTCATTTTTTAAATATTTTGATTGTGAAGCCCTTGAGCATGAAAGCAACCGAGCCATGCATAATTTTGAGAATAATTTCAATGTCATGCTATTTGGACAGCTCTGGTTAACATTTTATACTCAGGTTATGCCACCTGAGAATATAATCAACAAGAGACTCATTGAGATTTTGTTTGGCTACACCGAGGTTGCCCATAGTTACCCTTTGCTGAGCTCCAAGAAATCTCTTGACAAAGAGCTTTAACTCGAAAATCTTCAACAACTTTTGTTGACACCAATCAATGCAACTCCTGACAAACTACTAATGAACAAGCAAAAGAGAAATGTGTCACTGCTACCGACATTGCAACAACCGACTTTGAAATATTCCATATGTTGTCACGGTTCCAACCATCAAAACCTTTAAAGGAAGGTGGCACAAACCCTTTGGGGTATTGGACTACATCGAATTCCTCCAAGTAAGGTCTAACCTTTGGAATGGATGAGCTACCAGGCTTGTGCCAATGCTTCCCTCACTTATTACTCCACCATCTACTTAATGTCTTTTTCTTGCACAGAGGTACTATCCATGACCTTCCTATGCAGACTACCACTATCCTGATCTATAGGTGAGATACTCTTGGGAGGTTCCAAGACATGCAAAAGCTCAGGCCGCTCAGCCTCCATAGAGCTAGGATGTGGTGTTGGAGTTTGGCTCTGAAGTGCTAGAACTGTAGCTAACAAATCTTCAACCCTCCTTTCCATTATGTTGATATGCTCATCCTTCTTCTTGAGCTACTGAAGGAGGTGCTAGGTCGAGTAAGAAGTGCCTCCTTCCTCAATCATGACACCTTCCTGACTCTGATGGTCGCTATGGAGGGATACCTGGGTATTGATCATATAGATTTCTGCTGAATCCACTAATAGATCATCCTCATTGGGGTCGAAGGATACCCTATCCTCTTCTTAATCTAAAAGATCACTCCCAAGAAGATATTTCTTCTCGGCAAAGTAGGCTTCTAGGACATCAGTGAATGATCACTCTATGATGCATAAACACCCGATGACCAGTGACTATGCTCATATGACTCTATACACTGAATAATTCCTACTGATGGGATGCTATCGCTAGGAGGATCAACGACCATGGGGAATGCACTGTATCCCCTCTTCTTTTGCTACTACTGATGGTTATGGTGGTGGCACGACCATGACACTTTTAGGATGCCAATCCCTCTTTACCACAGCTGAGGTGGGAGGTTGAATGGGAGAGCTCGACCTCACCTCAGTTGGTGAGATAGATGGAGTGGGATCCTTGGGCCATAGTAGAATCCCCAATGGGGATGTCCTCTCCCCGTATGTAGACTTCTAGACTTTAGTAGGAACTGTGGAAGGATGAACTTGGATGGGTGATGGTGGATGAGGAATGGAGCGGTGTGACTATGGATTAGGAGTGTAGTGGTGTGGCTGTGGAGACACCGACTACCCTCCTATAGAAACCATCCTCCTATAGCTGGTGGTGCTTGTCAATATTATATTGTTTGTGTGATCGACACGGGTAGCCCATCGATAAGGAAAATTAACAAGGGCAGAGGTCGGCGATTTCCTGACATACCTCCTCCTCTCCTTCTTGCCCGTTTGGGCTGATACTTGAGCCTCGGTAACTCTTTCCCTATGGATTGATCACTGACGGTCTTGGGAATCAAGGACCACAAATTAAATAATGTGTCAGACTCTGAGTGTTCATAGGCTCTACCAACCTAGCAAATAATTGTCCTAAGCTGGCATAGGGCTTCCTCCGCTCCCTAGTTAGTACCTCAAAGTGGTGATGGAGGTGATGCAGTAATCCTCCTCTCCATCCCAGGTCGAGAGTGGAACCTCACCACTTAAGAGTGGAGAGGTCTTATGGGAGAACCATCCTCGATGGGAGGTAGCATCATCTCCGCTACTGCTCATGGAGCATGACCTTCTATTCTTGTCTGCTGGTGAGCAAGCAAGAAGAGAACCTACCTCAAAGTAAGGGAAACTATCTCAAAGCCAATAGCCTTCTCTTTAAAGTGGGGAAACCAATGGAGGCTAGTTTTCACAATAGTAGGGACAACAGCATTGCACGGGAACCACGACACTACTAGAGTAAGGGGAGGAATTGATGCTACTACAGGGACCTCGATAGTCTTCTCTTTAGAGAGAAAACAGACTCAGATGTCAAAGTGAAGGAGTTGCTTTTGTCCAACCACCCCCTCCCTACTAATGGTGGTGAAGGATGGCCCCTCACAAGTGATTCTAACGGCCTCAAAACCATGGAAAACTAAATCATTTGGGTGGTGGTTGTGGCATGTATGGCCTGATCTAAGGAAGATCCACACCCGATAGAAAATAGAAGATGAACTTGTCGGAAGCCATAGTAACTAAATTGGAAACGGAGAAAGATCTGACTTTGATACCTCTGCATTTGTTAAAACATAGCTAAGTCAGACCCTTATTTTGATATTTGTATTCAAGTATTAAGTTCTGATATCAATTTGGAATTTGAACCCACACTTAACAAATTTAGGTGTGTTAAGTGGGGTTCATTGAAGAGATTTTAGAATATGAGGAGAGACTTTGCCAATAGAATTTTATTTTAATTTGGAACCCATATCCAACAAATTTGGGTATGTTGGATGGCATTCGTTCATTTGAAGAGACTTTGGAGATATATTTGTTATATGATTTGTTTGAAATTTGAATTGAAAAACCTTTATTTAGCAAATTTGGGTATGTTAAAAGGTTTCAATTATAATTTGGAAATTTTGTGAAAATATTTTGGTTTGTGATGATTTTTGTCATGTGTTTGATTTGTTTGATTTAATTTTGATTTGAAAAAGGGATCTTTACTTAACAAATTTAGGTATGCTAAGTAAAGTCCAAATATGTTAGATATGTTTGTTTTTTATTGATATATGTTGATTTGATATGATTTAGGGAACTCTCATTTAATAAATTTAAGTATATTAAATGGAGTTTAATATGTGTGTGTGTGAATGTGTGTGTGTGTGTGTGTGTGTGTGTTTGATATTCGTTGATTTGATTCCTCTTTTAAAAAGGAAAGGAACTCTTATTTGACAAATATGGTATGTCAAATAAATCTCAAATATACGTCTTCATATTTTGATGTTTGGAAGTGAGCTCCATGTTTAGCAAATTTAGGAATGTTAAATGGAGCACACTGAAATATTTGTTTGTTTGTTGATATGTGGGTTTTGTTTTGATTTTTGAAGATTGAAACAAATATGGGTATGCTAAATGGAATTCAAAAATGTGTGTTGGATATTTTCTTTTAATTTGATCTTTTTAAAAGTGAATTCTCATTTAACAAATATGGGTATGTTAAATGGAATTCAATTATGCTTTGTGTATCTTGAATTTATTTTAGTTTTGAAAAAGGGAATTTTCACTTAATAAATTTTGGTATATTAAGTGAAGTTCATGTTTTGACTTTATTTTAAAAAGGGGAACTCCCATCAGAACATGAATTTGTTAAATGGAGTTCAATTATATCTTGATTTTAGTTCCAAAAAGAAACTCTCATTTAACAAATATGTTTATGTTAAATAGAGTTCATTGTTTGATTTTATTTTGAAAGTGTGCTTTTGAAAAATTTATTTTGAGGAAGGATTTTAATGATGTATATTTGTTGAAAAAGGGTCCTCATTTAACAAATTTAAGTATGTTAAATGAGGTTTGGTTATTTTTATTATTTGAAAAGAGATTTGAAAATTTTATATTTTGCAAACTTTATGTTTATGTGAAGTGCATGATTTTATTTAGAGAAAGGAATTTTGGAAAATTTTGCAAAAGACTTTACTTAATTAGTTTGAATATTATTGAAATTTTCTTAAATATGGGATGAACCTTACCTCACCAAGCTAGTGGTAAGGAGGTTCTAATTTTAGTCATCTCCTTTCATTAAATGATTTATTTTTATCTATTGAGGACCCAATAAGGGTTTCAAGACCTACATGGAGTGAGGTCCTAAAGCCTAAAGCATGTTGGCTAGCTTTGCTTAAGGATGAAATGAGCTAAGTGCCAAAAGAAAGAAAGATTGTCTTGAGCTTATATAAATAAGTCCACTATCGATGCTTGGAGATAATAATTATCTACTAAAAATGGAGAAAGGAACTTTCTCATGAGTCAAAAGAATCATGGATGTTTACTTTTAGAGGTGGAGAACACCACCATATATCATAGGGTACTTATTAATTGATTGGGTATAACATTAATGTATGATGTACTATCTTGAAAGATAAGACATCACCCTTCAATGGACCTAATCACCTAATAAGGACTCTTAAAGCATGATGGGTCTTCGAATGTACTAGATATTTTTCTCCTACTTTACATGGATGAATAAAGCAAGATTTATATTAAATCATGTTCTAAAGTTACATATGGGGGCAATCCCCCATAGTTAATTATATTCCAAGGAAAGTGAATTCCTTAGGAATACTCTCGATTAAAGTAGACAATTATTGTCTCCAAAGATTTTAAGGATAGACTATCAATAAATTGGATATATTGAAAAATAAAATGGGAAAGATTAAATGGAGAGACTTATTTTGGAATCCAAAGGAGATGAGTATGAATACTTATGATACAAGAAAACCTAGTGAGCATTCCAATCTACCCTATAATTGGGCTTTATATTGTTGAAATTGAAGAGACTTATTTGTTAGAGTTGAATTTTCATTAGATTGCTTAGACTTATAATCCATCAACCTAAGATCATAAAAAAGCCTAAGAGGTGAGGATTTATGCTTGTAGCCCGAAGTAAACAGCTTCCTCAGATCCTAAATCTATGGAGCTTTAGGAAGAGCTAAAGCATGATCAGAAGAGGTTATGCTTTAGAAGTATTAGGAAGACTTTCCCACCTTATAGTTTAAACCAAATCCTTGCTTCCTTCTTTCAAGTCAAATCTTAAATTCAAGTCATTCCAAATTCAAATCAATTTAAAATTCAAATCAATTTCAAATTCAAATCAATTTCAAATTCAAATCAATTCTAAATTCAAATCAATTCTAAATTCAAATCAATTCAAATTCAAATCTAAATCTAACCTAAAATCCAACTTATGTTCTTTCAAGTCAAATCCAAATCATTCCAAACTCAAAATATTTTCTCATAACCCATATATATTATATATTCACAAATATAAATGAAATATAAATTCAAATAACCAAAACTAAACCCAAAGTTAAACCAAAATCCAACTTATGCTCTTTCAAGTCAAATTCTTGAACTTGGCCAAATCATTCTCAAATCAATCCAAACCTTTGAATTTTCTCTTCAAACAATCACTCCCTTAATCGCATACACAAATATAAACATAAACTACAATCACTAAACCAAAATCAAACTAACCCAAGCCAAACCCATGTTCACCCTTTTGACTTGAAATTGTCAAATGAACCAAAACTTATTTGACTCCAAATCACTTGCAATTGGATTTTTATTTTCATTATAAGTCCATATGTGAGTTCAACCAAACTCAAATCAAGCCTTGATCAAGCCAACTAACCCATTTAGGCTCACTTAACCAAAAGTGACCTAAAGGATCTTTTTGAGCCAAATTCTAATCCAACCCAAATTGGATTGAACCCATCTAAGCCTCACATTGTGAGTAAACAATCATCCTAGGATGATCAATCACTCAAATTGGGTCAAACCAAGTCAAACCTAGCCTTTGACCAAGTCAACACTTAGCCCAAATGAAACTTAAACAAGCCAAAATTTACTATAAGCCAAATTGATTAAAATTATTGATCTAAACCAATCCATAATCAATAATTGAACATGATCAAACCATCAATTGAGCCAAACCAAGCAATTGGTCACTTGACCTAAGTTGACCCAAATTGACCTAAAAAGTCAAAATGGGTCAAATCTTGATCTAAGCCAAATTGATTGCAACTAATGGATCAAATTCATTCCAAATCACTTGTTGAACTTGACCAAAGCTTCAATTAACCAATTAGACTAACCTAGCCCAATTGACCATGAACCCAACTTGACCTAAAAGGTCAAATCAACTTGAAATCAAACCAAATCAAAATTAATTGAAACCAAATCTTGCAATACATTTAAAATCATCAACTAAGCCTAAGCCAACCCATGACTTAATTAGGGTCAAATAATCAACTTGGTCAACTTGACCCATTTGACCTAAATGAACTCAAATGAATCAAAACTAAATCTTAACCAAATTGAACCAAACCAATGACACCCATATGATCTGAATGATCATTTGAACTTGACCTAACTCATGGTTTGACCCAATTTGACCAATTGGTCAACCTAACCCAATTTGACCCAACTTGACCTAAATGGATCAATTCAAACCAAATGAACTCCAAATCACTTGAAATTTGGCCAACCTATTTTGAATCATCGAAATCTACCCAAATCAAAATAATGGCCAAATGACCATTTTTACCTTAGGTCAAAGGGTATCCTATGGCCAAATTCACTTGAATTTGGCCAATTCTTTCTCAAGGCCACTTAGCATCCTTCTAGTGGTCCACTTGGACACCAAGGAGGGTGGTGAACATGACCCAATGAGCTTGGGTCAGCCATGACCCAACCCAAGGCCAAATTGACCCCTATAATGGGAATTGAGCACTTGGATCACCAAATGCACTCACCTAGCACATGGGCATTCACTCTCCTCCACTCATCTGCCTAAAATGACTCACATGAGATGTTTGGCAGCCCAAACCATGAACCAAATCTCAGCCCATTGATCAAAAATGGAATTTCAACCCCACCGTCCAATCCAAGGAGGGGGAGATATACTCCCCCTCATTCCCACTCAAAACACAACAATTCACTTCCACATAGCTAAGGAGATCAAATCAAGATCTCTTTTAACAGGGCTTCATCTCTACTAGACAAAGCTACCTCCATCATTAGAAGCACGATAGCCTCCTGAGGTAATTGCTCAAAACTATAGCTATAGAAAAATAGCTTGGTCTTATTTGAAGAAAAGTGTCATCCCTTGAGATCTTGACCATTGGATGTGCATCCCCCCTCCTTCCAAAGGTGTGGGATCATTTTGATCCCAATCTGAGCTTAGGTGAGCTCAAATTGAATGGGGAAAGATGAACTGTTGCCTCATCGCCATAAAAGAAAGAATCACCCATCCGTCCATGATTGGAACAAATGGTGATTTGATCCACATCTGATTTAAACCTCAATCGCAGGATTAATCTTGGCCATCTTATCTGACATCGAGAAGCTGCCACGCCAACTACGAATGTGATAACTTAAATAACATTCCATCATGCCACATGGAAAGCGTGCCATCGCATGTCACCGCCATGTCGACAAGATTAGTTAATTAGCTTAATTAATTTATTTTAATGAAACTTCTAAAATTCATAACTAATTATAGAAAATCCAAAAAATACAAACTCAAGTTCATTTTAAAGATAATTCATAGAGGAATAATAGAAAATTAAAATTAATTAATTTTGAATAGTGATTTTAACTCTTTTTTAAGTTTTATTGGAAATGTAATTAGGCTAATTACTCATTAATTACTTTAGCAATTAATTCCAAACTTTCTATGGTTGATTAGTGGGATGATCTCTACCTCCCATGATTTTCTTGGAATTTATTATTGGAGTAATTAGGAATTGCTTGATTCACCCCTAATCACTTTCTTAATTAATTAAATGATTAATTGACCTATTAAACAATGTTAAATTCATTAATTAAGCTTACTAATCTTTATGAAATAGTGAATGGACTAAGGGAATGAGATTAGGACTTCTTTTCTAATATTTTCCCCTAAGTTTATTTCCTTTGGATAAACACTTAATTAATTTGCAAATTAATTAATGACTTAATCACTTCATTAATTAGATTAATTAATTAAATTCAAAAAAAAATCAAATCATTCTAGAACTTAATCACTTAATCTTGGGTAGATTCTTAGGTGTTCAATAACCTAAGAGGCCTCAAAAAAATTATAATCAAACTACATGTGTCGGATGGTTATGAAAGTACTTAATTAAATCCTTTAGCTTAATTAATTATGACCCAATTGCATTAGGCCCCTTTATTTCTTAGGTGCATTTTCTGATTTAAATTTCATGTGGTTGCATATCATATGTTGGCTCACAATTACTTGAATAATTATGTTAAAGTGGTATAAGTAAGGCATAATTAGTATACTTAATTCGTATCTTAACCTAAACAAAACATAAAATCAACCTAATATTCTAAAAATAAACTAAACAAATTCACACATGGGGGAAATGGATTAGGACCAGTAAACCCTTTTCATATTTCCTAAGTCAAATCAAATCCAAAATAAAAAAATATCTTTAAAGAATTTTGATTCATTTTAAATAATCTTGTTTTATATGATTGTCCTTAGGAAGTAATTAGGGTGAATGAGGTCATGTGCTTACATCCCTTTATTTCTTTCCAAGCATGTTAAATATTGTTTGCCATATGAAATCATGCATTCATTTCTTTTGAAAAATCAATTAAATAAAATGTTTCCTTTTATGTCAAATTGCATGTTTTGGCTAAAGTTAAGAATATGAATGGCTATTATCACTAGTAAACCAAAAATTATTTTCTAAACCTATAAATCAAAGATTATGAATGAAGTGATGCTACTTATAAGTACTTATAAGCTTGCATGTGATTATAGCATAAGATGTGCACTATGTTATTTTCTTTTCTTCTCTTAACATGGATTTGAATAGGATTTGCAAAGTATATAGTTCATTTGAAAACAACACAACACTTGCTTAAATCTATTCATATGCATTTATATGTTATAACATAAGAAGGATCTTCACATTTACATATGTAAATTATACAACTAAATCAAATACAATCTTTTGCATGATTCTTCATCCATTTATTTCTTTTTGTACATTCACATGTATTTAAGAAAAGTGGTATATTAGTCTGGACATCTTGGGGCTGCGAGTCTTTAAGTAGCCCTAAGTAGGTCTTATATCTTATGCCCCTGGTGTAGAAAATAATGGTGTCATACTCACTTATATCTTCTATACATGTGGATGTGCATTTGATTAATGAATGAGAAATTCCTCTTTTCTACATAATAAAGACATGCATTTATGGAATGTCCAAATTTTCAAACCATATCTCTTTGCATCCATCATCAAGGTGTGCTAAGATTTGTATTGCATGTATAACTATGCTTAGGATTATTCATATGCATAGTATACATGGTAGAAAGAAATGAATGGGTGTGTGTTATGTGATAGTAATTCACCTTAACTAATTCTAAGAAGTCTCTCTTATTGAATAAGACTATTTAGAGAAAATCTAATTAACAAAAATACATAATAAAACATTCACAAAAGGAAATTCATTCATAAATCTACCTTAGAAATGCTTTAAGGTAGGGATGAAGGAGAGTTCTCCTCTCTTTTTCTTCTCTTTAGAATATTTAGTTGCTAAGTGTAGGTTCATTTAAACGAAATCAAATCACCAACTAAAATTGACAAATCAACTAAATCATTTAAACCAAAACCACCATCAAAATTGAATCTTTCACACTTAGAAATTTCCAACCCTAAAGCCTAGCTAAGACATGCCACACAAGCCTTAAATGGCACACACATTAGGCTAAGTCACCATTTCTAACTCTATGTTAGGGCGATGCATGATTTAATGCCTATTTTTTGTGATGTAATATTTTTAGACTGGATGTTAGGATTTATGTGCATAGACTGAATGATAGGATGATCTTAGCCTAATCATGTCTTCTACAGGGGATTGTGCTTAACGGGCACTATAATAAAAATATAAATGCTTTTATTGTGCAAGTTGCTTATACCCCTAAGCATAATCCAAACTAGGATAGGTTGGGTTAGTTTCCCATGTGTGGGGTGCTAAGTCCAAATTATTCATATAACTATTTGGGTTGAGTGGTATGTTTAGCTAACCTTTATTTTGCAGGTTTAGTTAGATTTACTTTTACCATTTTGATGTAAATTTGACAATTAAGATTTGGAATGAATGTTATGGGGATTAGGATGAACCTTGGTCATAAGACCAAGTCTTATTACCATGTGATGTCCTTGGAACAACCATATTCCAATCAATCCAAAAGGAAGAAAGAAAAGAAGCAAATCAAACTGAAGAGTGAAGAATGAAGGATGAAGACCTCCATAACATGAATTCCTTTTAATTGTAATTATTCATTTCTAATCCGGGTTATAAGGGTAGAGCTCGGCTACCCATTTTCTTTCTTTGAGGTGGAGCGACCACATCTACCTCTTATTCTTTGTGCTAATTTTATAAATTGATTGATATTTTATTTATGATTATGCAATTAAGATGGCATGATTTTCTTAGTTTCTTCATTGCTTGATGAATGGTTGGATGCGATTAGGCTCTTAGAGAAAAAAATTTTATATCCAATTAATTAACTCAAAATTAAATTATGCAACTCATAACCTCACCTAAAACCTAAAACATAAATCAAGATAATAAAAGATTTAGCAACCCCTTAGCTGGATGTTGTATGTCTCACATCATGCATAAATCATATTGCTTCACTCTTGTTAATGGATGGCTTCCATCTTTACCAAAGAAAATGGTGTGACCTTTGAGATTCATGGTGGAAACACACCTCCTTTTTGATTTTAGCCCATAACCAATTTTCTCATGCATTATGCATATGATATCCCATAGCCTGTGTCAAATAACAATGTCCCAAAATTGAAACAAAACTTAATAAAATTTGCATTATATTAGGTCAATGTTCATGCCCTTCATGATCTAGTCTCTCAGGGAGTGTGTATAAGGACTTAGTCTCCTTTCTAATATAGAAAATAGCCTAGCTATCTTACAAAGCATAACACTTGCCTACATATATTTAAAATCGTAGGAGGAGTTAGTTGGCGGCCACCTTCAGGCGATTGTAAGTCCAACAGTTGGGTGGTTTATTCTCTCTTATGGAGGTAAACCATATGCCCATTTTTGCCTTAGATTTAGTTCGTGTTTTGTCCCTCGCCAAAGCTCTCTAAATTTAGGATCTGAGGTTGTCATTCTCCTTTGCGGACAACAAGCATAAATCCTCACCTCTTAGGCATTTTCACAATCTTATATTATGTCTTAGCAATCTAATAAATTTCAACTCAAACATATAATTCTTCTCAATTTCAAAAATATAAAGCCCAACCATAAGATAGTTTGGGATGCTCACTATGTTTCCTAGTATCATGAGCATCCCCTTCTCATCTCCCTTTGGTTTTGATAATAATTTTTTTTTGCTCAAATCCCACTTGATTTTCTAAAAATAATTAATTAATTGATAGTCCTATCTTTGAAATCTTTGGAGACAATGATCATTTACCGTAATCGAGAGTATTCCTAAGGAATCTCATTCTTAAGATGTAATTAACAATGGGGGCTTGCCTCTATAGGGAACTTAACGAACTCGACTTAAAATAAACCCTATTTTACTTTTTTATGTAAAGTTGAGGAAAGATCTTTGGTACATTAGAAGATCCCTTATCCTTAAGAGTCTTATTAAGTGATTAGGTCCATTGTATGATGGTGACTTCTATCTCTTGATATAGTACATCATTTCTCGATGTCATACTCGATCACCATAATGACTACATCTGCGGATCTACGTTGTGTCCAACTCAACCTCCACTAATCTCACAAAATAAAATACCACGGTATCTTTCTAGTGACTCCGCTGGGGATGGTTCCTCTCTCCATCTTTGGTAAATGATCATTATCTCTAAGTATCAATAGTGGATTTGAATTTTATACGAGTCTGAGACTATCATTCTTTTCCGTTGGCACTTAGCTTATTTCATTCTTAAGCTAAGCTAGCCAACATCCTTTAGGTTTTAGGACCTCACACCATGTAGGTCTTAAAACGCCTACCCCAATAGGTAAAAATAAATTTAATAAGAAGAAATGACTAGACCATTTTCTTACCATCTCTAAGGTAAGGTAAAGTTCATTCCAAAAATAAAGAGAAATAAATCCTTTATAAAAATATCACTTTTCAAAAATCACTTTTCCAAAAAATTCACATAATAAAATGCTTGCACAAAAATTTTCACAGAACACATATAACTCAACCTCATCTAACAATCATTAAAGATTGTCACATGTAGGATCTTTTCAAAACCAAAATCAAAAAGAAAAATCATCTTTCAAAAAGCACATATTTGAAAATGAACATCTTCATTCAACATACCCAAATTCATTTCGTAAAAATTGAAATTCCATTCAATATATCTCAAATATGTTGAAATTGGAGTTTCTCCTTTTTCAAAAAGCACATACTTGAAAATGAACACCCTTATTCAATATACCCAAATTTATTGAATGAAAGTTTCATTTCTAAAATCAAAATCATCTTTCAAAAAGCACATATTTGAAAATGACACCCTCATTCAATATAACCAAATTTATTGAACGAAGATCTCATTCAATATCCCATGTATATTAGAGTGGGAGTTACTTTCTTTCAAGAAGCACTAATTTCAAAATAAGCATCTTCATTCAATATGTCCAAGTGTTGAATAGAGGCTTCATTTCCAAATAAAATCACACCATTCGAAACTCCATTCAACACATTCCACATGTGTTAAGTTCAAATTTTCTTCTTCAAAAAGCAATAATCACACTCAGAAATTTCATCTTTGAAAAATAAAATATCATTGACTTCCATTCTACATACCTAAATTTGTTAAATGGAAATCTCCATTGTAAAAGTCATGTAAATCAAAATATATTGAAATTCCATTTGACATACCCAAATTTGTTAAATAAAAGTTTCATTTTTCAAAAAAAATTTGAAAATAAATTGGATTCTATTTAACACACCATATTGGTTAAATAGAAATCCCCTTTTCAAAAAATAAATTTGTACTTTATTTAGCATACACAAATTTACTAAGTAAAGATCCCACTTTCAAAATCAAAATACAAAATCAAACACATTTGGACTTTATTTAGCATACACAAATTTGCTAAGTAAAGATCCCATTTTTAAAACCCAAATAAAAATCAATCACACTTGGGCTTTATCTAGCATACACAAATTTGCTAAGTAAAGATCCCATTTTAAAATTCACACATGATACACATCATGAGAAAACAAGCAAAAGAAGAAACTTTTTTTCAAACATCTCATCTAGCATACCCAGATTTTCTAAATGAGTAAATCCCAACATCAAATCTAAAACAAAATCAATTGACCCTCTATTTAACATACCCAAATTTAATAAATAAAGGGTCTCCAAACATGAAATCAACTCAAATATGAACCAATGGAAGCATCAAAAGTCTCTCCAAAATATTCGAACCCATTTCAACATACACAAATTTGTTAAAAGTGGGTTCTAAACTCAAATAAACTCAAAATCTCTCCTTCAAAAATCTCTTCTAAATTCAATGAGCCCCACTTAACATTCAAACTGTTGAGTGTGGGTTCAAACTCTAAATCAAATTTCAAAATATTGTCACAACACTAAGGCAAAAAATCTGATTTGAGTTTGTTTTCAAAAATTATAGAAATTTCATTCTTTTCTCAAGTTGATACAAATGGATGCCCAAAAGTATGTGTTCACTTTTTCGCTTGGGATGGATTTGGCCTTGGATCGGGCCAGCCTCCCCCAAATTGATTTTGCCCATCTGATACACTTTGGCCGAGGATTCAAGGGGTCGATCAGGGGCAACACTCACTTGCAAGAATATGGTGGTCAAACCAATCATCCATGCAGATGCCCTGATTGAGTTTCCTCACAAGAGGAAGGCGAGAAGTTCTCATAAGTTGTATAGTTTTAATGCCCGGCTTGTTCAGCTTTAGCAAAGTACCCACTCAGGGCTTTCCAAGGGGAAGGCTACCCTATCTTGGGATAGTCTCCCATCGCTCCACCGAGCTAGACCTAGTGCACAATAAGAGCAAGATCAACAGAATCATGCATTTGGAGATGGAGACATTGTCTCACACTGTAGTAGAGGAGCCACCCAGAGTAGTCTCCCCTTTGCCCATTGTTGACCTCATTTTTGGAATGAGTTCTCAACCCCTCCATCTTAGACATAGGACTCCTCTTAGACTTTAAGAGATCTAGAAGACATCTAGTGATTAGGTGGGCACTCAACCTAACCTAGAGACTTAGAGTTACCATAGTGTCATGCCTAGGGTGTTAAGAAACTTGCACCCTATAACTTGGACCACTTTACTTACTTCCTTCCTTCAAGTCAAACTCTAAATCAAATCAACATCAAACCTAAATCAATTTTAGCCTAATTGATTTTCCCCAAAACTCAAATTAATGCCATATGATTGAAACCCATGATTTAAACACATGATTAAAGTCCATGATTGAAATCCATAATAAATTCCAAGTTGAAATTCCAAATTCCAAATCTTGCCTAAGTCCTTTGATTTCCCTTAAGGACTTAGCCAAAATCATCTTCAAATCAATTCAAATTCATAATATTTTCTCATAAATAATTTATATTCTCATTTATATTCACATGTATAAAAAATATAAATTCAAATCAATCAAATCAAAATTCAAATTTCTAATTTCTAATTCAAAATCTTTCTTAAGTCCTTAATTTTTCTCTTAAGGACTTTGCCTAGATCATCTTCAAATAAATTCAAATTCATAAAATTTTCTCACAACTCATTTATATTCTCATTTATATTCACATATATAAATGAAATATAAATTTAAATCAATCAAATCAAAATCCAAAAATTCAAATTCCTAATTCAAAATCTTTCCTAAGTCCTTAATATTCCTCTTAAGGACTTAGCCTAGATCATCTTCAAATCAATTCAAATTCATAAAATTTTCTCACAACTCAGTTATATTCTCATTTATATTCACATGTATAAATGAAATATAAATTCAAATCAATTAAATCAAAATCCAAAATTCAAATTCCTAATTAATCTTTCCTAAGTCCTTTTCCTTAAAGACTTAGCCTAAATCATCTTCAAATCAATTCAAATTCATAAAATTCTCTCACAAATAATTTATATTCTCATTTATATTCACATATATAAATGAAATATAAATTCAAATCAATCAAACTAAATTCAAAATTCAAGATCAATTCACAAATCTTTCCTAAGCCACCTTGATTTTCTCTTAAGGACTTAGCCTAGATCATGATCAAATCACTCCAAATTCATGAAATTTTCGCATGACTCATTTATATTCAAATATATAAATGAAATATAAATTCAAACAATCAAAACCAATTCCAAAAATCAAATTCAAATTCAATCAAAATCTAACCTAAGCCTTTCAAGTCAAAATCTTGAACTTAGTTAAACCAACTTCAAATAAAGCCAAACTCTTGATTTTTCTTCATGATTCAATCAATCTTACAATCATGAATCAAAATATAAATACAAACTTCAATGACTTAACCAAAACTCAATTCAAAAATCAAGCCAAAATCCATTTCATGTTCACCCTTTGAACTTGAAATTGTCAAATGAATCAAAACCCATTTGACTTCAAACAACTTGCAAATGGATTTATATTTCCATCATAAGTCCATATGTAAGTTCAATCAAGCTTTGACCAAGCCATTTGACCCACTTAGGTTCACTTGACCCAAAGTGACCTAAAGTACCCTTATGAGCCAAATTCTAATCATAACCAAATTGGATTGAACTAAGCCCACATATGGCTCTCATCATGATCAACAATCATCATGAGATGATCAATCACTCAAATTGGGTCAAACCAAGTCAAACTTAAGGGTTGACCAAGTCAACACATAGCCAAAATGAAATCTAACATAGCCAAAATCCACCATAGGCTAAATTGATTGAAACCATTGATCTAAGTTCATTCATGACCAATGTTTGAACTTGACCAAGTCAACATTTGAGCCTAACCTAGCCCAATTGGCCACTCGAACCAACTTGACCCAACTTGACCTAAAAAGTCAAAATGTGTCAAAACTTGATCTAAGCCAAATTGATTGAAACCAATGGGTAATGTTCATTCTAAATCACTTGTTGAACTTGACCAAAGCCTCAATTGGCCAACTAGACCTAACCTAGCCCAATTGACCTTGAACCCAACTTGACCTAAAGGGTCATGAGCCAAACTCAAACTTAACCAAAATTGATTGGAAACAAAGATACCAATCCACTTCATATAACCAAACCTAAACCTACCCATTACCTAGCTCAAATAGGTCAAATGGTTCAATTTGATCAACTCGACTCATTTGACCTAAATGAATTCATATGAATCAAACTCAAACTAAACCAAATTGAACCAAACCAAAGCCACCAAACATTTCAAATGGTCATATGAACTTGACCCAACCCTTGGTTTGACCCAATTTGACCATTTGGTCAACTTGACCCAAGTTGACCCATTTTGACCTAAATGGGTCAACATGAGCCAAACCATACCAAATGAACTCCAAATCCAATGAAACTTGGTCAAGCCTATTTTCTCAACATACCAAATATACTAAAATTCAAATATCAGTCAAATGACCATTTTACCCCTAGGCCATAGGGTAAATTTTGGCCAATTCCACTTGGAATTTGGTCAAATCCTCTTCATACCCACTTAGCACTCTCTTAGGGGATCAAGTAAACACTATTGAGGGTGGTGCACCCAACCCAATGAGTTTGGGTCAGCCCAACCTGACCAAATGGCCAAACCGAGCACATGCTTTGAAATGGCCACATGGGAATCTTCCTTACACTTAATTGAAGCACATGGGGAGTTCACCATTCCACTCCTTGGCCAAAACTAAACTCAATGATATTCCTAACAGCCCAACAAACCCTTTGAATAAGGGCAATTAGATCAAAATGGCAAGCCCATGCTTGATCATCTGATTGCCAAAGGGGGAGATATACTCCCCCTAATTCACTCCCATTCCATCAGAGCCATTGTCGATTGAGTGTTAGGAAGCCAGAGGAGCCATTAGCAAGTGACCCCAAGCTTCCTAGAGGAGATTTAATTCCCATTTCAATTTTCATCACTTGAAAATAGGGAGCTGGAATTTCCAACTTTCTCCACACTCAACATCAACTCAATTCCTTCTTTAAGCTTCATCAGAAGACTAAGTCGAGTGCACCCATACTCTTTCCCAAGCTTCAAAGGCAGAGGAGGAGAACCCTAGACCAAAGCTGAGCTCAAGCTAAGGAGTTGGTCTAGAAGAATCCACCCCAAGCCTCAAACTCAATAAAGCATCGTCTCAACTAAGAAGCTTCTCAAGGGAATAGCACCGGTGATCACCTCGATGAGCTTAGCCATTTCAATTTCATGTGGTCCTTTGTGAAGAAAATCTTCACCCCATGAAAATCTAGTCATTGGATGTTATCTTCTATGCATGTTGATGGTGTGGATTAAATTTGGGATCAATCCGAGCTCAATCGAGCTTGGATCATCTCCTTGAAGATGGATGGTGTCCATTTTCCATAATCATTTGCAAGGATGGATCTCTGGCCATCCATCCGTGCATTTTGGATGGACGGTCGAGATTAAAATGCATATATTTATTTTTTTTCTCCCTCGATCCTGGCTTTAATCTTAGTCCATCCTTGATCGATGAGGAGAAAGCGCCACCTTTGCTGCTATGATGTGATATTTTAAATTTCAATCGCGGTGATGTGTAAAGCACATGTCACGTGCTGGCACCATGATTAATAATAGGATTAGGGATTTATTTAATCACTTAAACTTCTAAAATTCATATCTCAACTTAAAAAAATTATAATGAAATAAATTTCATTAGAAAGATAATTGAACATAGAATATTCTAAAATTAATTTTGATTGATTTTGAATAGTTCGTTCTCTAAATTTGGGTTTTATTAGGAATGTTAATTTGCTAATTACTCTCTAATTAATTTGTTGATTAATCTCAAACTTCTTGGGTGTAATTAGAGGGATGACTTCTACCTCCCTTAATTTGTTTGGGATTTATTGGCAATTTAATTAGGAGAATTGCTAATTCATTCTTTAATCACTCACTTAATTTAATTAGACTTAATTAAGGTTATAATTAGTGATTTAACCCTCTGATTGAGCCAATTAAGTTTGATTAAGTGAATGTGAGGTTTAGGGAATAATTTTGGGATACTCTCATTAAGATATTCCTTAAACCCCCTTTATTCTTTAATCTTACCTTAATTAAAGGTTAATTCACTAATTATCCCTTTAACTAAAACTTTCCAAAACTCAATTAATTCTTCTTGGGTAGATGCTTAGGTGTTCAAGAGCCTAAGTATCAAAATTCAACTCATATGTGTGTGGGGTGTTTTTAAAATTACTTAAAATTAAACCCCTTACCTTAATTAATCATTAATCATGAGCCAAATTGCATTAGGCCCTTTTTCTCTTTGGTGCGTTGTTGATTTAAATTCATTGTGTGATTTTATGTCATCTCATTGGCTCATAATTATTTGATTAACTAGGCTAAGATGGTGTAGGTAAGGGGTAATTAACATATTTAATTCATACCTTAACCTAATCAAAATATAAAATGAATCGAATCACCTAAAAATTAAATAAAAATATCAAACACATATGAGAATGGGTTGGAAACAACAAACTCACCTCACATTTTCCATATTAAATCAAACAAAAATCACATTAAACAAATTTTGATTTGCTTTAAGCTTTCTTATTTCATAAGATTATCTTTAGGAATTAATTAAGGTGAATGTGTTTACTTACTTTCATTACTTTAGTTCTTACCTAACATGCTAAATGTGTGTTTCATATGATTTCATACATTCATGCTTTTCAAAAATAAAATTTAAAATGAAACTATTTCCTTCATGTCAAATTGCATGTTTTGCTAAAGCAGAAATATGAGTGGCTATTATCACTATTAAATTCAAATTATTTTCAAAATATATGAATCAATTATAAAAATTGAAAGTGTGTTACTTATATCTTACTTATAAGCTTGCATGTGAGTGAAATATAAGGATGTGCTTAGTGTAGTTTTCCTTCTCTCTTTTGGTATAGTTTTGAATAGAATTTGGCAAAGTGTATAGTTCATTTGAAAAGAAACAATACTTGACTAATTCCATTTTATATTCATTCCTATGCTATAACTTGAGAAGGACACCTACACTTACATATATTAATTCAATAAACAAACTTTTGTATCTTTCTCTTCCATTCATTTCTTTTATACACATGCTTGTATTTAAGGAAAGTGGTATAGTACTCTGGACAACCTCAGGGTTGCAAGGCTTTAAGTAACCCTAAGTAGGTCTTGTACCTTACACCCTTGGTTAATAATGGTGTCATACTCACTTATGCCTTTCATACACTCATATGTGCATGTAAAAATTGGATAAGAAACCCCTTTGTTACTTAATGAAAATCATGCATCATAAACATTCAAATTTTCTTAAGTAACTTATTTAGAATGCATCATAAAGTGTGCTAAACATTCCCATTTGGTATGTATAGATATGTTTACAATTCATTCATATGCATGTTATACATGTTGGGAAAGAAATGAAGTGATGTGTCTTTTATGATCTTAACTCACTTTATTTAATCTTAAAATGCCTTTCTTTTTGAATAGGTTTGTTTAGAGTTTATCTAAACTTAGGATTAATTAAAACACATAATAAAATATTCTTTAAATAAGATTCAAATATGAATCCACTTTAGAAATTACTTAGGTTAGGGAAGGAAAGAGAAATTCTCTTCTCTTTCCCTCTCTTTACAGTTTAGTAATTAATTTTAGGATTCACTTGAACCCAATCAAAACATAAAATAAAATCAACCCAAAATAACTAAACCGCTTAAATGAAACCCTCCTCTAAGTTGAACATTCTTCACACTTAGAAAATTTTAACTTAAAGTCATAGCTAAGCATACCACACAATCCTCTAAAGCACGCACAAGTCAAAGTTACCACTTCTAACTTTAGGTTAGGGTGGTGCATAGTTTGATGTTTGCTTTTGTTTTGTGATATATATTTTAGTTTGGATGTTAGGATGAATGTGCGTAGAATGAATGATAGGATGATTTAGTCTAATCATTTTTTTTTCTATAGAGGTGTTGATTAAGGGATATATATATATATATATATATATATAATATATATATATATATATATATATATATATATATATATACATTGAGTGCTTATACCCCTAAGCATAATCTAATAGTGGACTTAGTCATGGGGTGATAAGTCCAATATACATTATTAGAATTTGTGTGATTTATTTAGCTAATCTCTATTTTGTAGGTGTTAGCTAGATTTATTTTTTCTTTTCATGTAATTTTGCAATTAGGATTTTGGAATGATTGTTATGGGGATTAGGATGAGCATTGGTCATAAGATTTCATCTTATGTACCATGTGAAGCCTTTGGAGCATCCACCTTCCAACCATCCAAAAGAAGAACCAAAGAAGAAAGAAGAAAAGAAGAATGAAGAAATGAAGCTTGAAGACCCCATAACAATGAGTTCTTGCTTAATTGTACTTAATAATTCAATCCGGGTTGTATAAGGGTAGAGCTTGCAACCCAATTTGTTTGTTGGGTGCCACCACAAATGGCCTCTTATTCTTTTAGCTTTATAAATTGATTGATGATTTGTTTAGCTTTGCATTAAGATGACATCCTTTTCTAGTTTCTTCCTTGCTTGATGTATGATGTGGATTAAGCTCTTAGGAAAAATAAATCTTCTACCAAATTTAATAATTCAAAATTAAAATAAAGAACTCATAACCTCACCTAAAGCTTAGTTAAAATCAAGATAAAAGAATTAGCAACCCTTACGATGAGTACTTCTTTATAACATCATGCATTATTATTTTCACTCTTGATTGGAGGCTTCCACCTTGCCAGAGAAACTTGGTTTGACCTTTGAGAGCCATGGAAACACACCTCCTCCCTTCTCGATTTTGGCCAATAATCTTATTTCTCATGTATTAGGCATATGAATCCTATTAGCCTGAGTCAAATGATTGTCCAAAAAAGAAATAAAAATAATGATTTGCATTAGATTTAGATCATTTGAAGCATACCCCTTACATGATCTAATCTCTTAGGAGTGAGTTTATGACTTTCTTTTAAATAAATAAAATGAAGCTATCTTCCTCTTCACTCTGAATTAACATAGAGAAGTCATGCTCAATTAGCAATACGTAACTGAACGAAGTAAACAGGGTTGTAAGTCCAAGCAGTCAGGTGGTTTAACCTCTCTTGTGGAGAAAAACAAAATGCCCACTTTCACCTTAGATTTAGACTGTGCTTTTGGCCCTCACCAAAGCTCCCTAGATTTAGGTTTTGAGGTTGCTTCTCCCTTCTATAGGTCATAAGCATAAATCCTCACCTCTTAGGCATTTCCATAATATTGTGTTTTGAAATCATAAGCCCTAAATTTCTAATGAAAAATTCAACTCAAACAAATTAAATCAATTTCAAAAATATAATGCCCAACAATAGGATAGTTTAAGATGCTCACTAGGTTTCCTAACATCTTGAGAATCTCCTACTTATCTTCATTTGGCTTCGATAATAACTCCCTCTCTTTGATCAATTCCATTTGATCTTCAAAAAATGAACTAATTGATTGATAGTCCTACCTATTGAAATCTTTAGAGATAACGATCATTTACTTTAATTGAGAGTATTCCTAAGGATCTCATTCTTAGGATGTAATTAACTATGGGAGGCTGGATACTTAACAAACTTGGTCTAAAATAAACCCTATTTTACTTTTCCATATAAAGTAGGGGAAGAATCTTTAGTACACATGCAGACTCATTGTCCTTAGGAGTCTTTATTGAGATGATTAGATCTATTATATGGTGGTGATTTCTATCTTTTGAGATAGTTTATCTCTCCTCAATGTTATACCCAATCACCCTCAATAAGAACATCTGTGGATCTACATGGTGTAAAAAATGCATAAAAAGAATAAGATGTATATTTATGTCCTCATTTTATCCCACATAGAGTGAAGATGGAAGTATATATTTTACTTCTTTAGAAATTCCCATATTAAAAATTTCACCACACCCGCAGACAAGTTCCATCCTTTTTTTGGTTCTGATGGAGAGGAAGATGTTAGGAGGATTACAGTGTCACCTCCACCTGCAATTCATTATGAGGCACCTATCAGAGATAGGAGGAGGTCATATGCTGGCCTTAGGATAGTTCTGCGCCAAGTTGGTAGGGCTTTTGGATGGTCAGAGTCCAAAGCCCAATTTGATCTACTCAATCATTCCTCAGCATAGGTGAGCATATCTGTTAGGAGAGTGCCAGAGTATCAGCTCATGTTACTAGCAGAGAAAGGTGAAGGTATGCTAAATAATCAGTAGCCTCCGCCCTCATAGATTTCCTCAATCGATTACTACCGATCATCTGATAGCAATGTATTGACTTCATCATGGGAGAGCCTGCATAGAGAGAGTTGGTGTTGTCTCCATCACTTTCCTTTTCTCGCCAGCGTGTTCCATTCTAATTCCATCTAAAGCCATGAGAGCAGCATCATGGGAGAAGAAATCCTCATTACTAATCCTACTACCAAGGGATCCTGCTTCATCTACACCACCAACTGAGAAGAGGCCAAGTTCTCCTGCTCGACCTCCTACTTCAGTTGTGGTGAAGAGAGAGTGGTGGCCTCATAGCATCATAGTCATTCCATCACCATCACCACCATAGCAGATCATGGACATAGCAGCAGCAGAGGGAGAAGTAGATAGTTTTTAATGTCCCCATGGTAGTAGATCCTCCTAAGGGTAGCACTCCACCCATATCAGGTGGCAGTCATGAGCATGTATCCTCCAGTGAGTGTAGCCCTCACAGAGTTGACACCTCAATAGTAGGGAGGTTCAAATCTGTTCATGAACATGATCCTACCACTGGTTAGTCATGATCATTTGTGCCTACATAGTTGGACTGCTCCTTGGATGATATCATAGCACAATATCTCACTGAGAAGAGAGAAATCCTAGGGTATGATTGGTCTGACCTCAAAGAGAAGAAGGTTAGCTTTAACCCCAACAAAGATGATTTATTGGAAGACTTAGCAGATGTGCATATGGTTGATACTAGAGGTTCTCTCCTTTGGGATCACTAGAGTTTGGAAGGTGTTGTAGCTGAACAGGATGATATAGCCTATTCAACCCAACATCTCCTTCAACAACTAAAATAAAAGGATGAGCAGATTGATAAGATGGGAAATAGGCTTGGAGATTTGTTAATGGCAGTCCTAGCACTTCAAAATCAAGCCTTAGTAGTACATCCTACTATTGTGGAGACTGGTCAACCTAAGTTGTCACATGTCCTAATTTAGAGTTCAAAATGAACAACTAGCTTATAAGAAGGTAGTGACAAACCTCAAAAGAATATCAAACTCATGGTTGACAAAAAAAGCATTTGAGATGGTTCATCGGTTCAATGGTAAACTATCAGGAATTTGATTTTATCCAATATCTGGGTTTTGTGCCTCCTTCTTTCAAAATTTGATGGAAACCTCACTTTGACATATCGCACTAGAATTGCAGCGTTGGTGGCTACATAATATTTATCTCTGTTAGAGAGGTTTGAAGTCAACAAAGAGTAATTGTGATCTCGTTGTGGCATAACCTGGAGTCCCTTGTTGATTATATTCTTAGATGGGTTAGTAATGTGAATGAGTTATCACAGCATCTATTGAAATTCTATTAAAGAATCCATGGCATTGCCTTCATGTAAAGGTTTTTAGATTTGAGAAGCTAATCAATAGCTAGTGAGAAAGGCTAAATAGTTATCTTTTCAAGATCATCATTAAAACCAAAGCTAAAGCTTATGAAAACTGAGGCATAAAAGCATTGGATAAGTCCTTAGCTGATCTATATTGAGAAGCTATCATCTCCTACCTCCTTTGCCATCTTAAAGTTGAAATTGACCTCCATGGCCTTGCCACCTTCTCTCAATACTCTCAAGGTGGGTATACGACCCTAGGTAATATCATCCACCTACTCTTTTGGATAAATTAAATAAACTTATTCATTTAAGAGGGAGGTAGTCAAGAATATCTTTAAGAACCTCTTAAAGAAACTTGATTTTAGCTTGAACTAGGGGGAAAACAGGTAATGATCCTAACTTTTCCCCTATTGATATGCTGCTATGTTTTGATTGCATTTAAAACAACTTGAGCATAGCTTCATGAGCTATAGTTTGAAATTCAATAGAACAATATCCAGTATGTTGGTAATCTTTGGGATACATGTGATCCTCTCAAAACAAAAGAAGCTTGGGATATCTCTTTATCATGAACCTCTAAAAAAATTATTTCTAAAATCAAGAAACTTTCCTTACAGGTGCTGAGAAACTCAAACCTAAGGAATGTTCAAGTTGCCAAAGATAACTTGGGAAAGTAGGAGCTCTCAGAGCGATGCCACTTGAGGATAATATTAATAACCACCGATTGAGTCTAGCCTCCATCCCACCATTGTAGCTACTAAATCAACAGACATTTCTACTTTAGCTAATTCTTCTTATAGTAGACATCTTGCATCGATGGACAAGGGCATCAAATCCCTCACCCCACTTACTTTACTAGATTTCTACTATGTACCTCCTTTTAAATCTAAGAAATTGAGTAATAAAGCTAGTTTGAATTACTTCTGTGTCACTTCTGTGGGTTATCTGATTCTACTCTTTTAAAAACTCTTCAAGTCTTAATAATTATAACAACTCTGATCATCCTCTTTCTAATTTAGAGATGGACTTTCCTTCTCTGAACACTACGGGTTCGCCTCTTGAGATAGACTTGAAATCATCTGATTCCGAGGGTCCTATAAGAGAAGATGTAGTTGAACTTGATGAATAGGTAATCTTCCACTAACCCCCTACAAGAGGTCACCGAAGTTAACCTCCGTAGTGGCAAGTTCTATCTCCTAGGGTAGCACCTCAAGATAAGGGTAAATAAGTCATTGGTACCAGTGAGCAAGAAGCCCCTCCATAGGATGCTCCACCCATGGATAAGCTTATAAAGGATCAGCCCAAAGTTGATTATAATGTCCTCCTCACCTGAGAAAGTTGCCAGCTAAGTTAAGCATATTTGATGCCCCTCACTTATCCAAAGAGATGAGAGAATCATTAATCAAGGCTCTTCTTGATCCAGAAATATGCTTAGCTCAGCCAACTATTGTTTGAGAGAAAGCGCATTATTCAAGAGAAGCCCAAGGAGTCATATTCACTGATGAAGACCTCATTCTAATGGATATGGAGCACAACCGTCCCTACCTCATATGAATATGGGATTCGACTTTCTAGGGTGTTGGTTGATCTAAGTGCGTCAGTGAGCATTATGAGCCTAAAAACCCTTGCCTATTTGAAGATTGACATCTCTGAACTTTGATGACATTGGATGATGTTGAGAGGATTCAATGAACAGGGCAAAGGGATTTAGGCTCTATAGTGTTATCTTTGAAATAGGCGACTAGAAGACTAAAGCCAAGTTCTATATAATTGATTTGAATACATTATTCACTGCTTTGCTTAGTAGGCATTGGATACATCAAAACAAGATGACTCCATCCTCCCTTCATCAATGCATCAAGTTTCAAAAAGATGGAATCGAATACTATGTTAAAGGAGATGAAAAGCACATTTTTGATTAGAGAGGTTGAGATATATGAGGATACATACTATCTTCCTCAAAATCAAAATGTCTATTCTGTGAACAAAATTCAAATAAAAGAAAAGAAAAATGAGAAAAAAGAAAAAAGAAAAAAAGAAAATAAAAAGAAAAGAATGTTGAGGAAGAGGTAGAGCCACATATTACATTTTACCCATAGTTCATCATACGAACACATGGGTAGGATGACTCGACCTCCATCAAGTAGAGGCAGAGGTAGATATAGAGGTAATTCCAGAGGAGGAAGACCCCCTGGTTGGTAGATAGCCAATAGGGGTTATGTTCCAGTTCACATGAGTACTCCTGCTATTCACATAGACTTGAATCCAGCTCAGAGGATGAGTCTCATATGATTAGCACACCCGGTAACCCCTCTCAGCAGGTCTCATTGGAGGTGACACTTGAGCGGGGTGATGATCAGCCTCAAGCAAAGCATGAATATGTATTTGAATCATGATTATGTAAAACTATTAGAAGCTTGGGAACTTTAGCTCTAACCTCACTTTCTTCTAAAAAAGTTGAAGGTTTAGTAAGTTAAGAAATCTAGGTCTTCCATGGATGTCAAGCCAAAAGATTCCTGGGATCATCATCCTCAAGTCAAAGCGATGTAGAACTTGAGGATAATTCATATAAAGATTTAATAAAATTACCTTTTTATTGGTACTGTGTTGTCATAATCTTGAAAGAAATATTTGATTCCTTACACATGGTCACAGTCGAGTATTTCAGAAGCTGGAACAAAGGAAGGGACGCAATCAAGACCGGACTAGGATTGATAGTGGGTCCAATGATGATGATTAGCTTGTCACCAATCATTTGGAATCGATGATTTCTCAAACCACTAACTATGAGGAGATGTGTTTAGAAACTTGATGATCTTCAAATCAAAGATGCACCTCCAAAATTTGAAGAGAAATCCATTCAACTAGCTCAAAGAGTTCAACCTCGAGAAAAAGATCCATGCCCCATATACATTAGTTCTCACTGAATGAAGAAGAAACCAATGACTTAGTTAGGCTATTGCGAAGTTTAAGGATTTCTTTGCATGGAGCTATGAAGAGATGCATTATCTTTTTAGCATAAACTAGCAATAAAACCCTATCAAAGTTCCAAGATGCATGCAATTAGACATTGAACAATAAGTCATTTTAAGTCAAGAAACTTGATGCTAGTTTTATCAGGAAGAAAATCTCTGTTAGCCGGTGTAGTTAAGAAAAGAATGGCCAAATTCATATGTCGATTTTAGGGACTTAAATAAGGCATGTCCTAAGGATGAATTTTCACTTCCTACCAAAATTAATGGTGGACATCGCCTCATCTCATGCAGTATTCTCCTTTTGGATGGGTCATCTAATCACAACTAAATCAAGATGGCCCCTAAGGATAAAAGAAATAATGCTTTTCAAACCTCGATCCGAATCTATTATTATAAGAACATGCCTTTGGCCTTAAAATGTCGTGTTGCATACCGGTACTGACTCAAATCTTCATTGAACTCATTCATCATCAAGTTGAATGTTATGTTGATGATCTAGTAGTCAAAAGAAAAGAAAAGGAAGACCATCGCTTTGACTTGAGAGTAATTTTCAAATGATTTAGACAATTCAATCTAAAAAATAATCCCCTAAAGTGTGCATTTAGAGTAGATTTAGGAAAATTCTTTGGGTTTGTTGTCCAGCATTGTAGAATAGAGATAGACCCAGAAAAGATCAATGCTATCCTAGAATTGCCACCCCCTAAAAGTCTAACCCAACTCAGATCTTTCCAAGGGTGGTTGGCATATCTAAGGTGATTTATCTCTAATCTATCAGGGAGATGCAAACCATTTTTAGCACTTATCAAAACGGATGCTAAGTTCAAGTGAGATGACAAGTGTCAGCATACTTTTGAAGACATCAAATAATATTTGGTGAAGCTACCAGTTCTAACAGCCTCTATCCCTGGCAAGCCACTTTTCCTACACTGCTACATTGGATGACTCCCTTGGTGCTTTGTTGGCTCAAACCAATGATGAAGGGAAGGAGAATGCTTTTTACTACCTCAGCCATCGTCTGATCCCTTTTGAAGAAAATTACCCTCTTATTGAGAAATATTATCTAGCTTTAATCTTTTCATCCTAAAAGCTATGACATTATATGCTTTCTCATAAGATAAACTTGATTTCAAGAATCAATCCACAGTAGTATCTCATGACACCGCCAACATTATCCAGATGATTGGCATGTTGGTCCATGATTCTCTCATTCGATATTACATTTGTATCCCCTCGTGCAGTGAAAGGATAGGCACTAGCAGATTTTTTAGCAGCACACCCACTTCATGTTGATTCTCCACTCAGTGATGACCTCCCCGATGAAAAAATCATGAACTTAGGGGACACTAGCATTCATCATTTGGAGATGTATTGTGATGGTGCGGCTTCTTTTCAAACAAGAGAAGAACCACGATCTACTCTTTCGAAAGGCAGGGGTTGGAATAGCTCTCTTAACTCTAGATCATGATGTGATGAGATTCTCATACTATCTCTCCAATCCATGCACCAATAACAAAGGTGAGTATAAGGCTCTAATTTCCAGTCTAGAGTTAGCTATTACAGTGTGTGTCAAAAGCATCAATATCTACGGGGATTCTCAACTGGTCATCAACTAAATTATCGGGTCCTATAAAGTTCTAAAACCTAAGCTTCATCATTACCATGAGTGCACCATGAAGCTGTTGGCCCAAATCCCGGAGGTCACTATCTACAAGGTTCCTCGAGGAGAGAATGCAGTAGCATATAAACTCGCCAAGGAATTATCATGTCTGGAAGATGAGTCCATTTCAATAAGGGTCCAAAATAGACAAGTCATATCCCTTATTGATGCTAAACTCGTCGAGAGACTTTCTCTTGAAGGAGAGGTTGCTGTTGCCGAAAAAGATGAGGAGCTAGATTGGAGGCAACCATTCATAGATTACTTGAACACAGGTAAACTACCTCAAGAGAAATCACAAGCCCATCAGATGAGGCATAGAGCTTTCTCCTATGCTCTCGTGGATGCACCTTATGACAGTCTTTTTGATCAAATATGGCTATTATTTAAACAAACACGAAGCGTAAGAACATGATTGAGGTACATTCAGTCTATGTGGAATCAATCGTCCAAAGATGAAAGCCTAAATCAAGAGACTAGGATACTACTAGCCGATGATCATATCGCATGGATAGCTAGAGATTTGCTGTCGTAGGTGTAGTCTTGCACCACAACATTCTACACCCTACATTGGCCTCATGGCCATTTGAGTGTTGGGGTACTAACATTGTGGGCCTGATTGATCCTCCTTCTTCTAAGGGTCATCGGTTTGTTCTAGCTGCCACCAACTACTTTTCCAAATGGGTGGAGGCAATCCCACTTAGAGAATAGGTGCATGTGCTCTTTTAAAAAAATATACCATATATATAGGTTCGGGTGTCTCTGAATTATATCTCGATAATGGTATTATGATTCAAAGCACCAAGATCAGCTAAGACATATTATAGATTGGAGATACTCCACTATCTACTATCCTAGGGCAAACAACCTAATAAGCATTCAACAAAACTCACATCCATATACTAAAAAGACACTCGACGACAACAAGCGACAGTGGCATGAGCAGCTAGTTGAAGCCCTGTGGACATACGCACCACATACATAACTCCAACTCAATCTACCCTCTCATTAGTGTATCATTCTGAAGCCATTCTACCGTTAGAAGTTCAGCTCCCATCAATATGGATAGCAATGGGTAGTAAAATCACTACATGGAAGAATTCTATATTGCGGTTAGAAGAGCTCAAAGGTTTGGAGGAGAGATGCCTACGAGCATGCCAGAACCTCGAGTTGTTCAAAGCCAAGATGATTCAAGCTCACAACAAGTTGATACGCCCTAGAGCTTTTCAAGTAGGAGTGCTTATCTTAATTCCAAGGAGACCAATTTTTGCCCATCGAAAGATGGGTGGCAAGTTCAAACCCACTTGGGAAGGCCCTCTTGTCATAGGGAAGGCATACCAAGGAGGATCTTATCAACTTATTGATTGTAAAGAGGAACACCCAATGCTTCTAATTAATGGGCTCTATTTGAAGAAATACTACCCATAAAATCATGTTTGAAAATAATTATCTTCAAAAATTCCATTCCAATTCATCAAAATATTCTCTTCTTTCGAAGCATTGTTTGTTTGTTTGTGAATCCACCATGACGTGTTTAGGGTAGGTGTAAAGAAAACCCAAGAGGCATCATATCCTTCTATTACAACACCAACATAAATTGAACATAATTCCCTGGCACTACTAGAGTAGGTGTAAGAGAACCCAAGGGGCATCCTATTTCGACTAGCATAACTAAGTTAGGTGTAAGAAAACCCAAGCGGCATCCTTTCTTGGTGGAATCACAACTGCCATTCATGGCACCATTTCACCAACTATTAAGCGTGTTTAGGATTGGTGTAAGAGATCCCAAGCGGTATCCTATCCTCTTTTAACATAAATAGAAACACAAACACATATCTTTCATCTCGGGCTATTTTGATGTGGGAGCAAGCCCCTGTGGCACTTACTCATTATTTACTCTAGGTTGGTGCTACCTTGCTACTGCTCACCCCGTCTTCACTTGTCGGGATGTGAGTGTCCACACTTTCTTTCTTACTTGACCATTACAAATCGATGAGCACCTTGTTAGTTTGGTATACCTCACTACACAGCCAGTAAGCTACCTCATGTTGACTCTGTTTAAGAGGATGTAAACCTACACGCTTTCTTCTTGAACTAGCCATCACGCACTAACTAGGTTGAGTATATTTGAGATTTAGATAAGACCCTGGCTTTTTTTCTCTTGACTACTTTTGCGTTGATATAAGTCCCCAGTGGCATTCACTCGGTGTCACCTAAGTCGGATAGCACTTATCGAGGAAGATAGACTATCTGAATCTTCTATAAGATGTGAGTCCCCGATGTTTTCTTCCTAGAGTTGATTTTCCGATGGGCACCTTAGGTTGGTTGATGTTCTTTTATCAGGACTCACCCTGGATACCACTCTTGGCAAATATGAGTCCCCGCTTTCTCCTTGAGTTGGCCACCGAATACTTATAGACATTACCTTCTCCAGGGTTTTGGATAAAGCCCTTAGTGACCCCTCTCCTGCGAGCTCTTTATTGGGATCATGTCTTTTGCAATCCCATTTAGACATTACCTAGGCTACTCTTGGATTGGACAATCCCCTTTCCTAGTAGCCACCTCTGTGGATGGAGAATTTGTTCAATGAATGCACAGATTCTCCTTGGTTCAATAAGTTTGAGATGAATCTAGGCTAATATAAGCTCATTCTCAGTATGATCCCTCACAAACTAATAGGGTCCACGATAAACAAATAAATAAAAAAATAAATTTATTAGCTTGTATATTAGGAATTTAAGTCCCCAATGGCCCCTTTCCCAAGTAGGCATCCTATCTTTAGGACAGTGTCACCAGAACTCCTTATTGGAATTGCTTGACTACTCTTGAGTTGAGATAAGTCCCCGGGTCGGCACTCTCTCAGTTGTCACCCTTAGGTCAGGTTCAATCTATTTTGCCATAAACAGGTTACCCCAATGGTCATTTTGCTCTGGAAGATGTAAACCTACTACGCATTCTTTCTAGCATGACTATCGCAACTGACAAGCATCCCTAGGTCGGTTGACATGTTACCTTACTAATGTGTCACCCAAGTGGCCTTTTATTTAGGAAAGATGTGAGTCCTCATGCTTTCTTCTTTGAATTGGTCACTGCAAATCGAAAGGTATCCCTTTGGTCGGATAGTTCTCCCCTTCAGCCGGGAAACTACTTCCTTTAGTTTGGTGAATCAGTGTCAAGGCCAACACACTTAGTGTATCCATCATAAAATGGGATCCATCAAATATAATTAAAATGAAATTAATTTGACTATCTTTAAGCTTATTTAAGTCCCCGGACACTCACTCGGTAGTCGCCAGGTTGGGTTCGATTCTTGTCGCCAATGATCACCCTGACATCCCTTTTGAAGATGTAAGTTTGCTATGCTTTTCTTTCTGACACAGAAATGAAACCCCTTTGCTTGGATAGTCTACCATGTGGCTGGTAGATTACCCCTTTGGATTGGTAAACCTGAAGTAGGCCAAGGTCGATATGGCCCCAACTCAGTGCGGTCCATCGCAAACCGATGGGGTCCATTCTAAAATTTAAAATTTAAAATCTGAAACAAATCCAACCAACCTCCCTAGTGGAGTCAAATTAAATAATCAAATCAATCAACTTCCTCCGGTGAGATGCAAATCTTTCCAATTCCCCCCAGTAGAATTAATTCAATCCAACCTGAACTTGCTCCCCTAGTGGAGAGTTCACACTTCTATCCCAGTGGATTCCAAATTCAATTCCCTAGTGGATTTTACCACCTCTTATCCCTAGTGGATAGCTTTAACCTTTTCCCCTAGTGGAAGGTTCACATACTCAAATCCTAGTGGATTCCTCCTTCACTTTCTTATGTCTTTGACATAAGTGGAGTTGCATTGCACTAAGATCTTGATTCCTTTTACACCTCGGGTTTGGGAGTAGATCATTTTCATTAGTGCTTGCAATCATTCAAACATTGTCAATCATCTCGGTCAACACCAATACATGTGGTATGCCTTGTTAGTCACACCACACCTATTTGGCACCCTTTATTGACCTCACTTTTGGAGTGAGTATTCAAATTCCCCATCTTAGACATAGGACTCCTCTAAACACTAAGAGTTCCTTAGTCTTAAGACACATCTAGTGATTAGGTGAACACTTAACCTAACCTTAGAGACTTAGAGGAGTTAGCCATAGGAATAGGTTATGCATTAGGGGTATTATGAGAACTTGCCCACCCTATAGCTTGAAACCAAATCCTTGCTTCCTTCTTTCAAGTCAAATCTCAAATTTAAATCAATTCCAAATTCAATTCAATTCTAAATTCAAATCAATTCCAAATTTAAATCAATTCAAAACTCAAATACAAATCTAACCAAAATCAACTTATGATCTTTCAAGTCAAATCCTTGAACTTAGCTTAACCAAATCTAGATCATTCCAAACTCAAAAGATATTCTCATAACCCATTTAAATTCTCATTTATATTCATATAAATATAAATGAAATATAAATTCAAATAACCAAAACTAAACCCAAAGTTAAACCAAAATCTAACTTATGCTCTTTCAAGTCAAATCCTTGAACTTGGCCAAATCATTTCAAATCAATCTAAAACTTTGGATTTTTCTCTTCAAACAATCACTCCTCAATCACATACACAAATATAAACATAAACTACAATCACCAAATCAAAATCAAACTAACCCAAGTCAAACCCATGTTCACCCTTTTGACTTGAAATTGTCAAATGAACCAAAATCTATTTGACTCCAAATCACTTACAATTGGATTTATATTTCATCATAAGTCCATATGTGAGTTCAACCAAACTCAAATCAGGCGTTGATCAAACCAACTAACCCATTTAGGCTCACTTAACCTAAAAGTGACCTTTTGAGTCAAATTATCCAATCCAAATTGGATTGAACTAACCATCTAAGCCTCACATTGTGAGCAACAATCATCCTAGAATGATCAATCACTCAAATTGGGTCAAACCAAGTCAGACCTTGCCTTTGACCAAGTCAATACTTAGCCCAAATGAAACCTATATAAGCCAAAACTCACTATAAGTCAAATTGATTGAAACCATTGATCTAAACCAATCCATAATCAATAATTGAACATGATCAAACCATTAATTGAGGAAAATCAAGCCTAATTGGTCACTTGACCTATGTTGATCCAAATTGACCTAAAAAGTCAAAATGGGTCAAATCTTGATCTAAACCAAATTGATTGCAACCAATGGGTCAAATTCATTCCAAATCACTTGTTGAACTTGACCAAAGCTTAAATTGACCAATTAGACCCAACCTAACTGTTGACCTCATTTTCAGGATGAGCTCTCAACTTCTCCATTTTAGACATAGGACTTCTCTTAGATCAAGAGTTCTTATCTTAAGACACTTCTAGTGATTAGGTGAACACTTAACCTAACCCTAGAGACTTAGAAGAGTTAGCCATAGGAATAGGTTATGCCTTAGGGGTGTTAGAAAATTTGTCTATCCTATAGCTTGAACCAAATCATCACTTCCTTCCTTCAAGTCAAATTTCAAAATTCAAATCAAACTCCAAATTTAAATCAACTAAATTCAAATCAATTTAAACCAAACTAAAATCAAATCCAACTTGATGGATTTTCTCAAATCATGAATCAATTCCAAATGATTGAAACCTATGATTGAATTCCAAATTCCAAAAATCTTTCCTAAGTCACTTCAATTATATCTTATGGACTTATCCTAAATCAAATCCAAATCAATTCAAATTCAAGAAATTTTCTCATATCCATTTATATTCTCATTTATATTCACAAATATAAATGAAATATAAATTCAAATATCCAAAAATCAATTCAAAAAATCAAATCCAAATTCAACCAAAATTCAACCTAAGCCTTTCAAGTAAAATTCTTGAACTTAGCCAAAGCAAAAAAACAAATCAAGCCAAACCATTGATTTTTCTTCATGATTCAATCAATCCTTCAATCATGAATCCAAATATAAACATAAACTTTAATCATCAAACAAAAACTAAATTCAAAACTCAAATCTAAATTAAACCAAAATTGAACCTAAGCCTTCAAGTTAAATTCTTGAACTTGGCCAAATAAAATTCAAATTAAACCTTGATTTTTCTTCATGATTCAATCAACCTTCAATCATGAATCCAAATATAAAATAAACTTCAATCATCAAACCAAAACTAAATTAAAAAGCAAACCCAAGTCAAACTCGTTCACCCTTTGAGATTGTCATATGAATCAAAAAAACTCCAAATCACTTGCAAATGGATTTATATTTCAATCAAAGTCCATATGTGAGTTCAATCAAACTTGTTTCAAGCCTTGATCAAGCCAATTGACCCACTTAGGCTCACTTGACCCAAAGTGACCTAAAGTACCCCTTATGAGCTAAATTCTAACCCTACCCAAATTGGATTGAACCAAGCCCACCTAAGCCTCACATTATGAGCAACAATCATGAGATGATCAATCACTCAAATTAGGTCAAAAGTCAAACTCAAGGGTTGACAAGTCAACATTTAGCCAAAATGAAACCTAAACTAGCCAAAATCCACCATAGGCCAATTGATTGAAACCATGATCAAAACTCATTCATGATTAATGTTTGAACTTGAGTCATCATTGAGCCCCCTACTTTCTTGACCCAACTTGACCTAAAATATCAAAATGTGTCAAAACTTGATCTAAGTCAAATTGATTGAAACAAATGGGTCAATTTTATTCCAAATCACTTACTAAATGTGACAAAATCCTCAATCGGCCAACTAGACCCATCCTAGCCCAATTAACCATGAACCCAACTTGACCTAAAAGGTCATATTAAGCCAAAATCAAATCAAACTAAAATTGATTGGAAACAAAGATATCAAATCATTTCAAATGACCAACTAAACCTAAACCAACCTGTGACCTAACCCAATTAGGTCAAATGGGTCAAATTCATCAATTTGACCCATTTGACCTAAATGAAATCAAATGAACCAAATCCAAATATAAATCAAATTGAACCAAACTAATGATGCCAACATATTTCAAATGGTCAAATGAACTTGACCTAACCCTTGGTTTGACTCAATTTGACCAATTGGTCAACTTGACCCAAGTTGACCTATTTTGACCTAAATGGGTCAACATGAGCCAAATCATATCAAATCAATTCCAAATTCATAAAACTTGGCCCAACCCATTTTTCAATCATACCAAACATACTCAAATAGAAATCCAAGCCAAATGACCATTTTACCCCTAGGTCAAAGGGTAATTCTTAGCCAAATTCACTTAAAATTTCAAGTCCTCTTCATGGCCATTTGGCACCCTCTTAGTGGACTCCATGGACACTAGTAAGAGTGGTGCACTTAACCCAATGGGTTTGGGTCAGCCAAACTCAACCCAATGGCCAAACCGACCACCCCCTTAGAAATGAGCACATGGGAATCATTCCTCCACCTTGCTTTGCACATGGGAACATCTCTACTACCTTCCTCTCCAAAATTGAACCATGTGCAAGCTAAAATGACCTAATAAACTCATTGCATCTAATCAATTGATCCAAAATGAAAGGATAGCTTACGGCCATCTAATCCATCTATGGGGAGATATACTCCCCCTAATTTCATTTCATTTTCACACACTCACTCAATTGAAGCTGAAAGCATCCTCAAGCTTCTATGCCTTTAGAACTCTTTGAATTTCTCCACTTTTTGGTTTATCAAAATCAAAAATAAAAGGAGGTAACAAATTTCATCTCACTCAATAAAAATCTCAATGCTCTTAAAACACCCTCAGGGGACTCAATCAAGTTGATCCAAAGCTTCTTCCAAGCTTCCAAGGCAAGGGAGGCGGGAGTAAGACCAAAGCCACAAGCCTAGGAGGGTGACTTTGGCCAATTGAAGGATATACTCAACCTCAACCCCTCAAATCTTAGGCTTCATCTCTGTGAAGCTACCTCAACCTTGGGAGCACCGATAGCCTAGAGGTATGCCTTAAAATTGAGCCTAGAATAGGAAGTTTTTGGTCTTTTGTGAAGAGAATTTTCATCCCAAGTAAAATTGGTTGATAGATCTACACTCCGATGGTTTGGGTAAAGTTTGAACTCAATGAGCTCAATGAATGCCAATTGGGATGCCCAGCTCAATGACGGATCATGGACCATCCATCCGTACATTTTGGATAAAGGTCATGATCAAGCCGTATAGGATCCATGGATTAATCCCTTAAGAACCACGCTTAATCACATCATTGATCTTTGATGGATAGTCAGAAAGCAGTAGCGTGCGACGATGGATCGATTACTTAAATAATCATCTGCCCATGGAAAATGCTCGCCACATCAGCAGTCCACGTGGCACCGATGGGTTTAACTATTTAATTAGGTTTTAATCATGGAATCTTCAAATATTCATAACTAAATGTAGAAAAATCAAAAAAATATAAAATAAAATGCATTATAAAGATATTTTAAAGGGGAATAATCTAAAATTAAGTTTGATGGATTTTGATAGTGAATTTTATGCAATTTAGGTTTTATTAGGAAATTAATTATATTAATACTCCCTAATTATTCCATTGATTAACTCCAAACTTCCTAGGGCTAATTAATGGGATGACCTTTGCCTTTCATGATTTTCCTGGAATTTATTAATGGTTTAATTAGGGGAATTGATTTTTTACTCTTAATATTCCCTTAATCAATTAAATGCTTCATTAACCTATTAAATAGTGAAATTAATTAATTAAGTTTGCTAATTACCTTAGAATAGTGAATGGACTAAGGAATTGAGATTAGGATTCCTCTCCCAAATCTTTTCTCCAAAGTTCATTTCATTTGGATAAAAATCTAATTAAAGTGTAAATTAATTAAATAGTTTAATCACTTAATTAAATGGCATAATTAATCAAACTTTTTAAAATCAAAACTTTCCAGAACTTAATCAATTCCTTCTTGGGTAGATGCTTAGGTGTTCAATAACCCAAGTAGCTTAAAAATCATATCTGACCCATATGTGTCGGAAGGATTATGAAAGTACTTAAATTAAACCCTTTAGCTCAATTAATCATTAATTATGAGACAAATGTATTAGCCCCTTTCTTTCTTAAGTGCATTACTAATTTAAATTTCTTATGATTTTATGTCATACTTTGGCTCATAATTATTTGGATAAATATATTAAAGTGGTATAGGTAAGGCGTAATTAATGAACTTAATGTACACCTTAACCTAAATAAAATATAAAATTAGTCTAATGATTTTAAAATTAAACTAAAACAAAATGCATATGTAGGAAATGAGTTAGGACCATCAAACCTCTTCACATTTCTTAAATTCAAATCAAACTCAAACAAAACTAAAAATCTTTTTAAAATAAATTTGATTTACTTTAAATAATCTTATTTCATAAGATTATCTTTAGAAATTAATTAAGGTGAATGAATTTACATACTTTCATCACTTTATTTCTTTCCTAGCATGCTAAATATGTATTTTATGTGGAAATCATGCATTCATGCCTTTTAAAAATCAAATTAAAATGAAATGTTTCCTTTATGTCAAATTGTATGTTTTTAAGTAAGAATATGAATCATTATGACTATTAAATCCAAAATTATTTTCAAAACTTATAAATCAAATATCATAATTGAAAGGTATGCTACTTATAATTATTTATAAGCATGTGAGTATAAATATAAAGATGTGCATTGTGTGGCTTTTCCTTCTCTTCTCTTTAGCATAGTTTTGAATAGGATTTTGCAAAGTGTATATTTCATTTGAAAAGAATACAACACTTGCTTAATCCATTCCTATTCATTCCTATGACTTAAGAAGGATATTGCATACAGTATTAAACTAATCAAACAAAATAAACATAAACTTTTTGCATGATTCTCTTTCCATGCATTTCTTTTTGTACATGCACATGTATTTAAGAAAAGTGATATATTAGTCTGGACAATCCCGGGGTTGTGAGGCTTTAAGTAGCCCTAAGTAGGTCTTGTACCTTACACCCCTGGTACTAACAATGGCTTCGTACTCACTTATTTCTTTTATACTTGCAAATGTGCATATGAAAAATAAATAAAAGAATCCCTCTTTTCTACTTAACAAAATCATGCATACATGAAATATTCCAAATTTTCTTAAACAAACTCTCTTAGCATTCATCATTAAGGTATGCTAAACACTTCCATTTGCATGAATATATATGCTTAGGATTCATCCATATGCATGTTTGTTGACCTCATTTTTGGGATAAGCTCTCAACCCCTTCATCTTAGACATAGGACTCCTCTTAGACTTTAAAAGATCCTTAGTCTTAAGAAACATCTAGTGATTAGGTGGACACTCAACTTAGCTCTAGAGACTTAGAAGAGTTAGCCATAGGAGTAGGTCATTCCTTAGGGGTGTTAAGAAAATTTTCCTACACTATAACTTGAACTACATTCCTCACTTTCTTCCTTCAAGTCAAACTTCAAATCAAATCAACATCAAACCTAAATCAATTCTAGCTTAATTGATTTTCTCCAAACCAAATCAATGCCAAATGATTGAAACTTATGATTGAAATTCCAAGTTCAAAATCTTTTCTAAGTCCTTCAATTCCCTCCTAAGGACTTAGCCTAAATCAAGTTCAAACCAATTCAAATTCATGAAATTTTCTCACAACCCATTAATATTCTCATTTATATTCACATATATAAATGAAATATAAATTCAAATCAATGAAACTAAATCCAAATCAAAAAACTTTCCGAAGTCCTTTAATTCCTTCCTAAGTACTTAGACTAAGTCACGTTCAAATCAATTCAAATTTGAAATTTTATCACAACCCATTTATACTCTTATTTATATTCACATATATAAATAATATAAATTCAAATCAATCAAACTAAATCCAAAATTCAAATCCAAATTCAAAATCTCTCCAAAGTCACTTTGATTCTCTCTTAAGGACTTAGACTAAATCAAGTTCAAATCACTTAAAATTCTTGAAATTTTCTCATAACCCATTTATATTCTCATTTATATTCACAAATATAAATGAAAAATAACCTCAAACAACCAAAACCAACTCCAAAAATTAAACTCAAATTCAGTCAAAATCTAACCTAAGCCTTTCAAGTCAAAATCTTAAACTTAGCCAAATAAATTTCAAATCAAGCCAAACCCTTGATTTTTCTTCATGATTCAATCAATCCTTCAATCATGAATCCAAATATAAGCACAAACTGCAATAACCAAACCAAAACTAAATTCAAAAATTAAACCCAAGTCAAACTCATGTTCACCCTTTTGAACTTGAAATTGTCAAATGAATCAAAACTCATTAGACTTTAAACCACTTGCAAATGGATCTATATTTCAATCATAAGTCCATATGTGAGTTCAATCAAATTCAAATCAAGCTTTGATTAAGCCATTTGACCCACTTAGGCTCACTTAACCCAAAGTGACCTAAAGTATCCCTCATGAGCCAAATTCTAATCCTAACCAAATTAATTGAACTAAGCCCAACCTATCATCATGATCAACAATCATCATGAGATGATTAATCACTCAAATTGGGTCAAACTAAGTCAAACCTAAGGGTTGACCAAGTCAACACTTAGCCAAATTGAAAACTAAACTAGCCAAAATCCACCATAGGCCAAATTGATTGAAATCATTGATAAAAGTTCATTCATGATCAATGTTTAAACTTGACCAAGCCAACATTTGAGCCTAACCTAGCCCAATTGGCCCACTTAACTTGACCCAACTTGACCTAAAAAGTCAAAATATGTCAAAACTTGATCTAAGCCAAATTGATTGAAACCAATGGGTCAAGTTCATTCCAGAATGATTATTGAACTTGACCAAAGCCTCAATTGGCCAACTAGACCTAACCTAGCCCAATTGACCATGAACCTAACTTGACTTAAAAGGTCAAATTGAGCCAAAATCAAATAAAAAACTAAATTAATTGGAAACAAAGATACCAATCCATTTCAAATGACCAACCAAACATGAACCAACCCATGACCTAACCCAAATAGGTCAAATGGGTCAATTTAGTCAACTTGACCCATTTGACCTAAATGAACTCAATTGAACCAAAACCAAATATAAACCAAATTGAATCAAACCAAAGAAACCAAAACATTTTAAATGGTCATATGAACTTGACCCAACCCTTGGTTTGACCTAATTTGACCAATTGGTCAACTTGACCCAAGTTGACCCATTTTGACCTAAATGGGTCAACATGAGAAAAATCATATCAAACCAATTCCAAATTCAATGAAACTTGCCCTAACCTATTTTTTAAACATACTAAACATATTCAAATTGAAACCCAAACCAAATGACCATTATACCCCTAGGCCATAGGGTAAAGTTTGGACAAAACCACTTGGAATTTGGTCAATTCCTTTTCATGGACACTTGGCATCCTCTTAGTGGACCAAATGGTCACTAATGAACCTAGTGCACATGACCCAATGGATTTGGGTCAGGAAAACCCAAACCAAACCCAAAATTGACCACCTCCTTTGAAAATGGCCACATGGAATCCTCCCTCCACCTTGTTTGAGCACATGGCCACCTCATCCACTCCTCCTCTAGCCAAAACTGAATGCCATGCCACTCTAAACAGCTCAAACAACCCACTGAATAGGATCAATTGAATTAAAATGGCAAGCTCCTTTACGACCATCTGATCCTTCAAAGGGGAGATATACTCCCCCTAATTCAATTCAATCTTCACACTCTCACACTCGATTGAACTTAGGGAAGCCAGAGGAGCCATTGTCAAGTGATCCCAAGCTTTTTAGAGTGAATTTGATTCTCCATTTTCAATTTTCATAGATTGAAAACAAGGGAGCTTCACTTGAAATCTAACTTAGCCAATACTTCATACCAAGCCAATTCCTCCCTGAAGCTTCATCAAAGGATCAAATCAAACTTGCCTAGACCTTTTCCCAAGTTCCTAAGGCAAGGGAGGTGCTATCTTGATCATCGAGCCTACTTGAAGGAGCTTGGCCTCTTAGATCCATCCAATCTCAAGACCTTAAACTCTCAACAAAGATTCATCTCCACTAGACGAAGCTTCTCCAAGGGAATCGAGCATCAGTGATCACCTCCTGTGAGGTATGCCATTAAATCGAGCATAATCTAGATATGGTATGGTCCTTTGTGAAGTAAAGTATCACCCCATGAGATTCTAGCCATTAGATGTGATCTCCTTTGCATGTTGATGGTGTGGGTTGAGTTTCAATCCAATCCGAGCTCAATCGAGCTCGGATAGTTCCCTAGAAGATGGACGGATGTCTTATCAACAGAAAAACATAGAGACAGATCATGGGTCATCCATCCACGCATTTTGGATGGATGGCCATGATCAAAGACACGTAGATCCCATGGATTTTCCCTTTAGAACCGCAGCTTTAACCTCGACCTTTCGATCCATGATGGGTGAGGAGAAAATGCATCGCTGTTGACATGGCACTATGATGTGATAACTTAAATATCAAATCCCATCATGCCGTGGAAAGCACGCTTGTCCACATGGTCCGATGGGATTAAACATTTAATTAAGCTATTAAAACACCTAATTAATCATGGAAACTTTCTAAATTCATATATAAGCCTAGAAAAATAAAACAAATATGAAAAACAAATTGCATTGGATAGATAATTGAATATAGAATATTCTAAAAATAATTTCAATGGATTTTGAACAATGCTTTTCTCTGGATTTGGATTTTATTAGGAATGCTATTTTGTAAATTACCCTCTAATTACTCCACGATTAATCCAAACCTTCTTATGTATAATTATTGGGATGACTTCCTGCCTCCCCTAATTTTCTTGGGATTTATTGGTGGTTTAATTAGAGGAATGGATAGTTCATTCCTTAATCACTCCCTTAATGTAATTAAGCTTAATTAAGGATATAATTAGTGTCTAACCCTCTGATGGAGTCAATTAAGTTTTGCTTAAGTGAATATAAGGTTTAAAAAAAATTGGATACTTTCCTTAAGATATTCCGTAAACCCCCTTTCTTCCTTAATCCAACCTTAATTAAGGGTTAATTCACTAATTACCCTTTAATTAATTTCATAAAATTTTAAAACTTTCCAGAACTCAATTAATCTATCTTGGGTAGATGCTTAGGTGTTCAAGAGCCTAAGTACAATTAAGGAAATCAAAATTTAACTCACATGTGTGAGGGGTGTTATGAAATTACTTAAAATAAACCCCTTAGCTTAATTAATCCTTAATCATGAGCCAATTGCATTAGATACCATTCTTTCCTAGGTGCATTATTGATTTAAATTCCTTGTGTGGTTTTATGTCATATCATTGGCTCATAATTATTTGATTAACTATGCTAAGGTGGTGTAGGTAAGGGGTAATTAACATACTTAATTCATACCTTAACCTAAGCAACATATAATAATCATATAATAATCCTAAGAACAAACTAAATCAACAAACATATGTGGGAATGGGTTAGGGTAGTAAACTCATATCATATTTCTCAAATTAAATCAAACTCAAAAACAAAAATCAAACCTTCCTTAAAAACAACCTAATTTGCTTTAAGCTTTCTTATTTCATAAGATTATCTTAAGGAATTAATTAAGGTGAATGTGTTTACATACTTTCATCACTTTAGTTCTTTTTTAGCATGCTAAATGTGTATGTCATATGAATTTCATGCATTCATGCTTTTCAAAAATTAAATTGAAATTGAAAAATGTTTTCTTTATGTCAAATTGCATGTTTTGGCTAAAGTAAAAAATGAATGGCTATTATCACTACTAAACCCAAAACTATTTTCAAAATCTATAAATCAAACACCTAAAATTGAAAGTTTGCTACTTATAATTATTTATAAGCTTGCATGTGGATATAAATATGAAGATGTGCATAGTGTAGCTTTCCTTCTCTTTTCTTTTAGCATAGGTTTGAATAGGTTTGGCAAAGTGTATAGTTCATTTGAAAAGAATACAACACTTGCCTAACCCCATCCCTATCCATTCCTATGATATTACCTAAGAAGGACATCTGCACTTATGCATATAAATTTCATAAACAAAGAAAATAAACAAATACAAACTTTTTGCATCTTTCTTTTTTTAAATTCATTTCTTTTACATATGTGTTTATATTTAAGGAAAGTGGTATATTAGTCTGGACAACCCCGGGGTTGTGAGACTTTAAGTAGCCCTAAGTAGGTCTTGTACCTTACACTCCTGGTGCTAACAATGGCGTCGTACTCACTTATGCATTTCATACATATACATGTGCATGTGAATAATGGATAAAAGAAACCCCTCTTTTCTACTTAATGAAAATCATGCATCATAAAGCATTCAAATTTTCTTAAGTAACATTTCTTAGCATTCATCATAAAGTATGCTAAACATTTCCATTTGTATGTATAGATATGCTTAGGATTCATTCATATGCATGTTATACATGTTGGAAAGAAATGAAGTGATGTGTGTTTTGTGATCTTAGTTCACTTTACTTAATCTTAAAATGACTTTCTTTTGAATAGGTTTATTTAGGGAAAATCTAAAATTAGGATTAATTGAAGCACATAATAAAACATTCATTAAATAAAATTAAATATGAATCCACTTAGAAATTACTTAAGGTAGGGAAGGAAAGAGAAGTTCTCTTCTCTTTTCCCTCTCTTTATTACTTAGTAATTAATTATAGGATTCACTTAAACCAAACTAAAAATACAAAATAAAATCAACCCAAATCAACTAAACAGCTTACATGAAACCATCCATCTAAGTTGAACATCTTCATACTTAGAAAATCCAAACCTTAAAATCATAGCTAAGCATAGCACACAAACTTTTTAAAGCACACACATTAGGTTAAGTCACCACTTCTAGCTTTAGGATAGAGCGGTGCATGACTTGATGTTTGCTTTGTTTTGTGATGTATTATTTTAGTCTAGATGTTAGGGTGAATGTGTAGAATGAATGATAGGATGATTTAGTCTAATCATTATTTTATGGGATTGTGCTTAAGAGTTGTAATAGAAATATAAATGCTTTTTCTATGCAGGTGCTTATACCCTAAGCATAATCCAATAGGCAAGGTGGACTTGGTTACCTATGTGTGAAGTTCTTAAGTCCATTATACATGCTTGGGATTTGTATGGTTTGTTTAGCTAATCTCTATTTTGCAGGTGTTAGTTAGATTTACTTTTCTTTTTCATGTAATTTTACAATTAGGATTTTGGAATGATTGTTATGGGGATTACGATGAACATTGGTCATGAGATCTCATCTTATGTACCATGTGAAGCCTTTGGAGCAACCACCTTTCAACCATCAAAAGAAGGAACCAAAAGAAGAAGAAGAGAAGAAAGAAGAAAGAAGAAAGAAGAAATGAAGAAATGAAGAAATGAAGACCCCATAAACATGAATTTCCTTGCTTGATTGTAAATTGATTCATTTGTAATCAGTTGTATAAGGTAGAGCTCTAATTTATTTTTCAGGTTTATGCGGTGGTGCCCGACCACAAATGGTATTTTATTTTTTTGTGTTAGCTTTATAAAATGTTTGCTATTTTGTTTAGCTTGTGCATTAAGATGGCATGTTTTCCTAGTTTCTTCCTTGCTTGATGTATGGAATGGATGACGATTAGGCTCTTAGAAAAAAAATAAATCTTCTACCAAATTAAATAACTCAAAATTAAAAATAAATAGCTCATAACCTTATTTAAAGCTTAAGTTAAAATCAAGATAAAAGAATTAGTAACCCCTTAGTTGGATGAGTATTTCTTTTATAACATCCTGCATAAAAGCATATTATTTTACTCTTGATTGGAGGGCTTCCACCTTTTCCAGAGAACTTAGCATGACTTTTGAGAGCCATGGTGGAAACACACTTCCCCCTGCTCGTTGATTTTGGCCTATAATCTTATTTCTCATGAATTAGGCATATGAATCCTATAAGCCTGAGTCAAATGATTGTCCAAAAATGAAAGTAAAATGTAATATGTTTTGCATTAGATCTAGGTCATTTTTCATGCCCTTACATGATCTCTCTTAGAGTGAGTTTAAGGACTTAGTCTCTTTCTAAATAAATAACAAGTTATCTTGCATAAAGCATATGACTTTCCTACATGAATTTAAAATCATGAGGAGTTTGTTGGCAACCACGGTTGTAAGTTAGTCGGGTTTGTCCTCTCTTGTGGAGGCAAACCAAATACCCATTCTCACCTTAGATTTAGGTCGCTTTTGGCCCTCGCTAAAGCTCCCTAGATTTAGGTTCTAATGTTACTTCTCCCTTCAATGGGCCATAAGCATAAATCCTCACCTCTTAGGCATTTCCATAACCTTGTATTATGGAATTATAAACCTAAACTTCTAATAAAAATTTAACTCAAATAAATAAATCAACTTCAAAAATGTAAAGTCCAATCATAGAATAGTTTGGGATATTTTCTAGGCTTCCTAGTATCTAAACATCCCCTACTCATCTTCATTTGGCTTCAATAAAATTCCTCTTTGATCAACCCATTTAATTTCTAAAATAAAAATAATGATTGATAGTCCTACCTATTGAAATCTTTGGACAATGATCATTTACTTTTGATCGAGTATTCCTAAGAAATCCCCTTTAGGATGTAATTAACTATGGGGCTTGCCTTCATAGAACAATGAACCGATTTAAAATAAACCCTACTTTACTTTTCCATGTAAAGTAGGGGAATAATCTCGTATATGCCATTGTCCTTATGAGTCCTTGTTTAGGTGATTAGATCCATTGTAGGGTGGTGACTTCTATCTTTCAAGATAGTACACCTCTCCTCAATGTCGCACCCGATCACCCTCAATAAGAACATCTCTGAATCTACGTGGTGTCCAAAATTGCATAAAAAATAAGTATATCTCTATCTTTATTTTATTCCGCATAGAATGAAGATGGAAGTATACATTCTTCAAAAATTAATATAAAAATTTAACCACAAATTTTTTGGCGACTCCACTGGGAATGGTTCCTCTCTCCATCTTGGTGAATGATCATTGTCTCCAAGTATCGATAGTGGATTTGTACTTTTTTTATGAATCCAAGACTATCTTTCTTTCCATTGGCACTTAGCTTATTTCATCCTTAAGTTAAGTGAGCCAACATCTTTAGGTTTTAGGACCTCACCCCATGTTGGTCTTAAAACCCCATTGGGTTCCCCAATTGGTGAATAAAAAGCTTAATAAAGAATTAATTAAAACTTCCACCATTTTTAAGGAAAGGTTCATTCTAAAATAAAATAACATAAATCCTTCATAAAATCTTTCTTTTCAAAAACCAATCTTTCAAAAATGCACATAATAAAATATTTTGCATAAAATTTTTCTAAATCATCTTCATCTAATAAAATTTATGATTGTTATATGTAGGATCATCTTTACAAAAATAAAATTCCAACAATCACATTTTTTAAAAGCACAAATGAATTTCTTCACTTAATTCATTTTGGTGAAGACCTCATTTTCAAAAAAAAAATTTAACAATCATATTTTTAAAAGCATAAAATTTGAAGATGGGCCTTTCCATTCAATATATCCAAATGTGTTGAATGGATATTGCATCTTCAAACAAAATCATAATTTTGAAAGTCCACTCAATACATTCCACATGTGTTAGGTTGAAACTTTCATATTTTTCAAGAAAAAAGCACATATGGAACCTCTCCATTTAATATACCCACATTTATTGAATGGAGGTTTTATTTTCAAACAAAATCAAAAATAAATTTTCAAAAAGCACATATGAATATCTCTATTCAATATACCCAAATTTATTGAATGGAAATTTCATTTCCAAATAAAGTAACATTATTTTGAAATGCCACTTAACATATTCCATATATGATTAGGTTGAGATTTCCTCTTTCAAAAAGCAATAATCACACACAAAATATACACCTTTGGAAAATGAAACATAATTGAATTCCATCTTACATACCCAAATTTGTTAAATGGAAATCTCCCTTTTCAAAGATCAACAAAAACAAAAAATTTCAAAACACATTTGGAACTTCAATTTAGCATACCCCATTTGCTAAAGTGAAGTCTTCCCTTTTCAAAATTCAAAAAACAAATTTGGAACACACTTTTTGGAATTTCATTTAGCATACTCAAATTTGCTAAGTAAAATTTCCATTTCACAAAATTTTCAAAAACACTTTTGGAACTTCATTTTTTAGCATACCATATTTGCTAAAATAAAATTTCCATTTTCAAAACAAATCAAAACACAAAATTTTCAAACACATTCTTGGAATTTCATTTAGCATACTCAAATTTACTAAGTAAATTTCCATTTCACAAAATTAAAGAAATACATTGGGACTTCATTTTTAGCATAATATATTTGCTAAAGTGAAGCCTCCATTTTCAATCAAAATCAAATCAAAATCAAAAAGAAATGCATTAGGACTCCCTTAACATACTTAAATTTGCTAAGTATCCTACTTTCAAAATCAAATCAAAATCAAAAGGAACACATTAGTTCCCTTAGCATACTTAAATTTGCTAAGGATCCTGCTTTTCAAAATCAAATTAAAATTAAAAGAAATATATTAGGATTTTCTTAGCATACTCAAATTTGCTAAGAATCCTATTTTCAAAAAATTTCAAAATCAAAAATACACTCAAATTTTCTCATTTAGCATACCCAAATTTGATAAATGAGAATTCCATTTTCAAATCACAAAATGATTCACAAAGCAAAGTAAACAAAGAAACAAAAAGAAGAAATTATTTTCAAACATCTCACTTAGCATACCCAAATTTGCTAAGTGAGTAAATTCCAAAAATCTCAAATCCAAAACAAAAGAAAATTGACCTTTACTTTAACATACCCAAATTTGTTAAATAAAGGTCCTCAAATCAAAATTAAAATTCAAATATGAACCTATGGAAGCATCTCTAAAAATATTTGAACCCATTTTCAACATATCCAAATTTGTTGAAAGTGGATTCTATCAAAAATTCCTCTTTCCAATCAAATCAAAATCTATTATAAATCATTTGAGCTCGACTTAACATTTTCAAAATGTTGACTATGGGTTCAAATTCTAAATTCTAAATTTGAAGTTAACGAAAATCTGATTCAAGTTTATTTTCAACATTGCAGACTCTCGTTCAATGGCTTCAATTCAATCTCGGTTAGTTTTTTAGTTGATAGAAATGGGCATGCAAATATGTTTTCCATACCCATGGGATGGGCCGGATCAGACCTTCCCGTTCTGATTACGCCCACCTTATTCATTTTGGATGAGGTTTTGAGGTGAGGATTACACAGGGCACTCCCTCACCTGCTTAGAGGAGCAGTGATCGGGCATAAGCCGTCATTCAGATTGATATGTCATCGGCTCAGACATTCCCTCACTAAAGAGGAAGGCACTGGTGGTTACTATAATGCCAGCATCAGTACCAGTGCTTGTGACAATGCTAGTGTGCCCAGTTATTTCCTGTGTTACCCTAATAAGGGCTAGCACCCACTTATTAGCACCTTCCAAGGGGAAGGCTCCCCTGATCCCAGGGATAATCTCCCCTACTTTTGAAGTTGGGTCTAGCTCTTACTCAGTCCGCCCCACCAAGACTCAGAGGAGAAACAAAAATTGTATAATAAAGAGGTACCATACCGCCGGAGATGGAGAGGCCTAGTCTATTATTGAGGAGTTGCCCACTTTGACTTCCCTGGTTAGAACCCATTCCATTCTCTCTGTTCTAGAGGATGCGAGGATCTACTTCACCTCCACCAGATTTGATTCCATAGTAGTAGTGGAGAGTATGCGGCCTCATTGGTTCCCAGGTTGGCGAGCTACGGATGATATGAGTCTGGGGATAAATTTCACTTGAGATATGTTATCCCCCACAGGATGGGGAAGCATCTATGATAGGAGAGGGCCAGGGAGGCCCATACTACAATTCATATCACTAGGCGAGAGGTTTGAGTGGTCGGTGGTCTCACTCATTAATTTTCACGATCGATTGCTACCACTGATCACACAAATAATATTCTACTTACTGGGACTACCCATCACATGAGGAGAGCTCCTATTCTAAGAAAGTTGGTGGTGTCTCCACCACATCGCTCTACTCTCTGTCCATTGTCGCCCATTCATGTTTCAGCATCTCCAGTTTCACCGAAGGCCATGAAGGTCACATCCGGGGAGAAGAGGACCCCGTTGGTGATCTGGCTACGGCCAAGGGATCCCATCCCATCTGCACCCTTGGTGGTGAGCTCTCTTTTTGACCTTACGCCCCGGTGGTGAAGGAATGGCAAAGCATAGTGGTCATCCCTTCACCATCACCATATTAATAGATCTAGAGATTGTTATAGATTGCGAGATTGCACCCATGATCATAGAACCTCCTAGGAATGCCACCCCGTATAAAGTTAGTGATAGTCATGAGTGTATATCTTCTAGTGAGTACAACCCTTACAGGGTTGATTCTCCAACAGTAAGGGAGGTTCTGTGCCACATATTACATGATGTTGATCCCACCGACCAAAATCATTTGTGCCGGTTCGATCATTCTTGATGACATAGTAGCTCATTATTTCATGAAAAAAAGGAGATCTAGGATATTTGGTCGATGAAGAAAGATTAGCTTTGATCCCAATGAAGATGACTTGGGAGACTCGTGAGGTTTGCATGGTAGATAATCCCTCCTGAGAGAGCATCTATGAAAGGTGTTGAGGACTAGCAGGAAGACATAGCCTCATCCACCTCCTAGAACAAATAAAGCGAAGGATGAAAGATAGATAGGATGGAGAGAAGAGGCTTGAGGATCTATTAGCATATCTTAGCATTGTAGAACCAAAGAGTTCATCCCTATAGACTGAGAGAGTTGGTGCATGTCTTGGACCCAAGACTTTACCTCCATTAGAGCAAGGTAGCATGTATAATAAGGTAGTGGATAGTACCTCCATACAGAAAAGATATCAAGTCCATGGTTGAGCGGTGAAGGCTCAAGCTAAGGAGGATCATTAGTTCCAAAGGTATACCTAGGAGAATTTGATGCAATCAATATCCCAAGGGTTTTTGCCACCTTCCTTTAAGAGTTTTGATGGGTGGAAACCGAGCACATGCATTTTAGAGCTAGTTATTACAATACTGGTGGCAGTGATGCTTTACTCTTTCATCTCTTCATCAATAGCCTATAGGGATAGCTTTTGATTGGTATGCTGAACTTCCCAATAGTTCAATAAAGACTTTTGCTGAGTTGGAGCAACTCTTCATCAAGAGAGTTGCTGGAGCTCAGTAAAGGGTACTATTGGCGATCTCGTTGTAGCATAATAACACCCAGGTGAATCACTTGTTGACTACATTCTTAGATGGTATAACTTGAGTATGAAATGCAAACCATAGTTGTCTGAACAGCATGGCATTGAGATTCTTCTAAAGAATATCCATGGCCCGATCGCCTTCATGCTTGAGGGCTTCACCATCAAAACTTTTGAGAAATTAATCAACAAGGGATAGCTTGCAAGGAGAAATGCAGTTACCTTCTCTAGATGTACCAACAAAGCCAAAGCATAAGGTATATGAGAAAAAGGAGTGATAGCGGTGGATAGAGGAAACGACCCAGAGAAGCGGTTTGAGACCTCATGCTTCTGCTTCTCACCACCACCACCCTACTCGGCCATCAGTGACCTCCATGGCCTACACCACCTCCTCCTCACACATCATCGGTAATACTACACATACCAGTAGCTATGGTCCTACTCTTTTGGATAAGCCTTATTCATTTAAGAGGAGGTAATCAAGAAGATCTTTAAGAATCTCTTAAAGAAGCTGATTTTCTACCGAACCTAGGGAGGAAGTGGGCAAAATGATCCTAACTTTTCTACCATTATATGTTAGGTCATGTTTTGGAAGATTGCTAACATTTGGGCTTGAACATAACTTCAAGACCGGGTATAGTCCTCAAGGAATACCTTATGGAACAATCCAGTTCCATTAGGGTAATCCTTGGGGATACTTGCGATCCTTCCAAAACAAAGAAGGTTGGGATATCTCCTTATCCAAAACCTCTAAATATTATTCAAAAGATCAGAAACTTTCTTGGTGCTTGAGTTAGCTCAAACCTCAACATCAAGGAAGGTTTGCAAGTTGCAGTGACTCAAGGAAAAGGGCATGTGGGGCTTGTGGCACCACCTTGTCTGCCTCGGTCCACCATTAGCTACCACATCTGACTCTACTACTTTAGCTAGTTCTTCTTCAGTAGACATCTTGTATCGGATGAGGGCATCAAATCCCTCACCCCTCTTACTTTGATTTCTACTTTGTACCTCCTATCAAATCCAATTGAAGAATAAAGTTAGCTTGATTTACATCTATGTCACCGATGGGTTGTCTAAACTATTCTAATAACAAGTTAAATATAACTAATAATTGATCTTCTCTTTCGATTGAGTTGGATTTTCCTACTCAATATACAGTTCACCTCTTGAGATAGACTTGGAATCATCCAATTCTAGGGTCCCATAGGAGAAGCTATAGGTGAGCCTAATGTGCGTAGAACCTTCCATTACCTTGCCACAGAGATCACAAGTCAACCTCTGTGGGCATGGTTCTACCTCCTAGGGCATCACCTCAAGAGAGGAAATAAGTCATTCATTGGAGAGGATGAGAAGCCCCTCCATGATGCTCCACCCTTGGATATGCTTGTATGGATCAGCCCAAGATGGACTACAATGTCCTCTCTCATCTAAGAAAGTTGCCATCTGAACTAAGCATATACAATGCCCTTGTCTTATCCAAAGAGATGAGGGAATCATTAATCAAGGCTCTCCTTAATCACGAGATATGCTTAGCTCGACTAATTGGTGAGGAGGCACATTATTCCGAGCCTGATCACTTTCATAGATGAAGACCTTCTTAGGGGGCATGGGGAACACAGTCCCTCTACATTATAGTTGACATGGGCATTCTTGCTAGAGTTCTCATTGATCTAGGTGCATCGATGAACATTATGAGTCTAAGACCCTTGCCTGAGGATTGACATCTCCACACTCGAGGAGATCATGATGTTGAGAGGATTCAATGAACAAGTGAGATTTCCATAGTGTTACCTTTGGAGATAGGTGGCGGAAGGTGAAGCAAGTTTTATATCATTGATTCAAATACTTCATTCATCTTTGCTCGAGCCTTGGATATACTAGAATAAGATGATTCCATCCTCCCTCCATCGATTCATCAAGTTCGGAAGGATGGGATTGAGTATCAAAGGAGATGAAAAGCCATTTTTTTAGTTAGAGGTTGAGATATATGAGGATGTGATCTTCTCAAAACACCCTTTCTGTGAACTTGGATGAAACTAAAATTCAAAAAGAAAAAAAAAGAAAAGAAAAAAAAAAAATAAAGAAAAGTGAAAATCCAAGTGAACAAGAAAGAATTGAAGAAGAAATAGACGCATATCACATTCCACCTCACGGGCATCTATGTTTTTGACTCAACCTCCACCTAGTAGAGGTTGAGGTCACCCATGGTTCATTCCATCCAACAGGTTATGTTCCAGTTCATAGAGTACCCTACTATTCACATAGACTTGGAATCTTGGAGAGTCTAATGTGATTAGCATACCACAACCCTCTGGGTTTCATTGGAGGTGACTCGAGGTTGAAGACTCGAGCCTCAGATAGCAAAGTATATTTATCAGATGCATGTAAAACTATTAGTTAGGAACCTTAGCTAACCTCACTTTCACCCCAAAAGTTAAAGGTTTAGTAGTTTTAAAGCCCCTAAGTCTTCCATGATATGAAGTGAAGAGATTCTTTTTTTTAGGATCATCCTCCTCAAGTCAAGTTGATGTAGAACTTGAGGAGAATTCATAAAATTAATGGAATTACCTTTTACTTTTCACCTTGTGTTCATAATCTTGAAAGGTTTGGTTCCTTCATATATGGTCCAAACACTAATCAGAGTATTTTGAGAAGCTATGGAATAATACAGGCAGGGAAGCACAATCAAGAGCAAGACTAGAATTCAGTACAGTGGGTCCAGTCAATGATGATGATTACTGTTTAGTTGATACCAATCATTTGGAGTCTGTTGGATTCTTTTCACACAACACCAACTCTTATGAGGATGTGTGTTTAAAAACCTCAAATGATCCAAATGATCTCCAAATCAAAGATGCACTACCAAAATTTAAAGAGTAGATCCATTCAATAATTGACAAACTTAAAGAAATCAACCTCAAGATAGATGAAAATCCACGCTCGACATATATCAGTTCATTATTGAATGAAGAAGAAACCAATGACTTAGTTAGGCTATTGATTGAGTTTAAAGACTGCTTTGCATGGCGTTATGAAGAGATGCTTGATTATCTCGATGTAGTAGTCCATAAGCTAACAGATAGCTATGCAAGCTCCTAGCATGTGATTAGAAATCAACAATGTCATTTAAAGTCAAATTGATCGATCTTTGGTTTCATCGGAAGAAAAATACCTACAGTTAGCTGTCATCCCAGTTAAGAAGAAGAATGGCCAAATTCACATATGTGTCAATTTTAGGGACTTAAATAAGGCATGTCCTAAGGATGAGTTTCCTCTTCCTATACCAGAATTAATGGTGGACATCTCATCTCATGCAATTTTCTCTTTCATGGATGGGTCATCAGCTATAATCAAATCAAGATATCTTGAAGATGAAAAACACTTTCAAACCCCCATCAAAATCTTTTATTATAGGTCATGCCTTTGGCCTTAAAATCTGTTACCACATACCATGACTGAGATCTTCAATGAACTCATCCATCAGTTGAGTGCTATGTTGATGATCTAGTAGTCAAGTAGAGAAAAAAAAGACCATCTCTTTGACTTGAGTAGTTTTGAAGCGGTTAAGATAATATAACCTCAAAATGAATCCCCGAAGTGTGCATTGAGTAACTTGAAATTCCTTGGGTTTGTTGTCCGACATCAGGAAATAAAAATAGATCCAGAAAAGATTAAAGTTATCTTAGAAATGCCACCTCCTAAAAGTTTAACTCGACTCAAATCTTTCCAAGGGATGGTGTATGCTTTTATTTCCAACCTATCGGAGATGCAAGCCATTCTCACACTTGTCAAAAGGATGCCAAGTTCAAGTGGGATGATAAGTGTCGGCATGCCTTTGAAGATATCAATATTTGGTGAAGCCCAGTTCTAGCACCTATCCTAGGCACTCATCCTCTACACTCTGCATTGGATGACTCTCTCGGTACTCTGTTAGCCAAATGATGAAGGGAAGGAGAGTGCTCTACTACCTCAGTCATCTTGATTCCTTGAAGCAAACTATCCACCTATTGAGAAATATTATCTAGCTTTGATCTTTGCTTCCCAAAAGCTACGACATTATATGCATTTTAATAAGATGAACTTGATTTCCAAAACCAATCCATTGTAGTATCTCATGACATGTCCAATGCAATCGGGATGGTTAGCATGATGGTCCATGATACTCTCACAGTTTGATATCATATTTGTACCCCATGCGATAAAAGATGAGCACTAGCGATTTCTTAGCAATACACCCACTTCTGTTGATTCTCTAGTGATGACCTCCGATGAAATAAATCATGAACTTAGGGAGGTTGAAAACCGATGGGAGATGTATTTTGATGGTGCTTCTTTTCATAAAGGGGAAGCACCACGATCTACTCTTCCGGGAAAGGCGGGGTAGAATAGTTCTCTAACTCACATGATGTAATGAGATTCTCATATCTTTCCAACCCCACAACGAAGCGGTATGAGGCTTTGATTGTCGATCACAGTTATCCATAATGTGTCAGCATCAACATCTTTGGGGATTCTCGGTTGGTCATCAACCATTGTTGGGTCCTACAAGGTTCTCAAACCCAAGCTTCATCATTACCGAGTATACCATGAAGTTGTTGGCCAAATCCACAGTCACCATCTACAAGGTTCCCAGTAGAATGTAGTAGCATGCTTTGGCCAAACTTGCCAAAAGTGGCATGAAAGATGAGTCCATTCAATAAGGGTCCAAAATAGACAAGTCTATCTCTTATTGATGTTGAACACATCGAGAAACTTTCTCTTGAAGGGGAGGTTGTCGTTTCCTATAAGGACAAGGAGTTGGATTGGAGGCATCCATTCATAGACTATTTGAACACTGGCAAACTACCTCAAGAAATGTCATAAGCCGATCAAGTGAAACAGAGAGCTCTCTTATATGCTCTCATTGATGGCACCTTCTACCGTCGATCCTTTGACTAGATGTGGTTACGTTGTTTAGATAAATACAAATCATGTGACATTGTAATTGAGGTACATTCAGGTCTATGCAGAGCATCAATCGTCGAAGATGAAGATGAAGATTAGAGACTAGGATACTGCGGCCTTGATGATTACGATACATGGATGTAGGAGATGCCATCGGGTCGGTGCAGTGGTCCTACACCAACCACCCAACATTCTACACCTACATTGGCCTCATGGCCATTTGAGTGTTAACATTGTGGGGTCGATCCTCTTCTTCCAAGGGTCAACGGTTCATCTTAGCACGTACTTTTCCAAGTGGGATCACTCAAAGAGGTCGACATGTGCTTCATTTTTTAGAACCATATTGTATAGGTTGGTGCCTCGATGAATTATATCGATAATGGTACTACATTCAAAAGCACCAAGATCAATAGCTTTGCGAGACGGTATAGATTGAGATACCACCATCTACTACCCGAGCAAATGGCTTAGAGATCAACAAAACTCTCATATTAAGAAGACTCTTGATGATAACAAGCATTAGTGGAATGAGTAGTTGGTTGAAGCCTTGTGGGCCTACACCATACGAACTCAACTCAATACCTCTTTTTTTAGTGTATGGGTCGAAGCATTCTACCTTTAGAAGTTCAACTCCCATCACTAAGGATAGCATTGGGTAGCAAGATCATAGAGCAAAATGCAAAGTTGCGGTTAGAAGAGCGAAGGTTTGGAGGAGAGTCCTGCGTGCAGAACCTCGAGTTGTACAAGGCCAAAATGATTCAAGCTCACAACAAGGCAGTCCTAGGTCTTTCCAAGTAGGAGAACTTGTGTTTCCTAAGGAGACCAATTGTTGCCCATCAAAAGATGGGAGGCAAGTTTGAACCCACTTGGGAAGGCCCCTATGTCATAGAGAAGGCCTACCAAGGAGGATCTTATCAGCTTATTGATTGTAAAGGGGAACACATGCTTCCAATTAATGGGCTCTATTTGAAAAAATATTACCCATAAAAATTATGTTTGAAAATAATTCTATCAATCAACAAAAATCTGATTCCATTTCATCAAAATCTTCTCTTCTTTCAAAGTGTTGTTTGCTTGTCTTGTGAATCTATCGTGATGTGTTTAGAGTAGGTGTAAGAGTTCTCCAGTGGCATCCTATCCCTCTTTCACAACACAACACAAACACAATCAAACATAATTTCTCGGCGCTATTAGAATAGGTGTGAGAGAACCCAAGAGGCATCCTATTTTGATTAGCATAACTGAGTTAAGTGTAAGAGAACCCAAGAGGCATCCTATTCCTTTTAACACAAGCACAAAAATAAACACATTTCTTTTATCTCGGGCTACTGTAATGTGGGAGCACGCCCCTGTGGCACTCACTCATTAGCTACTCTTGGTCGGGTCTACATGCTACCTCGCTAGTATGTCACCCCGATGGTCACTTATTTGGAAGATGTGAGTCCCCACTTTCTTCCCAACTTGACCATTACCAAATGAGCACCTTGTTAGTGTGGTAGACTTCACTTTCGTGATGGTACCTCATGTTGATTTTGTTTAAGAAGATGTGAGTCCTTGAGCTTTCTTCTTGAACTAATCATCATGATCTAACTAGGTTGAGTATATTTGAGGTTTAGGATAAGTCCCCATAGGCTCCTTTCCTCTTGACTACATTTGAGTTGATATAAGTCTCCAGTGGAATTCACTTAGTAGTAGCCCTAGGTTGGATAGCTATGTCAGAAAACTATCCGATGTCGGTTGCTATAGAGGATGTGAGTCCCGAGCTTTCTTCTAGGCTATTGTATTATAAATCTTGACCTTAGGTTGGTTGATGTTAGCTATCTTGATAACTCACGGTGGATACACCACTCTTGGATGTGTGTCCCGCTTTCTCCTTGAGTTGGCCACAAATACCTATTTGATATATGACTAGCCATGTCATCTTCTCAGGGTTTTGGATTAAGCCCTTAGGCCTCTCCTAGCATTCTATTTGGATCACTTCCTTTGCGACCCCATTTAGACACTTGCCGGTTACTCTTGGATTGGACAATCCCCTTTCTAGTAGCCACCCATGGTTGGAAAATTTATTCAGTGGATGTGCATATTCTCCTTTGGTTCAGTAAATCTGAGATAGGTCTAGGATGATATAATCTCTTTCTCAGTTTGATCCCTCGCAAACTAATAGGGTCCATGATAAATAAACTAAATAAATTAATTAATTATTTCGCTTATGGATTAGGAATTCAAGCCCCCAAGCAGCCCCCTTTTCCCAAGCAGGCATCCTATCTTTAGGCGGTGTCGGAACTCCCTATAAAATTTCGACTACACGGTTGAGATAAATCCTGGTCGATACTCTGTAGTCACTCAGGTTGGTTCAATCTATTTTTTTTCCACAAGAAGGTTACGGCATTCACTTTGGAATATGTAAGACTATGATGCATTCTTTCTAGCATGACTGCCACAAACTGACAGGCATCCCTAGGCTAGGTTCAATTTGTTGCCCAAAGCAACAGATCACCCCAGTGGTCTTTCATAGTGGAAGATGTGAGTCCCCAAGCTTTCTTGCCTTAAATTGATCATTGAAAATTAAAAGGCACTCCTTTGGTCAGATACTTCTCCCATCGGTCGGGAAGCTACTCCCTTTGGTTTAGTAAATCTGAGATAGGTCTAGGCTAATATAAGCTCCTTCTCAGTGTGATCAATTGCAAACCAACAGAATCCATCAAAATCAATCTAAAATGAAACTAATCCTTGACTATCTTTTGAGTTGATATAAGTCCCCTAGCGGCATTCACTCAATAGTCAACCCCAAGTCGAGTCCGATTTATTGCCCAAAGCAACCAATCACCCTAGTAGGAACAATGTGAGTCCCCGTGCTTTCTTCTTAAGACTTGGCCATTATAAATCGAAAGGCATTCCCCTTGGTTGGATAGTCCTAGCTTGTGGTTGGTAGACTACTACCTTTGGATTGGTAATCAGAGTTAGTTGGCCCATGGCTTTCAACTCGATCCATCATTGCAAACCGTGGGACCCATCAAAAACAAATCTAAAATGAAATTAATCTTGACTATCTTTGAGTTGATCTAAGTCCCCCAGTGGCATTCACTCAATAGTCAGCCCTAGGTTGGGTTCAATCTTTTACCTTGCCAATAGATCACCCCAACAACTGATCCTTACTTTGGAGGATGTAAGTCTATTATGCTTTCTTCTGTACTTGTTGCATCGAAAGGCATCCCTTTGGTTGGCTAGTCCTACTATGTGTTAGTAGACTACCCTTTGGATTGGTAAATGCAGGTTAGGTCCTATCTCAGGCTCCTCTACCAAGATCCATCGCAAAACCAACAGGTCTATTTCAAAATCAAAAATTTAAAATCTGAAACAAACTAAACAAAAATAATCAATCAATCCAAACCAAATCTTTTGCTCCTCCTCAGTGAGATGCAAATCTTTCTAATTCCCCAGTGGATCCAGAATTCTAATCCCTCGGTGGATTTCACAACCTTTCCTCCCTTGATGATGACTTGAACTTGCCTTAGAGAGTTCACTTGTCTATCCCCGGTGAACTTGCCAAGTTACTTTGATTCCCTCTGAAGGACTTAGCCTAAATCAAGTTCAAATATCTTCAAATTCTTGAAATTTTCTCATAACCCATTTATATTCTCATTTATATTGACAAATATAAATGAAATATAAATATAAACAACAAAAATCAACTCCATAAATCAAACTCAAATTCAATCAAAATCTAACCTAAACCTTTCAAGTCAAAATCATGAACTTAGCCAAATCAATTTCAAATCAAGCCAAACCCTTGATTTTTCTTCATGATTCAATCAATCCTTCAATCATAAATCCAAATATAAACACAAACTTCAATCACCAATCGAAAACTAAATTCAATAATCAAACCCAAGTCAAACTCATGTTCACCCTTTTGAACTCAAAATTACCAAATGAATCAAAACACATTTGACTTCAAACCACTTGCAAATGGATCTATATTTCAATCATAAGTCCATATGTGAGTTCAATCAAACTCAAATCAAGATTTGATCAAGCTATTTGACCCACTTAGGCTCACTTGACCCAAAGTGACCTAAAATATCTCTTATGAGCCAAATTCTAATCCTAACCAAATTGGATTGAACTAATCCCACCTAAGCCTCTCATCATGATCAACAATCATCATGAGATGATCAATCACTCAAATTAGGTCAAACCAAGTCAAACTAAGGGTTGATCAACTCAACACTTAGCCAAAATGAAAATTAAATTAGCCAAAATCCACCATAAGCCAAATTGATAGAAACCATTGATCAAAGTTCATTCTTGATCAATGTTTGAACTGACCAAGACAACATTTGAGCCTCCTAGCCCACCAATACTTGACCCAAGTTGACCCAACTTGACCTAAAAAGTCAAAATATGTCAAAACTTGATCTAAGCAAACGGGTCAAGTTCATTCCAAAATGATTGTTGAACTTGACCAAAGCCTCAATTGGCCAACTAGACCTAACCTAGCCCAATTGACCATGAACCCAACTTGACCTAAAAGGTCAAATTGAGCCAAACTCAAATATAAACCAAATTGATTGAAAACAAAGATAATAATCCATTTCAAATAACCAACCAAACATGAACCAACCCATGACCTAACCCAAATAGGTCAAATGGGTCAATTAGGTCAACTTGACCCATCTAACCTAAATGAACTCATTTGAACCAAAACTAAATATAAACCAAAATGAATCAAACCAAAGCTACCAAAACATTTCAAATGGTCATATGAACTTGACCAAACCCTTGGTTTGACCTAATTTGACTAATTGGTCAACTTGACCCAAATTGACTCATTTTTATGTAAATGGGTCAACATAAGCCAAATCACATCAAACCAATTCCAAATTCAATGAAACTTGGCCTAACCTATTTTTCAAATATACCAAATATATTCAAATTAAACCCAAGATAAATGACCATTTTACCCCTAGGCCATAGGTTAAATTTTGGCCAAAACCACTTGGAATTTGGTCATTTCCTTTTCATGGACACTTGGCATCCTCTTAGTGGACTAAATGGTCACTAATGAACCTAGTGCACATAACCCAATGGGTTTGGGTCAACCAAACCCAATCCAAACCCAAAATCGACCACCTCCTTTGAAAATGGCCACATGGAATCCTCCTTCCACCTTGTTTGAGCACATGGCCACTTCACCCACACCTCCTCTGGCCAAAATTGAATGTCATGCCTCTCAAAATAGCTCAAACAACCCATTGAATAGGGTCAATTGGATCAAAATAGCAAGCTCCTTCACTGCCATCTGATCCTTCAAGGTGGAGATATACTCCCCTAATTCAATTCAATCTTCACACTCTCACAGTCGATTGAACTTAGGGAAGCCCGAGGAGCCATTACCATGTGATCCCAAGCTTCCTAGAGTGAAATTGATTTTTCATTTCACAATTTTCATAGATTGAAAATAAGGGAGCTCCACTTGACATCCAACTTAGCCAATACTTATTATCAAGCCAATTCCTCCCCCAAGCTTCATCAGAGGATCAAATCAAACTTACCTAGACCTTTTCCCAAATTCCTATGGAAAGGGAGGTGCTATCTTGATCAAGACCGAGCCTACTTCAAGGGGAGCTTGGCCTCTAAAAAGATCCATCCAATCTCAAGACCTCAAACTCTCAACAAAGCTTCGTCTCCACTAGATGAAGCTTCTCCAAGGGAATCAAGCACCGATAATCACCTCTGATGAGGTATGCCATTAAATCGAGCATAATCTAGATATGGTCTAGTCCTTTGCGAAGTAAAGTATCACCCCATGAGATTCTATCCATTAGATGTGATCTACTTTGCATGTTGATGGTGTGGGTTGAGTTTCGATCCAATCCAAGCCCAATCGAGCTCGGATCGTGCCCTAAAAGATCGACGGATGTCCTCTCCAGCAAGAAATTACAAAGACAGATCATGGGTTGTCCCTCCTCGTGTTTTTGATGGACGACCATGATCAAAGACATGTAGATCCCATGGATTTTCCCTTTAGAACCACGGCTTTAACCTTAACCGTCCAATCCATGACCATGAGACAAAGCGAGAAACCGCCATGTCACATGATGTGATAACTTAAATATCGAATCTTGACATGCCACATAGAAAGAGCATGCCAAGTTAGCAATCCACATGGCGCCGATGGGATTAAACATTTAATTATGCTATTAAATCACCTAATTAATCATGTAAACTTCTTAAATTCATATTTAAGCCTAGAAAAATCAAAAAATATGTAATAAATTGCATTGAATAGATAATCGAACATAGAATATTCTAAAAATGATTTCAAAGGATTTTGACAAATGCTTTTCTCTCGATTTAGGTTTTATTGGGAATGTTATTTTATTAATTACCCTCTAATTACTCCACTGATTAAATCCAAACTTCTTGTGAATAATTAGGGATGAGTCACCCACCCCTAATTTTCTTGGGATTTATTGGTGGTTTAATTAAAGGAATTGTTAGTTCATTTCTTAATCACTCCCTTAATATAATTAAGCTTAATTAAGGGTATAATTAGTGGTCTAATCCTCTAATTGAGTCAATTAAGTTTTTCTTAAGTGAATATGAGGTTAAGGAATAATTTTGGGATACTTACCTTAAGATATTCCTTAAACCCCCTTTTTCTTAATCCAACCTTAAGGGTTAATTCACTAATTCCCCCTTAATTAATTTCATAAAATTATAAACTTTTAGAACTCAATTAATCTATCTTGGGTAGATGCTTAGGTGTTCAAGACAAGTATAAGGAAATCAAAATTCAACTCACATGTGAGGGGTTATGAAATTACTTAAAATAAACCCCTTAGCAATTAATCCTTAATCATGAGCCAATTTTACCATTCTTTCCTAGGTGCATTGCTGATTTAAATTTCTTATGTGATTTTATGTCCTATCATTATCTCATAATTATTGGATTAACTATGCTAAGGTGGTGTAGGTAAGGGGTAATTAACATACTTAATTCATACCTTAACCTAAGCAACATATAAAAATCATCTAATAATCCTAAGAACAAACTAAATCAACAAACATATGTGGGAATGGAGCAGCAAACGCACCTCATATTTCTTAAATTAAATCAAACTCAAAAACAAAAAACAAACCTTCCTAAAAAAATAACTTGATTTGCTTTAAGCTTTCTTATTTCATAAGATTTTCTTTAGGAATTAATTAGGGTGAATGTGTTACATGATTTCATCAGTTTAGTTCTTTCCTAGCATGCTAAATGTGTATGTCATATGAATTTTATGCATTCATGCTTTTTAAAAATCAAATTGAAAATGGAAAATATTTTCTTTATGTCAAATTGCATGTTTTGGCTAAAGTAAAAAATATGAATGGCTATTATCACTACTAAATCCAAAATTATTTTCAAAATCTATAAATAAAATAACTAAAATTGAAAATGTGCTACTTATAATTATTTATAAGCTTGCATGTGGATATAAATATGAAGATGTGCATAGTGTAGCTTTCCTTCTCTTTTCTTTTAGCATAGTTTTGAATAGGATTTTGCAAAGTATATAATTCATTTGAAAAGAACACAAATTCCTATCCATTTCTATGCTATTACCTATGAAGGGCATCACATTTGTACATATAAATTGCATAAACAAAGCAAACAAATCAAATACAAACTTTTTGTATCATTCTTTTTTCATTCATTTCTTTTAAACATGTGTTTATATTTAAGAAAGTGGTATATTAGTCTGGAAAACTCAGGATTGCAAGGATTTAAGTAGCCCTAACTAGGTCTTGTACCTTACACCCATGGTGCTAACAATGGTGGCATACTCACTTATGCCTTTCATACATATACATGTGCATGTGAATAATGGATAAAAGAAACCCTTTTTTCTACTTAATGAAAATCATGCATCATAAAGCATTCAAATTTTCTTAAGTAACATTTCTTAGCATTCATCATAAAGTATGCTAAACATTTCCATTTGTATATATAGATATGCTTAGGATTCATTCATATGCATGTTATACATGTTGGGAAAGAAATGAAGTGATGTGTGTTTTGTAATATTAATTCACTTTACTTAATCTTAAAATATCTTTTTTTTTAATAAGTTTGTTTAGAAAAAATCTAAACTTTAGACTAAGTAAAACACATAATAAAATATTCACTAAATAAAATCAAATATGAATCCACTTTAGAAATTACTTAAGGTAGGGAAGGAAAGAGAAGTTCTCTTCTCTTTCCCTTTCTTCAAAACATAGTAATTCATTATAGGATTCACTTAAACTAAATCAAAAATACAAAAAAAAAATCAACCCAAATCAACTAAACAACTTACATGAAACCATCCAACTAAGTTGAACATCTTCATACTTATGAAATCTAAACCTTAAACCCTAGCTAAGCATTCCACACAAAGCTTTTAAAGCATGCACATTAGGTTAAGTCACCACTTCTAGCTTTAGGTTAGGGAGATGCATGGCTTGATGTTTTCTTTTGTTTTGTGATGTATTATTTTTAGTCTGGAAGTTAGGGTGAATGTACATAGAATGAATAATAGGATGATTAAGTCTAATCATTATTTTCTACAGGGGATTGTGCTTAAGGGGCATTGTAATAGAAATATAAATGCTTTTGTTGTGTTGGTGCTTATACCCCTAAGCATAATCCAATAGGCCAAGTGGACTTGGTTACCTATGTGTGAGGTGCTAAGTCCAATATACATACTTGGGATTTGTAGGGTTTGTTTAGCTAATCTCTATTTTGCAGGTGTTTTAATTAGATTTACTTTTTTTTCATGTAATTTTACAATTAGGATTTTTAGAATGAGTGTTATGGGGTATTAGGATGACTTTTGGTCATGAGATCTCATCTTATGTATGATGTGAAGTCTTTGGAGCAACCAGCTTCCAACCATCCAAAAGAAGGAACCAAAAGAAGAATGAAGAAAGAAGAAAGAAGAAAGAAGAAAAGAAGCAATGAAGACCCCCATAACATGAATTTCCTTATTTGATTATAAATTAATTCAATTATAATCTTGGTTGTGTGAGGGTAGATCTCAGCTACCCAATTTTTTTTTGAGTTTGTGCAATGGTGCCCGACAATAAATGGCCTTTTATTCTTTTGTGTTAGCTTTATAAAATATATAATATTTTGTTTAGCTTGTGTAATAAGATGGCATGTTTTCCTAGTTTCTTCCTTGCTTGATGTATGGCCTATATGACTATTAGGCTCTTAGGAAAAAAATAAATCTTCTACTAAATTAAACAGCACAAAATTAAAAATAAACAACTCATAATCTCATTTAAATCCTAAGTTAAAATCAAGATAAAAGAACTAGCGACCCCATAGCTGGATGAGTATTTCTTTTATAACATCCTACATAAAAGCATATTATTTCACACGTGATTAGAGGGCTTCCACCTTTGCCAGAGAACTTGGCTTGACCTTTGAGAGCCATGGTGAAAACACACCTCCCCCCCTTTCTGATTTTGGCCTATAATCTTATTTCTCATAGATTAGGCATATGAATTCTATATGCCTAAGTCAAATGATTGTCCAAAAATGAAAGTAAAATGTAATATGTTTTGCATTAGATCTAGGTCATTTTTCATTCCCTTACATGATCTAGTCTCTTAGGGAGTGACTTTAGGGACTTAGTCTATTTCTAAAATAAATAATAGCCTAGCTATCTTCCATAAAGCATATGACTTGCCTACATGAATTTAAAATCGTAGGAGGAGTTAGTTGGTAGCCACCCTCAGGCAGTTGTAAGTCCAAGCAGTCATGTGATTTGTCCTCCCTTATGGAGGCAAACCAAATACCCATTCTTGCCTTAGATTTAGGTTATGCTTTTGGTCCTCTCCAAAGCTCTCTTGATTTAGGTTCTGAGGTTGCTTCTCCCTTCTATGGGTCATAAGCATAAATCCTCACCTCTTAGGCATTCTCATAACCTTATATTATGGAATTATAAGCCCTAAACTTCTAATAAAAATTCAACTCAAATAAATAAATAAACTTCAAAAATGTAAAGCCCAATCGTAGGATAGTTTGGGATGTTTACTAGGCTTCCTAGTATCATAAACATCCCCTACTCATCTTCATTTGGCTTCAATAAGAAATCCCTTCTTTTGATCAACCCCACTTGATTTTCTAAAATAAACTAATCAATTGATAGTCCTACCTATTAAAATCTTTGGAGACAATGATCATTTATCTTAATTGAAAGTATTCCTAAGGAATCCCCTTATATAGGATGTAATTAACTATGGGAGCTTGCCTCCATAGGGAACTTAATGAACCCGATTTAAAATAAACCCTACTTCACTTTTTCATATAAAGTAGGAGAAGAATCTCTGGTACATATGCAAACCCATTATCCTTAGGAGTCCTTGATGAGGTGATTAGGCCCATCATAGGGTGGTGACTTCTATCTTTTGAGATAGTATACCTCTTTTCAATGTCGAACCCAATCACCCTCAATAAGAACATTTGCGGATCTACGTGGTGTCCAAAAATGCATAAAAAAAAGTATATCTCTATCTTCATTTTATTCTGCATAGAGTGAAGATGGAAGTATACGTTCTTTAGAAATTAATATAAAAATTTCACCACAATGTTATACATGTTGGGAAATAAATGAAATGTTGTGTGCTTTGTGATAGTATTTCACTTTACTTAATCTTAAAATGCCTTTTTTTAGGTTTGTTTAGGGAAAATCTAAATTTAGGATCAATCAAAACACATAATAAAATATTCACTAAATAAAATTCAAACATGAATCTACTTAGAAATTACTTTGGTAGGAGGAAAGAAGTTCTCTCTCTTTCCCTCTTATAACTTAGTTATTAATTGTAGGATTCATTCAAACCAAATCAAAATACAAAATAAAATCAACCAAAGCAACTAAATCACTTAAATAAAATAACCCTCTAAGTTGAACATTTTTCAAACTTAAAAAACTTCAACCTTAAAGCCTAGCTAAGCATACCACACAAATCTTAAATAACACACACATTAGGCTGAGTCACCACTTCTAGCTTTAAGTTAGAGAGGTGCATGGTTTGATATTTATTTTTATTTTGTGAAGTATTATTTCTAGTCTCAATGTTAGATGTATGTGCATCAATGGTGGTGATCTTATAACCATTATCTTCTAGAGGATTACTAACATCTAATAAAAATATCTTTTATCTGTGTGCTTATACCCAAGCATAATCCAAAATAGTGTGGACTTGGTTACCCATGTGTGGGGTGCTAATTTCACTTTATATATATACATGCTTAAGATTGTATGGTTTGTTTAGCTAATCTATGTTTTACAGGTTTTGGTTAGATTTCCTTTTTCCCATTTTCATGTAATTATGCAATTAGGATTTGGAATGATTATTATGGGGGATTAGAATGAACATTGGTTATAAGACTATTTCTTATGTACCATGTGAAGCCTTTGGAGCAACTACATTCCAACCAACCAAAAGAAGAAAGGAGAAAGAAGAAATAAAAAATGAAGACCCCCATAAGAATGAATTCTTTCTTGGTTGTAATTTATTCATTTGTAATCCATGTTGTATAAGGGTAGAGCTCGGCTACCTAATTTTTTTTTAGGTATGTACAGTGGATCCTAACCATAAATGGTATATTATTCTTTTACGTTAACTTTATAAATTGATTGATGTTTATTTAACTTGTGCATTAAGATGGCATCTTTTCCTAATTTATTCCTTATTTTGATGTATGGCCTGGATGACGATTAGACTCTTAAGAAAAAATTTTCTATCCAACTAATCAATTCAAACTAAAAATAAACAACTCATAGCCTCACCTAAAGTTTAGGCTATAAATCAAGATAAAAGAAATAGCAACCCCTTAGCTAGATGTTTTATTACTTTTCTCATATCATGCATAAAGAGCATATTGTTTCACTCTTCATTGGAGAGCTTCCACCTTTGCCAGAGAACTTGGCTTGACCATTGAGAGCCATGGTGGAAACACACCTCCTTATCTTGCTAATTTTTGCCCATAATATAATTTCTCATGCGTTAGGCATATGAATCCTAAAGCCCGTGTCAAATTGATTGTCCAAAAGGAAAATAACATATAAAAAATTTGCATTAAATTTAGGTTATTAAATCATGCCCTGTATGATCTAGTCTCTTTGAGAGTGTGTTTAAGAACTTAATCTCTTTCTAAATAAACAACAGCTTAGCTATCTTACAAAAGCATATGACTTGCCTACATGTATTTTAAAATCATAGGAGGAGTTAGTTAGCAGCCAATCTCAGGTGGTTGTAAGTCCAAACAGTTGGGTATTTTATCCTCTCTTGTGGAGGTATATACCCATTTTCACCTTAGATTTAAGTCATGCTTTGGCCCTCGCCAAAGCTCCTTAGATTTAGGATCTGAGATTGCTTCGCCCCTTTGTGTGCTGCAAGCATAAATCCTTCCCTCTTAGGCATTTTCATGACCTTGTATCATGGAATTGTACACCTCTTAGGCATTTTCATGACCTTGTATCATGGAATTGTACACTCTAACTTTCTAATAAAAATTTAACTCAAATAAATCAATTCAATTTCAAAAATATAAAGCCCAACCATAAGATAGTTTGAGATGCTTACTAAGCTTCCTAGTATCCTAAGCATCCCCTACTTATCTTCATTTGGTTTTGATAAGAACTCCCTCCAGTTGATCGAACCCACTTGATTTTTTAAAAATATACCAATTGATTGATAGTCCTACCTTCGAAATCTTTCAAGACAATGATCATTTATCATAATCGAGAGTATTCCTAAGGAATCTTGTTCCTTATGATGTAATTAACTATGGGGGCTTGCCCCTATAGGGAACCTAATGAACCTGGATTAAAATAAACCATGCTTTACTTTTCCATATAGAATAGGGGAAGAATCTCTGGTATATTCCGAAGACCCATTGTCCTAGAGTCCTTATTCGTGTGAAGTTCATTGTCTGGTGACTTCTATCTTTGAGATAATACACCTTTCCTCAATGTCATTGATCATCCCAATACATCTGCGATCTACGGTGTCTGAGATAAGAATTAAATTTTTATTTTCATTTATCCTCTTTTTGAAAAGGATAGATAAAGTCAAGAATATTTTCACCACAATAGCCCAATTGACTATGAACCCAACTTGACCTAAAAGGTCAAATCAACTTGAAATCAAATCAAATCAAAATTGATTGAAACTAAAGCTTTTAATACATTTCAAATGATCAACCAAGTCTAAACCAACCCATGACCTAACCCAATTGGGTCAAATGGGTCAAATTGGTCAACTTGACCCATTTGACCTAAATGAACTCAAATGAACCAAAACCAAATCTAAACCAAATTAAACCAAACCAAAGACACCCATAGGCTCTAAATGATCATTTGAACTTGACCTAACCCATGGTTTGACCTAATTTGACCAATTGCTCAACCTAACCCAATTTGACCCAACTTGACCTAAATGGATCAATTCAAACCAAATGAACTCCAAATAACTTGAAATTTGGCCCAACTTATTTTTGAATCATTTAAAATCTGTCCAAATCAAAATCATTGCCAAATGACCATTTTTCCCTTAGGTCCAAGGGTATCCTATGGCCAAATTCTCTTGGAATTTGGCCAATTCTTTCTCAAGGCCACTTGGCATCCTTCTAGTGGTCCACTTGGACACCAAGGAGGGTGGTGAACATGACCCAATGAGCTTGGGTTGGCCATGACCCAACCCAAGGCCAAACTGACCGCTCAATGAAAATTGAGTACTTGGATCACCAAATGCACTCACCTAGCACATGGGCACTCACTCTCCTCCACTCTACCTAAAATGACTAACATGGATGTTTGGCAGCCCAAATGAACCCAATCTCACCCATTGATCAAAATGGCATTTCATCCCTTCACCATCCGATCCAAGGAGGGTGAGATATACTTCCCCTCATTCCTGCTCAAAACACAACAATTCACTTCCACAGAGCAAAAGAGATCAAAGCAAACTCTCCCCATGCATTTCCAAGCCCTTCCCGAGCTCCCCCATTTCTCCTTCTTGATTTTGTTTAAATCCAAAATAGGGGAGGTCACTTGAAGATCCAACTCACTCAGTTCTCCATCAAAATCAAATTATACTTGCCCACACCCTTAGTGGACTTCATCAAGTTAACTAAGTCGTTTCCCAATCTCCAAGCCATGGGAAGCACCACCTTGATCAAGGTCGATCACCACTGAATGGGAGCTTGGTCAACCGAGCAATTCACTCCAAACCAAGATCCAATTCCTTCAACAGGGCTTCATCTTTACTAGACGAAGCTACCTCCATCATTGGAAGCATCGGTGATAGCCTCTAGTGAGGTAATTGCTCAAAATTGTAGCTATAGAAAAAATAGCTTGGTCCTTTTGAAGAAAAGTATCATCCCTTGAGATCTTGACCATTGGATGTGCATCAACCCTCCTTCTGAAGGTGTGGGATCATTTTGATCCCAATCCGAGCTTGGGTAAGCTCGAATTGAATGGGGAGAGATGAATAGTGTTCGTCACTCATCGCTCGCAAAGGAGAAGGATCACCCACTGTTCATTCTACGTGATTGGAATGGATGGCTATGATTAGATCACGTGATAGCCCCTCTGATTTAAACCTAAATTGCAGGATTAATCCTGTCCATCAGATCTTAGATCGGATGGCCTGTGGAAAAAGCATGTCTACGCCGGTAATCAGAAAAGAATGGCAACTTAAATAACCTATCCCATCATGCCATGTGGAAAGCGTGCCGCGTTAGAGGCCACGTGGCCCGATGGGATTAGGGAGTTAATTAGGCTTAATTAATTCAATTTTAATGGTAAAACTTCCAAAAATTATAACTAATTATAGAAAAATCAAAAAAATACAAACTTAAGTTCATTTTAAAGATAATTCACAAAGGAATAATAGAAAATTAAAATTAATTAAATTTTAATAATGATTTTAACTCAATTTAGATTTTATTAAAAATATAATTAGGCTAATTACTCTTTAATTACTTCAGCAATTAATTCCAAACTTCCTAAGATTGTTTAGTGGGATGATTTTTGTCTCCCATGATTTTTTTGGAATTTATTATTTTAGTAATTAAGGGAATTGCTTGATTCACCCCTAATCATTTTCTTAATTAATGAAATGATTAATTGACCTATTGAATAGTGATAAATTCATTAATTAAGCTTGTTAATCTTCATGAAATAGTGAATGGACTTAGGGAATGAGATTAGGACTTCTTTTCCAATCTTTTCCCCCAAGTTTATTTCATTTGGATAAACACTTAATTAATTTACAACTTAATTAATGACTTAATCACTTCATTAATTAGATCAATCAATCAAATTCAAAATAAAAACTAAATCATTCCAGAATGTAATCACTTAATCTTGGGTAGATTCTTAGGTGTTCAATAACCTAAGAGGCTTAAAAGAAAATTATAATCAAACTACATGTGTAGGATGGTTATGAAAGTACTTAATCAAACCCTTTAACTTAATTAATCAATAATTGTGAGCCAATTGCATTAGGCCCCTTTAATTCTTAGGTGCATTTGCTGATTTAAGTTCCATGTGATTGCATATCATATGTTGGCTCACAATTACTTAAATAATTATGTTAAAGAGGTATAAGTAAGGCATAATTAATGAACTTAATTCATACCTTAACCTAAACAAAACATAAAATCAACCTAATTATTCTAAAAATAAACTAAACCAATTCACACATGGAGGAAATGGATTAGGACCATCAAACCCTTTGCATATTTCCTAAGTCAAATCAAATCCAAAATAAAAAATCTCTTTAAAGAATTATGTTTCATTTTAAATAATCATTTTTATGTAGTCCTTAGAAAGTAATTAGGTTGAATAAATTCATGTGCTTACATCCCTTTATTTCTTTCAAACATGTTAAATATTATTTGCCATATGAAATCATGCATTCATTTCTTTTGAAAAATCAATTAAATAAAAATGTTTCCTTTTATGTCAAATTGCATGTTTTGGCTAAAGTTAAGAATATGAGTGGCTATAATCACTACTAAACCAAAAATTATTTTCAAAACCTATAATTCAAAGATTATGAATGAAGTGATGCTACTTATAAGTACTTATAAGCTTGCATTTGATTATAGCATAAGATGTGTATTATTTTATTTTCTTTTCTTCTCTTAACATGGATTTGAATAGGATTTGCAAAGTGTATAGTTCATTTGAAAACAACACAACACTTGCTTAAATCTATTCCTATGCATTTCTATGTTATGACTTAAGAAGGATCTACACATTTACATATGTAAATTATACAACTAAATCAAATATAATCTTTTGCATGATTCTTCATCCATTTATTTCTTTTGTACATTCACATGTATTTAAGAAAAGTGGTATATTAGTCTGGACATCCCGGAGCTGTGAGGCTTTAAGTAGCCCTAAGTAGGTCTTGTACCTTATGCCCCTAGTGTAGAAAATAATGGTGTCATACTCACTTATATCTTTTATACATGTAGATGTGCATTTGATTAATGAATGAGAAATTACTCTTTTCTACATAATAAAGACATGCATTCATGGAATTTCCAAATTTTCAAACCATTTATCTTTGCATACATCATCAAGGTGTGCTAAGATTTGCATTACATGTATAGCTATGGTGGAAATAAATGAATGCATGTGCGTTATGTAATAGTAATTCACCCTAACTAATCCTAAGAAGTCTTTCTTATTGAATAGGATTGTTTAGAGTAAATCTAAACTTAGGATTAACAAAAATACATAAAAAACATTTACAAAAGGAAATTCATAAATGAATCTACCTTAGAAATGCTTTAAAGTAGGGATAAAAAAGAGTTCTCCTCTCTTTTCTTCTCTTCATAATATTTAGTTGCTAAGTGTAGATTCATTTAAACCAAATCAAATCACCAACTCAAAATTGACAAATCAACTAAATTATTTAAACCAAAACCACCATCTAAATTGAATCTTTCACACTTACAAAATTCCAACCCTACACAAGTCTTAAATGGCACACACATTAGGCTAAGTCACCATTTATAGCTCTATGTTAGGGCGGTGCATGGTTTGATGCCTGATTTTATTTTGTGATGTAATATTTTTAGACTGGATGTTAGGATGTAAGTTTGTATATTGAATGATAGGATGATCTTAGCTTAATCATGTCTTCTGTAGGGGATTATGCTTAAGGGGCACTATAATAAAAATATAAATATTTTATTATGCAGGTTGCATATACCCCTAAGCATAATCCAAATACGGACAAGTCGGCTTGGTTACCCATGTGTTGGGTGCTAAGTCCAAATTATTCATATAACAGCTTAGGTTATGTGGTATGTTTAGCTAACCTTTGTTTTACAGGTTTAGTTAGATTTACTTTTCCCATTTTTATGTAAATTTTGTAATTAAGATTTTGAATGAATGTTATGGGGTATTAGGATGAACCTTGGTCATAAGACCAAGTCTTATGCACCATGTGATGTCCTTGGAACAACCATTTTCTAATCAAGCCAAAAGAAAGAAACAAAAGAAGCAAATCAAAATGAAGAGTGAAGAATGAAGGATGAAGACCATCATAACATGAATTCTTTTTAATTGTAATTATTCATTTGTAATCTGGGATGTATACGAGTAGAGCTCAGCTACACATTTTTCTTTTTGGGTTTTTGTAGTGGAGCCTGACCACATCGGCCTCTTATTCTTTTGCACCAATTTTATAAATTGATTGATATTTTGTTTATGATTGTGCAATTAGGATGACATGCTTTTCCTAGTTTCTTTATTATTTGATAAATGGCCTGGATGTGATTAGGCTCTTAGAAAAAATAAATTTTATATCAAATTAATTAACTCAAAATTAAATTATACAACTCATAACCTTACCTAAAGCCTAAGACATAAATCAAGATAATAAAAGATTTATAAACCTCTTAGCTGGATGTTGTATGTTTCACATCATGCATAAATCATATTGCTTCACTCTTGTTAATGGAGGGCTTCCACCTTTGCCAAAGAAAATGGCTTGACCTTTGAGAGCCATGGAGGAAACACTCCTTATTTCTAATTTCAACCCATAACCAATCTTCTCATGCATTAGGCATATGATATCCCACAGCCTATGTCAAATAATAATGTCCAAAAATCAAAATAAAACTTAACAAAATTTGTATTAGATTAGGTCATTATTCATGCCCTTCATGATCTAGTCTCTTAGGAAGTGAGTTTAAGGACTTAGTCTCCTTTCTAATATAGACCACAGCCTAGCTATCTTGCAAAACATAAGACTTGCCTACATGTATTTAAAATCATAGGAGGGGTTAGTTGGCGGCCACCTCCAGGCGGTTGTAAGTCCAATAGTCGGATGATTTATTCTCTCTTGCGGAGGTAAACCATATGCCCATTTTCACCTTAGATTTAGGTCATATTTTGGCCCTCGCCAAAGCTCCCTAATTTAGGATCTGAGATTGTCATTTCCCTTCGTGGGCCACAAGCATAAATCCTCACCTCTTAGGCATTTCCACAATCTTGTGTTGATGGATCATAAGCCCTAATAATCTAATAAAAGTTCAACTCAAACATCTAATTCTCCTCAATTTCAAAAATATAAAGCCCAATCATAGGATAGTTTGGGATGATCACTAGGTTTCCTAGTATCATGAGCATCCCCTACTCATCTCCCTTTGGTTTTGATAATAACTCTTTCCTTTTGCTCAATCCCACTTGATTTTCTAAAAATAACTAATTGATTGATAGTCCTATCTTTGAAATCTTTGGAGACAATGATCATTTACCTTAATCGAGAGTATTCCTAAGGAATCTCATTTCTTAAGATGTAATTAACTATGGGGGCTTGCTCCATAGGGAACTTAATGAACCTGGCTTAAAATAAATCTTATTTTACTTTTTTATGTAAAGTAGAGGAAAGATCTATGATACATTCGAAAACCCATTATCCTTAGGAGTCCTTATTAAGTGATTAGGTTCATTGTGGGATGGTGACTTTTATCTCTCGAGATAGTACATCATTCCTCAATGTTTTACCCGATCACCCTAATGAGTACATTTGTGGATCTACGTGGTGTCCAACTCAACCCTACTAATCTCACAAAATAAAATACCATAGTTTATCTCCACAAGAGAGGATAAACCACATGAATGTTGGGCTTATAATTGCCTGTAGTGGTTGCCAGCTAACTCCTCCTATGATTTTAAATCCATGAAAGTCTTATAAAATTGCAAGGTAGTTGGGTTGTTATTAATTTAGAAAGAGACTAAAGTCCTTAAACCCACTCCATAAGAGACTAGAGCACAAGTGGTATGAGCAATGACTTAATCTACAAATGCAAATCTTTTCAAATTTTACTTGATTTTGGACACTTCATTTTGACAAAGGCTTTGGAATTCTTGTGTGCTAAATGCATGATGAAAATGAATTATGGTCTAAATCAATGGGAAAGAGGTGTTTTACAACACAGAGGATACCCTTAAAGGTCAATCCTTCCCTATCGTGCAAGGATGGAAACCCTCTCTCAATAAGAGTGAAATAATATGCATGCATGATGTGAGGCATACAACATTCAGCTAAGGGGATTATTAAATATTTTAATTATCTTATTTAATGCTTAAGCTTTATGGTGAGGTTACGAGTTGTAGAAAATTTTAGTTATGAGTTGTAGTTGGGTAGATAATTTATTTTTCCCTAAGTGCCTAGATCTAGGACACACATTAAAGCATCAATCATAACAAAATACAAAAAGAATGTTAGTTTCTATTACGCAAGCTAAATATAACATCAAATAATTTTATAGCTACCGCAAAAGAATAAGAGGCTGGCACGGTCGGGTACCACTGTACAACCCAAAAAGAGAAAATGGGTAGCCAAGCTCTACCCTTATACAACCTGAAATATGAAGGAATAATTATAATTTATAAATGAATAAGTGTTATGGGGTCTTCAAACCTTCATGTCTTTATCTTCATATATACATTTCATTTGATTTGCTCCACTTCAAAGGCATCACATGACCTCCCAAGACATAGCCTTCTAGCCAATGCTCATCTTAAACCTCATAGCATTAATCCTAATTCCTAATTATAAAATTACATTAAAATATAAAAAGTAAATCTAACAACACCTACAAAATAGTGGTTAGTTAAACATATATATAATCTCAAGCAGTTATATTTGTAATTTAGACTTAGCACCCTACACATGGGCAACCAAGGCCACCTGTCCTAACTTGGATTATGCTTAGGGGGTTTAAGAAACTTACAAAAGAGAGCATTTATATTTATTTTTATGCAACCCTTAAGCATAATCCCTGTAGAAAATATGGTTTGGCTAATCATGGCCTGTCATCCAATCTACGAAGCATACACTCTAACATCAAGTCTAAAATATTACATCACAAAATAAAACATACACCATACATACGTTAGCCTAATTTAAAACTAGAAGTGGTGACTTAATTCTAATTTGTGTGTTAAGATTTGTGTGGTATGTCTTAACTAAGCATTAGCATTACGATTTTCTAAGTGTGAAAGAGATTTAATTTAACCATAAAGGATGATTTTACTTCAAGTCATTTAATTGATTTGAGAATAATGTTTGGTTTCATATGATTTACACTTAGCATCTAAGTGTTATAAAAAGAAGAAAGAGGATATCCCTCTTTCATCCCTACCTTAAGCGACTTTCTAAAGCACGTTAATTTGATTTAGTTCTCTTTGGTGAATGGCTTATTACACATTTTTAGATTAATCCTAAGTTTAGGTCCACTTTAAATAATTCTATTCAATGTGAAAGGCTTCTTAAGATTAATCTAATTAAAATAATATCACATATTTTATGTTCAATCATTCCTTTCTATCACATATAATATGCATATAATTTAATCCTAAGTGTATATATACATACAGCATATTTTAGTACACTTAAATAATGAATGTAGATGTGCATATTTAAAGTTTATATTTCTTATTTGATTGAATTATTTAATCATGTTAATTTAGAGCTTTATCCAAATTATTATACAAAAAGTCATAAGAATGAAATTAAATAGGTACATGTCATTGTTAAACTAGGGAAGTGAGGCAATCAAATAACCTCCTTGGGGCTAACTAAAGCCTTGTATTCCTGGGATGTCCAAACTATATACCCATTTGCATTCAAATATATGTAAATTTGTATATAAGAAGATAAGGAAAGAGACCCCAAATCATATAGCTAAATAATTCAATCACTTAGTCGATTATGAATGCATGTGTTTTTAGAAAAAAAGAAGGATTTTTATCCTTTAGCCACACATACATACACATGTAAAGAGAAACAAGTAAGTATGTGCCTTTGTTAAACCAAGAAAGTGAGGTAATCAAATGACTTCATTAGGGCTAGTTAAAGCCTCGTATTCCCGCGATGTCTAGACTATACACTTTGCTATCACACTACACATGAATGTACATGTAAATAAGAGAAAGAAAATCATGCAAAAATATATATTTTTTGTTTGATTAGAACATTTATGTATGTGAAATAAAATTTCATCCCAATTCTAATGAAGGAACACATGTAAATGAAATCAAATAAGTATGTGTCATTATTAAACCAGGAATGTGAGGTAACCAAATGACCTCCTTGGGGCTAACTAAAGCCTTGTATTCCTACATTTAAATAAATGTGAAACTACATATAAATTAAAGAAAATAAAGCTCTATTTCACATACTTAAGCTATAAGCACATGCAAACTTATATATAATCATAACTACTATTACTCTAACCAATGTAATTGATTTACGAATTTTGAAAAATAATTTTGAATTTGTTAGTGTGAGGTGTTTATTTTTTTAAGATGGGGGGGAGGGATTATTGATGTGTGTGTTTTGTGAGAGGGGACATCACGTAGATTCATAGATGTACTTATTAGGGTAATTGGGTATGATACTAAGGAATAATGTACTATCTTGAGAGATAAAAGTCACTACCCTACAATGGACCTAATCACCTAATAAGGACTCCTAAGGCACAATGGGTCTTCGAATGTACTAGAGATATTTCCCCTACTTTACATGGAAAAGCAAAGTAGGGTTTATTTTAAGTCGGGTTCATTAAGTTTCATATGGAAGCAAGCCCCTATAGTTAATTACATCCTATGGAATGAGATTCCTTATAAATACTCTCAATTAAGGTAAATGATCATTGTCTCCAAAGATTTCAAAGATAGGACTATCAATCAGTTGGTTATTTTTTAAAAAAGGATTGATCAAGAAGGAGAGAGTTATTATCGAAACCAAAGGGAGATAAATAGGGGATGCTCATGATACTAGGAAACCTAGTGAGCATCCCAAACTATCCTATGGTTGGGCTTTATATTTTAAAATTGAGGAGAATTATAAGTTTGAGTTAAATTTTATTAGAAACCTAGGGCTTATAATTCTACAATTCAAGATTGTAGAAATACCTAAGAGGTGAAGATTTATGCTTGTAGCCCCAAAGGAAAATAGCAACCTCAGATCCTAAATCTAGGGAGCTTTAGCGAGGGCCAAAGCACATCCTAAATCTAAGGCAAAATTAGGTATATGGTTTACCTCCACAGAAGTGAGTAAACCACCTGACTGTTGGACTTACAACCCTGGAGTGGCTGCCAACTAACTCCTCCTACAATTTTAAATACATGTAGGCAAGTCATATGCTTTGCAAGATAGCTAGGTTATTTATTTATAAAAGAGACTAAATCATAAACTCACTCTCTAAGAGACTAGATCATAAAGGGTATCAATTCATGACTTAATCTAATGCAAATTTTGTCAAGTTTTATTTTAATTTTTGGACATTTTTTATTTGACGGGCTATGGATTTTATATTCCTAATGCATGAGAAAATTAGTTATGGACCAAAATCAGAAAGAAGGAGGTGTGTTTCTACCATGGCTCTCAAAGGACAATCTATTTTCTCTGGCAAAGGTGGAAGCCCTCCATTAGCAAGAGTGAGATAATATGATTTATGTATGAGGTGACATACAACACCGAGCTAAGGGTTGCTAAATATTCTATTATCTTGATTTATGTCTTAAGCTTTAGGTGATTTATGAATTGTTTAGTTTAATTTTGAATTGATTAAATGGATAGAATATTTATTTTCCTTAGGAGCTAATCACATTCAGGCCATTCGACAATTATCAAACAATTAAGAGACTAGGAAAATCATGCCATCCTAATTATGCAATCAAAAATATAACATTAATCAATTTATAAAATTAGCATAAGAGAATAAGAGGTCGATGAGGTCGGGTTCCACCGCACAACCCAAAAAAGGAAAATGGGTAGTCGAGCTCTACCCTTATACATTCCGGCATAATAAAAGAATAAATTACAATTATGAAATGACAAGTGTTATGGGCATCTTCATTCTTCTTCCCCCATTCGTCCATGCTTGTCTTTCATTCTTTCATCTTGGTTTGCTCCATTTCTTTCTCTCTTTTGGTTTGACTTAGGATGTAGTTTGCTCCAAGGCTTCACATGGTATATAAGACATGATCTTATAACCATTATTCACCTTAGTCCCCATAACACTTATCCTAATCCTAATGCAAAAAATTACACTAAATGAAGGAAAGTAAATCTAGCAACACCTACCAAACAAATGTTAGTTAAACACACCATACAACCCAGACAGTTATAGGAATAATTTGGACTTAGCACCCCACACATGGGTGACCAAGCCCACCTATCTTTATTTGAATTATGCTTAGGGATATAAGCAACTTGCACAGTAAAAAGTATTTATACTTTTATTACAGTGCCCCATAATTACAATCTCCTGCAGAAGACATGATTAGGCTATGATCGCCCTATCATCCAGTCTATGCATACACACCCTAACATCCAACCTAAAATATTACACCACAAAATAAAATCATACATCAAACCATGCACCACCTTAACATTGAGCTAGAAGTTGTGACTTAGCCTAATGTGTGTGCCATTTAAAGCTTGTGTGGCTTGTCCTAGCTAGGCTTTAAGTTTGGAGTTTTCTAAGTGTGAGAGATTCAATTTAGAGGGTGGTTTTAGTTTAAGTGATTTAGTTGGCTTGTCAATTTTAGTTAGTGATTTTTATTTAGTTTGAATGAACCTACACTTAGCAACTGAGTGTTATGAAGAGAAGAAAAGAGAAGAGAGTTCTCTTTTATCCCTACCTAAGTGATTTTTAAGATAAATTTGATTAATAAATTTTCTTTAGTGAATGGTTTATGATGTATTTTAATTAACCCTAAGTTTAGATTCACTCTAAATATCCCTATTCAATAAGAAAGGCATCTTAGGATTAGTTAGGGTGGATTACTATCACATAACACACACCATTCATTTCTTTCCACCATGTATACCATGCATATGAATAATCCTAAGCATATCTATACATGCAATGCAAATCTTAGCAAACTTTGATGATGAATGCAAAGAGATATAATTTGAAATTTTGGATATTCCATTAATGCATGTCTTTGTTATGTAGAAAAGAGGGATTTTTTATCCATTAGTTAAATACACTTCCACATGTATAAAAGTTATAGTGATTTTGGTGCCATTATTTTCTACACCGTGAGCATAAGGTACAAGACCTACTTAGGATTACTTAAAGCCTCGCAACCCCGGGATGTCCAAACTGATATATCACTTTTCTTAGATACATGTAGATGTATAAAAAGAAACAAATGGATAAAGAATCATGCAAGAATTTGTACTTGATTTGATTGTATGATTTACATGTGTAATATGAAGGTCCTCCTTAAGTCTTAGCATACAGATGCATAGGAATAGATTTAAGCAAGTGTTGTGTTCTTTTCAAATGAATTATACACTTACAAATCCTATGTGAATCCATGTTAAGAAAAGGAAAGAGAACTTCATAATACACATCTTATGATATCATCACATGCAAGCTTATAACTAGAATCACTTCATTTATAATCTTGATTTATAACTTTTAAAAGATAATTTTTTGTTTAATAGATAATAGTCACTCATGTTCTTAATTTTTGCCAACACATGCAATCTGATATAAAAAAATGGAAAACATTTTTTATTTAATTAATTTTAAAATAAATGAATGCACGATTTTATATGGAAAGCAATATTTAGCATGATTGGAAGAAATAAAGGAGTGTAAGCACATGACTTCATTCACCCTAATTAATTCCTAAAGACAATCATATAAAATAAGATCATTTAAAATGAGTCAAAATTCTTTAAGAAGATTTTTATCTTTGAATTTGATTTGACTTAGGGAATATGAAGAGGGTTTGCTAGTCCTAACCCATTCCCCATGTGTGAATTTGTTTGGTTTAATTTAGAACAATTAGGTTGATTTTATGTTTTGATTTGGTTAAGGTATGAGTTAATCTCTTAATTACCCCTTACATATACCACTTTAGCATCATTATCCGAGTAATTATGAGCCAACATATGATGTGCACCATATGGAATTAAATCAATAATGCACCTAAGAAATGAAGGGGCCTAATACAATTGGCTTATAATTATTAAATAATTAAGCTAAAGGGTTTGATTAAGTACTTTATAACCCTCCTACACATGTGTAGTTTGATTATAATTTACTTTTAAATTCTCTTAGGTTATTGAACACCTAACAATCTATCCAAGAATTGAATGATTAAGTTCTAGAATGATTTTATTTTGAGTTTGATTAATTAAGTTATTTAATGAATTATTTAAGCCATTAATTAGTTTCAAATTGATTAACTGTTATTCAAGTGAAATAAACTTAGGGAAAAAATTAGAAAAGAGGTCATAATCTCATTCCCTATGTCTATTCACTATTTCATAATGATTAACTAACTTAATTAATGGATTCATCACTGTTTAATGTGTTAATTAATCATTTAATTAATTAAGAGAGGGATTAAGCATGAAATAAGAAATTCTCCTAATTAATCAAGCAATAAATTCCAAGAATATCATGGGAGATATAGGTCATCCAACTAATCAATCTCAGAAAGTTTGAAATTAATTTTTGAATTAATTAGAGAGTAATTAGCTTAATTATATTTTTAATAAAATATAACTTGACTCAAAATCACTATTCAAAATTAATTGATTTTAATTCTCTATTATTCTCCTCTGAATTATCTTTAAAATGAATGTTTATTTGCATTTTTTTAGGTTTTTTTATAATTAGTTATGAATTTTGGAAGTTTTGCCATTAAATTAGATTAATTAAGCCTAATTAAACCTCTAATCCTATTGGGCCAATCACGCGGCTTTCTGGGCATGATGGGATTGGTTATTTAAGTTGTCACATCCGCTAAGTCACCAGCAACGCATCTTTTCTATGGGCCATCCAATCTAAGATCGGACGGCCGAGATTAATCTTACAATTTAGGCTAAGAATTACAGTGGATCTAGCATGATCCAATCATAGTCGTCCATTCCAATCAATGGACATGGATGATCCTTCCTTTGGGAGAGATGAATACCGTTCAACTTTCTCCGTTCAATTTGAGCTCACCCGAGTTCAAATTGGGATTAAAATGATCCCACGCCTTAGGAAGGAGGGGGGATGCACATCCAACGATCAAGATTGCATGTGATGACAATTTCCTTCAAAAAGGACCAACTGAATTTTCCTATAGCTATAGTTTCAAGCAATTACCTCACCAAAGGCTATCAATGATCCTTCCAACGGAGGAGGTAGCTTCATCTAGTAGTGTTGAAGCCTTATTGAAAAAATTTGGTCTTGATTTGAAGTGGTTTGCTCGATCGACCAAGCTCCCCTTCAATGGCGATTGACCTTGATCAAAGTGGCACTACATGTTGCTTGGAGACTTGGGAAATGATTCGATTGACCTCGATGAGGTCCAAGGATGGTGTGTGCAAGGTTAATTACAATTTGGTTGAGGATTGAGTGAATTGAATTTTGAGTTCACCTTCCCTATTTTGGCTTTGAGTAAAATCAAGAAATGGGAAATGAGGGAGCTCGAAAATGGCTTGGAAAATCTTGGGGAGGCTTCGATTCAGACCTCTCAATCTTTGAGGAATTGATTGATTTTTGTTTGAGTGAGCATGAGAGGGGGTATATCTTCCCCTCCTTAGATCGGATGGTGGGTGGCTAATTTGCCATTTTGGCACAATGGGTTGGATTGGCTGATCATTTTGAGTTGCAAAATACCCCACATGGGTCATTTTTGGCAGAGTGAGGGAGAGTGGCTGCCCATATGAGTGGTGAGTGGATTTGGTGATCCAAGTGTTCAAATGTGATTGGGGAGATCAATTTGGCCTTGCCTTGGGTCATGGCTGAAGCTCTTTGGGTCATGTTCACCACCTTCCTTGGTGCCCATGTGGACCAATAGAAGGATGCCAAGTGGCCTTGAGAAAGAAATGGCCAAATTTTAAGTGAATTTGGTCATGGGATACCCTTTGACCAAAGGTCAAAGTGTTCATTTGGCTATGAGTTTGATTTGGGAAGATTTAAAATGATTTAAAAGTAGATTGGGCCAAATTTCAAGTGATTTAGAGTTCATTTGATTTGATTTGGTTCAATTTGACCCATTTAGGTCAAGTTGGGTCAAATTGGGTTAGGTTGACCAATTAGTCAAATTGGGTCCAACCATGGGTTAGGTTAAGTTTAAATGATCATTTGGAGCCTATGGGTATCATTAGTTTGGTTCAATTTGGCTTAGATTTAGTTTTGGTTCATTTAGGTTCATTTGGGTCAAATGGGTCAAGTTGACCAATTTTCCCATTTGACCCAATTGGGTTAGGCCATGAGTTGCTTTAGGCTTGGTTGACCATTTGAAATGTATAGCAAGCTTTAGTTTCAATAAATTTTGGTTTGGTTTGATTTCAAGTTGATTTGACCTTTAAGTCAAGTTGGGTTCAATCATGGCCAATAATCTAATTAGTAAATTAAAGCTTTGGTCAAGTTCAGTAAGTGATTTAGAATTATTTTGACCCATTGGTTGCAACTAATTTGGATTAAATCATGATTTGACCCATTGTGCCATTTTTGTCCAATTTGGGTCAACATGGGGCCAATTAGGTTGTTTGGTTCAATGGTTTATCATGTTGATTGATTATGAATGGGTTTGGATCAATGGCTTCAATCAATTTGGCATATGATGGATTTTGGTATAATCTTGGGTTTAGTTTTGGTTATTTGAATTTATGCTTCATTTATATTTGCGAATATAAATGAAGATATAAATGGGTTATGAGAAAATCATTTGAGTTTGGAGTGACTTGATTGTGAATTTGGCTAAGGTAGGTCAAAAAGTTTAAAAAAGGGATTTTGATTTGGTTTGATTTATATTCATTTGATTTGGATGATTTGGTGCCAATTTCATTTATAGTTGTGAATACAAATGATGGAATAAGTAATTTATAAAGAAATCACTTGGCTTTGGGTTGATTTGGGTTTGCTTTATGATGTGATTCATAAGGCTTAGTAAGATTTTGGATTTGGAATTGATCATGGGTTTCAATCATTTGATTTGGAATTGGTTGATGATTTAAATTTTTGAATTTGAATTTGAATTTTAATTTAAGGTTTGGTTTGAAAGAAGGAAGCAAGGATTAGGTTCAAGCTATAGGGTATGCAAGTCTTCCTAAATCCCTAATGCACAACCTATTCCTATGGCTAACTCTTCTAACTCTCTAGGGTTAGGTTAAGTGTTCACCTAATCACTAGAAGTGTCTTAAGACTAAGGAACTCTTAGTGTCTGAGAGGGGTCCTATGTCAAAGATGGAGAAGTTGGCTCCAAAAGGTCAGGTCAATAAAAGCATGTGTGACAAGGCATACCGCATATTGGTGTTGATCAAGATGAACAACAATGTTGAAAATGATCGCAAAGCACTAATAGATATCTACTAAACCCGAGGTGTAGAAGGAATCAAGATCTTAGTGCAATGCAACTCTACTTATGTCAAAGAAATAAGAGAGTAAAGGAGGAATTGAGTAGGGATTGAGTATGTGAGCCTTCCACTAGGGGAAAAGGTTCAAGTTATCCACTCGGGATAAGAGGTTGTGAAATCCACTGGGGATTAGAATTTGGAATCCACTGGGGATAAAAGTGTGAACCCTCCACTAAGGGAGCAGGCTAGGGTTAGATTGAATTGACACCGCTAGGGAAATTGGAAAGATTTGCATCCTACTAAGGAGAAGTAGATCAATTTGATTGTTTAATTTAACTCCATTGGGGAGGTCGATTGGTTTTATTTCAGATTTTAAGTTTTGAATTTTAAGATGGACCGCCGGGCCACGATGGACCACTGAGTATATGTCACCTTAGCCTATTTCAGATTTACCAATCCAAAGGGATATTCTACCAACCACATAGTAAGACTATCCAACCAAAGGGGTTTCCTTTTGGTGCAAAGCAGTAGTACTAGGAAGAAAAGTGTAGTAGACTTACATCTTTCAAAGTAGGAATCAGCCACTGAGGTGATCTGTTGGTGACACAATGAATCGAACCCAACCTTAGGCTGACTACTAAGTGAATAATGCTGGGGGACTTAAATCAGCTCAAAGATAGCCAAAAATAATTTCTTTTTAATTATATTTGATAGATCCCATTGGTTTACGATGGACCGCACTAAGTAGGGGTCGTGTCGGCCTTGGCCTAACTCAGATTTACCGATCCAAAGGGAGTAATTTTCTAACCGAAGGGGAGAAGTATCCAACCAAAGGGGTTCCTTTTGATTTACAGCGGCCAATTCAAGGAAGAAAGCACGGGGACTCACATCTACCTGACCAAAAGACCACTGGGTGATGCATTAGCAAGGTAACATGTTAACCCAACCTAGGGATACCTATCGATTTGCAACAATCATGCTAGAAAGAATGCATAGTAGACTTACATCTTCCAGAGCGAAATGACCACTCAAACCTGTTTGTGGCAAAATAGATTGAAAATGACCTAAGGGTGACTACTGAGAGAGTTCTGACCTGGGGACTTATCCCAACTCAAGTGTAGTTAGGAAATTCCTAATAGGAGTTTTGCTGACACTGCCCTAAAGATAGGATGCCTGCTTGGGAAAGGGGCCTCTGGAGGCTTGAATTCTTAATCCACAAGCGAATATTTTTTTTTGTTTATCACAGACCTAGTTGGTTTGTGAGGGATTCCGCTAAGAAGGAGCTTATATCATCCTAGATCTATCTCAATAGGGAGAATCTGCATCTGGAACAAATTCTCCAACCATGGTGGTGGCTTAGGAAAGGGGAACTGTCCAATCCAAGAGTAGCCTGACTATTATCTAAATGGGGTTGCAAATGACGTAATCCAAGTAGAATGCCCACAGGGGAGGGGCTACTAAGGGCTTTATCCAAAACTCTAAGAAAGATAGTGTCTATAGGTATTTAGTGGCCAACTCAAGGAGAAAGCATAGGGACTCATATCTGTCAAGAGTGGTGTATCCATTGGGTGAGTTGCTGTTAGCATAGCGAACATCAACCAACCTAAGGTGTCCATCAGTTTACGGCAATCAACCTAGAAAGAAAATATCGGGGACTCACATCCTCCTACAAGGGAATTGATTGTCAGGATAGTCTATCTTCGGCTCAATAAGTGTTATTCGACCTAGGGCAACTACTGAGTGAATGCCATTGGAGGACTTATATCAACTCAAATGTAGTCAAGAGGAAAGGAGCCACTGGGGGACTTAACCTAGGCCTCAAATATACTTGACCTAGTTAGTGCATGATAGCTAGTTCAAGAAGAAAGCATATAGGCTTACATCCTCTTAAACAAAGTCAACATGAGGTAGCTTACTGGCTGCACAATGAGACCTACCAAACTAACAAGGTGCTCGTCAATTTGCAATGGTCAAGTCAGGAAGAAAGTGCGGGGACTCACATCTGCAAGACAAGTGACCACTGGGGTGACACACTAGCAAGGTAGCATGCCCGACCTAGAGCCTAATGAGTGAGTGTCATTTTGCTCCCACATCAAAATAGCCCGAGATAAAAGATATGTGTCTGTGTATGTGTTTATGTTTATGTTTGTGTTAAAGGAGGATAGGATACTGCTTAGTTTCTCTTACATCTATCCTAAACACGCATAAGGGTTGATGAAATGGTGCCACGAATGGCAATTATGATCCCACCAAGTAAGGATGCCACTTGGGTTCTCTTACACCTAACTTAGTCATACTAGTCAAAATAAGATGCCTCTTAGGTTCTCTTACACCTATGCTAGTAGCATCAGGGAATCATGTTTAATTTTTGTTCGTGTTATGAAAGAGGGATAGGATGTCTCTTGGGTTCTCTTACACCTACCCTAAACACATCGTGACGGATTCACAAATAAGCAAATAATGCTTCGAATGAAGAGAATATTTTGATGAATTGGAATGAAATTTTTGAAGATAATTATTTTCAAACATGATTTTATGGATAGTATTTCTTCAAATAGATCCCATTGATTGGAAGCATCAAGTGTTCCCCTTTATAATTAATAAGTTGATAAGATCCTCCTTGGTAGGCCTTCTCTATGACAAAAGGGCTTTCCCAAGTGGTTCAAACTTTTCGCCCATTTTTTAATGGGTAATAATCAGTCTCATTAGAACTAAAACAAGTTCTCCTACTTAAAAAGCTCTAGGGCGAACCAACTTATTGTGAGCTTGAATCATCTTGGCTTTGTACAACTCAAGGTTCTAGCATGCCCGTAGGCATCTCTCCTTCAAACCTTCGAGCTCTTCTAACCGTAACCTAGCATTCTACTCTATAGTGATCTTACTACCCATTGTTATCCTTAGTGATGGGAGCTGAACTTCTAATGGTAGAACAACTTCGGATCTATACACTAAGGAGAATGGAGTAAATTGGATTGGAGTTCTATATGTGGTGCGGTATGCCCACAAGGCTTCAACTAGCTGCTCATGCCACTGGTGCTTGTTATCATCGAGCATCTTCTTTAGTATCTGGATGAGAATTTTATTGAATGCTTCTATTAAGCCATTCACCTTGGGATAGTAGATAGTAGAGTATCTCCATTTTATACTATGTCTCCTAGTGAAGCTGATCTTGGTTTTGAATGCGCATCATTATCGATATAATTCTTTCAAGGCACCAACCTATATATGATATGGTTCCTAAAAAACCAAGCACATGTTATGACCTCTGGGATGATTGCCCACTTGGAAAAGTAGTGGGCGCCTAGGATGATGACCCCAAGAAGGAGGATCAAGACCCACTATGTCCAACACTCAAATGACCATGAGGCCAATGTAGGGTGTAGAATGGGTGGTTGGTGCAAGACACATCGCGGTACCTAACACCGATGGCATCTCCTAGCTACATCCATGCAGTAATCATGAAGGCTAGTAGTATCCTAGTCTCTTGATCTTGGCTTTCATCTTCAAACCAGATTGATGTGCTCTGCATAGACCCAAATGTACCTCGGTCATGATCTTATGGGCTTCATGTTTGTCTAAACAGTATAACCACATTTGATCGAAGATCATCGATACAAGGTGTCATCCATGAGAGCATAGAAGAGAGCTCTCTATTTCATTACATGGGCTTGTGATTTTTCTTGAGGTAGTTTACCTGTGTTCAAGTAATCTATGAATGGTTGCCTCCATTCCAACTCCTCATCTTTTTCAGCAACGGCAACCTCCCCTTCAAGAGAGAGTCTCTCAATGAGTTCAACATCAATAAAGGATAGGACTTGTCTATTTTGGACCCTTATTGGAATGGACTCATCTTCCAGACATGCCAACTCCTTGGCAAGTTTGGCCAAAGCATCTGCTACTATGTTTTCTTCTCGAGGAATCTTATAGATGGTGACCTCAGGAGTCTGGGCCAACAGCTTCATGGTGTACTCATGGTAATGACAAAGCTTAGGTTTTAGAACCTTATAGACCCAATAATCTGTTGATGACCAGCTGAGAATCCTCATAGATGTTGATGCTTTTGACACACACTATAATAGCTAACTCCAGACCGACAATCAAAGCCTCATACTCGCTTCATTATTGGTGCATGGATTGGAGAGATAGTATGAGAATCTCATCATATCACAGTCTGGAGTTAAGAGAATGATTCCTACCCCTCCTTTCCTGAAGAGTATCATGGTTCTTCTCCTTTTGAAAGGAAGCGCACCATCAAAATACATCTCCCAATGGTGAATGCTAGTGTCCCCTAAGTTCATGATTTGTTCATCGGAGGTCATCACTAAGTGAGGAATCAGAGTGGGTGTCGCTAAGAAATCTACTAGTGCATGTCCATTCACAACACGGAGGGCTACGAATATAATATCGAATTGCCAGAGAATCATGGACCAACATGCCAATCGTCTAGATAACATTGGTTGTATCATGAGATATTGTTGTGGATTGGTTCTTGAAATTAAGTTCACCTTATGAGATAGCATGTAGTTTCGTCACTTTTGGGATGCAAAGATGAGAGCTAGGCAATGTTTCTCAATTGGTGGGTAGTTTGTTTCAGAGGATCGATGATGAGAGGTAGTAGAGCATTCTCCTTCCTTCACTCATTGGTTTGGGCCAACAAAGTCAAATGTGTAGAGGATAAGTGGCTTGCCCGATATAGGCTAGAACCGGCTTCACCAAATAATGTTTGATGTCTTAAAAGCATGGCACTCATCCCACTTGAACTTAGCATCCTTTTGACAAGTGCTAAAATGGCTTGCATCTCTCAAATAGATTGGAGATAAAGCTTAGATATGCCAACCGCCTTGATCTAAGTTGAGTTAAACTTTAGGGGTGGCATTTCTAAGATAGCTTTGATCTTTTTGGGTCTATCTCTATTCCCTGTTGGACAACAAACCCAAGAACTTCCTAACCCAATGCACACTTGGGATTCATTTTGAGAAATTATCTTAACCATTTAAAAAACTACTCAAGTCAAAGAGATGGTCCCCTTTTTTTACTTTTGACAACTAGATCATCAACATAGCATTCAACTTGATGATGAATGAGTTCATCAAAAAGATTGACATGGCATGGTAAGTACATTTTTTAAGGCCAAGGCATGACCTTATAACAATATATGATTGGGGTTCAAAAGTATTTCTCTCATCCAGGGCCATCTTAATTTGATTGTAGGATGACCCATCCATAAAGGACACATGATGAGAGCAATGTCCACCATTAACTTTTATATGAAGTGAAATTCATCCTTAGACATGCCTTATTTAAGTCAAATTGACACATATGCAATTTGGCCATTCTTCTTCTTAACTGGATGACATTGCTAACTGTAAGGGTATTTTTCTTCACAAAACAACATCGATTTCTGACTTAAAATGACCTTTGTTGATTTCTAATCATGTATCTAGAGCTTGCTTGATGGGGGTGTTAGTCTATTACTAGTTTGTGGACGCTATCGAGATAATGGGCATCTCTTCATAGCTCCATGCAAAGTCCTTAAACTCTCAATAGCCTAACTAAGTCATTGGTTTCTTCTTCATTCAATAGAAGACATGTGGGGTGTGGATCTTCTTTATCCCGAGTTGATTTCTTTGAGCTTATTAATGATGGTTGAATTGATTTCTTCTTCAAATTTAGAGGTGCATCTTTGATTTGAAGATCATCGATCATCTGTTTCTAAACACACCTCCTCATAAGAGTTAGTGTGGTTTGAGAAGATCCTATCGACTCAGATGATTGGTGACAACCAAGCAATCATCATCATTGACCCACTGCATCAATCTCCCAGTCTTGATTGTGCATCCTGCTTTTGTTGTCCCATAGCTTCAAAATACTCAATTGCCTAGACCATGTGTAAGGAATCAAACCTTTCTTTACAAGATTATGAACACAAGATGAGTACCAATCAAAAGGTAATTCCATTAAATATTTATATGAATTATCCTCAAGTTTTACATCTACTTCTGGACTTGAGGATGATGATCCCAATAAGAATCTCTTTGGCTTGACATCCATGGAAGATCTAGGGGCTTCCTTAACTACCAAACCCTCAACTTTTGAGAAGAAAGTGGGTTAGAGGTTCCCAACTACCAATGGTTTTATATAACCTGATTTGAATACATTTATGCTTTGCTTGGAGGCTGGTCTTCATCATCCGCTCGAGTGTCACCTCCAATGAAACCCGAGAGGGGTTGGTGCTAATCACATGAGACTCATCCTCCCAGCCGGATAACCTATGTGAATAACATGTACCCTATGGCTACCAACCGTGGGTCTTCCACCTCTGAACTACCTTTCTACCTCCGCCTTTACCTGGTGGAGGTCGAGTCATCCTACCCATATGTCCATATGGTGGAATGAACTATGGAATGTAACATGCAGCTCTACCTCTTCCTCGGTGTCCCTTTCTCATTCACTTGGACTTTCTTTTCTCTTTTCTCTTTTCTCTTTTCTTTTTTCTTTTTCTTTTTCATCTTTTTCTTTTTCTTTTGTATTCAAATTTTGGCCAAGTTTATAAAAATAAATATTTTGATTTTGAGGAAGATAGTAGGTCACATCCTCATATATCTCGACCTCTCTAACTGAGAATGACTTTTCATCTCCTTTGACAATATTCGATTCCATCTCTTCAAAACTTGATGCACTAATGAAGAGAGGATGGAACCATCTTGTTCTAGTGTATCCAAGGCCTACCGAGCAAAGCAGTGAATGATGTATTTGAATCAATTATATAGAACTTAGCTTCAGTCTTCCAGTTGCCTATTTCTAAAGGTAACACTATGGAGCCTAAAGCCCTCGTTTCATTGAATCCTCTCAACATCATGATCTCGAGAGTTTAGAGATGTCAATCCTCAAAGCAAGGGTTTTGGCTCATAATGTTCACTAATGCACCGGATCAACCAACACCCTAGAAAGTCTAATCGCCATATCCACTATGTGAGGGACTTGTGCTCCATATCCCAGAAGGTCTTCATTGGTGAATGTGACTCCTGGGCTTCTTGAATAATGTGCCTCTCCAACAATGGTCACCGAGCTAAGCATATTTTGGATCAAGAAGGCCTTGATTAATGATTCTCATCTCTTTGGATAAGACAAGGCATCATATATGCTTAGGACAACTTTCTTAGTGAGAGGACATTATATCAACTCGGCTGATCCTCCATAAGCATATCCATGGGTGGAGCATCTGGAGGGGCTTCTTGATCGGTACCAATGACTTGCTTTTATCTTGAGGTCCTAGAGGTAGAACTTTACTGCCAGGGACTTGGTGACTTCATGAGATTATTTAATGGAAGATTCTACCCATCGTTTCACCTATAACTTCTCCTATAGGACCCTCTAATCGATGATTCCAAGTCTATCTCAAGAGGTGAACCCATATTATTCAAAAGGAAAGTCCATATCAATGAAAGAGGATGATGAAGTTGTTATAATTATTAAGACTTGAAGAGTTTTCTAAAGAGTAGAATCGATAACCCAGTGGCACAGATGTAATTCAAACTAGCTTTCTTCCTTGATTTCTTAGATTTAAAAGGAGGTACATGGTAGAAATCTAGTAAAGTAAGTGGGGTGAGGGATTTGATGCCCTCATCTTATGATACAAGATGTCTACTAGAAGAAAAACTAGCAGAAGTAGGAATGTATTGAAGTAGTAGTACAAAGGTGGAATGGAGGTTGGACTCATCGGTGGTTGCTACTTGGCTATCCCTGCAAGTATGGGATGACTACCGAGCTCTACTTTCCCAAGTTGTCTTTGGCAACTTAACCTTCCTTGATGTTGGAGGTTGAGCTCAAGCACCAGTAAGGAAAGTTTCTTGATTTTAGAAATATGATCTTTTAGAGGTTCGATAAAGAGATATCCAACCTTCTTTTATTTTGAGAGGATCACATGTATCCTAAAGGATTACCCTAACAAAACTAGATGGTTGTTCTACTAGATATTCCTTCTAAATAATTATAACGCCCGACTTGTAGCTATGCTCAAGCTAGTCCTTAAATGTAAAGCAATCCTCCAAAACATGGCCTAAGATCATGGTAGGTAAAAGTTAGGATCATTACTCGCCCACTTCCAGCTTCCTAGGCTCGTAGAAAATTTCTTTAAGAGGTTCTTAAAGATTTTCGACTACCTCCCTCTTAAATGAATAAGGTTTATTTAATTTATCCAAAAGAGTAGGTGGATGATAGCTACCAGGTGGTATATACCTTGTTGAGAGTATGGTGAGGAGAGGCTGAAGGAATGAAGATGGAAGTGGTGGTAAAGGAGGTGGAAGTAAGGCTATTGAGAGGTCTCTCACTATCCCCGCTTCCCCTTATCCAATCTGCTACGGCTTCTTTCATAGGCTTTCTACAACTTTGGCTTTAATGACTGATCTTGAAAAGGCAATTATTTGGCCTCCCTTTGAAGACTAGCCACCTTGTTGATTAACTTCTCAAATGTCTTAATGGTGAAACCTTTAAGCATGAAGGCGATCGGGCCATGAATATTCTTTAATAGAATTTCAATAGCATGTTGTTCAAATGGTTGTGGTTTGCATTTCATGCTTAAATAACACCATCTAAGAATGTAATCATTGAGGGACTCACTGGGGTGTTGTTGAGCTACAATGAGATCACCAGTTCTTTTGAGCTCCAAAGAAACCTCTTAACAAAGAGTTGCTCCAACTCAGAAAAGTCTTCACCAATCATTGGGAGTTCATACCAATCAAAAGCTATGCAAGAGCCGACAAAGAGATGGAATAATAATGCATCCCGCCACCAAAGATTGCAATAGGCCCCTAAAGTGCTATATGTGATTTTCCATCAAAACTTTGAAAGAAGGAGGCACAAAACCCTTAAGATATTGGATAGCATCAATTCTAGGTAGGGTCTACCCTTTGAACCGATGAACCACCTGGCTTGTGCCGCTTCTTCACTTATTGTTCAACCATGAGTTTGATATCTTTTCTTATATGGAGGTTTCCACTACCTTCTATACAATAGTACTGCTCTACTGAGGCAAACTCTTGGGTTGATCCAGACATGCAACTCTTCCCCAAATGGTAGGTACTGAGCTTGATTAAAGTTAACTACCACTAATAAATCTTCAACTCTCCTTCCCATCTATCAATCTATTCATCTTTTTTTGAGTTGTTGAAGGAGGTGTTGGGTCAAATAGAATCATCTTGTTCGCCAACACCTTCCAAACTCGATGATCCAAGGAGAGAACCTCTAGTATCAACCATGTACCTCACGAAGTCTTCCAACAAATCATCTTCATTGGGATCAAAGCTAACCTTCTTCCTCTTCGAGGTCATACAATTCATACCCAAGGATTTCTTTCTTTTTAGTAAAATATTGTGTCAAGATATCATCTAAGGAGTGGTCAAACTATGCCGGCACAAATACTCGCAGCTAATCGATGGTGGGATCATGCTCATTAACAGAGATACACATGACCTCCCCTGCTACTGGAGTGCTAACCATGTAAGGGCTATGCTCACTAGAAGACAAATTCTCATGAATGTCAACTGCAATGGGTGGAGTGCTACCCGGGGATCTATCCATGGGGATAATAGAATTTCCCTTTCCCCTTCTACATATATCCATGATTGAGGTGATGGTGGTGATGGTACAACTATGATGTGAGGTCGCCACTCCTCTTCATACAACTAAAGTAGGTCGAGAGAGCTCCCTCACCTCGGTGGAGTAGATGAAGTGGGATCCTTGCTGGATCACCAGTGGGCTTTCTCCCCGATGTCGCTCTCATGGCTTTGGGTGGAACAGAAGATGGAACAACTGGTGATAGTGGACATGGAGTGGAGGTGGTGGGAGACAACAACCTCTATATGGGGCTCTCCATGATGGGTGGTACCAACAATACATCAATAGACCATGTGGTAGTGATCGTGGGAAATCTGAGGGTGAGGTCAACCGCATATATTTGCCTCTCTCTATGCTAGTAATGTGAATTGATACCGGCCTCTCTCCTCCTCGAGCTATGCCTACACCGCAGGAGGAATAAATCATAAATCAAATTGAGCACCGACTGATCATCCATAAGCCCAACTTGGCATAAACTATCTGGCCATCATATGACCTTCTCCTATCTCTAGTGTCTCAATGAATGGAGGTGGAGGTGATACTAATCCTCCAACATCTTCGACCAAAGGGATGGAACTTGTTCGAAAAGCAAAGGAGAAACTACCCCTGGTGACCCTCGCAAATGTGAGATAATTCTATCTCCTTGGCAATGCACATGTGCCACTTGATCTTGGCATTATTGGGTTTGGTGGAGCAAGACAGATGTAGACCCCACTCAAAGGGAGACTATCCTAAGCCTTTCCCAGAGGCCAATGAGGTACTAGCCCCAGCACTGATGGGAACAATGTCAATTGAACTATAGCTACATGGAACCTACCGCCTTCCTCTTCGTGAGGGAAACTAATTGAGGGCATCTCAATAATGGATGCTGCCTAGTCCACCACATTCCTTCGATAAGGGTGAGGGTTGCCCTCACAAGTAATCTTGGCTCCTCAATCCTCCCAAAATGTATTAAATGAGCAAAATCAGTTTGGGGAGGCTAGCCCAATCCAAGGCCAAATCCATCCCAAAGGGAAGGTGAACACATACTTATGAATCCATCATATTGTAATCAGAATGAGAAAAGTCGACTAACTAAGAAACCGAACTCTACAATTGTTGAAAACAAACTCAAATCAAATTTTCTACCTTGGTATTCTGCTGACTTTTTAAATTTGATTTAGAGTTTGAACCCACACTCAACAATTTGAATATGTTAAGTGGGGCTCATTGAATTTAGGAGAGATTTTGAATAACTTGGAGGAGAGATTTTGAGTTCATTTGAGTTTAGAATCCACTTCAACAAATTTGTATGTTGAATGGGTTCAAATATTTTGGAAAGACTTTTGATTCTTCCATTGGTTCATATTTGAATTTGATTTTATTTTTGGGACCCTTTATTTAACAAATTTGAGTATGTTAAATAGAGGGTCAATTAATTTGGGATTACTCATTTAGCAAATTTGGGTATGCTAAATGAGATGTTTGAAAATAGTTTTTTTTTTTTTTTTTTGCTTATTTTTCCATGATGTATATCATGTGCGAATTTAGAAATGGAATCTTTACTTAGCAATTTGTGTATGCTAAATAAAGTCCAAATATATGTATTTTTTATTTTGAAAATGGGATCTTTACTTAGCAAATTTTGGTATGCTAAATAAAGTTCAAATGTGTTCGATTTTTGTTTTGATTTTGAAAATGGGATCTTTACTTAGCAATTTTTTGTATGCTAAATAAAGCCCAAATGTGTTTGATTTTGTTTTGATTTTGAAAATGGGATCTTTACTTAGCAAATTTATGTATGCTAAATAAAGCCCAAATGTGTTTGATTTTTATTTTGATTTTGAAAATGATCTTTACTTAGCAAATTTGTGTATGCTAAATAAAGCCCAAATGTTTTTGATTTTTATTTTGATTTTGAAAAGGGATTTTGTTTAACAAATATGGTGTTAAATAGAATCCAATTTATTTTCAATTTTCTTTTTGAAAATGAAACTTATTTGACAAATTTGGGTATGTCAAATGGAATTCCAATGTATTTTGATTTTCATGTTTTTTTTGCAAAGAGATTTCCATTTAACAAATTTGGGTATAAAATGGAAGTCAATCATATTTTATTTTTTCAAAGATGAAATTTTGTGTGATTATTTTTTTTGAAAAGAGGAAATTCAACTTAACACATGTGGAATGTGTTCAATGTTTCAAATGGTGTGATTTTAGAAAATCCATTCAACATTTGGATATATTGAATGAAGATTATTTCAAATTTGATATTTTTTTGAAAGAAATCAAAATGAATAAATATGGAGTTTCAATTTATGATATGATTTGAAGATCTTCATTCAATAAATTTGATATATTGAATGAGGATTCTCATTTTCAAATATGTGCTTTTGAAAAGGAAGAAACTCAACTTCAACATATGTGAGATATATTGAGTGGAGTTTCAATTTTATGAAATGATTTTATTTGGAAATGAAATCTTCATTCAATAAATTTGGGTATATTGAATGATGTTCATTTTTTTTAAATATGTGCTTTTGAAAGGAAGAAACTCCAACTTCAACATATGTGAGATATATTGAGTGGAGTTTCAATTTTATGAAATGATTTTATTTGAAATGAAACCTTTCATTCAATAAATTTGGGTATGTTGAATGAAGATGTTCATTTTCAAATATGTGCTTTTTAAAAAGATGATTTTGATTTTGGTTTTGAAAAGAACCTACATATAACAATCTTGAGGATTGTTAGATGGGGTTGAGTTATATATATTTTGTGAAAAATTTTGTGCAAGTATTTTATTATGTGAATTTGAAAGTGCTTTTTAAAAGTAATATTTTTATAAAGGATTTATTTTTCTTATTTGTGGAATGAACCTTACCTTACGATAGATATGGTAAGGAGGTTCAAAAAGGTCTTTAGTCATTGGGAGACCCAACAGGGGTTTTAAGATCTACATGGAGTGAAGTCCTAAAACCTAAAGGATGTTAGCTAGCTTAGCTTAAGAATGAAATGAGCTAAGTGCCAATAAAAGAAGGATAGTCTTATTCATATGAAATACAAATCCACTATCGATACTTGGAGACAATGATCATTTACAAAGATGGAGAGAGGAACCTCCCCATGAGTCGTAAAAATCTGGTGTTTATTTTTTTTGATATTTGATGTTTGTGTTTTGTGAGAGGGGACACCACATATCATAGATGTACTCATTAGGTGATTTGACATTGAATGATGTACTATCTTGAGAGATAGAAGTCACTACCCTATAATGGACCTAATCACCAATAAGGACTCCTAAGACAATGGGTCTTGAATGAGATCTTTCCCTACTTTACATGAAAAGTAAAGTAGGTTTATTTTAATCGTTCATTAAGTTCCCTATGGAGGCAAGCCCCATAGTTAATTACATCTAAGGAATGAGATTCCTTAAGAATACTGATTAAGGTAAATGATCATTCCAAAGATTTCAAAGATAGAACTATCAATTGGTTATTTTTTAGAAAATCAAGTGGGATTGATCAAAGGAGAGAGAGTTATTATCAAAACCAAAGGGAGATGAGTAAGGGATGCTCATGATACTAGGAAACCTAGTGAGCATCCCAAACTATCCTATGGTTGGGCTTTATATTTTTGAAATTGAGGAGAATTATAAGTTTGAGTTTAATTTTATTAAAAATCTAGGGCTTACAATTCTACAATTGAAATTCCTAAGCGGTGAAGATTTATGCTTGTAGCCTCAAAGGGAAACATCAACCTCAGATCCTAAATCTAGGGAGCTTTGGTGAGGGTCAAGGCATGACCTAAATCTAAAGCAAAAAATGGGTATATGGTTTACCTCCACAGGAGAGAGTAAAACCACTATTGGACTTACAACCACTGGGTGGCCGCCAACTAACTCCTCCTGATTTTAAATACATGTAGGCAAGTCTTATGCTTTGCAAGATGGAGCTATTATTTATTTTAAAAGAGACTAAGTCCTTAAACTCACTCTAAGAGACTAGATCAAGGGCATGAATAATGACTTAATCTAATGCAAATTTTGTCAAGTTTTATTTTAATTTTGGACATTTTATTTGACAGTGCTATGGGATTTCATATGCCTAATGCATGAAAAATTAGTTATGGGCCAAAATCGAAAGAAGGAGGTGTGTTTCCACCATGGCTCTCTCAAAGGTCAAGCCATTTTCTCTAGCAAAGGTGGAAGCCCTCCATTAGCAAGAGTGAGATAATATGATTTATGCATGATGAGACATACAACATCCAAACTAAGGGTTGCTAAATCTATTATCTTGATTTATGTCTTAGAGGTGAGGTTATGAATTGTTTAGTTTAATTTTGAATTGATTAATTGGATAGAAAATTTATTTTTCCTAAGAGCCTAATCACATCCGTGCCATTCAACAATCATCAAACAATTAAGAAACTAGAAAATCATGCCATCTAATTATGCAATCATAAACATAACATCAATCAATTTATAAAATTAGCAAAAGAATAAGAGGTCGATGTGGGTTCCACCACAACCCAAAAAGAAAATGGGTAGCGAAGCTCTACCCTTATACAACCCGATTATAAAATGAATAATTATAATTATGAAAATGACATGTTATGGGGTCTATTCTTCTTCTCATTCTTCATTCTTCATTCTTCATTTTTTGCTTCCATTTCTTTCTTTCTTTTTGACTTGATGTAGTTGTTGCTAATTTCACATGGTATAAGACATGGTCTTATAACCAATGTTCACCTTAATCCCCATAACATTCATTCCAAATCTAAAAAATTTACATCAAAAGGAAGGAAAGATAAATCTAACTAAACCGCAAAATGTTAGCTAAACACACCATACAACCCAAGCAATAATTTTGACTTACCCCCACACATGGGTAAACCCACTTGTCCTAATTTGATTATGCTTAGGGGTATAAGCAACAACAAAAAGTATTTATATTTTATTATAGCCTCTAAGCACAACCCCTATGAAGACATGATTAGCTAATATCGCCTATCCATCTATGCACATACACCCTAACATCCAGTCTAAAATATTACATCATAAAATAAAATTCATCAAACCATGCACCACCCTAACATAGAGCTAGTGGTGACTTACCTAATGTGTGTCATTTAAGGCTATGTGGTTTAAGCTTTTAAGGTTTGAAATTTTCTAAGTGTGAAAGATTCAATTTAGGGTGGTTTCATTTAAGTGATTTAGTTGATTCAATTTTAGTTGGTGATTTGATTTGGTTTGAATGAACCTACACTTAGCAACTAAATGTTATGAAGAGAAAAGAGAAGAGAACTTCTCTTTCATCCCTACCTTACATTTCTAAGGTAAATTGATTAATGAATTTTCTTCAGTGAATGGTTCATTATGTGTTTTAATTAACCCTAAGTTTAGATTCGGTCAAAATAGCCCTATTAAATAAGAAAGCATCTTAGATTAGTTAGGTGGATTACTATCACATAACACACACCATTTATTTCTTTCCACCATGTATAACATGCATATGAATAATCTTAAGCATAGCTATACATGCAATGAAAATCTTAGCACACCTTCATGATAAATGCAAAAAGATATGATTTGAAAATTTGGATATTCCATTAATGCATGTCTTTGTTATGTAGAAAAGAGGATTTTTTTCATCCATTAGCTAAATGCACATCCACATGTATAAAAGTTATAAGTGAGTATGGTGCCATTATTTTCTACACCGTATGAAGGTACAAGACCTACTTAAAGCCTCGCAGCCTGGATGTCCGTGACGATATACCACTTTTCTTAGATACATGTAGATGTAAAAAAGAAATAAATGGATAAAGAATCATGCAAAGATTGTTTGATTTGGTTGATGATTTTACATGTGTAATATGAAGGTCCTTCTTAAGTCTTAACATACAGAATAGGAATAGCAAGTGTTATGTTCTTTTCAAATGAACTATACACTTGCAAATCCTAAATCCATGTTAAGAGAAGGAAAGAGAACTTCATAATACACATCTTATGATATCATCACATGCAAGCTTATAACTAGCATCACTTCATTTATAATCTTTGATTTATAAGTTTTAAAAGATAATTTTTTGTTTAATAGTGATAATAGCCACTCATGTTCTTAATTTAGCCAACACATGCAATATAAAAAAGGAAACATTTTATTTAATTAATTTTAAAAGAAATGAATGCATGATTTCATATGGCAAGAAATATTTAGCATGATTGGAAAGAAATAAAGGAATGTAAGCACATGACTTCATTCACCCTAATTAATTCCTAAAGGCAATCATATAAAATAAGATCATTTAAAATGAGTCAAAATTCTTTAAGGAGATTTTTATCTTTGAATTTGATTTGACTTAGGGAATATGAAGAGGATTTGCTAGTCCTAACCCATTCCCCCATGTATGAATTTGTTTGGTTTAATTTAGAATAATTAGGTTGATTTTATGTTTTGATTTAGGTTAAGGTATGAATTAAATCCATTAATTTTACCTATAACTTTAACATAATTATCAAGTAATTATGAGCCAACATATGATATGCAACCACATGAAATTAAATCAATAATGCACCTAAGAAATGAAGGGGCCTAATGCAATTGGCTATAATTATTGATTAATTAAGCTAAAGGTTTGATTAAGTACTTTTATAACCCTCCTACACATGTAGTTTGATTATAATTTCCTTTGGAATTCTCTTAGGTTATTGAACACCTAAGAATCTACCCAAGAATTGAATGATTAAGTTCTAGAATGATTTTTTTTGATTAATTAAATTATTTAATGAAGTGATTAAGCCATTAATTATTGCAAATTGATTAAGTGTTTATCCAAATGAAATAAACTTAGGGAAAAGATTGGAAAAGGGTCCTAATCTCATTCCCCATGTCCATTCACTATTTCATAATGATTATTAATTAATGGATTCATCACTATTTAACATGTTAATTAATCATTTAATTAATTAAGAGTGATTAAGATGAAATAAGCAATTCCCAATTAATCAAGTAATAAATTCCAAGAAAATCATGGGAGTAAGAGGTCATCCCACTAATCAATCTCAAAAAGTTTGGAATTAATTGCTAGAGTAATTGGAGAGTAATTAGCTTAATTATATTTTCAAACCCAAATTGAGTCAAAATTACTATTCAAAATTAATTGATTTTAATTTTTTATTATTGTCATCTGAATTATCTTTAAAATGAATATTTATGGGAATTTTTTGATTTTTTACAATTAGTTATGAATTTTGAAAGTTTCACTATTAAGATTAGATTAATTAAGCCTAATTAAACCCTAATCATCGGCCCATGATGGCGATGTAGTGCGCTTTCCAATGCATGGTTATTTAAGTTGTCACATCATCGCCGAAGTTGGACGCTGCTTTCACATCCCATCTAAGATCGATGGCCAAGATTAATCCATAGGTTGCTAAATGAATGGATCTAGTGATGATCCGCATTCCGCTCCAATCACATGGAATGAATGGCGTATAATCCTTCTCCTTCACGAGTGACATGAGATGAATACCATTCATCTTTCCTCATTTTATTCGAGCTCATCCGAGCTCAGATTGGGATCAAAATGATCCCACACCTTCGGAAGGAGGAGGGATGTACATCCAACGGTCAAGATTGCATGGGATGATAATTCCTTCAAAAGGACCAAGAATTTCCTATGGGTTTTGAGCAATTTCACGAGGCTATCACCCGCCAACGGAGGAGGTAGCTTCGTGAGATGAAGCCCTGTGAAGAAATGTCTTGATTTGAAGTGGTTTGCGTGACCAAGCTCCTCTTCAATGGTGACGGCCTTGATCAAGTGGCACTTCCATGCTGAGACTTGGGAAATGATTTGATTGAGCTCATGAGGTCCAAGGATGGTGTGTCCAAGGTTAATTTGGTTGAGGATTGAGAGTTGAATTTTGATTCACCTCCTATTTTTTTTGAGCAAAATCAAAAAAAGAAATGGGGAGCTTGAATGGCTTGGAAAAGCTTGGGGAGGCTTGATTCAACCTCTAGCTCTGAAATGATTCTATTTGAGTGAGAATGAGGGGTATATCTCCCTCCTTGGATCGGATGAGGTATTTTCATTTTGGCTCAATGGGGGATTATGATTTGAGAAAACATCCCATGGGTCATTTTGGGAAGAAGAGTGAGGAAGAGTGGCCCATGTGAGTGGTGTGAGTGCATTTGGTGATCCAAGTGTTCAAATGTGATTGGGAGGGTTGGCCTCCTTGGGTCATGGATGACCCAAGCTCATTGGGTCATGTTCACCACCTCCTTGGTGCCCATGTGGACCAAGAAGGATGCCAAGTGGCCTTGAGAAAGAAATGGCCAAAAAGTCAAAATGGGATACCCTTTGACCTAAGGAGAAAAGTGGTCATTTGGCTGATTTGATTTGGAGATTTGAAATGATTTAAAAGTGGGTTGGGCCAAATTTCAAGTGATTTGGAGTTCATTTGATTTGATTTAGTTTAATTTGACCCATTTAGGTCAAGTTGGGTCAAATTGGGTCGAACCACGGGTTAGGTCAAGTTCAAATGATCATTTGGAGCCTATGGGTTTCATTGGTTTAGTTCAATTTGGCTTAGATTTAGTTTTGGTTCATTTAAGTTCATTTCGGTCAAATACATTAAGTTGACCAATTTAACACATTTGACCCAATTGGGTTAGTTCATGGGTTGGTTTAGGCTTGGTTGACCATTTGAAATGTATTACAAGCATTGGTTTCAATAAATTTTAGTTTGGTTTGATTTCAAGTTGATTTGATCTTTTAGGTCAAGTTGGGTTCATGGTAAATTGTGCTAGGTTGGATCTAATTAATCAATTGAAGCTTTGGTCAAGTTCAACAAGTGATTTAGAATAAATTTGACCCATTGGTTGCAATCAATTTGGATTAAATCATGATTTGAATTATTTTGACTTTTTAGGCCAATTTGGGTCAACTTAGGTCAAATGGTCAATTAGGCTTTGTTTGGCTCAATTTATGTTTGGTCATGTTCAATCATTAATTATGAATGGGTTTGGGTCAATGGTTTCAATCAATTTGGCATATGATGGATTTTGGCTAGTTTAGTTTCATTTAGACTAAGTGTTAACTTGGTCAAAAGCTAAGTTTGACTTAGTTTGACCCAATTTGAGTGATTGATCATTCTAGGATAATTGTTGATCATAATGTGAGGCTTGGATGGGCTTAGTTCAATCCAATTTGGGTTGGATTAGAATTTGGCTCAAAAAGGTCCTTTAGGTCACTTTGGGTCAAGTGAGCCTAAATGGGTCAATTGACTTGATCAAGGCTTGATTCAAGTTTGGTTGAACTCACATATGGACTTATGATGAAATATAAATCCAATTGCAAGTGATTTGGAGTCAAATGGGTTTTGGTTCATTTGACAATTTCAAGTCAAAAGGATGAACATGGGTTTGACTTGGGTTAGTTTGATTTTGGCTTGGTGATTGTAGTTTATGTTTATATTTGGACATGTGATTGAAGGAGTGATTGTTTGAAGAGAAAATCCAAGGGTTTGGATTGATTTGAGAATGATTTGGCTAAATCCAAGAAATTGGCTTAAAGGATATAAGTTGGATTTTGGTATAAGTTTGGGTTTAGTTTTGGTTATTTGAATTTATATTTCATTTATATTTGTGAATATAAATGAGAATATAAATGGGTTATGAGAAAATATTTTGAGTTTGGATTGGTTTGATTATGAATTTGGCTAAGGTAGGTTAAAAACTTCTGAAAAGGGGTTTTGATTTGGTTTGATTTATTATTCATTTTATTTGGATGGTTTGGATTCTAATTTCATTTATAGTTGTGAATACAAATGATGTAATAAGTGATTTATAAAGAAATCACTTGGCTTTGGGTTGATTTAAAGGGTTTTACTAAGCTTATGGATGTGATTCATAAAGCTTAGGAAGATTTTGGATTTGGAATTGATCATGGGTTTCAATCATATGATTTGGAATTGGTTCATGATTTGGACTTTGGAATTTGAATTTGAATTTGGATTAGAATTTGAGGTTTGGTTTGAAAGAAGGAAGCAAGGATTGGGTTCAAAGCTATAGGGTAGGAAGTCTTCCTAAATCCCTAAGGCACAACCTATTCCTATGGCTAACTCTTCTAAGTCTCTAGGGTTATGTTAAGTGTTCACCTAATCACTAGAAGTGTCTTAAGACTAATAAATTCTTAGTGTCTAGAGGAGTCCTATGTCTAAGATGGAGAAGTTGAAAGCTCACTCCAAAAGTGAGGTCAACAGTGAGCTAAAATATTGTTGGTAAAAATGTTTTGACAAATTTTAATGGTTCCTCCATTAGAAAAGCTAATGCATATAACTATTGCAACAATTGGCACAAATACTCCATCATTGATACAAAATTTAATGGATAATTTATTAGTAAGCCCAACAAAAAATTCAACCTTGGGTTCATGTTGTCATTTTCTATCATCATTTTTCAGTATAATGTCACCAAATTTCTATCAAAATTTATACTAAAGATTAAAAATATATATATAATATTTTCTACATATTTACTTTCACAATATATTCACAACATAAACTAAATAAAATATAATAAGTTAAAAAAAACAAATTGAAATTACATATCTTGGAAATAATAATTTTGATGTTACGACGTACAATATAATATCAATACAATTGATTTGTCATCGAAAAAGTTATTTGTTCTAGCATGAATTATGATGCATGTAAAATTGGATAGCTTTTGAAATTAAAATCTTGGTAAACATATAGTAGGGCTAATCCTCGATGAGACAAACTCAACAACACTAAAAGAAAGCCGATTCGAGTCTAGAAGAGCCTAGATCAAACACTTAAACATATTTAGAAATTTTAAGACTTAATTGGGTCTAGCCTTTAAAATAGCATGCTTACAAACAAATAGAGCATCTCGATGAGACAAATCTAACGAATGCAAGATGCTTTAATTCAAACTTCATTTGGGTACTCAAATTTTCAAAGAATATTTCATGTTTGAGGGGTCCATTCTAAACAGTCCAATAGAATGGATTATATATTGCATATATTTATAGAAAATGTCAGTCATAAAATTTATAAATATATTCTAATTTTTGCACATGAAGGGGCAGAAGTTAGAAATTGAAGAGAGCTCTGAAGCCCAAAGAATCTTAAAACACCACCATTGCAGAGTTTCCCGACTTCTGTCATCATACCATTGCCTGATCACCGTTGTTGGTCTGGCAATTGGCCGGTATTATTGAATCACCATCGCTTGACTGTTGTCACCTGATCACCTTTGTTGGACTACCACCCGATTGTCATCATCAAATTGCTTCTCGACCATCATCATAGACCATCATCCACTTGAATTTTGTATTAGTGAATGCTTCCTTTAACATACACACCATTATTATTTATCTTTCTCCCTTTATATCATGGATTGATATGAAATTTAAATTCATTTTCTACAAACATTGAGTGTAGCTTGATTACTCTCACTAGTCCCTAAACAAGGTCATATAATTATTAATTTTTTATTGTAAACTTTGGGCCATGAATCTATCATATTGTGATATAGACTATTACAATTAAGAACTTGTAAAATGAACATTATTATGGAGATTAGATAAGCTTGCATATGATATAAATTAGTTTAAAATTTATTTTCAATTTTTTAATCAATAAGCAAAAATATTTATTGTTAGTAAGCTTATAAATAATAAACATTTAAAGTAGATATCATTATACAATTAAGTTAACTAATATTTTTGAATCACTTTGAATGAGATTACCATATACTCTATCAATTTACCCTTAAAAATGTTGCACTTTATATTTTATGAGAACCTTTAATATTACAATGATTAGCACTTTATCATTTAGTTACCTTGATATGCACTTACCTAAAGTTTCACTAAGGACTTGAAAAATAGATAAGAAAGATTGAAATGTTTTGCACCATTAATATCATCATTTTAAAAAATTCTAGTTTGCTTATTTTTTACATGTGACTTATAATAGTGGGAGGAAAAATTTATAATCTCATGTGTTAGATATGCCTCATAAATAAAACCTTCAAGATATATCTTCTTGATGATTGAAATCCTTTTAAATAAAATCATATTTGAAGAATTCCACAAATAACAAAATCATTCCTTTTTTGAAATTCTTTATTTCTTTAAGATATGTAACTTTGTAAAATAAAATAAAAAATTGTGCTTGAATGATAAAAACTTTTTAGATCCCAACAAGGATATTCATTCTCCCTTAGAAGGAGGATCTCACAAAATCTGAAATAAGAATTCGAATTTTCTTTTTTTACTATTAATAGATTAGGTTCAAGCATCCATAAGTTTTAGCTATAGTGCAACTTGATGCACAAACATGATAAATTTAATTTTCTAATCGATATGAGTTCACTTAAAACTCAGTCCGCATAACCCTCTAGTCTTTCTTAAACTCGAATAAATTATCAATTAATGACTGTATTTTCTTTTAGTAAATTATTGACCTACCCAAGTGTTGTTTTTATTCTCTCTTTTTCAAAAACTAAATGGCGAATCAAAATTTTATATAGAAGAGCTTTTCTTAAAATTTTAATATTAATTTTTAAATATTTTACTAATTACTTGGCAATGATATTATTCTAGAGAAGGTGTAAGTGAGTCAAGTCATTCGAATTTAGGCTTATTAAATAGATCGTGAGTCGAGTTCAATTAGCTATTAAGTCAAGCTGCTAGCGAACTTAATTACTCAAAGGCAGTCTGCTTTAATAAATATTAAATATATATATTAAAATTTAATAGTTTAAGTATATAATTATTAAAAAAAATTTAAAAATTAATTCTTATTCTTTTATATCAAATAAATTATTATTATCTTATTTTTAATTTTAAAATATTTTATTATTTTTATCATGATAATTATTTGAATCATAATTATTTTATCTCTTAGATACTAAATAAGCTGATTCTTGAACTAGTTCGGACTTATAAAATAAAATTTAAACTTAAATTTAATAAATTAATTAAGCTTAATCTCAAATAAAAATAACTTGAGCTCAACTACATTTATTTACACCCTTGTTGAAGAGCTTTGTGGAAACATAGCAATACGTAAACTGAACGAACCTGAACCTTCGCGGCAGCGGGCCACGGCCGCCGCGCTGGCCACGCGAATCTGAGACTGGTCCCATGCTAATCACGTGATCAAAATTAAGATCGTTAATGTGCCGCGGAATTAGTGGAAAATTCAGATTAGGTTAGCGGCAGGGAAGTGGCTACTGACGCAGTGGAAGTTCAATAATTATTTTCATTTTCTTAAAAAAAATCTTAAAATGGAGGGAAGGGAATGTTAATTGAATTAAAAAAAATCATTAAAAGTAAATTAATGAATATTATGGCAATGTTAATTAAATTAAAAATATCGTTAAAAGTAAATTAATGAATATTATACTGTAATGAGGCATGAGAGGCTCTATTTGTTCATATGGTTTTGTTTTTTTATATTGAATTCCTATTATATATCATTGTTTTGATTTGCACTTTGGTGTTCATGGGATCTTTAGCATTATAATCATAGGCTTCCTTAAATATTAATTAACCATGATTCAAAGGTTTAGGGATTAGAGGTGCTATGTTCATTATTAACTATTGGACATATATAATTAGGTGATTAGAGAAGAAAATAAAATTTTATCTTAAGTTTGATATTTATATTATATGTTTCTAGAAGGAAATTGAGAAAATAAATAGTTTTAATTAGAAATAGAACTCTTTGAGACCCATGTAAGCTTAAAAATAGCAGCTTTAATTATGTTTAAATTTGATGAATTGCTCAAAAATTCAACTGATTATGCTCAAATTTTCATAAAATATATAGAATTAAAATTTTGTTGATGTCATTTGAGGGATCAAATATTCATCAAAATTAATATGTTTGTAATTAAAATGAGTATTTCTTTGAGAAAAACTTAATAAAGTTAAGATAGCCAATTTTTGTGATCATTAATGCATTAAGAGGTTCGAAAAAAACTAAATAATTAAATGGGATTAGTTTAACTCATATGATGGAGCATTTAGGTTGTTGGTATAAATGATCAAGATGTATACTCAATAAATCTAATAGCATGCCATGGTTCTACACTTTTAGAAGGGGCCTTTTTGAATTACGAAAATTTTTAAAATTAGAAAGAAATTTTAAAATGTTGTTGTATTTTGGAACTCAATTGATTCTCTTTTAGATTTCTTTTATCTTGACTTCTCTTGTGCCTTTTTTTTTCTCCCACCATTTTCGGACAACCTCACCAACCACTTTATAACACTTGAATCCCAACATTTTCTATCATAGCTATCAATCGATGCAAATATCCTCCATTTTGTGTCACTTGCCGCTTACTATCAATCGATGCTAACATGTATTATCACTTATTCACTAATTCCCACCATCAATAAACATTAACTTCCTTTATTACCTATCCACAATCACCCATTATCAATTAACATTGTTGCCCATCAATTTTGATTATTTTCCAACATTCTTTATCTTCTTCAGAAGAGAACCCCATCCTCTTGCCACTAAATAGTTCAAGTTTGCAGCCTTACCATTTTTGACAATACAAAATGACTTATCATTATTATTCATAACTTTTATAATGCATAATTTCAATTATGCTAATTTTTATGATTATTCCCATTAGTATTTTATATAAAAAAATTAAATGTCCTATGAGTTGTAATATAATTGTTTATTTCTATGGGAGGAATTTTCATGTAACATTAAGATAATAAACTCTTCATATTATATCATAAGTGTTCTAAAATATAAATAATTAACATTATTTATTTGGAGTAATCCCACCTTTATCAATTCTTTAAATTTTTGTTCGATGGCCAATAAGGATACACCTTTAGTAGTTACCACTTTAAGAATTAGCCCCTCAATGAGGAACACAAAATCTTTGCTCCTTTCCCACATGTTGTGTAGCCCTACTCATGAAGGGCCTCGTAGGCCATTTACAAAGATAATTGATTTGGACAATGGTGTTATAATTAAGTTGTTGGATCTTTTGAAACCATGGATTTCCTTGTATTGGTTTGATAGATGGATTCCATCCTAAAAATATCATGTCCAGACTTAGGAACCTTCCTAGTTGTGATGACCTCACTTTTGGAGTGAGGACTCATCCTTCCTGTCTTAGACTTAGGAACCTTCTAGGCACTTAGATTTCTTTAGTGATAAGACACCTCTAGTGACTAAGGGAACACTAAACCCAAACCTAGAGACTTAGGGAGGCATACCCTAAGCTTATGTTATACCTAGGGCAAATAGGTTATACCTAGGGAAAATAGGTTATACCTATCCTATGGCCTAAACCAAGACCCATGCTTGTCCACTCATCCAAAATTAATCTCAAACCAACACAACCAACCTCAATTGAATTTTATCTCCAATCCAAGCTCCAAGACAAATTGACTTAAGTCCTAACCTAAATTCATTCGACCATGATCCAGCCCAAAGCCCGTTCAAGTAAACCAAATCCAAATGATTCTCACAATTGCACTCCAACCATTCAATAAACCATTTCAAACCCTTCCAATACTTGCAATCAAACCAATTGAACCAAATGCATCTAATCAACCTAAGTTAGCTCATTTGACCCAAAATGTCCAAATGAACCAAAATCAAATCAAACCTAAATCAATTGCTATCAAGGCCACCAATTAACCCTAAATCCATCATTGAACTCTTCTTAACACTGAATTCAATACAATTCAACTCAATCAACCCAATTGGTCCACTTGACCTAAAGCAGCCTAAATGGCTGAATTGACTTAAACTTCAATCCAACCCAAATTAGACTAAATCAACCCATCCAATCCTTTTCCATGATGATTGTTGATCATCTTGGATAGTCCAATTACAATCAATTGGGTCAAACCAAACCAATTTAATCACTTGATCCAAGTTGACTCAATTAACTCATATGGACCAAAATGAATCAAATCTCATTCCAACCTCAATTGATTGAAATCAATGACTCCCATCAATCATAAATTGATTATTGAACATGACTCAACCACTAATTGATCCTAACCAAGCCAATTTGATCCCTTAGTCCAAGTTGACCCAATTTGACCTAAAGGGCTAAATTGAGTCAAATAAAATCCTAAACTAAATTGATTAAAACCAATACATCTAATCAATCATAAATTGATTATCGAACATGATCCAACCTTCAATTGAACCCAATTTAACTAAACCAATCTAATTGACCCATTTAGCCCAAATTGACCTAAAGGGTCCAATTGAACCAAATCTTTCTGAAATCCAAATTGATTCAAATCAACACCTACAATCATTCTCAAATGACCAATTGAACCTAACCAACCCTCCACCCAAGCCAATCAATCAACTTAGCCCATTTGACCCAAATAAACTCATACGAGCCAAAATCAAACCCACTTCAAATTAAACCAAACCAATACATTTCAAATGATCATTTGAACATACTCAAATCCTTAGTTTGACCCAATTTGACCAATTTGTCAACCTAACCCAATTGAATCCCATTTGACCCACATGGGTCAAATTGAGCCAAACCCATCCAAACCAAGTTTAAATCGAATCAAACTTGGCATGACTCATCCTTGGGTCACCATGAGTCAGCCCAAGTAGACCCAACCCATGGTGAACCCAGTTTGGGTCAAAACCCTTGAACCAAGCCACCAAAATGATACAAAATCCCCATTTGGATGGGTTCTCCTACTCCGCAAGCTTTGGCAGCCACCTTTGGCCATTCTTGGGCACTTGGACCATTAACCCAACCTAAGCCAATGTTGTCGGGTTCAGCCTTTGGCCATGAGAGGGTGAACTCACCCTTGTCTCTCTATTGGTTCACTTGGAGGAGAAGGTACACGCCATGCTAGCCCATGTCACTACCTCAGCCTCTTAAGCACCTGCACCTTAGCAGTCCACTGCCACCTCCCCACCTACCCCAGCCGGATGACTGCCAAAGGCTGAGCCAATCTCAACCTTTGGTTCACTTGGGGAGGAGAGTATACTCCACCCCCATTCATTCAAACTTCACACAAAGCTTCCTCAGAGTATTATGAGCAGTCCTAGACCCTTCCCCGGATCCCAAATGCACTCCATCGTCGGCGAGACCAACCACTGACTGAAACCAAGAACTCCGTCCGTCCAACCTCACCAAAATCTCACAAAATCCAAATTAACTCTTTCTACACCTTCCCCCTCACCCCGGCGAGTCGAAACAAATCGATCACCGATCAATTTGATCACCAGAAGGCACTCTAAGACCACCTCCACTGAGTTTCACGATGATGTTTAATCCACAGAAGAATCAACAAGGAGGCATCTCGAGATCTTCTTAACAGGGCTTCGTCTCTTCAAGACGAAGCTATCTCAATCAGCGGACCGCTGGCCTCCAGCTCCGGCGAGATAAAAATCTAACAAATTGTACATTTTCCACTAGGTGTTAGTCTTTTGTAAAGCGAATCGTGATTTTACACCATTTTTATAGTAGGATCCTCTTAGATCTCCTCCCCGCACATTTTGGAGTCGATCCCTTCATTTTACGACCTCTGGTGAGCTCGGATCATGCGACGGAAGGCGGACAGTTTCCATCTTCTAGCGCTCGGGGGACGACGGATCATCGGTCGTCCATTCCGCATGATTAGAATGGATAATCATGATTTAATCCGTTAGATTATTTGATTTATTCCCTTCAAAACCACGGGATTAATCTTGGCCATCCGATCTGAGATCAGACTAGGGACAAAATTGCATCCGCCGACTCAGCTACCGTGCCAGACATTTTAAATAAGTTATCCCATGGCTCTACATTAAAAGCACTACCATGTCAGCTTCCGCATGGTGCCGATGATTTATGAGGTTAATTAAGTGTTAAAAATGTAATTAAATTGCCAAAACTTTAAAAATTCATAATTAATTATAAAAAATCCAAAAAAAATACAAATAAACCCATTTTGGATAAAGTAAATTTTGGATAATTTTATAAAAATAAAACCTCTAATGTTTGGTTAATGAATAGTGGTTAATTAGTTCAAAGATTTAGTTAATTATCCTAATTAAGGCTTAATTACTTGGCCAATTGATCTCAAATTTGATAGGTTGATTATATGGGTTGTCCTCTATCTCTCATAATTTTCTTGGAATTTATTGGCCATGAAATTTGGATAATTTGAAATTTCAATCCTAATTATCCTTCTTAATCAATTTTATGTTTATTAAAATGACTAAACAATAAAAATTAAATAGTTAATGCTGATTAATCACTATTACTGGTGGGAATGATGAGGGAAAATAATTACAGCCTTTTTCTTAGTTATTTTCCTAAATATATTTCCTTAGGAGGATTAATTAATTCATGGATTAATTAAGCATTAATTAAGAAATTAATGATAATGTAAAAATAAAATTAAAATGATGATTGATTCAGATAATTCAAATATGATTCATGAGTTTCCCTTTATATGTTTAATAAGATAAAGGCCCTTAAGGAATTATGGTTAACCATGGGTATGAGAAAACTATAAGAGCACTTAGTTTAGATTCTTCCTTAATCTAATTAACTCTTAAGCATGAGCCTAATTGCATTAGGTCCCTTTAGGAGCATTGCAAATTTTAATTTTTCATAAGCATATCATTGGAGATATAATTATAGCTTCAAAGATTATTGTTGATACTGAGATTATTAATGTTATAAGTGTTTATGCTCCTTAAGTAGGTTTGGATGTAAGCTCAAAAGAAAAATTTTGGAATGAATTAGAAGGATTAATACAAAAGATACCTCTTCAAGAAAAAGTATTTGTTGGAGGAGATTTAAATGGACATGTTGGTAGAGTGGTAGAAGATTTTAAAAGTATTTATGGTGGTTATGGATTTGGAGTGACTAATGAAGAATCTATTATTAGAAATGGATCTTAAATTGATTATTTTTATTTAAGAAAATAGATCATTTAGATTGTAAAGATTGTAAAGTCATTCAAGTGAAAATTTAAGTATTCAACATCGATTGTTAGTTTTAGATTTTAAGATGAAAGGTTGTAAGAGGAAAAATAAATCAAATTATTGTCTGAGGATTAGATGAAAATACTTAAAGAACACAAATAAAAATATTTTTAAGAGCAAGCTACAAGAGATTAGAATTTGGGATGTTCATAAGGAAGCTAATATTATGTGGGAAAAAGTAGCAACTGAAATTAAGCATGTTGCTAAAGATGTGTTTGGTGAATCAAAAGGAAAAGCTTCTTTTAATAAGAATAGTTGGTGGTGGAGTCAGAGTGTGTAAAAAAAGATAATAAATAAGAAGCATTATTATAAAACTTAGTTTAAATATAAAAACTTAGATAATTGTGAAAGATATAAAGTGGTCTATAGAGATTCTAAGAAAATAATATATCATGCAAAAAATTTAGCTTTTAGTGATTTATACAATAGATTAGATACCAAAGAAGGTAAAAGATGTATGTATAAGTTAGCGAACCAAAGAGATAGGAGAAGTAAAAATATAGTTCAAGGGAGGTGTATTAAGGATAAAAATAATAAAGTACTTTTCTTAGAAAAGGATATTGAAAATAGGTGGATGAGGTATTTTGATAAACTTTTCAATGAAGAATCTAAAAGTATGATTGATTTTAGCAACCTTAATACCCTAAACAAAAATAGATAATTTTATTTTTATCATCGTATTAGTAAATCTAAAGTTAGAGAAGCTTTAAAGAAAATGAAATGTGAAAAAATAGTAGGACCTGATAATATTCCAATAGAAGTGTGAAAATGTTTAGGAGATCAAGGAATTTCTTGGCTTACAAATCTTTTTAATGTTATTTTAAAGACTAAAAAGATGCCACATGAGTGAAGAAAGAGTTTATTGGTTCCTATATTTAAGAATAAAGGTGATGCACAAGAGTGTATAGAGAATTAAGTAATTAATGTGTCATACATTAAAATTATGGGAGAAAATAATTGAGCATAGATTACAATGTGATACAAAAGTTTCTCACAATCAGTTTGGTTTCATGCCAGGTATATCTAATATGGATGTTATACATTTGTTAATAGGTTTGATGGAAAAGCATAGAGAATGTAAGGAGGATCTACATATGATATTTATTGATTTAGAGAAAGCTTATGATAAAGTTTCAAGAGATGTTCTTTGGAGAGTTCTAGAACAGAAAGGAGTTAATATTGGTTATATTCAAGTCATTAACGATATGTATACTAGAGCTATTACTTGTGTCCAAACACAAGGAGGATTGACAAAATATTTTCCTATTTCAGTTGGAATATATCAAGGATCAGCTTTAAGCCCTTATCTTTTTACTTTAGTTATGGATATTCTTACTAAGCATTTACAGGAAGATGTACCCTAGTGTATGCTTTTTGATGGACATTCTTCTTGTTGATAAGACTAGAGAGGGAGTCCAAGAGAAACTTGAATTATGGAGATCAACTTTAGAGTCTAAAGGTTTTCATTTAAGTAGATCTAAAATTAAATATATGGAGTGTAATTTTAGTTGTAGAAGTTCTAGTGGTAGTGTTGTAACATTAGGTGAACAAATCATTAATAAGAGTGAGTGATTTAGATATTTAAGCTCTATTGTTCAAAATGATGGTGAAATAGATGGAGATGTTATTAGTAGAATTCAAGTTGGATGGTTGAAGTGGAGGAATGCATCTGGCCTATTGTGTGATAGAAAAGTTCCACTTAAACTTAAGGAAAAATTTTATAAGATGGTGGTAAGACAAGACACGATGACTTAGAGAATGTTGGCTAATAAAAGAGAAGCATAAGACTAAGTTAAGTGTTACAGAGATGAGGATGCTTAGGTGGATGAGTGGCTTTACTCTTAGAGATAAAATGCAAAATTAGTATGTTCGAGAAAAAGTTGGAGTAGCTCCAGTGGCAGATAAGATTAGAGAGAGTCGCCTTAGATGGTTTGGCCACATAAAGCGTCAACCATCCGATGACCCGGTTAGGAGAGTAGATGTATTAGATTTGCCTTAAGAAAGGTAGAGGTGGACCTAAAAAGACTTGGTTAAGATGTATAAAAAATGACCTTAGTATACTTGAATTAAATGAGAATTTGACAAATAAAGACATGAGAAGATTCATGTAGTAATTAGTGGGATTAAGGCTTGTTGTTGTTGTTGTTGTATAAGCATATCATTGGAGGCTTATGATTAAGTAGTTAATTAAATTAAAGAGATTTAGGAAAGGAAAATTAAATTAATTACTTTATGATTTGAACTTAATCAATCCATAAAAGTTACTTAACTATTTTTTCTTAAATACATTAAATCACTATCATGGGATAGGGAAAAATAGCGAACATCATTTCTTCTCTTTAAGTTTTAATAATTCAAATCCAAAAATTAAACTTCATAATTTTGGTTAATTTTAAAAAATATTTATTTGACTCAATTGTCCTTAGAATTAATGTGATTAAATGTATTGTGTGGAAATATTTAGTTATTCATTTTCAATCATTATAAATTTGGATGCCATTTATATCATGTATTCATACTTTTTAATAAAAGAAAAATATATATATAAGTATATGCATGATCATTGTATTATATGTTGTGGTTATTATCACTAATAAATCTCAAATTATTTTCAAAATTATAAGCTAATGATGAAATTTTAGAGTGATGTTGGCTATAAATGTTATATGTGATTTACATTTTCTTAGAGTTTAAACATGTTGAAGGATTGTTCTATTTTTATGATTCATGTGTATGTTTACATATATTTAAATATTAACAAGTATATAGTTTGGACATCCCGGGAACACAAGTCTTTAAGTAGCCCCAATGAGGTCTTAGATTACCTCACTTCGCTGGTTTAACAATGACATGTATTTATTTAATTTCATTCATATGTATACATGCATTAGAATTTGGATAGAGCTTTACTTTATATGAGTAAATAATTTGCAAATATATAATATTTTGCATGATTTTTATTCACATACTTATGTATAGATTCATATGTATTTAAGATAACAAGTATATAGTCTGGACATCCTAGGAACACGAGACATTAAATAACCCCAAGGAGGTCTTAGAGACCTCACTTCCCTAGTTTAACAATGGCACGTACTTGCTTAAATCTCTAATACATGTGCATGTATACTTAACTAAGGAATGGTCTCTTTTCTACCAAAAATATATGCATTAACAATCATTCAAGTGTGCCAAAAATACACATGTGCATTGCATGTATAGGTATGTTGAATTAAATATCACAAATAATAAAAGAACTGAGAACATATGCAGACTATTAATGATAAAAAAGGAATGATTGAATGTTATCCATGTTATAGTGATTCAATCTCCTTAATCTTAAGATGCCTTTCATGTTGAATAGGATTCTTTAAGATTAACCCAAATTTAGGATTAATAAAATATTTAATAAATCATTCACTAAAAGTAATCAAAATCATAACAACATGCCTTTTAAAACATAACTTAGGGTAGGGATGAAGGGGGTCAAACCTCTTTCCTCTCTTTATAACAACTAGATGCTAAGTAAATAATAAGTGAAATAAAAGAAAATATAAATTAAAATCCACTAATCCTTTTAATAACTTGAAATGGAGCATCCTCTAATGTTTAACTTAAATAATTCCAAACCTTAAATAATCATAATTCTAAAGCCTAGCTAAGACATATTACACTAAATATTAGCACACACAATAGAATACTAAGTCACTACTTCTAGCTCTAAGTTAAGATAGTGTATGTTGTGATGTAATATTTTAGACTAGTGTTGACCTCACTTTTGGAGTGAGGATTGACTCATCCTTCCTTAGACTTATGAATCTTTTAAGAATTAGGATTTTCGTAGTTATAGGACACTTATAGTGATTAATGGAACACTAAACACAAGCCTAGAGGCTTAAGAAAGCATATGCCGAGCTTAGGTCATACTTTAGGGTAAATAGGCCTTACCTATCTTATGGCCTAAACCATGACCCATACCCCACCAAATACAATCAATCCTAGTTGGATTTCATTTCATATCCAAGCTCCAAGCCAAATTAATTTAACATTTAACCTAAATTAATTCTACAATCATCCCATGATCCTATGACTCAAGCCTACTCAATTGAAACTAATTTAATTAACTTTTACAAAAGCACTTCAACCGTTTAAACCTCTATTTCAAACCCTTTCAATAGTTATAATCAAGCCAATTGAACCAAACCAATCCAATTAACCCAACCTAGCCCATTTAGCCTAAAGGATCCAATTGAGCCAAAATCCAATTGAATCTAAATCAATTGCAATCAAATCCATTAATCAGTCCTAAATCAATCATCAAACTCAATCCAACCTAATCTAACTCAATTAACCCATTTGGTCCACTTGACCAAAGTGACCTAAAGGACCAATTTGATCCAAACCTCGATCCAATGCAAATTAGATTGAATAAACCCATCCAACCTCCTCTACAATGATTGTTGATCATCCTTGATTGACCAATTACAATCAATTGGGTCAAATCAAGCTAATTTGATCACTTGACCTAAGTTGGCCCAATTAACCCATAAGCCAAAATGAACCAAATCTCACTCCAATTCAAATCAATTAAAACCAATGATTCTCACCAACCATAAATTGATTATTGAACGTGACTCAACCACCAATTGATCCTAACCAAGCCAACTTGGGCTCTTGACCCAAGTTGACCCAATTTGATCTAAAGGGCAAAATTAGGACAAATCAAATCCTAAACCTAATTGATTCAAACCAATGACTCAAACAATCACAAATTGATTATTGAACATGATCCAAACCATCAATTAAATCCAAATTGATCAAACAAACCCAATTGACCCATTTAGCCCAATTTGGTCAAGTGATCAAATTAGCTTGGTTTGACCCAATTGATTGCAATTGGACAATCAAGGGTAATCAGCAATCATTATAGAAGGTATTGAATAGGTTGGTTCAATCCAATTTGGGATGGATTGGAGTTTGGATCAAATGGGTCCTTTAGGTTACTTTGGGTCAAGTAAACCAAATGAGTCAATTTGAGTTGGATTGGGCTGAATTGGGTTGGACTGAGTTTGATAATTAATTTAATATTGATTGATGGTTTTGATTACAATTTATTTATATTTAATTATATTTTTAGCTCATATTGACCCTTTAGGTCAAATGGTCCAACTTGGGTTAGTTGAATTGATTTGGTTTGATTGGCTTGATTTGATTGTAGGCTTTGGAAGGGTTTGAATGTATCGAATGGTTGGAGTGATTTTGTGAAGTTCAATTGGAGTTGGTTTAATTGAAGGAGCTTTGGGTTGAGTCCATAGGATTGGATGATGGGATTAAGATTGATTTGGGTTCAAATCATTTTGGCTTGGAGCTTAGATATGAAATGAAATTAAATTGGGGATTGATTGTATTAGTTTGGTGTTGATTGTATAGATTTGAGGTTGGATTTGCATGAGTTAATAGGCATAAGTTTTGGTTTAGGCTATAGGATAGGTAAGTTCCCTTGGTCCTAAGGTTTAGCCTAAATCTATGGCACACCTTCTATGTCTCTAGCTTGAGTTTAGTGTTCACCTAATCACTAGAAGTGTCCTATGACTATTGAGATTCTAGTATCTAGAAGACTCCTAAGTCTAAAGAAGGATGATTAGATCCTCACTCTAAAAGTGAGATCAATAATTTATATGTATTTAGGATAGCAAATATATAGTCTGGACATCCCAAGAATACGAAGCTTTAAGTAGCCCCAAAGAGGTCTTAGATTACCTCACTTCCCTGGTTTGACAACGGCAATACTTGCATAAATCTTTAATACATTTGCATGTGTACTTAGCTAAGGAATAAAATCACTCTTTTCTATTAAAAATATATGCATTAGAAATCATTTAAGTATGCCAAAAATACGTTGCATGTATAAGTATGTTAAGTTTAAAATCATATGCATGTTATTGATAATGAAAAAAGAATAATATAACATTATCCATGTGATATTAATTCAATTTCATTAATCTTAAGATGCCTCTCATGTTTGAATATGATTCTTTAAGATTAACCCAAATTTAAGATTAATAAAATATTTAAACAATCATTCACTAAAAGAGACCAAAAATCATAATAACAAGCCTTTAGAAATAACTTAGATAGGAATGAATGGGCTTAAACCTCTTTCTTCTCTTTACAATAAGTAGATGTTAAGTAAACATCAAGTGAAACAAAAGAAAATACAAATTAAAATTCATCAATCCTTTTAACAACTAAAAATGAAACCACCCTCTTAACTCAAGCAATTCCAAACCTTAGATAATTATAATTCTAAAGCTTAGCCAAGACATAGTGCACCAAGTCTTAGCACACACATTAGAATACTAAGTCACCACTTCTAGCTCTAAGTTAGGATGGTGTATGTTGTGATGCTATATTTTTATCTTGAGGTATAATATTTTAGACTAGATTTTAGGATTATTTATGCGTAGACTGGATGTTAGGCCGCTATTAGCCTAATATTATTTTCTACAGGGGATTATGCTAAAGGGACACTAAAATGATAAATGAATATAAATACTTTTGCCTGGAGGTTGCTTATTCCCCTTTGCATAATTCACATTAGGACATGTGGGCTTGGTTACCCATGTTCAAGGTGCTAAGTCAAAATTTATAGAATATAACTCCTTGGGTTTGTATAGCTATTTTGCCAACATATGTTTTATGGGTGTAATTTGATTTTATTTTTCATAAACATGTAATTTTGCAATAGGAATTAAGCTTAGTGCTATGGGGTTTAGAATGAGTAGCGGCTAGAAGGCAAAGTCCTGGGAGGCCTTGTGAAGCCTTGGAGCAAAACCAAATCAAGAGGAAAAGAAGAAAGATGAAGTATGAAGACCCAATAGCATTCATTTAATTGTAATTTATAATATTCTTTTGTAATCCAGATTATATAAAGGCAGAGCTTGGCTACCCAACTTCTCTCTTTTTCGGAGTGTACGGTGGTACCCGGCTGCACCAGCCTTTTATTATTTTATGAAATCTATGAATGTTTGATTATTGTGTCTATCTTGTGTAATAGAAATGGCATATTTTCTCTAAGTTTCTTAAAGCTTAATGATTGAATGTGTGGTATAGATATGGTAGGCTCTTTAGGATAAAATTAATTTCTCTACACCAACTAATAACTCATAACTAAATTTTAAAATGACTCATAATCTCACTTTAAAGCCTAGGTTTATAATCATGATAATTAAAATATTTAACAACTCCTTAGTTGAATAATGTATGTGTCAACAATCATGCATGGCATCTTGCTTCACTCTTGAATAGGGAGGGTCTCTACTTTTGCACGATATGGGAATGCTTGACCTGTGAGAGCATCCCTTGTAGTGGAGAACACATCCTCCTGCATAGTTAGCAAATAATCTAATTTCAGCATACATTTAGGCATAATTTTCTAAGCCTTTGTCCAAATGAATGTGTCAAAAATGATATAAAAACTTAAAAAATTTTATATTTAATCTAAGTCATGTCTTCATGTCAGCCATGATCTAGCCTCTTAGGGAGTGAGTTTAGGACTCTAGTCTCTTTTTTAATTAAATAATAACTTGGTTATCTTACACTTACATAAGACTGGCTTACATGATTTTAAAGTGTAGGAGGTGTTAGCTGGCAGCCACTCCATGTGGTAACAAGTCTAAAAGATTCGAGATGGGTTTACCCTCTCTTGTGGAGCTAAACCACTTTGTCCCATTTTTCACTTAAATTTAGGTCATGCTTTTGGCATGTGCTAAAGCATCCTAGATTTAGGGTTTGAGATTGCTTCGGGTTACGAGTATAAGTCATCACGTCTTAAGCATTTTATAATCTTGTGTTGATTATAAGCCCTAGCATTCAAATAAAATTCCAACTCAAATGAAAATAAACAATCTCTTTCTATATATATATATATATATATATATATATATATAGCTTCATTATTATACTAGATTATGCTTCCTAGTATTATGAGTGCCCCCTACTCATCTTCCTTTGGAATCTAAAAATAATTCTTCTAAATTAAACTTTCACACACTTGATTTTTTAAAAAATACTCAATCATTTGATAGTCTAACTTTGAATTCTTTTGAGCTATTATTGACTATTTTAATCGAGAGTATTCTTAAGAAATTCTTATGGAAACTTGCTTCTATAGGGAACTAAAGAACCCAGCATAAAATAAATCATGCTTTACTTTTTCATATAAAGCAGTGGAAAGATCTCTAGTATATGTGAAGACTCATCTGCTGTAAGAGTCTTTAATAGGTGATTAAGTCCATTATATGGTGATATTTCTATCTCTTGAGATGGTATATCATACCTTTATATCGTACCCGATCACTTCAATAAGTACCCCCTAAGATATGTGTGGTGTCCACAATGACTCTAAATTAAAACACCAAAAAGTGATGCACTGGATATTTTGGATGGGAGAGTGTTATCTCTAACTAGCTCAATAATCATAGGGGCTAATCTGGCATCCCCTTCTTCTTTCTCCTCGACTGTGGTGGTGGAGCAACTACTATGCTCTTGGGCCGCCACTCCTTCTTCTCCACCATTTGAATGAAAGGTCAAGCAGGAGTGCTCGCCTCACCTCCACTAGTGGAGTTAATGAAGTGTGATCCTTAGGATGTAATCGTATCACCAAAGGGGATGCTCTCTCTCCAGATACTGACTTATGGTACTTGATGGGCACTTCAGATGATGGAACATGGATGAGTGATGGTGGTCGATGAGTTGAGAAGTATAATGGTGATGACACTGTCTACCTCTTTGCCAAAGATCTCCTCCTATGACTGGAACCTGTAAGAACTATCCTGTCATAATGATCAGCTCTATCAACCCACCAATCAGAATAGTCAATCAAAGCTGATGTCATCGACTGTCTGGCAAATCTCCTTTTGTCTCTCTTGCCTACCCGGGCAGCAACCTTTGCCTCATGGCCCTCTCTCTATAGATTTTATCTCTAACACTCATAAGGATCACTTGTCTCAAGTCATGCAAAGTGGCAGACTCAGAGCATCCGTGGACTCTCCCTACTCTCCTGAGCATAGACCTCAGACCATTATAGGGTTTTCTCGTTTCCCATCTAGTGCTTCATACACCATTGGGTAGTGGAGGTGATGATGCAATCTTTCTGACATCCTCATCTTCCTCTACTGGAGGTGAAACCTACTCTTTTGGTCCCTCTTGATCTTTCCACATTGTTAAAGTCTTTGGGTTTTGGTCAATGGTGCAGGACAGGAGCTAGAACCGACCTCAAAGGTGGGGGAGACAATCTCAAAAGCTAGGACTAACTTTCCCTTAAATACTAGGGTTGTTATATAGGAGATACTAATTCTTATTAAAGTTACGCAGAAGGTACATATAGCACTCGTGGAAGGGGAACCTATAAAGCCTTTCTCTTCAAGGATGGAAACTCAATGTCTGAATGAAGGTCAAACTACAGAAGTGGCTTCTTATCGGCCACCTTGTCCCTACTGACAGTGCTGAGGGCAGGTCCCTCACAGGTAACCTTGGAATGCTCAAAGCCCAATCCAAACTTGATGATGGAGGCCAAGGTGAGTATGGCCTTGGTCCATGGCCAAATCCACACCAAAGGCAAAGGAAAAGATGAGCTTTTCAGAAGACATAGTGCCTGATTGCTTGAAGGAAATGAGAACGGGGCTTTCTTCTTCAGTGTTAGAAAAGAACGATGTATATTAGACTTTTATTTTGATTGTTGTTGTTTGATTTGATTTTGACTTTGAATTAGGACTCTCATTTAACAAATTTGATCATGTTAAATGGGGTTCATGTGTATGTTGGAAAGATTTATGATTTTAGAGAGAAATGTTATGCCTTTCTTTTGAACTTCTATGGAATCTTGAAAGTGTTGGATGAACCTTACTTTACCAAGCTAATGGTAAGAGATTCTTGATTTTTTTTATTTTTTAAAGGTAATTCTTTAGTTAATTTATTTTACCTATTAGAGGTCCAATAAAAGTTTTAAGACTTACTTGGAGTGAGATCTTAAAACTTAAACGATGTTGGCCACCCTTGCTTAAGAATGAAATAAGCAAGTTGTCCAACATAAAGAATGATAGCCTCAGACTTGTATAAAATATAAGTCCACTATCAATGCTTGGAGATGATGATTGACTACTAAAGATGAAGAGAAGAACTTTTCCTATTGGAGTCGCCAGAAAAATCTGTGATGTTTTAATTTGGAGTCATTAGGACACCACACAGATCTTAGGGGGTACTTATTGAAGCAAACAGGTACGACATTAAGGTATGATGTACAATCTCAAAAGATGAAAGCATCACCCTATAATGGACCTAATCACCTAATAAGGACTCCTAAGTTAGATGGATCTTCATATATACCAAAGATCTTTCTCCTACTTTACATGCAGAAGTAAAGCAGGGTTTATTTTATGTCTGGTTCTTTAGCTCCCTATGGAAGCAAGCTTCTATAGTTAATTACATCATAGAAAATGAGAATTTTTTAAAAGCACTCTTGATTAAAGTAGTCAATAAATATCTCCAAAGACTTCAAAGTTAGACTATCAAAGAATTAGGTATTTTTGAAAATTAAGTGGGAAAGTTTAATTTGGAAGACTTATTTTTAAATTCCAAAGGAAGATAAGTAGGGAGCACTCATGATATTAAGAAGCCTAATGAGCACTCCAGTATACCTTATAGTGAGATTTTATATGTTTAAAAAGAAAGTTTATTTTTGCTTAAGTTGAAATTTTATTATAATGCTAGGGTTTATTGTCTATCAACACAAGATTGTGAAAATGCCTAAGAGGTGAGGACTTATACTTGTAGATCAAAGAAAATAAATAGTCTCAGATCCTAAATCTAGAATGTTTTAACACAAATAAAAATCATGACCTAAGTCTAATCAAAAAATGGTACATAATGGTTTACCTCCATAAGAGAGGATAAACCCATCCTGACTCTTCTAGACTTACAACCGTTTGGAGTGGCCGTTAGCTAACACCTCCTATGCTTTAAAATCATGTAGACCGGTCTTATGTGAGTGCAAGATAGCTAAGCTGCTATTTAATTAGGAAGAAAAACTAGAGTCCTAAACTCACTCCCTAAGAAACTAGATCATGATTGGCATGAAAGCATGACTTAGACTAATACAAAATTTACAATCTTTTACACCATTTTGACACATTCATTTGGACAAAGGCTTGGGATAATTATGCCTAAATGTATTATGAAATTAGATTATGAGTCAAATCAATGGGAAGAGGTGTTCTCGACTACAAGGGATGCCCTCAAAAGTCAAGCATTCTCTTATCATGCAAGAATGGAGACCCTCCCTACTCAAGAGCGAAACAAGATGATATGCATGATTGTTATAACATACATCATTCAACTAAGGGATTGTTAGTTCTTTTAATTATCTTGATTATTAATCTAGGCTTTAAAGTGAGGTTAGGAGTTATATTTAAAATTTAGTTATGAGTTGTTTAATGTGGATAGAAAAATTAATTTTATCCTAAGGAGGCTACCACATCTAGGCCACACATTGAAATATCAAGCTTTAAGAAACTTATGAAAGACATGTCATTTTTATTGCACAAGGTAAACACAACAAAAAAACATTCATAAATTTCCATAAAAGAAAAAAAGTTTGTGTGTCCGAGTATCATCGTACACCCTGGAAAAGAAAGAAATTGGGTAGCCGAGCTCTACCCTTATACAACCCGGATGACTAAATAATATTATAATTAAAACTAAATAGATATTATGAAGGTCTTCGTCTTTCTTTCTTCCTTTTAACTTGGTTTTGCTCCAGGCTTCACATGGCCTCCTAGGTCATTGTCTTCTAGCCACTGCTCATCCTAAACCCTATAGCACTAAGCCTAATTTCTATTGCAAAATTGCATATTTATAAAAAGTAAAGTCTAACTACACCTACAAAATAGATATTAGCTAAACAAACATCCACACGAAGCAATTAAATTTCATAAATTTGGACTTAGCGCCCCGCATATGGGTAACCAAGCCCACCTATGTTAATATGGATTATACAAAGGGGCATAAACAACCTGCAAACACAAGCATTTATATTTATTTATTATTTCAATGGCTTTTTAGCATAATCCCCTACATAAAATATCATTAAACTAATAGCGGCTTAACATCTAGTTACGCATAAATAATCTTAATATCCAATCTAAAATATTACATCATAAAATAAAACATAACATCACAACATACACCGTCCTAACTTAGATCTAAAAGTGGTGACTTAGTATTCTCATGTGTGTGCTAAAGTTTAGTGTAGTATGTCTTAACTAGAATTTAGGTATATAATTGTTTAAAGTTTTACAATGTCTAAATTATGCATGAGTGGAGGTTTCATTTCAAGTTATTAAAAGGATTAATGGATTTTAAATTTTTTTTATTTCACTTAATATTGACTTAACATCTAATTGTTATAAAAAGAAGAAAGAGGTTTGACCCTCTTCATCCCTACCCTAAGTTATTTTCTAAAGGCATGTTGTTATGATTTTGATTTCTTTTAGTGAATGATTTATTAAACTTTTTATTAATCCTAAATTTGAGTTAATCTTAAATAATCATATTCAACATGAAAGGCATCTTAAAATTAAAGGGAATTGAATCACTATCATATGGATAATGTTACATCATTCCTTTTCATCATTAATATCATACATATGATATTGAATTTAACATACCTACACATGCAATGTACATGTGTATTTTGGCACACTTGAATGATTGTTAATGCATGCATTTTTGGTAGAAAAGAGAGATTTAAAGCCTCATGTTTCCAAGATATCCAAACTATATACTTGATATCCTAAATACATATAAATGTATACCATAACATAGGAATGAAAATCATGCAAAAGATTATATATTAGCAAATTATTTACTAATGTAGAGTAAAGCTTATCCAAACTCTAGCACATGCACACATAAGAATGAAATTCAGTAAGTACGTGCCATTGTTAAACAAGGGAAACGAGATAATCTACGACCTCATTAGGGCTACTTAAAGCCTCGTGTTCGTGGGATGTCCAGACTATATACCTACTAACATTTAAATACATATAAACACACACATGAATCATGAAAATAGAACAATCATTGAACATGTTTAAATTATAAGTGAATGTAAATCATATAGAATATTCATAGCCAAAATAAATTTAAATTTTTACCATTAGTTTATAAATTTTAAAATAATTTGAGATTTATTAGTGATAATAGCCATATCATATAATAGGATTAATTCAACACATGCAACTTATACATATATAATCATATTCATTTGATTCTTTTATTTGAAAACATGAATACATGATACAAATGGCATACAAATTTATAATGATTGAAAAGGAATGATTAAACATTACCACAAAATACATTAAATCGCATTAATTCCTAAGGACAATCAAGTCATATAATATCTTTTAAGAATAACCAAAGTTTCTTATGAAATTTGATTTTGACGTTATAAGTCATTAAAACCTAAAGAGAGGAAAGGAATTTGATGATTTACCCCCATCTCATGTTGGTGACTTAATGTGTTTAAGGAAAATTAGTTAGGTAAATTTTATGAATTTATTAAGTTTAAATCCTTAAGTGATCATTTTAATTACCCTTCCCTAAGCCTCTTTAATTTAATTAGCCACTTAAACATGAGCCTCCAATGATATGCCTATGAAAAATTAAAATTTGCAATGCTCCTAAAAGGACCTAATGCAATTAAGTTCATGCTTAAGATTAATTAGATTAAAGAGGAATCTAAACTAAATACTCTTATGGTTTTCCCACACCTATAGGCAAATCATAATTCCCTTAATGATCTATATGTTAATAAACACATAAAGAGAATCCCATGAATTGAATTTGAATTATCTAAACCAATCGTCATTTTAATTTGATTTTACTTTATCATTAAGACTAATCTAATTTAGTTAATTATATTTTAAAATAACTAGAATAATGAATTATTTTCCTCATCATCCCATTATTAATAGTGATCAATCATATAAATTATTTAAAATTTACTGTTCTGCATTTTTAATAATTATTAAACTAATTAAAGAGAGTAATTGTGGTTGAAATTTTAAATTCTCCAAATTGGATGGCCAATAAATCCCAAGAAAATTATGAGAGGCAGAGGACATCCCATGAGATTAACCTGCCAAATTTGAGATCAATTGGCGAGTAATTAAACCTTAATTAGGATAATTAGCCTAAACTTTAAACTTTAATTAAGCACTAACCAATCATTGAGGATTTTATTTTTATTAAACCTCCTTTGTTTATCCTTTCCAAAATGGGTTTATTTGTATTTTTAGATTTTTCTACAATAAATTATGAATTTTATAGGTTTTGGCTATTTAATGACATTTTAACACTTAATTAACCTTCTAAACCATCAGCGCCACGCAGAAGCTGATGTAGCAGCGCTTTCCATATGACATCATGGGATAGGTTATTTAAAACGTCTGACACGATATCTAACTCAACGGCGGCGGAAGCGATTTTTCCCTGCCATTCGATCTCGGATCGGGCGGCAGAGATTAATCCCATGGTTCCTCAAGGATTAACTCAAAAAAAATCTAACATATTAAATTACGATCATTTGTTATAATCACATGGAACGGATGACCGATGATCCGTCGTCCCCCGAACACTAGGAAACGGACACCGTCTGCCTTCTGCCGCTTGATCCGAGCTCGTCGAAGCTCGTAGGACAATAGGATCAACTCCAAAACATGCGAGGAGAAAATCTAAGAAGATCTTATAGTGGAAAATGCATAAAATCATGATTTAGTTCATAAAAGACCAACACCTAGGAGAAAATCTACGGTTTGCCAAATTTTTATCTCACTAGAGCTAGAGATTGGCGGTCTGTCGACTGAGATAGCTTCGTCTTGAAGAGATGAAACCCTGTTGAGAAGTTCCCAAGCCACCTCCATGTTGATTTCTCTATGGACTAAGCGCCGTCACAAAATTCACCGGAGTTGGTCTTGAAGTGCCTTGCGGTGATAAAATCAATCGGGGATCGATTTGTTTTGACTCGTCAAAGTGAGGGGAAGGTGTGGGAAGAGTTAATTTATGTTTGGTGGAGTTTTTGTGAGGTTAGACGGACGGGGCTCTCAATTTCGATTCGTGATTGGTCTCGCTGACAATGGAGAGCACTAGCGATTCGGGGAATGGTCTAGGATTGCTCGAAATGCTCTGAGGATGCTCTCTGTGAAGTTCGAATGGATGGGGAGGAGTATACTCTCCTCCCTAAGTGAACCAAAGGCTAAGATTGGCTCAGCATTTAGCAGTCATCAGGCTAGGGTAGGTGGTTGGAGGTGGCAATGAACTGCTAAGGTGGAGGTGCTTGAGAGGTTGAGGCAACTGCATGGGCTGGCATGGGGTGTACCTTCTCCTCCAAGTGAACTAATGGAGAGCCATGGGTGAGTTCACCCTCTCATAACCAAAGGAAAAACCCAATAGCCTTGGGTCAGGTTGGGTCAGTGGTCCTAGTGTCCAAGAAGGGCTAAGGGTGGTTATCAACGCTTAGGGAGTGGGTGAACTCATCCAAATAGGGATTTTGTCCTATTTGGGTGGCTTGATTCAAGGGTTTTGACCCAAACTAGGTTCATCATGGGTTGGGCCCACTTGGGCTGGCCCATGGTGACTTAAGGATGAGTCATGTCAAGTTTGATTGGGTTTGGACTTAATTTGATATAGTATGGGTCAAATGGGTTCAATTGAGCTAGATTGACCAATTGATCAAGTTGGGTCAAACCAAAAGTTTGGGTATGTTCAAATGATCATTTGGACTATATTAGTACAATTGGTTTGATTTGATTTGAAGTGATTTGATTTTGGCTCATATGGATTCATTTGGGTCAAATGAGCTAAGTTGACTAGTTTGGTCAAATTGGCTAAATTGGCTGAGGTGGAGGGTTGGTTTAGCTTCAATTGGTCATTGAAGAATGATTGTAAGTGTTAGTTTGAATCAATTTGGATTTGGGAAGTATTTGATTCTATTGGACCCTTTAGGTCAATTTGAGCTAAAGGGGTTAATTTGGTTAGTTTAACCAAATTAGGTTCAATTGAAGGTTAGATCATATTCAATAATCAATTTGTGATTGATTAGAGGCATCATTTCAATCAATTTAGTTTAAGATTTGATTTGACTCAATTTGCCCCTTTAGGTCAAATTGGGTCAACTTGGGTCAAGAGACCAAATTAGCTTGATTTGATTCAATTGGTGGTTGAGACATATTTAATACTCAATTTATGATTGATAGGAGTCATTAATTTCAATTAATTGAGGTTGGAATGAGATTTGGTTCATTTTGGTTCATATGGATTAATTGGGTCAACTTGGATCAAGTGGTCAAATTGGTTTGGTTTGACCCAATTGATTGCAATTAAACTATCCAAGATGATCAAAAATCATCATTGATTGGATTGGATTGGATGGGTTGAAGTTTGAGTCAATTTGGTCATTTAAGCCACTTTGGGTTAAGTGGACCAATTGGATTGATTGAGTTGAATTGTTGGAATTGGGTATTGAGAAAAGTTCAATGATGAATTTAGGGTTAATTGATGGCTTGGATTGTAATTGGTTTGGGTTTAATTGGATTTTGGCTCATTTATACCTTTTAGGTCAAATGGGCTAACTTGAGTTGATTGGATTCATTTGGTTCAATTGGTTTGATTACATTTATCAAAAGAGTTTGAAATGATTTATTGAATGGTTGAAGTTCTTTTGTGAAAATCAATAGGATTTGATTTACTTGAATGGGTTTTGAGTTGGATCCATAGGATCATGGTGGAATTGACTTAGGTTAAGGGCTAAGTTAATTTGTCTTGGAGCTTGGATAGGAAACAAAATCCAATTGAGGTTGGTTGTGTGAGCTTGAGGTCGATTTTGGATGAGTGGACAAGTATGGGTCTTGGTTTAGGCCATAGGATAGGTAGAACCTATTTATCCTAAGATATAACCTAAGCTTAGGGTATTGCTTCCTAAGTCTTTATGCTTGGGCTTAGTGTTCCCTTAGTCACTAGAAGTGTCCTATAACTACAGAAATCCAAGTGCCTAGAAAATTTCTAAGTCTAAGATGGGAAGAATGATTCCTCACTCCAAAAGTGAGGTCAACAGTACTCTTACAATTTCACAAAAGATACAATTTGATGTTATGCCAAACAAAATTTGGTAGACTAGAGCAAGCTTTTTCTCATATGTTTTATTTGATAAAAAGACAGGAAATGAAAATAATTAAAAGAGTTGAACTTTAGTTTACAATTTGATTATTTGATTCAAAAAAATAGTGTTTTTTGTTAGGTTAATTATTTTCCTTATAAGGAGATATTTGAGTTATGATGTGAACCCAATGAGTTTTTTATCATGTTTTTTTACTATAAGTTGATAAAAAAAATATTGATATAAAATATTTTTGTTTGCACTCCTTAAAATTTCAATTACATTAACAATATTAAATTCAAATACTTTCATATAATACAAGCAAGCCATAAAACGTTAGCTATGTCGAAAAACTAAAGCAAACATATGCATGATCATATATCAATAAGGGTGTAAACGAGTCGAATATGAGCGAACTCAACAGCTAGTTCGAAAATTAATTTATTTGAATTTGGCTCATATTTGAAATTATTTGAAAGCCTATTATGTGTTCAGCTCAAATTAGTTGAAATAGGCTCGTGTGGCTCATTTTGGTCTGAATTAGCTCAAAATTTTAAAAAAATGCAGAATATGTCTAAAAAAATATTTTAAAATAAGATAAAAAATTATTATTTTTACTTCCCATAAATTTATAATTATAATAAGAATCTCTAGCTCAAATTATAATACAAAAAACATATAAAATACAATATAAAAGTATTGTCAAAATTCTAATTCAGTCTAGCTTGAATACTTGATTATTCTCGAATCTTGAATCTAAATTCACTTTATATATAATCTTGGACCGCATATACGTTGAACAATAATCTGAACAAAAGTAAGGCCTACATATCCAAATTATAAAAAAAAAAAATTTATTATTATTATTCATAATTGATATTTATAATTATTGTTATTGTTGAGCTCAGAGTTTGAAATCTCATTGTAAATGATAAACACGTGTATATGAAAAGTTCCATCCAAATACAGTAAAAGTGTCAATCAAACAGCCAAAGTAAAATAAAATGAAAGACTTCCTAGTTGAACCACATATATATAAGTGTTCCTCAATCAAAGTAATAGAAAATTAGCCCCTCAGGTGTATTGTTCTTGTGAATGAGAAAACAATATACCTTTTCAGGATTTCTCTGTAAAACACTGCAGCATTCAGCAAACCAAAAGGCAGCGAACGAAATGAATAGTTAGACCAGCATTCAGTAAAGGGAAAACCAGCACAAGAACAATAAAGGGAAAGCAATCACAAGAACAACAAAGGGAAAGCCAGCACAAGAACAATAAATCGGAAGCCAGCACATGAACAGCAAATCAAAACCAACACAAAACAGCAAACTAAATACTAGCACAAGAATAGCAAACCAAATACCATAACAATGATAGCAAACTAAAAGCCGGCAGAATACACAAGAAACAAATAGGCTCTTTAACTAATCTTTAAAATAAAACATTCATTAAAATCAACTTTGGAGGCTCGACAAAATAACTTTTAACCGATCTAACCTTCTATATAGCTGCACAATATTGTGTCATACCAATAAATAGAAGAGAAAGCTTCCAATGCAACTAACATTCATAATTGTACTACGATGTTGAAATAAAAAATGAAAGCACGTACACAATACAAAAAAATACCAAATAAGTAGCTACACATATAAGGTAAGACATTTGGAATAAATATGAAAAGTCTAGAAGAAGTAAATAATTCGTTGAATGTCGACTTCAAATTTTTCAGTAGTTGCACATTAAGTTTTTCCTCTTCTAGTATCTCTTATTGGAAAAATAAATAAATTAAATAAATTTTAATATTTACTTATAAATTATAAGAAGAAATAGAAGGAATAAAAACACCTATATTGAAGGAGGGGATTACCAAGGGGTGTCTTTGCATTCCTTTGAGCATATCTAATCTAATTTGCTGCACATATTAAGACATTAACAGTTTTAGTTGATAAGCAACTTCTATAATCATCCAACACTTTATCACCGGCACTAAAAGCATACTCTGAGGTAACTGTAGTTATAGATATTGATAAAATATCTTGATCCATAATAGAAAGACAAGGATATTTGAGTGTATTCATTTTCACCACTCAAGCACATCAAAATTTTCACCGCTGCACACAAATAATCTCTCCTCAAGATATACTTGTAAATCAAGCTTGGAGGGTTCCACAAAGCCAAGCTACAACAAAATCTTTGAATCCATGCATATAGTCAAACTAAGATGGGAAAATCATGGAATCAACTGTTGAGGAATATGCCTCATACGAAACATTAGTTATGAAAGTAGAAGGGATAAAATCAACAACATAATCTGCCTATATTTTCTAAAGAAGCATCTTGAACTAATTGAATATTATGATCCACCTCATTTGAGAAAAATATTTTGGAAAATGTATAAGAAATAAACTTGAATTTCAATCTAGGGTCTAAAATAGCTGCAATTGACATTAGAAGATTACATTCTCCTCAATATTTATCAAATTTTATGTGCATAATCAAAGTTATATTTCTCATATAATCATCTTTTGATATTGATTTCTTTATCAAAATCTTCTTCACATGCATGATAATAGGTAAAAATATGTTTGTTATATGATAGAGACTAGCAGAGATTATCTTAGACATGTTATTAAAAACTGAAAGAAACTTTCTAATCTTCTCATATTTCAACCAATCAGACACAACTAGCAACTATCTATAATTACTATCTCTAACTATATAGTGATGAAAAATATTACGGAAGATAAATACAAAGTCCAACATGTTGAAAGTTGAGTTTCACTTTGTTGAAACATCAATAGCTAAAGACCCTATGGTTGGAACACCTAGCTATTTAGCCACTTCGCAAACTTATGCAATTGAGCGGTGATTTTTTTCAGATACTCTATTGACTCTAATATTATAAATGATATCTTGAACCTCCTTTAGCCCATCTTGGTCATTATATTTAAGATATATGCACAACATTTAACATGAAAAAAATATCATGAAAATGCAACTTTCCCCTTGATTGAAAATTTGCTTTTAAAGAATTAACTGCTACATCATTGTTACTTGCATTATCTAAGATGATTGTAGAAATCTTGTCTTGAAGCTTCCACCCAACAAACAATCACAAATAACATTACATATGTAAGTGTCAGTATGAGGAGATTTTAGCTCAATAAATTAATAATTACCCTTTTCAGCTTTCATGTTTCATCAATGTTATGCATAATTAAATGCATATACCCTATAGCTTTCATGTTTCTAATATTATTTTAATTTCTCTTTCTCACACTAATACACTTTCATGCAATCATTTTTAGTAGTGTTTCTTAAATGCTTTCATAGTTAGGATTTAATATTTTCAACAATATGTTAAACTAAGTATGTTCAACTATTATAAATCGATATTGATGCACAATTATCATCTTGACAATTACCACTCTAATTAATTATTGATCATAGTTTTTTGGAACATGAAATATTATGTTCCCCACTTATATTTCAACATTAGATGGAAAGCAGTTTAATCTCTTCTATCTTTTATCTGACATGTCCATGAGTTGTTGACTCCTTGATTTTATCTTCTCATATTCTTTAATGTGTCTTAGAAGTTGTGAAGTTGTGCCTGATTTTGGTTTATGAAATTTTACCCGACAGCAAATACATTGTAAAAAAGGAACTTCAACCACTTTGAAATTAAATTAAATATCTATAAAATACTCTCATACAATTTTCTCTTTCTATCTTTCTTAGTCTTTATATCAGTATTGACAGTCCCAATAGATTGAGAAACATTTTAAGCACTATCATCTGTATTTATTTAGGCAACTGACAGTGGTTCGCTAGTTGATATAGATTGGGATTGGTCTAATATATCATTGAGAAAAAACTAAAAATAAAATAAATTATAAAACAATATGTCATTGAATGCATGTGCCTAAACTTTAAATTACAAAACATAAATTTATGACACATCTTTGATAAAAAGAATTCTATGAACAATCTAATCATAAAGGAATAACAAACCACAACAGTAAATCAAATTAACAATTGCCTTCAACTACAAAAGTCATCTATGGATACATATATCACACATTTTATAATTAACATCTATTTATATGAAAATAAATAATCAATCTTACTAGATTAACATAAAATAAATCCATATTTTCATATATAGTCAACCAATCTTCACAAAACTGAATTGAAAAAGAGAATATGAGTCAAAATTGAAGATACACACCATATGATTGAAATAAGAGCATTAGCACATTATATTGACACAATGCTATAAAGAATTAGACTAGAATTGCACAATTAAGTCAAACACAGAAATAAGCTAACACTGTTAGTATATTGCAACCTTAAACAATAGAAATGACAAAATATTTGAGCTTAGCAAACAGAAGAATCAAATTAAAATGCATAAACATGTCATTTATGTTATTTATGGAAAAACAAGAGGTGTTCAACACGAATTATTAGTGCATTTGACATTTCAAACAAAAAAGCCAACTAAATAAGAAAAGTATAAATTATTACTACTTAAACCATATTTTTCATCTCTTAATTTTATTGTAGTACCAATAAAATGTAAAATATAAATCATAAATGTCATTCTATATAATAAATTACAACTTAAGAAAATGTCATTCTTGAATCCAACAAATGCTTATAAACACTTGAGGCAATGATATAACATCAAATATATATTCTGAACAAACATATTTGCTCATCCAACTATCAAAGTGATTAGAAATTAACTGAAGTAAAATAGATTTGAATCATAGTATTATACCATCATTCTAACATAATCGGCCAATGCAAGACCATCATAGCAAATTTAGCATCAAAACAGAAGTATGATAATTAAATAGAGATTAGTAGTTTGCAATATGGATAATATGCAGAGGTGGAGCTTCTCGTTTTGGTCAATGGCTCAAACCTATTGGTAGATGCAATGAATAAACACACAATTACTTAGATACCATATCAAAAGATGAAAACAGATAATAAAGACATGTACATGACAATATTTGTTCTCAAATTTTCATCTGTGAACCAAACATTGAAACACGCAAACCCTAATGGTGGATAATGAACAGCTAGACATACATAGTAATTAGTAAACACCAAAATATATATAACATCACAAAATCAAACAAAGAATAAACATTTCAATGCTTGAATACACATTCCCAACAACAAATCAAACACCAAAACTGGCAAACTCCAAAATTTCCAACAACATTTTTGCTTCATTTGGAGCTCATAAGAAGCTCCACATCTTAATCACTTCACAGAATAAGAAGAGAAATTGCATTATAAAGAATAATACAGAGAATATGAGTGAGAGAGGTGAAGAGAATAATGTTATAGACAAAGGAAAGCAAGCTTTGAGAGGCAACTTAAGCAATCAGGCAAGAAGAAGAAAGTAACAAACGATACAAAACCCTAGAGAACCAGAAATTGCCAACGACGGCTTGGCTCTTCCCAGAAATTTCTAGTAACAATCGATGGGAAGTGGATAAATGCATGCTTTGCTATAATTACGACGGCTTGGCTCTTCCCTTTTGTTGTCTTATATCTTGCGTAAATTCTACTTTTGGATTAATAAAATTGGGCTATTCTTTTAATTCTTTCAAAAAAACTAACAGTGGGGCCCGCAGGCACTATAGGCAGCAGCTCACGTGCGATTCAATTCGGCGCGCGGCAGACTGTCGTAGTAGGGCGGCCTCACGTGCCGCTGACGACGCCTGTCTTCTTTCTTTGCGAAATTGCGGTTCTGATTTACCCTTTCGTCGACAACAGGAGCACGTGCGATTGAATCTCGTGATGCGATCACGTGGGCACGGGACCCGCCTTGGCATGTGCGCGATTTTAACTGACCTGTCGCGTGTGGAGCTGGAGCCTGGACAGAGTCCGCTCACGTGACGCTGAATAGGAAGGGATGGAATACGGCGGGAATCCGTGGACTTCCAAAAGGATGCCACGTGTTGATCTGTTGGTTTCCGTAGGGGGTGTGATGCACTGGCGGCATGTAAAGTAATTAAGTTGCTCCAGCATTGATTTAACGGTAGAGATTGTTCACGAAATCTTGTGTTTAAATGAGTTCAGCATTAATGTTGTTAATCTATATTCGCCTACATTAAAGTTCGTTTTTTAAACTTGCACTTAGGGGCTATTTGATTGCCTACATTTGAAATATAATATAAAATAAATTCAAGATTTAATTATTTTGGTTGAGTTTTAAAATTCATAATTTTATTTTTTTTTTGATTAAAAAATATAATGTGATCGAAAGTTTGATATCCGGTGACGGGCGATCACCGTCGATGATGGTGACGGGCTGGGCCGGCTACGGCGGCTGAGTGGAACGAGCACGCGAAGTCGGCGTATGGAAGGGCGGCGGCACTCGGCTGACGGGCGACGACCGGCCGCCACCGCATCATTTTACATTGGCCAGTGTATTTGAAATTCGCCCAAATCAGGTGAATTCCAAATACACCGAAAATAGTCTTTCTAATATATTTGGAATACATTATATTATATTGAAAATTTACTTTACTTGCAACCAAATACCCAAAAAGTTAAAATGCGTGTATTTGAAAAGCAGTGCACTCCAAATGCACGCAACCTACCCATTAATGATAAACAAAAATAACCTAACCCAATCTAGACAAATTTTAGTGTATATTTAACTTAAGATATCTTTTATATTTTTAAAAATGTCAGAAATTAATAAGAGGGTAAAAGAAACTACTCTTATTGAGTTAATACTGTCATTATTATTGATTACATGATTTTTTTTTAAATAACTATAACATAAAAGTATATAAATATTTCATAACCTTCTCCTAAAGATCTTGGGTTAATCTTTTATCACCTTGAAGCTATGAAAAAAAAATCAAGAAATATAACAATAAAGAAGTTGTTGCAATTTTGTAGGTATGTTTTCTTCTACATCTCATGTAAATAATATTAAAGAGAAAGAAATAACAAGGAGGTTAATATGAGTGAGAAGGGTAAAGTTGTCAAATTTTTCAGTATAAGTGGTCTTTAAATGACTCTCTTTTAGTTTTGACTCAACTTTGCATGAGATATGTGGGGTTGAGAAAAAAAAATAAAACTTTTTAATAATACCTAATTATTAATTTTTGGGATAGACGAGTATCAGTCACTTTAAGTCCTTTAATTATGGAAGGAGATGACTTTTTGTGTTGCCACTACTTTAAACAGAGAGGACGAAGATGTTGACCAATAAAATCAAGCTAAAATTAGGAGATATGCTAAAATGTTTACTTCAAATTTGTTGAGCATGTAATTAGTTATTATGTTTCTTGCAAGTATGTTTGAGAGTTGGAAATTTTGAATCAATGAATGATATAATACTAATTCTTCAAGCTAACATTGACCTAAAAAAAGTAAGATTGTTGACAGAGCCATTGAACTTCAAACTTTTAAAGAAGTTGAAAAATACAGACGAGTGACTTGGCAAAGAAGGTTATTATCCTATCAAATTGATACTAATTCAAGTGAGGACATCAAGTTTGTTAGGTGAGAAGTGAATGAATTAAGGGATGAAATTCAACATCATCCTTTTAATAAAGCATGTGTGTCTCAAAAAATTCATTGGGGGGTATTGAGATCATGTTTTATCATTTAATATGTATTTGTCTCCAAGGATATTATTAATGATCTCAAATAATTTAATCAAGAACTCTGAAATGACAGAGTTCCCCTTGAATGAAGAAGACCTTAATAGATGATCTCTTCCCAAAATTGATAAAACTATCATTTATCGATTTGGAACTTTTGATTTTAAGGGAAAGTCTTCGGTGAAAACCGTAGAACAAACCATTACTATAGATCAAATGGACAAAACCATTTATCTATTATCCTTTGAAGATCTGCATAAACTTATGCGAGATTTCAAATATATTCATATATGGATGATATAGATTGCATTTAAACCTTTAACTCTTAAAGGGCTAAACACATCTATTTTAGCTAGCCTAAGAGATGGCAGATGCCTCCACCAGGCTCAATCCCTGTTGTTGAAACCAGCCATGCCGCTTTACTTCAACACCTTTCCCAACTGAAGTTTATCTCTTCGATATAAATCTTGAAGCTTTAAAATTACATTTACAGCCTTTATGGTTATGATTTCTTCCCGGTTCAAACTATTGCTTTAATTTTCAGAATTCATTTTCGAGTTTTAAATACTTTAAATCCTAGAGTTGAAAGTCGTCAACCAGAAGAACGACCGATCGAAAACTAATCAGCAAGATCTCATATACTAATGATTGATTAAATGGAATGAGGTGGTATTTCCGAATCATGGACCATATATCTCTGGCCACACCAAGACCGCCCATTAATCAAGACATCGATCAAATTATCCAAAGCGGCGAGTTGAAGTCGATTCAACCTCGACTATCACTCTTAGGGTTTCTATCCTCAAACCTCGGAAAGTCAGATCGGATGGTTCAAACTCGAACCATCGATTGAGGCACTTCGCTAAACAAAATCATATTTATCATCCGGAGAGAAAATCAATCTCCCACTCCATCCTGAATTTTAGTCTTAATGAGCTACAAAATAGTTCTAAGACTAGATGTTATCAATGAATACTACAACCTAAGTATGATCAATTGCATTTGGTATAGGAGTTTTACTTTGGAAACACAACGTCTTGAAATATCAGAGATATATTTTGAGGCAATGAGGAAAAGAAATAGTCAGGCCAAGACAACAATTCCTTTTGTTACTTGGTTCTGTAATCAATATGCTCAAACTGCTCAAGTTGTATTATCCACAAAAAAATGGCAACCGAGAAAAAAATTATTGAAGCAACATATCCTCCACCATTGCAAAATGGTGGATGATAAACCTTTGAATTAGGCAAAAAATTAGCCGATCCAAATTCTAAAGAATTTATTACTATAATTAAACAACTTAATTATAGAATAGTATACTTCAAATAATTCGATCATCTTTTTAGTTTAGAATCTAAAAATCGTTCTTAAACTAAAGGGTCATGAAACTAGTAAAGCTCCAGAGAAAGCTTCTACTAGCATTAATATTGTTGTGAGACCATTTATTCAACCACCTCCTCACTTACCTCTAAGATTAGGGACCGACATTCTAATTTGATCTAAATTTAAGAGAAAAAAAGAACTCCGGAAGATACCAAATGAATCGGATGAAGATTCTATTGAATCATCAACCGAATCTGATCAAGATAATATTGAAAAAAATTCAAACTCTTTTTCAAAATTTATAGGATTCTCATCCTTCTTTTGATGTCCAGAAGATTTCTTATCCTAAGAAAACTATGGATAAACACTACTATAAAAAACCATCACCGATTTATTATTTGAGGAGGATACCAATTTAGAAATTCTATGATGGAAATTCCTTTATGAATGGAATATTGATGGTATGAGCATCAAATCATTCATACTCTTCATAGAATATTCATGTATGCTACTTCTATTCATTCTAGGTTTCAAGCTTTAGCTAAACCTCATATTGTCACTAGAGCCATAGTTTGATTTCTGGTACCCTGAAAGGATGGTGGGACAATTTTCTTACTATTCAACAAAGAGAAGATCTCCTAAGTGATATCGACTTAAGCACTAATCTTCCAAAGAACAGAAAAACCAATGAAAATGTTGTCTACACTCTTATTCAAATGATTGTAGATCATTTTCCGGATTTGGAGATCAAGGAGAAAAACTAGATCCTTACTCCAAAAATTAGGTGTCCATCCTTAACCCATTTTAGTTGGTATAAGGATATATTCTAGCCGTGTCATGACACTTTATGATGCGAATAGCCTTCATTGGAAGCAAAATTCATTGAAGGTCTTCCTAACCTTTTTTCAAAAGGTTAAGGCTTCTTCGAATTATGATGCCATTCCATATGAAACACTCACATATGGAAAATCTCATTAATGCAGTATTAAAACAGATTAACTATTTGTTGTGATCTTAAATTAAAATATCAGATGAAAAGAGAACGTCTACTTGAGCGCAAATAACTTGGAGAATTCTGTTAACAATTCAACTGTGATCCTCGACGCCCTTATCTTCAAAGCTGGGGGGAAACCAAAAAAGATTGTTTTTCCTAAGCATAAAAAATCACGCCATAAAAAATGTTCACACATAAATAAAGCACTTCGTCCCTCTGGTTCTAAAACCAAAGAGGCTAGAGAAATAAAATGTTATAGATGTGGCCGTACAGGTCATTACGCTAACAGATGCACTGTCAAAAAGAAGTTAGATGAACTTCAAATTGATGAAGGGTTAAGACAAACCCTTATGAAGATTATGATTACATCTTCTGCATCTGAAAAGGAATCTGAAGAAGAAGATTATATTTCTTCATCCCCACATCTTCATCGATTATAAATCTAACTGCAAATCCCGCCAACGGTAGATTATTATAAAAATATTATTATATGCGCCTTTTACTCTCACGAGCAAAGACCAACTAATTAAACTTTTAGCACAAGTTGAAGATACTTCAACTGATAAAATTATAGAACTTCTTAATGATAAGAAGAAAGATAAATTAAAAAATTGAGTATGCGCACCCATATACTCTTTAAGAAGAAGCGTCGTAATCTTCATCTTCTTTATTCTTTAAATAAAGTAAATTGAAAATTGAGGTTCAAAGTTGAAAGTTAAAGAAATAAATGGGTCTTATGGATCTTGAAATAAATCAAGACACAATTCATTTGATAACATAGAAGCGATTCTTAATCAAGAAGATTTCTTACAAAATATTCAAAAGCAATATATAAATGGTATATTTCCATTAAATTAATTATAAATAAAGAATTTATTTTACCAAATTTAAGCTCTAGTTGTGGAGGTGATTTAAATTGTATTGAAGGAATTATTCCTTCTAAATATTTTGAAAAACCTAGTATAAAAGCGTGATGGGAATCTTTACAAATTAATATAAATTATCATCTGTTCTATGATGTTTGTATTCAAATCTATTCTTGTTAAAATTTAACACAACACATTATTTTGGGAACTCCTTTTCTTAAAATAATATCACTAGAATTGATGACGAATCAGTTTTCTTTTAAGAAATCACATTCGGTTTATCACCAATCCTAAAGAAATTATCATAAATGAGATGAATAGACTTAAAATAAGTCATATATGCATCAATTATTTACAAGAAGAAATTTTACTTTAACTATTAAAACAAATTTCTTCCCAAAATATAAGAAAAAAATCTGATTGTGTCCATGAATTCCATAAAGTGCGTGGTATGCTTTACGGGAAAGAAAGTTCATGTAGTGGATCTCCATACATTGATAATTTCAATGAACATTCAACAGCTCATCATGATGAGCGAGCTATCTTGCTTTATGCAAAAGAAGATTTATTAAAGAAAGAATAATTCAATCTTACTCCCTTGGTTGTACATTATGTTATGAATTCAAAAAAGAAAGAGGAATGACTTGTAATTAATTACAAGCCGTTAAACAAAGTTTTAAAATGGATCGATATCCATTCCCAATAAGAAGATTTATTAAATAGATTGCATAATGCAAAATCTTTTCAAAATTTGATTTAAAATGGATATTGGCGATCCGAATCAAGGATTGATTGATACAAAGCGCTTTCGTTCCTTTTTGGTCATTCTGAATGGAGCGTAATGCCATTTGGTTTAAAAAATGCACCTTCGAGTTTTATATTATGAATAATATATTTAAAGACTATTTTAAATATATTTTAGTTTATATTGATGATGATGTTCTCAAAATATTGAGAACACTTCAACCATTTAAAAATATTTAAATGGTTAATTTTAAAAAATGGATTAGTTATTTACGAATATAAAATAAATTCAAACGAAATAAGATTTTTATAATATCTAATGCTTCTATTATTCAATTAATAGAAGTATTGAATTTTAACAAATTCCGATATTATTTTAGATAAAAATGTTTAGAGATTCTTGGGAGCTCTCAATTATGTAATTTTATCATAATCTTGCCAAAGATGCCCACTCTTTTTGATTAAAAGAATCCCCTCCATACGATACTCATACCGGCGCAAAAATTAAAGAAAGGGTCAAAATCTTCCTTTGTCTTAATCTTGCGGACCAATAGTTCAAATTGTTGGCGATGCCTTTGGTCAGAGCTACGAGGTATCCTTGTGAAAAAGAAGAATTAGTTGCTTTGTTTTAGTAGATGGAATCCTACTCGAAAAGTATTCCATTATCAAAAAGAAATGCTTTATGTTATTAAGTGCATCTCAAAATTCCAAGATGACTTACTAATCATTTTCTCTTTGTATTATTTGTTTGATCAAATACATCATTGAACAAGATGTTAAAATTTGGTTTCAAAATAAATTTTTTGCATCATGGCGATCAATTCTCGATTTGATTTCATTATTAAAGGTAATGAAAATTCGATTTTCTAACGGAGAATTCTTGCGGGGATGACAGGGGTGGATCACCCACATGGAAGAATGACCACTCATCAGGAGGTCCTTCTTTTCTGTAGGGAGGCGCTAATGGAAAAGATCCGGTCAACTCAATTGGCATGATCGACCTAACGACTTATCTTATGGTACATCCTCTTCAACTACGGTTGAAAAGGGTCAAACTTCAAAGAGGCTACATCATCCCTCAAAGATGTGTAGAAATCACTTTCTTTCTTAAAGTAAAATAGATATTATTGAAATCAATCCCTCGATTATTCAATAAATAATCAGATTTTATTTGAAAGATATTTGGGAAACAAACTTTCCCATTTGAATCTAATCTCTAGAAAATTATGAAAAATTTAACACAAGTGATGTGTTGAATTTAATCATGTTCGTGATCAAACGAACCATCTATTATGTATAGCAATTATACATAAAATTATTCATCAAAGTGAATGGGGTTTAACTCCATTCCAAGAAAAAAATGTTTTTATCTCCCACTAATCCTGATTGAGTTGGAATTATTGTTATGTCAAGTGATGAAGCCTTCTCCTTCTAAAGAAGAAGCATTCTTGGATGTTCATCATGGACAAAATTATAACAAAGATCTAGGCATGATTCTTCTTGAGATGGTGGAATTGGGGCGAACTTCACATTCTTTCAGGCCCTTAAAGAAATAGTTGGATGGAAGCGGCAAGAATGATTTATCAATCCCAGAAAATGATTCAAGGACAAAACCTCATTTCTTCACCATTGCCAAATCCACGGATTTGGTCGAATGTTTCTCTTGAAGGACTCATTTGTCTAGTGTTCAATTCAAATTAAATGGTGGTATGATTGACAAGCTCAAGGTCAAGCCGTCATTCCTTTTATATGATTATAAAATCTGATTTTGAGTTATCTGATGAAGTCTCTCATCAAAAGGCGTTATCCTCATGAGAATGAGATTGACAAGGAGATCGAAAAAATCTCATCACTTGCGAGGTGTTAATCGCATCTATATTGATAGTGGAGAATCTTCGAGTCGAGATTAAATCCAGGAGAAAATTAATGATTCATCAAATTTAATTGATCACTTTCTTTCAAAGCGGATACAGCAATTATCGGTCACTTTTAATCAAAGCGGACTTTTTTTCGAAGCCACAATTATATCTTCTTCTGCTAAAAATAGCATTATTAATGTACTTTCATCAAGTGGTTACATTATATTCTTTGCTTAATGGAAGCAAGTAATGGTTTATTTATTTTTCAAGCAAAGTTTTCTACTCTCACTCTAGGAGGCAGATATGTTTATGGGTGTGCTCAGTTTTTCTTCTCTCTTCTCTATTCTCCTCACTCTCTGTTCTTCACCTTCGCTTTTCGTCATCATGTAAGTTCTTTAAGTTTTAATAAATAAGTGTTTTATGCCATAAAAATCGGAGGAGAGAGGAAGATGATGAGAAAACTTGAAATGAATCAAAAAGATAAAATAACTAAGTAAAACCTCACTAGAGAATCATCTTCAACAAATGAAAATACCTATCAATCATAGGGATTTCTGACCATTTGTAGATAAAGCCAGGAGGAATGAACAAAGTAAAGATTCATCAAAGCATGGAAATGAAACAAAAATACAATTTATTACTTTTACACAATTGAAAGATATATAAATCACTTATTTATTAAAACTTAAAGAACTTACACGATGACCAAAGCAGCGGGGAAGAAGACAAGAGATTCTGAGGAGAATAAGGAAGAAAACATTTATAATAAAGATCAGCCTCTTATAGAGTAAGTAGAATAAACTTCTTGCAAAAGATGATAATGGAACCAACTTTGCTTCATTGCAAATAATAATGTAACCACTTTTGAGGTGTAAGTGAATCAACTTAATAATGTCGTTCTTTGAAGTAAATAAGATTAAATAATTGTGCTATTAAGAAATCTACTTTAAGTCAAAAGCGAGTGGTCTGAATATTGTCATTATTGCTTTGAAAAAGTGATCAATTAAGTCTTGATGGAATTAATTTTTCTCCATGGATTCAATCTCGTATTTGTCAAGATTCATTTCATGTAGATGGGTGATTGAACTTGGCTTGGCTGACTTCATGGATTTTTTTTTGAGTTCGCTCTTTGATCGCGTTCTCAGGATAACGTCTTTGATAAACTGGAGGACTTATGCAGATAACTCAAAATCATTTGTAATGAAGTTTCATTAAAACTAATGATGGCCTATTTGAGCTCTTAATCTTGTCATTTTTAATTATCTTTGAAGGACCTTGATTAAAGGGTCCTTCAAGAGAAATCCTCAAATCCAGATTTGGCGATTAAATGAAGAAATGTGATTTGTCCTCATCAGGATTGATAGCCCTAAAACTCTTATCATTAAAATTTCTTTTTGACAGAAGAATGTGAAGTTACTCACAAGTAATTAATCGAAGAACCATGAGGATCTTTGTTAATAATTTCTTTTTTGTGATGAACATCAGAATGCTTCTTCTTATCATTGATAAGGAAGAAGCTTTCATCATCTAGACATAACACAAAGTAATTATCTATGTTATTATTAGTGGGAGATAAAAAAACATTTTTTTTCTTGGAATGAGTTAAACCCCATTCACTTTGATGAATAATTTTATGTATAACATTTTCATACATAAAAATAGTTCGTTTGATCCGCGAACATGATTAAATTCAACATCTTAATTGTTAGAATTTTTTCATAATTTTCTCTGAGATTGGATTCAAATGGAAAGGTTGTTTCCCAAAATATCTTTCAAAATAAATCCAGTTATTTATTGAATAATTTGAGGATTGATTTCAATAATATTATGTTTTACTTCTTTAAAAAAGCATCTATCTTGTCTTTTGAGGATGGTAGCCTCTTTTAGTTTGACTTTTCGTAGTTGAAGAGGATGTACCATATAGATATAAGTCTTAGGTCGATCATTAAGCTGAGTTGATGATCTTTTCCAGTGCGGCCTCGGCCCTCCACCAGAAGGACCTCCTCGGTTAGGAGTGGTCATTCTTCCATGCGGGTGATCCACCGTCATCCTGAAATTCTCGGTTAGAAAATGAAGAGAATTTTCATTACCTTTAATATTCTATGTCAAATGAAAGAGAGAGTTTGATGCAAAAATTTATTTTGAAACCAAATTTTAACATCTTGTTCAATGATGTATTTTGAAAAGAGCATCAATCAGAAAATCTGATTAGTAAGTCATCTTGGAATTTTGAAATACTTAATAACATAAAGCATTTTTTATAATGGAATACTTTTTTTGAGGATTCCATCTAAACAAAGCGACTAATTCTTCTTAATTCTTTTTGCTTAAGGATACCTCCATACGACCAAGAGGCATCGGTTTCAACAATTTTGAACTATCGAGTCCATGATTAAGATAGGAAGATTTTGACCTTTCTTTAATTTTTGCGCCTCAGGGATGAGTCACATGGAGGGGATTCTTTTAATCTGTCAAAGAGTGTACATCTTTGGCAAGATTATGATAAAATCACTACATAATTGAGAACTCCCAAGAATCTCTGATTTTATCTAAAATAATATCTTGTTAGCAAATTTCAAATTAATTGGAATAATAGAAGCATTAGAGATATTATATTTAAAATCTTATTTATTTGAAATAATTTTATTTTAGGTTGAAATAACTAATATTTTAAAATTAACCATTTAAATATTTTAAATGGTTGAAGTGTTCGTCAATAGTGTTTGAGACACAACGTAACATCATCAATATAAACTAAAATATATTTAAAATAATTCTTTATTTATATCTTTGAAACTTCGAAGGTGCATTTTACAATGGCAGTTATTTAAGTAATGACCAAAAGAAATTTGTAGCAATCGAATCCTTGATTGATGCAATATCAGATTTTAAATCAAATTTTGAAAAGATTTTTTGCATTATGCAATCTATTTAATAAATCTCTTGTGGGAATGATATGTCGATCCATTTTAAAACTTTATTTAACGGCTTGTAATTAATTACAGTCATGATTTCTCTTTTTTTAAATTCATAGAATGTTTATGCGACTCAAGAGGAATGGATTATTCTTCTTTAATAAATCAATTCTTCTTTGCATAAAGCAAGGTAGTGCTCGTTCATACAAGGATGAGCTTAGAATGTTCATTGAAATTATCAATATGGTTCCATGAACTTTCTTTCCCAAAAGCAATTGGGTTATCACAAACTTTGGAATTTATGGAGACAATCTATTTTTCTTGTATTTTGGGAAGAAATTTGTTGTTTAATAGTTAAAGTAGAAATTTCTTCTTGTAAATAATTGATGCATAGACTTATTTTTAAGTCTATTCATCTCATTTATGATAATTTCTTTAGGATTGGTGATAAATGTGATTTCTTTATTCCAAAGAAAATATTGTATTCAATTCATCGATTAGTGATAGGTATTTTGCGAAAAAGGAGTTTAAAATAATGTGTTGTGTTAAATTTTTAACAAGAATAAAGGCATTTGAATCTACATCATCTTGACACATAGCGTGATAATTTGTATTAATTTATAAAGATTCCCCATCGGCTTTTAGGATTTGATGGTTTTCAAAATATTTAGAAGGAATAATTCCTTCTTGAATACAATTTAAATCTGCTCCACTGTCAACTAGAGCGGTTAAATTTGGTAAAATAAATTCTTTATTTATAATTAATTTAATGGAAATATACCATTTCGATATATTGCCTTTTTTATATTTTGTAAGAAACCGATTCTGATTAGAAGAATCAACTTCTATGTTATCAAATGAATTGATCTTGATTTATTTCAAGATCCATAAGACGTCCATTTATTTGTTCTTGTTCAACTTTTAGCTGTTGAACCTCAATTTTCAGTTGCTTTACTTGATTTATCGATAAAGAAAGAAGAAGATGTCTTGGAATCGGTTCTCTTAAGCTTGAAGAGTATATATGGGTGCATTATACTCCAATTTTTCTAATTTATCTTTCTTCTTATTAGAAGTTATAATTTTATCACGGTTGAAATATCTTCAACTTGTGCTAAAAGTTTAATTAGTTAATCTTTTTTGCTCGTGAGTGAGTAAAAAGGCGTATAATAATATTTTTATAATAATCTATTTGGATTTTAGATTAGATTTATCGAATCGATGAAGATGAGGATGAAGAAATATAGTCTTCTTCTTGATTCCTTTTGAATCGAAGATGTAATCATAATCTTCATAAGGGTTTTCTTAACCCTTCATCAATTTGAAGTTCATCAACTTCTTTTTCATCATCATTTGGCGTAATGACACATGCACATATAACATTTTATTTTTCTCTTTGGTTTTAGACCGGAGGGACGAGAGTGTTGGACTTATGTGTGAATTTTCACGTTTTTTTATGGCGTGATTTTTTTATGCTTAGGAAAAACAATCTTTTTGGTTTCCCAAGGCTTTGAAGAGAAAGGGGCACGAGGATCAGTTGAATTGTTCCAGAATTCTCCAAGTATTTCTCAAGTAGGCGTTCTCTTTTCATGATCTTTTAATTTAAGATCGAGAACAAATAGTTAATCTATTTTTACTGAGCATTAATGAGATTTCCATATGTGAGTTTTCATATGGAATGGCTCCATCATAATTGAAGAGAAAGCCTTAACCTTTTGAAAAAAAAGTTAGGAAGACCTTGATGAATTTTTTTTTGAAGGTGTTAAATCATAAAGTGTCATGACCTTAGAATATATCCTTATACCAAAAATGGGTTAAGATGGACACCTTAATTTTGGAAGGATCTAGTTTTTCTCCTTGATCTCCAAGATCCGACAAAATGATCTACAATGTTTGAATAAGAGTGTAAAACATTTTCATTAGATTTTTGTTGTTCTTTAGGAAGATCTTAGTGCTTAAGTCGATGTCACTAAGGAGATCTTCTCTTTATTGAATAGTAAGAAAATTGTCCCACCATCCTTTGAGTTGAAAATCAAACTATGGCTCTGACAATATGAGGTTTAGCTAAAGCTTGAAACTAGAAAGTAGCATACATAGCATTCTATGAAGAGTATGAATGATTTGATGTTCATCATATTCCATTCATAAAGAATTTTCATCAGAATTTCCTCGAAATTGGTATCCTCCAAATAATAAATCGGAGGTGATGGTTTTTTTATAGTAGTGTTTATCCATAGTTTTCTTAGGATAAGAAATCTTACGGACATCAAAAGAAGAATGAGAATCTGTAAATTTTGAAAAGAGTTTGAATTTTTCAATATTATCTTGATCATTGGTTGATGATTCAATAGAATCTTTATCCGATTTCTTTGGTATCTTCGAGTTCACATATTTTTTAAATTTAGATCAAATTAGAATGTCTTGGAGTCATCCCTAATCTTAGAGGTGAGGAGGTGGTTGAATAAAATGGTCTCACAGATAATCTTTGTAGCTTTCTCAGCTTTACTAGTTTTGGACCCTTTGTTTAAGAACGATCAATTTTAGATTCTAAACTAAAAGATGATCATTATTTGAAGTATACTATTGCTATAATTAAGTTGTTTAATTATAGTAATAAATTCTTTAGAATTTGTGGATAACTAATTTTTAGAACTGCTAATTCAAAGGTTTATCATCCACCATTTTGCAATGGAGGATAATGTTGCTTCAATAATTTTTCCTTGCTGCCATTTTTTTGTAGATGTCAAGACAGTTTGAGCATATGATTCTGAGCAAGTAACAAAAGGAATGTTGCCTTGGCACTATTTTTTCTCTCATTTTCAAAATATATCTCGATATTTCAAGGCGTTTGTTTAAAACTTCATACAAGAAATTATCATACTTGGTTAAGTATTCCTTGAGAAACATCTCTCTTAGAACCTATTTGTAGCTCATTAAGACTAAAATTCATTTCAAATGGAGTGGGAGATTGATTTTCTCTCCTTTGGATGATAAATATATATGATTTTTTGTTTAGAAGTGCCTCAATCAGGTTCGGAGTTTGAACCATCATCTGACTTTCACGAGGTTTGAGAGGGATAAAACCAAGGAAGAGTGATAGATCGTGAGGTTGAATCGACTTCAACGCCTTCCAGTTTGGATAATTTGATCGATGTCTTGGGCCTGAGATGGTATGGTCCATGATTGGAAATACCACCTCATTCCATTTAATCACTCATTAGTAGCAATGAGATCACAGATTAGTTTTGATCGAGTGGATTCTGGTTGAGCGAACACAACTAATTTAAAGTATTTAAAACTCAAATGAATTCTAAAATTAAAGCAATAGTCTGAGCGAGAAATCATAACCATAAAGCTAAATGTAATTTTAAAGCTTAAAAGATTTATATCGAAAGAGATAAACTTCAGTTGGGAAAGATGTTGAAGTAAAGCGCCATGATAGGCGGTTTCAACAACACTCATTAGGGATTGAGCGAGTGGAGCGCATCTCTTGAGGCTATAAAATAGATGCGTTTAGTCTTTAAGAGTTAAAGGTTTAAATGCAATATGTATCATCCTATATGAATATATTTGAAATCTCATAAGTTTATGCAGATCTTCAAAGGATAATAGATAAATGGTTTTGTCCATTTGATCTATAGTAATGGTTTGTTCTACGTTTTCAGAAGACTTTCCTTAAAATCAAAAGTTCCAAATCGATAAATGATAGTTTTATCAATTTTGGGAGAGACCATCTATTAAGGTCTTCTTCATTCAAGAACTCGTCATTTCAGTTCTTGATTAAATTATTATCTCTTGTCATTGAGATTAGAATTTACTTAAGAAGTGGAAGCCATAAAACGAGGAGGGAGTGAGGAAGATGATGTAGAAAACTTGAAATGAATCACCAAAAAGATAAAATAAACTAAGTAAAACTTCCACCGTGAATCATCCCAATCAAACAAAAGGACTTACATATCAAGCCTCACGCATGGATTCTGACCCATTTGGCGAAGACAGGATAAAGCCATGGGAGGAATGAACAAAGTAAAGATTCATCCAAAGCATGGTGAAATGAAACAAAAAATCTCTAACATCCTTCCTCTCCCCAGGGAATTACCCCATCATGGCTCTGATACCAATTGAAATCAGGGAAAATTATGAAAAAATTCTAACTGGTTAGAAAATCAACATCATCCTTTTAATAAAGCATGTGTGTCTCAAAAAATTCATTGGGGGGTATTGAGATCATGTTTTATCATTTAATATGTCTTTGTCTCCAAGGATATTATTAATGATCTCATTTGTATGCCTTGTTACTAAGTTTGAGAAATTGTAAATGCCTTCAAACTGTCCTCCTAAAATTAGCCATCTTTATATACTATTCCTTTCAAAAAGAAAAAAAAACTTCTTCTATAAATATGCAATTTTTTTAATTTCATCTTTAATATTATGACAAGAATGATTCAAAGGAATAAGTTAAAAAAGCTCCAATGAACAAGACATCAAGTTTTTCATACATATATGAAATCATTAACTAGACATATATACAATTCTACTAATGACATCGTTATTCTTGAGCAATCCTCAAAGGAAAAATTACTAACTTATTTTTGAAATCCTTTATGAACTTCATTTGTGATTTATTTTACTTTATCCTTTATAATTTATTACATACAATTTTCTTAGATTCTTGAGGGCATCCCCTCTATTGTTGACCTAGATGAAGTAAAGAAAGAAAACTTGAATGACTTTCTGAATGATATTCTTGATGAGATAACTGACTCTTACCATGAGAAGAAAGGTTAAGTTATTTTAAGCATTGAAGATAAAAAGTTTACAAAGTTGAGTGTGGATCATGTTCATGATAATAGATTCAAGAAGAAATTCTTGTATCTACTTTGAAGACTTCACCCTTGACTTCACAAAAAAGTAATTGATGAGAAATTGGCTTGTAAGCCAAGAGAAAAAGATAATTGATGAGAAGTTGGCTCAAAAGCCATGTAGAAAGGATAAGAGAAAGAAAAAAAGTTCAATATTCCCATCCTTTGTGAGATTTTCAGCCAAGTTATGAACATAATTAGGGAAAATCAACAATCCACTAAGGTTGTAAAGACCATATAATAGTTTGCAATAGCATTAAACCTTCTTTATTAATGATGAAATTAAATCTAGCTCTTTTAAGCTAAACCCTACCATCTTCTCAAAGTATTTGCATAGTCACCTTGAAACTTTATTAAAAGACTTAAATAGCTTGTTGGTGGATGTTAATATCAATTTGACATACTTCATTTTCAAAATTTGGAGAAAAAATTCTTAAAAAGAGAGCAACTTAGATTTGTTGAAGAACTATTCATAAAGACTTTCTTTTACTTTTATCAAAGTCTCTTAATTCTCTATTTTTTCTTATAAATGAAAGTTGCCTTCTTGAATTCTCTATTTTTTTATGCGCGATCTAAGCACATGATAATAAGTTAATAAAATTTTCTAAGTAAATAAGTCAATTTTAAAAACTTGAAAAATAAGATATGTTGAATTAACACTTTGTAAATTTAATATAATTGAGCTTTAACAGATTTTCAAGTTGATTGGATTTTGTAGTAGATAACAAACAATAAATTAAATATGAGAAATCATTATCAAAGTCTTATTTAGCCTTATTTTTCAAATATATATTTGGACAAGTCGTCGCCTTCTATGAGCCTTTCCTTCCCCCAAAGCTTTCATTTGCACACAAGTAAACATCTATAGACATGCCATTAGAAAGAACTTCACTCATTCTTAGTGTAGATCTTATTGTAAAGGGGAATTTTGAATTTTAGGGCTTGACTTCCATGATTACTTGTATTTAAAATTTAAGCAAGATGTTTAACTAATAAGATTAAAAGAAATCCAAAAAATCTAAATAATAAATAATAATTTATCAAGCATATTAGAAAATGAAAGATGTGTTGCCAAGTTAATAAATTACTCTATTATCGAATTGTATGGTAAGTAAGATTTTATTTTGCTTGGTTCCTTAAAATTTATTGATTCTTTAATAAAACTCATCATTTAAGTGTTAGGGTGACTTCATTAAGTACTAATTTTTTTTGTCTCCTTAAGATTTAGCTCTTCAATAAAGTATAGTCTAACAACTTTTAAAATTAACAATAAGGTAAGAACACTCTAATCCCAAGCCTAAGTTAGTTCATTACTTGCTTAACTAGTTGCACTTATAATTTATTTATTTTATTGGTTTAATCTAAGCCATCAATTTTTCAAGTTCAAATTTAATGTTTTGATGACTTTAAACTGAATAAATAGATATTTTAGAAATATTTTATTTTATTAGGCTTCTTTGGCAAGTTCCACAAGTGTTGTTGAATACCAAGTTTCACAAGTGGTACCAAGTGCGGGGTTTATCAAGTGTGTTTGTGAAGTATCATTTAACTTGACACAAAGATGACAGTTCGCCTATAATAAGTACTAAAATTATTGACTCAAATTGAGTAATATAATTAACTACCTCATTGCGGTCCCAAGTCAGGATGCAAAAGTGGAGGTTGCGTTAGGTAGTCGAAATATAAAATTTGTCGAAATAATCATGACATGAATCCTTTAAATCATTGTGTTAATGCTTTTCCCCAGGCATGTATGGCGAATCTGATGAAAAATATGCTGAAACTACGTGGTCGTGATGTTAAATAAGAAAGGGTTCCCACATTATGGGTGAGATGGCAAAGTTAGTCCATGGAATTAGGTTAGGATCTTGAAATATAGGTACTCTTACGGTAAATTAATGGAATTAATAGATATTATGGTTCATAGAAAGATAAATATTTTATGTGTTCAAGAAACTAAATGGGTTGGTGAGAAGGCCAAGGACATTGATAGTTTAGTTTTAAACTTTGGTATGCAGATAAAAGTCGAACTAGAAATGGTGTAGGTGTGATTATAGATAAAAGTTTGAAGGATAATGTTATAAGTATTAATAGATGTGGAGATAAATTATAACTTTAAAGATTATTTATCTTAAGATTATCAATGTTATAAGTGTCATGCCCCTCAGTAGGTTTGGAGGTAAGCTAAAAGAAAAATTTTAGAATGAATTAGAGGGATAATACAAAAGATACCTCTTGAAGAAAAAGTATTTATTGAAAGAGATTTAAATGGACTTGTTGGTAGAGTGGTAGAAGATTTTAAAGTATTCATAGTGGTTATGGATTTGGAGTGATTAATGAAGAAGGTAGAACTATATTAGATTTTCTTGACTTATGATTTTGTAGTTCTTATCTTTATTTAAGAAAAGAGATGACATATTATTACTTATAAAATGGATCTAGTAAAACAGATTGATTATTTTTTTGATAAGAAAAATAAATCGTTTAGATTGTAAAGTCATTCAGTGAAATTTTAAGATCGACTATTATTAGTTTTAGATTTTAAGATGAAAGGTTATAAGAGAAAAATAAACTAAATTATTGTCTAGGATTAGATGGGGACACTTAAAGAACACAAATAAAATATTTTTAAAAGCTACAAGAAATGAAAATTTGGGATGTTCATAGGAAGCTAACGTTATATGGGAAAAACTATTAAAATTGAAATTAGCAGTTCTAAAATATGCTTGGAGAATCAAAGGAAAAGAACTTCTTTTAATAAGAATAGTTGGTGGTGGAGTAGAGTGTCTGAAGAAAAGATAAAAATAAAAAATATTGTTATAAAACTTGGTTTTAGATGTAAAACTTCGGAATTGGGAAAGATATAAAGTGGTTTGTAGAGATTCTAAGAAAGCGATATATGATGCAAAAATTTAACTTTTAGGATTTATAAATTAGATCAAATAAGGTGAAAGATGTATGTATAAGTTATAAAGAGATAGGAGAAGTAAAGACATAGTTGAGTGAGGGGTATTAAGGATGAAAATAATAAAGTCTTCTTTAAAAATATTAAAATAGGTGGATGAGGTATTTTGATAAACTTTGATGAAGGATCTAAAAGTACGATTGATTTTTTAATCTACTAAAAAATAGAAATTTCATTTTTATGTATTATTAATTAAATTAGTGAAGCTTTAAAGAAAATGAAATGTGAAAAGCGGCGGGGCCGGATAATATTCCAATAGAAGTGGAAATGTTTAGGAGATCGAGGAATTTCTTGGCTTACAAATCTTTTTTAATGTTATTTTAAAGACTAAAAGATGTCGGATGAGTGAAGAAAGAGTTTGTGGTTCTATATTTAAGAATAAAGGTGATGTACAAGAGTGTGCAAATTATAGAGGAATTAAGTTAATGTGTCATACATTAAAATTATGGGAAAGAGTAATTGAGCATTTGATGTGATCTGAAGTTTCTCTGTCAGTTTGGTTTCATGCGGTACTACTATGGATGCTATACATTTGTTAAGAGGTTTGATGGAGAAGCATAGAGAAAGTAAGAAGGATCTACATATGATATTTATTAATTTAGAGAAAGCTTATGATAAAGTCTCAAGAGATGTTCTTTGGAGAGTTCTAGAGCGAAAGAGTTAATATTGGTTATATTCAAGTCATTAAGGATATGTATGCTAGAGTTGTTACTTGTGTCCAAACACAAGGAGGATTGACAAAATATTTTCCTATTTCAATTGGATTACATCAAGGATCAACATTAAGCCATTATCTTTTTACTTTAGTTATAGATGTTCTTACGAGGCATTTACAAGAAGATGTACCTTGGTGTATGCTTTCTTGATGACATTCTTCTTGTTGATAAGACTAGAGGAGTCCAACGAAAGTTGAATTATGGAGGTCAACTTTAGAGTCTAAAGGTTTTCGTTTAAGTAGATCTAAAGCGAATATATGGAGTGTAATTTTAGTTGTAGAAGTTTTAGTGGTAGTGTTGTGACTTTAGTGATCAAGTCATTAATAAGAGTGGCGATTGATATTTAGGCTCTATTGTTCAAAATGATGTGAAATAGATGGAGATGTTATTAGTAGAATTCAAGTTGGATGGTTGAAGTGGAGGAATGCATCCTTTATTATGTGATAGAAAAGTTCCTTAAACTTAAGGGAAAATTTTATAAGATGGTGGTAAGACACGCAATGACTTATGGTGAGAATGTTGGCTAATAAAAAGCATAAGACTAAGTTAAGTGTTCTGAGATGAGGATGCTCAGGTGGATGAGTGGCTTTACTCTTAGAGATAGAATGCAAAATGAGTATGTTGGAAAAAGTTGGAGTAGCTCAGGTGGTAGATAAGATTAGGAGAGTCGCCTGCTTTGGCCACATAAAGCGTCGGCCGTCAGATGATTAGGAGAGTAAATGCATTAGATTTCTTATGTTAAGAAAGGTAGAGGTAGACCTAAAAGACTTGGTTAAGATGTATAAAAATGATCTTAGTATACTTGAATTAAATGAGAATTTGACACATAATAGGACACAATGGAGACGAAGGATTCATGTAGCCAACCCCACCTAATGGGATTAAGGCTTGTTGGTGGTGTTGTTGTTTGTTAAATTGAGTAATATAATTAACGAAATATAACTTCTTTTAGCAAGGGCGGAATCAGGAAGAGTTGCCGAGAGAACAAATGACTAATTTGATTGTTTTGCTCTTCACTTTTATCTTAATATAACTTTATTATTCCTAAGAACAAAGGCTAGTTTCACCTCTATCCTTCATTAAGGTTCCAAAATTAGCTTCTTAAACTTTATAGTAAGGTGAGCCGCTATAATTTGAACAAAAAAAGGCATTTATTGACTTGATGGATATTTTCTTAGGCTAGAGGATTTGAGAAAGTTATGCTTCATTTCCCCTATGTGATAATGATCCTTCAGTAAAACTTTAAGAAGGAAATATGATCAGTATTGATGTGGAGAGTCAATGAAGTTGTATTCTCAAAGAGCTTGAATTGGAGAGATATTTCATTTGAGTTTCCTTAAATTAGAGATCGCATACCATTTAATTGAACTTCATCAAATTTAAATGAAATTCGATAAGCTTATGGGCCATTTACACAACCAAAAACAACAAATCAATAAATTAGAACAACCTATAGATATAGATTGTAATGGAATATCAATCTGAGATTAAAGTTGCTAAAAGGATAAATTCTTAATGCATTAGTACGAAGCGTTGAAGGGACAAGAATCAAAAGGAACATAATTTTTTTTACAAGAGAAAAGAGCAAGAGATTGTCCTCCATTTGGAAGCCAAGCAAAATTTTCATCTTTTTTTTTCTTTTTCATACGCTAGCAATGATACCAATTCAACAGAGCAACCATGCTAGTAAATAACAGAACTACAATAATAAAAAGGGGATTTACATACATACCACTCAAAATTTCTTAAATAACATAGCTAACACCCAAAACTTTTAATTTAATTATATACCACCTAAAACCTTTTCAATACAACAGATCTACCACTCCGTTTTCTTCTCCATCAAATAGTTGTGCAGAAGGAAGCTTCGCCACTTCACCGCTGAAGCTCCCAATGAAGCTCCTATTATTTTCGCCATCCATGTCCACGCCAGCCTCTCTTACTGCCACATCACAACGAGGCATTATCACTTCATCGCCAAAGCTCCCAATGAAGCTTCTTTCACATGTGTTGAATCCTAAAGCTCACAGACTTTGTCAGTTCGCCGCCTAAGCTTCTAGAAGCTCACAAGTTGTCACTTCTCCGCCTAAGCTTCTCTCACTTCGCCCACGCCCAAACAATCCTCTCCAATGGCAGTGGAGGTGGAGCAACAAAAGAGGAAGAGAAAACGGTGGAACAGAGGATTATTTGATAGAGAAGTAAATCGAGTGAGACTTACATTCTTTTGCCAAGCATGATATTATCCAAAACAATTTCCACAAGAATGGGCCATAGGGAAGAAGAGTTGAATAGATTGGGGTTAAAACTTGGATGACCTGTGCTAATTGGAAGAGATGGAGTTGTAAGTTCTGTAAAAGAAGAAAGACTTTGAAACAAGAAGAGATTTGGAAACATGAGCATGCCACACAAGCTGGTGCGATGGGGATGAATGTAAGGTCTTTATGTCGATCCTCCCACTTCTTGTTTAGGAACACAGGAACATGAATGAGTGAAAGAAACTTTTAAAATATTGAATTTATAAGAGAAGCTTCAAGGTGTGCTTCAGCAGCGAAGTGGTGAAGCTTCCTTGGCAGTATAATTAGGAATTTAACAAAAAAAAAAACAGAGTGATAGATCTGTTGTATTGAAAGAGTTTTACATGGTATAGAAATAAATTAAAAATTTTGGGTGTTAGGTATGTTAACAAGCTTTAGAGTGGTACACTGATATGTATGTAAAAAGTAAAACAAAAGTAGAGTTCCTGTTACATATTTAGGTCATTGTTTCTCGTATCATTAAAATTAATACTGATTTTATCATCTCAATGATGGAGCAAATAATATATATATATATACAGAGAGAGAGAGAGAGAGAGAGAGAGAGAGAGAGAGATATTACAGGATAAAATTATCTATATGGCACAGTAGATAGGCATGATGTCTAAGGTGATTTGCAATCTAGCATTTTTTAAATGATCAATCTGTATTCACATATTAATACATGAACATATTGTTTTTCGGTAACAAGAAAATAAGATGTTAGAAAATCCAGAACATTTATTCCCCAACTATTGCAGAAAACTCGGAATATTCTTGAGTATGATTTAAGAAAGGATTATGCTTAGTATTTCATTAATTATTGTGTAGCAAAGAAACGGTAAACAAAACTAAATGAAGTATCATTATTGATACTAAATGAAGAAAAAGTAAAAGTTCAGCTAACATACGATTACAATCTTGTAAATGTTGTTGCAGCTGAGTTTACGAAGTGGATATTACTAACCTCTTGTAATCTTTGACAATTAGAATGTGAAGCTTCACTGTCTTTTAACAGTAAGATCATCATGGCAGTGTTAATTTTTATCAGAATTCTGATTCTTCTCATCATCAAGTAATCCCATGGCTTTCATTAAAAATGCATACTCAAAAGCAGTATCCTTACAATGACTGTAACGACCACCCTCACCAAAATGCCCTCCAGTCATGTCTGTCTTCAGAATTACCGACCGAGAACAAGTTTGGCATGTTTTCTCCCTCACTCTTGCTACCCATTTAACAGCTTCCCAGACTCCTACCCTGAAGATAGAAAAACAAAATCAAGTATCATTCCAAAAGAAAGCAACTAGCACAAAATACAATGCTGGCATTTCGATATAGTTAAACAAATATTTAAGTGTTAAAATTCAAGTATCAAGCAAATATATCCTGAAGAAAAGAACCAATTTAAACAACTATAACAAAAAAAACAATTGGTATCAGGGGTTTTGCCGGTTTCCCTCAACCTACCTATCAATACAGTTTGATATTTTGAAATGAGTTTTCGAGGGAAGCATATGGACAAGTTACTATAAGGTTTGCAAGTAGGCTTAGTTTTTCAAACAGTGATAGGAGTAACAGAGAATGCAGAAACACACAAACACACTGAATCGAAGATTGTTTTTAAAATCATTCCTCAAGCTAACCGTTATACAAAATAAAAAATGGAGGATTTATGCGTACATAAATCCATGAACTAGCATGTAGCAACATGTTTCCTCTTTTAGAGTTGCCACACCAGAAATTTCATTTGTTTTTCATTTCTATGTTAATTTTAACTTTCAAGACCTAAAATGGTGCATTAATTACATTAGAGAAGGATAATCAACAACCTAAATAGCCTATAATTAATCTCTGAGAAGCAACTTTTGAGATTTTTTTTTTTAATTTGGAATATACGGTTTTGTAATCATATAAAACCATAGATTTTAGCATTCAAAAAAATATATATTTAGATGATTGATCGCCAAAATACTTGACACGCTGTCAGATAATACAGTCTGAGTTACCAAAACCATATGCCCAGATAAGATTCTGAAGATGAATACGGTATCAATAACAAAAATAGGTGATAATATCAAGCTATCAAATACCTCTAAAGGTTGAATATAGACATAAAAGCTTTTAAAAAAAACAACTATGGCTAGTGAAAAACAAAAGTAAAAACAGGCATTTAACTGTGATCATCTTCTCTGTAGTCAGATTTTGGCAAACTGAACACAAAGAGATTCAGAGATAAATAAAAGAAACTATGTACCTTGAGTCTTGAAATGATGCTGTAACCAGCAAGAAAGGATAGCACGCATCAAAGCATATATTATCATAGGGAGAATATCTTCGAATTATCTCAAAGTCAGCTAGGATTCTGGGATCACCAAATTCTTCATAGTCCAAATTGGTGAGTGGTAGACTGGGATCCAACAATGTATTGCAAATATCAAGAAATGGGACCTGTTTTAGTCAACTAATAACAATACATAAATTCAGCTAGCAAATTGTCAAAACAGTATAGAACCACACAATTATAAGAGTTCTCTACATGTAATTGTAACATGAAACAAAATAATATTATGAGTAGGATGTTTCCATGCAATGAAAAAAGATACACATCACAAATTACCAATTACATCAACTTTCTTTAAAGAAAAACAAATGATAATAAATTTAAGTCAAATAAAAGATGATCATGAATATCAAAGAATTTCAACAAGAATATCAAAACAAATAAACCTGGTGAGCAAAAAGATTAATTTCACGATCAAAATCAAGAGCATGCACATTGCCAAATCAATCTATAAGACTATTAGTTTAGTTCAAAAATCGAATCGAAATTTGGATCGAATGTGAAATTAATGTTATATATTTATAAGTGTAAATGCTATCTCTTTAAAAATCATATTTTCTTTTATTTCATGCACTCAATTTAATTTTTTTAATTTTAAATAATTATTGTTATTAAATTGGAGCTAACTCGATCAAAATGAGCCAACTCCATTCGATCAAAGAGAAAAAAGCTTAATTCCAGCCGACTAGACACCGATCAAAAAATGAGCTGAGTCAACTCGAAATTGAATAATTCAAGCCACGAGCCGATCTTGAGCTAGTTTTGGATCGGCTCGTTAATAACCCTATCCATCTACAGAAATAAACATAGAACCAACCTGCATTATGTAACAACAACACCGCATTTCATTAAATCAAGAATAAGGCAAACAATCATCCAAAAAAAGGAATTTAGGCAACAAACTTGCAAATCACACTAAGCAATAGTGCCTAGAAAGCAGGCACACAACCAATCTTTTTTTTTTTAATTTAATGAACCATAAACCACCACCCCAGCCATATCTTAATGAATAAAATCAAACACCACAACATATCAATCTACCCAAACTAGAAAATTTCGACATTGACGATTCAACTTTTGAAATCAAATCCAATAGCAATCAAGCATACCCTACTTAAACCTCTTGCAAAATTATTAAAAACTAAATCAAGATTGAAATTATGCAAAGTAAACTAGCCTAAAACTATAAAATACCTTTCATTATCAAAACAAACATTTTCAACCATCATCACTAACATTTCCTCAAAATAGAAATAATAATTTACAAAAAAGCAACCAACTAGAAAAATATATAGCTAGCAAAATAATTAATATTTGTTGCAATGATTCCAACAAGAATATTTACATCAAATCCATGGGATTTAGCAATTCAGCTTTAATAAATTTAACATTTGATATTCATCAAGATCAATGTAAAAATTGATCATCCTATAAAATAATCCATGAAAATATAATAGTCAATTATGTCTCTCCAATAAATAAGGTATCTCCAAAATACACAATTTGTAGTGGACACCTCTTATCATTTAGAATGACTTTCGGAATAAGAAGCATAGAAGTATTTCGAAGATTGGTAATTAAATCACAAGAAATAGAATGTAAATAGTGTAAAATCTAAAAAAAATTGGAAACAATCTCATAAAATAAAATCAAACTAGACACTAAAATTGAATTTATTTTAGAGTTTTAAGAAACTTTTAATTTGTATGCATTAATTCCAATGCATTACAAAATTATAAATGGTCTCAATTTCCTGCATTCAATTTTTTAAGGTTCTAGATAGAAGCCTTTCAAGATTTAAATGCATCATTACCTTATGAACAGGTTTAAATTTCACAAACCTCAAGATTACATCAGTAGAAAGCTTGTAATGATCATAATCAATACCAATATTCTGCGACTATCTTTATACAAATCATGTATTGCAGTGTAAATGACAATGCAAATGTACTAGTCTAATATTTTATAAGTAGATCAATAAGATATATAAGAGAAATTGATTGTTTTCTGATAAGAAAATTAGATTGCTTAGATTATAAAGATCACGAGATCATTCTAGGTGAATATTTAAGTTACCAACATCGACTACTAGTTTTAGATTTTAAAATGAAGCATTGAAAAATGAAAAAAATAAATTGAAACATTGTCCTAAGATTAGAAGGGGGGTGGGGAGGTTACTTAAAGAACACTAATAAAAATACTTTTAAGAATAAGCTACAAGATCTTAGAATTTAGAATATTCATGAGAATGCTAATGTTATGTGAGAAAAAATAACATAAAATTAAGGAAGTTGCAAAAAATATGCTTAGAGAATCAAAAGAGAAAATTTCTTTTTGCAAAAATAATTGATAATGGAATCAAAATGTGCAAGAGAAAATAAAAAATAAGAAGCTTTTTTATAAAACTTAGTTTAAATGTAAAAACTCGAAGAATTAGGAAAAACATAAAGTGACCCATAGATATTCTAAGAAAATAATATATGATACAAAAAATTCAGTTTTTAGTAATTTATATATTAGATTGGATATCAAAGAGGGTGAAAGATATATGCATAAATTAGCCAAGCAAATAGATAGAAGAAGTAAAGATTTAGTTCAAGTGAGAAGAATTAAGAATGAAAATTATAAAATATTTTTCTTAGAAGAGGATATTAAACATAAGTAGATGAAATATTTTGATAAATTTTTCAATAAAATTTGTGAGAATACGATTGATTTCAACCTTAGTACTCTAAACAAGAATATGAAATTTTATTTTTGTAGCAGTATTAGTAAAATAAAGTTGAAGAAGCTTTACAAAAAATGAAGTGTAGAAAACCAGTAGGACCTGATAATATTCCAATAGAAGTTGGAAGATAACATAACTTCTTAACTTACTAATCTTTTTAATATTATTTTAAAGACTAAAAAGATGTCTGATGAATGGAGCAAGAGTTTGTTGGTTCCTATTTTTAAGAATAAAGGTGACGCACAAGAGTGTGCAAATTATAGATGAATTAAGTTAACGTGTCATACATTAAAATTATGAGAGATGGTAATTGAGCATAAGTTACGATGTGATACAAAAATTCCTTAAAATTCATGTCGGGTAAGTCTACTATATATGCTATACATTTGTTGAGGGGTTTGATAAAAAAGTAAAGTATAGAGAAAGTAGGAAAAATTCTATGCATGATATTTGTTGATTTAGAGAAAGCACATGATAAAGTTCTAAGAGAAGTGCTTTGGAGAGTTCTAGAAAAGAAAAAAATTAATTTGGATATATTCAAGTCATTAAGGATATGTATACTAGAGCTACTTGTGTTCAAACACAAGGAGAATTGACTAAAAATTTTCCCATTTCAGTTGGATTACATCAAGGATCGACTTTAAGCTTAGCTTTGTGCTTTAGTTATAAATATTCTTTCTAAGCATTTACAAGAGGATGTACCTTGGTGTATGCTTTTTGCTGATGATATTCTTCTTGCTGATAAGACTAGAGAGAGTTCAAGAGAAACTGGAATTATGGAGATCAACCAAGAGTCCAAAGGTTTTCATTAAAGTAGACCAAAAATTGAATATATGAAGTATAATTTTAATTGTAGAAGATCTAATGGTGGGGTTGTGACATTGGGTAAGCAAGTCATTAAAAAGAGTGAATGTTTCAAATATCTCAAGTCTATTGTTCAAAATGATGGTGAAATAGATGAGTATGTTATTAGTAGAATTTAAGTTCGATGGTTGAAATGGAGGAATGCACTTGGCCTGTTGTGTGATAGAAAAGTACCGCTTAGTCTTAAGAGAATTTTATAATATGGTGGTAAGACATTATGATTTATGACGCAGAATGTTGGCCAGTAAAAGAGAAGCATAAAATTAAGTTTGAATATGTATGTGATCGGGTTGGAGTAGCTCCAGTAACAGATAAGATTAAAGAGTCTCCTTAGATGGTTTGGCCACATCAAGCGTCGGTCATCCGATGAACCAATTAGGAGAGTAGATGTATTAGATGCACCTTATGTTAAAAAAAGTAGAGGTAGACCTAAAAAGACTTGGTTAGATTGTATAAAAAATGACCTTAATTTATCAGAATTAAATGAGAATTTGATACTTAATAAGACACAATGGAGAAAAAATATTCATGTAGCTGACCCCACATAGCGGGATAAAAGTTTGTAGTTATTGTTGTTGTCAACAAGATATATAGATTATTTAGGTTAATATCCCGTTACAATCACAAATGAACTCATTAAAGTAGGCCTATCAACAAATAAAGTGTACAAAAAATTTTACATCTACTTATCTTATTTGGGATATAATCTATTGATAACATTCCCAATATCTTTTATTTCAATTTTAGTAATTATTACTGATAAATTTCCTACAAAATATCTAAAACTCAAAAAAGTCATTCTTAGATTTTGTAAAATTTCAAAACATAAATTCCTAAAATACCCCATTTTTAACATCATCTATTAGCTTTAATTTCAATTTATATTACTTTTAATAGCAAAATGATTTTAGTTCCTATTTTAAGAGTCCATGAACTAAATTTGACAATTTATATATTCTAGTACTAAAATATCTCCATCTCCCACTCCCATGCCCAAATGGTCAGGGACCATTTTAGTCCCTTTTTCTAACCCAAATTATCATTCTTAGTTAGGTCTCCCTCAACTTCACTATCACTTATTGCTCAACACTTACACCATTAATTGTATATGATATTCTCTTATAGCATAAAACTCATATAAGGCATATCTCTATTTTAATCACTTGACATATAACTCTATAAAGCATATCCTCAATTTTTAATATAATTGATTCAAGATGCTTCAACTCATCACAACTAGGAATCAACTTATCTTTAATAATATTCATTGATAATTATGATCACACAATAAAATTATGTATCATATAGTCAGTATTTGTTTGAATAATGTTAAGCCATTGACATTCTAAACATTTAGTTCATCTCTTTTATTCTTAAATACCAACAACAAAGAACTTCTCAAAGCATTTGACATCACCCTAATCTACTAAATCTTATTAAAAAGAGTTTTTAATCAAACCACTATAACATCATGCAAAACCCCTAAATCTCAATATCCACATCCCATCTGAACCTAAAGTTTTCTCTTTATACATTTTTTTAGATCCACTTTTATATCATCTTTGTGGTTCAATCTATAATATAGCACATTTTGTTCACTATGATATGTCAAAACAATTTTCCTTTGAAATTCTCATATAACAATTTATCAAAGTAGCATTTTCATCTTTCCTTATGCCTTCCTCTTTAACAAAGATCACATTTTCTATACTTCTAAAGCATCTAATCAAATCAAAGCTGCTAGATTTCTTATCTATTGTGATAGCTATTTTATAGATCTCTTTTTTTCCTCAGTATTTTACCTATTATATAAATCATTATTTATTTTTTTTATTTTGCTTTGTTCATTACCTTTTTGCAAGACTTCTAATCTTTTGTAACTTTATAATAAATTTTATACATCACTAAACTAAGTCTCCTAACTAGTGTAAGATATAAGATATGTTTCTAGATTATCTAAAAGTTCTACAAGAATATTCTAAATGTAGCTAGCCATATAATCTCATATTAATTTGACTCTAGTAAAGAATTAAATTTAGGGGTTGATTTAGTTTCTTGAAAAGGAAATACAATGTAAAAAAATTCAATATAATTAGTGTATTTGAAATACTTTAGAATTGTTTGGAAAGATATAAAACAAATGCAAGAATTACTTTTTTATGTTTGAATTGAGATAAAAAAAAAAGCAATATAAAACTTAAACAAGCGGCGAGCGACAATGAAATGTAAAACTACAACCATGGTGGGGGCCACTATGGGTGGCTGCAATGTACACAACTTTAGTGTATTCAAAACTCAACCAAAATCAGGAAAATTTGAAATGAACTAAATATGAACTATTAGGTGAATTTGAAATTCATTGAAATTTTACACTGATCTCTAAACCAAATATAAAAAATTCTTAAAATCCCTACATTTAAAATACTTTACACTCTATTTTCATCAAACCAAACAACACATTACACTTACAAAATCTAAATTTTCACTAGCTTCTCTTTCAGAAATAATATTTTATGATCATTTTCTTTGTAGTCTTAAGATAGATAGATATATATATATATATATATATATATATATATATTTTGCATGTGAATAAATTTTAATAATATTAATAAAATAAAATAAAATTTTTATTTTTATTTTTAATTAAAAATTCTAAAACCTTATAATTATGAGTAATAAAAATTTAATTAAATTATAAGAGGAAGTTTTAACAAATTTTAACTAGCATTTGTTTGAAGTATAAAAAATGTAATACAATTAAATGGAGATTCAATCATGTAAAAACTAAAATTCGTTGCCATCACTTAATATATAAACCATAAATTCAAATAAATATTAATCCCAACTATGACAAATTTTACAAATTAATGATTGAATATGATATAGGAAAAATGAGATGAATAATGATTTAATTTATTAAGATTTTTGAAAATAAATGATTTTAAGTCTTTCCCTAATTTGATATTTTTAGATCTTCTATCAAAGTTCTTTTCTCATTAAGAAATATCATTCCATTGAATACAAATTAAATTAATTTAACAAAAGCTACATATACTAAGAAAATATCTATCTTATATTATCTAATTATTAAAATTAATTAAGTTATCTAATTATCTTAAATTAATGATGCATATGAGATTAAACATTAATTATATATTTATCTTTCGTTAAAAATTAGAACCCTAGAAGAAGCATTTTATAATTAAATTGAATTAAATAAAATATATAATTATTTAAAATTATTGTTACAAATGAGATTAAAGATTAAAATGAGATTAAAAAATATTTAATAATTATTATGTATTCATTAATTATTAATTAATTAATATGTTTCATTTCTTTTAAAATACTTTATATAAGTGTTTTACAATGCTATTTTGTATTTCATTTATTTATATATATATATATTATATGTATTTCAATAATTAATATTTATTAAGTAATCATATATTTGAAATTGTCATTACATATTACAAGTTTCTGATTGAACTCACATAATAAGTAATATAAATTCTCAAAAAGCAAAGGTAAACTCAACATTAAATAAATAATATAAATATGATAATTAGCTTTGTTGATTTTAATTTAAAAATTCTCACAGTGATGGAAAAACATAATTAAAGTAAAATATAAAAAAAATTTAATTTGATACAATAGAAATAAGTTTTAATGTATTATGAATGATAAATATATTTTAAATTTTATATTATAAAGTCAAATACACAAACATAGATTCTAATCTCCAAAGATCTCTCAAATATTAAATAAAATATCCTTAATATAATAATTTATTTTTCACATGGAAATGAGTGAAAGTATTTTTCTAACAGCCATCAAATAAATATTAAAAAATAGCAATGAAATTATAGAATTTGATAAAATTAAAAAAGTGTAAATATGGATTACCTGTTATTTAAAACCAACTTAGAGGAGAGATTTATCACTATTTCTGATCACGCAATGAAATAGATTCACAAAGATAGAATCTCAAGATAGATATATTACTAGAAAAAATATAGAAACTCATGAAAATAAAGATTTAGATAATAAATAGATAAAAACTATATATGAGAAGAAAATAATGACTAAGAGAAGAGACACGTTTGGTTTAAATAATTTAATTTTTTATATTTTTAAATTAAAATTAACATTTCTTGTATATAACCTACAGACCTTTTATATAAACTGGTCTCGTACAAAATAGGGGAATTTACATACAAAGCACACAATTCTTATGCATTTACATATCTTACACCTAAAATTTGATATTTATAAAAATGACACTTTTCCTATGCATAAAAATATGCATTTCACTTTTAAAAGTAATGATGTGCTATTTTTGATGTAATAATAGATATTTACATGATAATTAACAAATAAGAAAGTTTAGGTGGTAGATATGTAAATATATAAGAATTATGTGCTATGCATGTAAATATCCCAAAAAATAATTGATGCTTCATATAACCGGCACCTTTTGACTTCAACAGAATATCCTCAATTAATGGCCATGATTGAAATCATCAAATCAAATAAAATGAAATGCTAGGATTTCCTATTGGAAGAAACACAAGCCATTTTTTAATAGTAGTGTAGATATATATATATATATATATACATATACTAACTAGTACTCAATTTTGTAAGTTTGAACATTATTTTTCAATCAACCTGCAAGCTTCGCAAAAAGAATATCAAAGGATAGAATAAAACAAAGGAATAAAATGGCTTGCACAAGCCGTAAGAGATTTCATGATTTATGATAAATTGATAGTTATAGAGGAATAAAATTAAGACTTGCACAAGCCGTAAGTGATGGATATAAGCCATAAGATTAGAAAACTCTTCAATAGTTAAAACTAATGTAGTTGTATGCTACGAAAATCTACTTTAAAAATATAGAAAGCAATAAAATAATTGACAAATGATTTTTTTTTCCAATTTGAGAAGGCATTATAGTATCATGAGAGTTAATTTTGGAAGAATTAAAGAGAGAAATTATCACAAAGATATAAAAGAGTTATTAAGAATACATGCTGCCAATATTAAAAGTAACAATGGAGTGACTATAAAATTTTCAATCATAGTTGATTACTTTAAGGACCAACACTTCACATGTTAGTCTATTGCTTTTGAAAATGCATGTAAAATAGATATGTGAGATATTGTTTGCTACTTCAAAATTAAAAAATAAATAAATTATAATAGGTGAGAAATCTTCCTAAGAAAAAAAATGTTAAAACTCAATTGAACAAAAAACTAAGGACATGATGAGAATCAGTAATGTTAGGAAGATTGTAAAATTAGTACCTATTGTAGATAAATCATTAAAAAAAGAACCAAGTGATTTTAATTCTGGGTATGAACAGGGAACAAGATATGTGCCAATAAGCAGGATACTTAGAAATAATGTGAAATGATTATTGAAAAAAAAAAAGTAAATCTAATGTAACATAGCTGTAAGTCATGAAAAAGAAATACAAAATAAAATCGTACCTAATGTAGTGGATGCTAGAATTCCAAAGCTGATCCCAAATAATTCACATAAAACTAATAACATGTAAGATGATGACTAAGTGGAAAATAAAGTATTGCAAGAAAATCTTAATATGAGTATTTTCTAGCATGCTATCTAATTTGCATCCTCTGATGGAACTTACAAGAATATCCTACAAACTGAAGTTGTACGGCATCATCATGTCATTCATGTGTAAAATGAAGAATGAACCATAAGAAACTCATTAGTAATAAAAAGAAATCATTCTAAAACTTTCATTACCTTTAATATTGCAGCAGAGAACAAATCAGGAAACATATTGATTGTTGCACCAACAAGAAGACCACCAGCACTACAGCCAATTGCACCAAGCTGACTTTTATGAACAAAGCCTTCATTTATAAGAAACATTGCGCACGCAGCGAAGTCATAAACAGAATTTAGTTTACAAAGTCTAGCACCAGCCATATGCCAAGTCAAATCCCCTCCTCCACCCCTACAAAATTCATGTATTCGTAGATATAACATTACAGATACGCTGTAATTGGTAGAGGAGGCATTCTGAAAAAATAACGTAACTACTTGAGCCATGGCAGGAAACACTGAACCAGATATCTTATGACTAATTAAGTATTATTCCGATACAACTATAATCTCCGTTACAACCTTAATGTATGAAAATTACAACTGATTAAAAAATTTAAGGTATGATGAATGTCAAGCGAAGTCTTAAACTAAAAACATTCTAGAGGACATTACCCATGTAAACTTGTACGAATTACAAAATTGAAAGTGAGAAAACATGAGGAAAAATCAATCAAAGATAGCAAAATTTAAGAATAACAAGCACAAATTTCTTTAGAAGCATCACCAGATGCCATCAATCAAGGAATTGCAGGGAGAGTCTATGAGTCTGTGTTTATGAATGACTGCGAGAGCACATGCAAGAGGGATGTAGAGGAGCGGGAGTGGGGCTCGCAATGAGAATCAATGTTACCTGACATCAGCATACGCAATAACCCAACCACGAGAAAGTAGAGTTATGACATCGGAAGAAAAACTTTTGTCGAGAACTTCTCCATAAGCTCCATAGCCGTGTAAAATACCAGGAGATTGACCAATATGCTCTGCTCTTCTAGAAAAGACTATTGTTAGTGGGACTTTCACACCATCATGTGAAATGACTTCCCTCCTTTCACAAGAGAACTCCTCGGATAGGTCATCCCAATTTGACATATCTTTTACCATAAACAAATGCTGCTTATTAAGAGACGGCTTGCCAGAAATATGATGTTGTAAATCTGAAGAAGAATTGTTATGCTTAATCAACCCCAATACCTCTTCTTGATGCAATACAGTGAAAACACACTTTCTCAAATCATAGTCAACCACAAGATCAGGCATCTGAATTTCCCAAAGACAAAAATAATCAATAAGCAGGCCGCTAGAATTTAGTCTTCCCTAAAACTTGATAACACCAAAATTATCAAGCCAACAAGTTAAGAAATAATAAAAAACAATCCATGCTTTATTATTTTTGAAGAGTTCCGATGAATGATATGAATGGAAGAGTGAATAGAATTGCAGTAAAAAAAATTAAGTTCAATTTAGTAGGACATCTTTTTATAGTCTGATAAGCAATAGATGCCAGTTATGATACGAGTAATTTTTGGCTAGTGATAGTAATAAAAGAAAAGCACTGCAATATAGACAATCAAATTAAACTTCTTCATAAGAATAAGCAATTATTAAGCTTTTGATCATATAACATTCCAATTTGAAAAAAGTAATTAGATGCATCAAATTAATAACAGTAATAGTAATTGATAAATGAACATGATTATGGAACATTGGTAAGAGAAATATTTCTCTTAAGTCAGCCTGTTTCAAATAGAAAAAATTTTATCTAACTTTTAACAACAATAATAAAGTTAATTGAAATGATGACAATAACTATTGCTTAGATTCATTACATTAACTAATAAATAAATATGCAGGAACTGCAGAAGACCCAGTTAAAAGCCAAACAGTTCGACTTATCATTAAAGGGTACAGCAAAGAGAGACTGAATAGGGCATGTCTATCTATGAGATGAGGGGCACAAAAAAAAGGACATCTACCTCCAATCTTTTTCTTCAAGAATAAGAAACCCAATTCAGTGTTAGCAGGGAAGGGAGCTATATAAAGGCAAAGTAAATATTGAGTCCAATTCCATATCTGTAGCCATGCTTCAGATGAAAGGATTTTGGGTTCAGGCTGGCCCTCAAGCAACTAACCTCAAACATATAGCATGTTTTCTTTAAAGCTTGCCCCAGATAGGCTCTCAAAAATAGATCACAAGAAAAACCTAATCATTTGACAGATAACGCTTGCCTAGGTTTCCTCCCATTTCTTAAAATGATGCAAATTACTCCTCAAATTGGATCACTCTTTATTCCTTTGTTTAATCCATTGTTGGAGACTTTGACATGACCATTTATACAACTAAAAGGTGTTCAATAAGCACATTTTAAAAGATACATCTAGGTTTTGCTACTTCAGTCTTCCAGGTTCAGGATTAAAAAAAAACACTGTTTGGGAATTGAAGCATGCATATTAAAATTAATGAAAAATAAAACAAACTCGCCAAAAAAAACATTAGAGATCAAGCATGCAACAATTGTACATAACTCACAAACACCTAATTTCCAAATCAAAGGAAAATTTATCAAGGTAGAAGGGGAAATTCATCAAAGCAGATGAGCAAATTTGATTCACTGCAGACCTACAATAAACTTATGAAAGGCGGTTACAAAATATAAGGCAAGTTTTCTGAGTTGATTTTCATATTTTACATATTAATATGTTCCATCCATACACATAAACCTGTTTGATAGACTTAATCGATTATTATGACCTAGTCAATAGTCCCATAATTTTTACTTGCTAATATTCAGAGTTCCTTGTATCCTCATCCCAATTTCAGATGAATTACATCTAAGAACAAGCACATTTAAATTTTGGATTTGATTTTTAAAATACTCAATTTAAGCATAATGATTTCCCATACAAAATGATAAATCATCTTTCCATTAAAACCATATCAATAATGATGTTCATGATTAGCTATAATAAAGTTTGTAGCTTAGCTAATGTCTTTGTGTAGTCAGAGCATAATGACTAATGACAATACAACAATAACAACAACAAGCTTTTATCTAAATGGGGTCGGCTACATGAATCATTTTTCTCTTTTGTGTATCCTATTAAGTATCATATTCTCGTTTAATTCTAATAAAATAGAATAATTTTTATACTTCCTAAGTTTTTTTAGGCCTACCTCTACCTTTCTTAACATAGGTTGAATCTAATACATCTACTCTCCTAACTGGATCATCGAATGGCCGACATTATACGTGACCAAATAATTTAAGGCGACTCTCTATAGTCTTATTTTTCACTAGAGCTACTCCAATCTTTTCACGTATATATTCATTTCGCATTTTGTCTCTAAGTGTAAATCCACTCATCCACCTTAGCATCCTCATCTTTACAACTTTTAATTTTATGCTTCGCTTTTACTGGCTAACATTCTACAACATAAAACATTGCAGGTCTCACCATCTTATAAAATTTTCCCTTAAGTCTAAGCAGTACTTTTCTATCACACAACAAGCCCAATGCATTCCTCCATTTCAACCATCCAACTGAATTCTACTAACAACAGCGCCATCTATTTCACAATTACCTTGAACAATAGACCCAAGATATCAAAAATATTCACTCATTTTAATGACTTGATCATCCATTGTCAGAACACCACTAGATATTCTACAACAAAAATTATACTCCAAGAATTCAATCTTAGATCTACTCAAATAAAAGCCTTTTGACTCTAAGGTTGACCTCCATAATTCAAGTTTCTCTTGAACTCTCACTCTGATCTTATAAAAAAGAAGAATATCATAAGTAAAAGGGATTAAGATCAAATTGGTCCCTCGACTATTAATGAGGGACCAATTTAGTCCCTGACTTAATGTGAAGACCATTTGGTCCTCCATTTTGAGGAGGGGAAATTAGTCATTCCGTTTGATATTTAACGGAAAAGTGTAAAAATTTAAGGAATGGCGCAGGGCATTTCCGGAATTAAAAAAAAGGGAAAGCGCTGTTATAACAAAATCGATCGAGAAATTGTAAGCCTACCTTCGTCATTTGCATTCACGCACGGCAGTGGTAGTGGCAGTGGCGGCACCATGTATTACTCCAAGCGAGAGAGGAGAATGGTCGTCGGTTCTCACGGAGACATTTCGGCGGAGGAATCTCGTGGTGGAGACGGAGGCATTTCGTGGAGGAATCTCATGGTAGAAAAAAGTAGCTTCAGTGCGGTATTACCGCGTTGGCTCTCATCAGGCGAGGTTTATTTTATCGGTGGAGTCCTGGTGCTTCGTGCACACCCAGGGAGTTCGTCTTCGAGGCAATTCCGCCGCGCCAAGGAGGATTTATCGAGCTCTATAACGGCGGCCGTCGAACTATTGTGCGCCGGGTCGGTCATCAGTCGTGGTCCGTCGAGCACTATAGAATTTTCGACCGAGGAGGAGGATGTCGGAGGTATGTTTATAATTTTTTATTTGTAGAATATTATAATTTAGGTTAAATTCATCTCATTTTATTTTATAATTGTTATTAGATTTTATTCCAAAAAATACAAGAACAGGAGAAAGAATTGATCATGAGGTTTTATCATCTACGTTAAGGTATATCTTTTGATTTTATTTGTTGTGATATTTTTGAAAATTATGTTGTAATTTGAGTGAAATTATTGATGACTTAATAGAAAAAATAATCATAGCGATGAAAGAAGATGTGATCTTATTAGCGATGAGACAATGAAGATATGAATGATTTGTTTGATAATTTAGAAGAACGTGAAGAATTTTATAGCAGTGATGCTTTGTTTGAAGATAACTCTTATCGGTTTGTTGAGTTTAATGATAATTCGATAAAGTAAATCAATTTATTGATGATGATCTTTGGCTTATATAAATTTGTTAAGGAAGAGATTGTGATGTAGATTGCATGAATTCTGAAGATGATGACATGTAATTGATAGTGATGAAGATAATATTGATAAATATCCAACTTTTAATCCAAGAGTTGATCTTGATAAGATTACCTTTGAAGTTGGGATGTTATTCTGTAGTAAGGAAGATTTTAAAGAAGCATTAGAAGATATCTCATTCAGGAAAGATAGTTAAATTTATTAAAAATGATAAAAAAAAGTAGAGTGATTTGTAGAAGAATTATCCTTTTATATATATTTCAAAGCATAAGGGGAGTGACACATGGCAAATTAAGTCATTTAAAGAACACACATGTACTTGAAATTAAACTGTAAACTTTGAAACTGACGGTTATTGAGATATGTGAGTAAGATTAGGATCAATCCACATAGAAAATGCAATGTTTTTAGAAGAAGTGATTCTTGATTTGAAATTACGTGTTTAAAGTCTGGAGAACTTTGAAAAAGACACGTATCTTGGATTCATATGAAGAGGAAGACCAATTTAATAAAATTTGAGATTATTGTTTGGAGATTGCAAATCAATCAGAATCTACTTATTATTACAAACAAGTGAAGATTTGGATTTGATCGAAGATATTTGGTAAATTATATGTTTGTTTCTTTGCTTGTAAGAAAAGTTTCTAGAAGGATCTGACTATTATAGGTGTCGATGGTCGTTTTTTGAAGGGACATCAAGGGGATCAACTTCTAACAGTTGTTACACTTGATAGAACAATCATATTTCCAATTGCATGAAGCGTCGTGAGGCGAAGTAGTTGGGAGTGGTTTTTGCATTGCTTGGAAGGGACTTAGGGATATTTGAAAATCAGGAGAAATTCACATTCATTTCAGATAAGCAGAAAGGGTTGATTCCCTTTTGAACATATACTTACCAAATTAATAGATTTTGTGTTAGGCATTTGCATCAAAATTTCAAACTCTTTGGATACAGAATACTTTGAAGAAAGTTGTGAGCAATAGCAACCACATTTAATCAATACAGAGTAGGATGGAGGGCTAAAACAATTTGATGTGAAAGCATTTAATTGGTTGTGAAAAACCACTTAGTGAGTGGGCGTCATTTAGTTTTGGCCAAAATGTGATACTTTTATATGTGTGAGTGTTTTAATGCTTTTATCATGGATCTGAGAATTGCATAATTTTTATGCTTGAGAAGCATTAGAGTTATGGTGATGAGTAGAATATTGGAGAATAAAGAGAATCTTTTAAATGGGTTAGAAAATTATGCCCGAGGATGGTGGATGTCGCGAGAAAAATATTCGAAGCGAGAAACGTCATTTGTGTCAAATCGATGATATCCATTTATTCATTTATGTATGGAACTGATATTTAGTAGATTTAGCATCTAAATCATGCGCGTAGAAGATGGAGTTTGAGGGAATCTGTATATGCATGTTTGTGTTATTATTCATACAATAATGGGAGATTGTGAAGATTATGTTGATCGATATTACTGAAACTTACAAAAAACTTATGAGTGCAATATCATGCCTTTAAATGGGCCCGAAGAATGGCCTAGAAGTGATAAAATTTCCATTGCCTCCAACATAGAAGCTAGCGGGGTAAGCCAATATGAAGCCGAAAGGCTCAGGATGAAAAGGCGATAATTCGAGCAAAAAAAGTAGATCTTCTACATTGTAGTAGATGCAGAAAAAGTGGTCATAATAGCGACACGTCAAATGATATGAGGGCTTGCAGAGAAATAAAATTGTAAGTGATATAGTTATAAAGAATAAGTTAAGATAATTTTATTTTTATAATGAAACACTTTCTTTTCGAGGAGTCGCTGAGTTGAAAGTAGAGAGGTGAATGTCCTCAAGAATCACATATGATTTAGTTGATGACTTGGTGAGCATATATTGTATTTCAATTATTGATTTATCAGTATATCATAATCTTTTGTATATACTTTTTTGAGGGAATACTCTGATAACATTTGATACATCCACTCGAGCTTTTACAAGTAATACTTTGATGGTAAGTTTTAATTGTAGTTTACATAATGTCTACATTCATTTATTGATTTTTTAAATAATTTATTTTGTAGGTATATAGCTCAGGAGAAAGAACTAATTGAATGGGATTTTGATAACTTCTTTTTTGATCTTTGATGTAATTCTTATCCATCTTAAATTAATGTCACGAATATTTTGTTGGTGATTAATCAGTATGTCCAGAGTATGAAATTTTCTTTCAAAATTTATTTGTCTTCTTGTGCTTTCAAAATTTCCTTTCAAAATTTCCTTTCAGGCTATAATAATGGCATTGTGAAATGCAAATGTTTTAAATTTCCATGATCTGGAGTAATTCAAAAATAACCATTAGTTTATTATCATATTTCATATCCTACTCAACAAACACCAACTATTTTTGAGCTTTATACTTGTTTCGATGATTAAACACAAAGTTTTAATAAGCATATTTTAAGTATATATTTAAGATATGATTACAAGAATAATATTCTTTGTAAATGAATTAAAAATAGAATATAACTATGCTTTTTTTTTTTACTTTGTAAATTCGTACTTACTGTTTTTAATAATAATTATTATTTTGCTTAAAAAAAGAAGAGCATTAACCAAACTAAATATATTTCAATATATATGTTTCAAAGGAAATATAAAATAAAAAAAATTATGTGACAATTAATTGAAATGTAATTATTTTTTATTTTTATTTTAATTTCCAATAGTTCAAATCCTTGGAATCAAACCAAAACCAATAGAAATATTAAAAGAATTTATTTATTAACAATCATTAATAAAGCGAAGAATACATTAGTTTAAGAGAAGAAAATGATGGATTTTATGGCAATCATTTCACAGCAGTAGCTCTCATTACTCTTGGAGTTGCTCTTCATATATATCATTTGTTTTAATTTTTGTGACAATTCGGCACATCGATAATTTTGAAAAAGGAGAGCCACCAAAAGAAAGTAAAATTAATTTCCAAATTATGTGAGCGGAAAGTAGCGAATCGGTACATAAAACATGCATTTCAATTATTACGTGAACACAAAGGAAATTTATCTATACTGCTTAAAAATTAAAAATTATCAAAAGAAATTTATCTACGGAAATGCAGTATTTTTAAATTATTACTTAAAATTTAATAAATTTATCTTGCTTAAAATTAAAAATTTATCAAAGGAAATTTATCTACGAATCAGAATTGAAATACACGAAAGTAAAATTAATTTAAAATTTTAAATTCGAAAATACCTAATTTTAACCGGTTAATTGTTATACTGACGGAAGGGCTTTGGTCCCCTCAAATAGTCGGGAGGGCCAAATTGGTGCTTTTCATTAAGTCAGGGGTAAATTGGTCCCTCATTAATAGTCGAGGGACCAATTTGGTCTTAATCCCTAAGTAAAAGGCATTCATGAAGGTACATCCTCCTATAAATATCTAGTAAGAACATCCATGACTAAAGCAAAAAAAGATAATGGGCTTAATGTCAATCATTGATGTAATCCAACTAAAATAGAAAAATACTTAGTCAGCCCTCCTTGTGATTGGACACAAGTAATAACTCTAATAAACATATCCTTAATGACTTGAATATAAGCAATATTAATACAAGTCTTTTCTAGAACTCTCCAAAACACTTCTCTTGGAACTTTATTATATGTTTTTTTTCTAAATCAATAAATATCATATGTAGATCCTCTTTACTCACTTTATACTTCTCCATCATACTTCTCAAAAAATATATAACATCCATAGTAGACCTAACCGGCATGAAATCAAATTGGTATTGAGAAATTTTTGTATCATATTATAACTTATGTTCAATTACTCTCTCTCCCATAATTTTAATGTAAGACACATTAACTTAGTTCTTCTATAATTTATATGCTCTTGTGCATCACCTTTATTCTTAAAATGGAAACCAACAAACCCTTCCTCCACTCATATAACATCTTTTTAATCTTTAAAATAATATTAAAAAGATTAATAAACCAAAAAATTCCTTGATCTCTTGAGCACTTTCACAATTTTATTAAAATATCATCAGGTCTTATTGCCTATCCAACTTCAGTTTTACTAATACGACGATAAAAATAATATTTTATATTTTCATTTAAAGAACTAAAGTCACTAAAGTCAATCATATTCTCACAACATTCATTAGAAAATTTATCAAAATATCATATACAACTATGTTGAATAACATATTGTAAGAAAAACACATTTTGATCTTCATCCTTAATACACTTCACTCGAGTTATATCTTTACTTCTCCTATCTTTTGCTTGGCTAATTTTTACATACATCTTTTGCTCTTTTTAGTATCCAATCCATTATATAAATCACTAAATGCAGAATTATTTACATCACAAATTATTTTCTTAACCCTATGAGTCACTTTATATCTTTCTTAATTCTCTGAGCTTTTACATATAAATTAATTTTTATACCAAAATTTCTTATTTTTAATCTTTTCTTGCACACTTTAGCTCCACTACTAACTATTATTTACTAAAGAGCTTTTCCTTTTGATTCTCCAAGCACATTTTTTTTTTTTCCATAACATTAACTTACCCAACATCCTAAATTCTAAGATTCAGAAATTACTTTGAATATTTTTATTATCATTCTTTAAGTACCCAACATCTACTCATAAAATAATATTTCACTTTATTTTTTATCTTCTAACCCTTTATCTTAAAATCCAAAACTAGTAGTTGATGCTAGGTACTTAAACTTTCACTTGGAATGACATTTCTCTTATCAGAAGACAATCATTCTGCATTTTATTAGATATATTCTTATATTGATAATATATTCATTTTTTTCTTAAATAAAATATTAGCAATTACAAAATCATAAGATAAATAAAATCCAACATGATCCTACCTTCTTCATTAGTCGATACAAACCTATAGCCACTATAATTGCTTTTAAAATCTTCTATCACTATATCAACATATTCATTTAAATCTCCTCCAATAAATGTTATTTCTTTAAGAAATACCATTTATGTTAATCCTTTTGGATCATTCCAAATTTTTTCTTTTGAGCATACATTCAAACCTACTTGAAAGGCATAAATACTTATAATATTTATAATCTTAACATCAATAACAATTTTTAAAGTTATGATTCTATTTTCGAACTTCTTAATTTCCACAATATTATTATTCAAATTCTTATTTATAATCACACCTACACTATTTTTAATATAATTCCAACCTAAATATTAAAATTTAAAACCTAAACCATCAATCTCCTTCACCTTCTCCTAAGCCCATCTAGTTTCTTGAATACGTAAGATATTTATCTTCAAATGAATCATAATATTTATTAATTTCATTAGCTTACTTATAAGAGTGCATATATTTCAAGTTCCTATCTTAATTCATTCAGATTCAGCTTGCATGATCCATAATGGAACCCTTACTTATTTATCTTAGAATGTTGATGCAACATCCCTTGCACATTTTGCATTAGGGATTAAGACCAAATTGGTCCCTCGACTATTAATGAGGGACCAATTTAGTCCCTGACTTAATGTGAAATTTGGTCCGACTATTTGAGGAGGACCAAATTGATCCTTCCGTTGGTATAACAATTAACGGTGTTAAAATTAGGGTATTTTGAATTTAAAATTTTAAATTAATTTTACTTTTGTTGTGTATTTCAATAATGCATTTAGATAGATAAATTTCCTTTGATAAATTTTAAATTTTTAAGCAGTATAGATAAATTTATTAAATTTTAAGAAATAACTTAAAAATGTTGCATTTCCGTAGATAAATTTCTTTTGATAATTTTTAATTTTTAAGCAGTATAGATAAATTTCCTTTGTGTTCACATAATAATTGAAATGCATGTTTTATGTAATTTCTCGTTACTCCACATAATTTGAAAATTAATTTTTACTTTCGGTTCTTTTAAGGTGGCTCTCCTTTTCAAAATTATCGGATGTCACTTCTGATTGTCACAAAATTAAAATAAATGTGGATATATGAAGAAACAAGAGTAATGAGAGTTCTGTTTGAGAAGCGAGGCCATAAAATCCATCATTTTCTTCTCTTAAACTAATGTATTCTTTCTTTGTTTATTAATGATTGTTAATAAATAAATTCTTTTAGCATATTTCTATTGGTTTTGGTTTGATTCCAAGGATTTGAATTATTGGAAATTAAAATAAAAATAAAAAATAATTACATTTCAATTAATTGTCACATAATTTTTTTTATTTTATATTTCCTTTGAAACATATATGTTGAAATATATTTTTAGTTTTCTTTTGCGGTCCAAGTCGGGATGCAAAAAGTGGAGGGTTGCGAATGACCCAGTAAAATTTGTCGAAATAATCATGACATGAATCCTTTAAATCATTGAAGACGTTAGGCCCCTGGCGACGCAATTTGAATCAAAAAAAATGTCTAAATACGATCTACGCCTGCAGTGTTAAGCAAGGGTTCCCACCTGCGGATCGCGGCAAAAGAAGTTAGTCCAGATTAGGTTAGGATCTTGGAATATAGGTACTCTTACGGGTAAATTAATGGAATTAATGATATTATGGTCATAAAAGATAAATATTTTATGTTCAAGAAAAAAATGGGTTGGTGCGAGACCGATAGTTTAGATTTTAAACTTTGGTATTGAGGTAAAGTCGAACTAGAAATGGTGTAGATGTGATTATAGATAAAAGTTTGAAGGATAATGTTATAATAGAGATAGATTATAGGCTTTAAAGATTATTGGATACTAAGATTATCAATGTTATAAGTTACTCAGTAGGTTTAGAAAAAAGAAAATTTTGGAATGAATTAGAGGATTAATACAAAGATACTCTTGAAAAAAGTACGGGAGATTTAAATGACACGTAGAGAGTAGAAGATTTTAAAGTATTATATGGTTATGGATTTAAAAGATAAGAAGGTAGGACTATATTGATTTTTTCTTTTATGATTTTGAATCTAATACTTTATTTAAGAAAAGAGATGAACATATATTATTACTTATAAAATGGATCAAGAAACACGATTAATTATTTTTTGATAAGAAAAATAGATCGCCAGATTGTAAAGATAAGAGCGTCATTCGTGAAATTTTAAGTCCAACATCGAATTATTAGTTTTAGATTTTAAGAAAAGGTTGTAAGAGAAAAATAAACTTAATTATTGTCAGGATTAGATGAACATTTAAAGAACACAAATAAAATATTTTTAAGAGCTACAAGAAATTAAAGGGATCATGGAAGTTTAACGTTATGTGGGAAAAAATGTGTTATTAAACAGAAGAAAGAGCTGAATCAAGGAAAAGTTTTAATAAGAATAGTTGTGGAGTCGAGTGCGAAAAGATAAGAAATAAGAAGTATTGTTATAAAACTTTAGATATAAAACTCGGAGAGGGAAAGATATAAAATGATAGAGATTAAGAAAGATATATGACTGAAAAAAAATTTAAATTTTATTTATACATTAGAAAGAAGGTGAAAGATGTATGTATAAGTTAAAACCAAAGAGATAGAAAGACATAAGTGAGTATAAATAGGATGAAAATAAAGTGTTTTCTTAGAAAAGATATTGAAAATAGGTGGATGAGGTATTTTAATAAACTTTTCAAGGGATGAAAGTACGACGATTTTAGAACCTTAATACAAACAAAAAATTGCATTTTATCGTCAGATTAGTAATCGAAGTTAGCTTTAAAGAAAATGAAAGCGAAAGGACCTGATAATATTCCAATAGAAGTGTGAAAATGTTTAGGAGATGAATTTCTTAGCTTACAAATCTTTTTTAATGTTATTTTAAAGACTAAAAGATGTCGAGTGGTGAGAAAGAGTTTGTTGGTTCTATATTTAAGAATAAGGTGATCAAGAGTGCAAATTATAGAGAATTAAGTTAATGTATATATTAAAATTATGGGAGAGAGTAATTGAGCAAGTTACGATGTGATGATAAGTTTCACAATCGTTTGGTTTCATGCCGTAGATCTACTATGGATCTTTATACATTTGTTAAGAGGTTTGATGGAGAAGCATAGAAAATAAGAAGGATCTACATGATATTTATTGATTTAGAAAAGCTTATGATAAAGTCTCAAGAGATTCTTTGGAGAGTTAACGAAAGAAGTTAATATTGGTTATATTCAAGTCATTAAGGATATGTATGTGAGTCACTTGTGTCCAAACAAGGAGGATTGACAAAATATTTTCCTATTTCGGTTGGATTACAAGGATCAACATTAAGCCCTTATCTTTTACTTTAGTTATGGATGTTCTTGAGGCATTTACAAGAAGATACCTTGGTGTATGCTTTTTTGATGACATTCTTCTTGTTGATAAGGCTAGAGGGAGTCCAGAGACTTGAATTATGGAGGTCAACTTTAGAGTCCAAAGGTTTTCGTTTAAGCATCTAAAGCGAATATATGGAGTGTAATTTTAGTAAGTTTATAGTGGTGTGACTTTAGTGATCAAGTCATTAATAAGATTGAGATATTTAGCTCTATTGTTCAAAATGAAAATAGATGGAGATATTATTAGTAGAATTTAAGTTGGATGGTTGGAGGAATGCATATCCTATTATGTGATAGAAAGTTTAATTTAAACTTAAAAGAAAATTTTATAAGATGGTGGTAAGACCGCAACGACTTATGAGAATGTCACCAATATAAAACAAGACTAAAAGAGTTAATATTCTGAGGATGCTCAGTGGATGAGTGGCTTTACCCTTAGAGATAGAATGCAAAATGAGTATGTTGGGAAAAAGTTGAGAGCTCTGGTAGATAAGATTGGGGAGAGTCGCCTGGTTTGGCCACACATAAAGCGTCGTAACATGACCTGGAGAGTAGAGATTAGATTTGCTTATGTTAAGAAAGGTAGAGGTAGACTAAAAGACTTGGTTAAGATGTATAAAAATGATCTTAGTATCTTGAATTAAAGAATTTGACACATAATATTAACAATGATTAATGATTCATGAACCTTTACCCAAGTGGGATTAAGTTGTTGTTGTTGTTGTTGTTATAATGCTTTTCTTTTTTAAGCAAAATAATAATTATTATTAAAAAGAATGCAATTTACAGTAAAAAAAAAAAGCATAGTTATATTATTTTTAATTCATTTTACAAAGAATATTATTCTTGTAATTATATCTTAAATATATACTTAAAATATGCTTACTAAAACTTTGTGTTTAATCAAAAAAAAAATAAATAAAGCTCAAAATAGTTGGTGTTTGTTGAGTAGATATCGTATGAGTGATAATAAACTAATGGTTATTTTGAATTACTATCGAATTGGAAATTTAAAACATTTTCACAACCATTTATTATAGAAAAGAAAATTTTGAAAGAAAATTTTGAAAGCAAGAAGACAAATAAATTTTGAAAGGAAATTTCATACTGACATCGATTAATCACCAACAAAATATTTAGACATTACAATTTAGTACAGATACAGAATTACATCAAAGCATCAAATAATGGAAACAAAAAGTTATCAAAATCCCATTCAGTTAGTCTTCTTTCTCCTGGAGCTATATACCTACAAAATAAATTATTTTAAAAAAATCAATAAATGAATGTAGACATTATGTAAACTACAATTAAAAACTTGCAATCAAAGTATTACTTATAAGCTCGAGTGGATGTATCAAATGTTAATTTAGTATTCTAAAAAAAGTATTATACAAAGATTATGATATCTTAGAAATCAATAATTGAAATATATCATTTCACCAAGTCATCAATTAAATCATGCGATTCTTGAGGACATTCCCACCTCTTTACTTTCAACTTACGCTCACTCGAAAGAAAGTGTTTCATTATAAAAATAAAATTATCTAACTTACAAATTCTTTATAACTATATCACTTACCATTTCATTTCTTCCTCATAATCATTTGCGCGTCGCTATTATGACTTTTTTTTCTCAGATCTACTACATGTAGTAGATCTACTCATTTTTTCCTTTGAATTATGCCTTTTTCATCTGGAGCCTTTCGCCTCATGGCTACCCTGTAGCTTCTCATATGTTGGTAATTTCTGCCATTTAGGCATTTATATTACACCCATAGGTTTTTTTTAAGTTGAGTAATATTGATCGCTTCACAATCTCCCATTATTGTATGAATAAGAAGACAAACATGCATACATGGTATTCTCACAACTCCCATCTTCTACATGATTTGATTTATGTTAAATCTACTAAATATTGTGCTCATACATAATAATCTCATATGGATGTCGATACAAATTTTCTCGCTTCTCGAATATTTTCTCGAGGACATCCACGATCCTGGGCATAATTTTCCAACCCATTTAAAGCACTTCTCTTTATTCTCCAATATTCTACTCATCACCATAACTCTAATGCTTCAAGTATAAATTATGCATTCTTTGCATCCACGATAAAAGCATTAAAACACTCTCACATATTGTTTAACAGATTTTAGGCCAAAACTAAATGAGACCCGCTCCACTACTGGTGATTTTTAAACCAATTAAATGCTTTCAATTTTTTTAGCTCCATCCTTGTATTGATTAAATGCGCTTTTTGTTTACACAATGCTTTCTTCAAAGTTTATTCCATGTATCAAAGAAGTTTTTTTTGATGCAAATGCTAACAAAAATCTATTAGTGACATTTGATAAGAATGTCAAAAGCGGAATCAACCCTTTCTCGCTTATCAAATGAATGTGAATTTCTCGATTTTCAAATATCCCAAGCCCTTCCAAGAAATGCAAATACCACTCCCAACTACTCTAGCCCCACGCCCATTTGCAAATTAGAAATATCTTATTGTTCCCAGTAAAATGCAGAATTTGCGATGTCCCTTCAAAACAACCATCAACACTGATAGGTCCAGATCCTAGAAAACCTTTCTTACAAGCAGCAAAACAAACATATAATTTACTAAATATCTTCTAACCATGCAAATCTAAATCTTCACTTGTTTATAATAATAGTGATATGAATCCAAGATAAATTTTTTCTTTCTTTCTTAGCTTGCTTTTAGAAACATATAATTTCAAATCACTTTCTAAAAATATTGCATTTTATATGTGGATTGATCCTAATCTTACTCACATATCTCTTTGCAATAATCATTGTTAAAGTTTTCTGGTAATTTGTATGTGCGTTTTCTTTAAATGACTATGTATGTACTCCCTCACGCCTTGAAATATATATGACAAAAGGACAATTCCTTCTACAAATCACTCTACATTCTTTTTATCATTTTAATAAATTTAACTGTCTTTCCGTATGAATTGATATATCTTCTCGCTTCTTTAAAATCTTCCTACTAGAATAACATCCCAACTTCAAAGGTAACTTATCAAGATCAACTCTTGGATTAAAAGTTGGATACTTATCAATATTATTATCTTCATCACTATCAATTACTGTAGTCATCTTCGTAATTCATTTAATCACAATATCTCTTCCCTTAACAAATTTATATAAGTGCCAAAGATCATCATCAATAGCTTTTACTTTATCAAAATTATCATTAAACTCAACAAATTGATAAGAGTTATCTTCAAACAAAGCATCACATAAAATTCAGTTCTTCTAAATTATCAAACAAATCATTCATATCTTCATATCGTAATAAGATTACATCTTCTTTCATACATTATTTTTTTTCTATTAAGACATCAATAATTTCACTCAAATTACAACATAATTTTCAAAATATATCACAACAAATAAAATCAAAAGATATACCTTAACGTAGATGATAAAACCTCACGATCAATTCTTTCTCCGGTTCTTGTATTTCTTGGAATCAAATCTAACAATTATAAAATAAAATGAGATGAATTTAACCCTAAATTATAATATTCTACCGTTATTGAAAATTATAAACATACCTCCGATCCTCCTCGGTCGAAAATTCTATAGGTTCGACGAACAAGTTACACACACACCCCGATAGCAATAGTTCCACTGTTAGATCTCGATAAATCCTCCTACAAATTGAAGACGAACTCCTGCGCGCACGAAGCCCTACAAGAACACTCCACCTGAAACTGGCTCTGCGTGAATAAGCGTATGAATGCGCACCAGCCTCACCGCAAGGCGTCCACAGCGAGATTCCTCCACGAAATGCCTCCCACCACGAGATTCCTCCAGAAATGCCTCCGTGAGAACCGACGACCATTCTCCTCTCGCTTGGAGTAATACATGGCCGCCATCGCCAGCTGCATGCGGAATGCAAATGAAGGTAGGTTACAATTTCTCGATCGATTTTGTTATATTGCTTTCCTTTTTTTTAATTAAATGCCTGCGTCATTCCTTAAATTTTTATACTTTTTATTAAATAACATGACCAATTTGGTCCTCAATAGTGGAGACAAATTGGTCTTCACATTAAGTCAGGGACTAAATTGGTCCCTCATTAATAGTCGAGGGACCTATTTGGATCTTAATCCCTTTTGCATTATATTCAAGCCATACAGTATATTGCTTCCAGAAAACACCCTAGCATTCACATAATGTATTAAAAGATTCATGTCCTAATTTGTTGGCAAGTTTTACGCTAATTATCATCTACTTAATGCAACCCTCCACTTTTCTCATCCGGAACATGAACCAAGTAACGACAGGGCTACCAAAAAAAAAACGACAATGACAATATAAAATCTATAGAATAAATATGATTATTGGATTGTTGAATATGGAATGAAAGAAGAATACAGAAAGGTAGAGGTGATGAGGAGGAGGTAGCCATAACGTTAATGAAGTGGAAATCAGGAAAAGAAATAACACACTGTGAGAAAACTTTTCAATTCCGCTTTGATCAACAACCAATAACCCCATGATGTTTTAGCTATTATTTTTATTGTTTTTATTGTTTATTGTGTCAAATACATCACACACAATGAAAACAAGAAAAAATAAGCTTGGGATGCTATGTGTGAGAAAAGTGCTCTTTAGAAGTATTGCCCTTAATAGTTAGAAATGAATCAATCATACAAGATCATACACTGGTTAAAGAAAATAAGAATAAAGCCGTAATGCTGCTAACATGAAGGCTTCATCCCAAGAATGAGGCCACCAAGAAAAAATATGGCATGGAGGGAACCACCAGTATTGTAGAAAATTTGATCGGGATACAAGTCTAAAAAACTCAATGATTGGAGATCCTATAAGAATTCAAAATTGTAAAAACCATGAAAATATAACTTGAAACCAATTAGTTGCAATAAGGAACTAAACCTGAACATGTTTGTCATACAAAAAAACAAAGCTTTAAGTTTTTAAGAATAAAAGATCTATTTATGGCAGCTACAAGTGAAAGTAGTTCTAAAATTGTTGCGAATGAAATAGATCCCTTGAAAGCTTTTGTAAGTGCTATAATTTTTTTTCCTTTTAAAAAAGCAAAGAGTAACTTTCATATGGCGATCATACTCTAACAAATTTGTTTGTTAAAAAAATGCTTGTCACCACAAATATTTTTAGAAATCAGCAATAAATTTGTAGCCACATAACTGTAGCAGCTTTCTAGAAAATAAAATTAAAAAAAAAAACTGTAAAAGTGTTGTTCAACTGGATCTTAATCCACCAACTAGTTCAATCTAAAAAAGTAATGACTAGCAAACATAGTTTGTTAGACATGTATGACCCCATTCAACAAAAACATATAAATACATACCTGCATTTATTTTTATTTTTATTTTTCCCTGTGATTTGAATCTTAGATAATATTTTGAAGGTCATAGGCATTGCAGCTCAACCAAGTGGTTAGTGGTGAAAATATAAACAATAGCTAGGGGTTAAGGGAATTCAGATAGAGATCAACAAATCAAGCATTGCAAAGGGGTTAAGATGGCTAAATGGAACCATGGTACCTTCTAGATGTGTAAAATTTAAGTTTTGCATAGTCTACTTAGTAGTTAAACATTGACATTGTAATTTAAATATAAGATTAATTGAGCAAACTGAAAATAATTTAAATTGACATGGATTTAAAGGATAATTAAATAAAGTTAAAGATTAATTATATAGTTGTAGCAGCAAGTTTGTAAATATTGGTTATAAGGTATTTGCTTGGATTAGATAAAAGATTAGCTAAAATATATAAGAAGATCAACTTTTGTATTGTTATCTAAAATATATAATAGTAAAGTGAAAAAATAGGGATATTAGATTAACATATTGAAACATTTAAGATTATTAATAATATAGGAATAGAAAAGATCAATATCACTAGTGGATTTTAATCAATATTTTTGTATTATTATAAGTAAAGGAGATGACATTTAAGAATTAAGTGGCGAGGAAGAACTTTTTGATATGAAAGTGAGTACCTGTACATTTTGAATTATAGTAACAAAATTGATTTTCTCCTAAACCAATTGAATTTAATGAATGTTTAGATAAACTGATATTACATAGCTAATCTTGATTTAATTGAACCAATAGATGTATTGGTCATATCAAAATGTATATCACATATTTCTTAGCATGTTTACATATTTATTATGTAATTAAAATTATTATATAAAATATATTTAATAATAAAAAATTATTAATAAAATGAGCAATATAATATATTTATATGTGTACATTGAATATGATGGAGTTTCACCCTCTTATGATACTACCTAAGAATGCTAAAATACTCATACATGTATATTGAAAAGGTTATGAAAAAGAATATTGATATTGAAGTATTTTAAATAACGGTAGCTTCTGTGATGGATTTAAATGATGTAGATAATATCTGATATTGTATTGAACAATTGAATGATCCACGCCTTCCAAAAATATCATAGTAAACTATTATTTGTTCTTATACTAATTCATTATATTGACTAGCATAAATATTATTTAATTTTTGTTGAATTACTATGATTTAGAAGTATGAGTATTCACTAATTGTTGCTAGCTCACCGTGATTTTGATATAACACTTGCTGACTAAAATTTTGGAATAAAAATGAGTAATAGAGGAGGAAATGTTTATAGAAGATGAGATTAGTATAGAGATATGTTTATTTAAAATTGTCTTAATTTCAATTATTTTATTAAAGGCTTCTTTTATTTCTTAAATAATTACTAATTAATGATAGTAATTGTAAATTTAAATTCACCATCTGACAATCTATTCTCACCTTGATAATTTCAAGCTCTCAGGTCAGGTCATAACACTAAAGTCTTGAGAAGAGTCAAATGTAAAACAAGACCATATACTTAAATATCACAAACCTACAAGTCATTTCATTTTCTATAAGTTTTATGCCCTATCTACAGAGGAGGTCCGACAATAAGATTAAGGCTATCGTACCTAATTATTTATTCCCAATAAGTCAAAAGCAAACTGAACAAAAGACATTGTGTTTTAAATTCTAGTAACAAAATGTCATAACCAGCTTAATAAAGGTTGTTTTTCCGTAAAGGTAAAACAATAGACGTATCAAGCACAACTAAGAGGGTAATAGCATTACCACTGGAGATGAGATCACCAGGCGGTAAACTGATGACATGAAATCAAGATTTGAACCTGGCACAATACTGCACAAGCTAGAGGGCAGTGGGAAAAACCATGGCTTAAGGTCCTCAAGTTTCATTGGTTTCTGGTCCTGGGAAAGAAAATATGCAAGTCATCAATTAATTTGTTGTCAAGAACATTCATTCTAAAGTCCACTTTGATTGGATAAACATGGTCATCCACAGATAAAATTGGTTGTATATTTTAGGCATATTGGTTAATTGCTTGAGAAAGAAACATGCACAGAAAGTAGTTTACATCAAGGAGCAAGAACACTCCAAAAGATGTGAATATCATCTTTTTGTATAGAATGGCAAATGATAAAACTTAAATCAAAATACCATTTTTCAGAAAAAATAATTGAAAAATACATAAACACCATGTGGTAACAGTAATAGGCCTTCAGCAACTATCATGCAAGTGTCAATGTTTTACTAGGGTAGTAGACAAGAAAACTAAGGACTGATTGGTAGTTTTACAGCTCATTTATAATGATGAATCCCCAAGAGGCCCGAGAACAGCAAGCCAAAGGAGTCATTTAGTAATGGATAGTTCTTCGTATTCATGAAAATTTCCAAAGTCTTTGCAAGGTAGCATATCAAATACTCTACAGAAGCCTCTATAAATTCTTCTGTTTTTATTTTTTAAATTTGAACTAGGGACTTCGAAAAATATTAAAATATATAATGTCCTTTATTTGTGGTCACAGGCCATGAGACAAGAGAGGAGATGAAAACAGACTGAATTGCCACCCAACTTGCAATGTTGGCAGGATTCAAATGGAACTGTAATACAAGAATTGTAGTTGGGTGTCATATTGAGGCACAACACTGACAAAATATGAAAGAAGTAAATGATAAAAACAGTTAAATCAATACCTTGTGATTCACCACCTTACACATCTCTATGGAACAAAACAATGGAAGTCCCTCGGCCGTGACAGAAAGCACCAAATGTTCATTAAATATATCGAAGTCTTGGAATAACATATGTTGATCTGGCTCGATAATAACCTTCGAGTAAGAGGCACATAACAACCAATTAGTCCAGCAGAAGAATAAAGTTTTGCGGAAAAAAAAAGAATGAGAAGAAAGCTTTGTCCAGTAGGGCTAAAACATATTAATTAGGAACAAGAGGAAAAAATAAGTCGAATAGGCCACAAATAACTATATCATTTTTGTCATTTATCCCAAAACAGCGCCTATAAATAATGCAGACATTCACAAAACCGCTACAAAAAATAGATAACTGCAGCAGTAAATAATTCACAGACCTTTCCAACCAAATCTTGCAAAGTAAATATGCATCAAATAATACAAAAAAAGTTTCTTAGTGATGTAAGCCTAGTCTGTCGCTTCACCATGCTTGTTCACCATGCGAACTTTTCTTAAAATTATGACATTCCAAAGGGATGTAAGTCCAACTCATATTGGCATTCTAATGGATGTAATCTCAGTCAGTTACTTATTCATCATACGAACTTCCCTAAAAATCTGGCATTCCAATGGATGTAAGTCCAGTCACTTGTCTACAATGTGAACACCAGTCCAAAATATGGCATTCCAAAAGGATGTAAGCCCAACCCAACTTGGCATTCCAATGGATGTAAGCTCAATTACTTGTTCACAATGTAAACACCAATCCAAAAATTGACATTTCAATGGACGTGAGCCCAGTCTATCAATTGTTCTCCATGCAAACTTCCCTAAAACTTTGTCTCTCCAATGGATGTAAGCCCAATCCTACTTGCATCCCAAAGGGACGTAAGCTCAATTTGTGTTTGCAAATGCAAATATCATCATCCAAACTGGCATTCCAACAGATATAAGCCCAATTGTTGTTCGTGATGCGAACTCCACATCTAAAATCATGTCATTTGAATGAATGTAATCCCTACATATGTCTACAAAGCAGGCTTCATAAAGATAAAATTATTGGGTAAACTTATAAATTAAATTCAACTTAAAAAATTCAATAAACAACTACACAATAACACTTCACAACTCTAGTCTACTCAAGATCTTTGAGAAGAAGCAACTCGTGGTTGCTAATCAGACTTCCTGGACATTACGGCTAATAATCCTCTATTGTTCATAAATTGAAACAACAGCAATCCCGAAATAACAGAACCATGAGATCTTGATCGGGACTACCATCATTTTTCCTTTTAGATAGTCATCCACACCATACCACTAAACACCAATTTATATTAGAAATTTATATTTATTTCCAGCCTTAATTGAGACTACTCTGCTACTATGATAAGAAAGGTAATTAACTATGGATGCTTGTGTTCATAAATTGAGCACATATCTAAATAAACCCTAACGTAAAATTAGAGGAAATCTTGTTGAAAACAAATCAATTTACCTCACAAAGAATAAACTCTTTGACATCTTATAAGATGGAGAAGATTTTCAAGGTGTTTTTCCTGAACGATCAGATTTCTAGCGACTCTACTTGGGATTACTTCTCTCCATCATTCGTTGAAAAGTTTAAATATTTTGCCTATGTTCGCTGATTAAACAAATGAAATGAATGTGGTGTCAATAGCATATATGAAATATTTATCGAGCTATTTTCTTTCAAAAGTTTGGGTTCTTGAAATCAAGCAGAAACTAACTTTAAATTTACGATCAGGTGTGAAAAAAGTCAATGGCAAACCTGACAAACGTGATAACTATTAAGTTAGGATTCTCTCAAGCTGTGATCAATGCTAGTTCTACTGAAGCTACAATCCAGTTTGAAATAAATTTTGAAGTCATACAGTTCATACATGCTGAACCTATAACTAATGATATGCAAGCTAAAAGGCCCATCACTGAGGGCATTGAAATGCCGAAAGTATTCAAAAAGTTGTCATGCAAAGAAAATAGACCAAATGTAATCATCCCAAATGAACATACACTGCCAAATGCTAAAGTTTTCCCTAACCAAGGAAAAAACTCAACTCTTAAAAGGAACTCAATTTTTGACAGACTTTCAAAGGCAATTCCAACAATGCCTACTGAGGAAGAGATGATTATTGAGCCTAAATTGAAATCTAGAATTGTGAATCCACTCAATAGTCCACTAAAGGAGCTCCATCTACACTCTAGGTAAACACGATCATGAAACATCTTCCTCGAGCACCAAAATGCCTAGAAGAACTAGAAGAAAATATAACGCTCATTACAGAACTGTCAGGTTGTCTGTATACTTTGAACAAGGGTATAAGCCATTGGTGGAAGCAAACATATCCACCAACAATAATTTTGAGATGCTCAAATGAGTCAAAAGAAATAGTTATAAGAGAGTTATAAAGAAGTCTTTCTGAGATAAATACATGCAACCTATTTCACAAGAGAGGCCTAGAAAAAGGGAGACTATCTCCTCTAAGATTTACAAAATTCTGAAGATTGTTAAAAATAGAAACTTTTAAAGAAGAATTAATAAGTTGATGAGCCAAGTCACCAATTCAACAAATTCCTATTTTAAAAAAAAAGTGAAAATGTTAAAAAATATCAAACCCATCTTGAGCAAAGCTCAAGGTCTAAGAGCTTAGTGTTCAATGAACACTGGCAATGAACTCTTCAATTCAAAAGTACTAAGTGGTCCGTTGTCGGAAGGTCCCAACAATCATCACAAAAGAAACAATATCAATCACCCCATTTTAATTCGTTCAGTGAACACCAGGGTGTGACATCTAGGATACATCCCCAGAGATCCACCACTAGGAAGTCCCAATCAATCTAAGTACCTAAAGAGTCCCAAATCATCAAAGATAAAACAACCTAATGTAAGAAAATTCAATCAGATAAAGAAAATATTGAGTCTCTTGTCATTAATTGGAAACATTGACCTAAGAATGATCCACCAATAGCTGATGATGCGGGCAATCAACCCTTTTAGAAAGATAATGACTTTCTGATTGATGAAGAACAACAAGCTCATGACTTCCAAAACAATGAAGATATCGATCACATGAAGGTTGAAGTTGTTTGCATGATCAATCAAACTCATGAGCCACCTATTCAATATGCTTATACACGTTCAAGAAATAGGAATGTAATACTTAAACATCAAAAGGAGGAACAATATCAAGAGGGTCCAAGTCACCAAGTGCTCGAAGGTGAAACTCGAGTGAAAATTGAAGAAATTGAAAAAAATAACTGATGTTGTAACAAAATTACAAATACAGATGGGTTCTCAACTCATAAAAGAGACTAAGAAACTAGCCAACTCAACAATCATCACAATGAGATGAATGGGATAATGAAAGAATATTTGGTCAACTTTACTTAATAGCAATTAGCAACTACAACGTAGCAAATACCTCCGAGAAATTCTCCGGAGACAATCAATCCAACAAGTGAAACTGAGAGCATGTAGAATATTTTACCTAACTTGCCAATAGCATCGATGCAAAAACAAGACCCTCCAGGAGAAGTTATGCAAACTACTCACCAAGAGGTCGATATCATTACCAAATCCAAAGTGGAAGATATCATCTGCCAAAAAGTCAAAGCGAACATTGCCTTAAAAAATATTGAACAATTAGTTGAAAAAGGTCGACCATACCCGACTGAATATGATCAAGTGCAATACTTAAAAGGGTACGTTGTATCAAAATTTAACACATTTTCAAGCATAGAAAACTCACGACGGCATTTAGCCCAATTCAAAGCTACTTGTGGAAACACTGGAGAAAATGATGCTTTACCACTACGATAATTCGTTAACATCTTACCAACAGTCTTTAAATGACATGTTGAGTTATCCAACAACTCGGTAAAAACTTTTGCTAAATTAGAAACACTTTTCGCCAAGAGATTTACTAGTGTACCCAAGAAAGTAATGATCGCAGATCTCGCCCTAGAAAAGAGAAGAAAGGATGAGAATGTCACGAAATATATCATGAGATGAAGAATTCTAGTTATAAAATGTGATCAATAACTCATAGAAAAATTTGTAGTAGAACTCACAATGTGAAACATTGATTCTCAAATGACTTTATATTTGGCCATGATCATGATTAATACATTTCAAGAGCTATTAAATCATGTAGCCAAGTTCAAGAAGCTGCCCAAACAAAAGGGCCTTAATATTGGCTATAATAATAATTCATCTAAGAAATGAAAGCAACCAAATTCATACTATTTAAAGAAATATGATGTGAATATAACATTTACATTCGCAGTTAATAAAAAGGAAAATGGAAGCGCAACAGCCTCACGATAAACAGCAAAGTGAATAGAGGATAAAAAAAGCTCCTACCCTCCAAAAGAAAATGAACAAGTAGTATTCATTCAAAAGAGAATGTACTACTAAAATTTTTAAGCATGCCCTTAAATTAAGCTTACAATTGCCAGAATCTTGTCGACCTGACAAAGCAAACAAAGTCGATGATCCCAGCTACTGTCCATGCCATAGGGTTGTAAGTCACCCAATTGAGAACTAATTTGTCTTCAAAGATTGGGTAGAGAAGAGTAATCAAAATGGGAAACTCATTGTATTTGATAATGTCATGATACATCCTAAAAAAGAGAAGGTAAATGTTATCACACTACGCCCAAGCCAAGATACAAAATGCAAATATGTTGAACTAGTGAAGCAAACACTAAACCAATGTAGGTATGAAAAGTCATCATCTAAAATCCCGCACCAAGCGTAAACAATGAACAGTATAAAGTGGCATCTCAAGTTGGATCTCAAACTATAAATATTGATAAAAGAAAAAGCTCCATAGGTGGGAAAAGAAGAAGGTGATTGAAATACCTTCATCCCAAAGAAGACTAAACAAATAATCAATATCCTTCTAGCCATAAAAGGCATTCGTTGGAGAAATTCTTTAAACCATGAAATTGACTTAAGAATTCTATTATCCAATAGGAGCAATGTTTATATAATACAAAGAATTAGGCAAAAGTCAGTCAGTTTCCTTCATCGAAACCCAGCAAATCAAAAAAAAGAAGAAACCTCAAAAATCAAAGTCTGAAATACAAAATATGATCGATTCTTTGGAAGAAACCCTGAAGGCCAATTAAGTTGGAAGAATATATAGTCCACTTACAGCTTGACACGAAAAATTCTGAATAAGAGATTTCTAAAGAAACATGTCAAGTCTCACATACGTAAAAAATTTGATAAAGATAATTTTCAACTCCAAAGAGAGGCATGTTACATGCTTGCAATATCAACTAACTCTGAAGAAGAATTATACTTTCTCAAAGAAAAGCCCATCAAAAGGTAAAAGCAAGCTCAAAGAAGCTATGTCTTAAACTAGGCAGCAATTCTGAGAGTTCTGAAAACTCTGAAAATTCTGATGAGCCACATAGTTCAAAAATGTTCTCTGATAAAAAAGATTTTATAAAAGAAGTAACTCAGATCTAATTAAGGAGTGGTAAACTAATTTCTCCATTATCGTCGAGGAAAGCCAATGACAAAGACAGAAATTTAAATCAATAAAAATGTCTTACCCCAACCGCTGGCTAAACCTCAAAAGGCTACTAAAACGAGAGTAGACTATAATGTTCTAGCACATTTACAAGTTACTGGCTTTGTTAAGTATTTATGATACTCTCATGATATCTAAAGACATATGTGAAACATTGATTAAAGCCCTAAAAAATCTGGAACAATATAAAGCATTCTTTGTTGACGAGATGATCAAGAAAAATTTAACTTCTCAAAAGACAGCGAACATCACATTTAGTGATGACGAATTACTGTTAGGGACGACCTAACATAATCAACCCATTTATATCACAGTAGAAAGCAATTCCGCACGTATAATATTGATTGGCCCAGGTGCTTCGATCAAACTCTTAATAGCTAAAACACTTTAAACATTAACCTTGGATGTTTGTTACTTGGATAAAAGTACAATGTTCTTACAAGGATAACAAATCTTGGAATCCCTTGATCTTCCCATACGCTTTGAGAAATTTCATACAAAAGTTAAATTTCATGTGATTGAAACTAATGTTTCTTACAAAACACTCATTGGTAGGTCATGGATTCATAAATATGGCATAGTGCATTCAACTCTCCACCAATGTATGAAATAAATTCAAAAATGGTTAAGAGTGTCGAATTGATGGTAACATGAATCTATTTTTGATACATGAAATCAAAATCTATGATAATGCTAAGTATTTCATTTCTAAGAAGGTAGAAAAAATCAACTCCCAAAAACAAGTGTTCCACCTATTAAGACAAAACTTAGAGGTGATGATTCGAAAGAAAAAGGCACTAATGGGTCAAAAAATCCAAAAGTAATTGCCAACTTTGGCAATGATACTGAAGATGACGAACAAGAGTTAAATTAACAACCTAAGAAAGACTCAACTAATTAAAGAAAAGAAGGATCGAGTACTGATGATATAATAAAACAAATAGAGAAAACATATATTTCATTAATAAGGATACTTGAATCTCAAATCTTCAAGAAGGCAATGAAAACTAACTACAATGTCAAAGGCACATATAAAAGCCTTAACAAGTTTAAGGAATGAGGAAATAGAATAATTGAAAACTTTATATGTTTCCCCTAGAAAAAATTATGATGATGTGGTATCCTTTTCTACAAAATAAAAGAGCGAGCCATAAATACTGGCCAAGAACTATTTGAAGAGGACGATTTTAAGAAAGAAGATATTTCAATAATAATTATTCAATACTTTCATTAACTCTAAAGAAGTTGATTAAGATCAATGTTCAACCTATACAAACAAATATACAAGCCCGATTGTTTAAGAGGCTTTGGCGAAGAGATAATGTCCAAACTCTTATAAGATATAAAAAGTTCACCACATGGGGACTAGGACATATTATTTCTGCATTTCCCTCAACAAGCTCATATTATACCGTGTTGAAAAGAAAAAATATTTCATTTGAAATTACAATTGAACAAAATGATATTTCACATAAGAATGAAAATATATCTGAAGATAAATTAATAATTGATTTCAACGAGGCCCCAACCGAATTTGAAAAAGGCAATTAAGCTACGATTGATGAACTTCAAGAAATTAACCTGAGTATTGAAGAGGATCTTAGGCCAACTTTTGTCAGGGTTAACCTCACGTCAGAGAAATTAGAAAAATTAAAAGCACTGCACTGTGATATAAATACTGTTTTGTATCAAATTATAGTGAAATCTAAGGCTTATCTCCATACGTAGTTATACACAAACTCTCCATTAAACCTGGTGTACCGCCTATAAAGCAAGCATCAAGGCAAAAGCGATTAAAATTTGAAGAACAAGTAATTGCTGAAACCAAAAAGTTTATTGAAGCAAGATTCATTCGAGAAGAAAAATACGTCGGTTGAATTGCCAACATCTTTCCAGTGAAAAAAAGAAATGGGCAAATCCGTGTCTGCGTTAATTTCTAAAATTTAAACAAAGCATGCCCGAAAGATAATTTTCAATTACCCAATGCAGAACTCATGGTAGACAATACGACAAACTATGATATATTCTCTCTTATGGATAATTCGTCGGGCTACAACCAAATTAAAATGACTCTCAAAGACAAGAAACATACATCCTTCGACACACCGATCGGCATTTACCGCTACAAAGTGATGTCATTTTGTCTGAAAAAAAGCCAGTTCTTCATACCAAAAAGTAATGACTAGCATCTTTGACGACCTTATATATCAATGCTACATTGATGATTTTTTTGTAAAAAGCAAAGCTCAAAATGAGCACATAAATGATTTAAAAATCGTATTCAATAAAATTTGAAGTTTCAACTTTAAGATGAATCCTCTGAAATGCGTTTTGGGTGAAACTTTTAAAAAATTTCTAGCTTTAATGTGAGGCACAGAGAAATTGAAATTGAACTCTCTAAAATTAAAGCAATAATAGAGATATCACTGCCTAAAATCTTAAAACAACATTCGTTACAAGGCAAATTGGCTTAGATCAGGAGGTTCATTTCTAATTATTCGGAGAGATGTCAACCTTTTGCTGGATTAATGAAAAAGAACACACCTTTTATATTGGGCGATGCTTGTCAAGAGGTATTCGACGGCATAAAATAATATTTGTATAACTATTCTTTACAAGGCAGATTGGCTTATATCAAGAGGTTCATTTCTAATCATTCAGAGACATATCAACCTTTTGCTCTATTAATGAAAAAAAGCACACCTTTTATATTGGATGATGCTTGTCAAGAGATATTCGACAGCATAAAATAATATCACCGCCTAAAATCTTAAAACAACATTCGTTACAAGGCAGATTGGCTTATATCATGAGGTTCATTTCTAAACGTTCAGAGAGATATCAACTTTTTGCTCGATTAATGAAAAAGAACCCACATTTTATATTGGATGATGCTTGTCAAAAGGTATTCGACAGCATAAAATAATATTTGTATAACTATTCTAGCGGCATCAATAATAGGAAAATTGTCAATATTATATACAATAGCTCTAGAACAACCGCTGGGGGATCTATTAGCTCAAAATAATGAAGAAGGAAAAGAGAATGTCTTATACTAAATAAGTCGACGTTTAATATGAGCTAAAATAAGATATTCTCCTATTGAGAAGCAATGTTTAACATTGATATTTGCTACTCAGAAATTATGTCACTATATGTTATCACATAAAATAGCTTTGATATCCAAAGTCAATCCTCTCAAATTCTTAATGACTGGGCCTACCCTAACGGGTCGTTTAACTAAATGATCAATCTTGTTGCTCTAATTTGACATAACATATGTTTCACAAAAAGCTATAAAAGAGTAAGCTCTGGCTGACTTTCTAGCCACTAATCCTTTATTGACAGATTCTCCACTCAATAATGAATTGCTGACGAGCAAATCATTTAAGTAAAAAAAGCTCAACAATCATCAAAATAAAAGTTTTACTTTGACGAAGCTTCGTAAATAAAATCAACTATGATTAACTATAGTACAGGTTAGAATTGACTTAATATTTGTTACATCGTAAAGTGGTATACTACGATATTCATATAGCTTATCTGAACCTTGAACCAATAATAAGGCTAAATATGAAGCATTAATTGCAGGTCTAAACTTAGAAATTAAAATCAAGAAGCTTCATGTTTATGGAGATTCTCAAACCATAATCAAACAAGTAAATGAAATTTTTAAGATAAACAAGCCTAAATTGGTGCTTTATCACAAGCACATTTTAGAGCCCCTAAAACAAATCCCTAAAGCGATGATTACAGGGGTGTCACGTCGGGAAAATGGCAAGACCGATGCATTAGTTAAGTTAGCTAAAGAAATGACAGATCATCAAGGAGAGTCAGTTACAATAACAGTTTAAAACAAACTCGCATTAGCACCAACTCTCCTTCAAGCTTTTAAAGCTAAAGAAAATCAAAAGATTTTAACAATAATCGAAGAAATAATTAGTGAAAATCATTTATTACGTATCTTAAAAGTGGTGGATTACCAAAAAATAAATCAAAAGCTCATCAAATTTCACAAAAAGCATTACAATATGCTCTTATAAACAATATATTATATCGCCGATCATTTGACCAAATGTAGTTGTGATATTTAAAACCAGACGAAATTAAGGTAGTGATGACTGATGTCCAAGAAGGGTTGTGCAGTGCGCATCAATCCAATCCTAAGATAAAGATCAAAATTAAATGAAAAAAATATTATTGGCCTAACATGGTTCAATTATATTAAACATGCAAAAAATATCATCAATGTCAAATACAAGCAAACACGTTATATCAACCACCTAAGGTCTTACATCCAACAGTGACATCATGGCCATTTAAAAATTAGAGAACAGTTATAATCGATCCAATAGACAATCTATCATCAAGAGAACACCATTTTATTTTGGCCGCCACTGATTACTTCTCAAAATAGACAAATAATTCCATTAAGAAAAGTTAAAGCAGACAATGTAAAAAAATTCTTTTAAAACCACATCGTCTACTGATTTAGAATGCCTCGACAAATTATATCTGACAATAACACTGTCTTCAAGAATACCAAAATCTATCACTTCATTGAGAAGTACAAGATAGATTAGCGATATTATTTAATATATAAATAATCCAATAGCCAATGGTCTCGTGGAGGCATTTAACAAAATATTCATTAAACTTCTCAAGAAAACTATATCTAAAAATAAATTAGAGTGATATGACAAATTAATAGAAGCTTTATAGACATATTGCCTTATATTCATCCCATTTTGTCTATCTGGGTGATCTATTTGATATCTACTTTCAGTCATCTAAGGAGTCTTTCAATGCTAAATTTGAGCATGAAGAAAGAGCTAGTTCAAGGCATATTTTGGCACGAGGCATTGACAACGAGTTGTCCCTAGTAGCCTTCATATCACATGGTTATGCTACTTTGTATTCCCTGGTCATAATAAACTCTTTCGCCCTTCTATTCTCCTGATGACTAGTTTATTTGCTCGTGGTAAGAGAGTTTTATTAGCACATGCAGCATTGGCCTACTTGTACCATGGATTGGGCAGAGTGAGTGTCATGTTCGATTGACACCGCTATGATGTGGAGGCTCCTTAGCATTACTTACACGGATGAATTAAAAGAATCAAAATTTTAAACCCAAATTATCTCTCTTATGCAATTAAGTAATTATTAAGTAATTTTGATTCTTTTAATTCACTTGAGAAATTAGCACAAAAAAATTATGAGGCAGAGGTCATCCCATATATTCAATATGTCAAATCTCAAATTAATTAACCAAGTGATTAAGGCTTAATTAAAATAATTAATCAAAATTTCAAACCCTATTTAGTCACTATTCATTGGATGAAACCTAGGGAATTAATTTTTCTTGGATTTTCCTCTGTCTAAGTTTTCTATAGAGAGTTTATTTATATTTTTTTTATTTTGCTACAATTAATTATAATTTTTTAAAATTCTGTGTAATTCAAGTAATTAATTAATGCTTAATTAAATCCTAATTTAATTACTTTTATAATTTAGTGTGATCTAGAAGGTATAATTAATTTTTTAAGATCTCTGAAGTTTATTAAAATGATTTGAATTATTTTGATAAATTTTCATAAATTTTATAATTTTTAATTAATTAGTTATTTAAAAATTTCCAATTTCCTCCAAAAATTAATAACTCTTAAACCAGAAAGCTAATTAACTTAAATTTTTTATGATTGGTAGGCAAGAACATTAAGTTTCTTTTCTAAAATTTTCAAGTTGATTGGTTTAGTATTTTAAAAGTAATTAAAGAAATATATAATTCACTAAAACTCAAATTACTCCTAAAATATATATCCAAATTTGGGGTTTTTATGTTCATTGGATTTCTCTTGCAAAGGCGAATCCATAGAGCCCTTATTTGTATTTTTTTAGTTTAGTATTTTATTTTTTATAATTTTTTGAAGTTTCGGGTCAGATCTAAAGGAATAAATCAAAAATGAGATCTAATAGTGATAGAGTAAGATGAATGAACCGGAGGATGTCTCTCTCATGGGAGGCAGACCAAAAAGGGTTAGATGGATGGGATCTATCCAAAACATCACAGGATTTCACAATTTTCCGATGATCTAAGTCGGAAATTGCTTTATTTCACGTAGGGGAATTGAAAAAAAAAATGCAATGGGATCTAAAGAAAATCCTAGATTCGTGCAAATTTTTCACCAAATACAAACACCTATGATTGATCTAAAGTTTAAAAAAGTTACCTCATCGAAGCATACGATCAGTGGATACTAAAAGATCTCCTTGGATCTCCTCCTTTGCCTCCTTCTGGAATGCTTCGACCGTCGTGCACCGCCACTCGTTGCTAGCAATTTGTGGCTCTTGGACTTAGATGGCACAAGTGGTGGGGAAGGGGGTTTTCTTCTGATTGGGAGGAGGTGTATGTGTGTGATTTTTGGTATGTCATCATGAAAAGAAAAGGAGTGTGTAGAAAACCTTTTTTTTTTCTTTCATGCCCTCCCATGTGAAGAAAAAGAAAGTTTTTTTTCTCCTCATGCTCACATCTCTCTTTCTTTATTCCCTCTTGTTTGGCATGCCCTTTTCTTTATTAGATTTGAAATTTTGAATGGATTTTATGTATGAGGAGGAGGTAAGTGAACTCATTTTTTATTATGACTTGAGTTGACTCAACTTAACCCAAATTGAGTCTTATTTGTCCAATTGATTTAAGGTTAAATTTAAACTATATTAAACTAATTATTTATAATACTTATGATTAATTAATGTGATTTAACTTTAAGCCTAAATCAACTCAATTTAAACTAAATAAGTCAAATTGGGCTAATTTGGGCTCACTTGGGCCCATGGGCTAAATTGATTAAATTAGACAAATTTGACCAAAATGAGAGTTAAATTGAGTTTAATTAAGTTTTAAAAGTGATTTAAAGTAATTAATTTGATTTAATTTTAATTTATTTTGATTTTATTTTAATTTATTTTGATTTTGGTTTGATAGACTCGTATAAGTCAATTCGAGACAGATTGACCAATTGATCAAATTGGCTAAATTTGGTGCCATTAAGAGTTGAGTCATATTCAATAATCAACTTAAGAATAATTTTAAGCATTAATTTTATTTAATTTAGGTTGAATTAAATTTTGATTAAAACTCATTTTTTATCCAAATTGAGCTTAATGGGTCAAATTGGATTCACGTAGGTTAAATGACTAATATGACCCAAATTGAAGTGTATTCGAGATTCAATTATGTTTGATTGAGTATTTGAAATGATATGAAATAATTAATTTTAATTAATTTGTATTTGATTTTGATTTAGACCTATTTTGGGTCAATTTGAACTTAATGGATTAAATCGAGGTTTATTTGGGTCAAATCAAACTCAAGAAAAATTTAAATTATGTTCAAACATAATTTTAAAATATTTTGAAACATTTAATTTTAAATGAATTTTAATTTATTTTTAGTTTAGGTTCACTAGGGTCGGTTCAGGTTCATTTAAACTAGGTGATCCAATTAGGCCATTTTAATCATCACAAAATTAAGAATTAATTAGTTTAGTATTTTATTATATTAATTTGATAAATATATAAACATTTATAATGACTTAAATTGATCAAATTTTGATTAGTTTGATTTTTGGCTTGGTGGACCCACATAGGTCAACTCCAGGTCAGACGACTTGATTGACTACTTTGAAACCATATGAATTTATTTTTGGGTTCGTTCATACTTATGTATTAATTATGTGCCTTTGATTTGATTTGATTTTGATTTTATAGGATTTTCTTGAATTTAGCTGATATTGAGCCCAAATGGTTTAATTGAGTTAATCAAACCCAATTGCCTAAATCTAAGTTCAGTTGAATTAAAATTTTATTTTAATTTATTATTTTAATTTCTATTTTAGTTGAGGTTGTGCACTTAATCACTAATCGCAGTATCTTAAGTGTCTAATTAAGAAGCTCCTAATCTAAGATCGAAGATCTTAATTCACTGAGATTATGGTGATTATTAACCTCACTTGAGGTTAATAGAACTGTAGTGCCTAGATTAAATCCTAGGCCTAAGAGGAGGGTTGTTGACCTCACTAAAAGTGAGGTCAACAGTTGTTTGCTGAATTTTAGTTTTATTTCCCTATATCTCTCCTAGAAGCCCGCCTTCGTCGACCTTCTCCTCCATCTCTCCTAGCTATTAGCTTTCTCCCTCATCTCTCCTAACAGTCAGTCTTCTCCTCCATTTTTTCTAACCGCCAACCACCACATCTCCCTCTCCTCATTCCTTTGGGGCTAATCACAAAATAAAGTTAAATTCCCCTCTTCCAAGTCCTAGACCTAATGACAACAATGCCTCTTCCCAAACCTAGCTCTGTATGTTATGAGTCTATGCCCTAAATCCGGTGTCACTAACAAGCCTAGCAAGTATACAACAACAACAACAACAACAAGCCTTAATCCCACTAGGTGGGGTCGGCTACATGAATCCTTCGTCTCCATTATGTCCTATTATGTGTCAAATTCTCATTTAATTCAAGTATCTAAGATCATTTTTATACATCTTAACCAAGTCTTTTAGGTCTACCTCTACCTTTCTTAACATAAAGATCTAATGCATCTACTCTCCTGTCGGTCATCGAACGGGGCCTTTATGTGGCCAAACCATCTAAGCGACTCTCCTAATCTTATCTCCACCAGCTACTCCAACTTTTTCCCAACATACTCATTTTGCATTCTATCTCTAAGAGTAAAGCCACTCATCCACCTAAGCATCATCTCGTAAACTTAACTTAGTCTTATGTTTTCTCTTTATTGGCAACATTCGCATAAGTCATTCAGGTCTTACCACCATCTTATAAAATTTTTTCAAGTTTAAGTGGAACTTTTCTATCACATAATAAGCCGCATTCCTCCACTTCAACCATCCACCTTGAATTCTACTAATAACATCTCCATCTATTTCACCATCATTTTGAACAATAGAGCCTAAATATCAATCGCTCACTCTTATTAATGACTTGATCACCTAAAGTCACTATCACTAAAACTTCTATAACTAAAATTACACTCCATATATTCAGTTTTAGATCTACTTAACGAAAAACCTTTAGACTCTAAAGTTGACCTCCATAATTCAAGTTTTTGTTGGACTCCCTCTCTAGTCTTATCAACAAGAAGAATGTCATCAGCAAAAAGCATACACCAAGGTACATCTTCTTGTAAATGCCTCGTAAGAACATCAGCAAAAAGCAAAAGCAAAAGCATAAACAAGCCTAGCAAGTATGAAAATTTAATATCTCATTAAATAATTCCTAAAATTTTGACAAAACATGGAAAAGCATTTAGACGTGTTGTGATTAAAATTCCATGCAGTGGCACCATCGGCATGATGCAACCTAAAAGATAGCAGTTTTATCCTTTGGTTGTTCCATCAACAATCTGCTCTTTTCACAAACCATTCCACCTTATTTCAATATAAGCTCCATAACTAGGCTAATAATAATAATAATTCACAGACAATGATACAAATGCTCCTTCCTCTGTGAGAACTACAAAAACAACTGCATACCAAGAATAGCACATGCTTCCTAGAAATTAATATACAAGAAAACACCAAAATGATGGACAGTCAATGGCGAATAAAGAGAAATAGAAATATGAAAGGCAATGAAATAGAAAAAAAGAGTTATTCTTTTTTCTTTTTTTTTTTGCATTTAAAAAGGATTATCCTTAAATAGCTTGTGCATCTTTTAGTGATTATGTAGCATTCAGAGATTGCTAAAATTGGGAAGGCTAACAGTTGAACAACATCATAGTATGACATGGTGATGAGAAACGAATAAAAATAGAAGTGTTGGATCAGTAAAATGATTATATTTCATTGTCAACAATCAAAGATACATATCAACTTGGATGATAAAGGAATCTCTCGGGTCTTAAATTAGTGTATACCTATCAATTAGTTGACGAACTTAACTATAGCAATGAACCTATTATTACCAACCATGTAGCAAGCATAATAGCATGCACAACTGTCTTGAGATTTGTGAAATTATGGCCTGTCAACTAAAAGCTTTTTCAACTAGTTTGAAGAAATTATACCTGCCAATTGGTCAGCAATGACTTAACAACTTGACATCTAACTAAATGAAAGCTATTTGCAGCTGATGTCATTTCTTCTGAAGGAGCATTTGTAAGGATATAAAAGTAACCACCGTGGTGTTCCAGGAAGTATTGGACACCAGGAATGCGTTTTCGAACAGGCCAAATTCCATCTTTCAAGTTCATTCCATTGATCACATGTACCTGTAAAAGAACTGAACTTCAGATAGAAACAGCACGTAAAAACTAAGTTTATGTGCAATTAAATTTAAGTCAACAAAACTGAAACATGACCTTCCTCAGATGATGATCTTGAATTAGAATTTATTGTGATATATTTTCCATCTTTTGTGCTTGCAATGTCTACACAGCAAGTCAAATTATTCTCGGTAAAAAGCAGATCATCAATCATGCTTGACCCTAAGTTTGTAGAGAAAACTCTGCCAAAGATAAGCTGGTAGGTAACAGAAGAAAACCAAAGGTAAAAACTCATTGATTAATCAAATCATAGTAATCAATCAAGGCACACCTGTAAGGCCGCTGACTTTCATTGAAAACTGTATATAACAAACAACTGCTGTCACCAGCCCAAGCCAAGCTAACAACCCCCTTCCTTTTCGGATCTGAAGTGATTTGCCCGGTTTGAAGGTCTTTAACATGAAGCATAAACGTTTCACTCCCAGAGGTGTCCAAAGTGTATGCAATGAACCTGTGGTCTGGAGAAATTCTACAAGTGCCTATGTGAACATATCCTGTTGATCACAAAAAGGGAGAAAATAATCAAAAAGAACTAAATGGACTGGAAAAAAAGGAGAATCCAAACTCCACAACATACATCATGTTTAAAGAAATGGATAATTAATTGCATGCAGCATTAAGTTCCTTGTTGGACTTCAAGCTAGTTGTTACAGTATAACACATGAAACCAAAACTAGAGCATTAGTTTGCACGAGCAAAGCTAGTGTAGCCATCTAATAATAGCAATTTTCCACAATGTAAGAGGTGTTCACTCAAATAAATCAATCCCAAGCCCCTGAAAGTTCCCTAAATTTCCAAAGCCAATTGATTATTCTTCCTTCCCACTCACGCTTTTTTTTTTCAAATTATGCAGTGGAGGGCTCTGTGTTCAGCTTCAGCTGCCATCCTTTTTAACAAAGAACAAGTAATCAAAGCTACCATAGAAGTCTAGTGCATGCTTCATGACTTGAAGGCTCTGTTTGGTGAAGAGACATTTCCAAGTTAACAGCTCATGGCTAGGATAAGCTCAGAGTAGACCAGTTATAGGGGAAGCCACTGTTTAGCGTCCATGCTATCAAGATCTTCAGATTTGGGAGTTTCCAAGTAATTCAAATATAATTTAGTTAATTGTAAGTAATAGTAAACTTGTTAGGGTTCTGTATGAATACATGAAATAATGTTCGGTGTGTATGGAGCAATCTAAACTTAACATAATTTTTGTTAAGATATATTTCAGATAATCTTAAACTAGTTTATTTTTTACACTAGTAGTCTTAAACATCAGTTAGTCAATGGAACAGCTGCTGATTCATAAATATGTTGATTTAATAACTATAATTAATTGGATGCATTATTAAAATACTATGCACAGCCATCCTTACTAGTTCGAGACAATAACACTAATTATAACTAAAGTTATTAACCGCATAAATTAGATAAGAATAGTTGCAGATTGTATTGAATGAATAATAATCCTATTGATATTAAACATTGTTCGGATTGTAAAAATCCCTAGCTGATCGAGAACAATTTTTGGCACAAGGCGTGGACCTCAAAGCAACTCAAGGGAATTAAATTAACACCCAATTTTGACTTCCAAAATTAATTCAAAGACCAAATGATTTCCCAACAATGCAAATATACTATAAAAATGACTAAGATGAATACAAGTCCAAAAACATGCAAATTGGAACAAGGAAAACACCCAAATCAACAGAAACCAAATTGGATCAAACTAGATCAAACCAGCAAAGTCAGTCTGAGGCCCTCTATCATATGCAACTCATAGCCATATATAAGAAAGGAGCTAGCAAATGTAGCTGAACCATTCCCCTTAAAGAGAAACATTTTGATAGCAAAATGATGGAATGTCATCATTTGTTTTAAAATAACCACAAATTTGATCTACAAACTTTTTCAAAATTATTTTGGTTATTCCATCCATTGGAATTTTGATTTGTCTCTTCCATTACATAGAAACCAAAAAAAATCCAAAAAAAAAAAAAATAAGTAAAGCTAGTCTTCTTTCCAAAAATATCAAAATCAGCAAAAAAAATCATTCGTTTAACCCACTTATAGAATTTTCATGGGGATTACACAATACAGAATTGATGTACAATCAATATTTAAAAAAAATTCAAACATAAAATAGTTTGAGATATTTTCCTAAATTTTTGTGGAACATTAGGTACATAGGGGAGTATTTCATAAAAAAACTTGTCAGTTTTCAGTAATCAATAAATTCATAGAAGTTTATTTAAAGTTGAAACAAAAAAAAAAATTCAAAAAACCAATTCTTCAAAACTTCAATTTCAGAAGCATTTTACCAAGAAAATAATAGCATTTCAGACTGATTAAATTCAAGGGAAAAGAGAATCATGTGCATACAATAACCATTAAAAAAAATTCAACAGTTTTTTCGACATCAAGTATGATTTAAAAAATTCATCGAGCAAAATCCTATACAATAAATTATCCTTCCAATGATATAAAACATCGAAAAACGCATTATCTTTTCCTATGCAGCCAGCACTTTAATATTTTTGAAGGAAAATAATTTGAGATTTTTTTCTAAATAACTTTTACAGAACACTACAACACAAAAGGGAGTATCCACAAAAACATTCAGTAATTTTTAACAAGCAGTAAATTCCACTACTTTCTGAAGTCGAAAATAAGAAAAATATTTACCAAGACTTTCACCAAAACAAAAATAATTTTTCAATGTTAAAAAAATCATGGACAAAAATGATGTGGACAACAATTGCAAAAAATTCCACATTTTTTTGGCATCAGGTTTGATCAAAAAAATCATCAAAGACTTAAATATCATCACTCATCACTATCATTTCTTCAATCATAACCTTCTTAATCTCTCTCATCCTTTTCAAGTCTGGAAAAAACATCTTCCTTTTATTTAGATCAATCTCAAATGTTGTAGATTCTTTCATATAGAGCACTAAATCTTTCGATCTTACTCTAGTTAAAACAATTAAAAATTAGTCAAGAAACTAAACCAAAAAAATAATAGATATTATATGCACTATATGCTATAGCACATGTCACACATATAGCTCATATAGCATGTGTTATTTTGTCCACATATGCTTTGCTATATCAATACCATAATAGGTTTGTCTTTCTATGCGATGATCAACAGCCTATCGTCATGCAGTCAAATTAAAAAAATTAGCCTAACCCTCTTGGGAGTGATATGGCAAACGTGGCCTAGAGATTCTATGAGGATCATACTGATGTTAAGTCATATAATGCTAGAAGATTCTAGAAAACTCTATGCAGAATCAGCTCATCCAAAATATCTTAGAAGACTCTAGAAGATGTTGGAGGCTTCAAAGATTCTAAGATCTCCGAAATAACCTAGAGTAGTCAAAGATACTTGGAAGTTTCATAAACTCTAGATTATATTAGATATGTAGGAATAGTGTAGAAAATTCTAGAGAACTCCATATTTATGCCTAATATATAGTAAATCTAAAATGATCTTAGACGAAGGAGGAGGACTATAATAGAGTCACCCCACATTTTTAACCATCCAAGTCTTATAAAGCTCTCTGTGTTTAGTAAGTTCTCCTATCACTATCCTTCTCTCCTATGCTCTCTTATATTCTAGCCCAACATTGTGCCAAGATAGGCTTACTTAGTACTAGAGAAGTATGTTAAAGTTCTGTATTTACTAACTCAAGGAGTAAAAGCATGCCAACACACATGTTCTACCACCTTCCCAATTTTGTTTTCCAAGAATTTTGGCCTTTATTAAAAAGAAAATTAAATTCTAAAAATAAGAGTTGTTTGTCATAAAGAGCTATTTATTGAGCATTTTTATATATATTGAAACTTTATGGATTCCTTCTTATTTTTTTCAAGAAAACTACCCTGAAAACATAATTATTTAGATTTTTTGCAATTTTAAATTCAAAAAACTACCAAAAGTGGGAATTTATAAATTCTTTAATTTTCAAAAAATAGAAAAACAAAAGAATGATAGAAAACAAACAAAAAGTGAGAATTTATAAATAAGAAAATACACTCCACTTTTATATCATTTTAGGTATTTCAAACTATTATGCCTTTTCTTGATATTTTTGAATGATTTTTAACACTTTAAAATCTTAGAAAAACTCTTATCATCAATTTAAAGTAATTAAAAGAGAAACTTTCACTAGATTCTTAAAATGTTATTGCTTAAAATTACACATATAATGTTCAAAGCTTCAACAAAAGTGGAATTTGCAATCAAAGGGGAACGAGTTAACTCAAAACCATGATGGAAGGGCCATGCTGATAAGTCACCATTATATTGATTTTCAGGATTAAAGCTTGTATACTTAATGTTGCATTTTAGTAGCTATTTCAATATATTATAATTTATTAGCATAGTTGTTCTGATATTAGTTGTGGATAGTAAATAAAGTTGAAAATGTTCATCTGATTGGCTGTTCGTGTCTTGATAATTCAAGATTCAGGCCAAATCACGACACAACCTTTCAATATGGTTTCACTCACTGCCTCAAGTCATGTCCTCTACACTACCTGAAGGAGAAATGTCCTGATATTCAACCTTTTTCATCTCCAATGTCAAGGATACTTGCAAAAACCTACTTTTAGTTATTTTGAAATGAAGTTTCTCTTCAAATTTAGATTAAAGTGATAATTTGTAATTCAAAACTACTACACGTGAATGTTATTCCAACTAAAAAAGACCTTGCAATCTCTTCGATTTTTTACAAAAAGCATGCTATCTCGGCTCACTTTATTAATTAATTATATGTTGGTTTTTCATTCATAGAAAATGTGATTAAATTTATCTATACTAGCACAACTTCTAGCACACAACAATTACTAATAAATAGCACAAATATTTAATTTAGTGATATGATATCCGACCCACAAAGTATAATGTTGTTAATTATTTAGTTTAATGATGTTAATATTTAGTTAGTTGATGCAATTTATTACCCACAAAGTATGCCAAACAAAAAAATGTTATAGATTACAGAAAATTGAAATTGATTATAAATTTATTACACTTAATTTCCAACCAATTAATCATAAGTAGCACTTAATGACTATTAGATCCCACAAAGTAAACAAGTAAAATATATAGTTTCTTATACCAACAACAACTAATATTTCAATAAAAAAGTAATGAATTATTTACTTATATATAAGCAACTTGGGCATGCTAAGGATGAAAGAAGAAAGCATACTTGACACATACATGCTTGCATCCATGCATGCATAAATATATGGATATATATATATATATATATATATATATACACACACACACACACACACACACATGTGTGTGTATTACCTATTTAATGCACAAGAGCTTGATTTTAGACCATATTTATCTAGATCATGATTGAGTGAGAAAAGCTAAACTAAACACCAAAGTAATATTATAGTCCTGAAAAGCTGAATAGTCTCCATCTAGATCATGATTGAGTGAGAACAGTAAAACTAAGCACCCAAGAAATATTATAGTTCTGAAAAGCTGAAGAGTCTCTATATCTATTTTAGGCTTGACTTGATTAGATAGGGTTGAATCCTACTTAATCCCAAATGGATGGAAGCATTATAGCTGCACATAAAAAAGGTACAACATAAGATGTACAAATAAACTATCAAACTAAATATCATAATAAAAGAACATAAGAAAATTCAAGCATGTATTAAAATATTAAATATAACCATTAGTTACTTGCCAAATTGTTCTGCAATTTCATTCCAATCAAGTAAAACCTCCTCTTTGCAACCCCTCAACCAATGACAAAGTGTTTTTGTAAATCCATTTTGATTTCTAGGTTTCCTGCACAAGAGTGGATACTCCTTTCCCTCCGGTATGTATTGATAATACAACCTGATTTAAGATAAAGAGTTATAACGGTTCGCATATAGCTATAAATGAGTAGAGTTGAACAAAGAAACTTCATGCAAAAACTTAATTATTTATTTTTATAGACTATAGTCAAGTTTGTACATAAAAATAGTATACAATCTCAAGCTAGCTCATTTAAATTTTTTATCAAGTCCAAGCTCTAATCAAACTCTAATGGAACCTAACAAAATATATATGATGCTAATACAAATAATCATTCATAATAAAAAAGTCATGCAATTCATTTAGCATGCTTTTTTATAGTTTGACAATGAGATACTAATAGAAAAAATTAAATTTAACTAAACTCATATAATGGTTGATTACATGATTGCCATTACATTTGTATCTTGATTAATACACTCCCCTTAAAATACATAGAAAAATATAAATTTAATATAAGAATTAAAATAAACTAAAAAACAAACATCAAATGCTTGTTTCATCAAATTTTGAACAAGTTATTTCTTAAAAAATAGGGGTGGGCATTATTTTGTTAAAACCGAAAAATTGAACTTAACCGAACACATTTATTTGGTTCAATTAGTTTTGAAATAATAATTAGGTTTTTGGTCATAAGACTTTAAATATAAATTTTTAAATTTTTTGATTGATTTTGATCTAAATGAAATAAACTAAAAAAATCAAATATTAAGAGGATTGAAAAATTAAATTCAGTTTGATTGGTCGATCTATTACTAACTCTGTATTAAATTCACTTTGAACGACCGATCTATTGCTAGCTCCATATGGACGTGCTTCCACTATTTTGTTAATCTTACAATCCATTAGGCGGAAACAAAGATGGTGAAGAGAGGTGAAAGAGGTTAGAATTTTTTATTTCAAAGTAGAATATGAAGTTTTAATAATTTAGACCAACTATTATATTTCAGTTTGCTCAAAACCAAACAAATTACACTGAATTATATTTTGGTTTGGGTTGGAACAGTTTAGCAAACATTTGATTGGTCTAATTTTCTAAAATTGATATCTTGGTTTCACTCAGCTTGACAATCTATGAATCAATCCATTCAAATAAACTCATTGCACATATTTTTAATAAAAAATGAATGAAAATGCCTATAAACCTGATAAAAAAGAGTATGATAATATTTAAATTTGTTCAATCTACAAAGTGATGATTAACAAATCCTAACCGAACAAATACTGAACAGTTTATTCATCTATAACCATCTCAAGTGGGCAAGCATCATCGCGAACTACATCATAGTAATTATTTTGTTGAGCAAAATTCAAAATCAGAAATTGATAGCCACATGCACAATATAGTTTACATTCTCCAATTCAAAAATTAAAATGGGAATCATTTAATCAAATTTTATTCAAAACTATTGACAAGTCAAACAAAGACATGAAGAAATACTAGTGCTTCATAAAACATGCTTATTTTTTAAAAGATATAGCAAAAAATAAAATACATCAAATTTACATATCTAATACTTAAATTTATATATTTAAATGACAATAAAATATAACTAATATTAATTTATATATAATAAAATATGCTTTTATGCATGTATTTTGATATCAATTAGATATTAAAGTATTATATAAAAATATTAAGATATATATAAAAAAACAAAAGTTTTATAATAATTCGTAATTATAACCTACAAATTTTGCAACTAATGTTCTAAGAATTTAGGGCACACCAATTGCCCCAAGCCTCTGGCGCAGCAGAGATCCTCGGCGGTATCCTTGCCCACATTTCCTCTTCGAGCCTCCTCCGAACGCCGTCTGTGTCGGTCATGAAAGCTTCTGCGTAGGCGTTTTCGCGTAGAAGGTGTTCGGTCAGGTCGGGATCGGAAGTATTTGACATCCAGTGGTAGGGATCCTCCCAGGTTCGCTCATGAGCAGAAGCGGTGAAAGGGATCTTTTTGGGAATGGGGGGATGTAAGGGAGGGAATGGGAGAAGCGGCTGACGCTTGCAGGTGGAGTAAGGGGAGGAAGGGAGAAAGAGACGCCAGAGGAACGGCCGTCGAACCATCGACCCGCCGCGAGAGGAAGAAGAGCAAACAGTGAGGAAGAGCGCCGTCTTGGAGTCTAATGAGTTGTGTGGGTTTGAGGAACGTTTGTTTTTTCTTTTTCTTTTTTTTTTTTTTTTTCTTATGCATTTACATATCTAGCACTTAAATTATGATATTTATAAATATAGAACCTTTTTTATGCTTTAAAAAAATGAATTTTACTGAAAAGTGCTATTTTTATTATAATAAAGAAGATTTAGATGTCATATATATAAATATTTATATTTGAGTATTAGATAGATAAATATATAAGAATTATGTGATATGTATATAAATGCCCCTTAAAACAAAACTTAAATTCATTTTTCATTTGTTTGGTTTTAAGTAGGGTTATCAATTAATAATCTAGTCTAATAACTTTATTTAAATTTGATTTGAAATTTTTTAGTTTTATTTAGGTCATGTTTCTATCTAAAATATAAATCTATTTAAATTTAAGTTAAAATTGACTTGATTATTATTTTAACTATAAATTAAATGAGTTTGGGCTGAAATAATTGAATTAAATGGGCTATATCAGGCTTAATTTGATCATGCAGATTCAAAAATACTTTACATTATTTATATAATTAAGGGAATAAATTCAAGTTAGGTAGGTTCAAGTAAAATAGAGTTTGTCAAGTTAAATCTAAATCCAATCAGTTAACTCGAGTTAACACTCCTGACTTTAAGTATTTGGAATATTGTATATTTCAAATATATCATAAAATAAATATAATGTATTTAAAATACATATAACTATATAGTTAGTTGTAACATAAATTATGAAGTGTTTTTGTGTGTCAACAACTAGTAGAACCAAATAGTAGCTAAAAGGGGTAATAGTCATCACTAAATTTTTATTAAACTCTTAATATTATATAATATATTAATTATTTTCTCCTTCTCTAAACTTAAATTCTTAATAATAATTTTATTTTTATATTATAAATTTAATTATTACGTATACAATAGTTTCATACATCTTTTTCATAATTTAAATGAAACAAGATGGTATTATTTATTTAAGAGAGTGAAATTATATCAAGAAAAATAATATGTATATATATTCTAGATTTAAAAAGTTTATTATTTATAAGTTGTTTTTAGCTATTTTTTATTTAATATGCATATTTTTATTTATTTTGAATTTAAAAATTAATTTTACTTAATTAAAATATTTTTATTTCACCGCCTTTTTCTTTAAATTATGATTCCACCACTGATTTGAATGAAAGTAAAATAAATTTAATCTTTTATTTTTCTTAACAAATTAAGAGCACTCTGAAATGGCTACGAAAGAGTGCAAAAATAAGGCTAAAATTTTAAATTAACTAATTATAATCTTAATTAGCAAATTAGGCACAAAAAAAATTTAACAAAATAGGCCTAGTCGTCCGTTCAACGGATAATTGGCAATGTGCGTCACGTCGGTAGGTCGTCAGTTCAGACACGGCTCGCCTTAATTTTTTTAAAAAAGCGGGGTAGCTTCTGATTTTGCCGTGTCGGACTCATGTCGGATCGAAACTTGGTATTGTTGGAATCAGTAACAAATTTTCACAACTTTATGTTGATCGAAAATTACGATTGTGGTCCGTCTGCGCAGTTTTTTTTTGCGAATCGCGCAAAATTCGCGACTGAAATTTTGCGCGTCTTATTTTTCCGGATCGGTCTGTCCGAATTCTTGGTATCATTAGAATCGTAACAAAATTCCCGGCAAATTTCATATTGATCAAAAATTACGATTATGGCCCGATACACAACAGTTTTTGCAAAATGAACAATTACAAAATGCACAAATAACTTACTCTAAACAAACAATCTTAATGAAGTGCAATTATTATGATTATTATTTAATTATAATTATTATGATTATTATTTAATTATTAAAAATATTACCCTCTATGAAAAAATGAGTTGGTTCCGCCCTATTGTTAAGCTAACCAAAAATAATAAATGGCTCACATAATGGATCTAAATTAATTTAAAATACTCAAGTGATTGATAATGAGAAGAATTCTTATGGGCTAAGAAGCAAATCTCTAGATTAAGAAGCAATTCCCATGTAAAATTCCTTTTGAGCAACTAAGATGATAATATCAAAATACAAATTAAAAGCACTTATTGATATGACCCTGAAAATTCTACTAGTCGAAACACGAATCTTGATGAAAGCAATGATTATCAAGACTTAGAGATCAAGCTTATTATCAATCGACTCTTATACATGGAGTGTTTATAGTCAAATCAAGCGTCTTGATGAGCCAGATCTAACAAGCCTAAGATCTCATAATTCCGACTTCATTTGAGCATTCAAACACACAAAATACATCATATGATCAAAAAAATCATTTTGAGCCGTCCGATCGAGAGGAGTAGTTCGGATTTTGCATGTATTTACGAGCGTCACTCCTCCGATCATAAATAGTCCCTCATTCTTTATATAGGAGGAAAGCAGAAGAGAGAGCTCTAAAGCTTGAAAATCCTCCAAACATAATCGTGCCACCACTCGACGGTCGCGACCCCTGGGACCGCTGCGCCGGCGCGGATTGTCCTTCGTCATCTCCGTTGTGTCGTCCGCCGTCGACCACTGTCGGCGCCGTCGGTCATGGTCATCAACCATCGCCGTCGGCATCATCGCCACCGATGCATCCGCCGCCAACTACCCTCGTCGGTCATCGGCGATCCTCGGACCATTTTCCGGTCACCATTTTATCCCCATTTGTCGGTCACCCGCGTTGTTCACCATTACTATATATGTTGTTGCGATTTTGGAATTCTCATTGTCGCCCTTCTATACAATTTTGTAATCCCGTGTCGGAAAACTTGTACTCAAAACAAATACATAGTTGAAGATTTATTGAGCCAGTTGATTTTCCCTCTTTTCGATTTTTCACATAAAATTCGGAGTTTTCTTGTTCACTCTTTAAATACATGTATGTGATGGATTTCAACTAAGACGTAAACTTTCACTCTGCTTCGGTTTTCAACACAACGGTTTGGTGTCATCTGTGAAAAATTGATTCCCATTATTTCATCTTGTATGGCGACCAAATTTCTCAACAAGATCAAAACCACCATCGAGGTGGAGCATTTCAAGCTTTTAAAGAGTGCAAGCAAAGAATGAAGATTCATCAAACTTCGTTCCTTCAGATTTTGTCGGAAACTGGAGGGAAACTCTTAATCTCAAAAGATTATCCAAATCGATTTTCTGGATATCTAATTGATTATCAGTTCGAGAAGCAACTTAGTAATACTAATGAGAAAGACAAAGGTCAATGAGCAACTTTGGCTACAAGCTCAAACAAATATTTTGATTTGACCCATTCCACACAGGTTAAAAATGAAGACTCTGACAAACAACCTCAAATGGTTCAAAACTCCACACCTACTCCACAAAGGTTAACGTTATCGAGCAAAGACTCTGACAAACAACCTCGGATAGGTCAAAAATCCTCAATGGATTCAATTCGATCTCTTCCATACAGGCTAACGTTATCGAGTCACACTTTGACAAACAACCTCGGATATGTCAAAAATCCTCAACGGATTCAATTCAACCTCTTCCATAGTTAACGTCATCGACACACTCGACAAACAACCTTAAGTCAAAATCATCCAGTTGATTTGACCTCTTCATAGTTGCGTCGCCGAATCACACTGACAAAACAATCTCGGATAGGTCAAAATCGGCGGATTCAATTACCTCTTCATACAGTTAATGTCGCCACTCGATAAACAACCTCGATAGGTCAAAATTCCGGATTCAATTCAACTCTTCCACAGGTTGCGTTATGCGTAACACTCGACAAACAACCTCGGATGGGTCAAAATTCTCCGGATTCACGACCTCTTCCATATAAGTTAACATCATCGAGTCACACGACAACCTCGGATAGGTCAAAATCCTCAGATTTCAACCTCTTCCATACGTTGCGTCGTCACACCGACAACCCCGGATAGGTCAAAATCTCGGCGGATTTCATTCAACATCTTCCATACGGTTAACTTCGCCGGGTAACACTTTGGCGAACAACCCGAATAGGTCAAAATCTCGGCGGATTCAATTCGACCTCATCCATGTTAACGTCATCGAGTCACACTCGACAAAACAAGGTGAGAAAAAGCTGCCGCCATCGCGATCTCCGTTGGTCACCACCATATCGGTCATCCCCGCCGATTACGCCTCGATGCCGTCGCTATGCCGTATTCGCATTGCGACCCGTCGCGCCAACACCAGCCATCCGCCGCCAGCGACCGGTCACCGCATTCGTATGGTTGCGCCATGTCGCGGATTCTGCGTAGATCTCGCAATCTCCGGTCGTCCGCCGTCATCGCCGATTATGAAGCCGATTGCCCGTCGACTCGATCTCGATTGCCGCTTGACCACCCCGTCGCCAGCCGCGCCGTAATCGCCGACAATCTTTGGTCACCACCGCGTCGTCGGTCATCCCGTGACTAAGCGCCGGTCGCCGATTCGTCGCCGATTCTGCTCCGACCACCCCTCTGCCACCACGCCACCGGCTGCGTCGCCATTGCTATCTCGTGGTCATCCCCGTATACGGCGTCCATTCGCCGTCATTAATCGCGGTTATCATTGACCACCCGTCGGTAGCGCCGCCACCATCACGCCAATCTCCGTGGTCACCATTCGCTGGTCATCCGACTACGCGGCCCGTCCGGCCCGCATCGTTATTCTGCTGCGACCACCCCATCGGTAATCTCCGCCGGTCACCACCATCGTTGTCGGTAATCCCGTAGTACCAGGCCACCGATTGCAGGTCGACTACCGTGCCGGTTCGCGACCCACCGCCCCATTACGTTTCGCCGTCTGATCCGTCATCAGGTCGCGTGCCGCAATCTCCGTGATCGCCACCATCGTTGGTCATCCCATACATTATCGCGCCGGTCATACGCCGCTACGTCGCCGGTTCTTGTTGCCACCACCCGTCGGTGACCACCGTTAGCCGTATCGACCATCGGCAATCTTCCGGTCACCACCATTGTCGCCGATCATCCAGCCATTGACGCCGGCGTCGGTCTGGATTACATTGCTGTGCCACCCGATCAACCGTCGCGGTCACCCATCATGGGCCATATCCGGGTTGCCACCATGGTCATTGGTTATCTCGCGACCAGGTCGCGTATCGATCGACCCGTCGCCACCTCGCGCCGTCGACCAGATCTCGGTTATCGTCGGATGATAAACCCCGACGATCGAGGTGATGATGCCTTTTTTTGAGGAAAAGCGTAGAACGCCAGGTATGTCTGCGGGCCTTGAACCCGGTCGATCCGGACGATTAATACCTCTTTCGATGAAAAGCGTAGACACACATTATGTCGCGGCGCTCCTCAACTCGGTCGGTCCGATGATTGGCGCCTTTTCGAGAAAGCGTAGACAATGTATGCGGGCCTTGATCGCCTTCAAACTGGTCGGTCCGGAGGCCATTGGCCTCTTTCGAGGGAAAATCGAACCACGACGTATGTCTGCGGCGCCCTCGACCTCCTCTTAAGAAGAAGGACACTCCATATGAGGAGTGTGCCTTCTCCCTTGACCCTGGGGGGGTTTTTATAGACCCCCTATAGGGGAAAAAATGTCAAAAATCGCTCAAAACCGCTCAAAACGGGCGGAAATGGGCCAAAACGGACGTTTTAACCGCATCTGCGGACCAGGAAGCAGCGTGGACCAGCCATGGCTCATGAACCAAGCCCGGGCCGTTGTGTCGCCGCCACGTAGCCCAGCTTCTCTCGCCGGTCATTGCCCAGTGCGAACCCACCAGCGTGTCTCCGCCATTCAGCGCCATTGCGAACCCGCAGGCCACTCTGCCGAGCTGACCAGCGATCCGTCGCTCGCCAGGTGACCCCCCCTCAGCCCGTCGACTGAAACAGACCCGTGGTTTTCGCGTCGGCCCACTTCGACCGTAGCCCGACTGTTCATTGCACCTCCTTCTTGGCCCGTCCAGCCTTCAAATCGACCCGAAACCACTGCAAGCACCCATAAATGTTCGAATGAGTCCATAATCCGAAAAACCTTGTCAGCGTTACATCGTGGCCGTGCATCCGCTTCCATGATCATAATCCTGCTCCATGAAGATATGTTTTCTCAAAATGTATTGTTAATGGACCCGCAAATTTCATTGAAGAATCTGCTATTTTCAAGTATTCGGTATATATATTTTTGGATGATTGATATAATATCCAAAAATAAGGGGCGATGATATGACTCACGAAAATTCTACTAATTACGAATCTTGATGTCGAAGGCGTCGATTATGAATCAAGACTAGCAGATCAACGCTTATTATCGACTCTTAAACGAGTGTTTATAGTCAAATCGAGCGTCTTGTGGCCGGATCTAACAAGCAAGATCTCATAATTCGACTTCATTTGAGCATTCAAATACACAAAATACATCATATGATCAAAGGAATCATTTTGAGTAGTCGATGGAGAGAGTGGTTGGATTTTGCATGTATTTACAGATGTCACTCCTCCATCTATAAATAGTCCTCTTTATATGAGAGGAGGCAAGCAAGAGAGGAGAGCTCTAAAGCTTGAAAATCCTCAGGCATAATGTGCCACCCACCGGCGATCACCACCCGTTGGTTACCAACCATCGCCGCGTCCGTCATCTGCGATCCTTGTCAATCTCCGTCGTCGGTCTGCACCACGCGCACTCGTCAGCCGGTCATCGTCGTCAACCATCGTCGTGGTCATCGCCAGACCACGACGCCGGTCCGCCATTACTACCTCGGTCCGCCGATCCTCGGCGCCATTTTATGGTCACCATCATACCCCATTTCATCGGCCGACCATTGTTCACCATTATATATATGCGTTGTTGCATGATTTTGGAATTCTCATTGTGAGCCCTTCTCATATACAATTTTATAATCATATCGGAAAACTTGTACTCAAAACAAATATGGAAGATTTATGGAGCTGATTTTTCCCTCTTTTCGAGGTTTTCCAAGTAAAATTCTAAAGTTTTTTTGTTGTTTCTTTAAATAATGTCTTTGAATTTCAAGCAGGCTTAAACTTTCACTCTATCTTATTTTCTGCATAACACTTATAATGATATTATCATCATTAATACTAAAGATATTAAGACATTAATTGTAATGATAGTAATAAAACTAATAATACTTGGGCTTTGACTTCCCACTTAAATCATATAGGCTTCAATAATATAGATCATAAATTTTGCATGTATTTATAACAACTAGAAGACAAAAAACTCATGGAATAACTTATTGGCAAAACATGCACAACAAACTCATTTTACTATATTGTATGAATAGAGGTAAATCTATATTAATATATTGAAAACAAATTATTCTAAAGTTGTATTTTTCATTTACATTGGGAATTTCCATTTTGTTGTGACCTTTAGGTTGGAACATGCCATGAAAAACAAATGTGAGAAATATAGCTAGTTTACTAAAATGGCAACTCAAATTGATTGCTATATTTAAGGTAATAGAATTAACATAAGAATCAATTTATAATAATATTGATTGAAAAATATTAGTTCAAATCAATATTTGAACCAAACTTATATTTTATAATCACACAAATTAACAATAAAAGGCGTACACCATCTTTATAAATCATGGCTTATATTTAAAATGTATTCTTACTTTGATATTTTTCATTTAAGTATAAAAAATGTATATTTTTTATTCTATAAATCCATGATGTAAATCTAACTTGGAAGGTGATCTTCATTCATCAATAATGCTACAATAGATTATTCAGAAAGTATTATTTTTTATAATATAAATTAAAATTAAGAATTATTTAAAAAGATTTATTCAAGATTTTATGGCTTAATGACATTCAAGCAGTTATTAGATAGTTGTATTTTTTTATGAATGATTTTGTAGAATAAAAATTACTATGACACTTAATTATATGAGTGGTTTATAAAATTATATAGATTTTTTATGTCTATTTAAAAGCTTTGGATAATTTATTAATATGAAAATACGTTAAGAATATAGATTCTCAATATTTTTAATAACAATGGAGAAAAATAAATTTTCTACTAATCATATTCACATTTTAAAATTATAAAGAACTTTATACTAAAAGTTCGGGTGAATTATTAATACTTATAATTTAACATAAAATCTTTATGTTGGAATCACTAAGAGAATTTTTATTTTAATGGAAATTCCAAATATATTCCAATAGGAATTTTTGTTTGATGTTCAAATAGATTCACACACTTTATTGCAAAAAAAAAAAACAAAACTAATAAATGTTTTCAAAAGATATTTTAATTTCTAGCCTAAATTTGAAGTCGCTTTATACATGAAAGTTATGGAAAATTTCGTTACAATTCCAACGATACTAAGATTATTTCAATTCCCAGGATAAGTCGATATTGGCAAAATAAGAGGCTCTAAAATTTCAAGTGGTAGATTTTTGGCGTTAGCAAACTGCGTGGGTCACAATCGTAATTTTGATCAACATAAAGTTGTGAAAAATTTTGTTACGATTCAACGATACCAAGCTTGCTCGATTAGATCTGGGATGAGTCCGTCTGAAAAAATCGCAGCCTTAATTTTAAAAAAATAAATAAAATAATGATGATTTAGTATGGTTGAACGACGGCGTGAATCTGCCCGTTGGCGTCGTCCGTCAATGGATGATTAGGCCTATTTTGTTAATTTTTTTCAATGTCTAATTTGTTAATTAAAATTATAATTAGATTTAATTTAAAATTTATCCCAAAAATAAAGGCAAAGTTTCTGAGGACGGCCTTATATGGGCATAACTGGAGGACGAAGCTAACAGTTGTTGGGGGAGTTGGAAAAAAGGGGAAGCTGGAGATCACAAGGATGGTCACGTTTGAGGAGAGTAAGATAATAAAATGTGATGATATAAGCGATGGCAACACAATGATGATATAACATAAAAAGTGCAGCTTTAGTCAGCGATGTCATGGGATGACTTCAACATGTCGTGAGGAGGGGGAAATATTACGTGCGGACACCGCACGTAGAATACGTCTTGGATGAAGAAATCGAGGGAGTGCAATAGTAGGAATACAGAGGTATAGAGTGCATTAAGTCACGATTTGCTTATCGTCGCATGTAGAGTGCGTCGGACTCATCGTAATATTTCCCCTGTGAGGAGAGCTTGGAGGTGGCAGAAATTTGGAGGTCACAATAGAAAGTCATTTATTTTAAAGTTCACATAATTTGATTGAATTTCAAAATCATCAAAAATGAGATATTAAAGTTATTTAAAATCTCTTTAAATATTACACCTCAAACGATCCTTACTATCCCAAGATTAGTGTGGGATGTAGAATATGATGACTCAATTAGACGTAATTTTTACCAACTCATCCTAATATATAAGAATTCATGATAAATAGGTGAAAACTGAATCTTATTAAACCAACATTAATAAACTTTTACATTTTGAATTCTTTTACTTATTATTTTATATTTAAATCATGTATCTAGAAACATATAATAATAAAATCATCATAAATATAGAGTAATTAAAGACATCAAAATATAAATTTTACATACCCAAAAAAATCTTTATAATTATGCAAAATTATACAAAAAAATCATACAAATCAAAAGTTTTGTCTAGCCACTACTTTTCTCTTTGTTCTTGCCTGAAAATTAGCATGTAAATTATAAACTAATAGCAAGTGAGACAAATAGTGCTAAAATAAATCCAATAAATGATAAAAGAAATAGCGTGCATATAAAGTGGAATTTTGCATGAAAAGAACAATACGTAAAGGCATGCTAAACAGTTAACAACTGGGATGAATATACATGCAGATAATTGATTTTGTGATGTTTTATTCATTTCTAAATCAAACTGTCTTATTATAAAAGTTATTAAGGTCGTCACTTAACTTGACGGCCAAAACTATTAATAAGCTGGTCATCCCAACATTGTATATCAACTTAAATGACAAGAGTCAGAAATTCTAAGATTTATCTCACCAAAATTTTTACCTACTTGCCTAGGTTTATAAATAGAACAAAATTTTAAATTAAGTATGTTTTAATTAATAATTAACAGATTAAATACCAGTAAAAAAAATATAAATCGCCGATAAGTGGTCGGCCACCCCATTGCGGTACTAATGATCGCGACCGCACTATTACACTGCCACCGATAATCGGTCAATTGGCTAAAGCCAAGGACCGACATCGGCGACATTTAACAAACCGCATCGATAAGTAGGCGACATGCTTCGATTTTTTTAAAAAAACAAGTTATCTTTTTTTTTTTACGATATATAGGAAATGCAAATAGATGTAAAATGAACTTGTAATACCAGTGAACAAATGATACCAGAAAATGCAAATAGATCAAATAGCTACAGATGTATTAGTAATCAAACGATACAAAAAAATTTCATCCATAAGCCAAAAATAAACTCAGGTACAGATGCAGATAAAAGTGAACAATAAAAATATCCAGCAACAGCTATACAAAATAAATACACCTCTAAACACTATCGACGCCGTTATATTCTATCGCAGATACTACGGTATATGTTCGTGGCGAACGACGATCGCGCTGATGAGCGCTCGCATCATCTCGACCCAATGTCCCCGATGTCTCGTAGATACCCAATAACGCCGCGACCGTCTATATGGTACGGAGACGGGTGCTTTGGAAAAGAAGATGGTCCCGATCGATAGGTGGATGGCCCCGCATGTCTTTTCGATGCGCCGAAAGGTAATCGTATGTGTCATATGTGACATATGCTCTTTACATGGACCCCGTAGTTCGATATGTGTCGCCAAGCTCGATCCTCGTGATCATATGCTCATTATTGATGAACCGATAGTCCACGCCATCTCAACGTCCAAGAAAGGTTGAAAAAGATCCTCCCGCCAAAATATGCTCCACCTACAAGAAACTTAAAATGTTACTACGTAAATATGTTGAAATAATAACTAAGAAAATATACAAATTATAGAGTTATCTTAACATATGCTCGCGGTGCTCTGGAAGAGACGTTGTCAAAAGAGCCTTCGCAGTACAATGCCCACCACCTAAACCAGATCATAGGATCGTGTGTCGTAAGTATCGCCCACCACAAGAACGCGATCTCTGGGCCTCCCATGAGCGATGTACTACATGATCCGCACCCAGTATATGCTTTCCTCCGCCATCGACTCTAATGAAACCGAGTCCATCGGGCTACATCTCGGGCAAGTGACCAAACTGACGAAGGACTTTGTTAGGAAGGTGTCACTCCACCCTCTTCCAACTAATCAGTGGAACCCATGCTAACAAGATGTCCTCACAGTAAATATCCGAACATCTCGACCAATGTCGATGCCCAAGTCACAGTCACGTGTGTCACCGCATGTTAGATAATGGTTTGACAAGATTTGCCGAGAATGATGTATAACAAAAAAAAGAAGTACCGCTCTAGAGAAGCCCATCTAACTCATCCCTAAAAATCGATATTGCCGAATGGCATCCGACGCATATATCTCGCTCCACCCGATTAAAAAAAAATCATATACAAGTCGTTAGTTGCATGTCATTATGTTAAAGCAAGCTATAAAGATATTAATTTCCTTACCTGAAACCGATGCTAAGCCCATCGAGATCTCTAGGGTAGGGGACATGTAGCGCCTACCAACATCCGTGACGCTCCCAAGACCAGATCAGAAGAATCAAGACACCTGCCCATGTTGGCCCTCCTCGTAGACTCATGCAACTCCTATAAGTGGGCTAACACGACCGCCAATGATAGATAATGTGTCAAGATCCTCTAGAATGGGAGATACCGCAAATGCACCTAATTCGATATCCGTAGTAAAAACTCTCAAGAAGGAACAAAACATAGCTCACATGTCGATGAAGTCCAACCGTGGAGGTCTGTAGATCCTCAAAATATCCAACGTAACCACTGAGGTTGTGCCGCTGCGTTCGCCCATCCCAATGTCGAATGTACTACGGGGTCAACTGGGTCATACACAGTGTCTGGAATTGGATGCCCACCTATAAGCTCATCGCATAGCCCAACTCGCCACTACCATGTCCTACAACAGACCGACAACCGATGGTCCGCCAATGCAAAACCTGTGATCATTGCAACGCCCCGCAATGTCATCATATCTCTCCCACAAAGAAATGAAATGTGTTGGTCTGGGGAGACCAACGCTCAACTAGTGTTGTCAGCATGTGATGGTCAAGTTTGATGTACCGCAACTGGCTAACACAATAAAGTCCGAGTGCGCGAGGGCGCGAGAACCGCGCACGGACGCCACTCAGCATAAGAAGGTGAGATGTTGCCCAAAATAGTCAGATGAAAAAGCTTAGTCAAGTAACGTAACACAACGTAAATGAAACACACAGAAATAAAACTAGCAAGTATATTCATACCATATCCGATGTGCCGCCTGCGGTGCCATAAGAAGGCTATGCCGGATGAACCTCCGCAGTGTCCGTGTGTCATCAATCGGCTCAAGACGCCTCCTCCGGGCGACGCCTAACCGGCCTGGCTCCTCGCATCGCACTATAACAAGAAATGAAAATTTATTAGAGTACCGATAATTGCAGAGATAAAGAAAACTATGCATATTCGCCAGAAATATCTAAACACAAACTAAACTCACCGCCTACTAGAAGGGTTATGTAACGATGTTAATGATCGATTGATTTACAACTACTACACATGCATTGCGGATGCGCTCATCCATTGTGTTATTGTACCTACGGATCGCGGCCTACCCAATCTAACTTTAACCACCGCATCAAAGGATGGACTCCCGGCCTCGTCGCCGTGTGTTTCGATCATGCACATGAAAAGAAGAGTATGTCACCCGCATACATCGACATGGTGTAATCTTGACACATAAGCGGCGATGATTGATTCTCCTATGTACTGGGAAGCCGCTATGGTATGACTACACGCATATGATAAATCGTTCGTGGTACAACCTGAAATGAGCCGATCTTCCGTGAAATCAACTCCGGAGACACCCCGGCCCAACACTTGCACCCTCATTTGCATTATTGACTCGATGTGGGAAATGCTCCAGCCGCTCAAATTTGCTTGTTTGGGTTCGTGGAGAGAAGGTGAATTCGGTGGGCGGTTCGTCTGAATCAATTGAACTTGTCCGCTTATAGAATAGACTCACTATGTTATAATAAATTACAGTTATCAATGCTTGAATTGGTAGTCCCCGTGCACGTTTAAGTACACCATTAAAACCTATGATGCATTTGTGGTCATTAACGCTTCCACCATTATGAATCAATGTCCACTTCTCCATCACGTTCAAATCGATATGCTTACGGTTTAATTTGTTTTTATGTCGACCATGTTGCGGTTAAATATGTTGATGTCATCGGTCTTTACACAAGTATATTTTTTGCGAATAAACTTGCATATACCCATTTTCCTCACGCCTTCTTAAAGTTTTCCTTAAGATGTAGCAATGGCGATGTCGCCCATGAAAATACATCGCGACACTCATGAACCAACCCTGAATGCTTATCCGAGATTACACAAAAATCGCCCCTTGATGAAACAATTGTCGATTCTTGTGTATAATGAAAGAGCTGATTAGTTATTCTCATTAGACCACTTATAAAAGCAAGGGAAAATAGATCATTATTTGCATCAATAAATGCGTGAGCAACATTACCGATACTTTCCCAAAGGAACATCCGTCCATCGAGAAACGGTCGACAATATCCCGCCCGTAATAGATGGTCCAAAGCCCGAGAACTCTCGAAACATGTATCGATGATATAATCCACATAAGCGATGCGGCGATGAGCATAACGAATCCATAAATAATGCTAGAGAGCGATATGACTCCTCCCAATTACCAAATATAGCTCTGATACTCTTACGTCTCGCATCCCATGCCTTCATGTAAGAGACCTTGATGTTAAATTTGATTCCATCCTTCATGATCTCTCGGGTTTTGTCAATTTGAAATCACATTATTGGTATGAAGTAATAAACTTAAAAGTGCATTGGCGATGTCACGAACCAGCGATGGTGGCAACGCGTAATGTAATGCAATGAAGTTGATAACCTCAGCGCCTCCCAACCTCTTGCTTTTGCTACAGTGCATGCGCCATTGGGTGCACTACGATCTTTCATATAACGGTGAAATTCTTGATTGTATGCGGTAGCAGGCGGACATTATTAATGGACGATTCACTGCGAGCTCCTTCTTATTTGAAAACACATACCTTCATATAACTCCGGAACTTCAACATCATCTAAAACACGGCTATGGACCATCAAACACAATATCCGCATCCCGGTCTTTGTGGTATGACATGGCGAACATACTCGGTAGAAATCATAACATCGCGATTCCAATTCGGATTGAATGACTGAAGAAGATCATGGCCGATCTTCAGCGCATAAATTGGCATTACCAAACAAAGACTTATCATCGATGATCATCATCGATGCTTGATTCCTATTCATTATTTCATACTCATTATCGGTGGTTATGCAGATGAACTAGGTTGATCATGCAATTGCGCTTGAATAGATATCTGGTTGCATTTAAACATATATCATCTTCTTAAAAAATAGAAGATACCTACACAAAACAAAAATAAAAACACCTGATGATCGAGGTGAATGCTTACATTATCTCATGTTCATGATAAGTCTTGCGATTATTTGTTGGGCAACATAAGCATAGCGTGTACATTCTGGCATGATATCGGTGTCGGTTTGGTGCGGCGTGGCTTTATTTCCGCGTAAAGAATCAATGTTTGGCGGGAACTTCGTCAATGATGCTGAGACATCATCATAAACAGATGTTATATCCGTACTACAAAAGCGATGTAATCTCCACGCGAAGTTATCAGCGTCATAACGAGACACGAGCACTTTTTGTTTTAAATCTCAGCTTGCATGATGCGACACTCATGGGGATTTTTCCACCAACATAACTTGGAATGAACCATCAATGACCGGTTGCCGTCATAACAAAATTAAGAGCGAGATCATTTCATTCTAGCTCAAAGCAATGATGTTGTAAAACCTAACAATTCACTCAAAATCTATTACAAAAATAAATATTGCTCACCTATTTATACACTAATAATTAAGCAAAAAAATGAACTATCAAATTACGATCCCAACATGTATACACTAACCACGGTAAATTTTAGAAGAATAATTATGAAAAAAATATGAAAACTTTCTACATTAATTCAAATAAGTAAGGAAGAAAAAAACAAACAAACTTATGGAGTGGAGCCGGCGAAAGCAACGATCACGACCGCGAAGCGAAAGCTACGACGGACTGAAATTCTTTGGGTGGAGCCGGCGAAAGTGACGAATGCCAAAAATCCAAAATGGTGGCCGACAATCGTCTCGTCGCGTCTGAGGAGAACGGAGAGAGAGTGCCATTTTAACAAACGAACGAAAAAACGAAGGGGCTTCGGGTGGCCGGTATTTAGAAATCGCCGTCACTTCTGCGACAACAAACTTCGAGATAAGTTAGCGGGGATTCTTACTGAAACCGGTCATTAAATAATCGGCGCTAAAATTTGGCGAGTCGCGATAAGTAGATCCATCGGCGATGAGGACTTCGCCCACTTATTGGACGACTGTACCTAAAGTTAAATTTTTTTTATCAATGCTTAATCTATTAATTACTAATTAAAACATACTTAATTTAAAAATTTCTTCTTATAAATATAGTTGACTTATAATAATTTCATGACATTTCTCTGCTTATCATGTATGTTACTTATAAATATAGTTCACTTATAATAATTTCATGTCACATCTGAGCATTTAGCAATATTTACATTAAATTATTTATCAATATGCATAATGATAAAATATGACATAAAAGATTCTGACTTGATCATAATTATAAATCAATAAAGCATAATTTTAGTTTATTAAAATAATCATTTTTATCTGAACAAGATATGAGTCATATAAAAAATCTGAACAATTATAAATCTCACATAAATATTTGAGCCAATTTTGTGTCACACTCGTAAACGTGAGTACACAATCAAACCTGATGGTATTATGTTAAATCAGAAAATGCTTACAATATACTTATATTTACTGCATTTATTATTTCAACATGCATTTTACCTTACTTCGACTTCTCGTATAAATCTAACTTACAACCAAACATCACCCAATGACTCTTGATACCAAATGTTGATTACCTAATTAAAATAAAGTAATATTGCAAAGATTTGTCTTAATCACATAAATATGTATATATACAACATATTATTTTGAATTTAATTAATCAATTTTACATTATACATATAATTTTTTTTGTATAATTACATATTAATTACATTCCATTCCCAAGTTATTTACTGTTTTTCTTAAATAAATTCTCAAATTTTCAGACTCGCTACAGTGGATATTAGGAAGGGAAAACTGTTTTTAATACTAATATATATTTACTTATATACAAATAGGGCTGTTAAAAAAGCTCGTTGTTCATGCGGTAGTGTTCATTTCGTTAGTTAAGAATCTGCAGAAACAACTATTTTAGACTCGATATATAAGCGAGCCGAACACGAACAATCTTTTGTTCGTTCGTGTTCGGCTCGAAACAAATAAATATTTATAAATAATTATATAAAAATTATATAATATATATTTTTTATAATCAAATTATTTATTAATTAATTTGCATGAATAATTAATTTAATTAATAATATTTAAATTAAATAAAATTAGACACATTATAATAATTTAAATTAATTAAAAAAATTTAATTATTGAAATGAAGTAATGAACGATTTAGATTTTTTGAATTTGAGGAGATTTTTTATTAAATCTTAACCTAATTCCTAAACCCTAACTACTTAACCTTATGAGACGGCTCGTTGCTCGCACTCTTCGACTCTTCCTGACTTTCTCTTCGACTCTTCGTCTCTTTGAGTCTTTATTTGTCCTATTTATGCCTATCCTATTCTCCTTCCTTCCTGGGCATCTTCTACGGCTCTACAGCCTCTACTACTACGAGCACTTGATATTGTTGCGAGTTGCGACGCTCTAATCCACGGGTAGAGCCGATTAGCCGAACCGCCGAGGCGCCGATTGCGAAACCTACTTTTCTAATTGCTACGGTTTGATATCTTTTATTATTTCATGGTTTCTCCATCTTTTGCCTAATTTCTTGAGTTGTTGGCTTGCTAAAGTGACTAAGTTCTAGATGACTCAAAAATGCTAATATGCTATTGAAATTTCTTGGATATCTAATTTGTAGTGTTCGGTTTCTGGTTGGAATATGCGGTGAAATGCTGAAGTGTATTTTCTTACTTTGTGTAATAACGTGCATATTTTAGTTTCTCGTGTAGTATTTTTAAAATGAAATAATAAATAAAATGAAAGCTGCACGATGGAAACAGACCCAACTAAACAAGATATATAGCGATCATTTTATCAATTTAATTGCATCTCATATTAAAAAAGATTTAACATCATATCCCTTTAAAATGACAACTCTTAAATCTTAATGTAATATAATGGTGTATACGATTCTATATAAATAGTGTCAAATGGTTCACATGAATGAAGAATCGGAGATAACAAAAGTCATACTAAAAAAATAGGATAGAAGTAGCCATTTCTCATAAACTAAGGACCAAAATACAATGAAACAACAAATTAAATGAAAGCAATAACATGTAAAATCTAATAATCTAAAGAATCGGAGATAATCAGTAGTCATTTCTCATAATAACGCCGATTATTTTTTAGTACTTTGTCATCAAAGAATTTGATTTCTTTAATGAAGCATTAACACAATTTATAAAGTGACTGAAATTTGATGACATGGTGTGTACATAATATGTATTCCATGTGGGGTTTTCCCTCAGGCCTCACGACTAAGAAAACAAGAGAAAGTAGCAAGTAGATTGATCTCAAAATAACAACAAAGATAGCCAAATACTCTTATGCAGTAAAATAAGCTCACAACTTACTAATATTGATGGCTTTAATTATAAAATGAGCTCAGTTTGAAATATTTTATCATTAATCAATGATGCCTTCATAGCTCGATATAAATTCTTCAAACACCGAAATGATAAACCAACTTATTTGATAAGGTAAAGACCAAAGCGGGTTTTCATTTTCTTTTAGAAATAAAGGTTTAACATCACAAAATATAAAGCTAATCAATGAATCAGGCCATAACTTGATGGCTACTATCAAATTATTAAAAACCCCATGAAAGATTGTGTGACTAAGCAGCCATTTTATCAAGCTAATTTGCATCTCATTTTAAAATGAAATAGTAAATAAAATGAATGTTGGTCCCCATTTCTCTAAGCCCCCTCACTGTTAACAGAGGTCATTAAGATTAATTAATTAACTAATTTACTGTTCATTTGATTAATTATTCTTAATTAAGCTACAAGGGTAATTAAGGCTTAACCAATTGATTACCCCCATTTAATGAGCTAATAAATTTCAAGAAAAATGAGGAAGGCAGAGCTCATCCCCTAAACATCTCTAGAAAGTGTGAAATTAATCAGATGATTAATTAAAGAGTAATTATGTTAATTAAATTTTTAATTAAAACTTAATTAAGTAGAAATTACTATTCTAATTTAATTAATGATAATTTTATTGGATTCTCCTCTAAAATACCTTTAAAATGAGTCCACATTTATATTTTTTATATTTTTCTTGGATTAGTTATGAATTTTAGAAGATTCATCTTTAAAAATAGATTAATATGCCCTAATTAAAAGCCTAATCCCATCGGCACCACATAGCTACTGACGTGGCACGCTTTCCACATGGCACGACGATATTGGTTATTTAAGTTGTCATATCCGCACGCTGAGTCAGCTGACGGCGAATGTGCTTTCCCGTAGACCGTTCGATCTAAGATCGGACGACCATAATTAAATCCTGTGATTAAGGAGAAAATAAAGGGGATCTAAGCGTGATTTGATCAGGACCATCCATTCTGATAACATGGAGTGGACGACCTGTGATCTATTTCATCCCAAGTGGCGAGAGACGAAGATCGTCCATCGTTCGTCGCTCGATCCAAGCTCACCCGAGCTCGAATGGAGATCAAATCAATCCCACACCTTCGAGGAGGCAAAACAAGAAAATCTAAAGGTGGAATTCTCATGACGTGGAACTTTTCTTCACAAAGGACCAAACCATTTTCATACATGGATCGATTTTAATGGCATACCTCATCGGAGCTTGTGACCAGCAGTTCCAACAATTGAGGAAGCTTTGTAGTAGAGGCAAGCCCCATGGCAGCTTTGATTTGAGGTGGTTTTTCTGGACGACCAACACACGTAGGTGATAGGTCTTGGTGAACTATCTCCGCAGAATCTTGGGAAAAGATTTGAATGGCTTTGACAACACACGAGGATGGTGTGTGCAAGAGGAATTGAAGTTTGATGGAGAAATGGAGGAGTTTGGATTAAGCACCCTCCCCTATTTCAATTTTGCATGAGAGAGAGAGAGAAATTTCGATCGAGGGAGACTTGGAAAGGCTTGAAAAATGATATGAGGGATTTTGTTTCTCACTTTGGGGCTTAAAGAGTGCGAATGATGTTCATTCCCGTTCAAATTGAGGGGGTATAACCCTCAATTGCTAAGGAGGACAAACGGGGCTCCCTTCTTCGATCGACAGGCCGTCGTCAGGGTGTCAGAGAGGTCACATTCAAGTCTACGTGGCTCGACATGAGTGGAGGAGGCAGTGGGAGGCACCCAAGGGCTGATGTGCAAAGGTTCCTTGGCTTGAATCCATAGGGTGCTCTGTTTGCATGGGAGGTGTCCATGGCCTACCTAGGATGGGTTGGGTGAGCTAGGTGGGTCAGGTGGAGCCTCACTTGAGTGCTTGGAGGCTACCTTGGTGATGGGAGGAGTGACCTTGCTTCTTAAAGGGAGGATCCAATGGAAGGAAGGCTTAACCAATGGTCCATGGCTTGGGTGGGGCCCACTTGGCTTTTGGGATGGCTTTGGACTAATCTAGGGTTAGTTTCAGTCGGGTTTGGTCAGCCACTAAGGTCCTATGGGTTGGTTTTGAGTGCTTAGGCTTCATTTGGTCAAATGGGTGTATATGGGGTTCATGTTGGGTTGGGTTGACCAATTGGTCAAATTAGGTCAAACCAAGACTTGGGTTATGTTCAAATGATGATTTGAAGAGTTTTAGTTTAAGTGATTTCAATCAATTTGGCTTAGGTTTGATTTTGGCTCACTTGGATTCAAATAGGTCAAATGGGTCATGTTGACCATTTTGACCAATTTGACCAAATTGGATTTGGTTAGGTATTAGGTCATGTTCAATTAGTTAATTTAAGATGATTGTAGGCTTTGGTTTGATTTAATTTGAATTTAATTTGAGTTTTGGCTAATTTGGACCTTTAGGTCAATTTGGGCTAAGTTGGGTCAAGTTGACTAATTGATCAACTTGGGCTCAATTATGACTTTAGTCAAGTTCAATAATTGATTTGGAATGAATCCATTGGTTGCAATCAATTTGGTTTTAATCATGATTTTACCCATTTTGACTTTTTAGGCCAATTTGGGTCAACTTAAGTCAAGTGGTCAATTAGACTTGGTTTGGCTCAATTGGGGGTTTGATCATGTTCAATCATTGATTATGAGTAGGTTTGAATCAATGATTTCAATCAATTTAGTTTATGGTGAGTTTTAGCTAATTTATGTTTCATTTAAGCTAAAGGTTGACTTGGTTTAACCCAATTGCAAGGTAATTGATCACTCTAGGATGATTGCTGATCATAATATGAGGGTTGGATGGGCTTGGTTCAATCCATTTGGGTTGAATTAGAACTTAGCACAAAAAAGTCCTTTAAGATACTTTGGGTCAAGTAGATCTAAATGAGTTAATTGGTTTGATTTTGGCTTGATTCAAGTTTAGTTGAACTCATATATGAGCCTAGGATTGAAATATAAATCTAACTACAATCAATTTGGAGTCTAATAAATTTTGGCTCATTTAAAGTTTTCAAGTTAAAAGGGTTAACTTGGGCTTGACTTGAGTTGACTTGAGTTTGGTTTAATAATTATAGTTTATATTTATATTTGGTTAAATTATTGAAGGAATGATTGATCCATGAGAAAATCCATTGATTTTGAGTTGGTTTGGATATGATTTGACCAAGTTCAAGGAATTGGCTAAAAAAGCTTGAATTGGGTTTTGGTTTAATTTTGGATTTGACTTTGGCTATTTGGATTTATATTTCATTTATATTTATGAATATAAATAAAGATATAATTGATTTATGAGAAAATAACTTAAGTTTGGAGTGATTTGGAAGCAAATTTGACTAAGTTCATGGGTGTAGGTCAAAAGGCCTAAGAAGGGAAACCTATTTAGTTTGATTTTTTTTTTGGACATTGTAGGGTGGGTTTCATTTATATTTGTGAATATAAATGAAGGAACAATTAATTTATAAAGTAATCAATTGATTTTTGGGTTGATTAGGTTAGATTTGGTTATGTTTGGGAAGGTAGGTCCATGGGGCATAAGAGGGGATTTGGCTTGGTTTGATTTAGTTTGATTTAATTTTGGTCATTTGAGTGTGAATTTTATTTATATTTGTGAATATAAATGAAATAATAATTGATTTATAAAGAAATAAATCAAGTTTAGGATAATTTAGGTGGAGATTTAGCTAAGCTTATGAGAATAGGTCATAAGGCTTATGAAGAAATTTTGGACTTGGATTTGATTTGAGATTGAACTATTTGGTTTGGAATTTAGATTTGGATTTGGTAAGTGATTGAAGGATTGAATTGATCTTTGAAAATCAATTGAATTGGATTGTATTAAGGCTAAGTCCATAAGATGAAATCAAAGGGCTTAGGAAGGGTTCTAGATTTAATCATGGGGTTTTATGGAGAAATCTTGAGCTTGAATTTGATCACGAGATTGATTATGAATCTTGGAAAATTTGGTTTGGCATGATTTGGAGGTTTGGTTTGAGAAGGAAAGCATGGATCGGGTTTAGGCCATAGGGTAGGCAAGTTCTCTTAAGTCCCTAAGGCATAACCTAATCCTATGGATAAATCCTTGTAAGTCTCTAGGCTTAGATTAAATGTTCACCTAATCACTAGAAGTATTTTAAGACTAAGGAACTCTTAGTGTCTACAAGAGTCCTAGATCTATGATAACGAAGTTGAGAACTCACTCCAAAAGTGAGGTCAACAATATTCACATTACAATTTGGATAGAGCCTTAAGTTATATGTATAAATAATTTGATCAAATAAAGTGTAACCACAAAGTATATACATCCATTCATCGTGTAAGTGTGCCAACATATGTTGTATGTATAGATATATTAAGTGTTTAATCATGTGCATGCTAGATGTGATGGAAAGGATTGACTCAAAATAATTCATGTGATAGTAATTCAATTATGTTAATCTTAAGATACCTTTCATGTTGAATAGGATTCTTTAAAGTTAACTTAAACTTAGGATTAATAAAAGATATTTAATAAATCATTCACTAAAGAGAACTACATCAAATTAATGTGCTTTAAAAAGGGGCTTAAGGTAGGGATAAAAGAAAATAATCCTCTTTCATCTTTTTATGACACTTAGACGTTAAGTGTAAACCAAATGAAGCGAAACAAAACACAAATTAAAATTGATAAATTATCTAAACAACTTAAAGTGAAATCAACCTTCATGTTAAATTAAATAATTCTAAATTTAGAAAATCATAATTCTAATCTTAGTAAGACACACCACATATGGCCTTAGCATACACAATTAGAATTAAGCCACCACTTCTAGTCTTAAGTTATGAAGGTGTATGTGTTATGCATGTTTTATTTTGTGATGTAATATTTAGACTAGATGTTAGGATACTCTTAACCTAATAATATTTTATGTAGGGGATTATGCTTAAGAGGATGCTTAAAAATAAATATAAATGATTTGTTTTCAAGTTGCTTAAGATCCTAAGCATAATCCATATTAGGACAAGTGAGCTTTATTACCTATGTGCAGGGTGCTAAGTCCAAATTAAATATAATTGCTTAAGATTGTATGCATGTTTAGCTAACCTTTATTTTGTATGTGTATTTAGATTTACTTTTCACTATAGAAGTAATTTTGCAATAGGAATTAGGATTAGTGCTATGGAGAATATGATGAGCAGTGGGTAGACTTAGTTTTGGGATGTCATGTGATGCCTTGGAGCACAATCCAATCAAATCAAAAAAAGAAGAAAGGAGAAAGATATGAAGACACGGAGAAATGAAGACCCCATAACATGTATTCATTTCTAATTGTAAAATTATTCTTTTATATTCTAGGTTATATAAGGCTAGAGCTCAGCTACCCATCTTTTATCTTTTCGGAGTGTACGACGGTACCCAAACCGTATCAGCCTGCAATTCTTTTACGGTAGTTTATAAATTGTTTAATGCTATGTTTAAAGTGCGCAATAGGATTGCATCCTTTTCATAGTTTCTTCATGCTTGATGTTTGAATGTGTGGTTTGGATACAATAGGCTCTTAGGATAAAAATAAATTTTCTATCCAACTAATAATTTATAACTAAAATTTAAATAACTCACAACCTCATCATAAAGCTTAGGCTCTAATCAAGATAATTAAAAGATTTAGGAACCTCATAGCTAATTGGTTATATATCTCACATCATGCATATATATTCATTCTTCCTTGAACATGGGGATCTCCATCCTTGCATGATAGGGGAATGCTTGACTTGTGAGGGCATCCCTTATGGTGGAGAACACCCTCTTCTTGCTGATTTAACTAATAATTTATTTCATCATGTATTTAGGCATAAAAATCATAAGCTTTTATCCAAATGAATGAGTTAAAAATAAAATACAATTTGTAAAGATTTTGCATTTAGACTAAATCATATGCTCATACCACTCATACTCTAGTCTCTTAGAGAGATTTATTACTTTAGTTTCTTTATAATTAAATAACAAGCTAAGCCATTTTACAATTTTATAAGACCGGACTACATGATTTTGAATCGTAGGAGGTGCTTGATGGTCAGGGTGGTTGTAATTAGAATTATCCCAGTTTATCCTCTCTTGTCGAGATAAACCCTTTCACCTTTCACTTAGATTTAGTCGTGCTTTGGTTTATGCTAAAGCTCACTAGATTTAGGATCCAAGGTAGCTAATTTTCTTCGAGTTACAAGCATAAATCTTTATCTCTTAAGCATTTCCACAATTTTGTGTTGATGGATTATAAGCCCTAATAATCTAATAAAATTTTAACTCAAACAAATAACTCTCTTCACTTTCAAATATATAAAACCTCACCATAGGATATGTTGGAAGCTTACTAGACTTCCTAGTATCATAAGCATTCCATACTTATCTTCCTTTAGATTCCAAAATAAATCTTTCCAATTGAATAATCCCACTTGATTTTCTAAAATAACCAAATCCTTTGATAGTCTAGCCTTGAAATCTTTGAAGACAAGAATTGACTAGTTTAATCGAGAGTGTTCTTAGGAAATATCATTTTTTAGGATGTAATTAATTATGAAGGCTTACCTCCATAGGAAACTAAAAAACCCAGCTTAAAATAAACCTTGCTTTACTTTTCCATGTAAAGTAAGGGAAAGATCTATGTATATACGAAGACTCATCATGCCTAGGAGTTCTTATTACGTGATAAGGTCCATTGTAGGGTGATATTTCTATCTTTCAAGATAGTACATCATACCTTTATGTCGTACCTGATCACTTCAATAAATATCCCTTAAGATCTATGTGGTGTCTACCCCACATCCAAATTAAAACAACACATGGATATATTGGATGTAAAATATCTTACTTGTATTTGTTTTCTTATTAGATGTTGAATATGAGGGTTAATAGATAGCTATCAATCTCTTTCCATACTAGCCAATAGTGTGGGTGGACTAACACATGTTCTTAATCATTTTGTATAAGAATTACACACATTTTTATACATATTGGCCAAATGTGTGATGATGTTTGGATGATGGCCATCATTTAATGGAGGTCAGACTATTGATGGTTGAATAATGATGGTTGTTGGCAGAGGTCATTGATTTTGGTTGTTAAGAAAATTTTAGAGTCATTGAATCTCTAACCTCTCTATGAATGTAAGTATAGCACCCCCACATCTAGCTCTAGTGCTTCTAACTCTTTTAATTATACACTATTTAAATACCTTAAAGATCTTAGAATTAAGAGACCTTATGCTAATTGGATTTTTTTCCTTTGAGACTCATAATTTGACTACAAGAATGCATGATTTAAAAATATTTGAGCTTTCAATTAATATCCTAAAGATTTTAACTACTCTTTATGTGCTTAATTTGAACTCATTTGGATTAGGATTAGATTAATTTTTTGTATCATTAGGTTCATCATATTGAGACTATATATATGATCTAAAATTTAAATACTTATTTTGTAAAACTTTCTTTCACTTATTAGAAGCATTTATAGATAGAAGTTTCTTAGAATCATTGATAATATTTGCAAAAGCTTTTTTGCATTCCAAGCTTGAGGTAATATCTTTTCAACTATTCTTTATGTTTAATATTTTTGGCTAGATCATACAAACCATCACATTATGAGCTCCGAAAATTCACCACCAGCCTCTCCTCATGAAGAGAGTGATTAGAATGTTGGTCAAATTTTCAGAAGGCAGATGGAATAATAAATAAGACTATCTAAAGATTTCTTCCTCATTTTGTGGGGACTTTAGATCTAGTTCTAGGTTTCCTAAGTAAGCACCTATAGTTAATTACCCCTCCCAATACTGAGAGAGCACTTTTGATTAAGGCTAATTGATGAATCACTAAATGTGAGCATATAGTACCAGTGAGGAGAGTTTAAAATTTATGAGATTTAATATTTTAATTTAAAGCTAATGTTTGGGGGAATGATGAAGTGCCCGATCAAGATCCCATGGTTCTGTCATCGCAGGCTATCGTGGTCCCTACTCCACTTAGTTAGAGGAGGCAGTCAACCTAGCTTGACCGAATGATCCTTGTCAGTAACCATGGGTTATGTTTTTTAAAGTTATCCTTGTAGACCTGAGATGGAGTTTGTCTAAGGGGACAAATATAAGTACTTGTACAGAACCAATCAAATATATTAAGTTCTCGAGCAAAGACATTAGAAATACACATGATCGGCCACTTAGTGTATTCACACGTCTCTCATCGACATTTATGTTTGAGTATCATGGATAGACACATATTTGTATTGTGAGTGTAGAAATTTATGTATTTTGTTTATTTTGATTCGTATAGAGACATGCGAGATTTGGTGTTCTTATTAAAGTGATCAGTGCGACGAAAGAATGATGCACTATCTCGAAGATAGAAATCATTATCTACAATGGATCTAATAAGGACTCCTAAGGCATGATAGGTCTTTGATATACCAGATTTTTCTCCTACTTTACATAGATGAATAAAGCAAGATTTATTTAAACTGAGTTCTAAAGTTTCCTATGGGGGCAAGTCCTCATAGTTAATTACATTCTAAGGAAGGAAAATTCCTTAGGAATACTCTCGATTAAAGTGGGCAATTGTTATCTCCAAAGATTTTAAGAGTAAGACCATCAATAAATTGGTTATGTTTAGAAAGTCAAATGGGACAGATTAAAAGGGAGATACTTATTATCGAAGTCAAAAGGAGATGAGTAGGGGATGCTCATGATACTAGGAAACTTAATGAGCATTCCAATCTATCATATGGTTGGGCTTTATATGTTTGAAATTGAAGAGAATTATATATTTAAGTTGAAATTTATTAGAAAAGTATGACTTATAATCCAATAATACAAGATTGTAGAAATGCCTAAGAGATGAGAATTTATGCTTATATCCTGAAGGAAACAATAATCTTAGATCCTAAGTCTAGGAAGCTTTAGCGAGGGCCTAAGCACATCCAAAATCTAAGTAAAGATGTGTATATGGTTTACCTCCGGAGAGGGTAAACCACCTGACTGCTGGACTTATAACTGCCTAGAGTGGCAGCTAGCTAACTTCTCCCATGCTTTAAAATCATGTGGTCAAGTCTTGCAAGATTAGTTAGATTGTTATTATTTTAGAAAGAAACTAAAATCTTAAACATACTCCTAAGAGATTAGAGCATAAGTGATATGAATAATGACTTAGTCTAATACAAATCTTCTCAAATTTTAATTCATTTTTGACACTTCAGTTTGACCAAGGCTATAGGATTTCTTATGCCAATATGCACGATGAAATAAAGTTATTGGCTAAATCAGAGAGAAGGGTGTCTTCCAACACAAGGGATTCCCTCAAAGGTCAAACATTCCCATATCGTGCAAGGATGGAAGTCTCCTATTAACAAGAGTGAAACAATATGCACGTATGATGTGAGACATACAACATTCAACTAAGGGATTGCTAGATCTTTTAATTATCTTGATTTAATACCTAGATTTATATGAGATTATGAATTATAAAAAATTTTAGTTATGAGTTGTAGTTGGGTAAAATTTACTTTTTCCTAAGGGCCTAATGGCATTTAGGCTATGCAAAAATCACCAATCATAAATAAACTATGAAAAGGCATGCAATTTTCTAGTGCACAAGCTAAACAAATTATCAATCAATTTATAAAACTAACGCAAAAGAATAAAAAGTCGTGTGGTCGGGTACCACCGTACAACCCAAAAAGAAAGATGGGTAGTCGAGCTCTACCCTTATACAACATGGTATATGAAAGAATAATTATAATTACAAATCAATAAATGCTATGGGAGTCTTCATTCTTCATTCTTCATGTCTCCTCTTCTTTCTCCTTTGGGTTAGCTTGCTTCAAAGGTATCACGGGGGCCTCCCAGGGCAAAGCTTTCTAGCCACCACTCATCCTGATCTCCCATAATACTGATCCTAATTCCTAATACAAGATTATATAAAAAATAGAAAAAAAAAATCTAACTACACCTACAAGATAAGTGTTAGCTAAACACACCATACAACCTAAGCAGTTATATGTATAATTTGGACTTAGCACCCTGCACATGGGTAACCAAGCCCACCTGGCTTAATTTGGATTCATGCTTAGGACTAAGCAACCTGCAAAGAGAACATTTTATATTTATTTTTAATCACCCTTAAGCACATTCCCCTGCAAAAAATATGATTAGGCTAATTAGGGCCTAACATTCAGTCTACGAAGCATATACCCTAACATCAAGTCTACAATATTACATCATAAAATCAAACATACATCAAACCATGCATCGCCCTAACATAAGGCTAAAGTGGTAAATTAATCGAAGATGTGTGTATTAAGGCTTGTGTGGTATGCCTTAACTAGACTTTGTTATAATTTTCTAAGCAAGAAAAGATTTAATTTAAAGGATGGTTTCACTTTAAGTGGCTTAATTGATTCGTGAGTTTTACTTAATATTTTCTTTTATTTATGTTGACCTCATTTTTTCAATGAGCTCTCAACCCCTCCATCTTAAGCATAGAATTCTCTTAGACTTTAAGAGTTCCTTAGTCTTAAGATACATCTAGTGATTAGGTGGACACTCAACCTAGCCCTAGAGACTTAAAAGAGATAGCTATAAGAATAAGTCATGCCTTAGGGGTATTAAGAAAATTTGCCTACCCTTAGCTTGAACCATTCCTCACTTTACTTCCTTCAAGTCAAACTCCAAATCAATCTTATTTGATTTTCTCCAAACTCAAATCAACTCCATGATTGAAAGCCATAATTGAAATCCATGATTGAAACCCATGAATGAAATTCTTAAGTCCAAAAATTTCCTAAGTTCCTTAATCTTCTCTTAAGGACTTAGCCTAAATCATGATCTAAATCAATTCAAATCCTTGATATTTTCTCATAATTCATTTATATTCTTATTTATATTCACATATATAAATGAAATATAATTTCAAACAAATCAAACTAAACTCAAAAGTTAAAATCAATTCACAAATTTTTCCTAGTCATTTAAGTTTTCCTTCATGGACTTAGCCTAAATCATGATCTAAACCAATTCAAACTCATAGGATTTTCTCATAATTTATTTATATTCTCATTTATATTCACATATATAAATGAAATCTAAATACAAATCCTTCAAATCAAATCCAAAAATCAAATTCCAAATCTAAAATTTTTCTAAGTCCTTTAAATTCCTTTTAATGGACTTAGCCTAAATCATGATCAAATCACTTCAAATTCATGAAATTTTCTCATAACTCATTTATATTTTCATTTATATTCACATATATAAATAAAATATAAATATAAATCAATCAAACCTAATTCAAAAATTCAAACTTCAAACAACAACAATTACATAAGTCCTTTAATTTCCCTTTTAATGGACTTAGCCTAAATCATGATCAAAGCATTTCAAATCATTGGAATTTTCTCATGATCAATTTATATTCTCATTTATATTCACATATATAAATGAAATATAAATTCAAATATTCAAAACCTATTCCAAAAAATCAAACTCAAATCCACTCAAATCCCAACTTAAGCCTTTCAAGTCAAAATCTTGAACTTAGCAAAATCAACTTCAAATCAAGCCAAACTCTTGATTTTTCTTCATGATTCAATCAAACCTACAATCATGAATCCAAATATAAATACAAACTTCAATCAAACAATCAAAATCCAATTCCAAAATCAAACCTCAAATCCTTTCATATTCTTCCTTTGAATATAAAATTGTCAAATGAATCAAAACACATTTGACTTCAAACCACTTGCAAATGGATTTATATTTCAATCATAAGTCCATATACAAGTTCAATCAAATTCAAATCAAACTTTGACCAAGCCATTTGACCCACTTAGGCTCACTTGACCCAAAGTGACCTAAAGTACCCTTATGAGCCAAATTCTAATCCTAACCAAATTGGATTGAATCAAACTCACCTATGCCTCTCATCATGATCAACAATCATCATGGGATGATCAATCAATCAAATTGGGTCAAACCAAGTCAAACATAAGGTTGACCAAGTCAACACTTAGCCAAAAATGAAACCTAAACATAGCCAAAATCCACCATAGGCCAAATTGATTGAAACCAATGATCTAAGTTCATTCATGAACTATGTTCGAACTTGACCAAGTCAATATTTGAGCCTAACCTAACTCAATTGGCCACTTGACCCAAGTTGACTCAATTTGACCTAAAAAGTCAAAATGCATCAAAACTTGTTTTAAGCCAAATTGATTGAAACCAATGGATCAAGTTCATTCCAAATCACTTGCTGAACTTGACCAATGCCTCAATTGGCCAACTAGACCTAACCTAGCCCAATTGTCCTTGAACCCAACTTGACTTAAAGGGGTATGTTGAGCCAAATTCAAACTTAACCAAAATTGATTGAAAATAAAGATACCAATCCACTCCATATTACTAACTAAACCTAAACCCACCGTTGACCTAGCTCAAATAGGTCAAATGGGTCAAATTGGTCAACTTGACCCATTTGACCTAAATGAAGTCATATGAGCCAAATTCAAAACTAAACCAAATTGAATCAAATCAAAGCCACCAAAATATTTCAAATGGTCATATGAACTTGACCCAACCCTTGGTTTGACCCAATTTGGCCAATTGGTCAACTTGACCCAAGTTGACCCATTTTGACCTAAATGGTTCAACATGAGCCAAACCTTATCAAATGAACTCCAAATCCAATGAAACTTGGTCAAACCTATTTTCTCCATATACCCAACATATTCAAATTCAAAATTAGCAAAATGACTATTCTACCCCTAGGCCATAGAACAAATTATGTCTTAATCCATGGGTAATTTGGTCAAGCCCTCTTCATATCAACTTGATACCTTCCTACTAGGTCAAATGGACCCAAATGAGAGTGGTGCACCCAACCCAATGGGTTTGGGTCAGCCCAAATGGACCCAAGGCCAGACCCGACCCCCTAGCTCAAATTGGCTAATTCAAAATCCTCCCTCCACTTGATCTGAAGCACATGGGAGGTTACCAATCCACTTAAGACCTCAAACCGACCATGTGCCAACTCCAACCAGATCAAATAACCCTCTCTATATGGTCAATTGGATCAAAATGACAACTCAAGGTTCGACCTTTGAATTTATCCTCACATTGATTGAGTGAGAGAGTTAGGAGATAAGAGCATTCCTAAGCTTTCTAAAAGGGATTTGAATCTTGCTTTTCTCGATTTTCTTCCTTAAAAAAATAGGGAGCTCATCTCAATCCTCAACATCCTCTTCACTCAAATCCACTTCAATTACCTTTGCACACTCCCTCAGGGGATCAAGTCGAGTGCACCTAAGCATTCCCTCAAGTTCCCAAAACAAGGAGGAGGTGAATTTAATCAAAGCCGCAAGCAAGGAGAGGAGGTTTTGGTCCATAGAGAGATCTACTCAACCCCAAAGCTTGAAACTTTCAATAGGGCTTCGTCTCCACTAGATGAAGCTACCTCATCGACCTCGAGTGATTACCTCCTACGAGGTATGGAATTTTTCGACCACTTAGCTTAGGAGGTGTTGGTCCTTTGTGAAAGAAATGTTCATGGCATGAGAATTCCACCGTTGGATAGGCTTGTCATTAGCTTAAGATGGTGTGGGTAAATTTTTACTCCAATCTGAGCTCAATCGAGCTCGGATCTTCCCTTAGATCATGAACGGTCCCCATTGATCCTCAGGGAAGAACTGGGAGAATCCTAGCCGTCCATCCACACATTTTGGATGGACGACCAAGATTAACCACATTTTAGAATTGGTTTATCCTTTTAGAAACCACGGATGATCTCTAGCCATTCGATCTTTGATCAAACGGGGATCAAACCGTGTCCGTCATCGCCTTGGTGATGCGACATTTAAGTGGATCCCTCACAGTGCAATGCGTGTAAAGCGCACTGATCGCCGCCGCCGTGTGTTGGTTGGGAGCTAAAGGGATTAGTTAGGGATTTAATTAATTTTAATTAATCTCCTAGCCTTCAAAAAATCATATCTCCCTCAATAAAAATCAGAAAAATATGAGGTAAATTTCAATGGAAAGATAATTCAATCTAGAATAATCTAAAAATAATTTAATGGATTTTGAATTATATTTTCTTTTGATTTGGGGTTTTATTGGAAATCATATTTTGCTAATTATCCCTTAATTAATCTCTGATTAATCCCAAACTTCTTGAGTATGTTTTGGGGATGACTTACCTCCCCTAATTTTCTTGAGATTTATTGAAGACTTAATTGGGAATTGAAAATATATTTCCTAATTACTCCCTTAACTTAATTAAGGATAATTAAGGGTGTGATTAGTGTTTTTCCCCTTTGCTAGAGTTGATTAAGGTTAGATCCAGTGAATAGGAGGCTTAGAAATAATTTTGGGGTATTTTCTTAATCTTCTCTTAATTAAGGGTTAATTCATTAATTATTCTCTTAATTAATTTCTAAAAATTCTAAAAACTTCCAAAACTTAATTAATTTACTTTGGGTAGATGCTTAAGTGTTCAAGAGCCTAAGTTCAATTAAGAAAATCAAAACCTAATTCATATGTGTGAGGGGTGTTTTGAAATTACTTAAGTTAAACCCTTAGCATTAACCATTAATCATGAGCCAAATTGCATTGGACCCTTTTCTTCCTAGGTGCATTACAAATTTAAATTCCTTGTGAGATTTTATGTCATCTCATTGGCTCATAATTATTTGGTTAATCGTAAGGTGGTGTAGGTAAGGGTTAATTAACTTGTTTAATTCATACCTTAACCTAATTAAAATCTAAAATGAATCTAATCATCTAAAAATTAAACAAAAATATCAAACACATGTGAGAATGCGTTAGGAACAACAAAATCAAACCACATTTTCAAAATTAAATCAAATTCTAAATCAAACAAAAATCACATTGAATAAACTTTGATTTATTTTAAACTTTCTTATTTCATAAGATTGTCTTTAGGATTTAATTAAAGTGAATGTGTTTACATGCTTTCATTTCTTTGATTCTTTTCCCAACATGTTAAATTTGTATGTCATGTGGTTTCATTCATATTTTTCAAAATTCAAATATAAAATGAAAATATTTATTTTATGTCAAATTTGCATGTGTTGGCTAAAGTAATAATATGAGTTATATTATCAAATTCAAATTATTTTCAAAACATATAAATCAAATTCCTAAAATTGAAAGCATGCTACTTATATTTTAATTATAAGCTTGCATGTGAGAGAATATAAAGATGTGCTTAGCATATGTTTTCCTTCTCTTTTCTTTTAGTATAATTTTGAATAGAATTTGGTAAGATGTGTAGTTCATTTGAAAAGAACCTAACACTTGCCTAATTCCATACTCTATTCATTCCCATACTATCTCTTAAGAAGGGTTACCTATGCTTGCACATATAAATTGCATAAACAAATGAATCAATTAATACAATTTTTTGCATTCTTTATTTTCCAAGCATTTCTTTTGTATATACATGTTTGTATTTAAGAAAAGTGGTATATTAGTCTGAACAACCCCGAGATTGTGAGGCTTTAAGTAACCTAAGTAAGTCTTGTACCTTACACCTCTGGTTAACAATGACGCTGTACTCACTTATGCCTTTCTTACTTTCATGTTTGCATGTGAAAATTGGATAAGAAATCCATTTTCTACTTAAAAGAAAATCATGTATCTTAAACTTCCAAATTTCTTTAAATGAATTACTTAGCATGCATCATAAAGTGTGTTAAATCTCATTGTGTATAGATATGCTTAGGATTTATTCATATGCATGTTATACATGTTGGGAAAGAAATGAAGTGATGTATGTTTTGTGAATTTGGTTCATTTTATTTAATCTTAAGATGTCTTTCTTTTTGAATGAGTTTGTTTAGAGTTTATCTAAACTTAGGATTAATTAAAATATTTAATCAAAATATTCACCAAACAAAACTAAAATGTGAATCTATTTTAGAAATTACTTAGGTTAGGGAAGAAAAGAGAAGTTCTCTTCTCTTTCTCTTTAACTTAGTAATTGTAGGATTCACTTGCACCTAATCAAAATATGAAATAAAATCAATCCAAAATAACTAAATCACTTAAATGAAACCCTCCTCTAAGTTGAACATGTTTCACACTTAGAAAATTCTAACTTAAAGCCATAGCTAAGCATACCACACAAACCTCCAAAGCACACACATTAGCCTAAGTTATCACTTCTAGCTTTAGGTTAGGGCGGATCATGGTTTGATGTTTGTTTTGTTATGTGATTTATGTTTTTTAGGCGGATGTTAGGATGTATGCTCATTAGAATGAATGGTAGGAGGCGATCTTAGTCTAACCATTATTATGCGGGGATTGTGCTTAAGAGCTTTGTAATAAATAAAATATAAATGCTTTTGCTTGCGGTGCCTTATACCCAAGCATAATCCAATAGGCCAGGTGGACATAGTCACCCATGTGTGGGGGTGATAAGTCCAATATACCTGCTTGAGATTTGTGTGGCTTGTTTTAGCTAATCTCTATTTTGCAAGTGTTAGTTAGATTTCCATTCTTTTCATTTTCATGTAAATTTGTGTAATTAGATTTTAAAATAATTGTTATAGGATTGGGATGAGCATTGGTCATTAGATCATATCTTATGCACCATGTGAAGCCTTAGAGCATTCACCTTCCAACTATCTAAAAAAATGAACCAAAGAAGAAAGAAGAAAAGAAGAAGAAAGAATAAAGAAAAGAAAAGAAAAATGAAGCTTGAAGACCCCCATAACAATGAATTCTTTGCTTAACTATAATTTAATTCATTTGTAATCCGGGTTGTATAAGGGTAGAGCTCGGCTACCCAATTTATTATTTTCGGGTTTATACAGTGGTGCCCAACCACAACAGCCTCTTCTTCCTTTTGCGATTATCTTTATAAATTGATTGATGATTTGTTTAGCTTGTGCATTAAGTGGCATCCTTTTCCTAGTTTATTCCTTTATGTATTGTCTGGATGTGGATTAGGCTCTTAGAGAAAAATAAATCTTTTACCAAATCTGATAACTCAAAACTAAAAAAAAGAATTCATAACCTCACTTAAAGCTTAAATTTAAAATCAAGATAAAATATTAACAACCCCTTAGCTGGATGAGTATTTCTTTTAAAATATCATGCACAAAAGCATCTTATTTCACTCTTGATTGGAGGGCTTTCACCTTTGTCAGAGAAACTTGGCTTGACATTTGAGAGCCATGGTGGAGACTCACCTCCTCTCTTCACGCTGGTTTAGGCCAATAATTTTATTTCTCATGCATTAGACATATGAATCCTATTAGCCTGTGTCAAAATAATTATCCAAAAATGAAAATAAAAATGAAATTTGAATTGCATTAGATTTAGGTCATTTAAAGCATGCCCTTACATGATCTAGTCTCTTTAGGGAGTGAGTTTAAGAACTCAGTCTCTTTCTAAATAAACAATATCCTAACTATCTTGCATAAGCATAAGACTTGCCTACATATATTTAAAATCATAGGAGTTAGTTGGCAACCACCCCCAGGCGGTTGTAAGTCCAAGCAGTCTGGTGGTTTGTCCTTTCTTGTGGAGGCAAACTAACTAACCATTTTCTCCATAGATTTAGGTTGTGCTTTCGGCCCTCGCCAAAGCTCCCTAAATTTAGGTTCTGAGATTGCTTCTACTCTTTGTGGGCTATAAACATAATTCCTCACCTCTTAGGCATTTCCTTAATCATGTGTTAAAGAATCATATGTCCTAAATTTCTAATGAAAAATGCAACTTAAACAAACTAAATCAATTTTAAAAATATAAAGCCCAACCATAAGATAGTTTGAGATGCTCGCTAGGTTTCCTAGCTTCATGGGCATCTCCTACTTATCTTTCTTTTGGCTTCGATAATAACTCACTCTCTTTAATCAGTCCCATTTGATCTTCCAAAAATGAACCAATCGATTGATAGTCCTTTTCTATTGAAATCTTTGAAGACAATGATCATTTACCTTAATCGAGACTATTCCTAAGGGATTCCATCCATTATGATGTAATTAACTATGGGGGCTTTCCCCTGTAGGGAACTTAACGAACCTGGTTTAAAATAAACCCTATGTTGGTTGAAAATTCCTATAAGGAGTCACCTTCAAATCTGTGGGGAGAAATGAAAGAGGCAATACCTATATAAAAATTCATCTTGTTAAGATGCCACACAGATCCATAGATATACTTATTCAAGCGATCGAATACGTCATCAAAGAAATAGTATACTATCTCGAGAGATATAAATCACTACCCTTTAATGGAACCAGTCATCTCAATAAAGACTCCTAAGGACGATGAGTCTGTATATGTACCAGAGATTTTTCCCCTACTTTACATGGAAAAGTAACGCAAGGTTTATTTTAAATCGGGTTCATTAAGTTCCCTACAGGGAAAAGCCCCTATAGTTAATTACATCCTAAGGGATGGGATCCCTTAGGAAAACTCTCGATTAAGGTAAATGATCGTTGTCTCTGAAGATTTCAATAAGAAGGACTATCAATCAATTGGTTTATGTTTGAAGATCAAATGAAAATTATAAGCCAAAATAGAAGATAAATAGGAGATGCCCACGATGCTAGGAAATCTAGCGGACATCTTAAACTATCCTATAATTGGGCTTTACATTTTAGAAATTAATTTAGTTCATTTGAGTTATATTTTTTATTAGAATTTTTGGACTTAAAATTTCTTAACAAAAGATTAAGAAAATGCCTAAGAGGTGATAAATTAAACTTATGGCCCATAGAGGAGAGAAGCAACCTCTAAACCTACATCTAGGGAGCTTCGGTGAGAGCCGAAAGCACAACTAAATCTAAGGAGAAAATGAGTAATTAATTTGCCTCCACAAGAGAGGACAAACCACATGACAGCTTGGACTTATAACTGTCTGGGGTGGCAGCCAACTAACTCCTCCTATGATTTTAAATATATGCAGACAAGTCTTTATGCTTATGAATAAAATATTTAGAAAGAAGCTAAGTCCTTAAACTCACTCCCTAAAGAGACTAGATCAGCTTCAAATGACCAAATCTTATAAAATTTCATGTAAAGGGGTAATTTTTTGAAAGATATGATTGCATTGAGAAAGAATTAGCGAGAAGGGAGAAGGTGTGAGTTTCCATCAAAGGTCAAAGGTGGCAAAGGTAAATCAAGAGTGAAATAAGATGCATTATGCATGATATTATAAAGAACTCATCCACTAGGGGTTGCTAATTTCTTAAATTTTAAACCCAAGATTTAGGTGAGGTTATAAGTTGTTTAATTTTATTTTGAGTTGTTAAGTTGGATAAAATATTTATTTTTTCCTAAAGAGCCTAATCCACATCTAGGCCATACATAAAGCAAAGAAGAAACTAAGAAAATCATATCACTTAATGCAAAAGATAAACAAATCATCAATCAATTTATAAAGCTAATCGCAAAAAGAATGTCCATTCGGTCGTACCATACCTGAAAATATCAAATGTGGGTGGCACTCCCCATACAACCAGATTACAAATGAATTAAATTACAATTTAAGAAAAGGAATTCATTATTATGGGGGTCTTCAAACTTTATTCTTCTTTCTTTCTTCTTTTCTTTATTTCTTCTTTTCTTCTTTGGTTCCTCCTTTGGATAGTTGGAAGGTAGATGCTCCAAGGCTTCACATGATGCATAAGATAGAATCTTATGACCAATGCTCATCCTAATCCCCATAACAAATCATTCCAAAATTCTAGTTATATAAATTTTACATGAAAAGGAAAAGTGGAATCTAACTAATACCTGCAAAATAAAGGTTAACTAAATCACACCACACAAATCCCAAGCATGTATATTGGACTTATCACCCCAGTGACTAAGTCCACGCCTATGGATTATGCTTAGGTATAAAGCACCAGTAAAAGCATTTATATTTTTATTTATGATAGCCCTTAAGCATAATCCCCTAGAAAGAATAGTTCAGAGCGTCTCTATCATTAACATCTCATATTATCAGCAATACAAACATCAATGCAATACAAAACCTAGAAATATGACTAAGCTAATGTGTGTGCTTTGGTGTATGCTTAGTTATGACTTTAGGTTTAAATTTTCTAAGTGTGAAAGAACATTAGAGGAAGGTTTCATTTAAGTTGTTTAAGTGTTTTGGGTTGATTTTATTTTATGTTTTAATTTGGTTTAAATGAAACCTACAATTAATTACTAAGTTATGAAAATAGGGAAAGAAAAGAGAACTTCTCGTTCCTTCCCTAACCTTAACTAATTTTCTAAAGTAGATTCATGTTTTAGTTTCATTTTAGGTGAATATTTTGATTACATCTTTTAATCAATCCTAAGTTTAGATAAACTCTAAACAAACCTATTCAAAAAGAAAGTCACTTTAAGATTAAATAAAATGAATCAAAATTCACATAACATACATTACTTTATTTCCTTCCCCAACATATATAACATGCAAATGGATGGACCCTAAGCATATATATACATACAAATGAGAGAATTTAACACACTTTATGAAGCATGTTAAGTAATTCATTTAAGGAAATTTAAAAATTGAATATGCATGATTTTTCTTAAAAAGGGTTTTCCTTATCTAAATTTTCACATATATACATGAAAGTAAGAAAGGCATAAAACAACACATTATTAATTAAGGTCAAGAGTGGAATAAAATCTTAAAGCCCCTAGGTTGCCCAATATACCACTTTCCTAAAATACAAACATGCATATAAAAGAAATGAAATAGAAAAGGAATATGCAAAAGTTGTTTAATGGATTCATTTTATCTTATGCAATTTATGTATGCAAGTATAAGTAATCCTTCTTAAATGTTAGCATAGAGATGAATAGGGTATAGAATTAAGTAAGTGTTGGGTTCTTTTCAAATGAACCCTACATCGTACCAACTCCTATTCAAAACTATGCTAACATAATAAAGAAAGGAAAAAACTATATTAAGCATGACTTTATAATCTATCACATGCAAGCTTATAATTAAAGTATAAGTAACACATTTTCAGATTTGGTAATTGATTTATGTATTTTGAAAATAATTTGAATTAGTATAATAATATTTTACTTTACATGCAAATACTTGACATAAAGTAAATAATTTCATTTAAAATTTTGAATTTCAAAACTATGAATGCATAAAATCACATGGCATGCAATTTAACATGTTGAGGAAAGATCCAAATTAATGAAAGCATGTAAACAAACTCACTTTACTTAAATCCTAAAGACATTCTTATAGAATAAGAAAATTTAGAATAAATCAAAGTGAATTTCAAAATGATTTTTATTTAGTTTGAAGTTTGATTTAATTTTGAAAAGGTGAGAGGAGTTTGCTATTCCTTATTTTTGTTTAATTTTTAGATGATTGGATCCATTTTTATGCATTGATTAGGTTAAGATATGAATTAAGTAGCTTAATTAACCCTTACCTACACCACCTTAGAAGAATTAACTAAATAATTATGAGCAAATGAGATGATATAAAACCCACAAGAAATTTAAATTTGCAATGCACCTAATAATAAAAAGGCCTAATGCAATGTCTCACAATTAAAAGTTAATTAAGCTAAGAGGTTTAGCTTAAGTAATTTCAAAACACCCTTTCATACTTATGAATGGGGTTTTGATTTCCTTAATTGAACTTAGGCTATTGAACATCTAAGCATCTACCCAAGGTAGATTAATTAAATTCTGAAACTTTTTAGAATTTTTAGAAATTGATTAAGGGGATAATTAATGAATTAACCCATAATTAAGAGGAGATTAAGGAGAGAAGAGGGGGTTTAGGGAATAGCTTAGGGGAAATGCCCAAAAATTATTTCATAAATCTCCTACTTACTAGATCTGACCTTAATCAACCCTAATCATGGATAAAACCACTAATCATACCCTAATTATGCTTAATTACATGAGAAGGGTAATTATAGAAACCATATGCAATTACTTTAATCAAGCCCTCAATAAATCCCAAAAAAATTAGGAGAGGCAGAGATCATCCCCTAAAATTTACCCAAAAAATTTGAGATTAATCAAAGGCCTAATCAAACAGTAATTAACAAAATATACTTTCCAATAAAACCCAAATTTAGAGAAATTCATAATCCTCATCAAAATTAATTTTAAAATGTTCTAGGTTTAATTATCTATCCATAGGTTTTTATTTCATATTTTTTTGAATTTTCTATAAAGTGTTATGTATTTTTGAAGATCCATGGGTTAATCAAAAATTAATTAGGCATTTTAAATAATCCCTAGCTCACAGCACGACGTGTGGTGGCGGTGGTCAGCGCACTTTACACGTGTCGCGCCATGAGGGCACAACTTAAATTGTCACCTCACAAACGACGGCAGCGACGCGTGCGCTTATATTCTCTACCATCCGATCAAAGATCAGATGGCTAAGGATCCCACATTTTTGAAAGGGTAATTACATTTCTAAACGCTAAATAATCTCAGCCATCCATCTAAAATGCGCGGATGGACGGCTGAGATGAGCCAAGTTCTTCCCCTTGATTAACAAAGACCGTCCATGATCAAGGGAAAGATCCAAGCTCGATCTAGCATGGATTCACACCAAATTTAACCCACACCATCTAGAGACATAAAGCAGCCAATCCAACGGTCAAACTTCGATGAGGTGAAAATTTCTTTCACAAAGCTCCACACCACATTGAGTTTAGTGATCGAAAAATTTGATATCTCGCCGAAGGTGATCACTGGCGCTCGAAATCGATGAGATAGCTTTGTCTGGTGGAGACGAAGCCCTGTTGAAATTCCTAGGCCTTGGGATTGAGTGGCTTGCTCTATGGACCAACACCACTTGGAGAACCACGCGGCTTTGATCCAATTGCTCCTCTCCTTGCTATGGGAACTCCGATGGAAGCTTGAGTGAGCTCGGATTGGTCCTTAGAAGAAGTGTGTAGGAGGAATTGTGGTGGTTTTCAGTGTGGAGGAAATTCAAGATTTGATTGAGCTCCCCTATTTTTGCACTGTGCAAAATCGAGAAATGGGGAATTCTCATCCTCTTTAAGAAGCTTGGGAGTGCTCTCTGATGATTGCTCTGGGTTCCTTAGCTTCAATTGATAGAGGGTAAGTGAATTTTGAATTGAATTAGGGGGTGTATATCTCCCCTTTGAAGGATCGGACGGTCGACAATGCTATTGCCATTTTGATCCAATTGATCAGATTGGGGGTTTAGTTTGAGTGTGCACATGGTCGATTTGATCCAAGGAATGGATTGCCAACTTCTCACATGCTGAATTTGAGCTTAAGACGAAATTTAAAAATTCAATTTTAAGCTAAGGGGTCGGGTTTGGTCTAGGGACCAAATGGGCTGACACAAACCAATTGGGTTGGGTGTACCACTCATCACTAAGTCCCCTTGAGCTTTTAGGAAAGCCTCAAGTGATTGTGAAGAGGGTATGACCAAATTACCCTTGGGTTAGGCCAAAATTTGTTCTATGGCCTAGGGGTAGGATGGTCATTTCACTAATTTTCCACTTTGGATATGTTGGGTATGTGGAGAAACTAGGTTTGGCCAAGTTTCATTGGATTTGGAATCCATTTGTTTGGCTCATGTTGACCCATTTAGATCAAAATAGGTCAACTTGGGTCAAGTTGACCAATTAGTCAAATTGGGTCAAACTAAGGGTTGAGTCAAGTTCATATGACCATTTAAAATGTTTTGGTGGTTTTAGTTTGATTCAATTTGGTATGTATTTGGTTTTAGCTCATATGACTTCACTTAGGTCAAATGGGTCAAGTTGACCTATTTGACCCATTTGACCTATTTGAGGTAGGTCAAGAGTAGGTTTGAGTTTGGTTAGTCATATGGAGTAGATTGATATCTTTATTTTCAATCAATTTTGGTTAAGTTCAATTTTGGCTCAACATGACCCCTTTAGGTCATGTTGGCCTAAGGTCAGGCTAAGTTGGGTCTATAATTGAGGCTTTGGTCAAGTTCCATAAGTGATTTGGGATGGACTTGACCCATTTGTTTCAATCAATTTAGCTTAGATCAATTTTGACACATTTTGACCCTTTAGGTCAAAATTGATCAACTTGGGTCGAGTGGCCAATTGGGCTAGGTTAGGCTCAAATGTTGGCTTGGTCAAGTTCAAACATAGGTCATGAGTTCAACCAATTTGGAATATGGTGGAATTTGGCTATGTAAGGTTTCATTTTAGGTTAAGTGCTGACTTGGTCAACCCTTAGGTTTGACTTGGTTTGACCCAATTTGATTGATTGATCATCCCATGATGATTGTTGATCATGATGAGAGGATATATGAGTTTGGTTCAATCCAATTTGGTTAGGATCAAAATTTAGCTCATAAGGTAATTTTTAGGTCAGTGAGCCTAAGTAAGTGGGTTAAATGACTTGGTCAAAGCTTAATTTGAAATTGGTTGATCTTGTATATTGACTTATGATTGAAATATGAATCCATTTATAAGTGATTTGAAATCAAATGAGTTTTGATCCATTTGAAAACTTCATATTCAAAGGAAGAATATGAAAAGATTTTGGATTTGATTTTTGATTTGGGTATTGAATGATTGAAGTTTGGATTTATATATAAACTCATGATTGTAGGTTTGATTGAATCATGAAATAAAATCAAGAGTTTGGTTTGATTTGAAATTGATTTGGCTAAGTTCAAGATTTTGACTTAAAATGCTTAGATTGGATTTTGAGTGAATTTGAAGTTTGATTTTTGAAATTGATTTTGATTGTTTGAATTTTTATTTCATTTATATATGTGAATATAAATGAGAATATAAATGGATCATGAGAAAATTTCAAGGATTTGAAGTGGTTTAATCATGATTTAGGTTAAATGCATTAAAGGAAATTTAAGGGATTGAAAGGAATTTTTAATTTGAAATTTGATTGATGTATATTTGTATTTCATTTATATATGAGAATATAAATGAGAATATATATAAGTTTTGAGAAAATCCATGAATTTGAATGAGTTTGATCATGATTTAGGTTAAATCCATTAAAGGGAATTTAAAGGATTTAAAGGAATTTTAAATTGGAATTTAATTTTTGCTTTGGATTTAAATGATTTATATTTATATTTTATTTATATATGAGAATATAAATGAGAATATAAATAAGTTTTGAGAAAATCTCATGAATTTGAATGAGTTTGATCATGATTTAGGATTGATTTTGGGCTAAGTCCTTTAATGGAAAATTAAAGGGATTTAAGAAAATTTTCATGAATTGATTTTGAATTTTGAATTTGATTTGATAGGTTTGAATTTATATTTCATTTATAAATGTGAATATAAATGATAATATAAATGGATCATGAGAAAATCTCAAAGATTTAAATAAGTTTGAATCATGATTTTGGTTAAGTCCTTAAGGGAGGATTAAGGACTTAAGGCAAAATTTGGAGTTATGAATTTTTGATGGATTTTGATCATGGATTTTAATCATGGATTTCAATCATGGAATTTTATCATGAAATTGATTTGAGTTTGGAGAAAATTAAATAGAATTGATTTGGAGTTTGACTTGAAAGAAGGAAAGTGAGGAATGGTTTAAGCTAAAGATAGAAAATTTTCCTAACGCCCTTAAGGCATGACCTATTCCTATGGCTAACTCTTCTAAGTCTTCTATGGCTAAGTTTGAGTATCCACCCAATCACTAGATGTGTCTTAAGACTAAAGAATTCTTAAAGTCTAAGAGAATTCCTATGTCTAAGATGGAAGAGTTGAGAGCTCATTCTTAAAATGAGGTCAACACCCTGCTTTACTTTTCCATGTAAAGTAGGGGAAGTATCTCTGGTACATATGCAGACCCATCATCCTTAGGAGTCCTTATTGAGGTGATTAGGTCCATTAATGGGTAGTGACTTTTATCTCCTGAGATAGTACACTATTCCTTGATGATGTATCCGATCACCTGAATAAGTACATCTGCGAATCTGCGTGGCATCCCAAAAAGACAATTTTTTATATTCTTGCCTTTTCCCACATAGATTGAAGGTGATCATATATAGAAATTTTTTACTATAGTTTTATTTGATTTACACTTAACAATTAAATGTTATAAAGACAAAGAAAGAGAGGATCACTCTCTTTTAGCTCTAGCTTAAGTTAATTATAAAGCAAGTTAATTATATGAATTCTCTTTAGTGAATGGTGTATTATATGTTTTAAATTAATCTTAAGTTTAGGTACATTTTAAATATACTTATTCAATAAGAAATGCATCCTAAAGTTAATTATAATTAATTACTATCACATAACACATGTTTATTCATTTCATCCCATCATATATAATATGCATATGATTAATTCCTAAACATATCTATACGTGCAACATGTTTTTCACACACTTAAATTCAAGATGCAAAAATGAGTCATAAAAAAGAGGATTCTCATTCATTAGCTAAATACACATCCAAATGTATGAAAGCTCTAAGCAAGTACGTCACTATTGTTTGACCAAGAGAACAAGTAGGAACCTCCTTGGGGCTACTTAAAGTCGTGCATGCCCGAGTGTCCAGACTAGTTATACCCGCTATCCTTATATACATATGGATGTATAAACAACTAGAAGAATATAAAATCATGCAAAAAATATATTTTGATTTATTTATACATATGGAATAAGATGAGGTTTCCATTCATTAGCCAAATGCACATACGAGTGTATAGAAGTTATAAGCAAGTACTTCGTCATTGTTTGACCAGGAGAATGAGGTAGGAACCTCCTTGGGGCTACTTAAAGACGTCCCCGGGCGTCCGTGTCCAGACTAGTTTTACCCGCTATTCTTAAATACTCATTAGTGTACAAACAACAATAAGAATGAAAATCATGCAAATTTTGTATTTTGATTTATTTATACATGTGAACTAAAATTCTATCTAAATTCTAACATAGATATACATAAGAATAAACCCAAGGAAGTGTTATATCCTTTTCAAATGAACTATACACTTATTAATATTCATATCCTTATGTAAATTCATGAAGATTAAAGAGAAGAGAACTTCATAGCACATATTATAGGTTGTAAGCATATACAAGCTTATAAATACTTATAATCATCATCACTTTATGTATTATAGTTAATTTATATACTTTTCAAATAATTTTCTATTTAATAATGATAATAGCCACACATATTTTTAATTAAGTCAACAGATGCAAATTTGACATAAAAAAATCATTTATTTTTAATTGATTTTTAAAAGAGATGATTATATGAATCAAGTGGCATGCAACATTTTAATATAATTGAAAAAAAAAGAAATACAAGCATGTAATTTCATTCAATCTAACTAATTCCTAAAGACAATAACATTAAATAAACTTATTTAAGACTAACCAAAGTTTCTTAAAGTCATTTTTTTATTTTATATTTAACTTTATTTAAGAGAGATGTGAGAAAGAGGTTTGCTAATCCTAATCTCATTCTCATGTGTGTAAATTAATTTGATTTAAGGGAAAGCAATTACGTTAATTTTATGGATTTGTTAGGTTACGTGTGGATTAAATTAATTAATTAACCCTTACGTATATTATCTTAAGATAATTAATTAGATGATTGTGAGCTAATATAATATGCAAATGAATGAAAAAGTAAATAAAAATGCTCCTATGAAACAAAGGGGGTCTAATGCAATTAGCTCACAATCATTAATTAATTAAGCTTAAGATATTGACTTAATTATTTTCATAATTTTTTCACACATGTGAGCTAACCATGATTTCATAAACTCTCTTTAGGTTATAAAACACCTAAAGCTCTACCCATGGATTAAACAAAAGAAGTCAAATCTCAGTTAGAGTTTGAATTAAATGATTAACCCATTAATTCATTATTTTAATTAAAAGCTAACCAAAGTTAATTATTACATTTGAAATGGGATGAGCTTAAGGGAAAATGTTGGGAAAGAGGTCTCAACCTAATTCTATAAGTTATCCTCTTAATCAAGCATGATTTGATATGGGTTGGATTTCAATTAGACTAATAAAGTTTTTAAATAGTTAATTAATTAATAATTAGAATTTTAGTTAAAAAGAGAGGAAAAATTAGAGAAAGGATTAGGAGGGAGGCTCTAATCCACTTCCCTAAGTCTCCTTACTGTTCAAGAGTGGTTAGAAAGTCCAAATAATTAATTAATCACTGTTCATGCACTTAATTATCACTTAATTAAGTTAAGAAGGTAATTAGGAATTAATTAATCAATTTTCCAAATTAATCACATAATAAATTCCAAAAGAAATAAGGGAGGCAGAGATCATCCGGCTAAACATTCTCTAAAAGTTTGAGATTAATTGGATAATTAATTAGGGAGTAATTAAGCAAATTAAGTTTTTAATTAAACCCTAATTAAGCTCTGTTTATTTTTAAAAATTTATTAAAAATATTTTTATTAAATTTCCTTCTGAAATACCTTTAAAATGAGCCATTATTTATATTTTTTTGACTTTTCAATAATTAATTATAAATTATGAAAGTTTTAGCATTAAAAATGAATTAATTAACCCTAATTAAAACCCTAACCCCATCGGCGCCACGTGGCATGTTGATGTGGTGCGCTTTCCACATGACGTCTTGGAATTGATTATTTAAGTTATCACATCATGCGGATGAGTCAGCCGACGGCGGACACCCTTTATATGTGGATAGTCCAATCTAAGATCGGATGACCATGATTAAAGCCATAGTTTTGAGAGAAAAATCAGGGGATCTATGCGTGATTAGATCAGGACCGTCCATTTCAATCACGCGGAATAGATGACCCGTGATCTATTTCCTCTTGAGTGGCGAGAGACAGAGACCGTCCGTCGTTCGTCGCTCGATCCAAGCTCACCTAAGCTCGAAAGAAGATCAAATCAATCCCACACCTTTGGGGAGGAAAAATAAGGAAATCCTACGATAGAAATCTCATGACATGGGACTTTCCTTCATAAAATACCAAACCATTTTCATACAAGGATTGGTTTTAATGGCATACCTCACCGGAGCTTGTGACCGGCGATTACAACGATTGAGGAAGCCTCTTCTAGTAGAGACGAAGCCCTATTGTGCTGCACGAGCTTTGATTTGATGTGGTATACTCAGACGACCAACACATGAGGCGTAGGTGATCGGTCTTGGTCGAACTCCTATCTCGGGTAGCTTTGGAACTTCAGAGGAGATTCAAAGGGATTCGATGACACACGTGGATAGTGTGTGCAAGAGGAATTGAAGTTTGATGGAGAAATGGAAGAGTTTGGATTGAAGGCACCCTCCTCTATTTCGGTTTCGCACGGGAGAGGGAAATTTTGATTGAAGGAGACTTGGGAAGGATTGGGGAGGCTCTTAGAGATTTCGTTTCTCACTTGGAGACTCAGACGAAGCGAATGGTGCTAATCCTGTTCAAATTGAGGGGTATATCCCCTTAATTGCTAAGATGGATGGACGGGATTGAATCTTATTTTCTCTCCTGTGAGTTGCAATCAGACAGCCAGAGTTGTCTCCATCAGGTCCACGTAGCTCGCCAGGAGTGGAGGAAGGCTTGGGAGGTGGCTCAAGGTTAGATATGGGGAGATTGGGTTTCCTTTGTCCAAGGGGTTTTTGGTTTGTATGGGAGGTGAGTTAACTCACCCCCCCCCAGGTTAGTCATACCTCATTTGGCAATTGGATGGCTGTCCAAGTGATGAGAGAGTTGACTTTGCCTTTTAATGGGAGAATCCAATGCCAAGAGTAACCAATGGTTAATCTCCTTGGATGAGGCCTACTTGGCTCATGGGAAGACTTTGGGCTGACCTAAGATCAATTTGGGTTGGGTTTTGTCAGCCATCAAAGTCCCATGGGTTGGTTTTATAGGTTTTGGCTTCATTTGGTCAAATGGGTTCATGTTGGGTTGGGTTGATCAATTGGTCAAATTGAGTCAAACCAAGGCTTGTGTTAAGTTCAAATGATGATTTGAAGAGTTTCGGTTCAAGTGGTTTCAATCAATTTGGCCTAGGTTTGATTTTGGCTCATTTGGAATCAAAAGGGTCAAATGGGTCAAGTTGACCATTTTGGTTGATTTGACTAAATTAGGTTGGGTTAGGTGTTGGGTCATGTTCAATTTATCAATTAAAAATAATTGTAAGCTTTGGTTTGAATCAATTTGAATTTAATTTAGATTTTGACCAATTTTTGGGCTAGGTTGGTTCAAGTTGACAAATTTGTTAACTTGGGCTCAATTATGGCTTTGGTCAAGTTCAATAATCAATTTGAAATGAACTTGAGCCATTGGTCGCAATCAGTTTGAGTTTAATTATGATTTGACCCATTTTGACCTTTTATGCCAATTTGGGTTAACTTGGGTCAAATGGTCAATTGAGCTTGGTTTGGCTCAATTGAGGGTTTGTTCATGTTCAATCATCAACTATGAGTTGATTTGAATCAATGGTTTTAATCAATTTGGTATATGGTGAGTTTTGACTAGTTTAAGTTTCATTTAGGCTAAAGGTTCACTTTGTCAAAGGACCAATTTGACTTGGTTTGACTCAATTCAAGGTAATTGATCATCCTAGGATGATTGTTGATCATGATATGAGGATTGGATGGCCTTGTTTCAATCCAATTTGGGTTGGATTAGAACTTGGTTCAAAAAGGGTCTTTAGGCCACTTTGGGTCAAGTGGACCTAAATAGGTCAATTGATTTGGTTTTATCTTGATTCAAGTTTTGTTAAACTCATATATGAGCCTAGGATTGAAATATAAATCCAACTACAATCAATTTAGAGCCTAGTGGATTTTGGCTCATTTGAAAATTTTCAAGTTCAAAGGGTCAACTTGGGCTTGACTTCGGTTGACTTGGGTTTTATTTGATAATTATTGTTTATGTTTATATTTGGCTAGATTATTGAAGGAATGATTGATTTGAGAGGAAATCCCTTGATTTTGAATTGATTTACGTGGATTTTGGTTAAGTCCAAGAAATTAGCTAAAAAGGCTTGAATTAGGTTTTGGTTTAATTTTGGATTTGGTTTTGGCTATTTGGATTTATATTTCATTTATATTTATGAATATAAATGAAGATATAAATGATTTATGAAAAAATTACTTGAGTTTGGAATGATTTGGACCAAGCTCATGGGTGTAGATCAAAAGGGCTAAGAAGGGAAAACAATTTAATTTAATTTATTTTTGGTCATTAGAGGGTGAGTTTCATTTATATTTGTGAATATAAATGAAGTACTAATTGATTTATAAAGAAATAAATTAATTTTGGGTTGATTTGTGTTAAGATTTGGTTAAGTTTATGAAGGTTGGTCATATGGTGTAAGAGGGGTCTTAGTTTGGTTTGATTTAGTTTGACTTGGTCTTGATCATTTGAGTGTGAATTTTATTTATATTTGTGAAAATAAATGAAGGAATTGTTGATTTATAAAGAAATCAATTGATTTTAAGATGATTTAGGTGGAAATTTGGCTAAGCTTATGATGGTAGGTCATATGGCTTAGGAAGGAATTTTGGACTTGGATTTGATTTTGAGTTTCAATCATTTGGAATTAAGTTTGGATTTAGGTTTGGTAAATAATTGAATGATTGAATTGATCTTTGAGAGGATCAATTGAAATGGATTTGAATTGAATTTGGCTAAGTTTGAGGCCATGGAATTCAATCATGGGGTTCATGGAGAACTTTGAGCTTGACTTTGATTATGAAATTGATTATGGATTCGGAAGATTTGGCTTGAGTTTAATATGAATTTAAGGTTTGATTTGAGAAGGAAAGCATAGGTTGGGTTTTGGGTATAGGGTAGACAAATCTCCCTAAAATCCCTAAGGCATAACCTATCCTTATGGTTAACCATTCTAAGTCTCTAGGCTTAAGTTAAGTGTTCACCTAATCACTAAAAGTGTCTTAGGACTAAGGAACTCTTAGTGTCTACAAGAGTCCTAGATCTATGATGAGGAAGTTGAGAACTCACTCCAATAGTGAGGTCAATAATCTGATTTTACATTAGCTTTTTGTGAGAAAAAGTCTTCTTAACTTGTCACCCCCGACAAATAATTGTGGATGAATCGATGAATTTTAACTTTAAATTTAAATAATTAATTTTATTTAATTTATATTTTTTTATTTGAACTTATAATAATCGTATAATTGATTTAGATTTGAATATGTAATCATTAATCATTTAAACCTTAGCAATGATAACCTTTTTGATCATATGGTTGTTGTTAGCTAGTAGACCTTATCAACTCTGTTTATTTCCTTGGAAAGGATTGTGTCTAGATTCATTGCTTCTATATTTATAGTCATATAAATCTTGTCAACTCTAGCTTGAGTATAGAGGATCAGGTTTTGAACTTTCTTTTTGGAAGCTTGAACTTGAGAAGCCTTGTCAATGGGTTTATGTTTTGTAATTATATGACATAATTAGCTTCTCAGATTTTAATTAAGTGAAAATCCTTATAATATTATCATTGGATTTTAGGTTTTGTTAACCCAAACCTAGTCTTAAGACCCAATCGGGATTTGACCCGCGCAACATCCTCAGACACTAAGTTTAGATTTGTAGCATATATGTGAGGGCACATGTGAGTAACGAGTTGGTATTGAATGACGATAGATATATATTCTCTTATTTTGCATATGGCTTGCATATTTTCTAAGTGTTTGATCTAATAAATACTTCAACATACATACAAATATATGTTCTTTAAAGTGTTCTACGAACATAGAAATAATAAAGTTGAAGTAGTTATGTTTGGCATGACATATGTGTCAAATTATAAGCATAAATTTTGATACTTAAAAATTATGAATCAAGTGTAAATCTATTTTGCGAAAATATGTGAATTTTGACTCATTCAAACACTTGTTATAAATCAAGTGAAGATCTGTTCTTTAAAAATATAAGCTTAATTTTCTCAAATACTTATTGTAAATCAAGTGAGTATCTATTCTAAATGATAAAGGCTTGATTCTTTCAAACACTCATTATAAACTAAGTGTGTATCTGCACTAGAGGATACAAAATATTTGTTTACAAATCAAGTCTAGATCTATTCTGAAAGATACAAGTTTAACCCTTTCTAAACTTATCATAAGTCAACTATATATGTCTTTGGAATATGTGTATTTAATTCTTTTAGACATTTGCTAAATATCAAGTGTAGTATCTATCTTATTAAAGCTCCTAAACAATGTGAACTGGTACTTATAGCAAGCATATTTCTCTGTTAATATTGTAAAAGTATAACGATGAATTTTACCTGAATCCTTATCTCCGTGCTTACCAAAATTTACAACGCCTCTCCTCCTCCCAGGGTTTATGAGAGAGGCGGCACCACGCCAAGAAAGGCGATGGGTGGTGTCGAGACACCACTAAACTTTGATAGCATAGCATTTTCCTGTTAATATTGCAAGAGTGTAAAGATGAATTTTACCTGAATCCTTATCTCCGTGTTTATCAAAGTTTACAACTCCTCCTCCCCCAGGTTACCATGAGATCAGCCCACCATGCCAAGAAAGGCATGCATGGGTGTATGTCGTGAGACACCACGGCTGAAATTTTGATAGCATAGCATTTCCCTACCATGTTGAGAACATGGTAGGTACTTATAGTAATAAATTTCAAGCTTGCATATGAAAGAGGCATGATATATATATAATTCCCTTCATAGGAAATCAATTGAAGCAAAGTAGAAGCATGAAATTCATAGGAGATAGCAAGTAGCTACCCATACCCCTTACCAAAAAAAAATTTGATTCAACCTCCCTTAGGTAAAATCGATTTCAGAAAGCACCCAATCCCCTTTAAAAAAAAATTTGATTCAACCTCCCTTAGGTAAAAACCAATTTCAACAAGCACCTAAAGAAAATGTAGGCATCCACGGACAAGAGAAAACAGCAAGAAAGAAAAAAGGTTGGCCCATACATTATCCCAAAGCATTTTGAAGCATTAATACCATAAAATCAAAAAAAAAAATGAGATTTGGGCCATACATCATCCCAAATCCCTAAAGGAAACTCTTAGATAATCCCAAGCATAAGATATAGCATATTTAGCAAAAAACCCTAACTTCCAAAGAAACTCAAATGCATAAGAACAAGCTGGGGAGAAACGAGGTTTCAAATGCTAAGAGGAAAGGAGGAAAGGGGTTTTGCTAAGAAGAGCCGGACTCGGTCAACCGCCCCACTTTGGGAGCGGAAAGAAGGGAGAAATGTCGAGAGCAACGAGAAAATCAAAAGGGAAGCCAGAACAACAAGAGAACGAGAGGAAATGTCGGAGGAAGGAGCGTCGTGGGAGTATGTCGGCCTTGAGCTCGATGGAGCCGAGAGCAAGAGAGATCGCTCGAGAGAGGGAAATGTCGTGAGCTTCAGCCGAGAGCCGCAGAGAACGAGAGAGGGAGTAGAGGGCGTGAAATGAGGTCAACGCCCTCGTTTCGTTCTTTTGAGCCGACGCCCTTTTCTGATTGGTTGCCTAAACGGCAACCAATAGGAATTAGCGGTCGGCTAATTCCATTGGATGCTTGGGCGGCAGGGGTTAGGTAGGGGATTAGAGGGGTTTAAGGGATTAAGCAACCATTAGTCCCTTCAATTATAATTAAATATTATTTTTATGTTACATTAATTTATGCAATAAACCCTAACAATATGGTCAATTTGTTTTAGAACGCAACGCCGATCAATTTCGATCGAGGTCGTCGAACGCGGGCGAAAGTGAAGGTCTAAATTATGCGACGTCGCATTCGAATTGATCGATGCTCGTGCACACTTTGCCGAATCAATTTCGAAAAGTATTGACAACGACGCGATCAATTTCGCGGACGGAGGTCGTTCGGACGTTGTCAGGGCTTCCCAACTTCGATGTGCGTACAATTTCATTAAAAATTGATTTTAATTATTTAATCGATCATTAATTGATTCGATATTTTCTCATTTATACATTCCTTCCGATGACGAACTTTTTCGTAGGCAGCCTTCTGCAGATGGGAATAGGCGGGGCGAGATGATTCTACCCTTAATTTATCCTGCCTTGCTTAATCACTATCGGCACACTTATGAAGTCGCCGGGCTACCCATGCGTTCAGGAGCGACTATACCTATTAATATTTGGATCTGCTTTCTTACGGAGATAGCTTATTGTCTCTCTCTCTATTACATGATCCCTTCAAATGGTGTGTTTGGTGGTCATTTGTCCGAAGAGATTGCCGAACCCTTTTTATCACATGGATATTTTTCTCCAATGCATCCAGGTATGGGCGAAGATTTATTTTTAGTAGGATTTTTAGCTACGTGGATGTGTATTTTCGTCCTGCCCATCAAGGAGGGATATATTCGTTCCAAAGACCTTATTGGCCGCAAGTAAGATCTCCCAAGGTGAACGTCTTTCCTTGGCTCCCCCAATTCTTGCTAGGATATATAGGGTGTTAAAGATTATTTCAGAGACTAGCTCACTTAAACCACATGATTCGATTCTGCCCTGGCAGTACATCCACGCCTGGATTCACATTCATGTCGAAGGGGCCTTCGCTTGCCTTGAATGCCCTTCATACTTCTTAGAAAGGAACTATCCAGTAGTCATGCAATTGTCACAAGCCTCCTCTACCTTGGAGCGTGAAAGAGTACGCTTATTTTTCTTCGCTCCTCATTTAGTCAGCAGATTCAATTCTCATTCATCGTTGAGGTTGCAAATCTACCTCCTAGTCTGAGAGGAGGTTGATATTGTGGATGGTCGACCACGAGGCGAACACATTTTAACTCACATACGATTCTTGCCGATCGAATACTTTATTATTATACGCCCCTTTATGTTATCGATCCTGTTCGCTTATTTTAGAAGGATATCTAATCGGGCAAACTTAATTTGATTTTCGCAGGCGATGCCACTTACCGACCGCTTCATTCCGTGCATCGCGTGATGGATGCTTGAGACTAGATTATTATCTGCCTCAATGATTTGGCTTCATTTTCTCAGGCTTGGCACAAACTCAAAATTCCTTCTGGCCGCTCCTCTCCATACTGAGTTAGCTATACTCGCTTAACTTGGATACGCTTATCCTTTGCACTTTTGGAGCACGTCAGAATATGAACCACAAGCGAAGACTTGGGGTTCCTCGAGGGCAACGAACTCGCCGTGATGGCAGTTCTAGCAGAGGTATGATTCTCCATATTTTGTACTATTTATTTATTTGACTCTTTATTTAATTCTTCTAAATCTTTTCATTTCTAACACACATGTTTGTATTTTCTGTAATAAAGAGAGAGATAGTCGGATCAATCTGAATAGGTTCACTTCCGAAAGTGACTGAAACCTTCACATTAGCGGAGGTACCATCTTCATCTCATCGACAAAGACGCCCCTCTATGAAGATCCTCCAAGAGCTTCAAGCGTAGCCCCATTCCAGACGCCTTTAACTCCAAGAAGCAAACCTAGAAGAATGTCTCAAGCATGGAGCCGGTTTCCTTTGGGGATTTTGGAGTTGACTTTCCTGATACGGCAGCAGTTGCTCCTGCTATGTCGATTCCATTTGAAGATTTTGGGGCCGATCTTCCTGAAGCAATGGCGGCAGAACCTCTTGCTCCAACCAATGCCTTTTGTGGATCTAGTTCCTTATATGGATTTCTTTCCTAGCTTCTGCCCCGGTGAAACATCGGGAATGAGAGATCAAGATTATGGTGAGACTTCTGCCATACCTACTCAAGATGAAATGATAGTAGGCGTCATAACACCAACTGGTCAACCACCGTTTGAAAGAGTACAGCCTCAAACTGAGGCCTTTGACTCAGGTATGACCGATAACTCCCTCCTCTTTTTTTTACTCTCAAATATAACATTACCTTTCCTTCTTACTATCTTTCTTCCTCCTTCCCCTCTTTTTTTTAGCGTCCGAAGGGATCGATTACTCCTTGGAAATCCATTGGAGGCATGCGGCCATATATGGACTCATGGAATGAGCGATGAAGAGAGAACGTGATTTTCTTACATGATGATCTCTACATGCTCACCAATATCACTCGAGCTTTTCAAGAGATGCAAATACCGTGCTAGAATTCTTGGCTCATTTCGGATTGGGTGAAGAGGAATTGCGCTATTGGGAGACTTTATGTCGGGAGGCCGAATTTCTAGTCCGATAAATGAAAACCCTTAGCATAATTCGTCACAGAGTTTCATTGTTAGAGCTGAGAGAGCACGTTATGCTTCGGCGAGCAGCGGCTGACTTTGCTCATGATGAATTTGAAAAGAGCTCCGCGGCTTTAAGAGAACTTCGTGGTGAGTCTACAGACATTGGTGCTCAAATTGAAAGCATCACTACTAAGATTAAGCCTCGGAGGGAGCTTAAGCATTGTGTCATGCAAGCACTGAGAGCAAGATAGACAACTCGAGCACGAGGGAGCAGCGGTTTGACTCGACATCGCTTATGGTTGATCTACTGAGTCGAGTCAGTAGAGGATTTACAAACCACGAGAAGTGAGGCTCTAGTTATTATTGTATCTCGCCTAGAGACCCACGCCTCGCTACCTTGATGTATTTTCTCTTACTTTACATGTCATCTCATATGTACTTGTGCAATTTTCATGAATAAAATCTAGACCAACAATCATGTTGTTCCATGATTTCTCTTCTTAAAGGGTTTAATGGTCTATTGCAAAGATGAAAATCCCATTGGTTTTATGCTTTGTGCCTTGACGGACTTGATGGAGTTTATGAGACAGAAATGTCTTCGGTCCTATGCTTTGTGCTTTGACGGACTTGTTGAAGATTTCATCTCGAGGATTCGTATCTTGTGCCTCCCTTTATCCTGGCCTCATGCCTTGATGGATGATGGAGAAAGTCCAATCATCTCGAGATTCTGGCCGATACCTTACCGCCTCTAGCTTTCGCTGCTTGTAAGGATAAATGCATGCCTCGTGAGCTTGTGTTGGATCAATGGCAAAGAGTCATCGTTTTTGCACATGTAATGAACATCTTGATGACAAAACTCCCTTAGTTCAAGATTTATTCTTATACTAACATTGGGATAACTTCTTCGGTCCTCGCTTTTGCTTTATTGGACTTGAAGAAGAATTTCCTTCGGTCTTTGCTTTCTGCTTTGATAGACTTACTCAAGGAGTTGAGATTTTACGTTTGTATTTGATTCCAAACTCGGCTGCCTTCTCGAGTAAGGATATCTTTGTTTGTTGTAGAATTTTGAAAGATGACCCACGACCAAGGGATAATTTCCCGCCGGGTCACTTGAACTCACCAAGTTGGAGAGATTTGTGGATTTGGATGCTCTTCTCTTGAACTAACAAGTAGAGGATCCCTTACTACTTTGTGGCGTGTTGAGTAAGCAGTCTGCCACTACCATATTTTGGCATGTTGAATCTGACCTTATACACCCACTTGAGTCGTGGACTTGAGCAATTGATGAAGGATTTTATCCTCGAGCTAACGAGATGGAGATCTCTTACTATGGCCTTTGTGGCATGTTGAGTAAGCCATATCAACCATTCTACCATATTTGAGTGTTGACCACCTTATACACCAACTCGAGCCTTTAGATTTGATGTGGGATGGAAAATGTCCTTCCAACTTAGTTTGTTGAAGTTTGCAGACTTGAAAATTTTCTTCTTTGGTCAGTAAGACTTTTAAATTTGAGCATTTGAACATATAATTTTGAGTATGCACGTGATCTCTGACAGTACATGTCCACCCAAAGAGAAAGAAAGTCTTACCAGAATGCCCGATACTTTACTATAAAACTTTAAAAAATGCCCCCTCGCCTAACAGGGGATTTTATTTTATTTTGAAATGCATTCTGTGTTACAAGAGAATTTCCAATAAAAATTTTTATAAGTGTTTGACAATAAAGATTCTCAAATGCAGGATTTGTCCAATCACACTTTCATGTGTAATATTTCTTTAAATGTCGACCGTTGATTGGCGACATTGGTCTTTCACCTTGAAGTCAAGTCAGCCGATAGGCTCCTCGATATACCTTTTCAATAACAAAATGTCCTTCCCAATTAGGTTCAAAAAATTCTGCGATGGGATGATTGGTCTTCCACTGGACCACCTCCTTCTGAAAAGCTTCGAGGACGCATCAGATGATCGAACGCTCTGGACATCCTCGCCCGATAGACTTCTAGATTTTGTTGAGCTTGGAGCGACCTCGATCAAGCTCTTCCATCCTAGACGAGCATTCTCATCTTGGGTGAGATTTTGTTGAATGGCTACTGAGCGAAGGTAGTTCAACTCAGTAAAACGCTTCAGAAACACTGCATGGGAGTAGACTTTGTAGGAGTTTTGTAAGTGGTATGAAGCCCATAACGCCCACAAGCTTGGTATGCCACTCCCTTTTATTTCTTGTGAGAATTTTTCTAAGCAATTTGACTAGTGTCTTATTAAATGCCTCAGCCAAGCCATTTGCTCTCGGATTATAAATTGATGAATATCGCCAATCAATCTTATGCCGATCAGCAAATTTATAAACTTTAGTACTTTTGAAGGTCGATTAGAAATGATTCGTGGTACACAATCTATATACATTGTGGGTAAAGAAGTTAGACTTGTTCATTGAACTTCTTTAAATAAATGTGCCACTTGGAGAAATAATCGGGTCGCTAAGATGAAGCGGTGACCGATGATGATGGATTAATTGGTCCAATTACATCCCCAAGACTCAAACGGCCAAGATGCTATTGGATGCAACGGATTTGGAGGCTGATGAATTATGTTACCGTGGACCTGGCATTCATGGCATCTCTTGGCATGATTGATACAATCTTTTACCATGACGCCAATAGTATCCAATTCTTTTAATTTTGAAAGCCATTTGACGATTGGCGTGCACCACAAAGTCCTGATGGATTTCAACAATTACTTTTGGCTTCTTCTATTCCCAAACATCGCATACATCTGTCAAGGATCTACGATACGTAGTATTGCCAACATAAGCATATAACAAGCCTTTTCTCAAGTTGTTTATCGACTTATTACTTGGCAATTTGCCTTCCTTGAAGTAGAATTAAGGGTCTCCAATCTTCCTTCTACTATAAGAATTTCATCATGCGGTTTTGCCCCAGTTGGAGGCTTCCTTCTTGAATGGCACGAGGCTTGTCTTGTTGACTTTGAAGTAATTAAGGAGTGTAAGGAGCAACATGAGTCGCATCGCCGATTTATGTCGATGACCCTCTTCCAGCGGGGATCTTAAACTTATTGGCTCTAGGACTCGACGAGTGCAAACACGTATCATCATCCATGCTCGCCATTTCTTTAGCTAATTTAGCTAAAACCGCTATTCGCTGAGACTCGAAATAATGACATTTGTAATTTGCTTCATAAGCTCGAGAACTCGTTTGTGATAGTAGGCTAATTCAAGCTTGTTGATTTTGTAAATGCCCAACACTTGATTAATGACGAGTTGAGAATCGCCATAAATTTGTAGATTCTGGACTCCCATGGAAATGGCTTCCTCTAAACCTGCCACCAACGCTTCATATTCTGCTTCGTTGTTGGTTCGTGGTTGAGTTAATTTATAAGAATGTCTCAATATGCCACCTTCAGGTGTGATCAAGATGAGACCGATACCAGCTTGAGCCTTTGGGAGATTTGAGGGTTGAGTGTATCTAATGGACAAGCTCTATCAAAATATAATTCTCACATTTGTTGCTTTTCTTTTCATATATGTGCATAATTTGCTCATCGTGAAGATCATCGTTAAGCAATGAGTTTGGTATGGGATGAGCGAAGAAAATCTCTGAATTTGCCCCTTCACCGCTTTCGGGGAACATATGTAATATGAAATTGTAGGAGACCCATCATGCGAAGGCCAACGCTTGGTCTTGTCATCAAGAACTTCAACGGATCGATCCTTGAAATAAGGGTAATTTTATGAGATAGCATGTAATGACGTAGCTTTTGGGCAGCAAAAATTAACGTCAAACAATGTTTCTCAATTGGAGAATAACGTGCTTCCGCTCCTATTAGTCTTCGACTAATATAGTATAGAGCATTCTCCTTTCCTTCCTCATTATGTTGCGCCAACAAAGCACCTAGAGATTCCTCCAAGTGTACAAGATGAGGCTTTCACGGATTGAGCCGCAAGAATGAGTGGGTTCAACAGATATTTCTTGATCGCCTGGCCTCGACATTCTTCGTCCCACTTGAAAGGAGTATCTTTCTTCATTAATTTTGCAAAGGGTCGACATCACTGATGATTTGATATAAATCTTCTAATGAATGCGATGTCCTATGGAGCGAAGTTGACGAAGACTCCTTGGAGGAGGCATTTCAACAATCGCTTTGATTTTGTTGGGATCGATTTCGATCCCTCCACGGCGCACGACATATCCAAAGAACTTTCCCGAAGAGACTCCAAAGACGCACTTGAGAGGATTCATCTTGAGATCATATTTTCTGATTCTTTCAAGGACAATCCTTAAATCATCGAGATGATCTTTGCGATCTATACTCTTGACAATGAGGTCATCAACATAGCACTCTACTTTTTGATGAATCAACTCGTCAAAGATTCGTGTCATAGCCCTTTGGTATATAGCTCCAACATTCTTCAAGCCGAAGGGCATAACTGTGTAGCAAAATATACCAATTGGTGTCCTGAATGAGGTATGTTTCTCATCTTCAGGAGCCATCTTGATTTGATTTTAACCTGATGATCCGTCCATAAATGAGAACATGTCGTGGTTTGAAGTGTTATCCACTAATAGTTCTGATACGGGAAGCGAAAAGTCATCCTTTGGACATGCTTTGTTTAAATCCCTGAAATCGATACATATACCAATCTGACCATTCTTCTTTTCACGGGGGACAATTTATCCAACCAACATATTTTCTTCTCGAATAAAACCAGCTTCAATGAGCTTCTTGGTTTCGCAATTACCGTTTTCAACCTCCAATCTCATTCGCTGAGGCTTGCTTGAGCCAGATCTCGCGCTACAGAACCGCTATATCAGGGATAAGCGACATTTCGCATATGTCCAGTAAAGCAATCCTCAATTCACGAGCAAAGTTTTTAATTCTTCCACTTTATCTTCGTGAAGTAGATGAAGCGTAGGTGAGGATCCTCCTCGGTTCCCAAATTAATTTCTTTAAGTTCATCCATAGAATGCCTCCCCACCATCTTCAAGCTCTTCAGCCAGCTTCTACTTCTTCATTATTTGTGAGACTAACATTAAGAATGACATTCTCATCCTCATCACTCTCACTTCTATTCATATAGCGAATGTGTATATTCTTGTGGACCGTTGTCTTGTGAAACCAAGGCCTTTGGTAGTGTGTTTATTTCTCTTACCAATGGTTTGAGAACCTTTTGGGTACCACATCATTTCAAAGAGCTTAGTCCTTTGCTTACTTGCTCCAGCCTGGAACCCATGCTTATGATCATTTTGCATCTTTGAGAGTAATATTTTGGCATCCTTGTGGGCATAGCTTCTTCTTCTTCTTCGATAATGCATTACCCAATCGGATCTTCTTCGACACTCCTGATTTATAAAGCTTCCCGCCCATGCTTTCCGGGGAGAGGAGGTACATAGAAGGTCACCGCCTCGACTTTGTGAGTTTCAAGAGTGATTTCTTTAAAATGTTGGGAGGAATATGAGTGACTACGAGTGTCTCACCGATTGATCTATGATTATTTTAAGGTAGGTGCATTGCACCTTACCTTCAAAAGCATTCAAACTCATAATCGAGTCAAACGATTTTCCTCAATCGCTTTTACTCAAGAGTCATGCGACCTTTGGATTTAGAAGAAACACATTCATCTCCTTCTTGATCACCGCTTATGAGACGTTATTGATTTTGGACTTTTTATATCCCTAGGGACATTTGGAACAACCTCTTTTCCTTTATTCATTTTATCTTCTCCCTTCTTCTTAACTTGTTCTTTTATGGGTTTTGAAGTAGATGCGGTATTTGCTAGTTGTTTTGTTAGCTTTGATTCCCTCGGAAGGAAATAACTGGCATCTTGATAAATCTTCATTTCATGCACCGCAAAAGGTTGCATGTCGCCCACAATTTGGCATTCTTCTCCATCCTTTGTATATTTCATACTGAATGAAGTATCTGCATCGATCACATGAAATTTGGCTTCTGTGTAGAGGTCTCCAAATTTAAGAGGGAGGACGAATGACCCGATAGTTTTCTGTCCCTTCTCATTGAAACCTTGAACCATGACTTTATCTCATCCCAGATGTTGTACATCTAGAGATATCCATCTAAAAGTTCTCAAGTTCATAAGATTCAGAGGAACCGGATCAATTAAGATCCGGTATTATAATTTCATCACTTTCAGTAACATAGAGGGCAATTGTGCTCTGCAATCCCGAGCATTAGATCATCTTACGAAAATGTGACGGTTGGAGGCTCTTGAACATGCAAGGTCTCCGTAGGTGTTCAAAGAAAATATGCTTCGAACTTTCCTCTTTGAGAGCTTCAATTAAGGTGTTACGGAGATCTTGACATTAAGTGCCAGATACACTAAGCCGAAAATTTTCCTTAGATGGGATAGAATATTGCGATCCTTTTGATGAAGGCTTCTTATTTGAATCCTTAGGGATAACTTTTCATTGATTTCAATTTCTTTTCCTTTATCCCTATTCATTGGCTCTTTCCTCTGTTGGGATGGTACTCGATCACTTCTCAACTCATTGAGCTACTTCATTTGCATCGAATCTTCGATGACTCGCTTTCAAAGATCTGCTTACGCCTAATGATAGACTAGAAGATTCAGAATCACTGCCCAACTTTACATTTTTTATGTCTGTTGATATGGTGAGCTTTGATTCATCTTCATTTGGGAAACAAAGTTCTTCTAAGTCGTTATCGACTTCATGCATCATCAAGCAAGACGAGGAAGTTCTTGCCTTCTTCCCTATTTCTTCATTGACCAAGATTTGTAATGCAAGCGTGATAGGTCGCTCTTCGATTGTACATAATCTTCCATATTATTGATGATCCTTCGTGTTACATGCGACCATCATAGTAGGTAACATTTTATATCGTCTTCTTCTTTTACTTAATTTATTTTTCGTTTGTGTTTCTTAGCCTTCTCATGATTTCAGTCGTCGCTTCTCATAAGTTAAGTTTTGTCTCAACTTAAGTACGCTCTCAAGTGGTGATTTCCATCAATACTGAACGCCTTCCAATTGTTTCAACATTTTTACAGCCTTTTTAGAGATCTGCGCCATCCTTCATCATCAACTTCTCTTTGCCTTTATCATTGCTTGATAGTCGGAGATGAGGTGATTACTTGGATTCTTTCTTCGGACGCACCAATACACTGTCCGACAATGTGAATTCTCCATTTCTATATTTTTGTTCGAGCCAATCTTTGAATATGTAGCAATCTTCAACAGGATGGCCGAGCACCCGATGATATGGGAAATAATTAGGATTATCTGCTTGTCCAACCTCTTCAGGTCTTTTACACTCTGGTAGTTGGAGACCTACTTTGAGTGCATGTTTAAACAATTTGGCCACACTTTCCCTCTTAAAAGAATACTCTTTGTTCAACTTTTTTTGTCCATTGAGTCATTCGCTCCTTTTGTTTGCTTTGGTCGCCGCCTTCAATCGGACCTCGAGTACATCATTACCTCCAAGTATGAGCTTGGGTTGTGATTGAACAATCGCCTTGGTTTTTTGATACAGTTCTTTCTTGTTTATAGACTAACCGCTTACCAGATCCTTTATATGAGGTGAAATGTGTTTCACCTTTCTTTGTCTGAGAGCTTTTGCTCTTTTGAATTTATCTTGTGCCATCTGAGCGTGATAAATTTAATTTCTCAAATTTACCCTATCAAGCTCTTGAAATGTGGTAATTGAAGCCATGCAAAGATAAGCGCCATCTTGTCATGTTGCCCATCAGTTGGATCGCATGCTCTTCTAATTGTTGTTCACATTTCATACTCATATTTCGCCAACGTAATATATCGTACCGACTCGTCTTTCTTCCTCTTCTCGGGCGAGATCGCAATTGTTATCTTTTGATCGCGCTATAACCTTTAACGAACATATTTCAAGTTCGGCAAAAGTCTTGATTGAGTCATTCAAAGATACCAAAGTTAAACCATACGAATCGACGAATAATAATGCATCATTACCCCTGTGTTGCCGGATGCTTTGAATTGGCTAGATCGCTTGGGATTACCATTTCACAAAGATTAAACTTTGGCATTGAATATCCCTTTGGGTATGAAATTTGATCATACTCCGCAGGATATGGGCGACCTTTGCTTACTAATTTTTCTGCCTGCCCCGCAGCTATAACAGCTTTGATCTTCTCATTCAAGATAATATCAAGTTGAGATCCGCCGATATATAGTTTGTATATCCCGAGAAGCGTTGTCGATGACTCATTTATTTCAATCTCGCCGTGCTCAATTTGGACCCTTGAAGCATGTGAGATCAAATTTATTGGAGGATTGTTACAATGACACACCTCTGCCAACGCCATCAACCATTATCATTGCTCATTTTCATATTCAACGGCGATTTCTTTATCTTTCATCTCGATCGAATTTGTCTCCGCCAAAGTAGTAGGTGAAGGTGGGATTTTCTTCCTTTCTTCTTCTTCTTGTTGCTCTCTCAAGACTCGAGGATGCTTCCTCTATTTGAACATTTTGTTCTTCAGTTGAGGGGAGGTATCTTGATGACGCCTAGTTGATATTGCACAGATGGCTCATCGACTTGTTGCACCATACACTACTTCAACGCTCTCTTCCTCCTCCTCTTCAATTTCAGACGGTCTCCAATGAACTTTGATTCCAAGTGTGGAATCGAAATTTCTTCGCTTAGAGGGCTTGATCAGTTAACCTCCTCTTGATGGGATGTAGTTGATGATGGGATCCCTGAGGATTCTCCAAGGTGTCTACCGTCATATTCTTTATCATTGGGGCCCACTTTTAGGCTCCCATCCCGGTAGATTTGAGTTCGATCTGAATTCACACCGATGTCACATGCCTTTGCTTCTGAGTACTTTTCTCAGCCTCCATATTCGCTTACCTTTCCACCGGGACCTTTCTGGATTCTGACGCTCCAAGTGTCACACCCCGATGTTCACCGTGTAGGACATGGATTGGTCGGCGTCCTGGCATTGGAATTGCGGGATGAGGTCTCCTTGGAGGAGCAGTCCTAACATCCTTAATAGCAGACCTTGGTATTTTCTTTTCATCAATCCTCTCGCAACTTGGAGAACCGATGCACGCGTGTAGATATAGTTTGCTTCCTCGCAGAGGTCGGAACCTCGACGTGGGTCCGTATGACCGCTGAGTCGACCAAGAGCCGCTCCGTTTGACCACTAAGGTTATCAAACCGACAGGTGGAAACACTCACCCGTTTGTCATATCAGGTGACGGCCGTAAGTGTTGAGCACGCAGCTCAAGGTTTATTTTTCTTCTTTGCCTCCGGCTATGCTTGCTTCCAGATGAAGAAGCTTCAAAGATCATCCTCCCCGCGAATGGTTCACCGGCAGGATTGCATTATCAAGGACTAAAGAGACCGCCAAAGAACAACCCTCTTCATGATTGGTGTCCGGGGCCAGCCTCAAAGACCGATTGTTTTTTTTTGAAGTGACCCTACAAGAGGGTCACGACTTTATTTTCTTCGTGAGATTGTTGACATGGCGCGACGTTTTTGTTGAGGCCTATCAACTTGCTCATTCAAGATGGCTGGGAAATCCACGCTACCAAATTGGATGGTAGCTTTCCAAAGATGATGACGGCTAAACGGATGTACCACCGCCGAGAGTAAAGGATGTTGTGAATGCCATTCGGATTTAAAGGTAAAAATTAGCAATTAAAAATAACTGCACTATCACCTTACTTCCAAAAATATATGTATGATAAGAAAAACATACTAAACGCATGCACTAAATAGAATCTCAAATGACTTAAGACTTTATTTAGAAAACTTTGAAGTTGTTAAGTTTAACTTATCATTTCCCATTTCATTTTCGTTTCTTATTTGATTCTTTTTTTTTTATATATACTCCACTGCAATTATAACTTAGATTTGACTAGCCAAAGATGGAAAGAGAAACCCATCCCAGTGGATGTAAATCTGGAAAATTACACGACCTCTTTCAAAAAAAAAGGAAAGAGTTGTTTAAGTGTCTGATAATTTCGAAGATGAATAGTAGATAAGACACTACCAGAGATTTCGCTCTCATTTGGTGAGAACTTTTATATATGGTTTCGTTTCCTATAAAGCAAACCCATATAGTTAATTACCCTCCCAATACCGAGAGAACACTTTCGACAAGGCTAAATGAATCATTAAAGAAGCAGTATATAATCGGAGTGGAGTTTATAACTTATGAAATTTATTATTTTAACTTAAAACTTTTGTGGGGAACGATGACGCCGATCTAGATCCCATGGTTCCTCCCCGCCGGTCCCTGGGTCCGCTAATGAGGAGGTAATGACCCAACCTGACGAAAGATCCTTGTCAACACATGGGTTACGCTGCCCGCGTCCTTGCAGGGTGGAGTTTGTCGGGGACAAATACAAATCAACCTTAGCTAATAGGCTTTTGCCCAACCAAATACATTCTACATTTCACCCAAAGAGCAAAAGCCGTGGGGAACATACGGCCGTACGCGGACCGTAATTTTACGCACCAACATCGAGGCCGTGTCAACCGCCATTTATGTGGTGCATATATCAGAAAACCACCAGAGGACACGCCACGCCCCACGCTTTAGGAATATTTGAGTGTGAAGGTAGTTATGCATTTAATTTGACATTGGCTCTTTGTGAGCAAAAAATTTCTTAATTTGTCACCCGAAAACAAACAATTACGGAAGGGTGGATTGATTTTTTTTTTTTAGTTTTAATTTAAATAATTAATTTCATTTTTTTATTTCCTTTTTTTGTATTTTCTTTGATCATTTTGATTGATTTAGATTTGAATATATATGATCATTTATCATTGAAATTTTAATTATAATTACCCTTCGCAATCCTTGGTTAATATCGATTGATAGACCTGTCACTCGTCCGCTTTTCTGAGAGGATCATTTATCTCAAGAAGTATAATCCTTCAAAACCTTGTCCACTCTAGCTCAACATATGTGGGATTTGGGACTTTTCTTCCGAGGATTTGAATTTTAAACTATCTTGATTCATATCTTGTACTATATGACGAATTAACTTCGATATTATTAATTTGAAATTTTATAATATCAATTTTTTAGGTTTTTAACTGACCCTATCTCAAGACCAAACCGGATTATAAGACTGCCCTTTATATTTGACTTAGTAATTACTCCAACATGCATACGATATCTCGTTTGAAAATTGCATCATTAAGATGTCTAATGTTGAAGTTTCAATGTCAAATTTTGATTTTTTGAGTTTTGTTAACCACCTCAAGATCAAACCGGAAGATGTATATGTTCTTTATATTTGACTTAGTAATTACTCCAACGCGCATATGTATTCTCCTTTAAGGGACATTAGAATATCTAAGTTGGAATTTATATGTCAAATTTTGATTTTGAGTTTTGTTAACTAACGGCCCAAAGACCAAACCGGATGAAGATATGCTCTTTTATATTTGACTTAGAAATTACTCCAACGCTACGTATTCTGTTAGAATTGTATGAACATTAGAATGTCTAAGTTGGAGTTTATATGTCAAATTTTGATTTTGAATTTTGTTAACTGACATCCAAGACCAAAGTATAAAGACTGTTTCTTTGTTTTATACCTAACTTGCACATGTCCCTATTGTTTGAACACTTCAACATACATACGAGTATCTGTTCTTTTAAAATGTTGTATGGACATGTAAATGTCAAGTTGAAATGTAGGTTAAATTTGTAAGTTTAGGTTTCAATATGGCATTTTTGGGTTTTGTTAACGACCCGTCCAAGACCAAACCGGATGATAGACTCAACTCGACTATCTTGCAGGATCGATCTAGATTAATTATTTCAAGATCTATTATTCTCCAAACCTTGTCAACTCTAGATTGTACATGAGGATTTGAGACTTTCTTCGAGATCTTGAACTTGCAAAGAATACATTATGATGCCGATAGATTTATCTTTACCATTTTTGCGACGTAATTAACTTCTAAGATTTATACAAAGATCATTAGATTTTAGGTTTTGTTAACCTGACCTTCCAAGACCAAACCGGAAGATGTAGATATGTTCTTTTGTATTTGACTTGATTGTAATGCAAGCATAAGTTTTGAGCACGGATTTTAGGTTTTGTTAATGGACCCCAAGACCAAACCGATGATAGCATCTATGGACATTAAGTAAGTTGGAGTTTGATGTTTGACATGGCATAGATGTCAAATTATAAGCATGCTTTATGTAATACAAATCGATATAGACTGTCAGAAAAAATATGAATTTGACCATTTCAAATGTTTATCATAGATCAAATAGAGATCTATTCTATAAGACTATAAGACACGAGTTGACTCTCTCAACTATTTGTCATGAGTCAAGTATAGATTTATCTATAAGATATGCATTGACTCTTTCATGTACTTGCATGTATCAAGTGAGAGTCTGCTCTTATAAGAATGTGAATGTACATTACAAACTAAGTGATTGTATGTTCTAAATGATATGATTGGTTCTTTAAACCACTTATCATAGATCAAGCATGTGTCTGTTCTTTAACAAATCAATCATGCATTTTATAGAGTATAAGTTTGATTCTTTCAACTATTTACATGAATCAAATGGTTAAGCAAAAGAACATTGCTTCATAAGGTCATAGATTTCATTTAACTTGCATATTAAAGACATTCAAACCTAATAATGGAGATAACACTTTAAATATGCATAATCAATCATTTCACTTAAGCATTTTAGCATGAAGCCCTTGCCATTTATTTCTTAAATGATATATGACATGCACTTGTATCTTTCCATGTATTGAGTGTCACATTTTCATTTCTCACCCATTCATATGGCATAATCACCACTTAGGTAAAATGAATTTGAACTTTAAATGAGTAATTGTCATATGCTATGAAGATTCAGGTAAGAACTAAGCTAAGCATGGGTAAGCATACTGCAATTGTCATATAGTATGATTAATGAGCTAAGCATGAATAATCATATACATGTACCTTCTTTTTTTTTTCAAATACTTTACATTTTTACATTTTATTTATAAAGAATTCTCCTGTACCTCGATAGGCTGTGGAGACTAGTTTTTCCCACCACGCCAAGAAAGGGCATAGGTGGTGTCGTGGAGACACCTCCGAAATTTATTTGTCCACCACGCCAAGAAAGGTGCATGTTGCAAAGACAATATTTTCACACGCTGGAACAAGATAAGTACTTATATAAACAGATTTAGAACAACATGAACATGTATATTATCAGTGTTTCGCCAAGATTGGAACAACAATGTGACTTATAAAGATGTATAATAAATTTTCATCATATGTATATGAAATTAAAGTATAAGCATTTATATATGACAAATTTCACCTCTTTTTTATTGAAAATTTCTCCGTCATCCCAATAGTGGGTCGCCGGAGACACCTTCCCACCACGCCAAGAAAGGCATGCATGATAGGTCAAGACACCTCGCCAAAATTTATTCCACCACGCCAAGAAAGGCGCATGGGGTCGCATAACACAGATTTCCTTGTCACGTTAGAACAACGTGAGCAAGTACTTATCATAACAATTTCCCTGCCATGTTGGAACAACGCGCGCATTTTATCAGTTTTTCCACCGGATTGGAACAATGTGAACGGTACTTACGAAGCATATTTCCAATTAATATTGCAAGAGTATAACGATGAAACGAATCTCCGCATCAAATTTACGCCTCACTCTCCCTGGGTGATGAGAAAGCCCACCACCAAGAAAGTGCATGGGTGGTGTGAGACACCACAAACTTTGATAGATAAAGATTTCTGTTAATATTGCAAGAGTGTAAAGATGAATTTTACCAATCCTTATCTCCGTTTATCAAAGTTTACAAGCCTCACTCTCCCAGGGTTGCCATGAGAGCTCACACGCCAAGAAAGGCATGCATGGGTGTATGTCGTGAGATACTACAAACAAATTTTGATAGATAAGATTTCCTACCATGTTGGAGAACATGGTAGGTACTTATAGTAATAAATTTCAAGCTTGCATATGAAAGAGGCATGATATATATATAATTCCCTTCATAGGAAATCAATTGAAGCAAAGTAAAAGCATGAAATTCATAGGATATAGCAAGTAGCTACCCATACCCCTTACAAAAAAAAAAAAAAAAAATTGATTCAACCTCCCTTAGGTAAAACCGATTTCAGAAAGCACCCAATCCCCTTTAAAAAAAAATTTGATTCAACCTCCCTAAGGTAAAAGCCAATTTCAGCAAGCACCTAAAGAAAATGTAGGCATCCACGGACAAGAGAAAACAACAAGAAAGAAAAAAGGTTGGGCCATACATTATCCCAAAGCATTTTCAGCAAGCATGAATACCATAAAATCAAAAAAAAAAAAAAAAGAGATTTGGGCCATACATCATCCCAAATCCCTAAAGGAAACTCTTAGGATAATCCCAAGCATAAGATATAGCATATTTAGCAAAAACCCTAACTTCCAAAGAAACTCAAATGCATAAGAACAAGCAGGGTCGAGAGAAACGACTGGAGGTTTCAATGCTAAGAGGAAAGGAGGAAAGGGGTTTCTAGCTCAAGAAGAAGCGCCGCCTCACTAAGACTCACGATCCGACTTCCACGCTGCTCGACTGGACGGAAAGAGAAAGGAGAACCGCCAAGAAGTCTTTACTGGGAGCGGAAAACTAAAGGGAGAAATGTCGAGAACGAGAAACCATTAAAGGGAAATCGAGAAAAGAGAACAAGAGGGAAATGTCAGAGGAAGGAGCGGGAGTATGTCGGCTAGAGCTGAGAAGAGCACAAGAGAGATCGCTCGAGAGAGGGAAATGTCGTGAGCTTCAGCCGAGAGCCGCAGAGAACGAGAGAGGGAGTAGAGGGCATGAAATGAGGGTCAACGCCCTCGTTTCGATCTTTAGAGCCGATCGCGCGCTCTGATTGGTTGCCTAAACGGCAACCAATAGGAATTAGAGGTTGGCTAATTCCATTGGATGCTTGGGCGGCAGGGGTTAGGTAGGGGATTAGAGGAGTTTAAGGGATTAAGCAACCATTAGTCCCTTCAATTATAATTAAATATTATTTTTATGTGACATTAAATTATGCAATAAACCCTAACAATATAGGTGTCAATTTTAGGTGTTTGCAGCCAACGAGCGGTGTGATCAATTTCGGATCGAGGTCGTCGGATAACGCCGACGCTTGAAGTGAAGTTAGGTCTAAATTATGCCGCCACATTCGAATTGATCGATGCGCGACACTTTCTTTAATCGCAAAGCGTTGTTTGATAGAATTCGATGTTTCGGTGACAACGACGCGATCAATTTCGCGGACAGAGGTCGTTCGGACGTTGTCAGGGCTTCCCAACTTCGATGTGCGCATAATTTCATTAAAAATTGATTTTAATTATTTAATCGATCATTACTTGATTCGATATTTTCTCATTTAATTAATTTTAATATTTTCGACGCATTCGAAGCCGAATTTTTCAAGTCGAAGCGAATTTAATCGATCTCGATCGCGATTATGGGGTGTTAATTTCCACCATATTTATTTAATTTCAATTGGCACATAATTATGGGTCAACAAAGCTCCAATATAGATTTAAAGGCATATCATAGATCAAATATGGATGTACATGATAGATACTATATCATGAGACATATGCAAGCTTACTTATATGCAAATATTCACATATGAAATCAAGAATATAATTTTCTCATAGCAGATATCACATATAAAAATCAAGAGAGAAAGGGAATATTATAATATACACATGGGAGCTAGCCACATTTAAATCCTTTCCTACATATTAGGCTTTGAAAGTAAGCATTAAAAATTAGCATAATTTTAGCTTTTTGATAAGCCCACATATAGACTTGGGCCCAACGAGCCTCTTAGATTTTAAAGAAAATCATGAGCTTAAAGATTTAATGAGATGTGCCTCTCTCTCCTTTTTTATAAGCCCACTTATAGACTTGGGCAAAACGAGCCTCTTGAAATAAAAAGAATATGGGCTTAATAATTTCAAGTGGAATAAACTATTTTTTTATAAGCCCACTTAAGAAATTCAAGAAGGGCCAAGCATGAAAGAAAGAGAATATCAAGCTTCTCATGACATCATTACTCTTTTAATATTTATTTATTTATTTATTTTGTCATGACATGATTATGTGGAGACAGAGAGAAGCTTCTCCTCATCTCCCATTTTTTGATACTCATTTATGGGTAATTTATAATTACAGGAATAAAAATTCAAATTATAATGTATTTTCTTCCATACCACCCCATTTTTGTTCTTTTCATTTATTATTTTCCCACTTCTCTTTTTTTTTTTTTTTGATATGACATAATCCCGTGGACAAAAGAGAGAACACCATTTTTTCTTCTCTTCTTTTCTTCTTTTTCTTTTCTTTTTCCTTAAAACGCGTCATTCCATGGGTAATTTAAAAAAGAATTACAAAGGAAGTGATGGGAATGATGGACTTTCTTTCCCATTTTCTTTTATCATGTTATTGACCTCACTTTTGGAGTGAGCTCTCAACCTCCTCTCCTTAGAATTAGGACTCTTTTAGACACTAAGAGCTCCTTAATCATAAGATACTTCTAGTGATTAAGTGAACACTTACCCTAAGCTTAGAGACTTAGAAGGGTTAATCATAGCATTAGGCCATGCATTAGGACTGAAAGAAATCACTACCCTATAGCCTAAACTCAATCCATATACACCTTCTCAAATTAAACCCAGATTCAAATCTCAAAGCAAACCTCAAATTCAAATTCAAATTCCAAATCTAATTCAAATTTGACTTCAAATGATTGAAATCCAAAATCAAATTCAAAACCTAAGACCCTTCGTATGCCATATGAACCACCTTCATAAGCTTAGCCAAAACCCCCTTTAAATCAAATCAAATTCAATTGATTTTTTTATAAATCAATTATTCATTTATTATATTCACAAATATAAATGAAATCCATATCAAAATGATCAAAACTAAATCAAACTGAACCAAAACCCTTTTAAGCCATATGGACCCACCTCCATGTGCTTAACAAAATTATCCTTTAAACCAATACAAACTCAATCAATTTTCTTATAAATCAATTATTCATTCATTTATATTCACAAATATAAATAAAATCTAAATTCAAATGACCAAAATTATATCAAAAATAAAATCCAAACCCAATCTAAGCCCTTTGAGCCAATTCTTTGGAGTTAGCCAAATTCCATCTAAATCAAGTCAAAACTAATGAATTTTCTCTTAAATCAAGCATTCCTTCAATCATCTATCCAAATATAAATGAAACCTAAATTTAAATAAAACCCAAATCAAGCCCAACTTACTTTTGACTTGAAACTTTCAATTGAGCCAAAACCTATTGGACTCCAAATTGATTGTAAATATATTTTCAAAGAACATAAATCAAGTCAAAACCAAACCAATTTATCAAATTGGGCCCACTTGATCCTGACCTAAAGGATCCATTTGAGCCAACTTCCAATCCAACCAAAATTGGATTGAACCAAGCTCACCAAAACCTTCCACCATGATTGTTGATCACCCTAGGATGATCAGTTGCAATCAATTGGGTCAAACCAAGTTAATTTGGTCCTTTGACCAAGTCAACATTTAGCCCAAATGAAACTTAAACTAGCCAAAACCCATCATATATCAAATTCATTGAAACCATTGATCCAAACACACTTATAATCAATGATTGAACATGACCAAACTCTCAATTGAGGCAAACCAAATCCAATTGACCATTTAACTCAAGTTGACCCAAATTGGCCTAAAAAGTCAAAATGGGTCAAATCCCAATCTAACCTAAATTGATTGTAACCAATGGCTCAAGTTCATTCCAAATTGATTGATTGAATCAAATAATCATAATTTGACCAATTGGTCAACTTGACCCAACCTAGTCCAAATTGACCTAAAAGCTCAAATTAGCCAAAATTCAAATTAAATCCAAATTGATTCAAACCAACGGCAACGTTCATCTTCAATTAGCCAATTGAACATGAATCAATCCATAACCCAAGCCAATTTGGCCAATCTTGCTCAAATTGGTCAACTTGACCCATTTGACTCATTTGATTCCAAATGAGCCAAAATCAATCCTAAGCCAAATTAAATTAAATTGATCGTACAAAAACACTTCAAATTATCATTTGAACCTAACCTAAGCTCTTTTGACCAATTTGACCAATTGTCAACCTAACTCCAACATGACCCAATGTGACCCATATGACCTAAATTGAGCTAAATTCTTGAAACCAAGCTACGTTGATCAAACCCTAAACTCATTTAGGATGCCCCAAAATCAATCCAACCCAGTTAAATCCCTCATGGATCCTCCCCCACATAGGATTCCACCCAACATCATTTAATTTTTCCCATCACATGCATTCAACTCCTCTCCAACACTTGCATTCAATGGAGCTGATCCTATGGCCAAAGGAAGACTTTGAGAGCTAAATCGAAAGTCTCTAATCAGGCATCACCACCCAACAACCTTCCCATCACCCCTTAATGGGAAATTTTGGCCACCATTAAAAGAGAGAGGATAGAGGTAGTAAAGAGATCTGATTTTGGCATTATAGAATCTCTTAGAGCTCCCAAAGTAACCAACAACCACTTCCCCACATCTCTTGAGCTAAAAATACCAAAACAGGGTGGATTCCGGCAAGCAAGCAATAACAATTGAAGAATACACCATTCCAAAGTGAAGGTGAAAGCTTATCCTCATTCCAAGGCTTCTTCCTCCTCTCAAGAGCGTGTTCGGATCATCACCGCCGCCAGAAATCATCCCTGGCAAGGTAATTTCATCAAACTTTAACCGGCCTTAAGGAGCTTTGTTTGTGATAATGTATGCACGATTTTAGGAAATTTTATTAAATTTCCCTCACTTTTTTCATTTTATATCATCCCCATGCGAATCAAAAAGTTTTCCGGTGAAGATCGCCGCAAATTCGAGCCCAATCAGATGAAATTTGGTTCAAAATCACGAGAATAGCTAGAAATTACGTTTCGCCCACGCATCATCCAATCCGGATTGAATCGATCGCTCGATCACGCGGATTGCACGGTTCGAATCTGCGCAACGTGCGTTCCTGATCACGCAGATCGATCCAACCGTCGGATCCGATCTGCGCATCCTTATCCCTTTCTCGCTCGTTCGACTAACGCGCACCACGCGGGCCAATCGCGCGGCAGTGCGTGGCACGCTTGCCATACGTAATAGTAGTGGCCAATCGCGTGGTGCTACGTGGCACCGCATTGCCCCGTCAATGGCGCACGCGGCGCTAACTAGGTTATGTGGGAAAATCGCCTATTTTTTATTTTAAAAATTATTTAAGTTGCCTGAAACTTATGAAAATTTATAAAAAAAATAAATAAATACATAGTGAAAAATCACAAATAAGGACTCGTTGGATCCATCTTTCCAAGAGAAATCCAATGAACTAAAAATCTCCAAATTCAACTGAATTGTTTGAGCTTAATTTAGATTTTAGTGAAAATCAAATTTCATTAATTAGTCTAAAAATACAAGTCAGATTGAGTTAAAATTTTCAGGAATTGAAATTAAAGTTAAAACACACCTATCATAAAATCTCAAGTAAAAAGGAGTTCTAGATTGGAAGAAATTAAATTTTAAAGTTCAGATTGTCCATTTTAATAGAATAAACCAAATAAAAATGCACAAAATTTAAAAAAATCTTCAAAATAACTCAAATCACTTCAATTAATATCTAGGACTCTTAAGAAATAATGTGATTTTTTGAATTCCAATGAATCTTAAATAAATACTTAAGATTAAAAGTTTAATCAATTAAAGGGTTAATTAAAACATAATCTAAAAATATTTTAAATATCAAATCAAAATCAAAAATGATGTAATACCCAAATGATTGATAATCAAACTTTAAATCAGAAAAATATCATGTATCGTTCAAATGAAATTAAATTTAAACATAATTGAATTTAATTGAGTTAATGAAATTCAATTAAATGATTAGATTTTTAAATTAAACTCATAACTAAATAAATCAATGAAACTTTAACATAAAATCAAACTAATCTTGTTAAACCAACACCAAGTATTGAATCTTAATTATATGAAAGTACTTAACAAATTAAAATAAATTGAACATTAATTAATCATTAAATAAACAAAAAAATCAAATTGATTAATAAACAAATTCAACATAATCATTTAATATCAATCAAATTAAACTAAATAAAGTTAAAGTAAACTTAATTAATATATGATTAAATCACATCCATTTAGAATAAGATAATTAATTAGCCATTAATACATAAACCTAACAATTAAATCAAATATAAATTCATAATTAAAGCATTAAATAAAATTTAATGAACATAATGAAAAAAAAATCAAACTTAACTATAATTATGAATAATTAAGTTTAACTGAAATAAAAAAATAATTAACTAACTTAATCTAATCAAACACTTAATTAAATAAAATTAAAGTAAAATACTTAGTTAAACTTATTAAATCAAACCATTCACATGTGGCAATTAAGTCATTAATTTATAATTAAACAAATATTTAATTAATATAATAATTCAAAATTTTAATTATTTTTAATTAAACTAAATTAATCAAATATCTAATTAATGCAAACTTAATGAATTAATCCATCATCTTAATGAATTAAATTAATTTGAATAAATAACATTAAAACTAACTCTTTTTAAGGTTAAATAAAACCCTAATTAAGTTTAATAATTAATCACACCCCTCAAGTAAGCTAATTAAGTTAATCAAATTAATCATATTAAACTTAAGCTTAATCAAACATAAATTTGAACATAATTAAAATGCAATTAAATGCCAATCAAATCCTAAATTAAATCTAAATTATTAGGTCATTAATTACATCATTAACCTAAACAAATATGAAACCAAATTTAAAATTAAATAAATCTTTATTTAATTTAATAATTAACCTAAATACACTTCTAAATTAAACTAATTACATAATCACATTGAAGCTAAGCAAATCTATAGATTAATAAAGCTAATCAAATCAAATTAAATCAAATAAAGAAAGATTCTGATAAATTTAATACATTATCAAATTAAATCTAATTCAACCTACCTAAATAAGATAAACAAATTAATTATTAAAATGTGTAAAATCAAAACATAAACTAAAATCTAATAAACATGATAAATGAATGAAATTAAAACGAAATTCCAATCATAAATAATCAAACTCAATTAAAATCAAAGCAAACTTTCAATTCATTTTATCCAATAGCACTATAAATAAATAAACCATAATCAAATCAAATAAATATAGAATTAAATATAAACTCTAAAGTTATTAAATCCAATTACATAGAATTAAATATAAACTCTAAAGTTATTAAATCCAATTTCAAATAACATCAAAATAAGTCAAACAAAAATTTAACTCAAATAAAACAAACCTATTGAATTAAGATAAGAGAATAGTCATCAAACTAAACTAAACGGCTAAATTCAATAAGTTAAACCCTTAATTGAAATTCAAATAAAAGAATACATTAAACTTTAAATAAATCATAAGTAAATTAAAATACATTTACCAATCTAAATCAAACCTAAATGGAATAATGAAATCAATGAATTTAAAGCGACATCAAAAATGATATTAATCATAAGGAATTAAAATTAAAATCAAGAGAAAGAAACTAGAAATTGAATTAAAGGATACTGAATTATCAAAATATTAATTAAATCAAAACATCTAATCTAAAATTAATCAATCAAGGACACATGAATTTAAACAAACTTAAAGGTCATTAGATATTAAGGATATTGAATTATCAAAAGTTAATTAAATCAACACATTTAATCCAAAATTAATCAATCAAATACATGAAGATTAAACAAACTCAAATTCTAAAATTTAAATCAAACCAAATAAATTACACATATTCAAATGGGCTAATTAAGATACTTAAGTACCTTAGTTAGACTCTTTAGCATTTAGGATGTAGAATAGGGTGAGTTTCGTCTACAAATGAAATTCATTATACTCTTCATTCTTAAAAACTTAAACATCACTTTAACCAAATAAAAGTGAAATAAAAATAAAAAATAAATCATTAAATCATTTAAATTGAAATCACCCAATGGTAAAATTTAAGTAAATTGAAACTCCAAATTGAAACTTAAACTAAAGAAGCCTAGTAAAATCTTGCTACACAAGCCTTCTTTTCACACACTAGAATACTAAGTCACCGACCCTAAAATTAGGCTAAGTCGATATATTGATTGTATGTATGATATTGTGTTTTATTTTGTGATATAATATTTTAGACTGGATGATAGGGTGTATGTTTCGTAAACTGGATGTTATGCCGTTATTAGCCTAATCATATTTTCTGCAAGAGGTTGTGCTTAAAGGGCCACTATAATAAAAATATAAATTATTTCGCTATGCAGATTGCTTAGCCCCTAAGAAAAATCCATGTTATGAAAGGTGGGCTTGGTTACCCATGTGTAGTGCTAAGTCTAAATTATTCATATAACTGTTTGAGTTGTATGATGTGTTTAGCTAACATTTATTTTGCAGGTGTAACTAGATTTACTTTCCTTCTTTTAATATAATTTTGCATTAGAAATTATGATTAGTGATATGGGGGATTGGGATGAGCGGAGGCTAGAAGGCATTGTCCTGGGAGGCCCCGTGATGCCTTTGAAGCAAGCTCAAATGAAGAAGTGGAGGAGATATGAAGAATGAAGACCCCCATAGCATTTGTTCATTTATGTAATTGTAATTATTCTTTTGTAATCCGGGTCGTATAACGGAGGAGCTCGACTACCCATTTTTCTTTTCGGGCTGTATGGTGGTACTCGACCGCACCAGCCTTTTATTCTTTTGCGATAACTTTATAAAATTATTTGATATTTTTGTTTAGTTTGTGCATTAAAAAAAGCATGTCTTTTCATAGTTTGTTTATGATTGGTGATTGTTGTATGGCATGTATGCGATTAAGCTCCTATTAATTTTTTTACCCAAATTAACAACTCATAACTAAACCTCTAAAATAACTCATAACCTCATATAAAAGCCTAGGCATTAAATCAAGATAATAAAATATTTTGCAACCCCTTAGCTGAATGCAATATATTTAATATCATGCATAATCATCTTGTTTCACTCTTGTTAAGAGAGGATTTCCATCTTTGCCAGATAGAATGGGCTTAACCTTTGAAAATTTGTGATAGAAGAACACATCTTTCCCTTTTGATTTATCCCATAATCAACCTCTCATGCACTTAGGCATATAAAACTCTATAGCTTGTGTCAAAATAAAGAGTCCCAAATTAATAAAAATTTGATAAAAATTTGCATTAAATTAAGTCATTACTCATACCCCTTATGCTCTAGTCTCATAGGGAGTGGGTTTAAGGACTCAATTTCTTTTCTAAATAATAACAACCTAACTATCTTGAAAAAACATATGACTTGCCTACATGGATTTAAAGTGTAGGAGGAGTTAGTTGGCTGCTACTCCAAGCAATAATAAGTTTAGCAATCGGGTGATTTACTCTCTCTTGTGGAGATAAATTATATACCCACTTTCGCTTGTGCTTTGGCTCTCGCCAAAGCTCCATAGATTTAGGATCTCAGGTTGTTGTTTTCCTTTGGGGTTACAAGCATAAATCCTCACCTTTTAGACATTTCTACAATCTTGTGTAGATGGATTATAAGCCTTTGGTGAAATATTATATTCCTACCTTCATCTATCCCCTCTTGGAAAGTGGATAAATGAGAACAAAAATATAATACCTTGTTGGGATAGCATGCAGATCCGCAGATGTTCTTATTAGGGTGATCGGGTACAACATTGAGAAAAGGTGTACTATCTCGAAAGATAGAAGTCACCACCCTACAATGGACCTAATCACGTTAATAAAGACTATGACTATGAGTCTTGAATGTACCGTGAGATTCTTCCCTCTTTACATGAAAAGAAAGCTAGATTTATTTTAATCGTAAGTTCCCTAGGGAAAGCCTCATAGTTAATTACATCTGAACATGATTCCCAATACCTCGATAGGTAAATGATCTATTCCAAAATTTTGAAAAGTAGGACTATCAATCGATTGGTTTATTTCTAGAAAAGTCAAGTGAGGTTGATTAAGAGGAGAGAGTTCTTATCGAAGCCCAATGAAGATAAATAAGGGATGCTCAGGATACTATGAAGCCTAGTAAACACCCCAAACTATTATATGGTTGGGCTTTATATTTTTGAAATTGAATTTTTATTAGAAATCTAGGGCTTACAATTCCATTATACAAGGTCACAAAAATGCTTAAGAGGTGAGGATTTATAGAAAGAGAAGAAGAACCTCTAACATAAATCTAGAGAGCTTTATGCCAAAAGACCTAAATCTAAGGAGAAAATGAGTATTTAATTTACATCCACAAGAGAGGATAAACTATCCGACTGTTGGACTTACAACCGTCTGGGGGTGGCCGCCGACTAACTCTTCCTACAATTTTAAAACATGTAGGGGTGGTGAAAAATTTTCATAGGAGTCGCCTTCAAATCTGTCGAGAGAAAGAAAGGCAAGACCTATAGAAATTCATCTTTTTAGGATGCCACTGATGAGATGTGCTTATTCAGTGATCGAGTATGATTAAGAAAAAGACTATCTCAGAAGTCACTCTTTAATGGATTTAATCACACAAGGACTCTGGGGATAATGGTGATGCATTTGTCTAGAGAATTAATCACCTCAATAAAGCTAGGCTGTTATTTATTTAGAAAGAATTTAAGTCCTTAAACTCTCTCCCTAAAAAGACTAGATCATGTAAGAAGACATGCTTCAAATGACCTAAATCTAATGTAATTTATTTAATTTTCATTTTGGATAATTATTTTGACTCAGGCCAATAGGATTCATATGACTAATGCATGAGAAAGAAAGTTATTGGCCAAAATCGAGAGAAGGAGAAGGATTTCCACCAAAGGTCAAGCCGTTTCTTTGGCAAAATAAGCCTCCAATCAAGAGTAAAATAAGATGCATTTGTGCATGATATTATAAAAGAAATGCTCATCCAATTAAGGGTTGTTAATTCTTTTATCTTGATTTTAAACTAGCAGATGAGTTTAATTTTATTTCGCTAAGTTGGGTAAAAGATTTATTTTTCTCTAAAGAGCTTAATACATATCCATGTCATACATAAAGCAAGGAAGAAACTAAAAAAACATTCTACTTAATGCAAAAGCTAAACAAATCATCAACCAATTTGTAAAACTAATCACAAAAACAATAAAAGACCATTGTGATTGGGCACCACAGCATAAATCGAAAAATATCAAATATGGATAGCTGAGCTTTATTCTTCTTTTTTCTTCGTTTCTTTCTTTCTTCTTTTAGTTCCTTATTTTTGGATGGTTGGAAGGCAGATGCTCTGAGGCTTCACATTGTGCATAAGATAGGATTTTATGACCAATGTTCATCCTAATCCCTATAACAATTATTTCAAAATCCTAATTATACAAATTTTTATATGAAAAGGCAAAGTGGAAATCTAACTAATACCTACAAAATAAAGGTTAGCTAAAACACACCACATAAATCTCAAGCATATATATTAGACTTATCACCCCACACATAGGTGACTAAGTCCACCTGTCCTATGGATTATGCTTAGGGGTATAAAGCACCTGCAAGCAAAAAAATTCATATTTTCATTTATGATAGCGCCCCTTAAGCACAATCCCCTGCAAAAAAGAATAGTTAGACTAAGAACGTACTGTCATTCATTCTACGAGCATACACCCTAACATCTAGTCTAAAACATAGATCATAAAATAAAACAAACATCAAACCATGCACTGACTAACCTAAAGGTGGAAGTGATGATTTAGGCTAATGTGTGTGTTTTGAAGGCTTATGTGGTATGCTTAGCTATGGCTATATGTTTAAATTTTCTAAGTGTGAAGAATAATTTCAACTTAGAGGAGGATTTCATTTAAGTTGTTTAATTATTTTGGGTTGATTTTTATTTCATATTTTGATTTGGTTTAAATGGATCCTACAATTAATCTCTTTGCTTCCCTAACCTAAGTAATTTCTAAAGTAGAATCACATTTTAGTTTTGTTTAGGTAAATATTTTGATTAACTCTTTTAATCAATTCTAAGTTTAGATAACTCTAAATAATTAAAAGAGAAATGTATTTTAAGATTAAATAAAATGAATCAAAATTCACATAACACACATTACTTCATTTCTTTCCTAACATATATAACATGCATATGGATGGACCCTAAACATATCTATATGTGAAAATGAGAGTATTAGATACACTTTATGATGCATGCTAAGTAACCCATTTAAGGAAATTTAGAAGTTGAGTATGCATGATTTTTCTTAAGTAGAAAGGGTTTTTCTTATCCAAATTTTCACATACATAAAGTAAGAAAGACATAAGTGAGTACAAAATTATCATTGATTAGAGGTAAGATACAAGACCTACATGGGTTGTTTAAAACCCTCACATGTGGTTTTTGACTAATATACCACTTTCCTTAAATACAAACATATATATAAAAGAAATGAAATTGAAAAAAAAAATGCAAAAGTTATTTAATAGATTCATTTTTATTTGATGCAATTTATGTATGCAAGTATTGGTAACCCTTCTTAGGTGATAGCATAGGGATGAATAGGGTATGGAATTAAGTAAGTATTGGGTTCTTTTCAAATGAACCCTACATCTCACCAACTCCTATTCAAAATTATACTAACTTAAGAAAGAAAGGAAACTTATACTAAACATACCTTTCTAATCTATCTCATGCAAACCCATAATTAAAGTATAAGTAACACACTTTCATATTTGGTATTTGATTTATATGTTTTAAAAATAATTTGGATTTAGTAGTGATAATAGCCACTCATATTTCTATTTTAGCCAACACATACAAATTTGACATAAAGTAAACAACTTCATTTTAAATTTTGAGAAATGAAATTATGAATGCATGAAATCACATCACATACAACTTAACATATTGGGAAAAGATTCAAAGCAATGAAAGCATGTAAACAAACTCACTTCACTTAAATCCTAAAGGCATTCTCATAAAAAAAAATTAGAATAAATCAAAGTGATTTTTATTTAGTTTGAAGTTTGATTTAATTTTAAAAATGTGAGATAAGTTTGATGTTCCTAACCCTTTCTCACATGTGTTTGATATTTTTGTTTAATTTTTAAATAATTAAATCTATTTTTATGTATTGATTAGGTTAAAGTATGAATTAGATAACTTAATTAACACTTGCCTACACCACCTTAGAAGAATTAACTAAATAATTATGAGCTAATGAAATGATATAAAACCCATAATAAATTTAAATTTGCAATGCACCTAATAATGAAAAGGCCTAATGCAATTTGGCTCATAATTAAAAATTAATTAAGTTAGTGGATTTAGCTTAAGTATTTTCAAAACACCCTTTCATACTTTTGAATGGGGTTTTGATTTCCTTAATTGAACTTAGGCTATTAAACACCTAAGCATCTACCCAAGGTAGATTGATTAAGTTCAAATTTTTTTTAAAATTTTTAGAAATTGATTAAGGGGATAATTAATGAATTAACCCTTAATTAAAAGAAGATTAAGGAGAGAAGGGGGGGGGGGGTTAGGGAATAGCTTAGGGGAAATGCTCTAAAAATATTCCATAAATCTCTTACTTATTGGATCTGACCTTAATCAACCCTAATCATAGGTTAAAATCACTAATCATACGCTAATTATGCTTAATTATATAAGGAGGGTAATTAAGGAAACCATATGCAATTATTCTAATCAAGCCTTCAATAAAGCCCAAGAAAATTTGGGGAGGAAGAAGTCAACCCCTAAAACTTACCCAAGAAATTTGGGATTAATCAGAGGCTTAATTAAAAAGTAATTAGTAAAACAAACTTTCTAATAAAACCTAAATTAAAAAAAAAAAAGCATAATTCAAAACTCATCGAAATTAATTTTAAAATGTTCTAAGTTTAATTATCTATCCATAAAATTTTATTTCACATTTTTCTGAATTTTCTAGAGGGAGTTATGAATTTTGAAAGTTCTCTAAGTGAATTATGAATTAATTAAGCACTTTAAATAATCCCTAACTAATCCTTGGCTCACAGAGATCTCCCCGCATTTTAAAACGGATAAAAGGATTTCTAAATGTGCGGGATTATCTCAGTCGTCCATCTAAAATGCGCGGATGGATGACTGGGATCATCCAAGTTCTCCCCTTCATCAATAAAGACCATCCATGATAAAGGGGAAGATTTAAGCTCGATCTAGCATGGATTCTAATCAAACTCAGCCCACACCATCTAAACACAGAGAGCAAATCCAACGGTCAAAAATTGGAGTGAAAATTTATTTCACAAAGCTCCACACCACACTGAGTTAATGGTCGAGAAATCCCATACCTCGCCATAGGTGATCACCAGCGCTCGATTCCCTTGGAGAAGCTTCGTCTGGTTGAGACGAGGCTATGTTGAGAGTACGAGCACTTGAGGTTGAGTGGATCAATGTATGGACCAACTCCTCCTTAGGTAGCTTGCAGCTTTGATCAAACTGGACTCTTCCTTGCTGTGTGAACTCCAATAGAAGCTTAAGTGCACTCGACTTAGCTCCTTAATTAAGTGTGCAAGAGCAATTGGAAGGAAATTGAGTGAGGAAGAAATTGGCTAATGGATTAAGCTCCCCTATTTTTGCACTGTGCAAAATCGAGAATCTCAAGTTTGATTTCACTCTAGGAAGCTTGTGGAGATTGAGGGATTGCTTCTTTGTCTTTCTTAAGTTCAATCGAATTGGTGAGTGATGATTTTTGATTTGATTAGGGGGAGTATATCTCCCCCTTGAAGGATCGGACGGCCGCAAGCTTGTGTGTCATTTTGACCCAATTGATCATATTGGGAGGGCTGTTTGATAAGTTAGGAGTGTGCACATGATCGATTTGAGCCAAGGAGTGGATTGCCAACCTCCCATGTGCTTGAATTTGGGTTTAAGGGGGGGTTTGAATTTTTAATTTTTGACCATAGGGTCGTGTTTGGTATGGGGACCAAATGGGCTGACCCAAACCCATTGGGATGGGTGCACCACTCTCCCCTAGGTCCCCTTGAGCTTTTAAGAAAGCCTCAAGTGAATGTGAAGAGGGTATGACCAAATTACCCATGGATCAAGCCAAAATTTATTATATGGCCTAGGGATAAAATAGTCATTTTGTTATTTTTTTTTCACTTTGGATATGTTGGGTATGTGGAGAAACTAGGTTTGGCCAAATTTTATGAGATTTGGAATTCATTTGGTAGGGTTTGGCTCATGTTGACCCATTTAGGTCAAAATGGGTCAACTTGGGTCAACTTGGGTCAAGTTGACCAATAAGTTAAATTGGGTCAAACCAAGGGTTTGGTCAAGTTCATATGACCATTTGAAATATTATGGTGGCTTTGGTTTGGTTCAATTTGTATTAGTTTCGAATATGACTCATATGACTTCATTTAGGTCAAATGGGTCAAGTTGACCCGTTTGACCAATTTGACCTATTTGAGATAAGTCAAGGGCAGGTTTAGGTTAAATTAGTCATATGAAGTGAATTGATATCTTTGTTTCTAATCAATTTGGGTTAAGTTCAATTTTGGCTCAACATGACTCCTTTAGGTCATGTTGGGTCTAAGGTCAATTTGGCTAGGTTGGGTATGAATTAAACTCATTTAGGTCATGTTGGGTCTAAGGTCAATTTGTCTAAGGTCAATTTATCTATGATTAAACTCTTCACAACTTATCAATGGATATAACCCTTTTGGTATGAATAGTTTATCGGTCTGGGGGCGGATGTTCTTATTTGGACATCTTGTTTGGGCTATTGGATTTATGACTCCTTTAAGTCATGTTGGGTCTAAGGTCAATTTGGCTAGGATGGGTCTAATTATCCAATTGAGGCTTTGGTCAAGTTCAACAAGTAATTTGGAATGAACTTGACCCATTGGTTCCAATCAATTTGGCTTAGATCAAGTTTTGACACATTTTGACCCTTTACGTCAAAATGGGTCAACTTGGGTCAAGTGAGCCAATTGGGCTAGGTTAGGTTCAAATGTTGGCTTGGTTAAGTTCAAACATAAGCCATGAGTGAACTTAGATCAATGTTTTCAATCAATTTGGCCTATTATGAAATTTGGCTATGTTTGGTTTCATTTTAGGTTAAGTGTTGACTTGATCAACCCTTAGGTTTGACCCAATTTGATTGACTGATCATCCCATGATGATTGTTGATCATGATGAGGGGAGCATATGAGTTTGGTTCAATCAAATTTGGTTATGATCAAAATTTGGCTCATAATAATACTTTAACTCACTTTGGGTCAAGTGAGCCTAAGTGGATCAAATGGCTTGGTCAAAGCTTGATTTGAAGTTGGTTGATCTTGTATATGGACTTATGATTGAAATATAAATCCATTTACAAGTGGTTTCAAGTCAAATAGGTTTTGATCCATTTGATAATTTCATATTTAAAGGAAGAATATGAAGAGGTTTTGGGTTTGATTTCTGAACTAGGTTTTGACTGTTTGATTAGAGTTTGGGTTTATATATGAGCTCATGATTCTAGGGTTGATTGAATCATGAGAGAAAATCAAAGGTTTGACTTGATTTGAAGTTGATTTGGCTAAGTTCAAAATTTTGACTTGAAAGACTTAGCTTAGATTTTGAGTTAATTTGAGTTTGATTTTTGAAATTGATTTTGATTGTTTGAATTTATATTTCATTTACATATGTGAATATACATGAGAATATAAATTGATCATGAGAAAATTTCAAGGATTTGAAATAGTTTAATCATGATTTGGGCTAAGTCCCTTAAGAAGGATTTAAAGGACTCATAGGAAATTTTGAAGTTTGGAGTTTGAATTTTTGCATTTGGTTTGATTGATTTATATTTATATTTCATTTATATATGTGAATATAAATGAGAATATAAAATAATTACGAGAAAATCCCATGACTTTGATATGGTTTGATCAAGATTTATGCTAAGTTCATTAATGGAAAATTAATGACTTAAGGAGATTTTAAATTGGGAATTTAATTTTTACCTTTGATTTGACTGATTTATATTTATATTTCATTTATATATGTGAATATAAATGATAGTATAAAATAATTTTGAGAAAATTCTATGAGTTTAAAATGGTTTAGAGTTGATTTTGGCTAAGTCCATTAATAGAAAATTAAGGGACTTAGGAAATTTTAAATTGAGAATTTAATTCTTGGATTTGATTTGATATATTTAAATTTATATTTTATTAATATATGTGAATATAAATGAGAATGTAAATGAGTTTTGAGAAAATCTCATGACTTTGAAATAGTTTGATCAAGGTTTAGACTTAGTCCATTAATGAAAATTTAAGGGACTTAGGAAAATTTCATGAATTGATTTAGAATTTTGAGTTTAGTTTGATTGATTTGAAATTATATTTTATTTATATATGCAAATATAAATGAGAATATAAATGGATTATTAGAAAATCTCAAAAGTTTGAATTGAATCATGATTTTGGTTAAGTCATTAACGGAAGATTAAGGACTTAGGCAAAATTTGGACTTAGGAATTTTTGATGGATTTTGATCATGGGTTTTAATCATAGATTTCAATCATGGATTTGATTTGAGTTTTGGAAAAAAAATCAGATAGAATTGATTTGCAGTTTTACTTGAAAGAAGGAAAGTGAGGAATGGTTTAAGCTAAGGGCAGGTAATTTTCCTAATACCCCTAAGGCATGACATATTCCTATGGCTAACCCATCTAAGTCTCTATGGCTAGTTTTGAGTATCCACCTAACCACAAGATGTGTCTTAAGACTAAAGAATTCTTAAAGTCTAAGAGAAGTCCTAAGCCTAAGATGGAGGGGTTGAGAGCTCATTCTAAAAAATGAGGTCAACAAAGAGCGCCCAATAGGTGTGGTGTGACTGACAAGGAACACTGCACGTATTGGTGTTGATCAAACCGATCAACAATACCGAGAGATCACAAGCACTAATAGAAATGATCTTTTTTTAACCCAAGGAAAAGAAAGAATCCAAAGCGAGTGCAATGCGACTCTATTTATGTCCAAGACATAAGAGAGAGGGAATTCTCCACTAAGAGATAGAGTGTGAACTTTCCACTAGGGAAGCAAGTTCAAGTCATCCACAAGGGGATGAAAAGTTTGATTTGATTCTCACTAAGGAGAAAAAAAGATTTGATTTGTTCCACTAGGGACGATGGTTGAATTTGTTTCAATTTTGTTAGGTTTTAATTTTGGATGAACCCTATTGGTTTGCGATGGACTGCACTAAGTAGGAGCCATGGAGGCCTACTTGACTCAGATTTATCAATCCAAAGGGGTAGTCTACTAGACATAGTAGGGCTAACCAACCAAAGGGATGTCTTTCAGTATGTAGCAGCTGTACTAAGAAGAAAGCATTGTAGACTTACATCCTCCAAAGTAGAGACCAGCTGCTGGGGTAATCTATTGGCAAGGCAATAGATTGAACCCAACCTAGGGCTCACTATTGAGTGAATGTCATTGGAGGACTTAGATCAACTCAAAGATAGTCAAGATTAATTTCATTTTCTTTTTAGGTTTGTTTATTTTGATTATGATGGATCCCATAGGTTTGCAATGAACTGCACTAAGTAGGGGCCATGGAAGCCTAGACCTAACTCACATTTACCAATCTAAAGGGGTAGTCTACCAAACACATAGTAGGACTAGACAACCAAAGGGATAGCCTTTCGGTATGCAATGGTCAAGTTAGGAAGAAAACACGGGGACTCACATCTTCCAAAATAAGGAACCATCAATGATTGTGGCAAGCAACAGATCGAACCCAATCTAGTCGACTATTGAGTGAATACGGGGACTTAAATACTCAAAGATAATCAAGATTAATTTCATTTTTTTAGTTTATTTTGATGGATCCCATCGGTTTGTGATGGACTGCACTGAGTAGGGGTCATGGAGGCCTTGGGCTACATCAGATTTACCAATCCAAAAGGAATAATCTACCAACCACAAGGTAGGACTAACCAAACAAAGGGATGCCTTCCAGTGTGTAATAGTCAAGTTAGGCAGAAAGCGCAAGGACTCGCATCTTCCAAAATAAAGAACCAGGGGTGATCGGTTGGCAAGGCAACAAATCGAACCCGACCTAGGGCTGACTATTGAGTGAATACTGCTGGGGGACTTAAATCAGCTAAAAAATAGTCAAGATTAATTTCATTTTTTTAGTTTGTTTTAATGGATCCCATCAGTTTGCGATGGAGTGCACTGAGTAGGGGCCATGGAGGCCTTGGGCTATATCAGATTTACCAATCCAAAGTGAATAGTCTACCAACCACAAGGTATGACTAAACAAACAAAGGGATGTTTTTCGGTGTGCAATGGTCAAGTTAAGGAAAAAAAGCGAAGACTCACATCTTCCAAAATAAGAAACCATTGGGGTAATCGGTTGGCAAGACAACAAATCAAACCCGACCTAAGGCTGACTATTGAGTGGATGCCGCCGGGGGACTTAAATCAGCTCAAAAATAGGCAATATTAATTTTATTTTTTAGTTTATTTATTTTGATGGATTCTGTTGATTTGCGATGGATCTCACTGAGAAGGAGCTTATATCAGCCTAAACCTATCTAAGATTTACTGAACCAAAGGGAATAGCTTCCCGGCCAAGGGTAGAACTATCCGACCAAAGGAGTGCCTTTCGGTTTGTAATGATCAATTCAAGGGAAAAAAACATGGGGACTCACATCTTCTACTACAAAAGACCACTGGGGTGATCGGTTGCAACAAATCAACCCGACGAAGCCGTCTTGATATCTGCTAGGAAGAATGCGTCGTAGGCTTACATCTTCCAAAGCGGAATAACTATCGGGGTAACCTGCTTGTGGAAAAACAGATTGAACCTAACCTAAGGGCTTTTAAGAGAGGCACCGGGACTTATCTCAACTCGTAGTCGCAATTCTATAGGGAGTTCTAACACGCCTAAAGATAAGATGCCTGCTTAAAAAAAGGGGGCCCTTTAGGGGCTTGAATTCTTAATCCACAAGCGAATATTTTTTTGTTAGTTTAGTTTGTTTATCGTGGACCCTATTAGTTTGTGAGGGATCAAACTGAGAAGGAGCCTATATCAGCCTAGACCTATCTCAGATTTATTAAACCAAAGGAGAATCTGCGCATTTGCTGAACAAATTCTCCAACCACATGAGTGGCTACTAGGAAAGGGGGGTTGTTCAATCCAAAAGTAACCCAGGTAGTGTCTAAATGGGGTCGCAAAGGACATGTGATCCAAATAGAGTGCCCCCAGGGAGAGGGGCCGCTAAGGGCTTGATCCAAAACCCTAGAGAAGATGACATGGCTAGTCATATATCGAATAGGTATTCGGTGGCCAACTCAAGGAGAAAATGTGGGGACTCACATCTGCCAAAAGTGGTGTATCCACCGGGTGAGTCGCTGTCAGCATAGCGAACATCAACCAGCCTAAGGTGTCCGTCGATTTACAATAATCAGCCAAAGAAGAAAGCTTGGGGACTCTCATCCTCCTATAGCAGAACTGATTGATGGGATAGTCTGTCTTCAACTCGACAGGTGCTATCCGACCTAGGGCGACTACTGAGTGAATGACATTGGAGGACTTATGTCAACTCAAATGTAGTCAGGAGGAAAGGAGTCATTGGGGGACTTATCCTAAATCTCAAATATACTCGACCTAGTCAGATCATGATGATTAGTTCAATAAGAAAGCACGGGTACTCACATCCTTTTAAACAAAATCAACATGAGGTAGCTTACTGGTTGAGCAGTGAAGTATACCAAACTAATAAGACACTCATTAGTTTGCAATAGACAAGTCAGGAAGAAAGCGCGGGGACTTACATCTTCCAAATAAATGACCACTGGGGTGACATGCTAGCAAGGTAGCATGTAAACCCAACTTAAAGCAGCTAATGAGTGAGTGCCACAGGGGGGCTTGCTCCCACATCAAAATAGCCTGAGACAAAAAATTTGTGTTTATTTTTGTGCTTGTGTTAAATAGAATATGATGTCGCTTGAGTTCTCATACACCTAACTTAGTTGTGTTAATCGAAATAGGATTCCACTTGGGTTCTCTCATACATATTCTAATAGTGTCGAGATATTGTATTTGGTTGTGTTTGTATTGTGAAAGATGAATAGGATGTCTCTTGAGTTCTCTTACACCTATCCTAGACACGTCATGACAGATTCGCAAGATAAGCAAACAACGCTTCGAAAGAAGAGAAGATTTTGATGAAATGGAATCAGATTTTTATTTTTTTTGTTGATAATTATTTTCAAACACGTTTTATGGATATTATTTCTTTAAATAGAGCCAATTAATTAGAAGCATCGGGTGTTCCCCTTTACAATTAATGAGCTGATAGGATCCTCCTTGGTAAGCCTTCTCTATAACATAGGGGCCTTCCCAAGTGGGTTCAAACTTGCCTCCCGTCTTTCGACAGGCAACAATTGGTATCCTTAGGACTAACACAAGTTCTCCTACTTGGAAGGACCTAGGGAGGACCAACTTGTTGTGAGCTTGAATCATTTTGGGTTTTTATAACTCGAGATTCTGGCACGCCTATAGACGTCTCTCCTACCATAGTGGTTTAAACTATTTTCCATTCTTCGAAGCACCAAAGTAGGCTTTTCAACGATCAAAAGTATAATCTTGATTTGGAAAGTTTTGAGATAGACTAATTTTGAAAGAGTTTAAATCATATATATTCAATGTTGATTAAAGTCTTTCTTCTCTTGGGTTGAACCTTGGAGGCTGCATCTTTGTTGTCACTTCAATTTCTTTTGGATCCATCTTTGTTATACCATGATGTTTTACTACAAGCCTTAGAGACTCCCCCAAAGTCATCTTTGTTGCATGTTCTAAGGAATTCAACTTCAGACTGTAGCGTCATAACCAATTGAACACAACTACTCAGACTGTAAAGATGGTCTTCCTCTTTTAATCTTGGTGATTAGTGAAAGGTATGACCTTATAGCGGTAAACTCCGATGGAAATTATAAGTGTTAAGATGGTCTTCCTCTTTTAATCTTGGTGATTAGAGAAAGGTATGACCTTATAGCGGTAAACTCCGATGGAAATTATAAGTGTAAATGACTTCTCATCCTCTGGCATCATTTGACCCATCCTTGAATGAGGAGACTGTATGCAAAGAGGCTATATCCGCTGTCAAATATGAAGTAGACAATGTGGATGCCTAACTAAAATTTTCTAAATCGGTGCATGTGCAAATTTGAATATCCTTCATTTTTTATTGGGAATGATAACATCTTTCTTCTTTAATAAGGTTGACTTCAAAACTTCGGGGAGTGCATCCCCTACTTGAGAGTCTTCAAAATTCTCTAAGCAAAGTAGGTAGACTAGGCAAAAGATGATCTTATTGCTCTATTTGAAGGTTTGTCTACAACTACTGAATCTTCTTTTGAATTTGAAGAAAGAGATATGAAGTAGAAATTTGATATCTCATAATACATGTCTTTTTTTTCTTTTTCTTTTTTTTTTTGTTAGAGGATCGGAGCAACTCTTAACTTTCAATCCTATAATAATATCATGAGATAGTAGAATTGGAGTCAGTGTGCACACATACCTACTAAGTTTCTAGTCATATCATGCATGAATCATCCTTTTAGATCTTTTTGTTTTATTGCTATCTCCTCCAAAGACTTGTCAAAAGTAGACTCAAAACTTATTTTTTATTTACACCTCGTACACATTATTCATCTTTTGGATTCCAAATCAATGTGCATTATTGGTGCTCTACCTTTTCTCTCTCTCTTTTTTCTCTCTTTTCATTTCATTTTTCTTTTCTCTTCTCTTTTTATTTTATTTAATTTTTCTTTTTCTTTCTTTTTTGGGTCTTGGTTTATATTGTGTTCTTTGGAGGAGATTGCTTGTCTTTCTTTTCGCAAGGATGTTCTACATTGAGTATGACTTGAGGAAGTTGCCACTAGCTGAGCAAAGAAGAATCGGGTTAAGCTCCAATCGAACACTTCTCTTTCTCCTTAGACAAGGTGAAGATGCGCTGATTATTTAGATTAATGGGCAACCTTCCAAAATAGCTTGAGATCTTAAGATTAACCTTCAGAATAGTTTGGTGTTCTTATTTTGGATTATAAGGTGTATTTTAAGAAGGATTTAGAATTTAATTATTTCCAATGACTGGTTTACTTCTTCCTATGGTGTTAATCTAAGTCGTAAGACCCTACCACTGCAATAATTGGATTCTGTGATATCTTCTGAAAGAGAGGTAGAATTGATGTCTACCTACTCTTTTATAGTGCCCAAAATTTCTTCTATTAGATTTGATGACTCTAACTCTTTGTTGATAGTGACACAACGAAAGTTTTAGAATGGGAGTGTTTCTACTCGAGTTGGAATCCTTGAAGACATCAAGTCCATTGGTGCAGCTATTTTATGGATCATGATCATTATTGTGATTATCATTTTGAGAGTTGTCTTCTTTTGGGAATTAGGATTCAAATTATTTGAGTCATACTTAACTAGAATGGATAATATATGATCAAAAATCCTTATTAATCCTATTCTTGGCTCTTGAAGGAACTTTTATAGCCTTTCTCCTTTGGTGAGAAAACTAAGAATCAGACTGTAGGTCAAGCTGGGGAAGAGGCTTCTTGCCTGCCACCTCCTCTCCACTAACGCCCGAATATTGTTGATTTGAATTGTTAACTTGATTTGATTGTTGGATTGGAACCCTCACTTAACAAATTTAGGTATGCTAAATGGGGTTTCAAATATTGGAGAGATTTTGAATTTATGGAGGAGAGACCTCGAATTTGATTTAAGTTTAGAACCCACATTCAACAAATTTATGTATATTGAATGAAGTTTAGGCATTTTGGAGAGACTTTTGATGCTTCCATTGGTTCATATTTGAATTTGATTTTTTTGTGTTTGGAGACCCTTCATTTAATAAATTTGAGTATATTAAAGTAAATGGTTAATTGATTTTGTGTTTGATTTTGATTTTGAAATTTACTCACTTAGTAAATTTGGGTATGCTAGGTGAGGTGTTTGAAAATAATTTTCTTCTTTTTTTTGTTTGCTTACTTATAATGTCAATCAAGTGTGAATTTTGAAAATGGAATATTTACTTAGCAAATTTGGGTATTCTAAATAAAGTCCAAGTGTTTTTATTTTATTGAAAAGAGGATCCTTAACAAATTTGGGTATGCTAAATAAAGGACCCAAATGTATTTTATTTTGATAATTTTGAAAAGAGGATTTTTAGTAAATTTAGGTATGCTAAAGAAATCCAAATTTATTTCATGTTTTGATGTTTTAGATTTTGAAAAGCATATTTCTACATAGCAAATTTAGGTATGTTAAATAGAAAATCCAAATGTGAGTTTCTTTGATTTTTGAAAAGAGGATTCTTTACTTAGCAAATTTGGATATGCTAAATAAATGATCCAAATGTGTTTTGAACAAAAGAAACTCTTATTTGAAAATTTTGAGTATGTCAAATAAGAGTCAATTATGTTTTATTTTTGAAAGATAAAAATTTATGTGTGATTTATTGCTCTCTTTTTTTTTTTTTTTGAAAAGATGAAAATTCCAACTTAACACATATGGAATGTGTTGAGTGGAGTTTCAAATGGTGTGATTTTATTTGAAGGTGAAGCCTTGTTGGACATATCGAATGAAAAGGCTTATCTTCAAATTTGAAGTTTTTGAAAAGGGGGGAAACTCCAACTTCAACATATGTGAGATATATTGAAATGGAGTTTCAATTCTGTGATGTGATTTTATTTGGAAATGAAATCTGCATTCAGTAAATTTAGGTATATTGAATGAGGATGTTCATTTATATTTTTTGAAAATATGATTGTTGATTTTATTTGAAAATGAAAACTTTCATTCAATAAATTTGGGTATATTGAATGAAGATGTTCATAAGTGCTTTTGAAAAAATGATTTATTGATTTTGATTTTTGAAAAAATCCTACATATAACAATCATGAAGATTGTTAGATGAGATTGAAATATTTTATTATGTGAATTTTGGAAAAAATGCTTTTTGGAAAGATGATGTTTTTTTTATAAAGGATTTATTTATTTTTATTCTCGGAATGAACATTTCCATATCATAGAAATGGTAAGGAGGAAGTCTTTAGTTATTTCTTTTTATTAATTTTTTATTTATTTTCACCTATTGGGAGAACCCAATAGGAGTTTTAAGACCTACATTGAGTGAAGTTCTAAAACCTAAAAGAAGCAGGCTAGCTTAGCTTAAGAATGAAATAAACTAAGTGCCAATGAAAAAGAAGGATAGTCTCAAACTCGTATGAAATACAAATCCACTATCGATACTTGGAGACAATGATCATTTATCAAAGATAGAAGAGGAACCATCCCCAAGTCGCCAAAACAATCTGTTGTGAAAAATTATATTTTTGTCTTCATCCACCCCTTTTGGAAAGTGGATAAATGAGAACAGAAATATAATGCCTTATTGGGACACCACACAGATCCACAGATGTTCTTATTAGAGTAATCGAATACGACATTGAAGAAAGGTGTACTATAAAGATAAAAGCCATCACCTTATAATGGACCTAATCGCCTTAATAAGAACTCCTGAGGACTATGAGTCTTTGAAATATACTAGAGATTATTCCCCTACTTTACATAGAAAAGTAAAGCAGGGTTTATTTTAAACCAAGTTCGTTAAGTTCCCTATAGGGGCATGCCCCCATAATTAATTACATCCTAAGGAACATGATTTCTTAGGAATACTCTCCATTAAAGAAAATGATCGTTATCTCCAAGATTTTGAAAGGTAGGACTATCAATCGATTAGTTTATTTTTAGAAGAGTTAAGTGGGGTCGATCAAGAGGAGGGAGTTCTTATCAAAGCCAAATGAAGATAAATAGGAGATGCTTAAGATACTATGAAACCTAGTAAGCAACCCAAACTATCTTATAGTTGAGCTTTACATTTTTGAAATTGAATTGATTTATATGAATTGAATTTTTATTAGAAATCTAAGGCTTATAATTTCATGATACAAGATTCACGGAAATGCCGAAGAGATGAGGATTTATGCTCGTAGCCCGCAAAGGGAAGTAGTAATCTCTGAACCTAAATCTAGAGAGCTTTGACGAGGGCCAAAAGCACGACCTAAATCTCAGGAGAAAATAGGTATTTAGTTTACCTCCACAAGAAAGGATAAACCACCCGACTGTTGGATTTACAACTGCCTGGGGGTGGCTGCCAACTAACTCCTACGATTTTAAAACACGTAGGCAAGTCAAATGATTTTGCAAGATAACTAAGCTTTTATTTTTTTAGAAAGATACTAAGTTCTTAAACACACTCCCTAAGAGACTAAATCATATAAAACATGATTTAATGACTTAAATCTAATACAAATTTTATCACATTTTATTTTTACTTTTGGACAAGCAATTTGACACATGCTTTAGGATTCATATGCCTAATGCAAGAGAAATTAGATTATGGGTCAAAATTAACAAGATAAGTATATTTCCACCACGGCTCTCAAAAGTCAAGCCGAATTCTCTGGCAAAAATAGAAGCCTCTAATCAAGAGTGAAACGATATACTTTTTATGCATGATGTGAGAAAAGTAATATAACATTCAACTAAGAGGTTGCTAAATCTTTTCTCTTGATTTATAACCTAGGCTTTAGGTGAGATTATGAGTTGTTTTACTTTTTTAATTTTAATTGATTAGTTGGATAGAAAATTTATTTTCTTAAGAACCTAATCGTCATCCAGGCCATACATCAAAGCAAAGAATAAACTAGTAAAAGAAGTCATCTTAATGCACAAGCTAAACAAACATCAATCAATTTAAAAAGCAAAGAATAAACTAGAAAAATAAGTCATCTTAATGCACAAGCTAAACAAACATCAATCAATTTAAAAGAGTAAAAGAGTATGAGGTTTGGTCGCTCACCGATAAACCCGAAAATAAATTGCAGTGAAGCTCTACCCTTATACAACCCGCATTACAAATGGATTATAATAAAGAAGAAATTCATTATTATGGGGGTCTTCATTCTTCTTTCTTCTTTCTTCTTTCGGTTTATTGGAATATGGTTGCTCCATCACATGGTACATAAGACATAGTATTATCACCAATGTTCATACTAATACCCCATAACAATCATTCCAAAATCTTAATTGTAGAATTACATGAAAATGGGAAAAAGAAAATCTAACTAAAACTTATAAAACAGAGATTAGCTAAACAAATCATACAATCCCAAGCATGTATGTATATAAATTGGACTTAGCACCCCACACATGGGTAACCATGTCCATCTGGCCTATTTTGGATTATGCTTAGGGGTAGGAGCACCTGCACAGCAAAAACAGTTATATTTTTATTACAACGTCTCTTAAGCACAATCCCCTACAGAAAATAATGGTTAGACTAAGATCGCCCTACCATTTAGTCTGCGCACATATACCCTAACATCCAGACTAAAATATTATATCACAAAATAAAAGCAAACATCAAAACATGCACCGCCCTAACCTAAAGCTAGAAGTTGTGACTTAGCCTAATATGTGTGCTATTTAAAATTTGTGTGGTATATTTAGCTAAGCTTTAAGGTTAGAGTTTTCTAAGTATGAAAATGTTCAACTTAGAGGGTGGTTTCATTTAAGTGATTTAGATGATTTGGTTGATTTTTATTTTGTGATTTAATTAGGTTTAAATGAACCTACAATTAATTAGTAAGTGTTGTGAAGAGATGAAAAGAGAAGGTAACTTCTATTTCTTCCCTACCTTAAGTGATTTCTAAGATAGATTCACATTTGATTATTGTTTAGTGAATATTTTATTATGTATTTTAATTAATCTTAAGTTAAGGTATAAGACCTACTTAAGACTACTTAAAGCCTCACAACCCAGAGTTATCCAGATTAATATACCACTTTTCTTAAATACATGTGCATGTACAAAAAAAAATGAATGAAAAAAAAAGATGCAAAAGTTTATGTTTGTTTGTTCGATTTATTTATGCAATTTACATATGCAAATGTGAATATCCTTCTTAAGTGATAACATATGAATGAATAGGAATGAATTTAATCAAGTGTTGTGTTCTTTTCAAATGAACTATACACTTTGCAAAATCTTATTTAAAAATATGTTAAAAGTAAAGACAAGGAAAGCCACACAATGCACATCTTTATATTTTACTCACATGCAAGCTTATAAGTCATTATAAGTAGCATATCTTTCATTTTTAATATTTGATTTATAAGTTTTGAAATAATTTTGAATTTAATAGTGATAATAGTCATTCATATTCTTACTTTAGCCAAAATATGCAGTTTGACATAAAAAGAAATATTTCATTTTTAATTTGATTTTTAAAATGCACGAATACATGATTTTCATATGACATACACATTTAGCATATTAAGAAAGAAATAAAGTGATGAAAGTATGTAAATTCATTCACCCTAATTAATTCCTAAAGACATTCCGATGGAATAAGATTATTTAAACTAAATCAAAGTTGGTTAAAGGAATTTTTTAATTTGTTTTGAGTTTGATTTTGATTTGAACAATGTGATGTGAGTTTGTTGGTCCTGACTCATTCTCACATATGTTTATTGTTTTAGTTTAATTTTTAGAATCATTAAAATGAATTTTATGTTTTGATTAAGTTAAGGTGTTCATTAAATTCATTATTACCCTTCTCCTACATCACTTTAACATATTTAATCAAATAATTATGAGTCAATGTATGACATAAAACCACACAAAGAATTTAAGATAGCAATGCACCTAGGAAAGAAATGGGTCTAATGCAATTGACTCATAATTAGTGATTAATTAAGTGAAAAAGTTTAATTTAAGTATTTTCATAACCCTTCCTACACATGTGGGTTAGATTTTGATTTCCTTAAGCTACTTAGGTTATTGAACACCAAAGCACATACCCAAGATAAATTGGTTAAGTTCTGAAATATTTTGAAAATTTTATCAAGTTAATTAAGCAGGTAGTTAGTGGATTAGCCCTTAATTAAGTTTGGATTAAGGAAGGAAAGAGGTTTAGGGAATGACTTAGGGAAAATTCCCCAAATCCATTCCATAAACCTCTTCTTCACTTAAGCAAGTCTTAATTAACTTAATAAAGCGGCTAAACCACTATTCACATGCATAATTACCCTTAATTAGATAAAGAGGGTGATTAAGGATTCATTAATTGATTTCCCTAATTAATTCATCAATAAATTCCAAGAAAATTAGGAGAGGCAGAAGTCATCGCACTAAATACATCTGAAAAATTTAAAATAAATTAATGAAGTAATTATGTAGTAATTAGGGTTATTAAGTTTTCACTAAAACCCTAATTAAGAAAAATGCACTATTCAAAATCTATTAGAAATAATTTTAGATTATTCCTCTCTGAATTATCTTCACAAAGCTTTTTATTTTTATTTTTTTATTTTTCTACATTTAGTTATGAATATTAGAAGATTAAGTGATTAATAATTAATTAAAACCCCTAATTATTAACTAATCCCGTCGACGCCACATGGACCACTGACGCGGCACGTGCTTTCCACGTGGCGCGACGAGATTGGTTATTTAAGTTGTCACATCTGAAGCTGCGTTAGCGGCGGTGCTACGCGCTTTCTCTCTGGATTGTCTGATCAAAGATCGGACGGCTGAGATCGAGCCCGCAGTTTCTAAAGAGATTTATCACAGATCCTACGCAGCTTGATCATGATCATCCATCCAAAACGCACAGATGGACTGTCCATGATCCGTCACTGAGTTTGCCTGCAGGAGAGAACATCCGTCCACTCTCTAGGACAAGATTCGAGCTCGATTGAGCTCGGATTGAACTCAAACTTTACCCACACCATCTAGGAGTAAGCACAAGTAAATCCAACAGTCAATTTTGCATGAGGTGAAAATTTCTTTCAAAAAGGACCACACACTCCCTATTTTAAGCTCAAGTTGAAGGCATACCTCGTCGGAGGCTATCACCGACGCTCCAATCTATTGAGGTAGCTTCATCTAGTAGAGACGAAGCCCTGTTGAAGATTTGAGGCTTTGGTATTGAGTGACTCCATCAATTGACCAAAATGCTCCTCCTAATCTTGCGGCCTTAATCAAAGTCCCCTCTCCCGTGGCTTGAGAACTTGGAAGAAGGTTTGAGTGAACTCGATTGGGTCCTCTCAAGGTGCTTGCAAGAGAAATTGAGCTGAATTTGGGTATTGGATGAGTTTGAAAAATGGTGAAGCTCCCGTGTTTTCGGCTTGAACAAACTGAGAAGAGGAGAAATGGAAGTAGTTCTAGAAGGCTTAGATGAGCTTGCAATTGCTTTCTCTTGCTTCCCTAGCTTCAATCGACTGTGACTGAGTGTGAATGAAGTGAAACTAGGGGGAGTATATCTCCCCCTAGGTGGATTGGAGGGCCGAGCTTAGAGATGCCATTTTGATCAAATTCACCTCATGCAATGGGTTTGTTAGGCCATTTAGGGTGGCATGTAATTCGATTTTGGCCATAGGAAGTAGTGGAGGAGTTACCATATGTTTAATTGAGTGGAGGAGAGATCCCATGTGCTCAATTTCTAAGTGGGTGGTCAGTTTGGCCATTGGGTTGGGTTTGGCTAACCCAAACCAGTTGGGTCATGTGCACTATCCACATTAGTGAGCATTTGGTCCACTAAGAGGATGTCAAGTGTTCATGAATAGGAATTGACCAAATTCCAAGTGATTTTGATTTTGGGTTACCCTATGGCCTAGAGGTAAAATGGTCATTTAGCTTGAGTTTTAGTTTGAATATGTTTGGTATGATTGAAAAATGGGTTAGGCCAAGTTTCAATGAATTTTGAATTGATTTGATGTAATTTGGCTCATGTTGACCCATTTAGGTCAAAATGAGTCAACTTGGATCAAGTTGACCAACTAATCAAATTGGGTTAAACCAAGGGTTGGGTCAAGTTCATATGACCATTTGAAATATTTTGGCATCATTGGTTTGGCTCAATTTGATTTCTATTTGAATTTGGTTCATTTGATTTCATTTATGTCAAATGGGTCAAGTTGCCCAATTTGACCTATTTGACCTATTTGGGTTAAGTCATGGGTTAGTTTAGGTTTCATTGGTCATATGAAATGTATTGGTATCTTTATTTCCAATCAATTTTGGTTTAATTTGATTTTAGCTCATGATCAATTGGGCTAGGTTGGGTCTAGTTGGATAATTGAGGCTTTGGTCAGTTCAAAAAGTAATTTGAAATGAACTTGACCAATTGGTTTCAATTAATTTGGCTTAAATCTAAGTTTTTAAATATTTTAACTTTTTAGGCCGAGTTGGGTCAACTTGAGTCAAGTGACCAATTGGGCTAGGTTAGGCTCAAATGATAACTTGGTCAAGTTCAAACATTGATCATGAATGAGTTTTGATGAATAGTTTCAATCAATTTGGTCTATGATGAATTTTAGCAAGTTTATGTTTCATTTTGACTATGTGTTGACTTGGTCAACCCTTAGGTTTGACTTGGTTTGACCCAATTGAGTGATTGATCATCTCATGATGATTTTTGCTCACAATGTGAGGCTTAATTGAGCTTAGTTCAATCCAATTTGGGTAGGATTAGAATTTAGCTCAAAATGAATATTTTAGATCACTTTGGGTCAAGTGGACCTAAATTGGTCAATTGACTTGATCAAGGCTTGAATCAAGTTAGGTTGAACTCACATATGACTTATGATTAAAATATAAATCCACTTGCAAGTGATTTGAAGTCAAATGAATTTTGATTTACTTGATAATTTCAAGTTCAAAGGGGTGGACATGAGTTTGACTTGAGTTTGATTTTTGAATTTAGTTTTGGTTTGATGAATGAAGTTTATGTTTATATTTGGATTCATGATTGAAGGATTGATTGAATCATAAAGAAAAATCAAGGGTTTGACTTGATTTGAATTTAATTTGGCTAAGTTCAAAAATTTGACTTGAAAAGCTTAAGTTGAGTTTTGGTTGAATTTGGATATATATATATATATATATATTTTGAATTTAGTTTTGATTTGCTTATTGAAGTTTATATTTATATTTAGATTCGTGATTGAAGGATTGATTGAATCATGAAGAAAAATCAAGGGCTTGGCTTGACTTGAATTTGATTTAGCTAAGTTCAAGAATTTAACTTGAAAAGCTTAGGTTGAATTTTGGTTGAATTTGAATTTGCTTTTTGACTTTAGTTTCGAATATTTAAATTTATATTTCATTTATATTTGTGAATATAAATGAGAATATAAATGGGTTATGAGAAAACTTCTTGAATTTGCTTAGGTTGAATTTTGGTTGAATTTGAATTTGCTTTTTGACTTTAGTTTCGAATATTTAAATTTATATTTCATTTATATTTGTGAATATAAATGAGAATATAAATTATGAAAAACTTCTGAATTTGATTTGATTTGATTTGAAGCAAGTCCATAAGATAGAATCAAAGTGACTTAGGAAAGATTTTTAGAATTTGGATTTCAATCATAAGCTTCAATCATCTGGAATTGATTTGAGTTCGAGAAAATCCATCAAGTTGGAATTAATTTGAGTTTGAAGTTGATTTGATTTGGATTTTGGAGTTTGTTTAAACTTGATTTGGAATTTGACTTGAAGGAAGGAAGTGAGGAGTTGGTTCAAGCTATAGGGTAAGTAAGTTTTCCTAACACCCCTGAGGCATGACCTGTTCCTATGGCTAACTCTTCTAAGTCTCTAGGGTTAGGTTGAGTGTACATCTAATCACTAGAAGTATCTTAAGACTAAAGAGACTCTTAATGTCTAAGAGAAGTCTTATGTCTACGATGGAGGGGTTGAGAGCTCATCCTAAAAATGAGGTCAATAAAGCCCTAGCAATCTAATAAAATTTCAACTCAAACAAACAAATCTCTTCAATTTCAAATATATAAAGCCCAATTATAGGGTATATTGGAATGCTCACTAGGCTTCCTAATATCATGAGCATTTCCTACTTTCTCCCTTTAAATTCCAAAAATAAGTCTTCTCCTTCATCTATCCCATTTGATTTTCTAAAATAGTCAATCTTTTGATAGTCTTAGCCTTGAAAGCTTTGGAGACTTAATTCCTATTTTAATCGAGAGTATTCCTAAGGGAATTCATTCATTAGGATGTAATTAACTATCGGGGCATGCCTTCATAAGGAACTTAACGAACTCGGCTTAAAATAAACCCTACTTTACTATTTCATATAAAGTAGGGAAAAGATCTCTAGTACATTCGAATACCCATCATGCCTTAGGAGTCCTTATTAGGTGATTAAGTCCATTATAGGGTGGTGATTTCTATCTTTCGAGATAATACATCATTCCTTAATGTCATATCTGATCACTTCAATAAATACCTTCTAAGATCTACTTTGTATCTCACATCTCAAAAATAAACACCACAGATCTTTCTTAAGCATACATTTAAATTTTTCTCTTCTCTTTTTTTATTTTTATTTTTTTGCATGGCATGATGCCATTGAGAGAAAGGGTAGGATTCTCATCCTCCTTAAGATCATGCAAAAACCCATAGGCATTAATGGGATGACATAAATCCCTTTTATTCATTTTGTCATCCATGAGTTAAAATATTTTTGGCTTCATGCAAAGGGCTTGGTTGATATTTTACTTAAGAAGAAGGCTTGCGATCAAGCTAAAATTTATTATAAATAAGAGAGCACCTCATTTTCATGAGAACTTACTCTCCTCTCCTCTCATCCTTTCTCACATCAACAAAGATGTTCTTGATATACAATTGGGATCAAACTTATCGTATCACCCGTAAGTCGCATTTTAGCTTGATGTGATAAGTTTAATTCCACTGATCACCTCATGGTTACATAAAGAATTGATTTAAATGTTCTCTTTATTTCTCCTTCTTCTTTTATTTTTATTTGCTCTTTCAATCATGCATGTATGATATTTTGAAGAATTATAAGAAATGAGATGGGAATTCTTTACATTCACCACTACCGTGTATAGCCAAATGATTGTTTGAAATATTACTAAGCATCCTATGAAGATTCAAATACTTGAAATGAATCATATTAAATTATGAACTTAGATATTTTGATTTATAAAATTTCAGCAACCTTCCGGCATCATTCACGCATAAAGGGGCTACTTCAGGAGACTGGGCCTTCCCACCATGCCAAGAAAGGCATGCATGAGTTTGCATAGCATAACATTTCTTTGTCGCATTGGAATAATGCGTACAAGTACTAAATTTAAAGCATATTTTCTTGCCACATTAGAGCAATGTGAACAAGTATTCGGATTAAAACAACGTGAACAAGTACTTAATTATAGCAAGTTTCTCCATCACATTGGAATAATGTGAACGAGTACTTATTACAAAAGACTTATGCGCCACATTGAAATAATATGAACAAGTAATTATTGCAAAGTATTTCTCCACCACATTAGAACAATGTAAACGGGTACTTATATTAAAAAAATATCTTTATAAACTTTCGTTTGCATGTACATGTTAAGCATTGCTTTTGAAACTTCACAAATAATAAGCCACTACATGAGCATTTATGTGGATATAGAAAGACTCATTTCTTTCTTTCTTTTTAAATTTCTTTTCTTTATTCTTTAGAACATGAGAAATGAAATAACTTTCTCAATTTTGACAAGTAAGATAGTAATCATATGTCAAAAATATAAGCATGTGTTTCATTCTTTACTATCAAATAAATAAAAAAATATTTTACTTTACATTTATCCCTCATTATCATTAACAATTGCATTTAGATAAGATTTGATTATATAAAATATCTAATAGAAATTTCACATAGCATATGGTAACATCATCTCAAAAATTAGCAAATGGAATGAAGACTTAATGGCCAAATATAGCCAAGTTTCAATCTCCAACAATAAGAAAGATGTAGGGCTAAACTTTCTTCAAAGGTTAAGAACATATCAACTTGTTCACTTAAGGCATTAATCTTTGATAAAACTTCAATGAATAATAATAATTGAATGTTTGGCATGAAAGGCATGAATGATAATTAAAGGGTAAGGCAAATGACCACAAAAAGGTAAGAAAATTTGAAATTACATTCAAATCTTTGTCCCACATTAAGATGTCATTGCCCTTGTCAACTTTAAACTTAAAACCTTAATTTTATGCTTTAATGCCAAAAATTAAAGAGAGGCTCCCCAAGATGGTTTATTTAATCAAATCACTTAACATAATGCGAGAGATCAAGCGATAGAGTAGGAGACTCCAAATCAATGCCCATGATAAATTGTTTCACCTTAATCTCATAATGACAAAATGATGTAGGCAGGGCTTAACCAATCAAGACACAAAGTGGTGATTTTAAATGTTAAACAACAATGAAAGTAAGCCAAAATAGGCAAATTTTATTTCCAATTAATGAAAGAATGCAAAATTTGATTCCTTAAATATTGGAGCCTTATTATTTTATTCATCATGAGAAAGAAGATTCAATTTAACATAAAAAAAAAATTGAATGAAGTTCAACTCATGACATATGGATAATTAAGGTATGTATATTGGACAGTAGAGAGCCCACAAGTCTTAACCACTCTCTTTCCCTTACATATAAATGAGATTTCATCTAACATTTCAGAATTTCATTAATATGGTGATGAGGAGCCTTATTATTTTATTCATCATGAGAAAGAAGATTCAATTTAACATAAAAAAAATTGAATGAAGTTCAACTCATGACATATGGAATAATTAAGGCAAGTATATTGGACCGTAGAGAGCCCACAAGTCTTAACCACTCTCTTTCCCTTACATATAAATGAGATTTCATCTAACATTTCAGAATTTCATTAATATGGTGATGACCATAGTGAAGAGAAATAGAAAATAAGGTTAGAGAATCTATTCACACCTCCCCTGCAAACACCACCACCCCCAAATGTCAATCTTAAGTAGGAAAGAATGACAACCTTAAGTTGCATGCAAATGGGGGTTCATTTCACATCCCATTTTAAGAGTTTATTGATTTGGTAATAAGTGGTAAAGAGAATATGCATGAAGTCAAAAATCTCAATCTATCCCCTCAAAATCCAAGAAAATGAATCAATAACCAATTCAAATTTCAGAAAATAATCATATGAAGGTCTCCAAAAATCTGGAAATTTCAACTAGTCCCACTTCACATTTACTTAAAGGTAAGGAAAGGTAATGAACATATGATTTTCAATGACCTTAGGCATCCATTACATTGTGGATAGCAAAATAGAAATTTGATAAAGAGATATAAGAAGATTCCACTCAACCAAATCACAAAACAGAACAAAATAGATCCCAATCAACAAAAATAAGATTTTAAGTTGACGGTAAGCCACATGCACTCATTTTCCTTACTTGATTTCAGTATAGTAGAAAGGTCCAAGCAAGATTTAATTAAGTAAGCCAACAAATAGCCATTCTAGATTTTGCCAAGTCATTTATTTAAGCAACAAAGGATGGAACTTTAAATCCTATGCACGTGAAACCTTACTTCACATTGCACCTCAAAAGCTCACCAAGTTGATGATAACAATGATGAGGAAGAATAAGCACACGATTAGTAAACCAAGACCATGCTTTCAACATTCTTTCTTTAGCAAGATACTTAATGAAACAAGAAATGGAAGCAAAGTAGGATAGACCTCATGAGATGAAGTAAACATTTGCATTTAGATTTGACAAATCCAGAAAATCTGAAACCAAACTTTACCTAAATCATTATCTTCATGATAACAACTAACCAAGCAATGGAAGCAAAGTAGGATAGACCTCATGAGATGAAGTAAACATTTGCATATAGATTTGACAAATCCAAAAAATCAGCATGCAGTAAACATTTGCATTTAGATTTGACAAATCCAGAAAATTTGAAACCAAACTTTGCCAAAATTATTATCTTCATGATAACAACCAACCAAGCAATGGAAGTAAAGTAGGATAGACCTCATGAGGAACTCACTAACCTACTAATTTCTCCTTTTTTTTTTCTTCGCATGCATTCAATAGCTTAAGTAAATGCATTATAGAAAAACACAAGTGAGTACTTGAAGGTCAAAAAATCAAACCACTTAAGCCATGCCATATTGAACTCTTGTTACACTTGCTTGAGGGAATAACCAAAACATAGCACACAAATAAAGGGGATTTCCATCAAATCCATCTCAACCAAAAGAGAGCCAAAGCACATAAATAACTACAAATAACATAAAACATTGAGCCATATATCATCTCAAGCTTTCAATTTAAACTTTTAACCTTATCTTAAGCATGTAGAAGGAGATCTATCAAGCCATATCACTGAAAGAGAAGCCAATAAGTATGAAAATATGCAAATACTTACAAACAACATGAAGCATTGAGCCATACATCATTTCAAGCTTCCAATTAACATTTCAACACCATTTAAGCATGTGAAAGAGAAATGCACCAAGCCATACCATCTAAAGGAAACCAAATGCATGAAAATACACTTGGGGATGGATAGAGACAACCTGGAAGCTCGATTTGAAGGAAAGAGGAGCTCAGTTAGGTCACTTGGCATGGGCAAATCAAGGGAGGAGGAAGGAGATCCTCGGCTATGGTTGCTCGGCCAAGTGAAAGGGAGCTCAGGTTCGGCTGGCACTAAGACCAGAGCAAACTGTTCTGCTGTTGTCGAGGAAGGGATGGACGGCCGAGGGGAGAATCGCACGAGAGAGATCGAGAGGGAGGAAGGTGATCTCGTTCGTATGAGAGGGAGCTCAGGAGCAGCTCGACTACTCAAGACAGATGGAAGATGAGAAGGAAGCTCGGTGCTCGGTCGTTGCTCGGCTGCTCGAGAGGGAGGAAGCTTGGCCAGTCGGGATGAATGGGAGAGACCGAATGAAACAGGGAGGACTTTTAACTTTTGCATGAATGAGGCTCGATCAAGCGTGGACAGGTATTACGGCAAGCCGCAAGTCCCAAATGGATTTATTAAGCCATGAATTCAATTGGAGGACTAATTCGCTAATCTTGATTGGGTAATTGAGAGGCTGAGCTGAATTGGGTGATCTGGGCGGTTAATTAGGTAGATATTATGAGGTTTAAGCAGTCATTAGTTATCTTAATTGCATAATAACGTCATTATTATTAATAAGTTCATGTCAAATCTTAGAAAATTATTTCATACGATGAACCCTAATAATATGGGTATTAATTTTAGGTGATTTCATGTAAGAATGACGATTTAATGATCAGCCATTTTAACACGACAATAATGATCGAAATCGCTTAATATCTCAACATCGCATTCGAAACACCTGACGTTCACGTAGACTTTGCTAAATCAATCGTTGAAGGTGTTGTTTGATAGATTTTGACGTTTCAGAGACAACGACGCAATCAATTTCACAAACGTAATTCAGATATCGTCAGGGCCTCTCGATCTCGATATACGAGTAATTTCATTAAAAATTAATTTTAATTAATTAATCCATTATTAATTGATATGATATTCTTCATTCAATTAATTTTAATATTTTAGATATATTTATGAAGTCAAATTTTTAAATAGAGATGATTTTTTATTAAATTTGATCACGATTAGGGAGTTTTAATCTTCCAATTATGCATCACTGCCATCAATTTTCATAAATTTCGCTATGTATGCTCAATTTGAGTTATGGAATATATGTGTAGGTCAACACACATAAGCTCTCTATAAATGAGTGAAAGTTTATTGTGGTGAGACTTCTTTTTAGTAGCTTTAACACTGCATAAGATCAAATCTTCAGTAGAGATAAGTCAGGAGTTCACCTTTTTATTAAAATGATAAGCTATCCTTTGGTGATAAGAAGCACGTCTCCAAGTAAAACTACATCATATGTATTCAAAAGAAGATCAAAGTACTAACAATGCTTATTTTAGGATATGCAACACCTATGTGAATCAATTGAATATGAAGATTTTTACAAAAATATGCAAACAATTCTTTCTTATGAATTTAGAGTTTTTATTTTGATGATCTTTGTTAGAAGGCCAAAGTGATAAATGTTCTTCCAAACAAAATATTTAGCATTAGTCTCATTTATCTTTGTGAGTTGTTTAGCTTTCACTCACCTGATGAAGTAATCTGCGATCAAAGTGATAAATTTTACTATCCAATGGCTATAAGAAAAAGGATCTATTATATCAAATCTATGCTAAGCAAAGGACCAAGGTCTTTAAAGACAAGAGAGTTCTATTGGTTGAATATGAGTGAAATTAGAATGCATTTGATAATTATTATTGTTCAAAACAAAAGCCTAATACATTTTATTTTATAGCGGACTAGCTTTTTAGTCTTAAGATATTAACAACACATGCTTTGCCCCCTAAATCTTCCATGTATATCCTTAAGTTAATTTCTTGAAGTGCATATTCAACCTAAAGGTATAGCCTTGTGGATGCCATTTTATAAATTTTATCTGTGGCTCTACTTTAGAAGTGAATGGTGGCTATTGGGCTTTTGGCAATGTCCCATTGTGTATGAAGAATAGTATAGAGAAAATCTAAGAAGGCTCATTTGATTCTTTAGTGGATCTTTGAGTACCCTTAGATACTTAAAAAATGCATATCCTTAATGCACTATCTTTTATATAAATCTCCCAATATTAAAGTTGCTAATTTAGAAATGCATCGAGTTGAGCAATCAATTTTTAAGTTGTATGAATGATTTAGTGTGCATTGATTTGTATGAAAAGTGAGATCATCAAGCTGAGGTATTATACCAATTGTAGATCATGAATGTCAAAGTCTCCCTTAAATTGAGAAACTATAAACTATGAATCAATGTGAATCATCAAATTCTAAGCTCCATAATCAGTAGAAAGTCTTAATCCTGCCATAAGAGCCTTATACATAACAACACTATTAATTATAATAAATTTCAAGTATAGTCTATATTCTTGAGTGTTATGTTTGGGAAGGATAAGCAGGATCCCCATCCAAGCATTAGAACTCTTATATGTTCTAATAAGATCATAAAGAAGAAGAAAGGTGCAATTCAAATGAATCATTTAACAACAAAGTTAACAAGTATTTATGATTTAATGTTAACCAAGAATAAAAGAGTATATTAAATTCTTTTTTAAGTTAGTGTCAATTACTAGATGAGTAATCATAAATCCCAAGAAATTTTTAAATGTATCATAAAAAGTAAATTTAGTTAGATTAAGACATATTATTCTATAATAAAAGGTGAAAGTTTCTAAATCAGAAAGTGTTATGCCTTTTCAAAATTTTTGATTAACATATCATTTACATATACCTTTGTGGTGCGTTCTATAAGATATTTAAAAAATTTATTCATTTTGAACTGATAAGCATAAATTAGTATAATCTCTTATCAATTCAACTTCTTAATCGATATAATTTATCTTTATCTCATTGCATATCGATAAGCATCTATAAAAGAGACAAGCTCCTTTTTTGGCAAGTTTTTTTAAGTTGGTGTAATCCATAAACATTTTCTATGCTTCATTAATCTTCTTATCCATGATAACATTTGCCAACTAAGTGAGATAATATACCTCTTAGATGAATCTAGAAATTAAAAGTTTATTAACTTTTTATTCAATTGCTTGTATATGGTGCAAAGCATTATCGGCTTAAATGTAATTTTAACAGTGTGTGAGATTACCTGAAGATTATTCCCTGGTATATCTTTTGTGCTCTAAGCAAAGTCATTTTCCTTCTAGCATAAAAAAAATTGGCATATTCATGTCTTTCCTCCTCAAAAAGTTAATATCCTACATGCATTATTTGTGAAGGCTACTCATTTAATAATTTTAAATGAATCACATGTGATGTATTTAAAGTGCATCATCATCCCATAAATCAAAATTTTTAATGCTCAAAGATCTTAATGAGCATGATTGAGTTTGTTTGAGATAACATGTTTGTACCACTTATTATTTTAGAACACTTCACAAATCTCAATAGAAAGTAAAATATTTATTTGTAGATATACTACTAAAGTAATAGCCCTAAAAATTGATTGTGAGAGTGTTCAAAGATTACATTATAAAGCAAATTTGATTTGACTACTGCAAATTAAATTAAGTGAGTTGATTGTTGAGAAAATTCTCTTAAGACTGATAAGAGGTTTTGTTTCTTCCACCTTACTAGTTGATTATTAAGTTCATATAATTTTATTATACCTTGCTAGAGTTTCTCTCTGACCTAACTCATGGTGATGAATATAGAGTAAAGCAATACATCAACAAAACTCTCATTATTAATCAAAATTGTCTTAATATTATAACAAAGATCTATAATCCTAGCATTGATAATAAGTGGACCTTGTTGTGGAGTTTGGATCTCCTTTAAATTAGAGGCATCAAATATAATTGAGGGATCAACATGTGACTCTTTTGTGCCAGCTTTTAGGGATGGCGAGCAAGAATTTGTAGGATGGTATTAGTCTTCCTACAATAGTCTCAATCTCTCTATCTAGCAGTTGCATTATTGTTATCTTGGTTATTATTTATGTTGTAAATTAACTTTAAATAAATGATAAGCATAGCCTTATTATATTAACCTTTCATTCACTTCCTTCAATTATTACAAGCTTTTTTTTAATATGACCATAACTTTGATGAAAGTGGGAATAGTGCTCAATGTTTAAGCTTAATGGAATAGGCCACTTGATGGTCCCCTCATTTTGAATGTCCATTAAGATATTAACATGATATGTATTTAGTGAGATGTACTCCTTTTTTATGTCTAAATTCATGTTATTATTGAGAAGATCAAGGAGAAAGACATTAATTTCTCTAGTGATCATGCTTTTCGGACTTTTTGAGCACCACATTCTTATCTATTCTTCTATTTATTTTGCTTGAATTACTTTTGATGTGCATTGATGGTCTTTTTGACAATGATTTGTGCTTTCCCTTTAAAAATGAAATTAACATAAAAATAAGCATCTCCCTCATTAATGATGAAAAATCACTGGTAAAGATCTATAAAAATACATCATAATAGCTCAGGATCCATTCCTAAAATTTGACAATCTTTAAAAATATTCTTTTAAAATTGTTCTTTCATTTTTGATGTATCCCAAAAAGATGAGATGAGTCTTTGATAATTCACTTGCTAGTAATGAATCGTTTGACAAAAAATTTATAAGGTGAAAAAAAAAATTATGGATAATTTTCTTAGAAAGAATAAAATTGTGTATGGACTTATCTCATAAGAGTAGCAAGGAATATTAGACAAAGTATTGAATCAAAATCTTATTGTATATGCATAATGGCCCTAAAATAATTGATATGCTCATAAGAATTATAAGATCCATCATAGGAAGCAATGTTATGTAACTTGAACACCCCACTAGAATGGGATGCCAGAGGATTGCACTATTTAGAGGTAAAGACTTTTAAAAGCTAAATTTCTTGAATGAGTTGTTGTAGTTCATATTAAATAACCTCACAAGCTGTGTCCATAAAATAAGGCCAAGTTAAATCCATTAAGGTTAGAAAATGTTTTGATTTGGTTGAGTAACATGAGAAGAATGAGTTAAACTATCGATATTAACAAGTTCTATATTAGGCTATGATGGAAGGGTAACTTGGGCATGATGATGAAAATGCTCCACACAAGTATCTTCAACTAGATCGAACTCATTTAATTATTGATTTTGTGGTTGATGAGCATCGTCAGCCTATGGTGGCATTTTGTTAGCCAACTGCTCCATACAAAATATATAAGCTTGCTATTCCTTCATCTTATATATAAAAAAAAACTTTGAAAATGGGCTTCTAGATCATATTCTTGTTTATGGTGTCTATGATCAAAAGACCTATTTTAAGTATGATGTGCATTAGAGTGAGAAGATCCACTATTGTGAGGAGTACACTTATCAACCATTGGATAAATACCGTGGAGTACTAAGAATATTTCTTGTATACGCATCAAACTAGTACATGATAAAAAATTTATGACAATAAAGAGAGTTTGCATTATAACATGATTTCTCAAGATTGTAGTAAAAGTAATGAAGTGATGTGAAGATAATTATGATAAGTGAGTGTCGATGATCAAATAATGATATTTAGATTATGGGAATTGATCAATAATAATCAAGAGATGATAATATGATGATGATGGTCAAGGGACAACAGTTGGACAATGGGTCAGATAATGATCAAGCATCATTAATAGGATGATTGTGGTTGGATGAATGTGATAAAATGAAGATGACCAAAAAAATAGTGGTAAAAGAATAATGATTAAATGATGGTGTTCATGTAATATTGGTTAGGCAACAACAATCAAATGATGACAATCTTCAATGGTACTCATCAGTTTCAATCATTGGGCATAACTTTAGAGTTCTTTAGATTCTAAGTTATCTATAAATCCAAGTCTAGCCCTCCCATTTGTAAAGAATGAAGCTTTATTCATAAACTTTTAGCGTGGAATTTTAATTTTAATTTTTCAGGCAAAAGCTTAAAGCACTTCATTGAACAATTAATGTTGATTCCTTAAATCATAGATTATGTGTTCGAGTTTTAAGTGCCATAACGAGCTCAAAATTATTAAGCCATTTTAGGCTCATTAAATTTTTCTTATCTAGATGTTTGGTTTGACTATTAACATGTAAGATTTAGAGGTCATTTGATACTTTAATCAATGTCCTAAAATTTTTACCTACATTTTTAAGTGCCTGAATTGGAAACCATTCAAACTAGGATTGGATTAATTTTTATCTCATTGGGTTCATCTTGTCAAAATATTTAGTTTAATTATAAGTTTAATGAAGTCAAATAATGATAGGTTCTAAATTTACTTTAAAAATTTTCTAGATAAAAAAAAAATGACATAAAAAAATTATACTTGATTGGATGACATATCAAAGATTTATTTATGAATTTGATAAGTACTCCTACATTAAGAATTTGGTATTCTATAAATTATACATTATTTAATGGTAAGAATATTTTGATTCTAACTTTATAGATTATAAGATTGATAGATAGTACATATCAAAGACTTGTCAATTTATATGACATTCTCTAATCTCATGGTCACAATAAATCTCATACAATACTCGAGATTAAATGCATTAATATTTTTCATCATTTTATTAAAGATCATGAGTCCAAAGGTAATGTGAATATTCAACTAACTGACACTAAAAATTAATCGATGAATATATTCACAAAATCATTGAGTGATGATAGGTTTAATACACTAAGAACAAAAATTAAGTGCCATAGACATAGGCGACTAACCTTTTTCTATCAAAAGCTTGAGCTTCTCATTGTATGTGCACTATTTTTTTGTGTGTGTTCATTTTTGTTTGTTTAATTTCATTTATTTGATTCATGGCACATTTATATCTTTTTATATATTTTTTTCATGAATTTATTATTTGTATTATTTGAGGAATGCCTTTGGGATGGCATAAAATTGCATTGCAAAATCTATATAACTAAGAAATCAAATTAAAGTTGCAAATTCAATGCTTCTTAATTGCTTTATATTATACAAATCATATTTTACAATCCACTTTGTACTATATGATCCCAATCATACTATTTGACTGCGATAAATTGCATTGATCAACTACAAATCATATAAGAATTAGACAAATAAATTTTAATCTTCTTATATATTACAGATTTTTTATTTCTCTATAATTAAAAGTGTGAATGCTTTAATTAATTATTTTCATGTCAAAATTATAGTATAGTTAATAAATATATGGTGCATACGTATTAACATCAAATGTAAAATATTTTTTTAAGCATAATGCCTTACTATTTGCTTTTCAAATGTATACTTTTTAACAACGTCTAATTTCATCAAAAATAAATTCTTTATTCATTTCCACAAAACATTTTTTTAAATTAAAATGAGAAGTATATATCCACCATAAGGCCAGGAATAATAAAAGTATACATAAAGGCTAATTTTATTTCAATTGTTCGTTTGGAAAGAAAAATTAAAATATACAAATAATAATTTCAATATAATAGTTTTACAAAACTCACTACTTTTGCATTATTATTACATTATTGTCATATAATAAGCAAAATAAAAATTACTCAGTTTATAAATGAGTTAAATATGATAATTAAGGACTTATTTTAGGTCAATTTTATTTTATATATTTACTTAACACCTAAATTTTCATATTTATTTAAATCACACCAAAATCATTATTATTACAACTAAAAGAAGCATCATCATTAGTTTTTTTAGGTAAAATGCATTTTTGTTAATGCATAGAAAAAGTGTTATTTTCATAAATATCAAACTTTAGCTATTAGATATGTAAATGCATAAGAATTCAAATTAAAATAATTAAAAATTTAAAATTATTCTCATATAACTCCTAACAAATTAAATGAAAAAGTTTAATAAGATCGGCTAACTATTTTTTTATAAGGGCATTTAATCAGAAGAAACAATACAATGCATATTTTCATAATATTTTATTTCTCATAAGCTCGTTGATCACAAATTAGAAAACAAATAGTTCAAACACATTTTTGATGACTAGTTTTTATATCATATAATTACCACAACAACAAACAATAAGCTTTTATCCAAATGTGAGGTCACCTACATTAATATTTCTCCATTGCTTTCTATTAAGTGTCAAATTCTCATTTAATTCTATTAAAATAAGGTCATTTTTTATACTTCCTATTCAAATTTTTTTAGGTCAATCTCTATCATTCTTAACTTAGGTCGAATCTAATTTACATACTCTATTAACTGGCTCAACGGATGGCCAACATTTTATATGACCAAATCATATAAGACGACTCTTTCTAATCTTATCTATCACTAGAGCCACTCCAACTTTTCCATATATTCATTTCTCATTTTCTCTCCAAGTGTAAAGCCACTCACCACTTAAGCATCCTCATATCCACAACACCTAACTTAAATCTATAAGTCAACATTCAGAGCCATAAAGTATTGCAGATCTCAACACAATCTGATACATTTTTTCTTAAGTCTAAGCGATACTTTTCTATCACACAAAAGACTTGATGCATCCCTCCACCTCAATCATCTAATTTGAATTTTACTAATAACATCTCCGTCTATTTCACCATCACTTTGAATAATATACTTTAGATATCTCAAATGTTCACTCTTTTTTAAAAACTTAATCACTCATTTTTACAATTCCGTCACTAGATCTTCTACAATTAAAGTTATATTTCATATATTCGATTTTATATCTACTCAAATGAAAGCCTCTAAGCTCTAAGGTTGATCTTCATAATTCTAATTTCTCTTACACACACTCTCTAATCTAATTAAAAAAAAAGAATATCGTCAGAAAAAAAAGCATACACCAAGGTACATCCTCTTACATAGTTTAGTAAAAACATCCATAACTAAAGCGAAAAAGTTATGGACTTAAAGCCTATCCATGATGTAATCCAACTGAATTAGGAAAACACTTGGTCAATCCTCCATGTGTTTGAACACAGATAATAGCTCGAATATACATATCCTTAATGATTTGAATATAAGCAATATAAGCTCCTTTTCTTTTCTAAAACTCTCCAAGCACTTCTCCTCTTGGAAGTTTATCATATAATTTCTTTAAATCAATAAATAACATATTTAGATCCTCAATCTCTCTATACTTCTCCATCAAACATCTCAACAAATGTTTAACATCCATAGTAGACCTACCCATTACGAAACCAAAGAGATTTTGAGAAATTTTTGTATCACGTCATAACTTATGTTTAATTAGTCTCTTTATTTTCTTTAAAATCTCTCCGTAAAAACAAAAATCTCTATTATCATTTAACATACTACGGTCGCTGAAATCTCACATTCGCATATATTAAATATGCTATAAAAACACTTTTTTAATCTTGATCATTAATGCACTTTACTTAAATTAAAATTTTACTTCTCCTATCTTTTTACTGGATTAACTTATACATATATCTTCTATTATCTTTAATATATAATCTATTATATAAATCACTAAAAATTAAATTATTTGCATCACATATTACTTTCTTAAAATCTCTACAAACCACTGTATATTTTTCTCAATTCTCCGAATTATTACTTCTAAATCAATTTTATAATAAACTTTTTCTTTTGATATGTCCTTATACATCTTCATTTCATCACCAACAATTTATAGGAACATGTAGCAGAATATAATTACCACTCAAAAAATTAGCACAATCTTCCAAAACGATAGGATATGTAGCAGTAGGATCAATCAAGTTATCGTTTACGGTATTTGTTTAATTAATTATTAGCCGTTATAAGAACATTATACCGCCTTGAAATAACCACAAATTAATTTCAATTATCCCAATAATGATATCAATATTCATACTTAACAATTTAACCACATCAAAACACTTGTCAATGAATAAATTATATAAAGTTCTAACTTCCAGAATTATAATTGTAAGATTCCAATGAACAAATTCCTTGTCAAAGCCATTAGGAAAAGAGTATGATACTACAGAATCATTGCTATTGGATACTAACATTTTTCACAGTAAAAAATGGATTTGATAGTAAAATTGAGACGATAAAAAAATGAATTGAGAAATTATTATTTCAAAACAATAGTGTAAGACCAAGAAGATAAGCAGAACATGAATATGATACAAGAAATCCTAAAAATATATAGGGAGAATGATTAGATTTATATTACAAGAGAATCATGAAAAAAAATTAACAATAACAACAAGAAGCTTTTATCCAATCATGTGAGGTCAGCTATATGAATCCTTCATCTCTATTATATCCTATTAAATGTCAAATTCTCATTTAATTCTAATAAACTAAAATTATTTTTTATACTACCTAATCAAGTCTTCTTAAGTCTACCTCTACCCTTCTTAATGTAAGTCAAATCTAATACATCTACTCTCCTAACTGGGTCATCGAACGACTAACATTTTCTGTGACCAAACCATCTAAGGCTACTCTCTCGAATCTTATCTGCCAGTGGAGCTACTCCAACCTTTTCACATATATAATCGTTTCACATTTTACATCTTAAGTGTAAAGCCACGCATCCACCTGTGCATCCTCATCTCTACAACATAACTTTATACTTTTTATTAGCCATCATTTTGTGCCATAAATCATCACAGGTCTTATCACCATCTTATAAAAATTTCTCTTAAGTCTAAGCAATACTTTTCTATCACACAATAGGCCAGATGCATTCCTCCACTTCAACCATCCAATTTGAATCTACTAATAACATCCCCATCTATTTCACCATCATTTTGAACAATCGACCTAATATATCTAAAACATTCACTCTTTTTAATGGCTTGATCACCCAATATTCTAACCCCATCAAAAATCATTTACAACTAAAATTACACTCCAAATATTCAATTTTAGATCTCCTTAAATGAAAGCCTTTAGATTCTAAGGTTGACTTCTATAATTCAAATTTCTCTTAAACTCCCTCTTTAATCTTATCAAGAAGAAGAATATCATCAACAAAAAAGCATAAACCAAGGTACATCCTACTATAAATGTCTAGTAGGACATCTATAACTAAAGCAAAAAAGATATGAGCTTAAAGCCGATCATTGATATAATCCAACTGAAATTAGAAAATATATGGTCAATCCTCCTGTGTTTGAGGACATGTAACAACTCTAATAAAAATATCCTTAATGACTTGAATATAAGCAATATTAACTCTTCTCTTTTCTAGAATTCTCCAAAGCATTTCTCTTGGAACTTTATCATATGCTTTCTTTAAATCAACAAATATCATATGTAGATCATCTTTCTTCTCTCTATACTTCTCCATCAAACCTTTGAACAAATATATAGCATCCATAGTAGACTTATTGAGCATGAAAACAAATTGAATTTGAGAAACTTTTATATCGCATCGTAACCTATATTCAATTACTCTCTCCTATAATTTTAATGTAAGACACATTAACTAAATTCCTCTATAATTTGCACACTCTTATGTATCATCTTGGTTCTTAAAAATAAGAACTAACAAATTCTTTCTCCACTCATCAGATATCTTTTTATTCTTTAAAATAAAATTAAAAAAATTAATAAGTTAAGAAATTTCTTAATCTCTTAAACATTTTCAAACTACAATTGAAATATCATTAGATCCTGCTTTTTCACACTTCAATTTTTTTAAAACCTCTTCAATTTTAATTTTACTAATACAATAATAAAAATAAAATTATTTATTTTTATTTAGGGTACTAAAGTAACTAAAATCAATCGTACTCCCACAACCTTCATTGAAAAGTTTATCAAAATATTTTATCCATGAACAATTTATGATTTTCATCTTTAATGCACTTTTTATAAAATAAATCTATATTTCTTCTAATTCTTTGCTTGGCAAACTTATACACATACATATTTCATTTCTTTAATATTTAATCTACTATATAAATTACTAAAATTTAAATTCTTTGCATCACATATTACTTTCTTAGAATCCAAATAGATCAATTTATATCTTTTTCAATTCTCTAAACTTATAAATCAAAACTAATTTTTATAATACTTATTATTTTTATTTTTTCTTGCACATTTTGAGTCTATCACCAATTTTTTTTATTTTTTTTAAAAAACTTTTACTTTTGATTATCTAATCACATTTTTACAACTTATTTAATCTTACTATATTTTTTCACATAACATTAACTTCCTCATAAACATCTAAAATTTTAAAATCTTGTGACTTATTGTTAAAAATATTTTCATTACTATTCTTTAAATAATATCATCTAATCATAGAATGAAATTTTAAAAAAAAAAATTTTAACTTCCAATCCTTTATCTTAAAATTCAGAACTAATAATCGATGCTAGATAACTTTCACAGACAATAACCTTACAATCTTTACAGTTTAAATGATAAAAAAATAATCAATTTATATTTTACTAAGCCCATTCTAATAAATGATAATATACTCTCTTTTTTTTTTCAAATAAAATATTAATAATTACAAAATCATAACCTAAAATAAAATCTAATATGATCATATTTTCTTCATTAATCACTCCAAACTCATAACCAATATGAATACTTTTAAAATCTATTCTATTCTATCAACATATCCATTTAAATCTCCTTCAATAAATACTCTTTCTTCAAAAGATCTTATCCTTCTAAGTTAGTCTAAAATTTTTCTTTTAAGCATATGCATCCAAACCTTAATTAAAGAGCATAAAAACTTATAAAATTAATAATCTTAATATCAACAATAATCTTTAAGATAATAATTTTATCCCTAATCTTATTAATTTCTACATCCATCTATAAAATAAAAACTCGTGTTTATTTAACACAACAGCATCACATTGATGCAACATCCATTACACTTTTCACTATATTTAAACCACACAGTGCATTGCTTACAAGAAACAACCTAACATTAACACAATGCATTAAAAGATTCATATCATGATTTTTAGATAAGTTTCACGCTAACAATCGACTACATACAATCATCTACTTTTCTCATTCAAGACTTGGGACCGATAAAGACTATTTTCATAAAAAATAAAAATAATAATAAAAAAAGCATAGCTAGTTTAAAATAAAAAACTAAAAATAAAATTGAATTAAAAAAACAAGAATTCAAAATAATCAGGGCAAACATAACAATGATGATGAGACCTTCCACAGTTGAGAAAACTTTCAGCGCGGTGCTGCCCAGCAGATTCTTAATATCCGAGCCGTAGTTTTGTTATTGCGTGAAAAACCAGCAAATGCGGAGCAATAATCAGAAACAGCTGTATTTGGATGCAATACAAACAAAAAGGCACCAATAAACGAACTTTTTTACTTCTTCATTTACGCGACAATATTGATCAGATAGATAGCAATAGCTTTTTAACTAAACAAACTGAACATACAGCAAAACAAGCATGCAGCTGTTTGAATAATTTAAAGATTTACATACATACCACATAATTTATATACAATTTACATATCTAACATCTCAAATTTAATATTTACATTTCCAGCACATTATCCATACATGAAAAAACTTTTAACAAAATAATAATAATGATATTTTTTGTGATATTAAAAATTTAAATATTATACATATAAAAATCATAATTTAGGTGTTACATATGTAATTATTTAAAATTTATGTGGTATGTATTTAAATGCCTTCAATTTAAATAAGGAAAAATTTTGTGATCCTTACCCAAATTTGGTTGGGATTATTTTAAGATAAATGACCATTATAAATTTAAACTAAATTTAGATCAGAACATCTCAGCTAAAATCTTTTTCCCCTCAAATTGCAATCAGTACAGCCTAAGTACATCGGTAAAATTTTGAAATCATCTAATAGAAAAGGTCAGAAAAGAAGAAAAGAGGCTGTTGAATGCACAATTTAATTCTAAGATTCAGGTTTTGGATTACCTCAGGCGGATAAAAACTGGTAATAATGTCACGTGATCTGCAACATATCCAACAGATTTACTGCAGTCAACATATCAAGAATGAGCAGTACAGAAGCCCTATAAGGAATGATTAACAAAAACTCTGTTACACAAAAATTCATCATCATTCAGATCTACAATAAGCTGCGTTCACATGTCTAGAAGCATCCATAAGAACACATCTCAGTGTAAAAAATGAGCAAATGACGAGAAATTTCTCATATGAATCTTTACAAAGAGTTTCTTGTGGGATTTCTCACAGGATCATTAGTGTTCACTGTAGAATTCCTCACACATTATGAAATCTAGGTTTTCATGGTATTCCATGAAGAATTACAGGAAAGTCTTTCACAAAAGGGAAGACTGTGATAATTGAAAATGATAATTGAAAACAATATCACAATCTAATGCAGGGAGAACCTAATAATCCACCAGTTCTTGTAACAACTGAAGGCCTTAAAGAAGGTAAAATTTTTCATGCATTATTTTACTTCGATATTCTTTACACTCAATGTGCTAAAGCTGGTTAGCTCCAGCATCTGTACACTGTAACCCTACTCCTAAGTCTATTTACAGTTTGCCTAAAGAACAAAACAAAAAAAATGGCAGCATTACTACAGAAAAAATGAAAAAAAAAAAAAAACAGGAGCAGCAGCAACAACAATGGAATCAGGCAAAATACAGATACAAAAGATCTAATCTACACAAAATTACAAAAGAAACCCATCCAGCCATCAATATAGAGAAAGCTTCAGCAACTGCTCGTTGATCCTGCTGCAAGGTTGAAATCCAACAACCCTGGAGATGTGCATACTTGACAGTACTTAAATAAACAATGAGAATAACATCATTATATCAAGAGGATAATCCCCTATTCTAAGATATCCTACACAACGGGTCTACTAAAAAGAAGTAATCGGTACAGTAGCAAAGCTTTTATAAGTCAGATGCATATAATAAACTGGACGGATAAAAGTGCGACTGAAATCCTTTGTTCAAACATAAGCTAATCAAAGAAACGGTATCCCTGAAGGAAGTAAAACTCGCGATCCCGCCACACATGTAGCTGCAAAATTAGAGCAACATCAGATGTGTCAAAGCAGAAGAAAAAAATACATCAATAACAAACAAACAAACAAAAAATGAAATAATCGTAGAAAAAAGTTCAAAAAATTCATTTTCGAGGAACAACGAAAACAAAGTAATTAAATGAGATGCAAGTTCTCAGAGAAAAAGACCACTCAATAGCGAAAAGTGAAAGGATAATTCTTCAAGCTTTCCAATTAAAATGGTTACCATGGCTGCCTTTTTTTCCCCTAATTCTGTCTAATCGTTTATATTTACCCATTTTATCCACCTAAAATGTTTCATGTTAGCCAATGATGCATTCCATCAAATTAAACAAATATCCAGTCATCTCCCAATAATAGACTAGATAATAGGCCATATATCATCATCAATAGATATTTCTTAACAATTTAAGGTCTTGTTGCACAACCTCTGCCCGCCTTGGTCTATTTGTTATGTTTCTTGACTTTTTAAATGTTTTTAAAATCAGAACAAACATAGAATTTAAGAAAGAAAAGATTCAAGATTTAAAAATTCAACCAAGATCATGCAAGAATTTCAAATGTAATACAAGCCTTTATCCCACTAAGTGGGGTCAGCTACATGAATTCTTCGTCTCCATTGTGTCCTATTATGTGTCAAATTCACATTTAATTCAAGTATACTAAAGTCATTTTTTATACATCTTAACCATGTCTTTTTAGGTCTATCTCTACATTTCTTAACATAAGACAAATCTAATGCATCTACTCTCCTAACCGGGTCATTGGACGGCCGACCCTTTATGTGGCCAAACCAGCTAAAGCGACTCTCTCTAATTTTATCAGCCACTGGAGCTACTCTAACTTTTTCCCGAACATACTCATTACGCATTTTATCTCTAAGAGTAAAGTCACTCATCCACTTGAGCATCCTCATCTCAGCAACACTTAACTTAGTCTCATGCTTCTCTTTTATTGGCCAACATTAATAAATCATTGCGGTCTTACCACCATCTTATAAAATTTTCCTTAAGTTTAAGCGATTTCTTTCTATCACACAATAGGCCAGATGCATTCCTCCACTTCAACCATCCAACCTGAATTCTACTAATAACATCTCCATCTATTTCACCATCATTTTGAATAAGAGAGCCTAAATATCTGAATCGTGCACTCTTTTTAATGACTTGTTTACCTAATGCCGGACTTTATGCTAAACCAAAGACTCTCTCTAATTTTATCACCGGAGCTACTCTAACTTTTTTCCCAACATACTCATTACGCATTTTATCTCTAAGAGTAAAGTCACTCATCCACTTGAGCATCCTCATCTCAAAGAACACTTAACTTAGTCTCATGCTTCTCTTTATTGACCAACATTATACATTAAAAATCATTGCGGTCTTACCACCATCTTATAAAATTTTCCCTTAAGTTTAAGCGGTACTTTTCTATCACACAATAGGCCAGATGCATTCCTCCACTTCAACCATCCAACCTGAATTCTACTAATAACATCTCCATCTATTTCACCATCATTTTGAATAATAGAGCCTAAATATCTGAATCATGCACTCTTTTTAATGACTTGTTTACCTAATGCCACAACACTACCATTATAACTTCAACAAAAATTACAATCCATATATTCAATTTTAGATCTACTTAAAGGAAAACCTTTAGACTCTAAGGTTGACCTCCATAATTCAAGTTTCTCTTGAACTCTCTCTAGTCTTATCAACAAGAAGAATGTCATCAGCAAAAAGCATACACCAAAGTACATCTTCCTGTAAATTGCCTAGTAAGAACATCCATAACTAAAGCAAAAAGATAAGGGCTTAAAGCTGATCCTTGATGTAATCCAACTGAAATAGGAAAATATTTTGTCAATCCTCCTTGTGTTTGGACACAAGTAACACATATCAGGGTGCTGCCAAAATACTGTCGTTTTTTTTGTTTTTGTTTTTGTTTTGGTTTTTTTCTTTTTTTTTTTTGGCTGGCACAAGACTTCAAAAGAACAACAAAAATTTAACTACAATAACTTAAAATGTGAAGTTACAAATTCATAAAATAAACACAGTTACATATATTGAATTTAAAGTTAACTCAAAAGGATACAAATTGAGAATAAGTGCTTGCAAGAAATTTGATGGCCCGCTTATAAGCATAACTAGACAATATATCAATGACCATGAATGCTACACTTTAAAAGAATACTTAGATTTATATCTAAAAGCAAACCAAATACGTAAGACTTGTTGAGTGCTATTTTTAAGCTAGAGTGAATATCAAATCAAATTCATAAGAAATTTTTAATCAAGCCAAGTAATCGATTAGCAAGTATAGCCAAAGCTTCTCAATGAAAAACTAAACTATATTCAAGAGATTTGCAGTACTCAATAATGTGTCAATGAGTATGAACATGTCTTTTCAATAAACACCCAAACAACATTATATTTTTAATGGGTAATTCGATTTAACTATGATTCATACAAAATTAAAAATGACCAAATCAACTTAAATGAGACTTGCACTAACTTTGAAAGCTTATTCATAAGCACAGACCAAGTTTTGTTGAAACTTAAGAAAACAATGATACACAAATTAAATGTAAACAAAGCTGTCACTTTAAATGACTGGATAAAACCTCGAACGCCTTAAATTCGCTATCAAATCTACAATACATCTATGCTAGCAGGTAGAAGGCGTGCTTTAAAATCACAAAATGCAATGTTTGCACAAATTTTGAATACAACATAGTTGTGCAAACTATATAATTTAAATCCTTTCAAACAATGTACACGAATCACAAAACAATTCTAAGTTCTATCAAAACTTCGAAAGGCATGCAATTGTATCATGCAAATATATAAAACAAAAGCAAGTTGATGCATCATATGGTCACAAAAATGAAAGTATTATTCTTAAAATTATGTGCTCAACACATGTATAAATTCTTTAATATAATGTCTTGATGCAGAACGTCCAATGTAGAGTTAAACAAAACTGTTTTTGTCTAAAAAGCATGAAAATATTTATAAATTGATAATTATTTTAAGAATATGTGCGGTTCTTACAAACCTAAATCTATGTGTGCATGCTTCTAAACAGGCTGTTTTACCCTATACGATGAAGTTGTGAGTCACACTTAGCTAATTTGATCCTCCTTATGAGAACGGGAGTTGACAATACTAATTACAAAATGAACTCCAATTGTTAAAGTAAGGAAAATCTATTTTTAAAATATAAAATCTTAATGTCAAACTTAAAAATATATAGATTCTAATTAAGGACTCAATCTTAAACTCCCATAAGAAAAATTCATATTAAGAAAATTTAAGAAAACTCTAGCTCACAAAAAAGATAATGTTAAATCAAGTATAATGTTATATTCACTCTCAAATTAACCATGTAAATAAAAACGTGACCTGTGTCCTCTGTCTATGTGATTTTTTCATCAAATGGTGTCATAGAAAATTGTGATTATGACTATAGCTCTTGAACCGAGTGGTTTGCCACCAAATGACACTATTATATTACAATCACAAATGTAGCCCTTATATTTCCCAATGACTTTGCCCCTTGAGCTGTGAAACATATGGTGCATTTGATAAGACAAAGCTATCTGTCAACTAAGATAGACTTAAAGTTTGTTCTTAGTCAAATAATCAAATCCCAAATCTATAAGATTCTCTCGATCGAAGCAATATTTTTTTGCTAATAAAGATCCTTCAGTCAGGTTAGGCTAACCATCTCCTTTGACTAAAGAGACTAGGGAATCCTTCAGTCAGTTGTGTTCTTACAACTAGAAATCTTGATCTGGTGCATCATTTTTGCCCCAATCATATGTTTTAAGTTAATAATGATAAATTTTCTAAATTCAAAACTCCATTTGCTAGTATTATACTCTAAGTACTTAGTGACAGAACAATTAGTCTTAATCAAAAGTTCTCTCTCAGAATTCGAAGGAATAATTAACCATAGGTGCTTGCACCTATAGAAAATCTAGAACCAGATCTAAAGTCATCATCAAATGAGAGTGAAATCTCTGAGTAGTGTCTTATCTATAAATTCATGTATCTTTTGAAAACTTGACCAGTATAATATAAACTCTCCTCATCAAGAGGTCAAGCACAAATTTTCGGAGAACGTAATTTCTCAATCTATATGAATTTCAAAAACCAAATTTAAACAAGCCAATGTCTTTAGCATTACCATTGTACTAATGAACATGTTAGAGAACAAAAATAGATTCAAGACAAAGCTCAAACTAACAATTTTGAATAAATGCTCAAGAATTTAACGTATACAAATATGCACTAAAACAAGCAATTATACTTTCTGCAAATTCAAAGCTTTTGCCCACAATTTTGTTTACTTGATAAGCCTTAAATTCACAAGGCATCCATTGTCATGCCCACAGAAAAACAAATGACTTAGTCTTTAACTATTTTTCTGCCTAGTTTGGTAATGCTTCCCTTTATTATGCTTTTTTATAAAAAAAAAGCTGAGCATCACAACTAATATTTATGTAATAAACACAAAAATGAAGATCCAATTGTATACTCAAAAGTATAATAGGTAAAGCATACTCGATCTAGAGGAAACCAATCAGCAGATGAAACTAAATTGGACCAACATGATACCAACCGCAATTGGATCATCATCTAGCCAACAAATACACATGTCAACCTTCAGCAAGGGACTCGCCACCCACTTGAGCAGCATACAGAATTCTCCCAATTAACTCTCCTAGCATGCCAGAACTCGTCAACCACTCACGTACACCACAACTCGACATAATAGAATAGCGAGCTTGCCCCACATTCAAGGTCAGGCGAGTAGATTGATACGAGAGGCGGCCACAAAATCCAAAGGCCTCACCTTGGCTACACCACATTATTGCATGCATGTTCGTATCTAAGCGATTCTTGAAGTCAGTGTATTTTCCTTTTATCATTATCCTAAGCCCTAAATCCTTATCATTGTAAGTTTCCTATAACCACTTATGTAAACCCCTATCCTATAAATAAAGGGTTTGGAAGTTCATTTAGGTTCTTTTTGAGATATATTTTCTAGAATTATGCAAATTAAACTGTACTTTTATTACCAATGATATATAATATATTGATTATATATTCTCTCTCTCTCATCTCATCTCTCTCATTTTCTCTCTCTTTATTCCCCCACTTCATCAAACAAGTATTGCAAAATTTAGCATGGGATAAATTAAGATTCAACATCCTCTTAAGTGCAATTAGCATGGACAAATGCCACATACTAGAAGCCTAGCCCATTTTAAACTAGCACAATCCATAAGAGATAACTCCATTGGACTGATGCAGACTGCCCACACTTTGCTACACATCAAGACTTGAAAGAGATTGTAGAGTGCATTACTTGACTCATTCAAGAATTCATGGAGTGAAAGCAAAAAGAGAGACCCCGAGAGAGAGAGTTAGAAGGTTTGTTTGACTAGGCCATCATGTGAGTCAAACATTGATGAATGACATTAACTTCAACATCGAGCTTGGATGGCATCTTTCTACACCAGTGACGAGGAGTCATTGCCTTCAAAGTAGAGGTAAATAGAGCTTTAACTAACGCTTTTCAAAAGAGATCGCTAAAGTCGAACCACTAACGAAGTTTAAAATTCCTTTTTTAGATCCTATAGAGGCGAAACTGACTTAGTAGATCATGTAGCCTACTTAAAGTTAATCACTTCATTACTTGACCTACATAGCACACTAAAGTACGATCTTTTCTTTACAAACTTCAAAGAATCAACTTTAAATGACTTTCATGTCTCCCTGTTGTGTTATCATTTAATTTAACAAGTTTAAGAGAATATTCATAACCCAATTCGCCAGAGCACAAAGACTCTTAATAGCTCAAAAGCTATGTTGTAGATGCATCAAGAACCTAATGAATTTCTAAAAAAATTATCACTTCCTTTCAATGAGAAATACAAGAAGTGAAAGATCTTGAGCCCACGGTCGCTTAAGTTGCACTAACACAAGGCCAGAAGGATGGATTATTCATATATGCCCTTGATCTTCAATAGCCAATAATATTGACATAATTGCTCGAGCTCACCAACAACAATATCAACACTGAGCAATACAACGAAATCGCTCATTTCTCCCGTGACTCACTAGGAAATGCCCTAAAGGTAGAGGGGATCCCCACTTGCCTGGAATCTTGGAGATAGGTTGCAAATGTAGATGATGGAGAAGAGTTCAAATGCACCTATATTCATCCTCATTATCAATACTAGAGGGCACCAACCCCACGAAGGCCTGTTCAAAGTGTGCCACTAATCATGCATCAGAAGATACAACAACCAACCAACCAGTACCAAAGCAAGCATTAATCATGTCATCCTCTTATGATTACTCATTATGGTTATCTATTGCTGAGCTAATTGAGGTCATTAAGAATAGAATTTATTTTAACCACCCAACGACAATGAGTGCTAATGGACTTGTGCGAGAACCATCTAAGTACTATATGCACCACAAAGATCACGACAACAACACAAAAGAATATTGACACCTCAGGAGTTTAGCTGAATAACTTATTAAAACTAACAGGTTAAAGAAATTTGTGAGACGACCGAGAATGGAGCCAATTGAAGAGCGGGGGAATAACCCTGTGCTCGCCAAGGCAATCCACATTGCGGGAATGGTGCATGCAAGCTTGGAAGGAGATAGTGTCGAGCCATCACGACAACCTAGCCTTAAGCGACTTAGGTTAAGGAGAGCTCAATTCTACAACAATGGTTCAAGCACTAATTATTAATGTGCTTCCTTAGAGCAGCATACGACATGAATGTTGTAGCTAGAAATAGAAACAATGAGGCTAGGGGCTGCAAACGTGATCACGGAAGTGGAGGCAACTATGGGTGACTTCGAGCGAGTCCTGAGAATAAGCTAGTCCTAGAGTTCGAGGTACAGAACAACACTCATTCAAGCCTTAAGGGACGACTTGGATGTATTTACATGGACAACAGCAGAATGTTCGGGATAGATATAAATGTGGCTTGTCGTCAACTCAATGCGAGGAAGGATGTGAGGCCAACTAAATAAAAAATGAGAAAGACAACCACCTTGTTCATTGAACCAATCAAGAAAAAAGTAAACAAGTTGCTAGACGCGAACTTCAATAGAAAAGTTCAATATCTCGAGAGGATTTTCACTGTAGATGGTGCAAAAACAAACTCGAAGTAGAAGATATACGTCAACTTCACAAACTTGAATTTGGTATGCCCAAAAGATGGATGCCAGTTATTATATATTGAAGCTTTTGTAAACTTAGCAATCATGAGTTTTCTAGATGCATTCTCTGGCCACCGTCGAAATAAGATACACCTAACTGACTCTAGGAAACCTACTTTTATCACTAAAGAAGAGCTCTACTATTATGAAGTAACCAAATGATGATGGATTAGATATTCAATGACTAGAAGAATGTGAAGGTCTATGTCGACAATTTGCTGGTGAAATGCAAATCACCTGAGCAGCACATAATAAACCTCTAGAAAACTTTTGTCACCCATAAGAAGTACAATAGTGCCTATATCCTTTCAAATGCACATTTGGTGTAGGGTCAAGCACATCCTTAGAGAATCTCACCACCCTTGAAAGGATTAAAACAAATCTAAACAACATAAAGGCTTGATCGACATGTCCTCGCAAAGCACAACTAATAAAGTGCAGTGGCTTACAGTGCATTGTCGGCATTAACCAATTTATCTCCAACGCAAGCGCTTGTTGCTCACCCCTCTTCAAAGTTCCCAAGAGCGCCAAAATGTTCGAGTGGACAAAAAAGGCAAGGCTGCTTTTTAGTAATTGAAGTACCTAGTCACCTCGCCACCTCTACTATAGAGCCCATGGCTAGAAGAGAGCTTAATATTATACGTAGTAGGAGAGGATGGTGTGAGCCCAGTACTCATCAGGAAGGTAATAAGCATTGACTGAACTATTATGTCAATAAGACCCTACATTGGTGTTGAGTTATGATACATAAATATGGAGAAGCTTGCAGTCGCTCTCTTTATTTCAGCTTGAAGACTTCATCAATATTTCTAAATTTACTCAATACAAGTCATCACTGACCATCCGCTTAAAGCTATACTCGCCAAGTCCAATCGTTCATGAAAATTGCTCAGTGGTCAATCAAGCTAAGCGAGTTTGACAATCCTACTTTCCACGTGCGATAATTAAGAAACAAGCACTCGCCAATTTCTTGATAGGCTTTAGAGATCTTCAACAATAAGGAAGTCACCAATCTTGAACAATCATGACCATTGATGGCACGTTTGAAGAACAGAGCATAGAGATAGGCACAGTTTTGAAGAGTCCAACAGGAATAACTCCACGTAGTATGTAAAAATAAGATTTAAGGTCACTAATAATCAAGCGGAGTACAAGGTATTACTCATCGGATTAAGGATCACACAAGAACTCAAAGCAGAATACTTGATTGTCTTTTCCAACTCACAGCTGATGGTAGACCAACTCAGAGATGATTACAAACTCAAAGGCGAAATGCTTCAGAGATGTTTGTTCATGTGAAAGCAGAAGTAAGTTGGAGTATTTATGGAATATACAAATATCTCGTGAGAAAAATCAACTCATCGACTTACATTTCATGTTTGGCGATTTAAAACACCGATCTCCACTGAAACTCGCAACCCACAGCAATGAGGAGAGCGAGTTAATGCAAATAGAAGAAGACCATTCGTCGAGTTGGGTAAACCTATTCATAGAATTCCTAAAGACTATGTAGGCTATGACAAGTGTTAAAAACCCAAGGAGATTCAAATTTAAAGCAGTGCAAACTATTTAGAAGATCTATCACCTTGCTTAATCTTGTATCAAAAAATGCAAGCGAGATAAAGTCCTCAAGGAAGTATGTGGAAGCCATTCGTGAAGAAGAATACATGTCCATTAAATCATGATGCAAAGATATTTTTGACTTACTTTGAGAAAGGATTCAAAAAATTCTGAAGAAGAATGCAATCAGGGCTAGAAGTTCACATCGATGCAATTACAATCTTCATAATCAAGAACCTTTGCCATTTATCAAATAAGGCATGACTTAACTAGCCCCCTGCCACTCACCAGTGGTTAAAGGAAGTTCATATCAGTGATGACTAATTATTTTTTCTAAATGCTTTGAAGTCAAACCACTTGCCAAGGTCACGACGTATGCTGTAAAAAGTTTCATATAGTCTGACAGTAAATATAGGTTTCTGTGACCATCATAATTGACAGTGGACCTCAACTCACCAACAAAAACCTGAAAGAATTATGCAAATCTCAAGGAGTCAAACTTGAATTCACCACAATGTATCACTCATAGATTAATGGATAAGTCAAAGTAGTAAATAAGAAGATCCTTTTGTTACTAAAGGACAAAATTGAATGCATTAAGGTGAAATAAGTGGAAACACTACCCTTGGTCCTCTAGGGACTCAGGACAACACCTTCCTTAGTAGCAGGCCATACGCCATTCATTCTACAAGACCACACTTTCTCATTCAGTCTATCTTATGTGGTGGAAGCCCTCTTAACTGTATAGTGGTTGCCAAGCGTGAGTAACATCTAGCCAAATGGGAGAGGAAATGAAGAAGGCATGTAGAAAATACTCAACTTATTGGAAGAGCTCAAAACACAATCCTCGTTAAGAAAGAAGGAAACAAAGAACATAATGACAAAGTACTACAACACAAATGTCAAAAAGTAGAACTTTCAACCTAGTGACTTAGTGTTGAAGATAGTTGATGTACCAACTCCCCAAAACACACTAAGCAAGCCTGGATTGGCATGGAATGGCTCTTAAATCATTAAGAAACTAATTGAACCTGGCATACTATCACCTACAAACCTACTCTAGAACGGACTTGGAATGCATATGCCCTCAAGAAGTCTACCCATAAGTGAACTCACCTATTCTCAGTCATTTGTATTCATTTCTTATGACATATCATAGGTATACTATAAACCTCATGGCAAGTTTAGGATAATTGACTAGCCGAGCACTCGGGGAACTCAGCCCATAGACTCAAAAAACTATCATATTTACCTTTTTTTTATATATGAAATCGTTTATACCTCTCTACACTTAGGAAACTCACACACCTTAGCTAGTACTTAGCAGAAAATCACCTAACTTTGAACCTATTCAACAACCCCTAAAGTTAGGCATGAGATGAGTACAACCAAAGCAGCTTGAATTGATTGACTAAACTAAATTCTTTGACCATAATAGCGAAATAACCAACTTGAGGACTAACCAAAAATCAAGCTTCAAAGTACTAATAAGGTGATGAGATTACTCACTACAAGAGAGTCAAGGCCCAAGTTAAAGCCCCTAAAAGAAGGAAAGTCCACACTTAGCATGGTTATCTTGGCATGTAGACCTACTCGCTCTAAAGTACAACTAAATTCAAGGCACTAACAAGCAAACGTATAGACGATCATCCTAACACTCAAAATATTCTACTCTAAAGTACAACTAAATTCAAGGCCCTATGTGTCTAAATAAGTGCCCCCACAAAGACCAAGGTCTTTGGTTTAAGGTGAGGTGTATCCAAGGGGGCCGTTATGCCATAGTTAGTTGACTCCCTCTTTTGCAACGAGCTCCATAATGAGTGGCACGCTAGACCTCCTATCGACGAGTCTAGGTGAGTGCCCCCACAAAGACCAAAAAATTTAGCATAAAGTGAGCTACACCTAAAGCAATTATCCAACATTTCATAGAGCATAACTAACCCATGTGAGTGCCCTCACAAAGACCAAAGACTCCAGCATAAAGAGAGGTGCATCGAGAAGCAATTAATAAACATACAACGGTGACAACTCAAGTATTTGTCAAACATACCAGTGACTATAATAGTGATCATTAAACACTAACTAGAAATCCTTTGAATACATGCATGTGTACGTATGTATGTATGTATGTATGTATGTATGTAATATACTATATATATATATATATATATATATATATATATATATATATATATATATATAGATAATGGAGAGTTAAAGATAAACCATTTTATTATTATATTATCAACATTATATGTGGCAAGTAAGAGAATTTATGATTAAAAAGCACATTGACTCTCATTCTCACAAGTACAAAAAAAATAAAAAATAAAAAATAAAGAAGAGGCCAAGCTAACAAGCGACACTTATCACATCATTTTCATCGGAGTTCGACAAAGCAAGTACATTTTGCATGTTCAAAAATTTGTTGTTCATTTGGTTGTGGTCCTCTAACTTATTTAAACCAAACTTGATATATCTTCAAACTAAGCCGCAAGGAGGATATTGTACTCTAGTGTATGTAGAAAATTGACCCAGAACATCTGTTTCTCCCGAAATTGTGCCTCCCTCAATTGGTGCTCCTCTTCATGAGGAGTGAGCTCCGTGGCAAGTTCATCATTCTTTCCCTCGCAACCAGCAAGCTCCATAGCTAGCTTGCTCTTCTCCACTTCAACCTCTTTCAACGCCATATCACTTGATCAACGAAAGGTTGAACTCCTTGCACATAAATGACTTAATGATGCAACACTCCTTCCTTGTCTCCCTCAACTATATGTCCTTATATGCCTTCAAATTTCAATCTAAGCATTATAACCACATACAAAGTGTAACTTTAACCAATAAACCTAGTCGAGCCACTTCTCAGCGAGGGAGGAGTATATGCAGTCATCAATGTTGTAGGCTGTACTAGAAGGATTGACAACACGAGAGTTGTATCCAGAAATCTTTAGTCATCTTTGGATTCTCAGTCTTTTTGCACTAAGATACTCTTTCTTGCCACAACTCACAACAATGGCTCAACCACACCCTTCGATTCATGGTGCATCCCAGTAGCATGGGTGAAGGTGTAGCAATAGAGATAAGAATGGAGGCAAATCACAAAAGAATGCAAGTACCTTCGGGTAGGTCGAATAAGTGACTGAGCTAGCGCTACCTACATAAATAATGCAACAAGTGCATTAATAGACATGTCAGCCAAAGCAATTTAAGCATGAGAACAAGTTCTTATGGCACAAAAGTTCATAGATCTATCCATCTCTCAAGATGATGTTGACATCTAGGGTCCTTGACTTCAACTTTTAGAAGGACACTTCCTCATCAATCACTACTCTAATGAACTATCTTCTCATTTTGAAATGAAATTATCCTAGTTAGCATTGGCCAATCAATTCAACTCTTAATGAATAGAAACAAAGTCCTCTTGTTCCTCATCTTATTTGCTAACCCAAGACATCCTTATATAAACTCCAAAAAAATGGACCATCTCTCCCTTGTGACCTTGGTAGAAAATAGATGCACAATAATGTCAGACTCCAGGGGATTCCTTCGTTCCACATGAAGAAGACAAGTGTGACAATGCTCTCCATTGAATTTGATAGTAATTGGGTCAATGCCAATACATAGAATTAAAAATGTTAGCCACTTAAAGTGGTCATATGATACGCATAGCTCATCTAGTAAATAGTATTGAATCGCACATCCTCATCAGAAACTCACACCGCATAATGTCTTGTCATAGCTATATGCCATTAGAGCCACGTCGGCCAACATATCGGTCGCCATCAAAACTTCATAGTACTTAGCATCCAGTAAGGCACAAGCACAATTCTTCATAGCCATCATCAATGGACTCAACAGAAAAATTCCAAAGAAAACATGGAACTCGCATTGGAGGTTGAAGCACACTTGCCCAAAAGATTAATTACCCACCTTGTCAAGTCACGTCCACCAGAAAAATTCCAAAGGAATATAAGCACAATTCTTCTAGTGCAGCCTACAACATTGATGACTGCATATACTCCTCCCTTGCTGAGAAGCGGCTCGACTTGGTTTATTTATTAAAGTTACACTTTGTGGTGGCTATGAATGCTTAGGCCATGAATTAGCAAGCGGTCTTCGGGCTGTGTGAGAAATATAAGGAATCTTTTGTGATTTGCCTCCATTCTTATCTCTATTGCTACACCTTCACCAATGCTACTGGGATGCACCATGACGAATGCGAAGGGTGTGGTTGAGCCATTGTTGTGAGTTGAAATGGCAAGGTGGGTGCCAAGAGAAGAGGCGGCGCATCAGTGTATTCCCCAAGTGCCTTCTGTGCAAAAGTGACTTGACAAGGAGAATCCAAAGGTCATCGAGCTTGTGCCTTCCAAGTAGAAAAAGATGACTAGGCTTCCTAACAGGATGGGGTGCTCATACAACTCTCATGTTGCCAATCCTTCTAGTGCAGCCTACAACATTGATGATTGCATATACTCCTCCCTTGCTGAGAAGCGGCTCGACTAGGTTTATTGGTTAAAGTTACACTTTGTGGTGGCTATGAATGCTTAGGCCATGAATTAGCAGGCGGTCTTCGGGCTGTGTGAGAAATATAAGGACATCCTTGTGGACACTTGCTATTTATAAATGGTAAAATCCTCGATCCCTAAAGCGACATCTTATCAAGCTTTAAATCTCATGCCATCATTACAAAATCCTCCTAAATCTCACCTGAAGACAGCGAGTAAAGAACTCATCATGAATGTGAATGGGAGGCAAATTAACTAATCAACAAGTAAAGAATAATACAAAGTTATAATTGACCCGACAAATGAAAATTTTAATTAATAGTAAGTGTCCATTGCAATGCACACCTTCCATTACATTTTATTACAAAGGATAGCTCCTAATAAATTGCTTAAGTATATGGTCTAATAATACATCGAAGGAGATATCATACCTTCTTAAGTACTGCAAGACAAAGTCACCACCGACAGTAAACAGTGTGGACCCAATCAAATTGTCGAGACAACAAGTAGCCACTACTTCAAGCACAACCCCCTCAACTCCTATAACGACATGAAGCCCAAAACAACTGCTACTATTATACTTGCACCTTGGCTATAAGTTTAGCCCACAAGCCAATAACCTTGGCTTTCCATTAATGGAAATCACCACCTTCTTTGCCACTGCTCAAAAGAGGAGCCCTAGCGACTCCAGCTCTTCTTCCTTCTCACTAGAAGGAGAAATCAACACATGAATGTGAGAAGGTAGACAATCAATCCCTTCTCCACTTGTATTAATTCCTACTTCTTCGTGGCAATCGGCCACGTCACGAGGAATTAGAAGCTAAGAGCTCATTGTAGCAACACACATCCCAAATGTATTAAGTCCTACATAATGCAAAGAAGCAACAAAGTGAAAATCTTATTCACAACAATGAGTCGTGCAATCACTAAGCGACTCACCAAAGGAGTCACCAAAACTCGAGAGGTTACTGGAAATAAAAAATGCCTCCACTCACTCGATGCATGCCAAACTCGCCCACATTAAAGTGAAAACTAGGCTCATAAATGATGGAATTCATCAATCTACTAGAGAAAAAAAATACTTCAATGACTGACTCACCTTCTTTGGTGTTCGGAAGTCGATTACTCGTCGTTAATAAGTCTAGAAGACCCGTTAATCCAACTTGTAAGTAAAATACAATATATTTCCTAAATGATAAGTGGGAAAGTGCAATAATGCATACCCCGAAAAGGTAGGCGTCCAACTCATGGTGCGCCGAAGAAAGTTAGTCTCAATGAACCACCTTCTCCACTCACTGCCTCACTAGCAGGGCTTCTTCCACATCATCATGGAACACCACACTCGCCACACTAGAAACATCAACCCCAACTTGAGGTATTTTTACATGCGTCTCGTCCACCAATGGAATAACCTCTGCAAGAGCACTTGTTGCACCCCTCTAAACGACAAGAACCTCGCAACTTAACTTTAATGGTGACTTTACACCTCTTTGTCCTCTGGAGATCCCTCTATAAACCCTCATCACCAACATCGCCAACCAATTCATTAAGGCCACTCATGAAAGATAGCTTGGAAGGAATAAATACACAGCAGGCCAACAAATTATAGATCCAAAACTTCAAAGTTGTCACATCAACAATCAAGCCAAAGAAGATGTCATGTGAATCTCAAAAGATTCCCAAGAACAATAAATGAGTCAATAATTCCAATTTTTGTAGCTAATATAATTTCACCTCGCAACTTAACTTCAATGGTGACTTTACACCTCTTTGTCCTCTGGAGATCCCTCTATAAACCCTCATCACCAACATCGCCAACCAATTCATTAAGGCCACTCATGAAAGATAGCTTGGAAAATACACAGCAGGCCAACAAATTATAGATCCAAAACCTCAAAGTTGTCACATCAATAATCAAACCAAAGAAGATGTCATGTGAATCTCAAAAGATTCCAAGAACAATAAATGAGTCAATATTTCCAATTTTGTAGCTAATATAATTTTGCGCTTATCATAATGTCACATCTTTTTTGCAAGTCACCTTTACAAAGAGCGAGAGAATCGAGTAACTAAGTATACCCAAAACATACAACAGACAAAGCAGACTTGCCTCAGAGGAAACCAATTAGTGGATCATCAAAAATCGAGCAAACACAATACCCGTCACGCATTGATTCATCATCAACTCGACAACAACACATGTCAACATACTTGTATCGCCCAATGAAGTCGCTCATCATGTCAAACAAGCGACTTCTATAAAAGAGCTCGTTAGCCACTAGCCTATATCACAACTCAACAAGGACTTGAACCAAGAACTCACCCCATGTTTAGGTCCAAATGAGATTCATACGAGGGGTCACGTCATCTAGAGGCCTCACCTTGACAACAATAGACCCAATGTAGCTCCCTAGCTCCTCCCTCCCTCCCCTCGTCGCGCATCGATTCATCATCAACTCGACAACAACACATGTCAACTTCCAGCAAGGGACTCTCCACCAACATAAGCAACATACTTGTATCGCCCAATGAAGTCGCTCATCATGTCAGACAAGCATTCTCTATAAAAGAGCTAAGCCAGCCTATATCACAACTCAACAAGGAGTTGAACCAAGAACTCACCCCATGTTTAGGTCCAAATGAGTAGATTCATATGAGGGGTCACGTCATCTAGAGGCCTAACCTTGACAACAATAGGCCCCTCCCTCCCTTGCACGCAATACATCCATGGTAGCATGACCATGCATAAGAAAACCATCATTTAGTTGCTCATTTTTGTAAGAATGATAATCACTTTATATCAAAGATCACAAGATTCTTGTTTTTATTATTTTTTTTTTACTCATAAAAAATTATAAGGTCACAACACATTATTACTAACAAAATCCTAAGGTAATTTTCTAGTTTGACTTCAACATTTTATCAACATAGAAATATCTACTCATAAAGTTTTACATGTTTAATGGTTTATAATTAGTCTCAATGGTAAAGACTCATCAATCTATATGAACAATTTGATGATGTTTTGATAAATGCTTAGGATTAATTCAATTGCTAGGGTATTAATAACCCAAATAAAAAAGCATATTGATAATACAATCTATAAAATAAAAAGAGTGCAAATTAACTTGTATTTATTTGATCTAAAACATGTCAATTGTGCTTTAAGAAGAAATGCTAATGCAAGCAACAAAGGGAATGTTTGGATCGTTGCATTTGGGGCACAATGTAAAATAAATTTTGGGTTTTAAAATTTTTGATGTTTGGTAAACTACATTGAAATACAATACATTTTGAGTGTGTATTTAAAATACACCTCTAGTTTAAATCTAGTGTATTTAGAATTCATAAATTTTGGGTGAATGTCAAATACATAGTTAAGTATAAAGTAAAATCAGCTAACTCAACTGTCACCCACCATCCAAAGTCATCACCATCAACTACCTCTACCCACAGCTAGTCACCACCCAACCACCTACAATCCCATTTTAATTTGCATTACTTGACCAAACAAAAAAAAAAAACTCTTGGATTTATAAAATTTTTAATCAAACAATCAAAAGCATTTTAAATATATTGCTTTCACTTTACACTGCAATTCTTTTTCAATTGACCAAACATCCTCAAAGGTAACTTTAATTCAAATTTAGCCATTTCTGTTATTTTATCATATTATTGCAATATTGTTGTAATTTGGACTTGTGTAATAAATGTATTATATAGAACTATAGTAGTTGTAAAGTATAGCATAAAGTGGATTTAATTGATCTGCCAGTAAAGAATTAGTGTCTTAAAATATGCGCATATAAGGACTATCCAACATTCTGCAAGCTAAGGCTCATATGTTGACCAAGGTTCAAGATTTTCCTTTTGATTCTCCAAGCACATCTTAAGCAACTTGCTTAATTTCACTTGTTATTTTTTCCCACATAATAGCTTCCCTCTTAAACATCCCAAATTCTAATCTCAGAATTTCTTAAAAATATTTTTATTTGTGTTTTTAAGTGTCCCCATCTAATTTTGACAATAATTTAATTTATTTTTCTCTTACAACCTTTTATCTTAAAATCTAAAACTAACAATCAATGGGACTTTAGATTTTCATTCGGAATGACCTTACAATAATCTAAACGATCTATTTTTCTTATCAAAAAATAATCAATCGTGTTTTACTAGATCCATTTTATAAATAATAATATGTTTCATCTCTTTTCTTAAATAAAGTAAGTAAGAATTACAAATCATGTTTTAAAAGAAAATCTAATATCCCTAACTTCTTCATTAATCACTCCAAATCCATAACCACCGTTAATATTTTAAAATCTTCTACCACTCTACCAACACGCCCATTTAAATCTCCTCCAATAAATATTTTTCTTCAAAATGTATCTTTGTATTAATCACTCTAATTCATTCCAAAAAATTTCTTTACCTCCAAACCTACTTGAGCATGTAAACTTATAACATTGATAATCTTAAGATCAACAATAATCTTTAAAGTTTATAATTCTATCTCCACATATATTAATATTTATAACATTATCCTTCAAACTTTTATCTATAATCACACCTACACCATTTCTAATTCAACTTTTACCTGAATACCAAAGTTTAAAATCTAAACTATCAATCTCCTTGGCCTTCTCCCCAACCCATTTAGTTTCTTGAACACAAAATATTTATTTTCTATGAACCATAATATCTATTAATTCCATTAATTGTAAGAGTACCCATATTCCATGATCCTAACCTAATTCTAGTTTCATGGACTCTCTTTGCCCACATTCGCCCATAATGGGAACCCTTGCTTATTTAACATCACCGCATCGACGCAATGCGCTAAGACATTTTTCATCAGATTCGTCACAACAAGGCTGCACTGTGGGACGCCTAAGATTAACACAATGAATTAAAGGATTCATGTCATGATTATTTCGACAAGTTTTACTTTATCGACTACCTAACGCAACCCTCCACTTTTCACATCCGGACTTGGGACCGGCAATGGTAGTGAACATAAATAAATAATCTACTTATTTTGAGTATAGTTATAAAATTAAATGGATTCAAATTAAGTTACTATTTAATGTTTCATAAAAAATACTATAATAAAATTTTGTTATACATGAAAATATTAAAAAAAAAAGAACCAACTCAAGGAGATGGTTATGATATTTAAGAAGTAAGAAGGGGCGAACAGATAAAGATAAATAGTAAAGGAGAAAAGGGAGGGTGAAAGCTTTGGAAAAAAAGAGCGACGGGAGACCAAGCAAGGAGAGGGGCGAGAGCATGAGAGTGAGGGAGGTAGTTGCATACAAAGGCCATCGTGACCAAGCATACAAGAAAGGCTTTAGTTGAGTAAGAAGATGGGTTTAGGAAACACCAATGGCGAGCATGAGACCAATTAAAGAAAGAACTATGGCCCTTTTATCATTCGTATTGTTATAAATGACATGTATGTCTCCATATTATGTTTAAGTAAAACAGATATATTCTATTAATACTCCTTACAAGTTGATATTGTATGTTGAAAAGAATGAAAAATAAAATAATATATAAGAATGCTTGCATATAAATGTTGAAACAAGAGTCACCCTTATGGTACTTGTCGATGTATCCTAGCAATAATGACTTTAACCTATTGACTACAAACAATAGTAGATCCATGAGCTATGCCCCACTATGTCGACATGGAATGCATCATGAATGTTGAGTTCGCTGCATTTTCACTATAAAGAATAGTAGACATATCAGCTTTTTGATGTATAGACAAGAAATATATCGGCAAATGGTCAATTAAGTTTATCCTTAGAAAATGCAATAGAAATGTATTAAATGTATACTAAAAAATAGTCATTCTATAATAAACTCTGATCTTATTATTAAGCTAAGTGTTAGAATTTAATAATGGTTCATAACTCCAACTATTAAGTATTGCGTATAATTATAATTAGGGGTGTCAATTTAGGTTCAAAAACAAGGTTTGAGTCTAACCCAAAATGACATGAAAATAATACAATAGACCCAAACCTAACTCATTTATTCAACAACAACAACAACAAGCTTTTATCCCACTAAGTGGGGTCGGCTACATGAATCATTCGTCTCCATTGTGTCATATTATGTGTCAAATGATCATTTAATTCAAGTATACTAAGGTCATTTTTTATACATATTAACCAAGTCTTTTTAAGTCTACCTCTACCTTTCTTAACATATAATGCATCTACTCTCCTAACTCATCTGACGGCCGACGCTTTATAGGCCAAACCATCTAAGGCAACTCTCTAATCTTACCGCCACTGAGCTACTCCAACTTTTTCCCGAACATTTTATCTCTAAGAGTAAAGTCACTCATCCACCTGAGCATCCTCATCTCTGTAACACTTAACTTAGTCTTATGCTTCTCTTTTATTGACTAACATTATGCACCATAAGTCATTGCAAGTCTTACCACCATCTTATAAAATTTTCTCTTAAATTTAAAAGGAACTTTTCTATCACACAACAGGCCAGATGCATTCCTCCACTTCAACCATCCAACCTAAATTCTACTAACAACACCTCCATCTATTTCACCATCATTTTGAACAATAGAGCCTAAATATCTAAATCGCTCACTCTTATTAATGACTTGTTGACCTAATGTCACAACACTACCACTAGAACTTATACAACTAAAATTACACACCATATAATCGCTTAGATCTACTTAAACGAAAACCTTGACTCTTAACCTCCATAATTCAAGTTTCTGACTCTCTAGCTTTTATCATAAGAAGAATGTCATCAAGAAAAGCATACACCAAGGTACATCTTCCGTAAATGCCTAGTAAGAACATCCATAACTAAAGCAAAAGATAAGGGCTTAAAGCGATCCTTGATGTAATCCAACTGAAATAGGAAAATATTTTGTCAATCCTCCTGATGTTTGGACACAAGTAACAACTCTAGTATACATATCCTTAATGACTTGAATATAATCAATATTAACTCCTTTCTATTCTAGAACTCTCCAAAGAACATCTCTTGACACTTTATTATAAGCATTCTCTAAATCAATAAATATCATATGAGATCCTCCTTTATCTATACTTCTCCATCAAACCTCTTAACAAATGTATAGCATCCATAGATCTACGGCATGAAACCAAATTGTGAAAACTTTTGTATCACATTGTAACCTATGCTCAATTATTTTCTCCCATAATTTTAATACATGACACATTAACTTAATTCCTCTATAATTTGCACACTCTTGTGCATCACCTTTATTCTTAAATATAGGAGCCAACAAACTCTTTCTTCACTCATCGGACATATTTTTAGTCTTTAAAATAACATTAAAAGATTTGTAAAGAAATTCCTTAATCTCCTAAACATTTCCACACTTCTATAAATTCATCATCCCCTACTGCTTTTTCACATTTCATTTTCTTTAAAGTTTTCTCTAACTTCGTGATCCTTTATTGAAAATTTTATCAAAATATCTCATCCACCTATTTTCAATATCCTTTTCTAAGATAAGCATGTTATCTTCATCCTTAATACGCTCACTGAACTGCTTCTTTCTATCTTTTGGTTTAACTTATACATGATCTTTCACCTTCTTTGATCTAATCCATCAGATAAATCACTAAAACTAAATTTTCATCATATATTACTTTTAATCTCTGTCATTTATCTCTTAATTCTCCAAGTTTTTACATCTAAACCAAATTTTATAACAATACTTCTTATTTCTTATATTTTCTTACACACTCTGCCTCCACCACCAACTATTTTATTAAGAAGCTTTTCCTTTGATTTTTCAAGACATTTTAACAACTGATTAATTTCATTTTACTTTTTCCACATAACATTAAATTTATATTAACATCCCAAATTCTAAAGCTCTTGTAGCTGTTTCTTAAAATATTTTTATTTGGGTTCTTAAGTGTCCATCTAATCCTGACAAAAATTTAATTTATTTTGCTCTTATAATCTTTCATCTTAAAATATAAAACTAACAATCGATGTGTGACTTAAACTTTCACTAAATGACCTTACAATCTTACAATCTAAACGATCTATTTTTCTTATCGAAAATAATCAATCTATGTTTTACTGATTCATTTTTATAAATAATAATATGTTCATCTCTTTTCTTAAATAAAGATAAAGAACTACAAAATCATGTAAGGAAAATCTATTATAGCTCTACCTTCTTCATTACTACCCAAATCTATAACCACCATACTTTAAAATCTTCTACCACTCTACCAACATGTTTATTTAAATCTCCTCCAATATTATTTCTTCAAGAGATATCTTTTGTATTAATCCTCTAATTCATTCCAAAATTTTTCTTTGATTACATCCAAACCTACTGGGAGTATAAACACCTATAACATAATCTTAAGATCAACAATAATCTTTAAAACTATAATTTTATCTCCACATCTATTAATATTTATAACATTATCCTTCAAACTTTTATCTATAATCACACCTACACCATTTCTAGTTAATTTCTAACCAGAATACCAAAGTTTAAAACCTAAACTATAAATCTCTTTGGCCTTCTCCCCAACCCATTTAGTTTCTTGAACACATAAAATATTTATCTTGCTATGAACCATAATATCTATTAATTCCATTAATTTACCTGTAAGAGTACATATATTCAGATCCTAACCTAATTCTAGTTTCATGGACTTCTTTGCGCATCCGCCCATAAATGAGGAACCCTTGCTTATTTGACATCGCACTGCCGAGCACTCGCCTACACATTTTTTCATCATCAGATTCAATTTTATACATGCTTTCTGGGGACACCCTAGCATTAATACAATGATTTAAAGGATTCATATCATGATTATTTCGACAAGTTTTATGCTGGCTGTCGACTACCTATCGCAATCCTCCACATTTCACATCCGGACTTGGGACCGACAAAGGTAGTGTTATAAAAATGTCTGTATTAAGTGTATACTAAAAAATAGTCATTCTATAATAAACTCCGGTCTTATTATTAAGCTAAGTGTTAGAATTTAACAATGGTTCATAACTCCAACTATTAAGTATTGCGTATAATTATAATTAGGGGTGTCAATTTAAGTTCAAAACAAGGTTTGAGTTTAACCCAAAATGACATGAAAATAATACAATCAACCCAAACCTAACTCATTTATTCAACAAATCAAAAATCTTAACTCAAACTAGCTTGACCAAATTAGTATGTAATATGACAGAAAAAAAAAACATTTAAGCTGTTGAGTTAGTGACAACTAACTCAAAATGAACATGATTATCCAAATTGGACATGACAATTCAAAAATAATAAAATTTTACAATTTTATTTAATTTTTTCATCGAAAATTTTAATCAGATAGTTAAGTCATTTTTGGTTTGGTCCAAACCCAAACCAACTTTTTTAGAGAAACTTAAACTAATATGAACTCCACTCAAGTCATACACAGGTTAAACTTAAACTCAGATTTTTTGTGAAGTTCAAGTCAAGTTTTTATGTCAAATCAAAACATTGACACCCCAAAATCATAATTGTTATTGAAAGTAAAGTCATGTTCTATAATTTATTTATGACCTAAACATGACAATTGGCATGCTTATCACACCCTTCTACTTTATATTAATGTAGTTTAGAACTATTATTTACTCACTAAATTATATATTTAAATATAATACACCCCTATTACTTCATAATTTATCTATTAGGAATGTTTTCAATGGATTAATGGATTAAATGGATGATGGAAGAGGTTTTGTTTATAGCAGAGATGAAGCATCTACTATTAGTCACATATATAAATTGTTATCTTAGTTAAAATACTCTCATTCAAATGTAACATTTCAAAATGTTTATGACCACCTTTATGTTAATGAAAATTATAGTTTAGTGACACTTTTATGCATTAGATAAATTTGTACAAAAAAATTTGTTATACAATTGCAATATAAAAGTATATTAATGCATACAGTAAGTATTTAAATTTATGTTTGACCAACTATTCATACCTTTATGTTTGACCAATTATTCAAACTCTTGTACCACCATCTATACCTCTTACCAACTGATCTTACACATTCACTCCCCTCTACAACAGACCACACAACCATTGGTCAAGCCCTCTTGATCCCCGAAAGTCCATTACTAATTACCCACTATAAGTTTCGCCTCTGGAGCACAATTGAAATACACCTCCTCTATCCAAAGTCACCTTCACACTCTCTAGTCCTCACCACACTCTTTTCCACACCATCAACAACAAACTCAATGTTTCGACCACAATAAAAACTGGCCTCCATCTGATACTCTTTACAACCATAAATTCAAACACATTCTTAACATCATCTTTACATAATACAACGTAAAAAGTGATCATGACCACCATCTTTGTAGAGAACAAGAAAATATTTCTTAATAATTCAAAATAGTTGATATAACATAAGGTATAAACTAACCAAAGCAAAAAAATAGAAAATTAACATACAACCAAAAAATATACAAATACAAACAAAACCTCCATACTTTAAATATAAACAATGAAATTTCCTTATATTGCAACTGATCCTAATTCCTACCTTGGCATTCCATGAAATACAGATTCTCTTCCTTGACATGAATTCATGAGTTTAAATGCTCCCTATCAAGCTGGTGAATAAATGTTTTCCATTCCAAACTAACATACATGTATATGAAACACACCACTATTTAATCCCTTAGTAAGCACATTGGAAAGCTACCAATTAGTAAATACATACAGGATGCAAATCAAGCCAAGCCATTGTCAAGATTTACTTTTATGAAGTGTCAATCAACCTCAATATGGTTTATCAATAATGTTGCATTGGATTATGAGCTATGATGATTATAGACTTATTGTTGCAATAAACACTAGTCAAATCATCCCACTAAAAGTGCTTGATATCTCTTCTAGTATATGTTCATGACGCTGTAATTACAACTAGGAATGATAAACATTGTGTGATCTCCCTTGTTTTGTTTATATCCCAAGCTTAAAGATTACTTACAGGACCTTTTTTCATATAAATCTTTACTCATATACCTCCATGCAAAAATGTTGCATTTACATATTAATCTTTACTCCATCTCAGATCTCAAATAAATATTTACTTTTTAAATTCAAATCTTTACATATTAATCTTTACTCTATGTTGGATTTCCTAATTTTTACATCAATTGCTACAACTCCTATCCATAATTAGCTACTAAGACAATAGAACTCACAATATTCATCTTGGCAACCAAAGCAAATTCTTGATAACCTGTGCTCCACGTACGAGTCTACACTTTAGCTACTAACCTCTCTAATGAGCCATCAGCTTAATCTAAACCCATTTGCACCTCCTAGGGTTTTTTTTTTTTTCTACAGGTGAACTCATTAGCTATCACGTTTTGTTCTTTTCTACAGGTGAACTTATTTTAAATTTTCATAAGATAAGGCTTCCAATAAGCGGTAGATATGGGAATACTATTTAGCCTTATAAAAAAACTCCGATGAGGTATTGAAAGGTTAAAGTCGTACAACATGAGAAAGTGGATATAATTAGAGCTTTCAACATTCCTTGTTTCCTTTCTTGAAGGCAATGAAGAGATTATGATATGTACTACTGCCCATATAAATTTGTTAATCAGAAATTGTTATTATTACCTCATTTACAGGACTTGGTGGAATCAAAAAAGTACAAGTAAACGTATTTTTTTTCTCTTAAGCACATTATCATCAAATTGAAAAAACCCTTCAACAAAACGCACAGATAAGCCAAGACAGAACATGATGTTCGTATTAGATGAGATATTGTGATAGAAGCTTCAGATCTCTGAGGCATGGATTTTAAAGATGAAGGGGGATGAAGGAAGAGTGACCATTCTCTACTTCCATTTACTAGATTCTCACCACAAAGATAAGTTTTGATCAAGGTATAAAACCTCTTATAAGGTGAATAGTAGCAGTTATATCCCTTCAGGCTTAAAGAACACCCGCAAAAACATAATTGATAGCCTTCAAATCAACTTTTTCCATTTTTTGACTATGAACTTGAACAAAAGATGCATACCCAAAAATCTTAAAAATCAAATAACTTGTATAGATTATGAAACAAATTTAGACAACATTCATAGATTCTTATAATTCAAGACTCTAGAAGGTAAATTTTTTATGTGATGTGTGGCAATTAAAGCTACTTCCACCCAGTAAAATTCAAGTCAATTGTTTTGAATAAAAAAACTCTTGTTGTATAAAGGAGATTACCTTTTTTTATTTACAATAATTCTGCTTTGTTGTAGAGTATTTACATATGATAACTCATGAATAATATCTAATAATAAGTATCATAAAAATTGAGGTTCATTTTCTCCCAATAAAACATTTGAGAATAATGTAAACAAGTCAAAGTAACATTACAAAAGTTTTGCAAGTATTAATAATAAGCAAGGAGCTTTAGTTTAAAAATAATAACAATAAATAAGAAGTCTAAAATAAGGAAGTAAAAATGTCCCAAAATAAACTAAATATAGCTTAGGACATCAAATTCATGAGCCATTCATATTCCCATCACTTAAAAGGTCTTCATTAGAATCATCATCATAAATAATTTTTTTCTTGACCCACTCATCCTCACCTGTATCAACATCCTCCCAATCTCCATCATCTTTAATCCAAATCTTCTTCTTCCTTCATTAGTAAAATCCGATATTAATAGTATTTAAACAATGTCTATATTATGCTTTTATAATTTCTAATTTTTTATAACATAAAGTGTAATATTTATGTTACTTTATTGTCAACTTCCATTATTCTTGGTCCTTCCATTAAAAAAAACATTGAATCTTTCTATTGTAAAATGTAATTATGATGATAAAACTCCATTTCCACCCTCCGCAAACCATTTGTCATGCGTTCTTTTTCTTTTTTAAATGACTTAGGCTTAATTATAATGTTTGTGGGGCTTTGGGCTATTAAATAAGGACTCGACACCACATAACCTCCAAATAGAGATGTAAGTCTCATTAGAAGTGCAATAAGGTGTCTCAAACAACTGAGGCATAAGCTTCTTTCTCCCACTATAAAGAGCCCTCTAAGTGCTTTGTTTGCACCTCACCATGAGGAATGCTTAAAATTACGCAATTTTAAACATTGTCTCTAACATTTTTCTTTTTATGTATGAAGATTGTGGTTGAAGACGAAAAAAATTACTACTAAAATCAAGTTACACTAGGTGCAATAACGATGCCGTCAAAGAAAGTGCACACAACAATGAAAGTTGTGAGAAGATCAACAATGAAGGCTATTGAAAAAGTTGGCAACTAGAAGAATCATAACTTCTGTAAGGATGCAGTGATGATGAAGAGAGAAATCAATGTTAATGACAACAAAGGAAGAAGTTATAAAGGCACATATAGGGCATTGAGAGATTTTCTTGAGTAGCCCACACACCATATCTAGGTAAGTTGATTACGAGATGTACAAAGAGCATATGAGAGATCAGAGAAGTAAGAGACGTTGAGCCCTATAGAATCAGAGTTGAAATAGAGAAGGTAGAGGTAGCGGACCATAGACTTGACATTAGCATGGTGAATTATGGTAGTGGCTGGAGAGAATGGGGAGATTAAATCCAGACTGTTGGATGCGAGTGTTGATGCATAACAAAGTATACAGTAAATTTGAAGATTAAAACAACACTTTATTGATCAAAGATTGGCATCAGATTGGAGAGTTAGTAATATGGCTTTGCATCAAATGATGAAGGCTTAAACTCATAGGAGATGACTATGAAGGGCTCTAATATATTGTGTATCACATAATTTTTTCTTATAAATTCAAAATATTTGATACAAGCCAATATATAAACTAGTCAAAGAAGAAAAAAAGTAACTAGACTAAATCAAAACATGAAAAATATTTACATTTATGCAAATAAAAATAATCATCTTTTTATTTTGAAAATATACAATAAAATTTCATTTTCCAGCAACCAATCTTGATTTCATTGGCTTGAATCTATGAGATCTCAATTTCTTCTCTTAGCTGATATGTGGATTCCAACAATCTCATATGTTGTGTTCCTCTTAACATTGCACATCATATGAAAGACATTGAAGCTGAGTTAACATACACGTTGTAGGAAGCATTACTCTACATCAAATTAAATTACGATAAAATACAACAAAGAAAAAAAATGATTTATGATCATTATAATATTGGACCTTGTTGTGGAATTTTTACAATATATTGAGAAGGGAAGAGACTATATAAGCGTAGACCATACCTATAAAAGAAATGAAACTTTCAAATATACAACTTATTAAAAATTTTTGGAAAAAAAATAATAATTATGAATAAAATCATTCTAAACATAAGAATTTCACTCTACAAATTAAGGAAATTGGATCTCAAAAATAGTGCAGCATATACACATTATGCAATATCCAATTTAAAAAATTACAATATAATAGCTACACTAATAAAATCAATAGAATTTTATTTTTCCGGTTAATGTTGTAACTATAATGTGTGAACAAGAGAAACAACATAATATTATAACCTAGTCCGACTACTTAGCTTATCTTATAGCATGTAAATACCACCATAGATATGGGGGTGGATCTATGCATAAAAATTGTAAGCATGAATGTGTCTAGATAACTGTGAAGAAATTATCACATTTATAAATATGTTATGAATAATTAAATCATCGTATGGTGATTTACCCATGTATTACATTTAACCAATTAAACCCCAGAGTCCATATGATATTTCATTTACACTATCTTCCATGAATATAATAATGATGAATCAGCATACTAGTTTTTAATAAGTAAATAGGGAACGCACAAACTATAGCAGTATAAAACATGATTTGTTTCCACAATAAACTAGCTGGATCAAACAAAATTCAAACCTTAAACTACAATTATTTTATAGAGAATTAATGCCAAAGGTGCAATGTACACAAAGCAATTGATCGTTCAAAAAGAATTAGGAGAAAATCAGTAAAAACTAAGCAGCATTAAAGATATGTTACTAGCTATGCGTATAGAATTAACTATTTTAGCGATGAAAACAACAATAATGGAAAGCTATATATATGCTCTAACATCAAAAGAGAGAGACAAGCGGAACTTACACTTCCAACTAGCATGCAAGCCAAGCCCTTGCAACTCCTCGACAAAAACATGCAATGAGCATTAAACCATAAGCATGTCAAGGTCAAAACTCAATACCAGTATTTTATGCCAAGGAAAACTGCTAAGGGCCCCACTCATTCAGATGGGCGGCGTCTCTTCACATTCTCTACCTCCCGTGAGCTGCTTCTAACCTTAGATGATCGTCCTTTATCCCACTCATCATCCCACTCTACCTCATGTTCCCTATGCCTATAATGTTCCACATGCCTGTCTCTATCATCATGGTACCTATCTCGTTCTCTTTCTCTATCTCTATCCCTCTCTCTTTCTCGTTCCCTCTCACGATCCCTTTCCCTCTCCTTCTCCCTCTCCCTTTGTCTATCCCTATCCACATCTCGATCTCTCATCCGACCCACATCCCTTTCCTCATTATGTCTCCTCTCTGACCACTCTGAACTAGGTCCCATGTCTTTATCCGTCATCTGCCTCCTCTCAGAAGGCCCTGTCCAATCACGATTAGTACCTCTATCCTTTCCATGGTTTCCATCCCCATATTGCTGATCAGAAACAGCATCATCCCCATAACTAGACTGCTCATCAACACCCCAACCACCCATATTAGGATCAGGCCACATTCCCATGCTGCCAGGAGCCATCCCCCTTCCAAAGAAAGCTGGGTTAACATGAGGCGCCACTACCGGGGGAAAAGAAGGCAACATTCCTGGAAAAGTGCCAGCAGCAGGCCCAGGAAACCCTCCAAACCCAACACCCATTCTACCCATTGATGCGCCATAACCCGTTGGATCAAATCCATGTCCCAACATGGCCCCTGGGTGTAACATTGCAGGTGGTGGCACTACCATCCCACCATTTCCCATAATACCTCTACCACCAACAGGCCCAACACGGCTCCTCATATTCATCATTGGCCCTCTATTTCCCATCCCACCTCTTCCCCAATTACCACCACCTCTTCCATAATTCCCTCCCATATGACCTCCTCCTCCTCCTCCGCCCCCCTCTTCCCTTTTGAACAAGCGCAGATTGTGGTTGGGTCTGAGGCATGCTTTGTTGATTTCTAACTATCTGACCCTCTCCAAGCCGTCTAACACCATGTGGTGAAGAAAAGGCCACAACACAAGGTTTATCATTAAATATATGGCCATTCATACCCTCCTTGCAGGCAATGGCAACTGCTGAATCGTAAAAGTCAACCTGAGCATATCCTTTCGATTTCCCGCTAGCCTTCTCGTCAAAAAACCTCACTTCTCTCACAGCTCCATATTTGCAAAGCTCAGCCTCAAGCTCAGCATCAGTTGTCCACCATTGAAGATCTCCAACAAAAAGAGTGGTGGTCCCACCACCACCACCATTCATATTCCCTCCTACAAAAGCTGAAGCTCCAGTTCCTGCAACTCCACCTCCCACAGAGACAACAGGAATAGGATTGTTACCACTGGTGCCACCACTTGCTGCTCCTTGCCTAGGGAAACCCTCGTTCCCGAATCCACTTCCAAGCTTCTGAAATCCATTGTTTCCGAAGGTATTTCCACTAGGATGTCCCTGAATCTCCCCAGGCCTACCAGAGGACTGCCCTGTATCAGTCCTAACCTCACCAGACGATGCCAATTGCCTCGCCGGCATTGCGAAACCGCCAATTCCATCCTGAAAAGATCCGGATCTGTTGAACGGCCTCTCTACCTCTGGTTCTCCGGCGTTGATCGGAATATTGACCTTTCCAGGAGGAATTCGCGATGGCGGAGGAGGGACAGAGGTAGGCGGAGGCGGAGGCGGAGACGGATCTCTCTTGTTTTCTGAATCCTTGGGGAAATTACCCGCATAGTCGTCGCTGCGGTTGACGGAGGACTGGTAGAAGCCATCGCCAACGTTGACGTCGTTGTATAGGTCGTCGTAATCATCGTCGTCGCCATAAAATTGCTCTTCATCCTGCACGGCGGAGATCACCTCGTTGCCGTGAAAGCCGGCCCTCTCACCGTCAGTTCCGTGTTCCATGCAGGAAGATTCACCGCCTAGGCTTTGGAAGGAAGACGAGGCAAAACCCTAATTACCCTTTTATCGTTGAGATCAGAAATAGGTTATGCTGTTGGTCAGAGGTGTAAATGATTGCATCATGAAAAGAAGGTAGAAATAAAATAAAATTTTTCTAACAAAAAAAACTCTCAAAAAAGGAAGGCAAAAAATTTGATTATGAAATACCTTATTTTAAACATTAAAATTAAGAAAATTTTCAATAATTAACTTCTAAAGTTATCTTTTTTCACATTTCCAAAAAAAAATCATATTTTTATGATTGAGTTTTTTATTAATATTTTAATATTGATTCCTCTTGATTTGAGTTAGTTCATCTTATTATTTTAAAATCAAAAAAATATGATTAAAATATTCTTTCAATTTTTATTATTCTAGAAAAGATTATATAACAATATTTATTCATAATTTTATTTGAAAATATTGACTTCACTTTTAGAGTAAGCTCTCAACTTTCATCATTAGACTCTTATGTATTAATTAAGAGTTCATTAAGACACTTCAGATTAAGTGAACACTTAATTTAATCTTAGAGACTTAAAAGAGTTAGTTATTGGGATAGGTTGTGCCTTAGAGATTTAGGAGAGACTTGCCTACCCTGTAGCTCAAACTCAATCATTGCTTCCTTCTTTCAAACAAAATCTCAAATTTAAATTCAAATTTCAAAATCAAATACAACTATCTAATGATTGAAATCCATCACCAAATTCAAACTCCAAATCCCTTCCTAGGCCCTTTGATTTTATCCTATAGACTTAGCTTTAACCAAATCCAAATCTAGCCCTAACCCATTTAATTTTCTCAATTATCAAATCTAATCTCAATTCAAATTCTAGACCATTAAACAATTCCAAATCCTAAATGATTGAAATCCATGATCAACTCCAAATTCTAAGAATCTCTTCCTAAGTCATATGAATCACCTTCATGTGCTTAACTAAAACTCCTTCAAATTAACTCAAACTTAGTTGATTTCATTATAAATCAATCATTCCTTCATTTATACTCATAAATATAAATAAAACACACCCTCCAATAACAAAAAATAAATCAACTTAAATCAAAACCCAAATTAGCCCTTTCAACCTGCATCCCTAAGCTTAATCAAATTTGCCTCCAAATCACTCCAAACTCAAGTGATTTTCTCATGACCTATTTATATCTTCATATTCACAAATATAAACAAAAATATAAATTCAAATGACCAAAACCAAGCTCAAACTAAATCAAATTTCCAATTTTAGCCCCATTAGCCAAACTTTGAACTTGGCTATATGAAACTCAAATCAACTCAAAACTCATGGATTTCTTCATGATTCAATCATTCCTCCAATCATTGATTCAAATATAAACATAAACCATCATTATCAAACCAAAACTAAGTCAACCCAAATCAAGCCTAAGTTCACCCTTTTGACTTGAAATTATCATATGAACCAAAATCACTTAGCTCCGAACCAATTGCAATTGGGTTTATATTTCAATCCTAAGTCCATATGTGAGTTCAATTAAAGTGAAATCAAGTCGTGATCAAGCCAATTGACCCGTTTAGGCTCACTTGGCCCAAAAGTGACCTAAAGGACCATTTTGAGCCAAGTTCTAATCCAACCTAAATTGGATTGAACTAAGCCCATCTAAATCTCAATCATGATCAACAATCATCTTGGGGTGATCAACCATCTTGAATTGGGCCAAACCAAGTCAACATTTATCCCAAATGAAACTTGAATTAACCAAAACTCACCATATGTAAAATTGATTGAAACCATTGACCCAAACTCATTCATAAATAATGATTAAACATGACCAAGTCATCAATTGAGCTAAACAAGCCTAATTGGCCACTTGACCTAAGTTGATACAAATTGGCCTAAAAAGCCAAAATGAGTCAAATCGTGATTTAACCTAAATTGATTGTAACTAATGGCTCAAGTTCATCCCAAATTACTTATTGAACTTAACCAAAGTCATGATTGAGCCCAAGTTGACTAATTGGCCAACTTGACCCAGCCTAGCCTAAATTGACCTAAAATGTCAAATTGACCAAAATTCAAATTAACTCTAAATTAAACCAAACCAAAGATTACAATCATTTTCAATCAATCAATTGAACTTGACTCAACACCTAACCCAACCCAATTTGGTCAAATTGGTCATATTGGTCAACTTGACCAATTTGACCCTTTTGAATCCAAATGAGTCAAATTCAAACCTAAGTCAAACTATATCAAATTGGTCACACCAAAATATTCCAAATCATGATTTTGACCTAACCCAAGCCTTAGTTAGATCCAACTTGTTAATTGGTCAACCCAACCCAATATGAACTCAATTTGCCCAAATTGAGCTAAAACCACTTCAAGCCACCCTATGGAACCCATTTAGCTGATTAAACCCACTCCACATCAGCCCCAAAGCACCCTCAAATCTGCCTAAACCCATTTGAAACCAAGCCAAAGGGGATTGACTAATATGCAAATCCATTTGCATTGGATCCTTACCATAAGTGGCAGATTCCACTTTGTTTCTCCATAACAGTTATCAAGATGCCAAATGAAGCATTCCTAGAGCTTCCTAGCCCACTCTAAACCCCCTTTGCCTTTGCCATGGACCAAAGATCCATGCTTCTTCCCTTTCATCCATGGTCGAACTCATGGACACAAGGAAGAGCAATCCCACCACACCACTCCATATCTTCCCTTGGAGCTCCTGTCATTGCTTCAACCAACCTGTGACCCATCCTCGACACGACCTCCACGACAACTAATCAATGGGATTTGCGAATTCAATCCCGTCCATCAACCTAGCTTAATTGAGGGATATACTCCCTCAATTTGAGCAAGGAATGAGACCAATTGCATTCTCTAAGTTCCCAAGCCCATTCCGAACTCCCTCGGAGCAATTCCAAGGATCCCCAAGCCTCCTCAATTCATCCATTGCTATTTTGGTGCAAATCAGGACACCCCTCCCTCAAGCAATACTCCCTCTCCACTAAACTAAATCCAAATTCCTTGCACCCACACCATCCTCATACTCGATTGAAGCCAACCAAACCATTTCTAAGCCTTCCAAAGCACCAAAGGTATGAGTTCGATCGAAGCCGAGGCATGCGCATGCGTGGATTAGTCAACCGAGCACCCTAGGCCAAATTGAGCTTGGACTTCTTCAACAGGACTTCGCCTCAACTAGGCGAAGCTACCTCCGACGTTGCACTGCCGCACATTAGCTCCGGTGAGGTAATTCCTCAAAATTGTAGCTTTAAGCCTCTTTCTGTTGGTCTTTTGTGAAAGAAATCTCTATGTCGAGGGATTTCAGCTGTTGGATGTGATTATATGCTCCCTTAGATGGTGTGGGATCCATTTTATCCCAATCCGAGCTTGGGTGAGCTCGGATCGAACGGAGAAAAGCAGACGATGCTCATCTTTCATCGCTCATGAATGGGATAGATCACGAGCCGTCCATCTCGTGTGATTGAGATGAACGGCTTTGATCAAATCCTGTGGTAGATCCTTTGATTTCCCCCTTAACCCGCAGATTAAATCATGGCCATCCAATCTTTAATCAGACGACCCACGGAGAAAACGCACCTGCTGCCGCTAAGTCAGCACGCAGATGTGACTAATTAAATAGCCAATCCCATTGCATCACGTGAAAAGCGCGCTGTGTCAGCAACCACATGGTCTGACGGGATTAAGGGCTTAATTAGGGCTAATTAATTAGTTTTTAATCCTGAAACTTTCTAAAATCATAATTAATTATAAAAAATCTAAAAAAAATACAAACTTAGGCTCATTTTAAAGATATTTTAGAGGAGAATCTAGAAAAATTATAATTAATTGATTTTAAACCGTGACTTTGGCTTAATTAGGGTTTTTATCAAAAATCTAATTAGCTTAATTAATCTCAAATTTTATGTGGATGTTTAGGGGGATGACCTCTGCCTCCCTTATTTTTCTGGGATTTTATTGATTGATTAATTAGGAAAATCATTTAAGTATGCCCTAATCACTCTTAATCCAATTAATTGTAATTAAGGGATGAATAGTAACTTGATTAATCATTTGAACATAATTATCCTTGTTAAACAGTAAGATCACTTAGGGAATATGATTGGGGATATTTTTCCTAATTCATTTTCTAAGTCTGCTTTATCTTTAAAAATCAAATTAATTAATGGGTTAATCAAATGATCAATTGATTAATTAAGTGATTAAATCCTCAAAATAAAGTGATCAAAACCTAATTGAATGTTTAAATGGTTTAGGGATTTGGATTGAGGCATTGCCCTTGATCTTTCCCCTAATTTAATTTCATCATTCAAATTAAAACATAACCAAAATATTTAATCAATTCATTAAAAGCTTAATGAAGTTAAAATTAAAAATTAATTCATCCTCCCCTAAGCAACCTTTAATTGATCTTGGGTAGCTCCTTCGGTGTTCAATAATCCAAGATAAGAGGCAATGAAATTATGATTGGCTCAAATGTGTGAGAAAATCATAAGAGTAATTAAGTGAGATCATTAACTATTAATCATAAGCCAATTGCATTAGACCTCTTTTATTTCTAAGGAGCATTGCAAATCTACTTTTCATGTGGTTGCATATCATATTGGCTTATTACTAATTAGTTAATTAACTTAATGTGATATAGGTAAGTGATAATTAATTCATTTAATTCATACTTTAACCTAATCAAAATATAAAATCAATTTAAATATTCTTCATCAAACCAAACTAATTCACACATGGGGAAATGGGTTAGGATTAGCAAACCTTTCTCATATTTCTTAAATTAAATTAAATTCAAAGATAAAAATATCCTTAAAGAATTTTGATTCATTTTAAATAACTTTATTTAATATGATTGTCCTTAGGAATTAATTGGGGTGAATGAAATCATGTGTTTACATTACTTTTTTTCTTTCCAATCATACTAAATATTGTTTGCCATATGAAATTATACATTCATTTCCTTTGAAAATTAATTAAATAAAATATTTTCTTTTAGGGGGATTTACACCCATACCACGGAATTCTTAGCGATTTACATATCTCACACCTAAAGTTTACTATTTACTCAAATAACACCAAATCTTTTAAATATATCATTTTTACCACCCTACTCACGCCGTATACATCTCTAAGATAACTCCCATTTTAGGAACCGTAAAGTTCTCTTTCTCTCTCTTAACATGGATTCACATAGGATTTATAAGTGTATAATTTATTTTAAAAAAAATACAACACTTGCCTAAATCTATTCCTATGCATCTCTATGTTAAGACTTAGGATGGGTTTTCATATTACACATATAAATCATACAACCAAATCAAACATAATTTTTTGCATGATTCTTTATCCATTTAGTTCTTTTTGTACATTCATATTTATTTGAGAAAAGTGGTATATTAGTTTGGACATCCCGGGGCTACGAGGCTTTAAGTAGTGCTAAGTAGGTCTTGTACCTTATGCCCCTAGTGTAGAAAATAATGGCATCGTACTCACTTAAAACTCTTATACATATGCATGTGTGATGTGGCCATTGAATAAAGAATCAAAAATCAAATAAATAAAACATAACTTCTGCATGGATTTTCCTATCCTTATATTTATTCATATATATAAATGTATCTAAGAAAAGTGGTATATTAGTCTGGACATCCTGGGGTTGTGAGATTTTAAGTAGCCCTAAGTAGCTCTTGTACCTTATGCCCCTGATGTAGATAGTAATGGCACCATACTCACTTATAACTTTTATACATGTGAATGTGTATTTAGCTAATGGATGAAAAATCTCTATTTTCTATAAAACAAAGACATTCATTCATAATTCAATTAATAAATGAAGTATTTAAATTTTAAAATACATTTCTTTGCATTCATCATCAAAGTATGCTAAGATTTACATTGTATGTATATGTATGCTTAAGATTATTCATATGCATGATATACATAATGAAAAAATGGATGAGTGTGTATTATGTGATAGTAATCCATCCTAATTAATCTTAAGATATCTTTTTTATTGAATAAATATATTTAGAATGAATTTAGACTTAGAATTAATTAAAACACATAATAAATCATTCACTAAAGAAAATTCATTAATTAACTTATCTTAGAAATCACTTAAGGTTGGGATAAAATAAAGACCCTCCCTCTATTTTTTCTTTTATAACACTTAGTTGCTAAGTTAGGCTACATGAAATAAAAAATATTAAATAAAAATCCCCAAATTAACTAAAGCACTTAAAGAGAAATCAATCATTTATGAATCAAATCCCTCACACTTAGCAAATCATAACTATATAGCCTAGTTTGGACATACCGCACAAGCTCTAACACATGCACATTAGGCTTAGTCACCATTTCTAGCTTTATGTTAGGGCGATGCATGGTTTGATAAATGTTTAGTTTTATGATGTATTATTTTAGACTGGATATTAGGGTGTATGTGCGTAGCCTGAATGTTAGGCCGATATTAGCCTAATGCCTACCGTGCTTAAGGGGTCAATGTAATAAAAATATAAATATTTTTTGCTGTGCATGTTGCTTAGCCCCTAAGCATAGCCCCCAAGTTGGGACAGGTGGACTTGGTTACCCATGTGTAGGGTGTTAAGTCCAAATTATTCCTATAACTTCTTGGGTTGTATGGTGTATTTAACTAACATTTGTTTTGCAGGTGTAGCTAGATTTACTTTTCTTTCTTTTAATATAATTTTTGCATTAGGATTATGATAAGTGCTATGAGGATTAAGGATAAATATTAGTTATAAGACCATGTCTTATACACCATGTGATTCCTTTGGAGCAAATAACATTCTAATCAAGCCAAAAGAAAGAAAGAAATGGAGCAAATCAAAAATGAAGAAATGAAAGATGAAGAGTGAAGAATGGAGGATGAAGAATGAAGATCCCCATAACACTTCTCATTTCATAATTGTAATTATTCTTTCATTATACTAGAATGTATAAGGGTATAGCTCTACCACATTTCTTTTTTTCGATTAATGCACTGTACAACTGCCTTTTATTCTTTTGCAATAGTTTTATAAAATTGTTCAATATTTTATTTAGCTTGTGCATTAGAAATAGCATACATTTTCATAGTTTCTTTATGATCGGTGATTACTGTGTGGCTTAGATGTGATTAAGCTCTTAAGATAAAAATAAATTTTTTATCCCATTAACAACCCATAACTAAAATTTTAAAATAATTCTTAACCTCACATAAAAGCCTAAAAATTAAATCAAGATAATAAAATGTTTAACAACCCCTTAGCTGGATGATTGAATGTAAAATATCATGCATGTCATATTTTCCACTCTTACTAAGAAAGGGCTTCCATCTATGCCAGAGAATAAAGGCTAAACAGAGCCTTTGATAGAAAGACACCTCTTTCTCTCCTGATTTAGCCCACAATCAATTTCTCATGCATTTAGGCATACAAAATTCTATAGCATGTGTCAAAATAAAAGTCCAAAAATCAAATAAAACTTGACAAAATTTATATTAGATTTAATTCATTGATCAAAGCCCTTCATGATCTAGTATCTTAGGGAGTGAGTTTAAAGACTTAATTTCTTTTCTAAATAAAAACTAATCTAACTATCTTGCAAAGCATATGACTTGCCTACATGGATTTAAAGCGTGAGAGGAGTTAGTTGGCTGTCACTCTAGGCGGAAAATAAGCTCAGTAGTCACGTGATTTATTATCTCTTGTGGAGGTAAACCATATACCCATTTTCACCTTAGATTTAGTTATGATTTGGCCCTCGCCAAAGCTCCCTAGATTTAGGATCTGAGATTATTGTTTCCCTTTGCGGGCTACAAGTATAAATCCTCATCTCTTAGGCCTTTCCACAATCTTTGTATCGTGGAATTATAAGTCATTCTTTCTTTTGATGAGATTGAGAGAACGTGGGTATTGGGGATAAGGGAAGAAGATATGTTGAGTAATTAGTGCTGCCACCAAGGATTGCCAAAGTTTGGCCACCAAGCTCTTAAACCACAAGAATAACTCAATAATTTGTAATTGCCAAAAAATCTCATTCATTCTAGTAAGAGGGGCTATTTATAGCCATTACAAGTATCTTTAAAAGAAAAGAATTCAAAACATGGAGGGAAAGGTGGGTAGCCACATTAATGTGAAGCTTTAAATTACCTCATTATTTTATGTCATCTACCCATTTTACATGCTATTATTTTATGTGGATTCAACTACCTTACATGTCATGCTTTGAATTTTTAAATGCAAAATTTCAAACATGGAGTTTCTAGAAGAAAATAAAAAATAAAAAAGATGAATTCATAAAATGGGCCTTAGCAGGCTAATGGGCTAAGCCTTCTTCTTTCTTGAATTTTCTTGGGCTTTAGCTTGAGATCTTGTAAATGGATCTTGAGCTCTAATTTTTGGATCTTCATGATGTTCTACATCAACTCCCCTAGGCTTAATTGAACTCTGCTCCATAGAGTTAAAATCTAAGAAGTCTTTTACTAATTGTGGGGCTAAAGTCTCCAAATCAGTACAGGTCAACCATGTGTCTTCAGCTGGTAGCTTATTCTTCTAACAAACTAGAAAATGTTATTCAGAAGCTGGATTAATGGGTTCTTCCTTGGTGATAATATAGTCAACTTCAAAGGAAGAGGGCTTCTGCAAATACGGTGCTATATCTCCTACTAAAGAGTTAGATTGAACAAGTGGATGTTTGTTAATTCCTTCATGGATAAAATATCTTCAATATTAATAATTGGATGAATGAGCATATCATTAGGCAAATCAAGGTGATAAGCATTAGTCCCAATTTTCTTAAGAATTTTAAATAGATAATAAGCTCGTGCATGTAATTTCTTATATCTAATGGTTTGATAATGCTCAGGCCAAATTTGAATCAATACATAATCACCTTCTTTATATTATTTCGTTGAACGATTATGATTTATCTTAGAATCATAATTTTCATTACTTATAATAATTTGCTTTCTTATATCTTTATGGAGGCTTTAAAAATCTTTAGCTAATGAGAAGGCTGCATCAGAAAATACATGAGATGGTAGGTTTGTTACATCTATTGGTCATCGTGGGTTTTAACCATATTATCTCAAATGGTGATTTTTTTGTAGTTCTAGAAATAGTACTATTATAGGCAAATTTTGAGATTGGTGAATGTAAATCTTAATTTCTTAAATTTTTACCTACCAAGCATCTAAGAAAATTTCCTAAGGTATGATTAACTACTTTAGTTTGTCCATCAGTTTGTAGGTGAAAGGCAGAAGAAAATTTTAATTTGGTACCTAATAATTTTCATAATATCTTCCCAAAAGATGAAACAAACTTAACATCTCTGTCAAAAATAATGGTTAAAGGGAGACCATCGAGTCTCACTAGTTTCTTAAAAAATAATTTGCCTATATCATCATTTATTTTTGAACAAGGTAAGAAATGAGCCATTTTTGAGAACATAACCACTACAACAAAAATACTATCATATCCTTGAGCTGTCCTAGGTAATCCTAGAATAAAATTCATTGATAGGTCTTCCCAAGGCTTATAAGGAATAGTTGAGGAAGTGTATTGTCTAGATCTTTGTTTGATAGTTTTAGCCTGTTTACAAATTAAACATTGAGCCACTAATTTTTGAACATCTCATTTTAATGAAGGCCAATAAAATCTATTTTCTAATAAACATATGGTATTATCCTTTCCAAAATGACTAACTACACCCCCCAATATGTAGCTCAGTGATAAAGAATTCTCTAAGAGAAGATCAAGAAATGTATAATTGTTTTTCTTTATATAAATATCCATTTGTTATCAAGAATATCTCTTGTAAAGTTATTGGTTTATCTAGGTGTTCAAGATAAATTAGGTAAAAGTCAGGGCACACAATATAATTATCTTTAATTCTATCAAATCCTAAGATTCTCAATTCTATATAGGAAATCATTTTACCCTAGATAAAGCATCAGTAGGTTTATTCTTAATTCCAGTCTTATGCTTTAGAACAAAAGAGTAGTCTTGTAAAAATTCAACCCATTTTGCATGCCTATAACTTAATTTTCGTTAAGTATTAATGAATTTTAAGGCATGATGATCAGAATTAAGTATAGATTCTCTATGTAAGAGATAATGTTGCAAATGCCTTAAGGATTTGATTACAATATAAAACTCTCTATCATAAGTGGAATATCATTGTTTGGCTTCATTTAACTTTTCACTAAAGAATGCTATAGGATGATTCTCTTGACTTAAAATTCCACCTATCCCAATTCCTGAAGCATCACATGTCACTTCAAAAGCTTTAGAAAAATCAGAAAGCCTAAGGATTGGTGCAGAAGTGATAAGAACTTTAATTTATTCAAAGGTCTTTTATGCATTAGGAGTCCAACAAAATTTATCTAATTTTAGTATATCTATTATCGGAGCAACAATGGTACTAAAATTCTTGATAAATCTCTGATAAAAAGTGGCTAAACCATGGAAGCTTCAAACTTCAGTAAAACTTTTAGGTGATGGTCAATCTAAGATTACTGTCACTTTAGAAGGATTAGGTTTAAGTCCAGTAGTGAATATAATAAAACCTAAAAAGATTACCTCAGCTTACAAAAAGAAACACTTTTTTAAATTAATGTATAATTTCTCTTATCTAAGTAGTTTAAAGATTTTTTGTAGGTGTTGTAGATGTTCATTTTCACTTAGACTAAAATCATAATATCATCAAAATACACCACCAAAATTTACTTATATATAGTTTAAGAATAACATTCATAAATCTCATAAATGTGCTAGGAGGATTTGAAAGTCCAAAGGGCATGACAAACTATTCATAAAGTTCATCATGGGTCTTAAAAGCCATCTTCCACTCATATCCTAATCTAATATGAATTTGATGATATCCACTTTTTAGATCAATCTTTGAAAAAAATTGCTCCTGAGATTAAATCTAACATATTATCTAATCGCGGAATAAGAAACTTATATTTGATAGTAATTTTATTTATTGCTTGACTATCAACACACATTCACCATGTTCCATCTTTCTTTGGAGTTAATAATGTTGGGACTGCATAAGGGATAAGACTCTCTTAAATAAAATCTTTTTTTTAATAATTCCTCAACTTATCTTTTAATCTCAACATGCTCGGTAAGGTTCATCCTATAATGTGGAAGATTAGGAAGTTGTGAATCGGGTAAGAACTCAACAGCATGTTGAATGTCTCTTAGAGGAGGTAGCTCATCAGGAAGCTCATTGGGTGCAATATATTTAAAATCAGAAAGAAGAGAAGAGACCACGGTAGGTATGTGAGTCTCAATATAGTATAGCATGACTTCTTTTACATGTAATATGTAAAGAAGAAATGGATTATAAAATTCTTTTCGTAAAGCTCCAAAATCTATTATTTCTATCTTTGGGGTCAAAGAAGGAAGAGTAGATGTTTTAAAGTATGAATCATAAATGATAGTATTAGGCCTAATGGTAGGATTTTCTATGATAATTAATTGAAGTTTGACATTTTTCTTCAATAGAGGCTGAGGTTGCAAGTCAGAAGTTATTTTGTGCGGTGTTATGGAGGGCATTTTTTCTACTGGCTTTATTGGTAGGAGTTTAATATTCTTATTATTATGTTTAAAAATATAAGTATTTTCCCTATCATAGTGAATAACATTCATATCATACAGCCAAGGTCATCCTAAGAGAATATGAGTAATGTGCATAGGGAGAACATCACACCAAATTTGAACTTCATAGCTTCCTATTTTAATCAGAACAAAACATCGATTGGTGATGGGAAGAGATGTATGGTTTACCCAGCTAACATGAAATGGTTCAGGGTGAGGTTTGGATTTTAGGTTGGCTTGAGTTAAAGTGTGTGTTGAGATGATATTCATAGCACTCCCTTCATTTATAACTAACCTACATCTCTTTTCATTACACAAAACATACATGCCAAAAATATTATTTCTCCTACAATCTTCTACCTCATTTTTAATTACAGTAAGACATCTCATCACATTAATATGAGGGTCATTAGTTAATTCCAATTCTTCATCAAATAATGAGGTGTCATCATAAACTTCTTCTAGATTATTAGCTATTGGATTTTCAACTTCTTCTAAAAATAAGATTTGAGCTTTACATTGATTTTGCATATGATCCTTTTTATGACATTTAAAACATATTACTTCCCTAGTGTTCTTAGAGCTCCCTTCAATTGATGTCTTAGGCACAGGGATCAGGCCGTTTGGATAGGTGGGTCTAACAATAAATCTATGTGATGAAATGGAAGGTACTTAGCTTTTCATTTTAGAGAGGGAGGCAGATTTCTTTTGTTGTTCAACCAATAATGCATAATGAAATACTTCTTCGGAAGATTATGGGTCAAATAATTGAACTTTATTTCTAATCTCAATCCTAAATCCAATAACAAATTTATTGGCTAATTGCCAATCATTATCATATAATTAGTTCTAGAAACTAGATCTTCAAACATATTCAAGTATTCAATTACAAGATAATTACCTTGTCTCAAAGTTAATTAACTATGTAGTTTCTTATCATGATGCCTAGGATAATACTTTGCTTTTAACATTTCTTTCATTTATATCTAAGTGAGGTTTGTCCTTCTTAATCTTTATTCTTTAGCTAAAGTATTTATCTAATAAATTTTAGCATGTCCTATCAATTTTATTTTAGCAAAAGTAACCATTTGGTAATCATACATTTTATACCAATTAAAGAAGTCATCCATTTGAACTAACTAATTAAGAAATTTATTTGGGTCATGTATACCATCATAAGTTGGGGCTTCTACTTTAACTCTTCAAGATGGATCATTAGAGACTTCTATAGTGTTTAAATAATTTTTTTCCCTTCCACCATTTCTAGCAATTGATGGTCTTCTAAGTGATTAATTTTCTCGATGGTTTGGATATGAATCTTCTTCATCTATGCCTATTGGCATAGGCTAAGCAGGTATTGGAGGAGGAGTTAGTACTCTATTATTTTGTAGATGAGTGACAAGAGTTTGCATTTATTGTTTAAGTTATTGCATTTGATTCTTACTTTATTCTGATATTTGCTGAGTTTTTAATTCATTATCATGGATCCTAAGATCTAAAGTATCAACTAATCTAGTCAAATTTTCAACTTGATCTTGAGAAATAAATTTTGGTGCCATGAGATTTTTTTAAAGAAAAAAAAAGATATATGAAAAGGGATAAATGAAAAAAAAAATGAAAAAAATAAACAAGTATAATATAATTGTACAATCAAAGTAAAATTTTAGACTAAGAGAATTTTCAGAGAGGAGGGGGGTACAAGACCACTTAAATCCCAAGCTCTCCTTAGACAGTTTAGGTCTTTTGATAAAGTTTTATTTAGCTTCCAAAATCACTAGGTTTAACACACTTATATTATTATGCATGCATATTTTTTTATTTTTTTAATGCAATGAAAAAAATGCTCAAATTTATCAAGGCTCTTTTTTTTTTTAAGAAAGCAAGTTATCATAAGTTAATCAAAGAAACTTCTAAAATTAATCATAAATAACAACAAAGATAATTTTGATTTGCACTAATGGCTAGGTTATTTTTAGGGTGAAGCACTACCTCACTACAATGCTCTCTTAATTTTTTTTCTTTTTTTTTTGGTGGGGGGGAGGGTGCGCAAGTTCACACAATTGAAAAATGACTAAAATATATAATGGAGCTTACTAATTGAAATTTTATGCTATCACCATAAACTTATAAGCAATATATATATATATATATATATATATATATATATATATATATATATATATATATATATATATATATATATATATATATATCCATATATAATATATTTAAACTATCATATAAAAGAAAATTAATTAACCTCACAAGTCCAAGAATAACTCACAAGTTTGAAGACAAGTCCAGCACTTGAGATGCTCCCTTTGTTTAAGCAAACTTTTGACCGAATTTGCTCCTTCCAAGCTTCATTATGATACCAAATTTGATGGAGTTGGACATTCTTTCTTTTGATGGCATTGAAAGAATGTGGGTATTGGAGGTGAGAGAAGAAGATATGATGGATAACTAGCTCTCCCACCAAGATTGCCAAGGTTTGGCCACCAACCTCTCAAACCATAAGAATAACTCATTAATTTGTAATTGCTAAAAGATCTCCTTCATTCTAGTAAGAGGGGCTATTTACAGTCATTACAAGCATCTTTTAAAAGAAAAGAATTTAAAATATGGAGGGAAAGGTGGGTGGCCACATTAATGTGAAATATTAAATTACCTCATTATTTTATGTCATCTATCCATTTCACATGTTATTATTTTATGTGAATTCAGTCATCTCATATGTCATGCTTTGAATTTTTAAATGCAAAATTTCAAACATGGAGTTTCTAGAAGAAAATTAAAAATAAAAAAGTATGAAAACATAAAATGGGCCTTAGCAGGCTAATGGGTTAAGCTTTCTTCTTTCATGAATTTTCTTGGGCTTTAGCTTGAGATCTTGTAAATGGACCTTGAGCTCTAAGTTTTGGATCCTCATGATGTTCTACATCAATAAGGCCTAGATTTCTAATAAAAATTCAACTCAAATAAATAAATCTTCTTAAATTTAAATGTATAAAGCCCAACCATAGGATATATTGGAGTGCTCATTCCTAGTATCATGAGCACTCCCTACTCATCGCCCTTGGTTTCAATAAGAACTCTTCTCTTTTGATCTCTCCCACTTGATTTAAAAAAATAATAATACAACTAATCTTTTGATAATCTTATCTTTGAATTCTTTATAGACAATAATTGCCTACTTTAATCGAGAGTATTCTTAAGGAATTCATTTTTCTTAAAATGTAATTAACTATGAAGGCTTGCCTGCATGGAAAAGTTAATGAGCTCGATTTAAATAAACCTTGCTTTATTTTTTCATGTAAAGTAGGGGAAAAATCTCTGGTATATTCGAATACCCATCATGCCTTAGGAGTCCTTATTAAGTGATTAGGTCCATTATAGGGTAGTGACTTCTATCTCCCAAGATAGTACACTATTCCTTAATGTTATGTCCAATCACCCTAATAAGTACATCTATGGATCTACGTGGTGTCCCCTCACACAAACACACCCAACACAGAAATAAACATCATAGATTTTTCTGGCAACTCTGCTGGGGAATGGTTCCTCTCTCCATCTCTAGTAGACGATTGTTATCTCCAAGCATCGATAGTGGACTTGTGTTTCATATGAGTTTTAGACTATCTTTCTTTTCATTGGCACTTAGCTTATTTTATTATTAAGCAAAGTTAGCCAACATCCTTTAGGTTTTAGGACCTACTCCGTGTAGGTCTTGAAACCCCTATTGGGTTCCCTAATTGGTGAAAACATAACTTATCAATGAAAAGAGAGATAATAAAAATTTAGAACCTCCTCACCACTAGCTTGGTGAGGCAAGGTTCATCATAAAATTTAAAGAAAATAATTTATTTCACAAAAAATGACACTTTTCAAAAGCACCTTTCAAGAAACACACAAAATCACAAAATCAATACGCCTCCATGATTGCTACATGGAGGTTCTTTTCAAAAGCAAATCATGCCATGGATTCCCACTTAACATATCCAAATTTGTTAAGTGAGAATCCCTATTTGAATCAAACATAAATTTGACCTTCACTTAATAATTTCTATTTGTTAAGTGAGGATTTCTATCTGAATAAAACATAAAATTTGACTTTCACTTAACAATTTCAATTTGTTAAGTGGGGTTCTCATTTTCAAAATATAAAATTTGACCTTCACTTAATTCAATTTGTTTGTGGGTCTCATTTTCAAAACATGAAATTTGACTTTCACTTTACAATTTTAATTTATTAAGGGGGGTCTCATTTTCAAAACATAAAATTTGATCTTCACTTAACAATTTCTTTGTTAAAGGGTCTCATTCTCAAACATGAATTTGATCTTCACTTAACAATTTCAATTTGTTAAGTGAGGGTCTCATTTTAAAAACATAAAATTTGACTTTCACTTAAAAATTTCAATTTGTTAAGTGAGTCTCATTTCCAAGACATAAATTTAACCTTTGTTAAGTGGGGGGCTCATTTTCAAAATATTTGACCTTCACTTAATTATTATTTAAGTGGTTCTCATTTTTTTGACTTTCATAATAATTTCAATTTGTTAAGTGGGGGTCTCATTTTCAAAACATAAAATTTGGCTTTCACTTAATAATTCCAATTTGTTAAGAGAGGGTCTCATCTTCAAAGGAAAATACATTTAGGCCTTCACTTAGCATATCCAATATTGCTAAGCGAGAGTCTCATTTTCAAAGCATATGTTTGGTACTATCTAACACATCAAATTTGTTAAGTAAGAACCACATAACCATGCCACATTGGATTCTCAGTTAACATACCAAATTTGCTAAGTGAAAATCCCGTTCTCAAGTCATATCATACTTTGATTTCCACTTAACACACCAAATTATTAAGTGGGAATCCCACTTTCAAAAAACTTATCAAACACATTTAGGCTTTCACTTAACATACCAAATTTATTAAGTGAGGGTCTCTTTTCAATACACATTTGATCCCTATTTTAACATACCAAATTTGTTAAATAAGGATCCAATTTTTCATATTAATCACACTTGAGCTTTCACTTAACATACCAAATTTGTTATGTGAGAGTCTCATTTTCAAAGGAAAATAAACATATCTCAAACACATTTGGGGCTTTCACTTAACATACCAAATTTGTTAAGTGGGACTCCCATCTTCAAAGAAAAACAAATCTATCTCACAAATCAAACACATGTGGCCTCTACTTAACATACCAAATTTGTTAAGTATGAAGCCCCATTTTTAAATCAAAATATCACACAATCGAATCTTCACAAGCAAAAATATCTCAAATACACAATCATAGCCTCTTCTTAGCATACCCAAATTTGCTAAGTAGAGGTTCTTTTAAATTATCCATATTTTTAAATAAGAAAAATAAAATGTAACTAATCTCCAAAAAGAAAGAAATCTCTCTTCAATTTTTTGAACCCCACCCAACCTACCTAAATTGGTTGAGTATGGGTTCTAAAATCAAAAATCAAATAATAAAAGACTCTGCTCCAAAACATCCAAATCTCTCCAATGAACTCCACTTAACTTATTTGAATTATTGAGTGTGCGTTTCAAAACTCCAAAGTTATGTTACTTGTGTGGAACAAATATCAAGACAAGAATCTGATACAAGTTATATTTCAACAAATGCAGACATACAACTCAGGGCAGTCGGTGTAGTCTTTGTAGTCTTCACACATAACCTCTTAAAAGTTTATTTTTACCTTTCCATTCAGGATGTATTTGGCCCTAGATTAGGCCAGCCTCCCTTAGACTGACTCCACCCATCTAGTGTTCTTTGGCCAAGGATTTGAGGGAGCCTGCATCACTTGCGAGGGGACGACCCTCACCACTGTTAGCCGGGATGAGGTGGTTGGGCAGAAGCCAATCATTTGCATCGACCTACTTCTAACACCAAGTATCCTTCTCTGAAGAGGAAGGTAGTTGAGGTTTCACTAGTCAGTCCAATTTCTACTCAGTTAGTTGTTCCCACTGCTCGGTGTGTGCTAGCACCTCCTCGTTGGTCCCCTCTAAAGGGAAGGCCATCAGCTTTGAAGATAGCTTCCCCTACCTTCAAGGTAGGATCTTGCTCTCACATCGCCTTGCTCAGCCATACACATCACCACACACTATGATGCAACAGGAGCTGCAAGATCACGTGGCGCCATGAGCGTGTCGCCTAGGAGATGGATGCCGCATCTCACATTGCAAGGAAGGTTCTCCTCATGAGGTTTCCCCATTGCTGACTAGCAACCACTTCTACCCCCTCTCAACATCAAACAAAGAGGAGAACTATTAGAGGATAGATGCATTTCCTCCACCTCCTACATACAACGAGGTTTTGGCTTGGGACAGGAGGAAGTCCTATCTTGACGGTATTACAGAGTAGGCGGGGTACAGATGTTGAGTGATACATTATTTGACTTGAGGTCGAATCCTTAGAGTGTTATCGACACATTACATGATGAGCATCTGGCGTAGTAGCTTAATCAAGCGGGGATGGAGGTTTACAAGGCTTAGTAGCTCTAGTTGATTTCCAGTCATACGGGCCAATAGGGTGATAGTATAGTGCTGACAAGTACCACTAGTTGTAGGGAAAGCCTCGACAAGGGTTGATCTGATGTTATCACCACCACATCGATCCATTCCTCTCCCACCGTCACTAGTTCAAGTCCCTCCATCCACCGTGCCTATAAAGGTACAGAAGACAGTATCTGCAGAGAAGAAAGCCCCCTTAGTGATATGGCTATGGACAAAGGATCCCACTTCACCTACTACATCGACTGAGGTGAGGATGAATTCACCTACTCAACTCTTGCCCTTTTGGTGAAGTAGGTGGCAACGACATCGTAAATGCACCACCACCAATAGAGCCGGTGACAACAACTAGAAGGGGAAGCGTTCATAGTTCCTATGGTGTGGATCTCCCAGGCACTACTCCCCCATGAGTAGTCATGAGCATATCTCTTCCAGTAGTCATGACTCTCCTAGAGCCGCACTCTGATGAAAGTGTTAGGTGCATCTCTATTAGTGAGCACCCTCTACCATCGGTTTTTCATCGGCACTATTAAATCATCCCCTAGATGAGATTCTAGCACAGTGCTTTGTAGAAAGGAGAGAACTTATACGGAATGATCAATCAGATTGTGAGGAGGGAAAGGTTAGCTTCGATCCAGATGAGGATGATCTCCTTGAGGATTCAATCGAAGTTCACATGGACGGTAATAGGGGATCCCTTCAGAGGGATCAACATAGTCAAGAAGGTATTGTAGTTGAAGAAGATGATGCCGTCCATTCAACTCAACACCTCCTCCATTAGCTTAGGCATGAGGATGATCATATTGATCAAATGGGGAAGAAGATAGAGGAGTTGATGGCAGTGGTGTTAGCATTGTAGAATTTAGCTTCGATTTTAATACCTTCTATCATAGTGGCCGATAGAGCAGAGTTGGAACACACTTTAGATCATCCTTGATGCATTTCTGCAGAGGGAGACAATGGTAGCCTGATAGGAAGTGGTGGATAGCACCTCCATGCATGAAAAACACATCAAACACATGGTGGAGCAATAGGTGAGAGATGCATTGGCACAAGCTGGAGGTAGCTCATCGTTCTAAAAGGTAGACCCTACCGAGAGGAATTTGATGGTGTCCAATTCCTAAGGGTTTTGTGTCTCCATCCTTCAAAATTTTTTATGGTAGTGGGAACCCCTAGCAGCACATAGCACATTTTAGACTAGATATTACAATGCTAGTGGAAATGATGCACTCTTATTTCATCTCTTTGTTAGTAGTTTGATAAGCATCACATTTGATTGGTATTTGCCAATGGTTCATGAGACATTCTTGAGTTAAAGCAACTCATTATTAAGAGATTTCTGAGCTCAACAAAGGTAACTATGGTGATCTGTATAGCTCAACAATACTCCGGTGAGTCTCTTATTGATTACATTCTTAGATGGCACAATTTAAGTAATGAAATGAGAACCACAGCTTTTTGAACATTATGCCATTGAAATTCTACTCAAGAATATTCATGGCCCGGTCGCCTTCATGCTTAAAGGGTTCTCCATAAGGCATTTGAGAAATTAATCAACAAGATAACTAGTCTACAAGGAGAGGCCAAATAGTTACCTTTTTAAGATCAATCAACCAAGCACAACCCATAGAAGGCATTTGAGAAAAAAAGCCGCAATAGTTGATAAAAGAAAAGCCTGGGGTTAGTCGGATAGACCTCGAGCTCGTGACCTACCACCTCCTTTGCCACCGCCTCTATCGACCACCTCGGTTGCATAGCGGCCTCCACCTACCTGCAGTATCCCCATCCACGATGATATTCTTATCCACCATCGGGTAACTATAACTTACCTAATTTTGTCGACAAAATGGATAAACATTATTCAGTCAAAAGGGAGGTAGTCAGAAAGATCTTTAAGAACCTTTTAAATAAGCCTGGTTTTTAGTTATAAGAGCCTCGGAGGCCGGAGGATGTGGCAAGAGTCATGATCCAAACATTTGCCTCTACCATCGCATGCTAGGTCATGTCTTTGAATATTGCTTTACCTTTAAGGACTGGCTTGAGCATAACTACAAGTCGGGTGTTATTGTCATCTCTAAGGAATACCTTCTAGAAACCCACTAATTTTGTTAGGGTACTCCTTGGGGATACACATGATCTTCTAAAGATAGAGGAAGGTTGGGATATCTTCCTATCCTGAACCTTCAAGAAAATAATTTCTAAAATTAGAAAGTTACCCTTGTAGGTCCCTGAAGTAGCTCAAAACTCCAACTCTAAGGAAGATTTACAAGTTGCTAAAGACAACTTGAGGGAGGTAGAAGCCCAGCCGGTGACAACTTAAGATAGCATATTAGTGCAAACCACGAGTCCAACACTTTTGACCATAGGTCCTTTAGCGTTCTTCTAGTTGTATGTGGAGGTGTCGTGAATTCTCACTTTACTTGAATTTTATTTTGCACCTTCATCAAAATCTAAGAAATCAATGAAGAAGAAGATTGATTCTGTTTACATTCTCTCTACTTTTGATAATCTTGATGATTTCATTCATATAGAAAGCTCTCCAAGTATTAATGATTATAACAATTTTGATCCACTCCTTTTTTATTTTTAAATGGATTACCCATTTCTAAATCACCCAGGTTCACCCATTGAGATTGAATTGGAGTCATTTGACTCCGATGATTCTATAAGAGAGGCTGTAGGTGAACCTGATGAGCAGATAAGACTTTCCATCTCATGAAGTCTCCATAGTCAACCATTGCAGTGGCAAAGTTCTACCTCCTAGGGTAGCACCTCAGGATAAGGGTAAACAAGTCATTGGTTATAGTAGTCAAGAAGCCCCTCCACAGATGCTCCACTGCATATGCTTGTAGAGAGAGTTGATTACAATGTCCTACTTGAGAAAGTTGCCAGCTAAACTAAGCATATATGATGCCTTTGTCTTATCCAAAGAGATGAGGGAGTCATTGATCAAAGCCCTTCTTCATCCAAAAATATGCTTAGCTCAGCTGACCATTATTGGAGGAATGTTTTTCAAGAGAAGCTTGGGGAGTTACATTCACCAATGAAGACCATCTTTTAGGGATAACGATCGTCCCATCACATGATGGATATGGGTGATTAGACTCTCCGGTGTAGTTGATCAAGGTGCATTAGTGAACATTATGAGTCTAAAGACCCTTGCCTACTTGAAGCTCAAATCTCTGAACTTCGAGGAGATCAGATGATGTTGAGAGGATTCAATGAATAAGGTGAGAGGGCTTTATACTCCATAGTGTTATCACTAGAGATAGATGACTGGAAAATATAAGCCAAGTTCTACATAATCGATTCAATACATCCTTCACTGCTCTGCTTAGTTGGCCTTGGATACATGCAAATAATATGGTTTCATCTTCTTTGCACCAATGCATCAAATTCAGAAGAGGTGGAATCGAGTATTGTGTCAAAGGCGACTTGAAGCCATTCTCAAGTAGAGAGGTCAAGATTTATGAAGATGTAACCTATTATCTTCCTCCAAATCAAAAAGTATATTCTCGTGAACTTGGTGAAAGTTCAAAATCAAAAGAAAAAGAAAAGAAATTGAAAAAAAGAAAAGAAAAAATAAAAAGAGAAAGAAAGCACAAGTGAGTGAGAATCAGACACCGAGGAAGAGGTAGAGCCTAAAGTTAGATTCTGCCTACAGTTTATTTCTCCATATGAACACATGGGTAGGATGACCATATCCACACCAGGTAGAGGTTAAGGTAAATTCAGAGGTAGTTCTAGAAGTGGAAGACCTCCTTGGTGGGTGAGTTATGTTCGACTCATAGGAGTATCCACATACACTTAGAGTCTAGCTCAGAGGATGAGTCTCAAGAGGTGAGCATGCCAACCAAGCCATCTCAACGGGTCCCTTTGGAGGTGATGTTCGAGCTAGACAGTGGTGAAGACCAGGCCTCCAAGCAAAGCATGAATGTATACAAATCATCATATATAGAGTAATCAGGCAGTAGTTGGGAACTTTAGCTCTAACCTCACTCTAGAAAGTTGAAGGTTTGGTAGTTAAGGAGGTCATCATGTCATCGATGAAGAAGTTTTTTGTTAGCATCATCCTCAAGTCAAGCGATGTAGAGCGTGAGGATGATTCATATAAAGATTTAATACAACTCTTTATTGGTATTAGCTTAACTTAGGAAGAAAGAATTAATCCCACATACTTGGTCTAAACATAGGTTGAACTACTTTGAAAAACTATGGGATAACCAAAGTAGATACTCTCAATCAAGATCGATTGATTATGGGTCCATCGTGATGATAACCATTGCCTAGTCATTACCACTCATTTGGGGTCTGATAGGTTCTTCTCAAATCATGCCAACTCTTATGGAGAAGCATATTTAGAAACTTCAGATAACCCAAATGAGCCTGAAGCTAAAGATGCACCACCAGAGTTTGAAAAAGAAATCAGATCAACCACTGATAAACTCAAAGAAATCAACTTGGGGATAGAAGAAGATCCACGCTCATCGTACATCGGTTCCTTATTGAATGAAGAAGAAATTGATGATTAGTTAAGATATTAGCTAAGTTTAAGGATTACTTTGCATGGAGTTATGAAGAAATGCTAAGTTTATCTTCTGACATAGCAGTCCACAAACTAGCAATAGAACCTAATGCTAGCCTATCAATCAAGATCCTAGACGCATACGATTAGACATTGAACAACATGTCACTTCTAAAATGATGAAACTGATTGATGTAAGCTTTATCATTGAAGAAAAATATCTCACCTGGTTAGCCAGTGTCATCCCAGTTAAGAAAAAGAATGACCAAATTTATATGTGCCAATTTTAGGGATCTAAATAAGACATGTTCTAAAGATGAATTTTCACTTCCTATACCAAAATTGATGGTGGACATTGTCTCATCTCATGTCAAAATCAAAGAAAAGGAAGACCATCTCTTCATGAGAGTAGTTTTTGAACGGTTAAGATAATTTAACCTTAAAATGAATCCCATAAAGTGTTCAATCAGAGTAGCTTCAAAATTCTTTGGGTTTGTTGTCTGACACTAGGGAATAGAGATCGACCTAAGATGAAGACTATCTTAGAAATGCCACCCTCTAAAAGCGTAAGTCAACTCAAATCATTCCAAGGGTGGTTGGCATATCTAATATGCTTCATATCTAACTTATCAAGAAGATGGTAGACATTCTTAGCACTTATCAAAAATGGATGCCATGTTCAAGTTGGTTGATAAGTGTTTGCATGCCTTTGAATGCATCAAACATTACATGATGCCACCATTTCAAGTAGCCTCTATCTCGGGAAAGTCATTGATCATCTACTTGCATTAGATGACTCCATTGTACTTTGTTGGCTCAAACTAATGATGAAGGGAAAGAAAATGATCTCTACTATCTTAGTCATCATCTAATTTTGAGATAAACTACCCACCTATTGAGAAGCATTGTCTAGCTTTAATCTTAGCATCCCAAAATCTACATCATTACATGCTTTCTCATAAGGTGAATCTGATCTCCAGAATCAATCCCCTGTAATATCTCATGACATGGCAAATGTTATCTAGACAGTTGACATGATGGTCCATGATTTTATCATAGTTTGACATCACATTCATACCCCTCTGTGCTGTGAATGGACAGACACTAGCAGATTTCTTAGCAGCACACCCACTTCAAGCTGATTCTTCACTTAGTGAGGACCTCCCCGATGAACAAATCATGAACTTAGGGGACACTAGCATTCACCATTGGGAGATGTATTTCAATGGTGCGGCTTCCTCTCAAAAAGGAGAATAACTAGGATCTACTTTTTTTAGGGAAAGCAGAGGTAGAAATAGTCCTCCTAACTCTGAACCGTGATGTGATGAGATTCCCATATCATTTGTCTAATCCATGCACCAACAACAAAGCCCAATATGAGGGATTCTTGGTGCAGGTTAGTCCATTATCGTTTAGAGACATCTTTGATTCTCATCTTGTCATCAACCAAATCGTTGGATCCTACAAAGTTCTAATGCCTAAAATCCATCATTACCACACATACTCCATGGAGTTATTGGCTTAGATCCTAGAGGTCACTATTTATAAGATTCCTCGAGATGATGCTGTAGCATATGCATTGGCCAAGCTAGCCAAGGAGTTGGCATGCCCAAAAGATGAGTCTATTTAAATAAGGGTTCAAAATAGATAAGTCTTATCGCTTATTGATATTGAACTCATCGAGAGACTCTCTCTTGAAGGGGAGGTTGCCATTTGCCAAAGGGGATGATTGGATTCATGGACCATTCATGGATTACATGACTACATCATGAGAAGTCATTAGACCATCAGGTGAAATAAGGGCTCTCTCATATGCTCTCATGGATGGCACCTTATATTGATAGTCTTTCGATTATATGTGGTTACATTATTTATCCAAACATGAAGCCCGTAAGATTGTGATTGAGGTACATTTAGGTTTATGCGGAGCTCATCAGTCTGGTCCGAAGATGAAAGCTAAGATCAAAAGATAGGATATTTCTTGCCCGTGATGATTACAGATTGTATTGATAAAGCTAGGAGATGCCACCAATGTAGGTGCACGGTGTGGTCCTACATCAACCACCCAATATTCTACATCCTACATTGGTCTCATGGCCATTTGAGTGTTGGGGCACTGACATAGTGAGTCAGATCAATCCTCCTTCTTCCAAGGGTTCATCTTTGTCATACTTTTCAAGTGCAATCCCACTAAGAGGTCACTCACCAATTTATCAACAATCATATCATATATAAGTTCAGGGTGCCTCGATGAATTATATCTGATAATGGTACTTCTTTAAGAGCACCAAAATTAATAGATTTGCCCAAAAACATAACATAGATTGGAGATATTCCATCATCTACAATCAGAGGGCAAACAGTCTAGCAGAAGCATTCAACAAAACTCTTATCCAAATATTGAAGAAAACACTCAACGATAATAAGTGATAGTGGCATTGGTTGAAGTCTTATGGGCCTACCGCACCACATACTAAACTTCAACTCAATCTATCCCATTTTCTTAGTTTATGGGTCTAAAGATGTTCTACCATTAGAAGTCCAACTCCTATCACTAAGGATAGTTGGGGGTAGCAAGATTACTATAAAGCAGAATGCCAAGCTATAGTTAGAAGAGCTTGAAGCTTTAGAGAGAGGCCTTTGGGCATGCAGTTGTACAAAACCAAAATGATCCAAGCTCACAATAAGCTTGTCCATCCTAGAGCTTTTCAAGTAGGAGAGCTTATTTTAGTTCTAAGAAGACTAATTATTTCCCATCAAAGATGGGAGGCAAGTTTGAACCCACTTGGGAAGGCCCTTCTGCCCTAGAAAAGGCCTACCAAGGAGGATCTTATTAACTCATAAATTATAAGAGAGAGCGCCCTATGCTTCCAATCAACGACCTCTACTTAACGAAATATTATCCTTATATCTTATTTGAAAATAATCATCATAAAACTCTTTTTCATATAAAATTCCACCTCTTATGTGTTAGAACAACTTTTTGCATGCGAAACTGTCACAATGTGTTTAGGGTAGGTGTAAGAGAATCCAAGCAGCATCTTATCCCTCCACAACACATGTATAAACCATATTCGATCCTCCAGTGCTATTAAGTTAGGTGTAAGAGAACCCAAGAGGCATCCTTTCTTAGCGGAGTCACGTTCTTACGTATTTAGGATAGGTATAAGAGAACCCAAACGGCATCCTATTCCTTCTTTCACAACAAAAATAAACACATATCCTTTATTTTGAGCTACTTTAATGTGAGAGAAAGGCCCCCGTGGCACTCACTCATTAACTACTCTAGGTCGGGCTGATATACTGTCATACTAGTATGTCACCCCAGTGGTCATTATGGATTTGAGTCATCGCGCTTTCTTCCTGACTTGTCCATTGTAAATCAACGAGCACCTTATTAGTTTGGTAGGTCTTACTCTGCAGTCAGTATCCAATGTTGACTTCATTTAAGAGGATGTAAGCCTACATGCTTTCTTCTTAAACTAGCTATCATGCACTAACTAGGCCGAGTATATTTGTTTAGGATAAGTCCCCCAGAGGCTTCTTTCCTTTTGAGAACTTTAAGCTTGGGTTTAATCCTTACGCAGGACTCTAAGCTTAGTAGTCGCCCTAGGTTAGATAGCCCCTGTCATGCCGGAGACTGACCATTCTGGTGATCAGTTCTACTTTTCAGAGATGTAAGTCTACACGCCTTCTTTCTAGATTGATTGTCATAAACTAATGGGCACATCAGGTTGATTGGTCATCGTCATGCTGACGATGACTCACCTAGTGGATACCACTCTTGGCAGATGTGAGTCTCTGTGCTTTCTCCTTGAGTTGGCCATCAAATACCTATAGGCTTTCTTTTACAAGGTTTTGGATAACACCCCCAATGACACCTCCCCTGTGGGCACCCTATTTGGATCATGTCCTTAGTGACCCCTTTAGACACAACCCCAGTTACTCTTGGATTAGAGAGTCCCCCTTTCCTAATAGCCACCCTGTGGTTGGAGAATTTGTTCAGCGGATACGCAGATTCTTCCTTGGTCCAGTAAGTCTAAGATAGGACTAGGCTGATATAAGCTCCTTCTCAGTGTGGTCCATCGCAAACCAACAAGGTCCATACAAATTAAAATAAACAAAATATATCTTTGCATGTGGATTAGGAATTCAGGTCCCCAGTGGCCCTTTTCCCAAGCAGGCATCCTGTCTTTAGGGCAGTGTCAACAAAACTCCATATTGGAATTGCCTGACTATTTTGAGTTGAGATAAGTCCCCAGGTCGGCACTCTCTCAGTAGTCACCCTTAGGTCGGGTTCAACTTATTGGGCCATCGACGAGTTATCCCGACAGCCATCTTTGCTTTGAAAGATATAAGTCTATTACACATTCTTTTCAGCACGATTATTACAAACTAATGGACATCCCTAGGTCGGGTCTGATTTATTGTGACCAATCAGTCTAGTGGTTTCTTATTTATGAAGATGTGAGTCCCCGCACTTTCTTTCTAACATGACCATTGCAAACCAAAAGGCACGCCTTTGGTTGGTTAGTTACCCCATGGATGGTAGATTAACCCTTTGGATCGGTAAATCTAAGATAGTCTAGGCTGATATTAGTCCCTTCTTAGTGGATCCATCATAAATTGATGGGACCCATCAAGTTAAAATAAATGAAATAAAAATAAATGCAATTAAATCAAATGACATTATCTTGACTATTTCTGAGTTGATGTAAGTCCCTCAGAGGCATTCATTTAGAAGTCACCCTAAGTTGGGTCCGATTTGTTGCATCCAACATATCACCCCAGCGGTTGTCCCTTGCTTCTGCAGATGTAAGTCTACTATGCTTTCTCCCTAGTACAATCATTGTACACCGAAACGTAATCCCTTAAGTCAGATAGTTCTACCATGTGGCTAATGGACTACCCCTTTGAATTGGTAAATCTAAGATTGGCCAAGGCCGACATAGCCCCTTCTCAGTGTGATCCATCGCAAACTGGCGCGGTTCATCTTAAAATCCAAAACTTAAACAAACGATCAATCAATTTCTCCCCGTGAGACTTCAATTAAATTCAATTCAACTTGCATTCCCCAGCGAGGGCACCCTTAAAAGAAATCCAAAACCCTCCTTATACCTAGTGGATAACCTGAACATGCTTTCTTGGTGGGTTATACATCCTAATCCATAAGATACTCTACCCAAAATCATACCTTGCATCTAAGTCCAAAATTCTTATCCCTAGTGGATAACTTAAACCTGCTTCCCTAGCCAAAGGTTCACAAGCTTGATCTCTTGGTGGATCCCATCCTCCTCCCTTATGCCCGTTAGCATGAGTGGAGTTGCATTGCATTAAGATCTTGATTCCTTCTACACATCAAGTTTTGGAGTAGATCATTTCTATTAGTGCTTGCAATCCTTCAAACAATGTTGATCATCACGGTCAACACAATCGTCGGCGTGCCTTGTCACCACACATTATTGCGTCATTTGTTGACCTCACTTTTGGAGTGAGCTCTCAACTTCCTCATCATAGGTCTAAGACTCTTATAGACATTAAGAGTTTGTTAGTCTTAAGACACTTCTAGTGATTAGATGAACACTTAACCTAACCCTAGAGACTTAGAAGAGTTCGTTATAAGGATATGTTGTGCCTTAGGGATTTAGGAGAGACCTGCCTACCATGTAGCCCAAACTAAATCCTTGTTTCCTTCTTTCAAACCAAATCTCAAATTCAAATTCCAAAATCAAATCCAACTATTCAATGATTGAAATAGATCACCAAATTCAAACTCCAAATCCATTCCTAGGTCCTTTACTTTTATCTTATGGACTTGGCCTTAACCAAATCCAAATCAACCCTAACCCAATTGATTTTCTCAATTATCAAATCCAATCTCAAATCAAATTCTAGACCATAAATCAATTCCAAATTCCAAATGATTGAAATCCATGATCAACTCCAAATTCCAAATTCCAAGAATCTCTTCCTAAGCCATATGAACAACCTTCATGTGCTTCGCTTCAAATCAACTCAAACTTGGTTGATTTCCTTATAAATCAATCATTCCTTCATTTATACTCATTAATATAAAGGAAACCCACCATCCAATGACCAAAAATAAATCAAACCAAATCAAAACCCAAATTAGCCCTTTCAACCTACATCCTTAAGCTTAATCAAATTTGCTTCCAAATCACTCCAAACTAAAGTGATTTTCTTGTGACCCATTTATATCTTCATTTATATTCATAAATATAAATGAAATATAAATTCAAATGACAAAAATTGAACTCAAACCAAATCAAATTCCCAATTTTAGCCCCTTTAGCCAAACTTTTGAACTTGGCTAAATGAAACCCAAATCAACTCAAAACTCATGAATTTTTTTTTCATGATTCAATCATTTCTCCAATCATTAATTCAAATATAAATATAAACCACTGTTATCAAACCAAAACCAAGTCAACCCAAATCAAGCTCAAGTTGACCCTTCTGACATGAAATTGTCATATGAATCAAAACTCACTTGTCTCCAAACTAATTATAATTGGATTTATATTTCAATCCTAAGTCCATACATGAGTTCAATTAAACTTGAATCAAGCCTTGATCAAGCCAATTGACCCATTTAGGCTAACTTGACCCAAAGTGACCTAAAGGACCTTTTTAAGCCAAGTTCTAATCCAATCCAAATTGGATTGAACTAAGCCCATCTAAACCTCAATCATGACCAACAATCATCATGGGGTGATCAACCACCTTGAATTGGGTCAAACCAAGTCAACATTTAGCCCATATAAAACTTGAACTAGCCAAAACCCACCATATGCCAAATTAATTGAAACCATTGACCCAAACTCATTCATAATCAATGATTGAACATGATCAAGTCATCAATTAAACCAAACCAAGCCTAATTGGCCACTTGACCTAACTTGACCCAAATTGGCCTAAAAAGCCAAAATAGGTCAAATCATGATTTAACCCAAATTGATTGCAACCAATGACTCAAGTTCATCCCAAATCACTTATTGAACTTGGCCAAAGACATGATTGAGCCCAAGTTGACCAATTGGTCAACTTGACCCAACCTAGCCCAAATTGACTTAAAAGGTAAAATTGACCAAAATTCAAATGAACTCCAAATTAAATCAAATAAAAGCCTACAATCATTTTCAATCAACCAATTGAACTTGTCTCAACACCTAAACCAACCCAATTTGGTCAAATTGGTCAAATTGGTCAACTTGACCAATTTGACCCTTTTGAGTCCAGATGAGTCAAATTTAAACTTAAGCCAAACCATATCAAATTAGTCACACCTAAACATTCCAAATCATGATTTAGACCTAACCCAAGCTTGGTTTGATCCAATTTGGCCAATTGGTCAATCCAACCCAATGTGAACTCAATTAAACCCTTCTGCCCAACTTGAGCTAATCCACTTCAAGCCACACTATGGAACCCCATTGACTGATCAAACCCACTCCACATCAGCCCCAAAGCACCCTCAAATCTATCTGAACCCATTTGAAACTTAGCCAAAGAGAATTGACCAATGTGTAAAGCCATTTGCATTGGATCCTTACCATATGTGGTAAAGTCCACTTTACTATCTCCATAACAGCCATCAAGATGTCAAATGAAGCATTTTTAGAGCTTCCTAGTACTCTAAACCCCCCTAGCCTTTGCCATAGACCAAAGGATCCATACTTATTTCCTCTCATCCATGGTCAACCCATGGACACCAAAAACAATCCCACCCCACCACTCCATATCTTCCCTTGGAGATCATGCCACCGCTTCGACCAACCCAGGCGACCCACATGGCACTGACGATGACACCTCTGATGACCCAATAATAGCCAATCGATGGGATTTATGAATTCAATTTCGTCCATCCACCTAGCTTCATTGAGGGATATACTCCCTCAATTCGAGCGGGGAACATGACCAATTACATTCTCTGAGTCCCCAAGCCAATTATGAACTCCCTCAGAGCAATTCTAAGGATCTCCAAGCCTCCTCAATTCGGCCATTGCCATTCCCGTGCCTAAACTAAAATATGACACCCTTCCCTCAAGCAATACTCTCTCTCCACTAAATCAAATCCAAATTCCTTGCACCCACACCATCCTCAAACCCAATCGAAGCCAACCAAATCATTTCCATGCATTCCAAAGCACGGAGGCATTGATTGAGCAGAGCCTGCGCGTAAGTGGATTGATTGATCAACCCAGCACCTAGGTCAAATTAAGCTTGTACTTGTTCAACAGGGCCTCGCCTTAACAAGGTGAAGCTATCTCCGGCATTGCACCACCGAACATTAACTCCAATGAGATAATTTCTCAAAATCATAGCTTTAGGCCTATATGTGTTGGTATTTTGTGAAAGAAATCTCCATGTCAAGGGATTTCAACTGTTGGATGTGATTGTATGCTCCCTTAGATGGTGTGGGATCCATTTGATCCCAATATGAGCTTCGGTGAGCTCAGATCGAACAGAGAAAGACGGACGGTGTTAGTATTTCATCGCTCATGAATGGGATAGATCACGAGTCGTCCATGTCACGTGATCGAGATGAACAGCTCTGATCAAATCCCATGGTAGATCCTTTGATTTCCCCCTTAACCCAGGAATTAAATCATGGCCGTTCAATCGGCGACCCACAAAGAAAGCTCGTCCGCTGCCACTAAGTTAGCGCATGGATGTGACTACTTAAATAGCTAATTTCATCATGCCACGTGAAAAGTGCACTACGTTAGCAGCCACATGGCCCGACGGGATTAAAAGTTTAATTAGGGATAATTAATTAGTTTTTAATCCTGAAACTTCTAAAATCATAATTAATTACAAAAAATAAAAAAAAATACAAACTTAGGCTCATTTTGAAGATATTTCAGAAGAAAGTCTATAAAAATTATAATTAACTAATTTCGATCAATGACTTTAGCTGAATTAGAGTTTTATCAAAAATCTAAATAGCTTAATTACACCTTAATTAAGCACTCAATTAATCTCAAATTTTCTATGGATGATTAGGGGGATGACCTCGGCCTTCCCTATATTTCTAGGATTTTATTGATTGCTTAATTAGAAAAATCATTTGAGTAAGCCCTAATCACTCTATTAATCCAATTAATTATAATTAAGGAATGAACAGTAACTTGATTAATCATTTGAACATAATTATCCCTGTTAAACAGTAAGATCACTTAGGGAATGTGAGCAAGGATATTTTTCCTAATTAGTTTCCTAAGTCTTTTTTATCTTTAAAAAGTACATTAATTAATGGGTTAATGGAATGATTAATTGATTAATTAAGTGATTAAATCCTTAAAATAAAGAGATCAAAACCTAATTAAATGTTTAAATGATTTGGGGATTTGGATTGAGGCCTTGCCCTTAATCATTTCCCCTAAGTTAATTCATCATTCAAATTAAAATATAACCAAAACATTTAATCAATTTGTTAAATGCTTAAAGAAATTAAAATTAAAAATTAATTGATCCTCACCTAAGCAACCTTTAATTGATCTTTGGTATCTCCTTGGGTATTCAATAACCCAAGGTGAGAAGCAATGAAATTATGATTGGCTCACATGTGTGAGAAAATCATAAGTGTAATTAAGTGAGATCACTTAAGCTTAATTAACTATTAATCATAAGCCAATTACATTAGGCCCCTTTTATTTCTTAGGAGCATTGCAAATCTACTTTTCATGTGGTTGCATATCATATTGGCTAATAATTAGTTAATTAGCTTAAGGTGATATAGGTAAAGGATAATTAATTCATTTAATTCATACTTTAACCTAATCAAAGCATAAAATCAACTTAAATATTCTTCATTAAACCAAACTAATCCACACATGGGGAAATGGGTAAGGATTAGCAAACCTTTCTCATATTTATTAAATCAAATTAAATTCAAACATGAAAATGTCCTTAAAGAATTTTGATTCATTTTAAATAACCCTATTTGATATGATGTCCTTAGGAATTAATTGGGGTGAATGAAATCATGTGTTTACATTCCTTTATTTCTTTCCAATCATGCTAAATATTATTTTCCATATGAACTCATGCATTTATTTTCTTTGAAAATTAATTAAATAAAATATTTTCTTTTATGTCAAATTGCATGTATTGGTTAAAATTAAGAATATGAGTGACTATTATCACTATTAAATCAAAAACTATTTTTTAAAACCTATAAACCAATTATTACAAATGAAGTAATGCTAATTATAAATACTTATAAGCTTTCATGTGATGATAGTATAAGATGTGGATTATGAAGTTCTCTTTCTTTCTCTTAACATGGATTCACATAGGATTTGAAAGTGTATAGTTCATTTGAAAAGAACACAACACTTGCCTAAATCTATTCCTATGCATCTCTATGTTAAGACTTAGGAGGGGTTCTCATATTACACATGTAAATCATACTACCAAATCAAACATAATTTCTTGCATGATTCCTTATCCACTTAGTTCTTTTTGTATATTCATATTTATTTGAGAAAAGTGGTATATTAGTTTGGACATCCCGGAGCTGTGAGGCTTTAAGTAGCCCTAAGTAGGTCTTGTACCTTACGCCTTTGGTGTAGAAAATAATGGCATCGTACTCTTAAAACTCATATACATATGCATGTGTGATGTGGCCAATGAATAAAGAATCAAAAATCAAATAAATAAAACATAACTTATGCATTGATTTTCTTATCCTTATAGTTATTCATGTATACATATATATAAGAAAAGTGATATATTTGTTTGGACATCTCGGGGCTGCGAGACTTTAAGTAGCCCTAAATGAGTCTTGTATCTACAACCCTGATGTAGAAAATAATGACATTGTACTCACTTAAAACTTCTATATATGTGAATGTGTATTTAGCTAATGGATGAAAAATCTCTCTTTTCCACATAACAAAGACATGCATTCAAAATTAAATTAACAAATAAAATATTTAAATTTCAAAATACATTTCTTTGCATTCACCATCAAAGTATGCATAGGTATGATTAAGATTATTCATATGCATGATATACATGATGGAAAGAAATGGATGAGTTTATGTTATGTGATAGTAATCCATCCTAATTAATCCTAAGATGTCTTTATTTTTGAATAGGGCTATTTAAAATAAATCTAAACTTAGTGTTAATTAAAACACATAATAAACCATTCACTAAAAGAAATTCATTAATTAACTTATCTTAGAAATCATTTAAGGTAGGGATAAAAGAGATACTCTCCCTCTCTTTCTTCTCTTTATAATACTTAGTTGCTAAGTGCAGGCTACATGAAACAAAAGAAAACATTAAGTAAAAATCCCCAAATCAACTAAACCACTTAAAGAGAAATCAACCGTTTATGAATTAAATCCCTCTCTTTCTAGCTTTATGTTAGGGTGGTGCATGGTTTGATGAATGTTTAATTTTGTGATATATTATTTTAGATTATATGTTAGGGTGTATGTGCGTAGCCTGAATGTTAAACCGATATTAGCCTAATCATGTTTTATGCAGGGGCCCATGCTTAAAATTCATAAAAAATATAAATGCTTTTGCTGGTGTTGCTTGCTCTTAAGTATAGCCAAGTTAGGTGGACTATTATGTGGGTGATAAGCAAAATTATTCTTATAACTATTTGGATTATATGGTGTGTTTAGCTAACATTTATTTTATAGTTGTAGCTAGGTTTACTTTCCTTCCTTTTAATATAATTTTTTATTAGGATTAGTATAAGTGTTATGAGGATTAAGGATAAACATTGGTTATAGGACCATATCTTATATACCATGTGAAACAACATCCCAATCAAGCCAAAAGAAAGAAAGAAATGGAGCAAATCAAAAATGAAGAAATTAAAGATGAAAAGCTAAGAATAGAGGATGAAGAATGAAGACCCCCATAACACTTATCATTTCATAATTGTAATTATTCTTTCATTATAATGGGATGTATAAGGGTAGTTCTTAGCCATTCACATTTCTTTTTTTTTTAAAATTGATCGCATTCAACCTTTTATTCTTTTGTGATAACTTTATAAATTTTTTGATGTTTTGTTTAGCTTGTGCATTAGAAATAGCATGCCTTTTCATTGTTTCTTTATGATTGGTGATTGTTGTGTGGCCTGGATGCGATTAAGCTCTTAGGATAAAAATAAATTTTCTATCCCATTAACAACCCATAACTAAAATTTTAAAATAATTTATAACCTCACATAAAAGCCTAGAAATTAAATTAAGATAATAAAATGTTTAACAACCCCTTAGCTGGATGATTGAATATAAAATATCGTGCATGTCATATTCTTCCACTCTTGCTAAGAGAGGACTTTCATCTGTGCCGGAGAATAAAGGCTTAACTTGTGAGAGCCTTTGATGGAAAGACACCTCTTTCTCTCCTGATTTAGACCCACAATCAATTTCTCATGCATTTAGGCATACAAAAATCTATAGCCTATCTCAAAATAAAAGTCCAAAAATCAATAAAACTTGACAAGAATTTTATTACATTTAAATCATTGATCAAAGCCCTTCATAATGTAGTCTCTTAGGAATTAAGTTTAAGGACTTAGTTTCTTTTCTAAATAAATAATAGCCTAACCATCTTGCAAAGAATATGACTTGCCTACATAGATTTAAAGCGTAAGAGGAGTTAGCTGGCTGCCACTCCAGACGATAATAAGTCTAACAGTCGGGTGATTTATTATCTCTTGTGGAGGTAAACCATATACCTATTTTATCTTAGATTTAGGTCATGGTTTAGCTCTCACCAAAGCTCTCTCAATTTAGGATCTGAGGTTACTGTTTTTCTTTGTGGGCTACAAGTATAAATCTTCATCTTTTAGGCATTTCGACAATCTTGTATCGGAATTATAAGTCTTGGATTTTTAATAAAAATTCAACTTAAATAAATAAATCTTCTCAAATTCAAATGTCAAAAGCCCAATCATAGGATAGATTGGAGTGCTCACTAGGCTTCCTAGCATTATGAGTACTCCCTACTCATCTCCCTTGGTTTCGATAATAACTCTTCTCTTTTGATCTCTCCCACTTGATTTTCAAAAAATAATAATAATAATACAACTACTCCTTTCATAGTCTTATCTTTGAATTCTTTGGAGACAATAATTGCCTACTTTAATCGAGAGTATTCTTAAGGATTCATTTTCCTTAAGTGTAATTAACTATGGAGGCTTACCTCCATAAGGAATTTAATGAATCCGATTTAAATAAACCCTACTTTACTTTTCCATGTAAAGTAGGGAAAAAATATTTGGTATATTCAAATACCCATCATGCCTTAGGAGTCCTTATTAGGTGATTAGGTCCATTATAGGATAGTGACTTCTATCTCACGAGATAGTATACTATTCTTTAGTGTCATACCCGATCACCCTAAAAAGTATATCTATGGATCTGCGTGGTGTCCCCTCACACAAACACACCCAACATAAAAATAAATACTAGATATTTTTCTAGTGACTCTGCTGGGGAATGGTCCCTCTCTCCATCTCTAGTAGATGATTATTGTCTCCAAGCATCGATAGTGGACTTGTAATTCAAATGAGTTCGAGATTATCTTTCTTTCCATTGACACTTAGCTTATTTTATTCTTAAGCAAATTTAGCCAACATCCTTTAGGTTTTAGGACCTCACTCCATATAGGTCCTGAAACTCGTGTTGGGTTCCCCAATAGGTGAAAATATAACTTATCAATGAAAGGAGAGATAATAAAATTTAGAACCTCCTCACCACTAGCTTGGTGAGGCAAGCTTCATCATAAAATTTAAAAAAAAATTCCTTTCACAAAAATGATACATTCCAAAAGCACCTTTCGAGAAACTCACAAAATCACAAAATCAAAACCCCTCCATGATTGCTACATGGAGGTCCTTTTCAAAACCAAATCATGCCATGTCGATTCCCACTTAACATATCCAAAATTGTTAAGTGAGAATCCCTATTTGAATCAAACATAAATTTGACCTTCAATTAACAATTTCAATTTGTTAAGTGAAGATTCCTATTTTAATTAAAAAAAAATTTTGACTGTCACTTAACAATTTGAATTTGTTAAGTGGGGATCTCATTTTCAAAACATAAAATGTGACCTTCACTTAACAATTTCAATTTGTTAAGTGGGGGTCTTATTTTCAAAACATGAAATTTAACTTTCACTTAACAATTTCAATTTGTTAAGTGGGGGTCTCATCTTTCAAAACATAAAATTTGATCTTCACTTAGCAATTTCAATTTGTTAAGTGAGGTCTCATTCTCAAACATGAATTTGATCTTCACTTAACAATTCTAACTTGTTAAGTGTGGGTCTCATTTTCAAAACATAAAATTTGACTTTCACTTAACAATTTCAATTTGTTAAGTTAGAGTCTCATTTCCAAGACATAAATTTAACCTTCACTTAACAATTTCAATTTGTTAAACATTTGACCTTCGCTTAACATATTCAATTTGTTAATTCAGGGGTCTAATTTTAAAATTTTAAATGCGACTTTCACTTATTAATTTTGATTTATTAAGCGGGGGTCTCATTTTCAAAACATAAAATTTAACTTTCACTTAACAATTCCAATTTGTTAAGAAAGGGTTTTATCTTCAAAGAAAAGTATATTTAGGCCTTCACTTAGCATATCCAATATTGCTAAGAGAGAGTATCATTTTCAAAGCATATGTTTAGTTCTATCTACCACATCAAATTTGTTAAGTAAAAACCACATAACCATGCCATATTGGATTTCCACTTAACATACCATATTTGCTAAGTGAGAATCTCATTCTCAAGTCATGCATACTTTGATTTTCACTTAACACACTAAATTATTAAGTGGGAATCCCACTTTTAAAAATATATCAAACACATTTAGGCTTTCACTTAATATACCAAATTTTTTTATGTGAGGGTCACTTTTCAACACACATTTTATTTATATTTTAACATACCAAATTTGTTAAATAAGGATCCAATTTTTCATATCAATCACACTTGAGCTTTCACTTAACATACCCAATTTGTTAAGTGGGACTCCCATCTTCAAATAAAAATAAATATATCTTCCAAATCAAACACATGTGGCCTCTACTTAACATACCAAATTTGTTAAGTAGGAATCATCATTTTCAAATCAAAATATCACACAATCAAATCTTCACAAGAAAAAATATCCTAAATAGATAATCAGAACCTCTTCTTAGCATACCAAAATTTGCTAAGTAGAGGTTATTTCAAACTAACCATATTTTTAAACAAGAAACATAAAATACCAAAAAGGAAGAAATTTCTCTTCCAACCTTCACTTAACAATTTCAATTTGTTAAGTGAGTTGAGGGTGGGGGACTTTGTCTTCTCATTTTCAAAACATTTGACCTTCGCTTAACATATTTCATTTGTTAAGTCGGGGGCCTCATTTTTAAAATTTTAAATGTGACTTTCACTTATTAATTTTGATTTGTTAAGTGGGGGTCTCATTTTCAAAACATAAAATTTAACTTTCACTTAACAATTCCAATTTGTTAAGAAAGGGTCTTATCTTCAAAGAAAAATATATTTAGGCCTTCACTTAGCATATCCAATATTTCTAAGAGAGAGTATCATTTTTAAAGCATATGTTTAGTTCTATCTAGCACATCAAATTTGTTAAGTAAGAACCATATAACCATGTCATATTGGATTTCCACTTAACATACCATATTTACTAAGTGAGAATCTCATTCTCAAGTCATATCATACTTTGATTTTCACTTAACACACCAAATTGTTAAGTGGGAATCCCACTTTTAAAAACATATCAAACATATTTAGGCTTTCACTTAATATACCAAATTTTTTATGTGAGGGTCTCTTTTCAACACACATTTGATCCCTATTTTAACATACCAAATTTGTTAAATAAGGATCCAATTTTCATATCAATCACACTTGAGCTTTCACTTAACATACCAAATTTGTTAAGTGGGACTCCCATCTTCAAATAAAAATAAATATATCTCACAAATCAAACACATGTGGCCTCTACTTAACATACCAAATTTGTTAAGTAGGAATCCTCATTTTCAAATCAAAATATCACACAATCAAATCTTCACAACCAACAATATCCTAAATAGACAATCACAACCTCTTCTTAGCATACCAAAATTTGCTAAGTAGAGGTTCTTTCAAACTATCCATATTTTTAAGCAAGAAACATAAAATACAAACAATCTCCAAAAAGGAAGAAATTTCTTTCAAATTTTTGAACCCCACCCAACCTACCTAAATTGGTTGAGTATGGGTTCTAAAATAAAAAATCAAATGGCAAAAGACTCTCCTCCAAAACATCCAAATCTCTCAAATGAACCCCGGTTAACATATTTGAATTATTGAGTGTGGGTTCAAAGCTCCAAACTTCTATTACTTGCGTGGAACAAATATCAAGGTAAGAATCTGATACATGTTATATTTCAACAATGCAACAAATTTCATAGTTTTCACACATGGCCTCTCAGTTTGTTTTCACCTTTCCATTGGGATGGATTTGGCCTTGGATCGAGCCTCCCTAGGCCCCATCCATCTCAGTGTTCTTTAGAGGATTTGAGGAGTTATCACTCACTGCGGCGACCCTCACCACCCTGCTTTGGATGAGGTAGCTAGGCAAAATCCAGTCATCCGCATCAACTTGCTTTCTAACACTGAGTATCCTTCCTTGAAGAGGAATGAAGGTTTACAGTGGCCTAATTTCTACTCAGTTGTTCCCACTACCACCAGCGTGCAAGCACCTCCTTGTTGGTCCCCAAAGAGAGGCTATCGGCCAGAGATAGCCTCCCTACCTGAGGTAGGATCTAGCTCTCACCGCCTTACTTAGTACGATGCACACTGATGCAATAGGAGCTACAAGATCAAGCAGCACCATGAGCGTGCCACCCAAGAGATGGATGCCACATCTCATATTGCAGAGGAGGGTTCTGTACTTGAGGTTTCCCCATTGCTGAATAGAAACTAGTTCCACCTCCTCTTGGCATCAGGCGAAGAGTAGGACTATCGGAAGATAGCTGCATTACCTTCACATCCTACATACCACAAGGTTTCTAGGACGGAGGAAGCCTTATGCCGCCTGAACAATATTAGGTAGGGTACATAGACGCGTTTAAAGTCTAGTACATTATTTAACTTGAGGTTGATCATACTTAGGAGTGTTACCAGGCACATTCGCAGTGATAAAGCATCAGAGGCCCGAGTAGCGAGTCGAGGGAGCGAAGAGGTTGTAGCGGCCTCCACTCTAGTTTATTTTCCCAATCATCGCCACGGGTCGAAGAAAGATAGTCGGTACCACTAGTCTTAGGTGGAAAGCCCTGATGATGGTAGAGCCAGTGTTGTCTCCACCGCACCGATCCACTCCTCGCCCATCGTCACCAGTTCGGGTCCCACCATCCATCGTGCCTACAAAGGCACAGAAGACATTATCCTGTAAGAGAAAGCCCCCTTGGTGATCTGGCTATGGCAAAATAAGTTTTGGAATGATTATGATTTCAATTTAATTAATTAAGTCATTTAATTAATGACTTAAATCATTAATTAATCAAAATTAATTAATTTCAAGTCAAGTGAAATGAATTTAGGAAAAAGAGTGGGAAAGAGGTCACAATCTCATTCCACATGCCCATTCACTATTCTACAATGATTAACAAACTTAATTAATGATTTTATTACTATTTAGCATGTTAATTAATCACCTAATTAATTAAGAAAGTAATTTAGGCTAAGATAACCAATTTCTTTAAATAACCAAGTAATAAATCCCAAGAAAATCATGAGAGGCAAAAGTCATCCCATTAATCAACCTCAAAAAGTTTGAAATTAATTACTTGGGTAACTAGGGAGTAATTATGCTAATTAAGTTTTTTAGTTAAACTCAAATTAAGCCTTTAATTACTATTTAAAATTAATTTGAATTACTTTTTTAGTTAATCTCCTCTGAAATACCTTTAAAATGAGTATGCATTTATATTTTAAATTTTTTACAATTTGTTATTATTTTTCAAAGTTCCGGTTGATTAAGATAATTTTCATGAAGTTTGTAATTTATTTTATTAAAATAAATTATTTGAACTTCAAAATTTAATATCTTTGAATCCAGAAGTGATTTTGATTTGAAGTTTTTGTGGTAGGTAGATTTCAGCTTCAGTTTCAATCTTTGAGAAATTCAACTTAATTTGAGGTGTATTTTTAGTTTAATTAATGAAATTTGATTTTTATCAAAACTTAAATTAAGCTCAAACTATCCATCAAAATTTGGGGATTTAGATTTATTGAATTCCTCTTAGAAAGATAAATTCAACGAGCTCATATTTGTAATTTTTCATTAAGTATTTTATTTTCTATCAATTTTTGAAGTTTTAGATGATTTAAATAATTTTTAAAATAAAAAATTTGGATTTTCTCACTTAACCTAGTCAGCACCGCGCGCAGCGTTGACATGGCAACACGGCATTACGTGATTAGAACACATGATTCCACATGTACGTGTGCGGCGCGGTTATTAGTTAGCAACGCGATGTCGCCAACAAGCTGGAAACTATGGGTGAACGATGCGCGATATTTTGAACCGTCATGATTGACGGTCCAGATCTTATCAACAAAATTAAAGGGAGAAAATGCTTAGATCATGCACATGATCCTTCGATCCCAAATTGCAAGATCTATGTGCATTTAGGTTGAATACTAAATAGGGGAAAAATACAAAATCTAAGCAAAATTTCATCCAAATGAGCTCATTTTCACAGCGATTCACACCTAAAAACTTCTATTTCATATTAGGATAGTATAAAATAAATAATGTGAGGGATTTTAAAAAAATCCTAAAATTGCACAAAAATGATCATAAAAAGCAAAAAATCCTAAGGCCAGCTATGAGTTTTTGAATATTATCTCACCGGGGATGATTTTTGGCGGCAGGATAATCTGAGCACGCTTTTGAGTGGGGGAAGAAGCCTTGAATGTGCCTAGACCTCTTTCCTTCCTTCGTAATAATGCATTCTCTAATTATTGCAATTTCTTGCCAAAATTTACTTATTTTTAATTTTTTTATCCCAAAATTAAGTGGGAATGATTTTGGTTGATTTGGGAGCTATATGGGATGAAAAATAGAGTGGGAGGAGGAGTTCTTCAGCCTCTAATGCCTTATTTTCAAAATTGAATGAAAATCACTGATTTTGTTTGATTTTTTGCTCCAAAATATTATTTGGCTTGGGGTGGTTGAGAATGGAAGGAAATCATCCTAGGTGGCTTATTTTGATTGGCTAGGGCATGAAAAGTGGTTGCCATGAAGTATAAATAGGTGTCCTAGCAAGGGGAGGTGGGAGTCCTTCATGGCAAGTGTTCTAATGGAAGATATGAGGTGAATTCACCTCCCCATCAATCATTGCCCAACCATCTTTTGGGTCAGATAATCAGTGTCCTTGGTGCCTATGTAGACCAATTGATGAGTGTCAAGTGACCAAACAAAAGAAATGACCATTTAAGTGAGTGTCTTTTCTCATGAGATGCCCTTGACCCAAGGACAAAGTGGTCATTTGGCATTGAATTTAATTTGAACAGATTTGAAATGAGTCAAAAGTGAGTTAGACCAAATTTCATGTCATTTGGAGTTCATTTGGTTTAATTTAATCAATTTGACCCATTTAAATAGGGTCAAAATGGGTTAGGTTGACTAATTGGGTCAAACCAAGGGTTAGGTCAAGTTTAAATGATCATTTCGAGTATATTGGTTCAATTGGTTTCAGTCAATTTGGTTTAATTTGGATTTTGCCCAATTTGATCATTTAGGTCAGTTTGGGCTAACTTGACCAATTTGACTCAATTGATCAAATTGTCAATCATGGCTTGGGGTTTGGTTTGATCATTCAAATATATTTGTTAAGTTTAATTTGATTTTGACTGGATTTGATTGGGTTTTAGGTTGATTTAACCCTTAATGTCAAATTAGGCTAAGTTAGGTTAGGTTGATCAATTTGTCAAATTGGACTCAATTGAGGCTTTGGTCAAGTTCAATAATCAATTTGGAGTGAACTTGAAGCATTGGTTGCAATCAATTTGGCTAGTTTGGGTTCATATTAGTTAAGGGGTTGACTAGGTCAATGGGCTAGGTTGACTTGGTTTGACCCAATTCATGATAATTAATTAGCCTAGGTTGATCAATAATCATATGACATGAAGTTTGGATTGGCTTAATTCACTTTGATTAGGATTGAATTTGATTTTGGTTCATATAGGTCAAATTGGCCACTTTAGGTCAAGTAAGCCGATTGGGCCTAGTTGGCTTTATTTTTGAGTTTAGTTTGATTTAGTTGAGTTTATATATGGATTTGAGATTGACATATAAAATCAATTTTAATTGGTTTAAGTTTAAATGAGTTTTGGCACATTTGAATATTTCAAGTTAAATGGGCTAGGTTGGGTTGACTAGAGTTGACTTAGATTTGGTTTGATAATTATAGTTTATGTTTATATTTGGAACAATGATTGAAGGAGTCATTGAATCATGAAGAAATCCATGAGTTTTGAGTTGATTTGGGTATCATTTAGCCTAGTTCAAGAATTTGATTAAAAGGGCTAAAATCGAGAATTTAATTTGATTTAGGTTTAGTTTTGCCTTTTGAATTTATATTTAATTTATATTTGTGAATATAAATGAAGATATAAATGGGTTATGAGAAAATCACTTGAGTTTGGAGTGATTTGGGAGCAAATTTGACCAAATCTAGAAATGTAGGTCAAAAGGGGTTGACTTGGGAATTGATTTGATTTGGGTTTCAATCATTTGGATTTGATTTATAATTTGGAATTTCATTGGAGATTGAATTTGATAATTGAGAAAATCAATTGGATTGAGATTGATTTGAATTTCGTTAAGGCTAAGTCCATTAGATAAAATCAAAGGGCTTAGGAATGGATTTAGAGTTTGGATTTAATCATGAGTTCCAATCATTTGATAGTTGGATTTGATTTTGAAATTTGGATTTGAATTTGAGATTTGATTTGGAAGAAATAAGCAAGGATTTGGTTTGGGTTATAGGGTAGACAAGTCTTCTTAAATCTCTAAGGCATAACTTATCCCTATGGCTAACTCTTCTAAGTTTCTAAGATTAGGTTAAGTGTTCACCTAATCACTAGAAGTGTCTTAGGACTAAGGAACTCTTAGTGTCTATGAGAGTCCTAGATCTATGATAAGGAAGTTAAGAGTTCACTCCAAAAGTGAGGTCGATAATAACCATATTATTAATCAAAAACATACAATTAAATAAGATTATTATTTATTTTTGAAATATGGATGCATGAAACATATGAAATATAGATTTATAATGAATGATTGAAGCAAAATAATTAAACATTACTAAATAACCTATTTGAAGTCATTAACTCCTAAGGTCATTCATATAAAAATAATCACAGCAAAGCCTAATCAAGTTCATTAAGTGTTGGTTTTATAATTTGAGTTATTTAATCCTAATGAGATGACAAAATATTTAAAATTAATATTTATCCCACTTCTATTCATTATGTGATTCAAAAGTGATTTAAGTAATTTTTATGAATTAATTCAAGCTAATTAATTATTTTAGCCAATTAAGCCCAAAAATTTAATTTTTCCCTAAATAGATGCCCCACAAACTACGAGAAAATTATTGAGTATAAATAAACATGCCATAAGAGTTTTAATGCAATTAGGCTTATGCTTAGGGGTTAATTGAAGAAATGGAAAAACTCAAAATCATCAGTTACACTCAATATATCTCAAATCAATTGATGATTTTGATTTCATTGGAAACCTCTTTGTTAGCTAAGCGTAAAAAGGGGTTAGTCAAATTTTTTGAGAGAGAAATATGCTAATTATTATAAAATTTCTAAGTCTTAGGATAATTAAATATTTAATTAATTAATAAAAGCTCCTTAAAGGTGATTTTGGAAACTAATTAGAATGATAGGTCCTAAATTTTTTTTTGGGTCACCATCACTATTTTAAAACATATTTAAGCTCTCATAATTATTTTTTTAATTTTTTTATTATATTTATTTATTAAATGAACAAAATAGTCATTTAGGATATGAAAATTTGAACTTCCCAATTATGCAACCAATTGACTTGGAATAATTATGTGGAAAGGGTCATCCCTTGGAACAAACACCTTAAATCTTAAGTCAATTAACCAAGTAATTAGGGTTTAATTATACTAATTAAAAAATTTTCAAACCTTAATTAGTCATTATGCACTTAATAAAATTTGGGCCTTTAATTTTTACTAAATTCTCATATATTTAAGCTTTACATAGTAAATTTATGTGTAATTTTTAAATTTTTTTTATAAGTAGTTATAATTTTTTTAAATTTGTCCATTTAAATATATTTTTAAATCTAATTAGTCAATTTACATAGTAGGGGCTGCATCAATGCTTTTCACATGGCACTATGCAGTTCATTACCTAAAATGTTTGGCATGTCACACTTAGCGACGACGGATGTGATTTCATCTTGACCGTTTGATCATAGATTGAATGATAGAGATTAATTCTATGGATTAAAAGGAATTTAATCAAAATTTCTAACGAGTTTAGTCACGATCGTCCATTCTAATCATGCAAAATGGATGGCAGATGATTCATCATCAATCTTCAATGAGAAAAGAACATCAGTTGTCTTTCACTCATTCGAACTCATTGGAGCTTGTTTAATGGTGGAATTGAATTTAAAATGACCAGGGAATGATTCTAAGGGGATCTTATGGTTAGGTTCACATCAAGCCACATTTCACTTCACAAAAGATCAACACTTAAGGGGCTATTTCTACGATTTGAGGGGTTTACTTTATCAGAGCTAAAGGTTGGCAGTCCGTCGACTATAGCTTCGCCTTGAAGAGATGAAGCTCTGTTGAAAAGATCCTCCATTGCCTTCCTGCAAAACATTCTTGAGACCTGAAGCCCCACCCGAGTTCAATTGAAATCAATGCTCTGATAGGAAAGGTGCATGAAGATTTAATTTTATTTTAGAGAAGTTTTGATGAGGTTGCACATGGAGGGTGTTCAACTTTGGGATGGTATTGGTCTCATTGATGATGGGATGCTCGAGAGGCTCTAGGAACTTAGGGTATTAAGAGTCATGTTATGAGGAGTGTGTGTGTGAAGTTTGAATGGGGAGAAGATTTATGCCCTCCTCTCTAAGTGAACCAACCAAAAAGATTGGTTTAGGCTCTGACAGCCGGCTGGGTAGTGGAAGTTGTTAGAAATGGAGAGGACGATAAGGTGGATGTCCCCGTGTGGCTGTTGAGTTTGGTGTCTAGTGGTGAGAGGGACAAGGCTTGGTGGCTACACCAATCTTGGCCAAAGTGAGGATGACCTATCCTTAGTAAAGCTGAGCCCAGCAGCTTTGGGTTAGGTCTAGTTAGCATGAGTAAGCTCAAGGTATACTAATGTGGCTACCTAAGGCAAAGATAGGGGTTTCACCTTCTTACTTTAGATTGTTGTCTCATGTGGATGTCTTATTTCACTTGGTTTGGGTTGAGTTAGGTTTAGAGTTGGGTCCACTTGGGCAGGTCAAGGGGGACCTAAGGGTGTGTCATGCCAAGTTTGATTCGGTTTAGACTTATTTTGCTTAGGTTTATCTAATTGGACTCATATAGGCATAATTTGGATTCAAATAGGTTAGGTCGACCAATTAGTCAAATTGGGTTAAGAGGGCTATTAGATTAAGTTGAAATGATGATTTAAAACTTATTGGTGTCATTGATTTGATTTAATTTGAATTTTGCTCATATAGGTTCATATGAGTTAAATATGCTAAGTTGACCAATTTAGTCAAATTTTCAAGATTAAGTTAGATAAAGAGTTAAGTCATGTTTGATTAGTCATTTATAAGTGTTTGGAAGCTTTAATTTGAATTGATTTGATTTAGAATGAGTTTTGGTTCAATTTAACCATTTAGGCTAAATTGAGCTAAATGGGTAAACTGGGTTATGCTGATTAAATTAACTATAATTGATAATTGGAAAGCATTTAATAATCAATTTAGGAATGATTATATGCCTTGATTCAATCCAATTTGGCTTAGATCAAGTTTTGGCTCAATTTAACCCTTTAAGTCAAATTGGGTTAAAAAGCCAAATTGACTCAAGATTCAATTAATTGCAATTGGGTTATTAGTCATGATTATTAATTATTTTAGTATTGATTGGATGGATTAATTTTTCCCAATTTAGGTTGAATCAAGATTTAACTCAATTTCATCTTTTAGGCCAAATTAAGTCAATTGAGGTCAATTGAAATCAATTGAGGGTTAAAATATGTTCAATTATTAATTTAGAAGTGGTTGATGACTTTGATTGGATTTAATTTAGATTGAATTAGGTGATGAATCAATTTGAACTTATAAGCTAAATTGGGTCAAGTTGTGTTAAGTGGATCAATTAGTCAAATTGGATTGATTGAAGTCAATTATAATGTTTAATCATGTGATTGTCATGATCATGAGGCTTTGATTGAATCAATTTGACTTAAATCAAGTTGGGTTGCACTTTTAGCCCTATAGGGCTCAATTGGTTTAACTTGGGTCAATGGATAAATTGATTCAATTTGGTTCAATTGGATCACAATTAAGCTTCAATCAAGTTTAATTGAATTTTAGAAAAGCTTGGGTGTTTAATTTCAAATAGATTTAGTTAATTTTAGATTTCATCCTTTTAAGCCTAGATGGATAAAGTTGAGGCAAATTGAATCCTAATGAGTCAAATTAGGCTTGAAATCATTTAATCTTGATTGAGGTTTTATTTGTAGGCAATTTACTGGTTTGAGAGATTGATTTTATATAGAGGTTGTTTTGGGTTTGGATAGGTGGGTCTTGTTTTATATAGGTCGGGGACTAACCCTATAGTTGAGCCTTATAAGTTTTCTAGGTTTAAAGTTAGTGTTCACTTAGTCACTAGAAGTTTTCTAATTTTAGGAGAGCTTTAAGAGACCTAGATCAAATTTTAAGTCTATGGAGATGATCTTCAACCTCACTCAAAAGTAAGGCCAATAATTAGATCATTCTATTTTAGCATTTTGTCTTATATGGGAGCCTTTGTTCACTTGGTTTTGTTAGGTCCACTTGGGCAATGGTGGAGGGGTTTAGGATGAGTTATGATAAGTTTGACTAGATTTGGAATTATTTTTATTTGGCTCAATTTGACTAATGTAAGTTAATATGGGTTCAATTGGGTCTAGTTGACAAATTGATCAAATTGGGCATAAGGGACTACTAGGTCATATTCAAATGATGATTTAAAATATATTAGAGTTGTTGGTTTAATTCAATTTAGATTGGATTGCAATTTGACTTAATATGGCTTGTTTGGGTTCATTTGGGCTTGCCAATTAGCCAATTTGATCAAATTGGATTTAATTGAATGTTTTTATGCCCAATAATCAATTTAGGAATGATTACATTGGCTTGTTTGGTTTGATTTTGTTTTAACTAGGTTTTGATTTAATGTCATTTATGTAGGTTAAATTGAGCTAAAGTTGAGTCAATTTTTCAAATTTATCAAATTAGGTTCAATTGATCAGTGAGTTATATTTAATAATCAATTTAAAAGTATTTTAGAATAATTAGGGATTCAATTGGATTTGATTTTGGTTCAGTACAATTCACTTAGGATCATTTGGGCTATGTAGATCAATTGATCAAATTAAGTTGCAATTTAAGATGGATGATGATCAATGATTTATTTGGGATGATTATAAAGCTTTTGGTTTGGATTGGATTGAAATTGATTTTAACCTTATAGGATTCAATTGGGTAACTTGGACTAAGTAAGTCATTTGAGTAAGCTGATTTTAATTATGCTTCAATCTATTTCAAATGGGGTTTCAAATGATTTAGGTAGGTCCAATTTCAAGTGGTTTTGGTTAATTTTGAGTTTAGCCCTTTTGGGCTCAAATGGGCCAAGTTAGGTAATTAATCCAATTAATCAATTTAGGCCTCAATTGGGTGTGATTTGAGTTTGATTTGATTAACACTTTAGATATCATGTCATTGATTGGTTAAAACTGATTTAAATTTTATTAAGGTTTAGGTTAAGGTGTCCTAGTGGGTCAAATGTGTTAATTTGGGCTAACTTAGAAATTAACACATTCAAAGCTAAGTGTGTTTTATTTTGGTTTGGTTTGATTGCGTTTAAGTTTTAATTGGTTTGAAGTCAATTTGGTTGGTGAGAATTTGGTTTGTTGGGCTAGATGGGGTCCACTAGTTCAATGGCTTAACCCTAGGGTTAAGTTTTATTAGTCTTTGGGTTTGGAGATCCCTTTTGCCACTAGAAGTGTTCTATCTCTAAGCGAGAAAATTATAGTGCCAAGATAGAATCTTATGTTTAAAAATGATGAATGTCAATCTCACCAAAAGTGAGGCCGATAATAATGAGAATAATAAACATGAGCAATAAGCTATCACAAAATAATGAAAATGCAGAGTAACAAATATGAACTTAAGTGTAACACACACCAAAGAACCATAATTTTCATTTTTATGGTAAGGGAAATTATAATATAATGAATGATCTTATAAATATTCCCCAAAAATGCATAAGGTCCCCCTTACAACAAGCATTCCCCCTCATTTGTGTCTAAAATACTTTTAAACTATATCTAAAATATTATGAGTATTTTCTCCATCTCTTAAAGTAAGATACATACATATATGTGTTTAGTACTTATCTAAACTAAATCTCACACACTAAAGGTATATGGCTATCTTTTAAAGTCTAATTTGGGTTCGATCTTTGTGTGTCAAGTATTAAGCTAGATTAAGTCTAATAGATTAAGGATATTTTGGGAACCTCTTAAAGTTTACATTGGAGAAGATTTATAAGCATTCAATGCTAAAATGACTATATCTAAAAGGATTAATGTATTTTGACCGCCTCTTAAAGTTAAATTTGGTATATATCTATCAATTTTTAGTATCTCTTTAAATTAAATTTAGAGGTTCAAGATAATTTATCACTTCAAGATAAAGTAATAATAAATCAACTAATGTTTAATGTTTTTATGGATTGCATCTAAAAGGCTATAAGTAAAAAAGTTACTTAAATTAATATATGGGTAGGCTAGATTAAGCTTAAACTTTAAGTGCATCTTAGTATCTTTTAAAAACTAACTCAAAATAAACTTATAACTGCCTAAAGTTTATAAAGAGTATTCCCAAAGGAGACCAGATAAGGAGGTGTTCTAAAGCATAAATAGTATTGAAATTACAAATCAAATTGACTTAATTACCTTAAGAAAAATTGGTTTTGAATGTATTATTTTGACCAAATCACAACAAATCATTGGAAAGTTTTCCATATGATAGTGTTCACCTCACTTTTGGAGTGAGCTCTCAACTTCTTTATTATTAATCTAGGACTCTCAAAGATGTCAAGAGTTTCTTAGTCTTAAGACACTTTTAGTGATTAGGTGAACACTTAACCTAACCCTAGAGACTTAAGAGAGTTAGCCATAAGGATAGGTTGTGCCTTAGGGATTTAGGAAGACTTGCCTACCCTATAGCCCAAACCGAATCCTTACTTCCTTCTTCCAAATCAAATCTCAAATTTAAATCCAAATTCTAAAATCAAATCCAACTATCAAATGATTGAAATCCATGATTAAATTCAAACTCCAAATCCCTTCCTATGCCTTTTAATTTTATCTTATGGACTTAGCCTTAACCAAATTCAAATCAACCCCCATCCAATTGATTTTTCAATTATCAAATTCAATCTCAATAAAATTCCAAATCATAAATCAAATCCAAATGATTGAAACCCAAATCAAATTAATTCCCAAGTCAAGCCTTTTTTACCTACATCCATGAGCTTGGTCAAATTTGCTTCCAAATCACTCCAAACTCAAGTGATTTTCTTATGAATCATTTATATCTCAAATCTGTATATAAATGCAACTAAATCAAGTTCAACTCAAAAATCAAGCCAACTAATCCCAATTGGCTCATTTGACCCAAAGTAGCCAATTTGACTTACATGAACTAAAATCTAATTTAATTCAAATCAAAGTGAATTAAGCTATTCCAGACTTAATGTCATGATTGTTAATAAATTATCATAAATTGGGTCAAACCAAGTCAACCTAGCCCGTTGACTACGTCAACCCTTTAACTCATATGAACCAAAACTAGCCAAATTGTAACCTAAACCAAATTGATTAAAACCAATGACCCAAGTTCATTCCAAATTAATTATTGAATTTGACTAAATCCTCAATTGAGCCCAATTTGATCAATTGATTAACCTAACTCAGCTTAGCCCAAATTGACCTAAGGGTTAAATCAACCTAAAACCTAATCAAATCAAAATTGAACTTAACAAAGCCTATAATATATTCCAAATGATCAACCAAACCCAAACCAAGCCATGATTCAATTCAGTTTAGTCAGTTGGGTCTAATCGGTCAACTTAACCCAAATGAACCATAATCAAATCCAAAGTAAATTGAATCAAACCAATGGCACCAACATACTCTAATTGGTCATGTGAACTTGACCCAACCTTTAGTTTGACCCAATTTGACCAATTGGTCAACTTGGCCCAACTTAACCCAATTTGACCTAAATAGGTCAAATCAAGCCAAATCAAACCAAATAAACTCTAAATCACTTAAAATTTGGGCTAACCCACTTTTGACCCATCCCAAATCAAACCCATAGCCAAATGATAATTTTGACCTTAGGTTTAGGGCATCCCATGAGATAAGACCCATGCACATTGAGTCATTTTCTCCCCTTAGTCATTTGACACACAATCATAGGACCACTTAGGCACCTAAGACCATGGCTGACCTGACCCAAAGGTGGTAGGGTCGGCCATGAGCCATGGGGAGGTGAAATCACCTCCCCATCCCCATTGGAGCTTTTCAAACCACTAAGGACAAGCACCACCTCCCTTGGCAGCCACCTCCACACCCTCACCCAACCAAACCTAGCCACATCATGCACCCAAGAACCTTCACTAACCTTTTGGCCAATTAATCAAGAAGAATCCAAACTAGCCATGGTCATTTGACCCAAGGAATAAGGGGGTATACCCTCCTCATTCTCACTCAAACTCAGACACTCACTCTTGATTCAACCCTAGCAGCCAAGAAGAGGAATCCCAGAACCATTTCCAAGGTTTTCTAAGCTCCCCAAAATCCTCATTCTCAGTTTTACACAAAACTGAAATAGGGGAAGCCATCATTGATTCCCATTTGCTCAAACCTCCCCCAAAGAGCAATTAACTTTGCACACACCTTACTTAGAGCTAAACGAGCGAGAACGAATCCTTTCCTTAGCTTTTCGATGGCTGGAGGGTAGAGTTCAATCAAGACGACCACCTACATCTAGTTCTTTGGCCTTCTGAGCAATCTACACCAAATCAAATCTTGTGCAGCTCAATAGGGATTCATTTCTACCAAATGAAGCTTCCTCAATCATTGAAACCATCTATCACAAGCTTCAATGAGGTATGCCATTAAAACTAATCATTTAATGAAAATAGCTTGGTATTTTGTGAAAAAATTTCAATGTCATGTGATTTCCACCGTTAGATTTTCTTGTTGTGCTTCCCCGAATGTGTGGGATTATTTTCATCTCTATTCGAGCTCGGGTGAGCTCGGATCGAGTGGTGATTGATGGATGGTTGCCATTGTTTGATGCTCGGGAGGAGATAGATCATGGACGTCTGTCCCGTGTGATCGAATGGATAATCCGATTTAATCATGCAAAGAGCCTCTGATTAATCCTTTGAAACTATGGGTTTAATCATGGTCGTTCGATCTTAAATCGGGTGATCCACAAAGTTATCACTTGTGCCGCCATCCGAGTCAGCAATTGGATGTGACAACTTAAATAGCGAATCTCATCGCACAACATGGAAAGCATGCCACATCAACCGCCACAGGCCTGACAGGATTAAGGCTTTAATTAGGGCTAATTAACTTATTTTTAGTCCTGAAACTTATTAAATTCATAACAAATTATAAAAAATCCAAAAAAATACAAACTTAGGCTCATTTTAAAGATATTTCAGAGTAGAATTCAGGAAAATTATTATTAATTAATTTTGAATAGTGGATTTGATTTAATTAAAAACATAATTAGCCTAATTACTCCCTAATTAACCATCCGATTAATCTCAAACTTTCTATGTGTGTTTATGGGGATGACCTTTGCCTCCCCTATTTTTATGGGATTTTATTGATTGCTTAATTAGAAAATCAATGGATTAAACCTTAATCACTTTCTTAATATAATTAGTGATAATTAAGCAAAAGAATAATAAATTAATCAATCAATTAAGTTCATTAACCTCTATTAATTGTGGTGAAGTCTAGAGAAATAGATTAGGCCTCCATCTTCCAATTTTTTCTTTAATCCTTCTCCAATCCCTTAAATAATTAATTAATTAGCACCCCTTAACTAATTAATTAACAAGATTAAGCAAAAAATCCAAATCATGCTTGAACCTTAGTTAACTAATTGGGAGGATTTAGGGATTGAGATTTAGGCTCCCTTCTTTGTCTCTTTCTCTAAGTCCATCTCATTTTGATTGGTTAAGGTTAATTAAGGTTTAATTAGTTAATTAATGAACTTAATTAATTTTTCTAATTTAATTTAATCTTGGGTGTTCCCAAAGTGAGAGATGATGAAATTTTGGTTAGCTCACATGTGTGAAAAAACCATAAAAGTAGTTAAGTGAGATCCCTTAAGCTTAATTAACTATTAATCATGAGCAAATGGCATTAGGCACCTTTTATTTTTTAGGAGCATTGCAAATTTACTTTCCATGTGGCTACATATCATATTGACTCATTATTAATTTGTTAATTAACTTAAGGTGATGTAGTTAAGAGTTAATTAATTAGCTTAATTCATACCCTAACCTAATTAAATCATAAAATTAACTTAATTACTTCTTAATAGAACCAAAATTAACCCACACATGGTGAATGGGATTAGGACCAACAAACCTTTTTCACTTTTCCTTAACTCAAATCAAACACTAAAAAAATAACATTAAAGAACTTTGGTTTATTTTAAGTAGCCTTATTTAGTATGATTATCCTTATGAATTAATTGGAATGAATGAGATCATGTACTTATGTTCCTTTATTTCTTTCCAATCATGTTAAATGTTGCTTGCCATGTGTAATCATGCATTCATTTCTTTTAAAATTAATTAAATGGAATGGTTTCTTTTATGTATAATTACATGTATTGACTTACATTAAATAAGTATGGCTATTATCACTATTAAACCAAAAGTTATTTTCAAAAGCCCATAAATCAATTATAAAAAATGGAGTGATATTTGTGGTGAAATATTTCGCCTTCATCTATCCTTTTGAAGAGGATAAATGAAAATAGAAATACATGCCTTTAGTTGGGATACCCCGCATATCCGCAGATATTTTTATTAGGGTGATTGGGTACGACATTGAGGGAAGGTGTACTATCTCAAAAGATAGAAGTCACCACCCTACAATGGACCTAATCACCTCAATAAGGACACTTAAGGACTATGGGACTTCGTATGTACTAGAGATTCTTCCCCTACTTTACATGAAAAAGTAAAACAAGGTTTATTTTAAATCAAGTTCGTTAAGTTCTCTACAGAGGCAAGCCCCCATAGTTAATTATATCTTAAGGAATGAGATATCTTAAGAATACCCTTGATTAAGGTAAATGATCATTGTCTCTAAAGATTTTGAAGGGTTAATCAAAAGATAGTGTTATTATCAAAGCTAAAGAGATAAGTAAGAGATAATCAAATGCTAAACTTAAAACATCTCAAACTAACCTATGGTTGGGCTTTATATTTGTGAAAATGAAGTGATCTATTTATTTGAGTTGAATTTTTATTAGAAATCTAGGGCCTATAATTCCATGACAGAAGATCACAGAAATGCCGAAGAGGTGAGGATTTATGCTCACAACTCCGAAGGGAAATAACAATCTCAGAACCTAAATTTAGGGAGCTTTGGCGAGGGCTAAGGCATGACCTAAATTTAAGGTGAAAATGGGAATATGGTTTACCTCCACAAGAGAGGATAAACCACCTGATTGTTGGACTTACAACCGCTTGGGTGTGGCCGCCAACTAACTCCTCTATGATTTTTAATACATGTACGCAAGCTCTTATGCTTTATGCAAGATAACTAGGCTGTTATTTATTTAGAAAGATATTAAGTCCTTAAACACACTCCTTAAGAAATTAGATCATGTAGGGCATGATTAATGACTTAAATTTAATGCAAAATTTTCAAATGTTTTATTTTCATTTGTGGACAATTCATTTGACATAGGCTTTAAGATTTTTTTATGCCTAATGCATGAGAAATTAGATTATGGGCAAAAATTAGAAAGATGGGATGTGTGTTTCCACCATGGCTCTCAAAAGGTCAAGCCAAGTTCTCTGGCATGGGTGGAAGCCCTCCAAATCAAGAGTGAATCAATATATTTGTATGCATGATGTTAGAAAAAAAAATATAACATCTAGCTAAGGGGTTGCTAATTCTTTTATCTTGATTTATAGCCTAAGCTTTGGGTGAGGTTATGAGTTATTTATTTTAAATTTTGAGTTTTTTAATTTATTAGAAGATTTATTTTTCCCTAAGAGCCTAATCGTCATCCAGGCCATACATCAAAGAAAGGAAGAAATTAGGAAAATATGTCATTTTTAATGCACAAGCTAAACAAAATATCAAACATTTTATAAAGCTAACACAAAAGAATAAAAGACAAATATGGTCAGGCACCACCGCAAACAAAAAAAATAAATTGGGTAACCGAGCTCTACCCTTATACAACCCAGATTATAAATGAATTAATTACAATTAAGCAAGGAATTGATGTTATAGGGTCTTCATTTTTCTTCATTTCATCTTTCTTCTTTCTTCTTTCTTCTTCTTTTGGTTCCTTCTTCTAAATGGATGGAATGTGGATGCTCCAAAGGCTTCATATGGTACATAAGACATACTCTTATAACTAATGTTCATCCTAATCTCTCATAACAATCATTCTAAAATCATAATTGTAAAATTACATGAAACGGAAAAAGTTAATCTAACTAAAACTTGTAAAATAGAGATTAGCTAAACAAACCACACATTCCCAAGCATGTATATAAAAAAATTAGACTTAGTACCCCACACATAGGTAACCAAGTCCACCTAGCCTATTTTGAATTATGCTTAAGGGTATAAGCAACCTACACAACAAAAGCAATAGCATTTTTATTAAAGGGCCCCTTAAGCAATCCCCTATAGAAGATAATGATTAGACTAAATCATCCTACTATTCATTCTACGCACATATACACTAACATCTAGACTAAAATATTATACCACAAAATAAAAGCAAACATCAAACTATACATCGCCCTAACATAGGACTAGAAGTGGTGACTTAGGCTAATGTGTGTGTTTTAAAAGGTTTGTATGATGTGCTTAGCTAGGCTTTAAGGTTTAAATTTCTAAGTGTGAAAAGATTCGACTTAGAAGGGTGGTCTCATTTAAGTTGTTTAGTTAATATGGGTTAATTTTATTTGATGATTTTATTTGGTTTGAATGAACCTACTTAATTACTAAAGGTTGTTAAGAGAGAAAAACTATAAGAGAACTTCTCTTTCCTCCCCACCTTAAGTGATTTCTAAGGTAGATTCATTAATGATTTTTGGTTAGTGAATATTTTATTATATATTTTAATTAATCCTAAGTTTAGATTTTCTCTAAACAAACTTATTCAAAAATATAAGGCATTTTAAGATTAAGTAAAGTGAATTACTATCATAAAACACACTACATTTTATTTCTTTCCCACATGTGTATTATGCACATGAATGAATCCTAAGCATATCTATACATGCGATGCAAGTATTTAGCACACCTTAATAATGAATGCTAAGAGAAGTTGCTTAAGGGAATTTGGAATGTTTCATGTATGCATGATTTTGTTAAGTAGAAGAGAGTGATTCTCTTATCCATTTTTCATATGCACATTTACAAGTATAAAAGACATAAGTGAGTACAGCATCATTGTTAGCACCAAGGGTGTAAGGTACAAGACCTACTTAGGGCTACTTAAAGCCTCGCAACCCCGGGGTTGTCCAAACTAATATATCACTTTTCTTAAATACATGTGCATGTACAAAAAGAAATGCATGGAAAGAGAATTATGCAAAAAGGTTATGTTTATTTGTTTGATTTTGGTTGTTTAATTTATATGTGTGATGTGGAATTCCTTCTTGAGTCATGACATAGGAGTGTATAGGAATAGATTTCAAACAAGTGTCATATCCTTTTCAAATGGACTATACACTTTGCAAATCCTACACAAACCTATGTTAAGAAAGAGAAGAATAAGTCACATAACAAATTTTATATTATTCACATGCAAGCTCATAAGTACTTATAGATAGCATACTTTTCATTTGTAATGTTTGATTTTTAAGTTTTGAAAATAGTTTTGCATTTAGTAGTGATAATAGCCATTCATATCTTACATTAGCCAAAACATGCAATTTTACATAAAAGAAACTTTTCATTTTCATTTTATTTTTAAAAAACATGAATGCATGATTTTCATATGACATACATATTTAGCATGCTAGGAAAGAAATAAACTGATGTAAGCATGTAACTTCACTCACCTTAATTAATTTTTAAAGACAGTTTTATGAAGTAAGATCATTTAAAGAGAATTAAAAGTTATTTAAAGAGACTTTCAATATGTTTTGAGTTTGATTTGAATTAGGAAAGTGTGAAAAGGTTTCTAGTCCTAACCCATTCCCACACGTGTGTATTATTTTAGTTTAATTTTTAGGTGATTAGATTAATTTTATGCTTTAGTTAGGTTAATGTGTAGATTAGGTTCATTAATTACCCTTTACCTATACCACTTTAACATATTTAATCAAATAATTATGATTCAATGTATGACATAAAATCACAAAGAATTTAAATCAATAATGCATCCTAGGAAAGAAAGGTACCTAATATAACTGGCTCATAATTAATGATTAATTAAGCTAAAGGGTTTAATTTAAGTACTTTCATAACCCTTCCTACACATGGGATTATGTATGATTTCCTTAAGCTACTTAGATTATTGAACACCTAAGTATCTACCCAAGAAGGAAGTGAATGAGTTCTAGAATGTTTTGAAAATTTTATCAAGTTAATTAAGTAGGTCATTAGTGGATTAGTAATTACATTTAGATTAAGGAAGAAAAGGGATTTAGGGAATGACTTGGGAAAAATACCCCCAAACCAATTTCATAAACCTCCTCTTCACATAAACAAAGTTAATTAACTTAATCAAGGAATTAAATCACAGTTCATATGCTTAATTAAGCTTAATTACATTAAGAGAGTGATTAGAAGTTCATTAATTAATTTCTTTGATAAATAAATTAATAAATTCTAAGAAAATTAGCGAGGCATAAGTCATCCCACTAAACATGCTTGAGAAGTTTGGAATTAATTAATGAAGTCAATAGGGAGTAATTAGGGTTATTAAGTTTTCATATAAACCTTAATTAAGGAAAATCTACAATTCAAATTTAATTAGAAATAATTTTATTGGATTCTCCTCTACATTATCTTTAAGATGAACCTAAGTTTGTATTTTTTGGACTTTTTTACAATTAGTTATAAATTTATGAATTTTTAGTTGATTTAAGTGATTTTTATGAATTATGTTAATTTATTTTATTAAAATAAATCATTTGACACTCAAAATTTAATATCTCTTAATCCAAAGGTCCTTTTGACTTGAAATTTTTATGGTAGGTGCATTTTAACTTCAACTTTAATCTCTAAAAATTTCAACTTAATCTAACATGCATTTTTAGTTTAACTAATAAAATTTAATTTTTACTAAAACTTAAATTAAATTCAAAATACTCAGTAAAAGTTGTGGACTTTAGATTTTTTGGATTCCTCTCGGGAATATGAATCCAACGAGCCCTTGTTGCAATTTTTGGTCTAGAATTTTATTTTCTATGGATTTTTGAAGTTTTAGGTGATTTAAATAATTTTATAAATCAGAAAAATCCAATTTTCCTATTTAGCACATTCAGCACCGTGCGTGGTGCTGACATGGAAATGCTGCATCATGTGGCACCGCACGAATGGTATCAAGGTTCTGCATGTCACGCGACGTCGTGCAGAGCTACGTTAGTCAAATGAGTGGGAATATCGGCGTTGACCGTGACATGTGGTTTGACTCGGACCATCCGATCATCGATCAAACGGTCCAGATTAGATCACACAATCTAGAGGCCAGGTGGTTGGGAATGGAAGAGAATCATCCTAGGTGGCTCACTTTGGTTGGCTAAGGCATGGAAAGTGGCTACCATGAAAGATAAATGGCGTCTAGCTAAGGGGAGGTGAGAATCCTTCATGCCAAGTGTTCCAATGGAAGAGATGAGGTGATTTCACCTCCCCATGAGTCATGGCTATCTCAACCAGTCCTTGGGTCAGAAAATCAATGTCCTTGGTGCCTATGTGGACCAATGGATGAGTGTCAAGTGGCCAATGAAGAGAAATGACCACTTGGGCAAGTGTCTTTTCTCATGGGATGCCCTTGACCAATGGCAAAGTGACATTTGGCATTGAATTTTATTTGAGTAGATTTGGAATGAGTAAAAGTAAGTTGGACCAAATTTTATGTCATTTGAAGTTCATTTAATTTAATTTGGGTCAATTTGACCCATTTGGGTCAAGTTGGGTCAAAATGAGTTAGGTTGACTAATTGGTCAAATTAGGTCAAACTAAAAGTTGGTCAAGTTCAAATGACTATTTGGGTTATATTGGTTTAATTAGTTTCAATCAATTTAGTTTAATTTGGATTTTGGCCAATTTGATCCTTTAGGTCAATTTGGGTTAAGTTGAACAATTTGACCCAATTGACCAAATTGGCTTGAATCATGGCTTAGTTTGGGTTTTGTTGATCATTGGAATATGTTGCAAGCTTTGGTTTCAATCAATTTTGGTTTGATTTGATTTTGGCTTGATTTAACCTTTTAGGTCAAGTTGGGTTCATGGTCAATCGTGCTAGGTTGAGTCTAGCCGACCAATCTGGTCAAATTAGGTTTAATTGAGGCTTTGGTCAAGTTCAATAATCAATTATGAGTGAACTTGAGCTATTGGTTTAAATCAATTTGGTTTAGGTTGCAATTTTCTGGTTTGGATTCATATGTGTTAAAGGGTTAACTTGGTCAATGGGCTAGGTTGACTTGGTTTGACCCAATTCATGATAATTGATTTACCTATGATGATCAACAAACATGACATGAAGTTTGGATTGGCATAACTCATTTTGATTTCAATTGAATTGGATTTTTATTCATGTAGGTCAAATTGGCCACTTTGGGTCAAGTGAGTCAATTGGGTTTAGTTGGCTTAATCAAGGCTTGATTCAAGTTTGGTTGAACTCACATATGGACTTGTGATGAAAATATAAATCCATTTGCAAGTGATTTGGAGTCAAATAGGTTTTGATTCATTTGATAATTTCAAGTCAAAAGGGTGAATATGGGTTTGACTTGGGTTAACTTGATTTTCATTTGAAGATTAAAATTTGTGTTTATATTTGGATTCATGATTGAAATATTGATTGAATCATGAAGAAAAATTAAGGGTTTGGCTTGATTTGAGTTTGATTTGGCTAAGTTCAAGAATTTGACTTGAAAGGCTTAGGTGGATTTGAATTTGAGTTTTGTTTTGGATATTTGAATTTATATTTTATTTATATTTGTGAATATAAATGAGAATATAAATGGGTTATGAGAAAATATTTGAAATTTGAATTGATTTGGATTTATCTTGAGCTAAGTCCATAAGATAGAATCAAAGGGCTTAGGAAATATTTTTGGAATTTGAATTTGGTTATGGATTTCAATAATTTTGAATTGATTCATGATTTGAGAAAATCCATTAAAATTGGTTCAAGGTTTGATTTGGAGTTAAAGTTGATATGAGTTTGGAGTCAATCAACCAAGTTGGAATTGATTTGAGTTTGGAGTTTTGACTTGGAAGAAGGAAGTGAGGAATTTGGTCCAAGCTATAGGGTAGGCAAGTTTTCCTAACACCCCTAAAGCATGATCTATTTCTATGGCTAACTCTTCTAAGTCTCTAGGGTTAGGTTAAGTGTCCAGCTAATCACTAGATGTGTCTTAAGACTAAGAAACTCTTAAAGTCTAAGAGAAGTCCTATGTCTAAGATAGAGAGGTTGAGAGCTCATTCCATAAATGAGGTCAACAAAGGGCGCTCAATAAGTGTGGTGTGACTGAAAAGGTATATTGCACGTATTGGTGTTGGCCGAAATGATCAACAACACTGAACAATCACAAGCACTAACAAAGATGATCTCCTCCTAACTCAAGGTGTAGAAGGAATTGAGCCTAGTGCAATATGACTCTACTCATGTTAAAGACATAAGAGAGGGAAGGAGGAATCCACTACGGATAGAGTATGTGAACCTTTCACTAGGAAAAAGGCTCAAATCATCCACAAAGGAGATGAGAGGTTTGATTTGAGTCTCACTAGGGAGAGATTGATTTGATTTATTAAATTTGTTTTGATTGTTTTGATTTGATTGACTCCACTAGGAGAGGTTGATTGGATTTATTTTGCTGAATTTATTTTGTTTGCTATTTGATCCACTGAGAGAGGAGGGTTGAATTTGTTTTAGATTTTAAATTTTGGATTTGGGATGAACCTTGTTGGTTTGTGATGGATCACTGAGTAGGAGCCATGGGGGCCCAGACCTAGCTCAGATTTACCAATTCAAAGGGGTAGTCTACCAAACACATAGTAGGACTAGCCAATCAAAGGGGTGCCTTTCGGTATGCAACAACTGTACTAGGAAGAAAGCATAGTAGACTTACATCCTCCAAAGTAGGGATTAATTGCTGGGGTGATCCATTGGTAAGGCAACGGATTGAACCCGACCTAAGGCTGACTGTTGAGTGAATGCCACTAGGGGACTTAGATCAGCTCAAGGATAGTCAAGAGTAATTTCATTTTTTTTCTTGTTTTGATGGATCTTATCAGTTTACGATAGACTATACTGTGTAGTGGTCGTGGTGGCCTTGGGCTAACTCAGATTTATCAATCCAAAGGGAATAGTCTATCAACCATAAGGTGGGACTAACCAACCAAAGGGATGCTTTCAATGTATAATGGTTAAGTTAAGAAGAAAGTGTGAGACTCACATCTTCCAAAACAAGGAACCACTGGGGTGATTGGTTGCTTTAGGCAACAAATTGAACCCGAGAAACTACTAATGAGTACCAACACAGGGGATTTATCTCATCTCGTGGATAATTTTATAGGGAGTTTTGTTGACACAGCCCTAAAGATAGGACATCTTCTTGAGAGAAGGGGCCCTTTGGGGGCTTGAATTCCTAATCCATAAGTGAATTAATTATGTTTGTTTATTTTAATTATTTATTTATCATGGACCCTGTTAGTTTACAAGGGATCAAACTGAGAAGGAGCTTATATCAGCTTAGACCTATTTCAGATTTACTAAACCAAGGGAGAATTTGCGCATCCGCTGAACAAAATTTTCAATCATAAGGATGGCTACTAGGAAAGAGGGACTGTCCAATTCAAAAATAACCTGGGTAGTGTCTAAATGGGTGATCCAAATAGAGTGTCCGTAGGGGATGGGCCACTAAAGGCTTGATCCAAAACCCTGGAGAAGATGGCATGGCTAGTCATATATCAAATAGGTATTTTGTGGCCAACTCAAGGAGAAAGCTCAAGACTCACATCTACTGAGAGTGGTGTATCCACTGGGTGAGTTACTTTCAGCATAGTGGACATCAACCAACCTAAGGTGCCCGTCGATTTGCAACAATCAGCCTAGGAAGAAAACTGAGGACTCATATCTTCCTATAGTGAAATTGATTGTTGGGATAGTTTATCTTTAGCTCAACAGGTGCCATTCAACTTAGGGCAACTACTGAGTGAATGCCACTAGGGGACTTACATCGACTCAAATATAGTCAATAGGAAGGGAGCCTCTGGGGGACTTATCCTAAATCTCAAATATACTTGGCCTAGTCAAATCATGATGATTAGTTCAAGAAGAAAGCTCGAGGACTCACATCTTCTTAAATAAAATCAACATGAGGTAGCCTACTGGCTGGGCAGTGAGGTTTACCATACTAATAAAGTGCTTGTTGGTTTGCAATGATCAAGTTAGGAAGAAGGTGTGGTGACTCACATCCTTCAACAAATAATCGTTGGGGTGACGTACTAGCGAGATAGCATGTAGACCCAACTTAGAGCAGCTAATGAGTGAGTGCCACAGGGGACTTGCTCTCACATCAAAATAGCCCGAGATAAAGGATTTGTGTTTATTTTTGTGCTTGTGTTAAAGGGAATAGGATGTCTCTTGGGTTCTCTTATACCTACCTTAAACATGATGGGGATTTTTAATGAAATGGTGTCATGGGTGGCTACCGAAATTTCCCACTAAGAAAGGATGTCGTTGGGTTCTCTTATACCTAACTTAGTTGTGCTAATTAAAATAGGATGCCTCTTGGATTTTCTCACACCTATTCTAATAGTGTCAGGAGATTGTGTTTGATTATGTTTGAGTCATGAAAGAGGGATAGGATGTCACTAGGGGACTCTTACACATATCCTAAACACTCCATGGCGATTCGCAAGACAAGCAAACAACGAAAGAAGAGAAGATTTTGATGAAATGAAATCAGATTTTCATTCTTTTATTGATAATTATTTTCAAACATGCTTTGTGGGTAATATTTATTCAAATAGAGCTCATTAATTGGAAGCATCAGGTGCTCCTTTACAATCAATAACCTGATAGGATCCTCCTTGGTAGGCCTTCACTATGGCAAAAAGGTCTTCCCAAGTTGGTTCAAACTTGCCTCCCATCTTTTGATGGGCAACAATTGGTCTCCTTAGAATAAGGATGAGCTCTCCTACTTAGAAAGTTCTAGAGCAAACTAAATCATTGTGAGCTTGAATCATTCGAGGTTTTGGTATGCCTTGAGGTGTCTTTCCGGCCATAGTGGTTTAAACTGTTTTCCATCCTTTGAAGCTCCAAAGTAGGCTTTTCAACGATCAAAAGTAGAGTCTTGATTTGGAAAGTTTTGAGGTAGATTAACATTGAAAGAGTTTAAACCATCTATATTCAATGTTGTTTAAAGTCTTTCTTCTCTCGGGTTAAACCTTGGAGGCTGCATCTTTGATGTCACTTCAATTTCTTTTGGATCCATCATTATTATCCCATGATGATTTACTATAAGCCTTAGAGACTATCCCAAAGTCATCCTAATTGTATGATCTAAGGGATTCAACTTCAGACTGTAGCATCATAACCAATTGAAGACAACTACTCACATTGTAAAGATGGTATTCCTTTTTCCTGGTGATTAGAGAACGTCATGACCTTATAGAAGTAAACTCGAATGGAAATAATAAGTGCAAATTACTTCTCATCCTATAGCATCATTAAACCCATCCTTGAATGAGGAGAACGCATGCAAAGAGATCATATCTGCTACCAAATTTGAAGTAGGCAATGTGGATGCCTAACTAAAATTTTATGAATCAACGCATGTGCGAATTTGAATATCCTTCATTTTTAATTGGAAATGATTGAATCTTTCTTCTTTAATAAGGTTGACTTCAAACTTTCATCTTCTTCTTGATGCAAATGTTCACCTCAAAAGTATGCAAAGTGGGAAGGGCAATATGTTCAATTGAGTTTGTAGGCTGCTTACCTTTAGAGATGTATTGGGCACTTCATTATGATCTTAAGTAAAGCAGTCTTTAAACTACAAAAGTAACCTAACCAAGTCGTTGATATTTTCATTCTGATTTATCACATATGAATGTTGGGAGGGTGGGTGGACTACCTTTATGTTCTGAGGTTAATCTCTTAAAACTCATTAATTGAAGATTTAATTTTCTTCTCAACTTTGGGGAGTGCATCCCCTACTTGAGAGTCTTCAAAATTTTTCAAGCAAAGTAGGTAGACTAGGCAAAAGATGATCTTATTGCTCCATTTGAAGGTTTGTCTATAATTACTGAATCTTCTTTTGAATTTGAAGAAAGAGAAATGAAGTGAAAATTTGATATCTCATAATACATATATGTATTTTTTTTGTTAGAGATTCGGAGCACCCTTAACTTCCAATCCTATAATAATATCATGAGAAAGTAGAATCAGAGTCAACGTGCTTACATACCTACTAAGTTTTTAGTCATATCATACATGAATCATCCTTTTAGATCTTTTTATTTTATTGATATCTCCTCCAAATACTTGTCAAAAGTAAACTCAAAACTTATTTTGTATATTATTTTTATTTACACCTCGTACACATGATTCATCTTTTGGATTCCAAATCAATGTGCATTAGTGGTGCTCTACATTTTCTCTTTTTTTGCTTTCCTTTCTCTTTTAATTTTATTTTTTTTCTCTTTTCTCTTTTCTCTTTTTATTTATTTTTTCTTTCTTTTTTTTCTCTTTTTTTTCTTTTATTTTTCTCTTTTGAGTCTTGGTTTGTATTGTGTTCTTTGGAAGAGATTGCTTGTCGTTCTTTTCCCTAGGATGTTCTATGTTGAGTATGACTTAAGGAGGTTGCCACTAACTAAGCAAAGAAGAATCAGGTTAAGCTCAAACTGAACACTTCTCTTTCTCCTTAGAAAAGGTGAAGATGCGCTCATTATTTAGATTAGTGGGCAACATTTCAAAATAGCTTAAGATCTTAAGATTAGCCTTCAGAATAATGGCATTATTATTTTGGATTGTAAGGTGTATTTTAAGAAGGATTTAGAATTTAATTATTTCCAATGACTGGTTTGCTTCTTCCTATGGTGTTGATCAAAGTGGTAATACCTTGTCGCTGCAATAATTGGCTTCTATGTTATCTTCTGAAAGAGAGGTAGAATTGATATCTACCTACTCTTTTATAGTGCCCAAAGTTTCTTCTATTGGATTTGATGACTCTAACTCTTTGTTGATAGTGACACCCTGAAAGTTTTAGAATGGGAGTGTCTACTCGAGTTGGAATCCTTGAAGACATCAAGTCCATCGGTAGCACTATTTTATGGATCACGACCATTATTGTGATTATCATTTTGAGAGTTATATTCTTTTGGGAATTAGGATTCAAGTTATTTGAGTCATACTTATTTGGAATGGATAAGACATACTCTAAAATCCTTATTAATCATGTTCTTGGCTCTTGAAGGAATTTTTATGGCCTTTCTTGTTTGGTGAGGGAAACTTAGAATCAGACTGTAGGTCAAGCTGGGGAAGTGGCTCCTTGCCTGCCACCTCCCCTCTACTATCGTGAGGACTGGAATCTCTACATTGTTGGAAAGAGAACCATATAGGCCTTTGCTCGAATATTATTTATTTGAATTGTTAACTTGATTTGATTGTTGGAATGGAACCCTCATTTAACAAATTTGTGTATGCTAAATGGGGTTCCAAATATTGGAGATATTTTCAATTTCTGGAGGAGAGACCTCAAATTTTATTTAAGTTTAGAACCCACATTCAACAAATTTGGGTATGTTGAATGGGGTTCAAATATTTTGGAGGGACTTCTGATGCTTCCATTGATTCATGTTTGAAATTGATTTTTATTTTTAGGGACCCTTTATTTAACAAATTTGAGTATGTTAAAATAAAGGGTCAATTGATTTTTTTGTTTGGTTTTGGTTTTAAAATTTACTCACTTAGCAAATTTGGGTATGCTAGGTGAGTTGTTTGAAAAAAATTTTATTCTTTGGTTGTTTGCTTGTTTTGTGAATCATGTGAATTTTGAGAATGGAATCTTCAGTTAACAAATTTGAGTATGCTAAATGAAGGATCCAATAATTTTATTGTTTTTGAAAAAGTGGATCTTTACTTAGCAAATTTAAGCATGCTAAATAAAGGATCCAATGTGATTGATTTTGTTCTGATTTTTTTGGAATGAGGATTTCTACTTTAGCAAATTTAGGTGCTAAATAGGAGATCCAAGTGTGCTTTTGTTTTGATTTTGTTGAAAGAGTATTCTTAACAAATTTAGGTATGCTAAGGAAATTCAAATGTGTTTCATTTTGATTATTTTGAAGAGAGGATCATTAGCAAATTTAGGTATGTTAAAAAAAATTCAAATGTTATTTGTTTTGACTTTTGTTGATTTTTGAAAAGGGCATCCTTAGCAAATTTAGGTATGCTAAAGAAATCCAGGTGTATTTAATTATTTTGATTTTTATTTTAAAAGAGGATCCTTAGCAAACTTATGTATGCTATGGAAATCCAATTGTATTTTTATTTTGAAAAAGAGGATTTTCACTTAGCAAATTTGGGTACGCTAAATGAAAGATCCAAATGTTATTTTATGTTTTGAAAAGATGTTTATTGATTTTATTTTGAAAAGAAGATCTTCACTTAGCAAATTTGGATATGCTAAATGAAGAATCCAAATGTTGTTTTAATTTTGGAAAGATGATTATTAATTTTGATTTTTCAAAATGTGTTTGTTGATTTTTTTTGAAAAGATGATTGTTGTTTCTTGTTTTGAAATGAAATCATCATTCAGTAAATTGAGTATATTGAATGGAGATATTCATTTGTGCTTTTGGAAAATAAGATTGTTGATTTTGATTAAAAATGAAAACTTTCATTCAATAAATTTCAGCATATTGCATGGAAGTGTTCATTTGTGCTTTTGGAAAATGTGGTTGTTGATTTTGATTGAAAATGAAAACCTTCATTCAATATATTGAATGAAAGTGTTCATTTGTGCTTTTGAAAAATGTGATTGTTGATTTTGTTTGAAAATGAAGACCTTCATTCAAAAAATTTGAGTATTATTGAGTGAAAGTGTTCTTTTGTGCTTTTGAAAAATTTGACTTTTGATTTTTGATTGAAAAATGAAAACCTTCATTCAATAAACTTGAGTATATTGAATGAAAGTGTTCATTTGTTCTTTTAGAAAATATGATTGTTTATTTTGATTTTTGGAAAGTGAAGTCCTCATTTAATAAATTGAATAAGGAAGTTCACTTGTGCTTTTTGAAAAGATTGATTTTGGATTTTTTTTTTAAAGATCCTACATATAATAATCATGAAGGTCGTTAGATGAGGTTGGTTTGCAAACATTTTGAAAATATTTTATTATGTGCATTTTGAAAAAAGTACTTTTTGGAAAGATGATGTTTTTCATAAAAGGATTTATTCTTTCTTTATTTTTGGAATCAACCTTTCCTTGCCATAGAAATAGTAAGGAGGAAGTCTTTAATTATTTTTTCTTTATTAAATTTTTATTTTCACCTATTGGAAACCCAATCTAAAACCTAAAGATGTTAGCTAGCTTAGCTTAAGGATGAAATAAACTAAGTGCTAACAAAAAATAAGGATAGCTTTTGATTCATATAAAATACAAACCCACTATTGATAGTTGAAGACAATGATCATTTACCAAAGATGAAGAAAAGAACTTTCCCCAGCGGAGTCGCTAGAAAAATCTATGGTGAAATATTTATGCCTTCATTTATCCTTTGGAAAGGATAAATGAAAACAAATAATATGCTTTTAGTTGGACACCACAGATCCGCAGATATTCTTTTTTGTGATCGGGTACAACATTGAGGGAAGGTGTACTATCTCAAAAAATAGAAGTCACCACCCTACAATGGACCTAATCACCTCAATAAAGACCCCTAAGGACTATGGGTCTTCATATGTACTTGAGATTCTTCCCGCTTATATGAAAAAGTTAACCAAGGTTTATTTTAAATCGAGTTCATTAAGTTTCCTTTGAAGGCAAGCCCCCATAGTTAATTACGTCTTAAGGAATGAGATTCCTTAAGAATACTCTAGAATAAGGTAAATGATCATTATCTCCAAAGATTTTGAAAGTTAGACTATCAATAAATTGGTTTATTTTAGAAGATCAAATGAGATTGATCAAAGAGAGAGAGTTATTAATGAAGCCAAAGAAAGATAAGTAGAAGATACTCATGATGCTAGGAAAGCTAGCGAGCATCTCAAACTATCCTATGGTGTGCGATATGCATTTGGATGGGGAATCGAGTCGCATTGACACATGTTTGACCCAGAGATCAGGTCGTGTAATCGACATGTGATCTAAGCCATCTGATCGTGCAAACCTGCATGATCAAATGGTCCAGATCGCATCAAGCAATCCAAAGGCCTAGATCATGATCCATGCATGATCTAAGCATCTGATCCCGCAAACCATAGGATCGGATAGCTACTGCTATCCAGTGGTGAATAATAAAAACATGAGTATTTTGGAAAAAAATGAGAAATTCTAAGTGAAAACTTGTCCAAATGGGCTAGTTTTTGCATCGATTCGCACTAAAAATTTTTATTTTCTAATTGGGATGATTTAAAAAAATACAGAATTATCTAAAATAAATTCTTATAAATTGGGTGAAAAATCATTGCAAATGGAGGATCCTAAGGTTGGCTATGGTATTTTTTTTTGAAGTTACCTCATCAAGGATGATTTTCGGTGGCGATGATGACTCGAGCACATTGTTGAGTAAAGGAAGAGGCCTTGAATGAGCTCGGATCTTCGCCTTCATGTAAATGAAATTTCCATTAGTGATCGCCATTTTCTCACCAAAATCTACTTAATTTTGGAGTGTTTCTCTCCAAAATGAATTTGGGGTAATTTCCAATGGATTTGGGAGCTCTAGGAGAGGGAGAATGAGAGGAATGGGTCAATGCTTCAACCTCTAATGTCTTGGAATGAAAAGTAAATGAAAATTACACTTTTTTTTAAATTTTTTTCTCCAAACTCATGTCATTTGGCTTGGCGTGGTTGAGAATAGAAGAGAATCATCCTACGGATCACTTTGGTTGGCTAAGGCATGGAAAGTGGCTGCCATGAAGGACAAATGGGTGTCCTAGCTAAAGGGAGGTGAGAGTCCTTCATGCCAAGTGTTCCAATGGGAGAGGCGAGGTGATTTCACCTCCCTATGAGTCATGGCTACCCTAACCACTCCTTGGGTCAAAAAAATAAGTATCCTTGGTGCCTATGTGGACCAATGGATGAGTACCAAGTGGCCAAGGAAGAGAAATGACCACTTGGGCAAGTGTATTTTCTCATGGGATGACCTTGATCTAAGGGAAAAGGGATCATTTGGTATTTAATTTGAATTGAGAAGATTTGGAATGATTCAAAAGTAAGTTGGTCCAAATTTTATGTAATTTGAAGTTCATTTGGTTTAATTTGGGTCAATTTGACCCATTTGGGTCAAATTGGGTCAAAATGATTAAGTTGACCAATTGATTAAATTGGGTCAAACCAAGAGCTGGGTCAAGTTCAAGTGACTATTTGGGTTATTTTGGTTTAATTGGTTTCAATAATTTGATTTAATTTGGATTTAATTTAGATTTTGGCCAATTTGATCATTTAGGTCAATTTGGGCTAAGTTGACCAATTTGACCCAATTTACTAAATTGGCTTGAATCACTGCTTGGTTTGGATTTTTTTTGATTATTTGGAATATATTGCAAGCTTTGATTTCAATCAATTTTTGTTTGATTTGATTTTGGCTTGATTTGACCTTTTAGGTTAAGTTTGGTTCATGGTCAATTGGGCTAGGTTGGGTCTAGTTGACCAATTGGTCAAATTGAGTTTAATTGAGGCTTTGTTTCAAGTTCAATAATCAATTTGGAGTGAACTTTTGGCTAGTTTGGGTTCATATGGGTTAAAGGGTTGACTTGGTCAATGGGCTAGGTTGACTTGGTTTGACCCAATTCATGACAATTGGTTAACCTATGATGATCAACAAATACGATACGAAGTTTGGATTGGCTTAACTCACTTTGATTTGAATTGAGTTGGATTTTGATTCATGTAGATCAAATTGACCACTTTGGGTCAAATGAGCCAATTAGGTTTAGTTGGCTTAATCAAGGCATGATTCAAGTTTGGTTAAACTCACATATGGACTTGTGATAGAAATATAAATCCATTTATAAGTGATTTGGAGTCAAATAAGTTTTGATTCATTTGACAATTTCAAGTCAAAAGGGTGAATATGTGTTTAACTTAGGTTAGCTTGATTTTGATTTGATGATTAAAATTTGTGTTTATATTTGGATTCATGATTGAAAGATTGATTGAATCATTAAGAAAAATCAAGGGTTTTGCTTGATTTGAGCTTGATTTGGCTAAGTTCAAGAATTTGACTTGAAAGGCTTAGGTTGGATTTTGGTTGAATTTGAGTTTGAGTTTTGAATTTGCTTTTAGATATTTAAATTTATATTTCATTTATATTTGTGAATATATATGAGAATATAAATGGGTTGTAAGAAAATTTATTGAATTTGAATTGATCTGGATTTGATTTGAGCTAAGTCCATAAGATAGAATAAATGGCTTAGGAAATATTTTTGGGATTTGAATTTGGTTATGGATTTTAATCATGGGTTTCAATTATTTAGAATTAATTCATGATTTAAGAAAATCCATTAAAATTGGTTCAAGGTTTGATTCAGAGTTGATGTTGATATGATTTTTGAGTCAATCAATCAAGTTGGAATTGATTTTGAGTTTGGAGTTTTGACTTGGAAGAAGGAAGTGAGGAATTTGGTCCAAGTTATAGGGTAAGCAAGTTTTTCTAACATCCTTAAGGCATGACCTATTCCTATGGCTAACTCTTCTAAATCTCTAGGGTTAGGCTAAGTGTCCACCTAATCACTAGATGTGTCTTAAGAATAAGGAACTCTTAATGTTTAAGAGAAGCCTATGTCTAAGATGGAGGGGTTGAGAGCTCATTCCAAAAATGATGTCAACAATGTTAATTATAAATATCTATGAGTTTGCATGTGTTGGTAATATAAAATTTGCAATATTAAGATCTCTTTCCTTATCTTACATGGATTTCTATAGGATTCACAAATGTATAGTTCATTTGAAAATAACACAACATTTGTTTAAATCTACTCCTATACATCTCCATGTTAGAACTTAGGAAGAATTTTATATCACATATGTAAGTCATATAATCAAATTAAATATGACTTCTTGCATGACTTCATTCTTGTGGTTTTTTTTGTACATTCACATATATCTGAGAAAAGTGGTATATTAGTTTGGACACCCCGGGGCTGCGAGGCTTAAATTAGCCCTAAGTAGGTCTTGTATCTTACACCCCTACTGTAGAACAATGACGTTGTACTCACTTAAAATTCTTATACATATGTATGTATGATGTGATAAAAATAAGAATCATAATCAAATAAATCAAATATAACTTTTGCATGGGTTTTTCCTATCCTTATTGTTATTTATACATTTATATGTATCTAAGAAAAGTGGTATATTAATCTGGACACCCCGGGGCCGCGAGGCTTTAAGTAGCCCTAAGTAGATCTTGTACCTTACACCCCTGGTGCAGAACAATGGTGCTGTACTTACTTAAAACTTTTATACATGTGAATGTGTACCTAGCTAATGGATGAAAAATCTCTCTTTTCTAATAAAAAGACATGCATTCATAATTTAATCAAATGAAGTATTTAAAGTCAAAACACACTTTTTAGGATTCATCAATTAAGTGTGCTAAGACATACATTGTATGTATAGGTATGCTTAAGATTTAATCATATGCATGATATACATGATGGAGAGAAATGAATAAACATGTGTTATGTGATAGTAATTCATTCTAATTAATCTTAAGATATCTTTCTTATTGAATAAGGTCATTTAGAGTGAACCTAAACTTATGATTGATTAAAACATATAATAAGCTATTCACTAAAGAAAATTGATTAATTAACTTGCTTTAGAAGTGACTTAAGGTTGGGATAAAAGAGAGATTCCCTCTCTTTTTCTCTTTATAACACCTAGTTATTAAGTGTAAGCCAGATGAAACAAAAGAAAATACTAAGTAAAATCTTCAAATCAAATAAATCACTTAAAAATAAATCACTCCTTTATAAATTAAATCCCCCACACTTAGTGAATTTCAACCTTAAAGCTTAGTTAGGATATACCACACAAGCTTTAATTCACACACATTAGACTAAGTCACCATTTTTAGCTTTATATTAGGGCAATGTATGATTTGATGTATGCTTATTTTGTGATGTATTATTGTATACTAGATGTTAGGGTGTATGTGTGTAGTCTGGAAGTTAGACCGATTTTAGCCTAATCAAGTTCTCTGTTGGGGGTTGTACTTAAGGGGCCACTAAATAAAAAATATAAATGCTTTTGTTGTGTAAGTTTCTTATCCCTTAAGCATAACCTAAGTTAGGACAGGTGAGGTTGGTTACCCATGTGTGGGGTGCTAAGTCCAAATTATTCATATAACTACTTAGGTTGTATGGTGTGTTTAGTTAACATTTATTTTACAGGTGTAGCTAGATTTATTTTTTTCTTTTAATATAATTTTGTATTAGTATTAGGAAGAGTATTATAGGGGATTAGGATGGGCATTGGTTATAAGACCAAGTCTTATGTACCATGTGATGCCTTTGGAGCAAGCATATCCAAATCAAGCCAAAAGGAAGAAAGAAATGGAGCAAATCAAATGAAAAAATGGTGATGAAGAAATGAAGAAGGAAGAATGAAAAATGAAAACCCCCATAATATTCATCATTTATAATTGTAATTATTCTCTTATAATTCGGGTTATATAAGGGTAGAGCTCGGCTACCTATATTTTTTTTCGGGATGTACGACGGTACCCAATCACATCAACCTTTTATTCTTTTATGATAGCTTTATAAAATTGCTTAATGTTTTGTTTAGCTTGTGCATTAGAAAAATAAGAATGCATTTCATAATTTGTTTATGATTTGTGATTATTATATGGCCTAGACGTGATTAGGCTCATAGGATAAAAATTAATTTTTCTACCCAAATTAACAACTCATTACAAAATCTCTAAAATAACTCATAACCTCATATAAAAGCCTAGAATTAAATCAAGATAATAAAATATTTAATAACCCCTTAGGTGGATGTTGTATGTTTAATATAATGCATAATCATCTTATTTCACTCTTATTAAGGAGGGAGGGCTTCCATCTTTTCCAGATAGTAAGGGCTTAACCTTGGAGAGCCTATGATGGAAGAACATCTCTTCCCTTTTGATTTGGCCCATAACTAACTTCTCATACATTTAGGCATACAAATCCTTATAGTCTATGTCAAAATAAAGAGTCTCAAATTAAATGAAATTTGATAAAAATTTACATTAGATTAAGTCATTATTCATACCCCTCATGCTCTAGTCACTTAGGGAGTGGGTTTAAGGACTTAGTTTCTTTTCTAAATAATAACAATCTAGCCATCTTGCAAAAAGCATATGACTTTCCTACATGGATTTAAAGCGTAGGAGGAGTTAGGTTGCCACTCCAGGCGATAATAGGATTTGAGGTTATGTTTTGGCACTTGTCAAAGCTCCCTAGATTTAGGATCTAAGGTTGTTGTTTCCCTTTAAGGGCTATAAGCATAATCCTCACCTCTTAGTCATTTTCACATAATCTTGTATTTTGTAATTGTAAGCTTTAGATTTCTAATAAAATTTCAACTCAAACATATAATTCTCCTCAATTTCAAACATATAAAGCCCAACCATAGGATAATTTGGGATGCTCACTAGGTTTCTTAGTATCATGAGCATCCCCTACTCATCTCCCTTTGGATTTGATAATAAGTCTTTCCTTTTGATCTATCCTATTTGATATTCCAAATATAACCAATTTATAAATAGTCCTATCTTTGTAATCTTTGGAGACAATAATTATCTACTTTAATCAAGAGTATTCTTAGGGGATTCATTTTTTTTAAGATGTAATTAACTATGGGGGCTTGCCCTCATAGAAAACTTTAGAACCCAGTTTAAATAAACCCTACTTTATTCATCCATGTAAAGTAGGGGAAAATCTATGGTATATTCGAAGACCCATCATGTCTTATAAGTCATTATTAGGTGATTAGGTCCATTATATGGTAGTGACTTCTATCTTTCGAGATAGTACACTATTCCTCAATGTCATACCCGATCACCTCAATAAGTACACCCTCAAATCTGGTGTCCCTCATATACAAATGAATCAAAAATAAACACCACATTATCATTAGTAAATCTCAAAATATTTTCTTTAATAAACTTAAAATACATGTATATTAGTGTAAATCTAAATTAATATTAATAATTAAATTTTAAATTAATCATATATGTATGATCTACTTGATAAGTATATAATCTGGACATTCGATGAATGTGAGACTTTAAGTAGTCCCAATGGGAACTTTGATTACCTCACTTACCTAGTCTAATAATGACACGTACCTCACAGTTTATAGTGAAATATATAGTAAGGTTAAATTATTTTTACATATACATTCAGGCAACTTAAGACTTTCATAATTTACTCTTATGCTTATATACATGTGTATGTATAGATGAACTAATAAGTATATAGTCTGGACATCCTAGGAGCGAGACTTTAAGTAGTCTCAATGGGGTCTTTGATTATCTCACTTTTCTAATTCAACAATGACAGGTATTTGTATAAATTTAATACACCAATGTGCATGTATATGTATAAGGAATGATTAAATTCTTTTTTCTACAAAATTCATGCATCATATATGTACATTCATATTTTCAAATCCTGCACTAAATATTAATAAATAAAATATGTTAATTTTTTCAGCATCAATGTGTGAAATTTTCAAGTGAAATATATACACTATTAAATTTAATCAATTTATTAAGCATATCATTCCATTAAATAAATATTAAGAAGTGATGAAACAAAGCTAAGGGAACATTACTAAATTGACTAAGATTTGTAGTTATTAATCTTAAAATGTCTTCAGTATTTTGATAAGATTATTTAAGTCAAATTCAAACACATGATTTAATAAAAAAATTACAACACTTCATTAAAATGATTAAAAATTATAAAAATTCATCTTTAGATTCAACTTAAGTTTAAGGATTGAGGTGGATTCCATCCCTCCTCTTTTTCTTTAAAACTCTAACCTCAAATGAAATCAAAAGAAAAATAAATTGGAATCTAAAATTTATTTTATAAAATCATTAAGCATTTGAATTATAACTACCCGTAATGGTAAGTTTGAACTTTCATCCTTAGATTATATTAAATATAAAGGTCTTGCCTTGTCATACCACACTAAGTCATCGTACTCACTTATAATGCTAAGTGATCAATCTTAGATTTAGGTTAGTACGATGATTTATTTTGGAATGATGTTTAATTTTGTGATGTAATATTTTATACCGGATGTTGAGATTTCCTGTCCATAATCTGGAAGTTAGGGCGACATTAGACTAATGAGATTTTTTTGCATAAGATTATATTTAAGAGACCACTATAATAATAATAATTATAAATATCATACTTGCAAGTTTGCTAAAATCTCTAACCATAATCCATTATAATAGGTGGGCTTGGTGACCCAAGATATGGTACTAAGCCCTAATGTATAAAATATAATTGTTTAATGCCTATGCATATTCATCTAATCTCTATTTTATAGGTGTAGTTAGATTTAATTTTCATCAAATGTAATTTTTATAACAGGCTTAAGATTAGAGCTATGTGGTTTAGGATGAGTAGTGTTTAGAATGTTCAGATCTAGGAGGCCTTGTGGTGCTTGGAGTTTCCAATCCATAAAATGAAGATGAAAATGAAGTTTAAAGATCCAAATATCTTTATTTTTCATTTGTAAATTAATTATAATCTTGGCTATATAAGACTATAGCTTTACCAATCTTTTTTTCCAAGGTGTACGATAGTACCCGGTCGCATCGACCTCTTATTCTTTTAATCGATGATATTTGCTTTATTTATTTATATTGATTGTGTAATAGAAATGTTATATTTTCATAGGTTTCTTGAAATGTGATTGTTTGATGTGTGGCCTTAATATGGTACGCTCTTTAAGAATTTAAAATTTCTACTCAAACTAAATAACTTCAACTAAATTTTAATAATTCACAACATCACTTAAAAGCCTAGACATTTAATTAAAAAAGATTTAGTAATTTCTTAGCCATATAGTTATTTATTATAACATTATGCATACATATTATTTTCTTTATTGAAAATAGGGGATTTCCACTCTTGCAAGATAAGGGATAAGCTACGAGAGCAATTCTCTTATAGTGGAGAACACCCATTCTCTCTGATTTAGCCCATAACTATTTTTCATCATACGTGTAGGCATAAAATCTTTCCAAGCCTTGAATCTAAAATGATGAGTCAAAATAGAATAAATTTGTAAATTCTATTGTATTAATCTAAGTCATAAATTTGCATATCAATTATGATGTAGTCTATCAGGAAGTGAGTTTAGGACTTTAAATTTATTCTTAATAAATAACAGCTTGGTTATCTTGCATTTATATAAAATTAGCTTATATGATTTTAAATCATAGGGGGTGTAGTTGGCAGTCACTCCATGAGATTGTAAGTCTAGAAGAGTCAGGATTGATTCACTCTCTCTAGTGAAAGTGAACTAATATATCCCACTTTTTTGAGTAGATTTAAGTCAAGCTCTTAACTTCTGATAGAGTATTTTAGTTGTAGGTTTAAAGGTAGTGCATTTCTCCTTTGTTACAGATGTAAATCATTACCTCTTAGGCATTTTCAAAATCTTGATTTGTTAGAATCTAGGTCATAACTTTCTAATAAAATGTCTAGTTAAATAAATATATATTTTTTCTTCAAATTTATAAAGTCTAACTATATGATAGACTGAAGTGCTCACTAGGCTTCTTGGTATTATGAGTACTTTTTACTCATCGTCTTCTTGGAATCCGTCAAAAACTCTCTCAATTTAAACTTTTCATTTAATTTTTTAATAATTATTAATCATTTGATATCAAAACTTTAAAATATTTAAAGACATTAATTGACTATTTTAATCACGAGTATTCTTAAGAAATCCTTATTTTCTAAGATGTAATGAATTATTGGGGCTTGCCTCTATAAAGAACTTAAGAACCTAACATAAAATAAACTTTGCTTAACTTTATCCATCTAAAGTAGGAGAAAGATTATGGTATATGTAGACCCATTTACTTTAGGAGTCCTTATTAAATGATTGAGTTCATTGTAGGGCAATGTTTCTACCTTTTGAGATAGTACATCATTCATTGATGTCATATTCGATCATTTTAATAAGTAACCACTAAAATCTGCATGGTGTCCCTATGACTCCAATTACAAACACCACACCAACCCCTCTCTTTGGCCAAGGCAACACCCTTAGCATGCTTTCAACTCACCCTAGTTGAACTCACCTAACCCAAGGTTGGTTTCCTTAGCCATTGACCAAGATGAAGTCACATTTGCCTTGTTTGTTGGTTCACCAACCATAAGTTGTCCCTTCACCCATTGCCTCAAGGCTTGACCAGCCACTCAAAGAGGACCAGCTTATCAATCTTAGCTTGAAATGAGCCCCTCACACTGCATGACCCATCATTTAATTAAAAATCTAATTTGTCAATTTGGCTAATTAACAAGCTCAAATGAACCCAAATGAGTAATACCACCCCAAATTGCAATCCAATCTAAATTGAATCAAACTAATTACTCTAACATAATTTAAATCATCATTTGAACATGACCCAATAATCTCTTGGGCCCAATTTAATAAATTAGTCAACTTGACCCAATTGAACCCAAATTGACTTACACGGGTCAAATTGAGCTAAATCAAAGCAATTTCAAACTTAACCAAACTTACAATGACTAATCCTTAGACCCCCTCCACCCTTGCCTAAGTGGATCCAACTCAAGGTAAACTTGATTCAACCCAAACCAAGTGAAGCAAGCTTCCCATATAAGATAAAATGCTAAAATAGAATGATTAAACCCCTCCCTTTGACCAAGGCAACACCCTTAGCATGCCTTGAGCTCACCCTAGCTAAACTCACCTAACCCAAGATTGGTTTTTCTTAGTCATTGACCAAGGTGAAGTAACCTTCATCTTGGAGAACCCTTGGTTCACCAACCATAATCTATGCCTTCACCCACTGCCTCAAGGCTTGAATAGCCACTCAAGGAGGACCAGATTATCAATCTTAGTCTAAAATGAGCTCCTCCTACTACGTGATTGCCCATGCATGAACCAACCAAAAATGGTGGTTTAAATGGGAATGACTATAGAGCTCATTTCAAACCACCAAAACCCTCAAAGAGCTTCATAAACACCCTAGAGCTAGTCCTTTGAAATCCTATAGCTCCTCTCACACCAAACTCCACCTTAAAACCTCCTCAAACTAAAACATCCCCAACATCAACCCCAACAAATTCTTCACCAAATTCTAAATTAACTCACCCTACACCTTCCTCATACCCAAGTGAATTCAAACATATCAAGATTTATTTGATTTAAGCATGAGACGTTAGCACTAGACCAAACTCTAGTGAATAGTGGCAAAGCACTGGTCTCTAGAGCGATCAATGGGGAGACAAGCAATATCTTCTCAAGAGGGCTTCATCTCTTCAATACAAAGCTACTTTAATCATTGGTCCATTTGGCATTGGTTCTAGTGAGGGATCACTCTCAAATCGCGGACAACATAAGATTATTGGTGCTTTGTAAAGTGATTGTGTTATTCACTTAGACCAAACTATAAGGATCCCTTACATTTCCTTCTCTACTTTTAATGGAGACATTTTTGAATTGAAATCGAGCCTTAGTTAGTTTCAATCAAAAGGTGAGAGGCTAAAGGTCTTCATCTCTCATCAGAGCTTAAGGATAAATCACACATTGTTCATTATGCTTGATTAAGATGGATAGTTGTGATTATTCCATATTAGATATATCTTATTTTAATTATATTAACCATGATATTAAGCAGAGTGGCTTGATCTTTGATCGAACTACTAAGGATGAAACTGCATTTGCCGCCAGCTAACTTAGCACCACACGAGATGGTTTTAATAAACAATTTTGCGACACCGCGCATAAAGTGCTGCTAACTCAATCGTTGACTATCTAACTAGTCAAGTTGGGTTTTACTAAAGTAGGGGCTATTAAAAATTGACCCGACACGATAACCCAACTCAAAAAATAATTGTTCAGGTTGACTGGATTAATTTTTTATTCAGGTTTGGGTGTGAACTCAAATTGGCACGAAATTAATCTGATTTTTACCCACAAATCCAAAATTTTACTCTTTTTTTGACCTAAGATTAATGTATAAATAGATCATTTAGGTCGTAGTCGAGCTAATTGGGTTAAATGCGGGTCGGATTTGTGTTAAGATTTTTGACCTATTTAATAAATGCATCAGGTTTGAGTTAAGCCTATTTGGGTCAGATTCGAACTCAACCCGTTGACTCGAATTGACACCATTATAATTAAGATTAATTAGCTAAAACTTTAAAAAATATAATTAATTGTAAAAAAAATTTAAAATACAAATAAAGACTCTATAGAATCAGTAAATATATGAGAATAAAAGAAAAATAAAAACACCAATTTTTGTCCATTAGACATATAACAATTATAGTTTATTTGAAGTATATATTTTTACAATTAATCTTAATTTAATCATCCATATGACTCGAAAGACATTCCCCATGATGTTCCCTATCTCTCATAATTATTTTAGGTCAATTGGGTAAATGGATTAAGAGATTAATTTTATGGATGGTTAATGGTAATTAACCTAATTATTGAAATTAAAAGATGATCAAAATTTAACAATTGTCAAAATTCTAAAATAAGTGTTTGAGTGTTCAACACTTTTGTTTAACACCATAACACCTAAGAGAAATGATTAAGACCTTTGATCTTAGTTAAATCCCAAAATCTACATCATTTGGGTTAATTACTGATTAAGGGGGCTAAAACTTAGAAAATTCATAATTAATTATGTATGTCTACAAAAATTGTGATAAACTTCTCTTTGTGCTCAATTAATAAAGAGATTTTCAATGAAACAAAAAAAATCCTAATTGGTTTGTTTTTGAGTGTAATTAATGATTGATATTTTTTTCTCATTTATTTAATTAGTCATAAATATAAGCACAAATGCATTAGAATTTTTATAATGTGTTTTATTTGTCATTATAGATGTTTTGTAAATTTTTCATAATTTTTTATCGTATATTTCATGTTGATTAAATTATTGAGTCTTATTGAGCTTAATTATACCAAATAATTATTAAAATTTAATTAAATCATAAAAATTATTTGCTTAACTTTTAAGTCACTTAACGAACATAGAGAGGTTGTGAGATAACTTTAAAGCATCTAATCTTTTCAAATAAGTTTAAATCACTTTAATTCAAATATCTTAAAGTAAAAATAGCTTAATTTGGTTTAAGTGGTGTTATGAATCTTATGATTTTGTGATTAGTATAAAAATTAATGGCTTAAGTAGATAGTTTTAAGACAGCTAATCATTTCTTTTATCAACTTGTATATTTTTGTCTGATCAACATTAATTTTCATTCATATATAAAATTTAAATTATTAAGCTTATGTCATATTAATTTTATTAATGTTATTATCACTAGTAAATCTCAAAATTATTTTCTTTCTACATGAATAATATACATAAGTTTAAATTACTAAATGAAGATAATCAAAATATAATAATCATATGTATAATTAATACATCCCTAAGATATATAGTCCGATGGGAGGTTTTTATCTCATATTTCTAGTTTAACAATGATGCATACCTATGAGAATGCAAAGAGAAATATATATATATATATATATATATATATATAAATTAAATTATTTTTTAAACTTATAGTCATTAAAAGTCATAAATTAACATATTCATTTGTATACATAGGTATACATACCTATACATAGTTAGCATGTATATAGTCTAGACACTTGCGATCACAAGGCTACTAGTCCGAAGGAGATTTTGACTTTACATTTTTGGTTTAATAATGGAATGTACTTACAAATACTAAAGTGTTGATAAGTGTTAAAATTATAAAACTTTCATGTGATTATACTACCTTTATCATGTATTGTTTTTGTTAAAATATGTTTTTTAAAGTATTTTTTGTGTTGTAATGCAAAAATTATAAGAAAAAAAAGAAGAAATTTAGGCATAATGCATAGGCGTTATAATTGGCCTAAATTGGGACATTTTACAGCAAAGATAGCGCGTAGTGCTATATTAGCAATGTCGCAGCATCATATCAAACTCATTTTGGGGGTAATTTTACAGCAAGTTTGGAGCCTAAATGATGCATAAGCAGCACCATGGTGTTGTACCAAAAGAAAAAAAATTAAGGCAAGAACAGCAAGCATAGCACCATAGTATTGCATCGGCAGCGCTCCGGCCTGACATAATAGTTTTGTGATAGTTTCGAGTAGTTTTCGATGCAGCTATGGCAGGAGCATCTGAACAATCAACAAAGATGTATTTAGGCTATAAGCAAGGTTAATTTCTAAGACAAAAAATTTTTTGTTCACTGTTTTTCTTTTTCTCTTTTCTTAGTAAGAGGGCATGTGTGTTTTTGTGAAATACTTAGAGAGTGACACTCAAAGTGTTGTGAGAGTGTGTAAGGATAGTGTGAAAGAGTGTTTCTTAAGCAAGAGGTGGAGAAGGACATCAACAACGAAAGATTTTCAGTAGGGGATGCTAGATATTTTCACTAGGAAGCAACAAGGATTACAAGGAGTGGACTTAGAAGATCTACTCGGTGTACTCTTTTATTTCTTCTCTAGTTATTCTACATCTTATTTTACTATGTTTATTATGATTTCCTTCTTTCTCTCTATTATAGAGCACTAATCTATATAGTACTCTAAATTTATGTGAAGTTTTGAAATATTTGTATTGTATTAAACGATCACAATCAGAGGATCTAAGAGAAGGATACACCATAAAGGGGGAGAATTTACGAGTGCACTCATTTCTTTTTTTTTTTTTTGTATTTTTTTACTATTTTCTACACATGTTTATGTATTGTGTTTGTGTTTTTTTCTTTCTAAAATATTAAATTAAGTATGTTAACTCTGAGTTTATGTGAGCTTTTAGATGATGGTGTTGTATTAAACTTTATTTATAAATTAATATAAGAAAATTATTTATACTTTTAAAAAATATATATTTTGCTTCTTTACATACTTAATTTACTTATAATCTTGCTAATTATAATATTAAAAATAAGTGTGATATAGAGATATCAATGGAACCTAGAAGAATAAGTAGGAAAAAGGTAAATAAATGTACTAAATAGTCATTAGGTAGCTAAATAGCCATTAAATATATGATTATTTTTAGGATTTGCAATCATTTAAAGGGAAATATGGGTAAAACAATCAATCAAAATTTACTTGGCACTAGGCAAAAAATTAGATAAAGTGATTGATTTAGTTATACTTATTTAGAGATAGAGTGTATACCACTTTTGCTCTTGGTTGACACTACAAGCTCTAAACTAATATATAGTTTATTGAAATACAGTCTAAAAGATTTTATAAATTAAGAGTACTCCTTTTAAAATTAAGAAATATAGCTATATTATTTTTAAAAATCTAAAAAAAAAAATTAGTCTTTTTATTATCTTGCAAAATAGTAAATAATAACTTTAATTAAGCACTTGTATTTTGTTAGATGAAAATTAAGTTTTTAGATATTAGTAATTAACTAATATAAATTAATATATAATTTTACTCTAATTTTCGTGAGAACGATACTGTACTCATTTTGTATTACTTGATTTGACACATGTACTTGCGTATGAGGGTAAAAAGTATCTATCAAGTGTATATATTTGTATGTGTATATATGAAGATGATCAATTTTATTCGATACAAAAATGCATTCATATATACACATTATTTATTTAAACTCTTGACTAATATAAGATAAAACATTTACATACAAACATGCATGCATGAGTGAAACAATTTTCAAATGATATCTAAATAAAAAAAAATATTTTTCTTAACTATAAAATAAAATTGATATTTAAAAAGGAAAATATTAAAGTGATGAAGAAAATTAGATAAGTGTATTAATGATAATTATAGCTTATGACTTTAAACTTTAAGATGCCTTTCATATAATTATAATACCATTTAAACTTGATCTAAACTAAGAATTTAAGTAAAATTTAATGCTTTATTGAGGTGATTAAAAATCATAAAATTAATCTCTTTAGATTTAACTTAGGAGTACGGTGTTGAAAGAGATGCATTCAACCTCAAGCATAATCCATAACTTATACTCTTTAAGATATTAAGCCTAACTTAAACCAAAATCAAATATATAATATAAAATTCATATCTAAATCATTAAATATTTGTATTAAAATCACCTATTTTTAATGAATTAAACCCTTCGCTTAAGTTATAACTTAAACATTTAAAGTTTAACTTTGTCTTACTACAGTAGTATTTGCACTCACTTTAGATTAATAGGCCATTAAAACCAAAATTAAGTTAGGATGGTGCTTTATTATGAATTAATTTTCTATTTTGTGATGTAATATTTTAGACTAGATGTTAGAGTGTATGCTCATAGACTAGATGTTAGGGATATTAAACTAACATTATTTTTTTCAAGAGATTGTGCTCTGAAAGTTAATGAATCTTGTTTGCAGGTGTTATATATATTCTTCAGCATAACTCATTATGGTAGGTGGACTTGGACACCCGCAAGTGTCAAGCCCACTGTATAGATTGTATTTGTGTACATGTGTGTTCCACATAACCTCTATTTTACATGTGTAGTTAAAATTTTATTTTAAATTTTAAATTATATCTTGTACTAGAAATTAGTTAGAACCATGATGTTTAGGATGAGCAGAGGCCATAAATCATTTAACTAGGAGGTCCTATAAAACCTGGAACCTTTAGGATAATGAAGAAAGGATGAAGACCCCCATAACTTCATTATTATACACTTAGTTTTAGGCTGAGTTGTATAAGGATGAGCTCATACATACTTTTTTTCTTTTTTCAGAGTGTATATCAGAACTTGATCACACCGACCTTTCTATTATTTTAATTTGACTTGTTTGAATGGTGTGTTTACATTAATTGCTCATTAAAAATGATTTTTTTATAAGTATTTCAATTGTGATGTATTGATGTATGGCCTAGATTTCAGTAAGCTCTTCAAAAATAAAAAATAAAAAATTAATTGCAACTCATGATATCATCTTAAAGCCTAGGATTAATCAACTAAAAAATTTAGAAGCAATTAGGTCTATGATGAATGTATTACCATATGCCATATTGATCTTCTCTCATTAAATATGGAAGATCTTCACTCATTACACGATAAGGGGGAGAGCCTGACCATTGTGGGTGGACACCCTTGAGTGAAGAACACATTCTCTCTCTAATTTAGCCCATAACTTAATTTTATTATGCATATATACATACTAAATTACATAAGTCTGAGTTCAATTTGAAAGTATAATTTATAAAAGATGAAAAAAAAATTACTCATTAGTTAGAAACATTACTTATGCTAGTTACAATCCTAGAATTTCAAGGAGTGAGTTTAGGTTCTTAATTTTTTTCTAATAAATAATAGTCGAACCATCTTGCATCTACATGAGGCTTTCTCATATAGTTTAAAACATAGGCGGTGTTAGCTGGTGACCAAGTCAGACATGGTTATAAGTCTAGAAAAGTCATAACTTCACCACTTAGTGGAAGTAAACCAATATTTCTCAATTTATCTCTAGTTAGGTTAAGTTGGGCTTCTAGCTTATGCTGAAGTAATTTAATTTTAGGATCCAAGATTGCATGTTTCTCCTTTACAACATGCGTAAATATTTACTTCTTAGGCATTCCTGTAGTCTTACGATGTCGAGGTATAAGTCCTACCATTCTAATAAATTCTTCAACTCAAAATTTAGTATAAACCTCAACTTCAAAAATATACAACCTAACCATAGAGTAGACTATAGTGCTTAATAAGCTTCCTAATATCAAAGCACTTCCTACTTATCATCTTTTTTATTTTAAGAAGAATTATTCCCATTTGATCCTTCCCACTTTATTTCCAAACTTAGCAATCCTTTAATCATACACTTTGAAATTCATAAAGATGTTGACCTACTAATTTACTCGAGAGTTTTTTTAGGAGTTCCCATCTCCAAAGATGTAATTAGTAATAAGGCCTTGCTTGTATAGAAAACTTATAACTCAATTTAAAATAAATCTTGTCTTACTTCATTTATAGAAGGTAGAAGAAAAATCTCCACAAATGTAGACCAATCAACCTTAAGCATCATATTTAAGTGATTGAATCCATCATAGGGTGATATTTCCATCTTTCGAGAAAGTATATTACTCTCTGATACCGAACTCGATCATTTAAATAAGTACCACCAATATCTGCATCATGTCCTGCTATATTTTTTTAAAACACCACACTTTCTTATTTTTAGGGTTTATTTTATAACCATCATATATTGATATAATTTATCATGTATATTTGTTAACATCAAAATAAAGTAGGTTATTGCTCCAATGAGCCTATGAGTGCTTTCAATTTTGATGATTATAAATACCAAAGTATTGGGACCCAAAAATTCTCTTTATGTTGTTTAGGAATCATGTATATCATTAGAACATCTCAAGCAAATGAAAATAAAGATATTTGAATAAAAAAATATTTTATTTCATGCATGTGTAAGAGCTATATGGAATAAAATATCAAAGAGATATAAAGTAAACATGCAAGCAAGTGTAGAAACTATCTTAATTAGCTAAAACCAAGTACTCCACCATCATTAGAAATGTTATGTTTAATGTAACTATTTTTAAAACATTATATAAGGTCTTACTAACAATTAATTAAAATAGATTTTAAAAAATATGCCTTAAACATTTTGTGAAAAATAAAAAATAAATTTCAAAAGACTTTATGGACTCCTTAAGGTTTGTGGGTCTTCACAAACTTATGAGTGAACAAAGTGGCTTATGCAATTTCATAAAATATATAAAATTAAGAAATTTTTAAAATAATTCTAATAAGCCTTTTGCAAAATTTTATCGATTTCCATAAAACATACATAGTATGTCTCCACAAAGTTTTATAAACCTTCATAACTGTTGATTTTATAAATAATTAAGTTACATATCCTAGCCATTTGTGCAGCCTAATAAATTTTATAATTTAGGAAAATTTCTTAATGTTGGCTAGTAGGGAAAATTTTGAAAAATATTATTTTAATATTTATAATGGTCTATTTGAAAAACTAGGTCTTTAGTATAAGTAAATCTCTTAAGCTTTATCTTTGGGTTAATGATTGAGAAAAATCTTATAACCATCATCTATGAATGAGCCACCGACCATTCAACCATTGTAAACAACTTTATAATCTTATCAACTCAAGAGAAAGATCAAATCACTTGATTGGTTATTAAAAGTATTTTTGATATTTTGGTATTGATGAGCTTAATGATCTACATACATTCTTGCATTTATGTGTAAGACCATTATTTTTCATTTTTATTTTGATTTATTTTTCTATATTTTTTCTAAGATTGATAAAGTTTTTGGAAAGAGAATGCTTAAAGTTGGTGTCCTTTCACCATCATAAGAGTATCATTGGAGTAAAGGCTTCTTTGTCTCATGAAAGAGTTATTTCCTAGTTTAATGTAGGGTTTGAAAAAAAAAATGATATAGTACATCTAGATATGAACATAAGTTATGATCAAATCCCATAAAAATTGATTTGTGTTTGTTTAAATATTTCTTTTCTACATATCCCTTCTATTAGTTCAATTATGCTAGTGTTGTTGATCTTAATTAAGTATTTACTTTTTTTTTAATGAAAAGAGTTCTCAAAGATGTGGCATATGAAAGTGCTAATGCAAGCGAAAGTGGCCTAACTATAAGAACATAAGCTAAGGTGGCAGAAGCAAAGCTTGGATGTTCAATCACTAAAAGCAAAATGAAGATTTGAGAATCTTGATATTATTTAGCTTTGTATTTATTTTACATAGAATCATACATTATTGTTGTGTAATTATATTTTTGGGGATATATAAAATATAAAAAATTAATTAATTAAATTGAGTGGAATATGTTTAATTACATTATTTAAATGCAAAATTACATTGTTTTCCATTGCGTTGGAAATTGGTGTGACCTATTGTTAGATCATTTAGAGTAATGAACTATTATTGAAAACCCTTCCTAAGAGGCTCAAGAAGGCGTTGAAAGACTTGGTGGGGCTAGTTTTGAAGTGGAGTTAGGAGCTACATCACAACAATAATAATGTTTTTTTTTTATTTATAATGTAGCAAAATAAATAACCATAGGACTTGACATCAAATGGAGTTTGTTAACTCAAAGGGCCTAATACACATCTTAAAAAGCTTCAAAGATTTTGAAATTTTTTAGTTAAATTTGCCATATTTGAAAGGTGATTAGGTTCTTTGAAATCATAGAATAGCTGACTTAACTCTTTTAGAATTATAACATTAGAAAGTTGACTTACAGTCAGGGAAAAGTGTGGAAAATAAATTTGAACACACTAGATATATTTTGAGAATAAATATGGACTTTTTTAATTATTTTGGATAGATTAAAGGCTATCAACCATAAATTAAAACAAAGCAAGGACTAGTCCATGTATAACTTTGGCTGATCTCATCATTAGAGTTTAAGAGATTTTGTGATTTTTTTTAGATTTTGTTAGCATATATATTATTAATAATGTATTAGAGGATTATAAAAAATTGTAATTATATCTCACATATTCAAAGTAAGAGATTGTAAAACTATAATTTTATTTATATAAGTATTAAAGCAAGTATGATAAAAAAGGGTGGACATTTAATAAAAGCATAAGATAATATCATAAAACTAAAATGAAGTGTGTTGTGGCATCTAAACTCTAAGATGTTAAACCAAATATGGAATTGTGTTGTGAATTATGAGTACACTTTTTGTACTTCAAAGTTTTAATTATAAACAAAACCTACCTATTCCCACACAATTTATAGAAGAGATATAGTACTTGACATAATAAGGTAAACCAATATAGATAATTCACAATTGAATATAAAAAAGTAAAAAAATTTATACCAATAATATGATAATATGTTTATAAATGTGCAATATGTATGATATTGGTAATAAAATGATTATGATCTAAGCACCATGATAAATACACACAAAAATCTTAGCACAATACAAAAACTTATAAAGTAACTCTACATTTGTGTCCATACATACATATTATATTTATATAAGATGGTGATAAAAAGAAAAAGATAATCACAGTGCTATGACTATGAGAGAACATTAAATAGCTTATATTACAAATGTAATCATAAACACAAGTATATGTAGTGCATGTATTAGAAATTAAATATGTAGCCCAAGATCTAATTGATTATGTGAAGTATAATGATAATAACATATAGAAAGAGTACTAAGCATGATTATGAGAATAATGAGAATGATGGAAGATAACTTTAAAATAGTTATTTGTGATCATATCAACATAAAACCTTTACATGTATGCAAGAAAATAAAATAATATTGCAAGTCATATAAATCTAGTTAAAGAACAAAGATGCAAAATAATATTTATATGGTTCAACCCAACCAAACATAGGTCCATGCTTTAGTACCCCCCTTGTTTGTGATTTCATTACTAATCACTCATTCACCATTAAGCTAGTCAAAAAATTTTAGCACCTTCCATCATAAGAGAAGAGCAACTTATTTATGGATAACATATCACTTTAAGCCAACACTAAGTAACAGAAGGAATGATTTGTTCAAAAATTCTTGAATTTGGTGTCGACTAAGATATAATTACAATAATAATTAATCTTTGTGTAGAATAATTATACAATATATAACAAAATTCACTTATAAATTGCATTAGTGATTGAAAGAGTGATCAATGATTCACCATATGTGTAGAAATCAAGGAGGTTTTTTTTGGATAAATGATTTGAATCTTCTTTGAGATGATAAACTTTAAAGCATAAGTTTTTTCCTAACTATTTCTTTATATTGAGTTAAGTGATTAATATTTAAATTATTTAAATATCTAATATATAGTTGAATAATGATAAAGTTAAACCAAAATATCATTTTTTTTGCCATGCAAATATGAATATATTTGGATTCAATGATTCTAAAGACTAGTTATTCAATGATTGTTTCATAAATAATTAAGAATAGTTATCTATACCATAAATTGAATATTTTAAATATAAAACATGTGATTTTGTATATAAATTATATATATAACATAATAATAATAATTAGAATTAAATTATTAATATAGCATATTTATGATTAACATATAGAATTATTTTCTTTGTTATTTATATGAAGTTTATTATTATGTTGCAATTATTTTGTGATTTTCAGTCTAGAAAAGTGAGTTTATATATTTCTATATCTTTGTGTTTATTACATGCTAATCCTTTATTTAATTTAAAAATTAAGCACTTTACTTTTATTACTCACATATTTTTACATTGATTAGTAATTACACACACAAATTCATGGGAGCATGAACCCACAAAACTTATATATATGACTAAAGCATACTTTCATCATAAAAAAGAAAGAAATTATAAACCACATGGGTTTGAGTTTATATTAAAATAGTTTGATAATTACAAATATAATTTAAGATAGCCTAATAACATTTAAATTAATTTTGTACATTTTTAAGAACCAATATTTTAGATCCAAATTATAAGAATAACTTATATAATAAAGATACTCAAAAATAGATACTGAAATAAAAAAGAAGCTCATAATTCAAGTAATTCAAGCAAGCATGTGAATCAAATAATTCAAGTTTGCTCATGAAGATTTTAAAAGTATCTCTTCATGGATATAAATTTTTTTTTAATTTTTTGGGTCATATATTATAATATTTTTAAAATGTTGAGATTGTACCATCTTTATTGTACTATACGATCATTGAAATTTATTTTTAACATGATTAAAATAGATTTAGGGTTTTGTGTAAAAGTCTATGCAGTTAATATATAAACAAATACCAAACCTTAAACATTGAGATAGATAATTTTTTTTAGAATCTCAATGAGCCATCACTCGCAAACCATGGAGATAGTTTATAGAGAGAGATTATACTAAGAGGTCATCTTCACGGTCTTCACACTTTATGTTTCTAATGTTGCAAATCAAGCCATTTGAAAGCCAATATATTTTTATTGTATGAGATTTTTTATCACAAAAGTTTTCATGAACTTTTTATAAATGCGAGGCTAGAATGGTTGGCTTCTCACTTGGCGTGGAAGGAATGTAGGTTGTTGTCATTGAACTACTGTACATTGATTTGCACTTCTTTAGATTCCACACTTTTAGCATTATCACATTTTTTACAAATTTCAAATGTGCAATGACGATATTAAAAAAAGTTTATGATCTAACCTTATTTGTAATGCAAGATTTAGAAAAGGAATTTGGAATATTTAATTTTTTATACAATGAATATGTGTTATGATAAGAGTTTTTGATAAATTTGTAAAATATTTTCATATTAACAATTAAAACTTTATTTTTAAATCTATTATTATTATGAATAAAGAAAATAACTTATTATTTTAATATATTTTCAAAACTATATTAATTCAACCCTCTAGTGTGTGCCATACAATTCAATTCACCTGCTATTGATATTGAGATGGTTAAAGAGTAGCGTCATTTTGTCAATACTTTATGATTAGTGGTGCTTTAAAAGATGGAGTCTTCTTAGAATTTTTATTTACTTTTTGATTAAAAATAAGTTAAAATAATGTTTGTCATCTCCATTGAACTAGAAGTTTTATGTTGCTACCAAAGGGCAATATCAATAGTTATAGGGCTTGCTAGCCTCTGTACAAAGAAGAAGAGAAATTGGCCAAGGTGTGTCACGACCCGGCCCAGGAGCTTGGAATACCAAGGCAGGAACAGACAGTTACGGATAAAAGAAAATATTACCTAACATTTTCAATCTTAAACAAAATCTTCAATCATATAAGAGCCACTACAATTCACAAATTATTTAACAATTTGTCACACAAGTCATATGAAATACAATTTAAACATAAATTAATATAACTGACATAATTACCTATCTCATGAAGTCTTTCTACCGATAAATATAACCCTACATTCTATCATCCATCTGGTTAGGATGGTTACCGAAAAAAAATAACTTGTAATTGAATAAAATTCAGTAGGTCAATTATACTTTTACACTATAGTAAATAATAAATTAGAACTAGTATGCATGACAATTTTTGTTATAACATATACATAAAAGAAATTGCTCAAACAATCAAACATATAGGAGGTATGTATAAATGAACATTTGGTATGAACTTTACTTTTACATTTATCAATCATTTTAGGAGTCACCGTCTAAACCTTTTCCAAAAAAAAATATTTAACAAAACTCATCCAAAGGATAATTAGTCATTACCAATTACCAATTTCATTTGCCTTTTTTGTGCACGGGTATATTGTGTCCCCAGCCAGTACTATAAGGGGTGAACTCCACTTTCAACATACACATTCATGACATACAATTATAGCTATGCATATTAATTCATAACTAACAGTAAATCAGTTAACTTTATAAAATGATAAAGTGATAATATGATCTAGCATTCAAGCTATTATTCAACATGAAAAATAGAAAAATAAATCACAATTTGCAGTACAGGAAATAGTCATAATCATATAAAAATATATTCCATCACAAGAAATTAAAGATATTTTTATCATAAATATAAGAACATAATTACCCACTTTAATTTATAGTTTTCTCTTGAATCTCCTTCCCTTTAATGCTTCTTTCCTTAATTGAAATTCCTATAGAATAAAATATTGATTGGATTAATATTAGAAAGTAATTTATTTTATTTTATTCATTTCTTGTCTATGATACTTGCATATATCTTTTATTATTTGACGCTCACATTCATCAATATTTTATTGTGTATTTTCTAAATCAAGTTAAATTAATCTTTAATTTATTTAATATAATGATATTTATACATGTCTAATTTGTCATATAATACTTCTAAATCCTATTATTTTTCTTGATAAAAAATATTAAGTGTTAAAGTGACTTAATATACATAAATTTTATTTTAATTTAATTTTATCATTTCCCTTAAAATGACTCTAAATTAATTGACGTGATATAGATAAATTTTATTTTCATTTAATGTTTATCATATCCCTTAAAATGATTCTTAATTAATTATATAACGTAGTATAGGTTTAATGTTTTATTAAATTTGCAATTATATTTCATATGTAAGGGTTTAATACTTAATTACTTGAATTTGATTCATCCTACACATTCCCAAATTAAATTTCTTGATGAAATCTATAAATCCTAAGTTAAAATCAAAATAATAATAGTAATCAAATTTTCTTATTAAATAAATATACTTATCTCTATCCCTTTCTTATTATGTTTGACCTAGGATCCGTTCAAGCGGATGGATACACGCATGCACGTCTCTTCCTTTCCTCTCATGCACATAAGGGCTCCCTCTCTCTCTTGCACCACGAGAGCCCAGATGTCGATGTCAGTGGTGAGGCCTCACTCTTAGCACGGGCCTGAGTCCTTCTCCCTCTCTCTCTCGCTCCCTCTCTCGCAGGCGTTTGGGGGTTCTATTTCGGCAAACCGAAACCTCGACTAGGGCATGCACGCAAGGTTTCCCTTCCCCTCGACCTTTCTTTCTTTTTCTCTTCCTTTCTCTCTCGTTGCTTTGGGAAGTCCTATTTCGACATAATGAAACTGAGCCTTCCCACTTTTTGACTTTTCCAATCCGTGACCAACAGTCATTGCATTTGAATTTTATTATTTTTTTTCTAATTTTCAGTTATTACAATATCTCCCTTTTATGAAAATTTTATCCTCGAAATTTAATGACAACAATAAAAATAAACATATCTTTAATAAAACAAATGAGAATAAAGTAATCGCATTTCTGATTCCATCTCCCACGTAGCTTCTCGATCTGATCCATGTTTCCATAGTACACGGACAAATAGAATTTTCCTATTCCTGAGATGTTTAACATCAAAATCTATAATTCTTTCTAGCACCTCCACAAATGTGATAACATGTTGAATATCAATATGATTAGCAATAATTTTGTTGCCTTCATCAGTAATATATTTTCGCAAAAGAGAAATATGAAACACATTGTGCGCTCCTTACATGTGAGAAGGTAAAGCTAGTATATAAGCCACTTTCTCAATTCTTTCCAAGATTTCATATGGACCAATATAGTGTCGGCTCAATTTTCCAACTTTTCCAAATCATTTTATACCTTTCATGGGGCTGACTTTAAGAAATACAAATTCTCCCACTTCAAACTCTATTGGCCGATGTTTAGCATCATAGTATTACCTCTGCCTATCTTGAACAACTTTTAATCTATCATGAATCAATCGGATCTTTTCAGTGGCTTCATCTACTCTATCAACACCAATGATTCTTATTTCACTCGTCTCTACCCAACAAAGCGGTGTTTTGCACTTCCTTCCATACAAGGCTTCATAAGGAGCCATGCCAATACTTATTTGAAAGCTATTATTGTAGATAAATGAATTTCTCAATTTCTCTCAAAATCAAGGATATAAAGTCTAAGCAAATCTTTAAGTATTTGAATTATTTTTCTGACTGACCATCTGTTTAAGGATGCAATGCAATATTGAAAGTAAGCTTCATACCTAAAGCTTCTTGAATTTTTCTCCACAGTCTAGATGTAAATTGGCCATCTCGATCGGACACTATAGATTTTGGCACACCATGTAACTTCACAATTTCATCAACATACTTCATTGCTAGCTTTTCAACAGCATTATATTGTTTGATAGGTATAAAGTGTGCAGATTTAGTCAACTTATCAATAATAATTCAAATAGCATCCACTTCTGGATTTAGGCAAGCCAACCACAAAATCCATAGCAATATCATCCCATTTCCACTCAGGTATTGGCAAAGGCTATAAAAGTTCACTTGGCTTCTGATGCTCAGCCTTAACCATCTGACATGATTGACACTTGTAGATAAATTCAACTACACTTTTTTTCATCCCTAGCCACCAAAATATTTTCTTAAGATCTTGATACATTTTGCTACTGCCTGGATGAATTTTATAATTAGAATGATGTGCTTCATGCAAGATATCTTTCCTCAAATCTCCAACATCTGGAATGCAAACTCTACTATGATACTTCAGTAATCCCTCTCCATCAATTTTTAAATATTCTGTATGACCTACTTTTATTAAATTTAAAATTTTTTGAAAGTCATCATCTTGAGGAAAAGCATATCGTATTCTGTCTTTCAAATTTGATTGTATAACCATTTGATTTAATAATAAAGTATGATCATCTGTAGATTTAATCATTAAAATTTCTAATTTTTCTAAATCTTTAATCAACTCCTCTTGTTGAGAGATCAACCATTAAGCACTACCAAATATTTTTCTACTTAAAGCATCAGCAACTACATTTGTCTTCCCCGGATGATATTGAATATTCAAATCATAATCCTTAATGAGTTTCAACCATCTCCTTTGCCTTAAATTTAGCTCATTATGAGTAAAGATGTATTTTAAGCTTTGATGATCAGTGAAAACTTCACACCTTACTCCATATAAATAATGCCTCCAAATTTTCAATGCAAATACCACTGTTAGTATCTCTAGATCATGGGTTGGATAATTCTTTTTATGATTTTTCAATTGCCTTGAAGCATAAGCAATCACTCTTCCATTCTGCATAAGTACACATCTCAAACCTCTTAATGATGCATCACTATAAATTTGAAATCCTTCTGGATGGAATAGTTAATACTGGTGCAGTCATTAAATAATTATTTAATTATTGAAAAGCCTCTTCACACTGATATGACCATTCAAACTTGCCTGCTTTTTGAGTTAGTCTAGATAGTGGCATGTCAATCTGTGAAAACCCTTCAACGAATCTCTTGTAATATCCCACCAACCCTAAGAAACTTCTGACTTCTGTGACAGTGGTTGGTCTAGGTCATTCAGCTATTACTCTGACTTTACCTTGATCCACTGAAATGCATTCACTACTAAACATGTGCCCCAAGAATATGATGTTGTTTAACCAAAATTCACACATTGAAAATTTTGCATATAATTTATTTCCTTTTAGAGTTTGCAAAGTGAAATAGATTAGAATATCATCTATGAATACAATCACAAATGAATCTAAAAAAAATTTAAAAATTCTATTCATGAGATCCAAAAATATACTTGGAGCATTTGTTAAACCAAAAGGCATCACCACAAACTCATAATGCCCATATCTTATAATAAATGCAGTCTTTAGTATATCTTCTTCTTTGATCCTAAGCTGATGATAACTCGATCTTAAATCAATCTTTAAAAATACTGAAGCTCCTTCTAGTTGATCAAGAAGATCATCGATCCTTGGTAAGAGATATTTATTCTTCAATATGAGTTTGTTAAGATCTCTATAATTGTTGCATAGCCTTAAGCTCCCATCTTTCTTCTTCAAAAATAATATAAGAGCTCTTCATGGATATGTGCTAGGCCTGATAAATCCTTTCTCCAAAGCTGATTCTTCAACTCTTCTAATTCTTTGATTGTCATTCTATATGATACTTTTGCTACAGGTTTTGCACCTTGAATTAAATCAATAGAGAAATCAATTTCTCTAACTGGAGGTAAACCTGATAAATCATCAGAAAAACTTCTTGATACTCCTTTACTATCGATATATCTTTTAACTTCTTTGCCTCTTTAGTAACATCAGTGACTTGAGCAAGAAAACATTCATAACCTTTTACTAACATCTTTTGAACTTTCAAGCAAGACACAATCATAACTAATACTCTCTTATGCCCCACATATTTGAATTCTTCTTCTCCGAGAATATTAAATTTGACTATCTTTTTGCAACAATCTATAGCAACATGATGTTTAGATAGCAATCCATTACTAAAATTATATTAAATTCATATACGACAGTGCCATTAAATCTACATCCAAGCTTTTTTCACAGATATTCAGGTTCACACTACAAAAATTTCTAGCATTCATATGAGACTCATTTGACATTGCAACAATCTATAGCAACATGATGTTTAGATAACAATCCATTCCTAAAATCATATTAAATTCATATATCGGCAGTGCTATTAAATCTACATCCAAACTTTTTTCATAGATATTCAGGTTCACACTGAAAAAATTTCTAGCATTTATATGAGACTCATTTGGCATTGCAACTGAAAGTACTACAGATATTTTCATAACTTTCAATTCCAAAATTCTCACATATTCCTGAGATATAAATGAATGTGATGCTCCAATATCAAATAAAATTCTAACTGATTTACTTTGAATAAAGATAATAATTTATAATTGAGTAGATATATAAAACAAATATATCTAGTATAATATAAAATTTTAACAATGCTAAATTTATAAAAAGACATACATGTAATGACATCAGGCAAGTCTTTTACTTCTTGCTGCATGAGTGCATAAACTCAAGGCTGTGTATTCTGTCGATTCTGAGTTTAAGATGAAACTGATATAGTCAATTCAATCATCTTTTGTCTACCAACAGTCCTCTAGGGAGGTTGAATACTTGTCCTAGTATCTATTGAATATTTCTGACCCAAGATATGATAAAATTTTGCCATATGTCCTGGCTGATGACACCAATAGCAAGTGTTTGTGCCTAAGAGACACTCTTTTTTATATGCTATTCCATATTTTGGGCATGTAGTAATACTACTACTGTCGGCATTAGTATATGACTTAGGCTTCTTTCAGTTTGATTTATCAGTTTGAACATTCTGCTCATATTTTGATCTATCGTCATTCCTCCTCTTCTGAATATCTCTCCTCCTCTGAGTAGCTTGCAAATCCAATTCTATCATTCTAGCCCTCTCCACTAATACAACATAATCATCAATACCAATAGGAATAAAGGGCTGTCTGACTACATTCTTCAATCTAGATAGAAATTTATGATATTTTTCTTCTATTTTTGATATCAACTGAGGTGCATACATTGAAAGCATTGTAAACTCAGCTTCATACTGCATGATAGAACGATCTCTCTATACCATTCAGATGAACTTGTCTTGCATTTGTCTCCTAACTGAGAGAGGTACAAACTAATCTCTAATGGTCTTCATAAAATTCTCCAATAAAATAAGATTGTAAGGCATTCCTTTAAACTTCTCTTGCAATTGTCCTCGCCACCATCTCTCAGCTTTGCCCTCAAAAGCAAAAGAAATGAAAGCAACTCTTCTTTCTGGAGGGTATGACATACTTTCTAAAATTTTTTCTATCTGCATCAACCAATTTTCTGATTCAACAGGTCCTCTTGTCCCTGAGAAAAGAGGTGGCCTTATATCCTGAAATAATTTCAGGTATTTATCCATAGGAACCCCACCACTTCCATTAGTTTGTGTATGCTGATTTCTTATTAATTAAGTCATTGCTTCCATCATTTGTGTAAAAGTATCTATCCAAATTCTGATGCTCAGTGGTTTGCATCTCTCTATTTTCACCCATAACATCTTCTTGAATTGATTCTATAGGCATGAGAAGCACAAATTAATTATAATTATTACACATCTATCAATATAATCATATGCAAATCTCTTCATAAAATTTATCATCTTCATAATGGCTCTTTGATTATGATCATATTTATGTCCATAAATATAAAATATGACTCTAATACCACTTTTGTCATGACCCGACCCAAGAGCTTTGAATACTAAGACGAGAACAAATGGTTAGACAGATAAAAGAAAACCTTACCTAACATTTTCAATCTTAAATAAAATCTCCAATCATATAAGAGCCACTATAATTCATAAATTATTTAACAATTTTTCATGCATATATATACTAACAAAAGTTATATAAAATATAATTTAAACATAAATTAACATAACTGACATAATTACCTATCTCTTGAAGTCTCTCTACGACGATAAACATAATCCTTTCTTTTATCATCCATCTAGTTATGATGGTTACTTGAAAAAATAAATAACTTGCAATTGAATAAAATTCAGTGGATCAATTGTGCTTTTTATTATAGTAAACAAAAAAGTAGAACTATTATGCATGATAATTTTTATTATAGCATGAACATAAAAGAAATTGCTCAAACAATTAAACATATATGAGGTATGTACAAATGAACATTTGGTATGAACTTTACTTTTATATTTATCAATCATTTTAGGAGTCACCGTCTAAATCTTTACCAAAAGAAAATATTTATCAAAACTCATCCAAAGGACAAGTAGCCATTACCAATTTTATTTGACTTTTTTTCGCGGGTACATTGCCCCAAGTAGGGTGAACTCCACTTTCAATATACACATTCATGACATATAATTATACAGCTGTGCATATTAATTCATAACTAACAGTAAATCAATTAATTTTATAAAATGACAAAGTGGTAATATGATCTAGCATTCAGACTATTATTTAACATGAAGAAACATGAAAATAAATCACAATTTACAGTACAGAAAATAGTCATAATCATATAAAAATGTATTTCATCACATAAAATTAAAGATATTTTTATCATAAATATAAGAACATAATTACCACTTTAATTTACAGTTTTCTCTTGAATTGCCTTACCTTTAATGCTTTTTAATTGAAATTCCTATAGAATAAAATATTGATTGGATCAATATTGAAAAATAATTTATTTTATTTTGTTAATTTCTTGTCTATGATACTTGCATATATCTTTTATTATTTGACGCTCACATTCAATAATATTTTATTGTGTATTTTCTAAATCAAGTTAAATTAACATTTAATTTATTTAATATAATGATATTTATACGTCTAATTTGCCATATAATACTTCTAAATCCTATTATTTTTCTAAATAAAAAATATTAAGTGTTAAAGTGACTTAATATAGATAATTTTATTTTGATTTAATGTTTATCATTTCTTTTAAATTGATTCTAAATTAATTGACGTGATGTAGATAAATTTTATTTTCATTTAATGTTTATTATTTCCCTTAAAATGATTCTTAATTAATTATATAACTTAGCATATGTTTAAGGTTTTATTAAATTTACAATTATATTTTATATGTAAAAGTTTAATACTTAATTAACTGAATTTGATTCATCCTATACATTCCCAAATTAAATTTATTGCTGAAATCTATAAACCGTAACTTAAAATCGAAATAATAATAAAAATTAAATTTTCTTATTAAATAAATATACTTACCCCTATCCCTTTCTTATTCGGTTTGCCCTAGGATCCGTTCGAGCAGATGGATGCATGCATGCACGTCTCTTCCTTTCCTCCTCAAGACGCAGTGAGCTTCCTCCCTCTCTGTCACATGAGAGCCTGACACCGATGTCGATAGTGGAGCCGCCTCACTCGACTAGGGCACGGATGCACGAGGCCTTCTTCTCCCTCTCTCCCTCGCTCCGCTTCTGCGTTTTGGAGGTTCGTTGCTGGCAAACCAAACCTCGGCATACACGCAGGTTTCCCTTCCTCTCAACCTTTCTTTCTTTTTCTCTCCCTTTCTCTCTCGTTGCTTTGGGAAGTCCTGTTTTGGCAGGACGAAATCGAGCCTTCCCCCTTTTTGACTTTTCCAATCCGTGGCCAACAATCGCTGCATTTGGATATTATTATTATTATTATTATTATTTTTTGATTTCCGGTTGTTACAAGGTGGGTCAAACCTTGCCCACATTTATTTCACCTAATTTGGTTTAATTTGTTTGTTAATAACCACATGACTCATGTGATATAGAATTTTTATTTTAACACCTTGAAATGAATTTTAAATCTCGCATATAGTTTTTTTAGGGTTCTTAACTCGGGTCATCACATTAAGTTCTGGTCTGATTTGAATTTATCTTGACCTGAATAAATAGAATTTGAACAAAACTCATTTAATAAATACATTAAAATATTGACTCGAACTCAACCCACCATAAACTCGACTAATCCTAACGTGATCTGATTGACCCATTTAGATATACATTTCAAGTTAAAATAGATTATAGTTAGGTCAAAATCAAGTTAAAATTGAATTTATGAGTCAAAATTGAGTCAATTTTGAATTGATAGGTTAAAATCTCATTAAATTAGGATCGTGAGCTCAAAATAGAAACAATTTTGACTTGAAGAATCAGCTTATATCCTACTAAAAAAAAATTAAACATGTTAGAAGTTACACTACTAAACCAATCCAACTTACAAGTTAATTGAGGGTTCTGCATTGGAATCGCATAACGATGAAAAGATCCAGAAAGGACTTTATAGTTGTTTGATGGAGCTACAAATTCAACTTTGCATTTTTTGTTTGGTTGACAATAATAAAGTAAATGAATTTGGACATCTACGGCGAAGTGGCGGTGCTCGCGACGCATGGAATGGCGGCGGCCGTGACGACGGTGGGCGGCGTCGTAGCGGCGCATGGGCGGCGAGGCGGCCGATGGTGACGCTGGCGCCGCAGGGCGCGGGCGCCACGCCGCATCACTTTACATAGTTTTGAATTTGCCGATTTGAATAAATACACGCGACCTTTCTTTGAAAATACACCTAAATTTTACTTACTTAACCAAACACTGAAATAAGCGTGATTGGAACAAGATATTCCAAATACATGCTACCAAACAGCCCCTGAGTCTAATCTATTTTTTTGAGTGAATTACTATCATATTATCATATCAGCTAAATTATTAACAGTCCTAAATTCTTTACTTACTAAATCAAATTCTTCTCATAAATACAAAAATGCGTAAACTTTTAAACAATTGCATCTAAAAAGTTTACAAAGGACTTCTTCCGACTTAAAAAAAAACCGCCCCTCTCAAAAATATCAGGGATTTCCCCGTTCAGGCTTAAATTGACCACGAAGAGGTTTTAAGAGGGTTTTAATTTCTGCTTCTCAGTGCCCGCAGGTGTTCTGTTTCAGCATCTCGCATGAATTTCCACCCCTCCATTCGCTGCATCTCGCAGCCATTACCTACCTCTCCATAAGTCGCTAATCCGCAAACCTAATTCTTCTCGCTAACTGTTCCATTAGAATCCCATTTTCCATCCCAAATTTCATTCCCAAAGCCACGAATCCCCACTCGATCCCAACCCCCGTTCGCACCAAAGACATGTGGTTGATCTTCGCCGCTCGAGCTTCACTTTCCTCTCGAAACCTAATAAGATCTTCCTCCCGCCGCATCTCAAGCTTTATTGGATTCACCCAAGACCCAGTCCCCTACTATAAAAAAGCGATGTTGGACCTCAAATCCTCTGTCTCTCGTCAAAAAATTAGTTCTTTGTTGTTTACATTTGATGATCTGAAGAGCCCTACCACAAAACTTCCTGGCTGCATTAGGGGTTTTGCTAGTGTCGCTGAGGAAGTTGTTTCCACGGATGTCGACGAAGACGCCGAAGCCTATGCAGAATTGAAAACAGTTGAGAATTCGGAAGAAAGTGCAAGGAAAAAGCAGGCTGCTTTAACAACCGCGCGTAAATTCCACAGACTTCGTCGCAGACAGATTAAGATAGAAACAGAGGCTTGGGAGCAAGCTGCTAAGGAGTACAGGGAGTTGTTAGAAGAGATGTGCAAGAAGAAGCTTGCCCCAAATTTGCCTTATGTGAAGTCCTTGTTCTTGGGTTGGTTTGAACCTTTGAGGGATAAGATTGCTGTGGAGCAAGAGGTGTGCAAGGATGTACATTGTCGCTCACCCTATGCTCCTTGTTTTAATCTTCTTCCTGCAGATATGATGGCGGTCATCACAATGCATAAGATGATGGGCTTAATGATGACTGGAGATGGAAGTGGGAGTATTCTTGTTGTTGCCGCTGCATGTAAGATTGGGGAGGCACTTGAGCAGGAAGTGAGTTAAGAACCTCATTGTTACTTTTATCTCCTCCGTTTCTTAATCTCTCCTTGTTTTAGTTTGATGGTTTTCAATATATGTCATATCGGGGGTTGTTAAGGTCCTCATGAATGTGGAGAAATTTGAATTCCTGATATACACCTTACTTTTCAGGATTAACCTATTGGTTTGATGGGCATCAATTTATTGATATATTGGACTCAACTTGTGTTTCTTGTATTTTATACATTAAAAATTCAGATCCGATTATTGGTTGCATTTAAATGTTTCATGTGGCTCGTGGATCTCATAGTTCTTAATGGCTTTTGCCTTGTTTGAGTTAAGCTTAAAGGCACAAAATGACTTTCATATAGCTATCGTGGTTGATTGTGGTTTTTGAGGGGGCTCTTCGTGCATAACTTGTGATGATACTAAAAAACTTTCATTTTATAGGGATTGATGTCTGATGTGAATAAAGAAAGTGAATAAAAATGTATGATTTTTTTTGCTGCGTTTATTAAACTACCTTAAAAATCTTTTCATTTTCATTGATTATCAATCCACAAATAAATTGGTTCCTTGGAAATTAGTCCTTGAACCGACATGTGCACGTTCGGTCATGACTTGGGATTGGCCATGATCATTGGTTGACTAAGATTGAACTAAAATTTTTGATCAACCATGAGTTTATAACTTTGCTCAACCTAGATTTTTTGTTGAACAAATTGTTTAATTGTGTTGGTTGATTCGGATTTTTTTTTAAGTCGACTAACAATCCATTTGTTGCATAAATTTAGGGGTTCTTTGTTTGTGAAGCATTAATCATATGATATTTGCCTCAAATCTATCAAGGTGGAAGATTTTCTTTCTTTTTTTTTTTTATAACAACATTAACAAGCATTACATTTTATTGAGTTTTATTGGTTGCTATTGGTTTAGATACATGAAATCTTGTGAAGGGACAATTTAAACTCTTATCTAACAAGATGTTGCCCACTTGACCATGCAAACCTAATGATTTTGTCCCTTGTTGAAATTTCTAAGGAAGCTATCCATCTATAGAGTTCTCAAGCACGAGCAAGCTTAAATTTTAGAGCTTATGATAAAGCTAGAACCATTACATCAGAAGCCACCCTGATGTTTTTTTCTTTACTTAAAAGAGTTACAATCCCCCTTATTTTAAGCAATTGATTTCCTCATTATTAGGATTACGGATAGCCTTGAATTATCCATCTGACTAGCCCCCTATAGGTTCAAGATGTTGTTCCCACATGACACTTTATGCCAAATGGTTTCAAGAACTAACTTATATAGTATAGAACTTTGTCCTTTGTGATATTTAGCTTCTATTTTCTAGTTGATGTATTGTTCTAATACCATTTGTCCAAGAAATTGTTTGCTTTAGTTTAAATAATCTCATGACTTTGTACACTCAGTATAACTTTCTTGGTGGTGTTTAAGAGTTCTGTTTCATTGTAAAGAGATCATAATATGTGATTGATTTGTGAAGTTTTCATGGCAAATCTATGATTTCAGCAATTCAGAGATTTAACTAGATTTATAGGCTCTGCACTTTACAGAAAAGAGCAAGTTTGCAGACAGCATGTTCTGTAGTTCATGGAAGAACCACCCAAGCATCCAACTTTGTTTAGTATCTAAAATGTCATGTTTTAAGTATGCTTTGATGTCTTCATGGATGAATGTGGTTGACTTGTGAAGTGATTTCTGTTGAATACCAACGTAACTTGAAATCTGTTAGTTCCATAGCCTGACTGTTGTAGTTCAGTACGCCAAACTCCTCTTGTTCTATATGACTATTTCATCGTACGTGTTTGCATTCTATCTTATATTTATGAATTATTTTCAGTTCTTAGGGGTAGTAATTTATATCAGTGGTGATTTTGCTTTTATTACTGGCATGGAGCAGGTTAAAATTCAGAAACTTTTGGAGAAAACAAGAAAAAAGACTAGAAGGGAGAAGAAAAAGGAGGGGATAGAAGATGATAACGTAACCAAAGAACAAGAATATCTAAGGAAAAAGGTCACAAATTTGATTAAAAGGCAAAAACTGCCCTTAGTAAGGAAGATAGCTAAGGAACAGGACCACTCTAGGCCTTGGGGCCTGGATCTTCAGGCCAAGGTCTACTTCCAGACCCTAGATCCAGCTTTTTTTCAATTTTTTTCCTGCCCTTTTTCTACTGGGCATCCCTATTGTTCTTAGGCCATTATCTTAGCTTTTGGTTTTATATTTGTTATATTTTAGGTGGGAAGTCGATTAATCCAATTGTTGATTGAGACAGCTTACATACAACCTCCTGCTAGTCAATCACCTGATGGACATACAGATGTTCGTCCTGCATTTCGGCACTCACTTAGAAATTTCAGAAAGGAACAAAAGTAAGTATTTTAAACATGGTAAGTTCTGCATAGTATTTTTTTTGCTTTTTGATTTTCTATGACCCAGTATTCATTTCTTTTATGGAACTCTAGGAAGTTATGTAGAAGGTATGGAATCATTGAATGTGATCCGTTAATTCATCAAGGGCTTGACAGAACTGTGAGTATGGTTTCATCATTGCTTGCATATATTATCATATCAATCTCCCACTTTGGTTTGGTTCCTTTAGTAAGAACCATAATATTGGGATGTTCTTTAAGTCTGTGTTTTTTTACAGGCAAGACACATGGTGATCCCTTATATGCCAATGCTGGTTCCTCCAGTAATTTGGTCAGGGTATGGGTTTCTATCTTCTCAAATTATTTAAGCTCTTCTGCATTGAATGATAAATCTTTTGACTAAAAAAATGTAAACTACAAGAACTTGCAGTAGCAGTGAATTCAGTAGTTGATGATTGCATACCTTTCATGCTTTAATTTGATTAGTTAGTTTCTTTTGCTGCAAAGCCTTACATGACGAATGCAGTGTTACTTGCAAATTGGGGGCTATAGAATGAACCTATGTGCACAGTTTTTTTTTTCTTTGAGATTTTACTTTTTCCACCTGAATAAAAAGCATGATGATTTATTGTTTCTCCTGCACATCTAACCCTTTCATCAAATCTCTAACAGTTATGATAAAGGTGCACATTTGTTTTTGCCATCATACATCATGAGAACTCATGGATGCCGACACCAACGTGAAGCATTTAGGAGGACTCCAAGAGATCAGCTGCAACCAATTTTTGAGGTTCATCAATATTTTTTTTTTAATTTAATAGTTATTAATAAAACTAAAAACATCACAATAGTACCTAAGAAGCATTTTTAACATTTTATCTACCTTAATAGATATATGGTATTTAATTATACTTTCACAATGCTGTTTATCTTTTGAATTAGATCCTTCCAATATAGTCCTCAAGTGTTATTTCAAAACATAGATTTAGATGACAGGTGGAGCTAGATATATTTTTTAGTGTGTGCACAAATTAATCATTTGAAAATACTCAACTTTTTTTATCATGGTTTAGGATCAGCATCGATGGTTTTAAATTTTTTTAATTAGACCACAACAATAACAACAACAACAACAACAAGAAGCCTTTATCCCACTAAGTGGCGTCGGCTACATGAATCCTTCGTCTCCATTGTGTCCTATTATGTGTCAAATTCTCATTTAATTCAAGTATACTAAGGTCATTTTTTATACAACTTAACCAAGTCTTTTTAGGTTTACCTCTACCTTTCTTAACATAAGGTAAATCTAATTCATCTACTCTCCTAACTCATGACGTTGACGCTTTATGTGGCCAAACCATCTAAGGTGATTCTCTCTAATCTTATCTGCCACTGGAGCTACTCCAACTTTTTCCCGAACATACTTATTCTGCATTTTATCTCTAAGAGTAAAGCCACTTATCCACCTGGGCATCCTCATCTCTGTAACACTTAACTTAGTCTTATGCTTTTCTTTTATTGGCCAACATTTTATATCATAAATCATTGCAGATCTTACCACCATCTTATAAAATTTTCCTTTAAGTTTAAGCGGAACTTTTCTATCACACAATAGGCCAGATGCATTCCTCTACTTCAACCATCCAACTTGAATTCTACTAATAACATCTCCATCTATTTCACCATTATTTTGAACAATAAAGCCTAAATATGTGAATCACTCACTCTTTTTAATGACTTATTCATCTAATGTTATAACACTACCACTAGAACATCTACAACTAAAATTATACTCCATATATTCAGTTTTAGATCTACTTAAACGAAAACCTTTAGACTCTAAGGTTGACCTCCATAATTCAAGTTCCTCTTGGACTCTCTCTCTAGTCTTATCAACAAGAAGAATGTCATTAGCAAAAAGCATGCACCAAGGTACATCTTCCTGTAAATGCTTAGTAAGAACATCCATAACTAAAGCTCATCCTTGATGTAATCCAATTGAAATAGGAAAATATTTTGTCAATCCTCCTTTTGTTTGGGCACAAATAACAATTCTAGCATACATATCTTTAATGACTTGAATATAACCAATACTAACCTTTTTTTTTCTAGAACTCTCCAAAGAACATCTCTTGAAATTTTTTTATTTAGACCATTAATATAATATAAAATTGATAAATAATTGCTAATAACAAAATTACAAAAAAAAGAGTGTTCCTTATAATTTCTCTCTTTTGAGTCTTTGTATACATAAAATCAAATTGGATTATATTTTCAAGTTGCATTTGAGGAAAATTATGATCACGAGGTTGTATTACCTTTTTTACAAGTTTTACATTCTTACGAATATTTGAATTAAAAAATAGGCCAAATAATCAAGAAAGATGTAAATAAAAAGTTGATAAAGTGTAATATATATATATATATATAGAGAGAGAGAGAGAGAGAGAGAGAACAATAATCCTTGAATTTCTATAGTAACACTACATCTAAAACAAGCACATGTTTGATAGCCTGACAAATAAGTATTTGACAACTAAGGGATTAACAAATATATGACTTGCTTATGAGTTTTAAGATGTTCAAGTAATCTTGGAAATATTAAAAAAAAAGTCACAGCTACAAAAATAAAATAAAGAAGTTCAAGCAATGGCTACAATTACAACGGATAGAAATAAATACCACCGAGAAGAAATGAAATAGAGACAATTATTGAGGAACAAATATAAATAACAAGGATGGAGAAGAAGTATTGAAAAAATACCTAATTTTGTGATAAAGACTGATGAACAATGAGAAGTGAGAGTGCTTGTGGGATGAGAGAAAATTTTTACTAGATGCCAACGTCTAAAACAGTGAGTTAGGAGTTATAAAAAAAGTTTTTCATAAACAAGTAGCTTATTTAGTGTGTGGGCTAGTGGGAGAATCCCCCAATGCCCTCATTGTAGCTCCACCCTGTTAAATGGTATATTCATGTACGATGGGTATAAGTGGTAAAACTTTGAAGGTCATTTTTTAAACTATGAAATTACAAGTAAGAAAAAGGGAAAAGTTCAAATCAAAAATGAAATTACAACTTACATGAAATGCATGGGATGGAAGGGTTTACAAAGATGATCCCAAATTGCTTGGATGTGCATTTGTTGCTGATGGAAGAATGTTTGTCTAAAATATCTTTGATTATCTTGAATTAAGAAAATACTCTTACAAATTTACTTAACATATTATTTTGTTTGCAACTCTCTCTGCTTCTATTTTTCCATGGAATGAGCTGCAGTTCATATCATGTTACTGGATCAATGAATGATTTGCCTTTGGTTCATTCCTGAATTTTCAAGGCCCTCTGAGAGACTCTTCATTTACCTACTTTGAGATTTTGTTTCATAGAGATCAGAGGACTAAATTGATTCTGTTTTTCAGGCATTCTCTACTATTTATTTGTGTGCCTTTCATTCATTGTTATGTGTCTATTTTACCTTTTTGTATTATCCAGATTATCTTTTATTTCTCAAACCAAAATATGATATATTTTGCAGCTTGCTGCCAAGGCCAGTTTTTTTTTCATAAATAAAATATTTATTTGCGTAGAATCTGCTGTCCAAACTTTTTTGTAATTTAAAAAACTAGAACGAGTTTTTCTTTTTTCATTGAGAAGATTTTATATGCATCAGGCCTTGAATACACTTGGTAATACCAAATGGAGGATTAACAAGGAAGTCCTTAACATTGTTGATAGAATATGGTCCAGCGGAGGTCGCCTAGCTGATTTGGTTGATCGAGAAAATGTAAGCTCTGCTTTCCAATTGTGACAGGTTTTCTAGCTGTGCTTCTTTTTTTCATGCTATCATCTGCTCATACTCGAACTATCTTGAAAATTAAACTTTCTGTTAAACCATTTTGTAGTTTTCGAGTCATCTGATTTTTCAGTATTTCGTTAATTCTAAGTACAGATCCCACTTCCAGACAAGCCAGAGACAGAAGATTATACTGAACTTAAAAAATGGAAGTGGTTACTGCACTCAGCTAAAAAGAAGAATACTGAAATGCATTCTCAACGGTGTGATGTGGAACTTAAACTTTCTGTAAGAGATTCCTTCTTTACGTTGCTGCAGAATGAGGTTTAACTGTAACAGATGTCTGATTATATTGAACTTGGGAGCAGGTTGCTAGAAAGATGAAAGAGGAGGAGGGCTTCTACTATCCACATAACCTTGACTTTAGAGGTCGTGCATATCCAATGCACCCATATTTAAATCATCTTGGCTCTGATTTATGTCGAGGAATTCTTGAGTTTGCGGAAGGACGCCCTCTTGGAATTTCAGGGCTGCTGTGGTTGAAGATACATCTAGCTAATTTATATGCTGGTGGTGTGGACAAATTGTCACTTGATGGACGCATAGCGTTCACTGAAAATCACTTGGAGGATGTTTTTGATTCTGCAGACAGACCACTTGAAGGTAGAAGGTGGTGGTTAGGAGCTGAAGATCCCTTTCAGTGTCTGGCTGTTTGTAAACATCTTGCTCAAGCATTAAGGAATCCAGCACCAGAGTCCACAATTTCACACTTGCCTGTTCACCAGGTGACCTGAAGTTTTGGTAATTTGTTAATGATCAGTAACTCCATCTCCATTTTTTAGGCTGAGTACTTGGGCATTTGTGCATATCTCATAAACTTTCCTCTTCCAAAATGCTATTGATTCTTGCATATAGCTGATAATTATATCTTGAACTTAAAATTCACTTGATAATCACTTCAAGTTTACTCAAATTAAAAAGGATTTGCTCCGAATCGAAGATAGTTCACTCGAAATTAGTTCCTTGAACTTAAAAATCAACTCAATATATGGTATATGAACAGAGACATTTGTGATTATATATATTGCTTGCATGTGTGTGTGCATGCCTAAATTGATCTTGACTTGATTTGAACTTAGCTCGAATCAAAATCAAAATATTCACTTTCAAGTTTATGCTGGTTTACTCATGCTCAATATCACAACTTTGTCCTTTGCTTCTCCCTAGGATATACTAGAATGGTAGCCCAACTTACCTTGGGATGCTGCACTCCAAGGGTTTTATGATATATATATTAAGTCTAATGCAAATAAATTCCAAGAATTTGTTGAGGTATAGTGAAAATTCTAGAATGAAGAGTTATTACTGGTTTGTTTTAAATAACTTTTTGTTCTAACAGGATGAATGCATGGCGGCATTGCCTGATTGTCTACTTAGTTAATTTTCTTGTTGTTTCTATTTTATTTCATAATACTTAATCCAATCTCTTTATGGTACTTATTTGTACAACCTTGATTATTTATTGTCTATTTTATTCAGGATGGTTCCTGTAATGGTCTTCAACATTATGCGGCTCTTGGTAGGGACAAGGTATATATTAGTGAATTATATTATTTTTAATGCTTGTGTGGCTTTTGATCATGTTATTGTTAAATGTCCGGGTCTTGTGACATGCCTAAACTTTTATAAGTTGAGTCAATATGAATTAGATAATAGTTACGGAGAAATGCTTATTCATCCAGAAATTTGGTTTTAGGAATCATCTACCATCTATTTTGGCTAGCTTGTAATGCAAGTTTTATTTGAGGCTCTTAGATGTTGACGGGCCACTTGTAGAACATTTTGTAGAACGTTAGAAAAGCTAAAAAATGTTATGTTTTCCATTCCTCTGTCAAATTATTAAAGAATGCTCATTAATTAAATTTAGTCTATGAAACTTAGTTTATTAGTTTTATGCTTTCCGAATTATTCTTCATTTATTGATAAGACCATTTAAACATATTTCTGTTACTCCCTGTTTGTTATTTTGTTAAGTATGCCATTGTCATTTCCTTTCACTTAAATATCTCTCTTCACAAGAGTGCCTTTAGATATAGGCTTCAGGGAAGAACAACTCTTTTCACTGATGTCTTCCCCTGCCCCCCTCTCTCTCTCTCTCTCTCCTCCTTCCTGGAAACTAGTCTCATTGCATAGTTGAGATGAAATCCTTTCAATCTTAAAAAATTTCCTTGAATGTGTTTTTTCACCTAACACTTGGCTTTGCTTACTAATCTTGTTCTTTCCGTCTCTGGTACCTGAAATTTTCAGTTAGGAGCGACCTCCGTGAACTTGGTCAATGGAGAGAAACCTGCAGATGTCTACTCTGAAATAGCTGCTAGGTATGAAGCTTTGGTATCTTCACTCTGTTCTTAGTTTGTCTTTATGATTAAAACAAAAAATGTTTCTGGCCAGTAACGGCTTAGAAACATTTGTCAAAATTTTTTGGAAGAAATCTATGTTTTCAGTAGACATAATTGATCTTGTAAGTATTATTTTGTAATGTCATATTACTTGTTTGCTTAATCCAAGCAAATGCTTTTTTGGGTCCTTTTGAGATTTTCCAAGCTCTTATCAAACGGTATTGTCTTTTGACTGTACTGTTTCTGAAGCTCATGCCTTATTTAAATAGTATGTGTTGTAGATGATGGACCTCATAAGTCTTCCTTTTTTTTTAGTTTGGATTCTTTTGAATGTTTCTAATTTGGTACCTAAAAAAAGAAGGATTATGATGCAATCGACATGTGTAGATCAGTATGTGTTTTTTTTTTTTTGCTTTTGTTTTTGTTGGTAGCATTACACAATGGTGGAGGGAGAGTTATGGAGACCATTTGTGATGCTTAAATTGGAGATCAGCATGTTTACCTTCTATGAGTTTGTATTTCAATCACTGGATTTTAAAGTTTAGAAGTTGATGATTTATTAGATACATTTTATAGCTCCTTCCATGATTACCAAATCTTCTTGTACATGATCAAAACATCTTTTTGAAATTTCATAATTCAATTCCAATTTTGACCCGCAGTAGTTCTTGTTTAGCTAAATTGAAGCTTAGCTCCATCACCAATCTATTTATGAAATTTTTTAACTTTGCCCTCCTTTAAGCTCTGCCATCATATTGTGGAGTGTCTATTTATTATGAAAACAACTTTGGTGTACCTTTTTCATTGCATGAACGTAAATATTACAATTGCAAAGGCAATGATAATATTTGAATAAATAAAAGAGAGTACAAGGCTAATTAGAAGATATAAATAACTTTAGAGGTTCTACAGGAAAATGCTTTTTTTTATAATACGGTTAATGGAAGAGGATTTTTTTTCGCTTTAATATTATGAATTCAGATAAAAGCAATGTTGATACTTGATAATGTTGAGCCATTGGATCTTCTCTTTCATCTTCTTGTAAGAAAGTACTGTTATTTCTTTCATTCTAAATGATAAAAAAAGAAGAATATATCCCAAAGATTTTTCAAGTTCCTGATGTACACATGTCTACAACAACAACAAGCCTTAATCCCACTAGGTGGGGTCGGCTACATGAATCCTTCTCCATCAGGTCCTATTATGTGTCAAATTCTCATTTAAATCAAGATACTAAGATCATTTTTTATACATCTTAACCAAGTCTTTAGTTCAATTCTACCTTTCTTAATTGCATTCTATCTCTAAGAGTAAAGCCACTCATCCACTAAGCATCCTCATCTCTAACACTTAACTTAGTCTTATGCTTCTCTTTATTGGCCATTCTTTATAAGTCATTGTCTTACCACCATCTTATAAAATTTTCCCTTAAGTTTAAGTGAACTTTTCTATCACATAATGGCCAAATGCATTCCTCCACTTCAACCATCCAACTTGAATTCTACTAATAACATCTTCATCTATTTCACCATCATTTTGAACAATAGAGCCTAAATATCAAAACACTCATTCTTATTAATGACTTGTTCCTAATGTTACAACACTACTATTAACTTCTACAACTAAAATTACACTCCATATATTCGTTTAGATCTACTTAAGCGAAAACCTTGACTCTGGAGTTGACCTCCATAATTCAAGTTCGTTGGACTCCCTCTAGTCTTATCAACAAGAAGAATGTCATCGAAAAGCATACACCAAGGTACATCTTCTTGTAAATGCCTAAGTAAGAACATCCATAACTAAAGTAAAAGATAAGGGCTTAAAGATGATCCTTGATATAATCCAAGCGAAATAGAAAATATTTTGTCAATCCTCTTTGTGTTTGGACACAAGTAACAACTCTAGTATACATATACTTAATGATTTGAATATAACCAATATTAACTCCTTCGCTCTATAACTCCAAAGAACATCTCTTGAAACTTTATCATAAGTTTTCTCTAAATCAATATCATATGTAGATTCATCCTTACTTTCTCATGCTTCTCCATCAAACCCCTTAACAAATGTATAACATCCATAGTAGATCTACCGCATGAAATCAAACTCATTTGAGATCACATCGTAACCTATGCTCAATTACTCTCCCAAAATTTTAATGTATGACACATTAACTTAATTCTATAATTTGCACACTCTTGCATCACCTTTATTCTTAAATATGGAACCAACAAACTCTTTCTACTCATCTCGACATCTTTTAGTCTTTAAATGACATTAAAAAAGATTTGTAAGCCAAGAAATTTGATCTCCTAAACATTTCTACACTTATATTGGAATATTATCTCTCTGCTTTTCACATTTCATTTTTTTAAAGCTTCACTAACTTCGATTTACTACGATGATAAAATAAAATTATCTATTTTGTTTAGGTATTAAGGTTGCTAAAATCAATCGTATTTCAGATCTTCATTGAAAAGTTTATTAAAATACCTCTTCCACCTCTTTTCAATATCCTTTTCTAAAAAAATTTTATTATTTTCATCCTTAATACACCTCACTAACTATGTCTACTTTCCTATCTCTTTGGTTGACTAATTTATACATATATCTTTCACCTTCTTTGGTATCTAATCTGTATAAATCACTAAAATTAAATTTTGCATCATATATCGCTTTCTGAATCTCTACCACTTTTATATCTTTCCCAATTCTCAGGTTTTATATCTAAACCAAGTTTTATAATAATACTTTTATTTTTTATCTTTTCGCAGACTCGAGTCCACCACCAACTGTTCTTATTAAAAGAAGTTTTCTTTGATTCTCCAAGACATCTTTAGAACTTACTTAATTTCACTTCTTATTTTTCCACATAATGTTACTTCCATGAACATCCCAAATTCTAATCTCTTGTAGTCTTAAAATATTTTATTTGTGTTCTTAAGTGCCCCATCTAATTCTAGGATAATAATTTGGTTTATTTTTTCTCTTACAACTTTCATCTTAAAATTTAAAACTAACAATCGATGTGACTTAGATTTTCACCAGAATCTTACAATCTTTAATTCTAAACGATCTATTTTTCTTATCAGAAAATAATCAATCTGTTTTCTTAGATCCATTTTATAAGTAATATTATGATCTCTTTTCTTAAATAAAGTGTTAGCAATTTCAAAATCATGTTTAAAGAAAATTTAATATACCCTACCTTCTTCATTACTACCCAAATCCATAACCATGTAATACTTTTAAAATCTTCTACCACTCTACCAACACGTCCATTTAAATCTCCAATAAATACTTTTCTTCAAGAGGTATCTTTGTATTAATCCTCTAATTCATTCAAAATTTTCCTTACCTCCAAACTTACTTGGGGAGCATGTATACTTATAACATCGAATCTAAGATCAACAATAATCTTAAAGTATAATTCTATCTCCACATTTATTAATATTTATAACATTATCCTTCAAACTTTATCTATAATCACACTACACCATTTTTAGTTCGATTTTACCTCGAATACCAAAGTTTAAAACCTAAACTATCAATCTTCGGCTTTCTCCCCAACCCATTTAGTTTCTTGAACACATAAAATATTTATCTTTCTATGAATCATAATATCTATTAATTCCATTAATTTACTTGTAAGAGTCTATATTCAAGATCCTAACGTAATTCTAGTGGACTAACTTTTGATCCATATAATGTGAACCTTGCTTATTTAACATCGACTCGGCCATGTAGATGTTTCGATATTTTTCATTCAGTAGCCATACGGCCGCCTGTGGACGCTCGCATTAACACAATGATTTAAAGGATTCATGTCGTGATTATTTCAACAAGTTTTACGCTGGATGTCGACTACACAACCCTCCACTTTTCACATCCTGATGTACACATGTCTATTAAGAAAAAAGACTAAAACCACATTCTTAACGAGTATTTTTTTCCAAAAGAGTAGATCTACATGCTCTAAAATGTCCACCCTACTTTGTTAAGTAATTTTGGTATGACGTTTTAGAAGTAAGATTGAAAATTAGATGTGATGCTACAAAGAGAATTCTCCGTCTTATGAGAATGTTATGATAGTTTAAGTTTTTTTATAAGCATAAGCTTTTATTTTTAATTACTAGTATAATTTTTTTTTATTGGCAAAGCTCTTTGGATTGGAGGACTAAAGATCCATAGTGGCTCATTGTGGTTGATGAGAATGATGACATGACTTGATTAAGATCTCATGATTTCATTATTCTGAGTTGTCATGGACCTTAATCTTTTTAGTTAGAGGAGCTAGTTGGTCCAAATTGACCATATAATCATTGTTAAAACTATGAGCTGCATCATTTAAAGGAACATGTAGACTTGGGGGGAAGGTTTGCTGAAGGGACTAATTTGATGGTCAATCTTAGCTAATTGAATTCTTCATACTCTATAGAATGTACCTTATGACTCATAACTATTACAATTAATTATTGATGAACATTTAGTCTTTGCTTATTATATAATGTTGCTATTGCAATTAGGCTAATCACCTTGTTAAGGGTACTTACTACATTCTTATTGACACAAGATTTTTGATTGTGATGATAAGTACTCTTCTAACGTGACAATAACTCTATTTGATCAAACTTTGATTTATCATTCTTGACAAATTGGTGTGGAAGATGGATGAATGACTACTCTAAATATGAATTAGTTGATTATAAATATAGTTTTTTTATCTTATATACATTAATTTATTTATATGTGGGGATAGGTTTAAATTGAGTTGCCTTTGATTATGATTTTACTTGATTTATGCCAAACATTGTTAATGGATCTTGAGGTATATTCCTATCTTTGGAGTTAAGAGGACATTTTTATTACAAGATCCCCCCTCTTCATAGGACAATAGTGCTCAAAATATTTTTTTGGGTTAGGAGCTTAATTTTAATGATGGAATCTTTTTTGATTGTGACTTCTTCGATAATTGAGCCCTTCATCATTGTGGAAGAACCTTGAAGCATAGGTAAGATTTCTATGTTTAAGTTTCTTTTATAGTTTAGTGATTTATGATAATGATGGTGTCATTATACAAACGAAGGCAAAGACTTTACATGGAGATTGCATCATGAATCTCATCAATTTTGTTATTTATTCGCAGAAGGTTAGGCCCAAGAGCAGACTTACACTTTAGACCTTGCCTTATAGGCAAGATAATCTTTAATATTTAGTTAAATGAATTTTTATTATAGAGATGACCTTATGTAAATTGACAAATTCATTACCAAGTTTTTAGTGAAATCTTCAATTGAATTACTAATCCTTTGTAGTAAAAAAGGTCTGTTCGATTAGCGGTAGGAGATTTGTAATTATTTTCCCGTGATTTAGACAACTTCTTGAATAAAGCCTCTACTACTTTGCCCTCGCATGCATAGGATTGGGCTTAATAGGCCTCATATTTTCTCATTAATAATATCTAATTTTTATATTTTCTAGAAATAGGGGTCTGCACTCTTCGATATAGTCTAAGAAAGTTCAAGGCATTAAGCATAGTTTTTATAATTATCCTAGAGATTTTAAAGCTTCTTGGAATGTGCGGTATTTTTTAATATATTTTTTATTATGTTGTCCTTTTATTAATATTCTTTGGGATATGCAATTTTTGAATTTTTGAATTTTTATATTTTTGTACTCCAAAAACATCATGCGTCTCATTCAAAATTGCTTGGTTTAGGTTGGTGTACGATAATCACTGTGGAGGGATATAAGCAAAATTTTGATTAGAAATGAGTACACAATCTTTCAAAGCTAGTGAATTTGTGACATTTGCATTGAAAACCTGCATTACATGTTTTAGGATATAACTTGGTTGACACCAAAATTGCTATTTAACGCACATTATTTTGGGGCCAATCTACTTGGAAATTTAGTCTCTTTATTGATGACAAAGAACTTTATCAATATGTGCAAGTGTGTTGCATACATGTTGATGCATTGTTTAGCAATCTTTATAATGCTTTACATGCTTTCCAATGCAATATTTTGTACATTTTTTTTTGCAAATTTGCTTGTGTTTGTGTTTGTTGGTGGCAAGTTTTTGGAATTCATGCATCTCTTTAATTTTTTTTCGCATGTTTTTAATGCTGTTTGCATGCTTCACTTTAGACTAATTTTAGTTTCACATTTAGTGTTCTCATTGGCAATCACATTTACATTGGAATATGAATAAGATTTTACATTTTCACACCTTAGCATGCTTTTTGGTGCAGCATGATTCAAATTAGGCTTCACCTTAAAAATTGTACCAGCTTTAAACATTTTTTTGCTTCAATTTCTGTCACACCCCGTAATGATAACCAACATCCTATCGAAGCGGAACGTAACAGAGAGAGTAAATTTATTTAACTGAATGTTTCTCCAACAACTATTCTGAAATTTGAACTTACCACAGAATAGTGTAAGAGATCTATTTAGTCATCTAAATTCACCCTAACAGTACACGAACAATAGTGTAATGAAATCTACTAATATTCATAGCGAGTAGAAGTAATTCAATTGAACTTTTAATACTAACTACAAAACATCTAAAATATCAAGTATTGTAGCAATACTTTAAAAATTTTGAACTCACCTCAAAATTTATTTACACAATTTCCCCACAAAACTTTCAAAAAGGGATAAAACTTACTCCAATTTTTTTTTTTATTCTTTCTTATAAAATAGTTATTGTCAACGAATAAGTTATATGACTTAGCAAGATAAACAATCTAATACAGAATTGAGATACTGAAGAATAGATCATTAATATGCATGCAAAACTGAACAAGTAAAACGAAAGTTGTGTACATGATTAATTTGATTTGTATAGTAGTAATGTAACTTATTAGGAATCTTCTATATAGGAAACTTAATGTACACAGTACCAGATAATACATATATATATTAAAGGTAGCTTTGAATTATGTTATGTGTTGTTATTAAAGTTATTGGCTAACATATCTTAGCTTAAAAGTTATATGAAATTTCTTTTATTTTTATAGGAGATTTTTTGCTTCTTATCATATCATTTAAGGGAGGACTCTTTCACCTTATTGAGAACCCTTTTGTCCCAATTCCTGCGTAGATAATATCATAACATTTAATCAATCTTGATTATTATGACATGACATTTATAAGCTCAGTCTGTTTGTATATCTGATGCGTTCAACAGTTACAAAATATACTATGCAAAATGACCATAAATGAACCAGGACAATATACTAAATGTAGAAATACAACATGGAGCAATATATGATTAATCGTTCACCTGAATGACATACACAATTAAACTATACATATGACTTGATTTCAAATAAACTTGTAAAGATAATTATCCACAAAAATGAGAATATACAGTGTTGACAATCAATATTGTACTCAAACAAAAAATGTAGAAAAAGGAATTTTTTTTTGTATTAGAATTGCAAATCTTACCTGGCTGAATTTTTCTCAGAAAATGGGATGCCTGAACCTCTTTCATACATAAATAATATCAACAAGACTTTTTTCATAAGAATACTTATTTCAACCTATTCTAAATCTTGATTCTAATACTGAAATTTCGGATGACTAATTAGTCACATAGCAAATTTCAATAATTTATTAAAAGAATTTAAATATTTATTTTATTAATTATTGAAATTTATAGGTTAACTTGACAGTTGTCACCCGCACTTTCTTCTTCAAAATCTTTTTATTTGTGCTTTATTCCTGCTTAAAGTGAAAAATAATATAATTAGAATATGAATTGAAATGTTTAATATTTAATTAAAATAAATTTCTTTCAATCTTTTACTATTCATAGTAATCCTTATTTAATTTAAATTTATTTTCAAATTAAATTGCTACTAGATAAATCATATTTAATCGTAATATATATATATATATATATATATATATAATCTTACATAAACCAACATATACCTTGATTTTAATTTATATTTTAACTATAAACGTATACTTATAAATCTAATATGATATTTAATTAAGCTTTGATATAGAAATCTTAACATTAAATTATTAATTTAATCATTTCACCTTAGCTAACATAACAAACCTTTAAATCATTAATACTTTATTTTATACCATCAAAACATTCCAACTAATTTTAAAATACCATGTATATATAAACATTATATAGTTACCTACTTCTCTTACCTGCTATCAAACTTTAATCATAAGCATCAATCTTAGCCAGTTCGATCCCCCCCCAACCCTCTGATCAAAGCAAGACACCTCGACTTGAAAATTCCACCCACCAACACTTCGAACCCACTGTCATTCTCTCCTCTCCTCGTCACTCACGTGACACAAAACTGCAGGAAGGTGGAGTTTCGAATGAAATAGAGAAATACCGGGTCTATATTTCAATTAGATATTTAATCTTCTCCTAACCAATGCATGTCGAGATAGGTGTGGAAAATCCATCGTTGCTATAGTTGCTATAGTGGCTATAGTGTAGATGACGGGATTCAAAGGTAATTAGGAATTTATTATATTGTAATTTATAATTTAAATACTAAGTAATGATTTAAATTAACATATATATAATTATAATTCAATATTATATTTCATAATTATTTTTATTTAAATATTTGTGGTGTAACAAACCTCCCCTCCTTGAAAAATTTCATCCTCAAAATTCTTTAAACAATCAATGGAAAAGATAGGAAAATTTCTGCTTCATCTCATCTTCTCTTTCCCAGGTTCCGCTTTTTGTTGGTCTGTGTTTCTATTTTACTTTCACAAAAGGAATCAGTTTATTTCTCAAATTTTTAATTTCAAATTCTACTTTTCTTTCTGGCTCTATTGCATAAGTTAGATCTTTTTGAATTTTAATCTTTTTATGCGCTATTCTCTTATTTGCATCAAATCCATCTTCTAAATATTGAGACATGAAATACATTATGTACATCAGACATATTTGATGGCAATACTAATCTGTAGACAACTTTTTTAACTTTTTTAATAATTTCAAACGACCTAATGTACCTAAGACTCAGCTTTCCTCCTTGGCCAAATCTGGATATGCCTTTCATAGGTCTGATCTTCAGAAATACAAAATCACCGATTTCAAATTTTATCATTTTGTGCTTTGGATCATAATATTTTTGTTGTCTGTTTTGTGTAGTTTTTAGTCTGTCTCTGATAATTCTAATCTTTTCAGTTGCCTGATCAACCAATTCGGGTCCCAATAGCTGTCTTTCTCCTATTTCAAACCAGCTCAAATATAAAACTTCATATGGAGCCATTTAGATACTAGATTGATAGTTGCTGTTGTATGCAAACTCTATCAGAGGAATGTGATTTTCCCGCCAAAATCTAAAACACGCAATCTCAGTAAGTCTTCTAATACTTGAATTGTTCATTTGGATTGCTCATCTGTCTGTGGATGAAATGCAGTGTTAAAATGGAATTTAGTACCCAAACTAGCATGAACACCTTTCCACAGTCTTGATGTAAGCCTGTCATCTCTATTTGATACAATAACTTTGGGAATTCCATATAATCTAATGATTTCTTTTACAAATAATCTGGCTAATTTTTCTACAGAACCAATGTATTGAATGGATAAAAAATGTGCTGACTTTGTTAATATGTCAATGATCACTCAAATACAATCATGCCCTTGTCTAGATCTGGGAAAACCTGTAACAAAATCCATGGTTATATCTTCCCACTTCCATTCTGGTATAGGCAGTGACTGAAGCATATCGTTGGGTTTCTGATGTTTTGCTTTAACAACTTGATAAGCTTCGCATTTAAACGTATTCCGCCACATCCTTTTCATTTCTAGCCATCAAAAGAGTGTTTTCAAATCTTAATATATTTTTGTGCTTTCGGGGTGAATTGCATAACTAGAATTGTGAGCTTTAAACAGAATATATTAAATCAAATTTACTTCTTTTGGTACCCATAATTTAGAATTACTTCCTATTCATCTATAGTGATATCTTTTCGTTTGCCTGCTTGCATTTGCTCAACTAGTTTCTGATAGTCACTATTAGCTTTTTGTGTAGTTTTAATTCTATCTTCTAGAGTAGGTTGAACATCCATTTGATATAATTTGCATGTGCTCTGTTCACTCTGAACTCCGATTTTTAATTGTAGAGCTTCTATAATTAATCTGAAGTTAACAACCAATTGGTTTGCCCATTTGCTTTTCTGATCAATGCATTTGCAACTACATTAGCTTTTCCAGGGTAATACTGAATATCAAGATCGTAGTCTTTATTTAACTCTAGCCAACGTCTCTGTTGTAAATTCAATTATTTGAGTGAAGATGTATTTTAAACTTTTATGATCTGCAAATATTTCACATCTTGCTCCGTATAGATAGTGCCTCCAAATCTTCAAAGCAAAAATAATAGCAGCCAGTTCCAAATCATGCGTTGGATTGTTCTTCTCATGTGGTTTTAATTGCTCGATGCATAAGCAATCACCTTCTTATTCTACATTAAAACACAACCAAAACCTTTTAAAGATGCATTAGTATAAATTTGAAAAATTTTCTGACCTGATGGAATTGTTAATATAGGAGCAGTCGTCAATCGCTTTTAAGTTCTAAGAAGCTCTGCTCGCAATAGTCTGTCCAATCAAATTTACATCCTTTCTTGTAAGTCTGGATAAAGGTTATGAAATTTGTGAAAATTCTTGCACAAATCTCCTCAGAATAACTTGCCAAACTTGGGTTGGCTAGTCTACCACCGCTTTGACTTATTCTGGATCTACGAAAATGTCCTCTCCGCTAATGATATGTCTCAAGAAAGCAATATTTTTCAACCAAAATTCGCATTTAGAGAATTTAACAAATAATTAGTGCTATCTTAGCAAGCTTAACACTATTCTGAGATGGCTGATGTGATCCCCCTCATTCTTAGAGTAGACTAATATATCATCAATGAATACTATTACAAATTGATCAATGTATGACTTGAAAATTCTGTTCATCATATCCATTAATACTGCAAGTGCGTTAGTTAATCCTAAAGGCATAACTAAGAATTCTTAATGGCCATACTTGGTGTCAAATGCTGTCTTTGCGATGTTGCTATCTCTTACTCTGACTTGATATCCAGATCTCAAGTCAATTCTAGAGAATATAGAAGTTCCTTCCAACTGATCAAATAAATCGTCAATGTTGGGAAGAAGGTACTTATTTTTAACAATCACTTTATTTAATTCTTTGTAATCAATACACAATCTCATTGAATCATCTTTCTTCTTAACAAATAGTACTGATGCACTCCAAGGGGATGAACTAGGTTTGATAAAACCCTTCTCGCCGAGATAATTTACTTTTCAACTACAATTCTTGAAAATATTATGTGGTGTTTTAACTATCAGGGTTACACTTCAATTGTAAATTTTACCTCTTTTTCAAGTGGTAACCCAATAAGCTCTTCAGGTAATATATCAATAAATTCATTTACGATTGAATAGCATCTTTAGCCTTTTACTAAAAAAAATCACCGCTTTTTATAGCTTTATCAATATTAAGTAAATGTATTAGGGAGGCTATCACTCCTTTTTCACTTTGAAAATAGAACGGTCTTTCATTAGGTAATTCAAATTTAATCATTTTCTTCCAACACTCGATGGTAGAAAATATCTCATTAGCCAATCCATTCCCAAGATCACTTCAAATTCGATTAAAGGTAGCAAAATTAAATCAGATAAAAATTTTCTACTAGTTATCATAATGACAATAGTACACATTTTGTTGACTAACATGTAATCACCGGATGGTAATAGAATTCAGACATCAAAATTAAGGCAAATAAGTTGCAAATGCGCTATTATTAAACAAATTTTACATAAATGAGTGTAATGCACCGTAATAAAAAAAATTATAAGAGAAAATCAAAAATCATATCCACCATCAAGATTCTCGACTTCGAGAAGATATGCAAAACATGTCCGGTATTGACTTTACAAACAAACACTTATCCTTTATCTTTTTGAGATGGTTTAATCATCAGAAGCTTTCCCTCTATATGGTTCTCCCGAGCAATTCTTAATTCTCTGCAAGGATCCAAAATTCACCACATCTTCTAAAAAAGAAGTGTTTGATAATTTCGTCGAGAATAGTAGATAAGACACTACCTGTGAGATTTCGCTCTCATTTTGAGAACTTTTATATCTCTGCCTGGTTTCCTAAAGCCCCATTATATTCCCTCCCAATACTAAGAGAGCACTTTCGACAAGACTACAAATCGTTAAAAACGAGTATATAATCGTGAGTGGAGTGTAGAACTTATGAAATTTATTATTTTAACTTAAAACTTTTGGGAACGATGACGCTCATCAAGATCCCATGGTTCGTCATCCTCGCCGATCCCCTGGTCCGCTAGTGAGGAGGTATAATGACCCAACCTCGGATCCTGTCAAGAACATGGTTACGCTGCGTGTCCTTGTAGTTATCAAGGACAAATATAAGTCAACCTACTAACATAGTGCTTTTTTCAACCAAATACATTCTACCACCAAAGAGCAAAGCGCGGAACATAATGCGCCGACCGTAATTTAGGGCATATCGCTAAAACCACGGCCGAGGCTCGTCAGAACGCCATTTACGCATATCAAGAAACCACGACAGAGAGACACGCCACGCCCCACGCTTTGAATATTCGAGGAGTATTAGATTTAATTGACATCGGCAAGAAATTTTCTTAATTTGTCACAAGACAAACAATCATGGAGGGTGGATTTATTTTATTTATTTTTTAGTTTTAATTCAAATAATTCATTTCATTTTTATTTATATTTTTGTATTTCCTTTGAATTTTGATCATTTTATGAATTTTATTTGAATATATGATCATTTATCATTGAAATCTTAATTATAATTACCCTTCTCGATCCTAAGCAGATCAATCGATCCTCGCTACTCCGAAGTTTCTACAGAGGACGTCTAATTCATTATCTCAAGAAGATAATCCTTCAAACCTTCCCAGTTGAAACATGTGAGGATCGGGTGACTTTTCTTCCCGAATTCAATTTTGTAGTTTTGAATGGCTCATATCTTTGTATCATATTCGTAATCAATTTCGATATTATTAATTGAAATTTTATAATATCAAATTTTTTAGGTTTTGTTAACTACCAAGACCAAACCTAAAGATAAGATCTCTTTTCTATTAATTTAATATTCACTCTAACATGCACGGATATCCGTTTAGAATTGTATGGACATTAAGATGTCTAATGCCAAGTTTCACGCCAAATTTTAATTTTGAGTTTTAACTTAACCCAAGACCAAACCAAAGATAAGATCTGTTCTTTTGTTTTATACCTAACTTGCACGCGTCCCTATTATTTTGACACTTCAACATACATACGGTTCTGTCTTTAAAACGCTTGTATTTAATATCAATGTCAATAAATGGATTGCAGTTTTAAATTTCAATACACATTTTGTTTTTAACACCAAGACCAAACCGAAGTATGACATTTGTTCTTTGAAAATATGATATGATATTATTTGGCCAAAGCTTTTATGTCACAAATCAATAGATTTCAATACATTTTTTTGGTTTTAGTCTGACGGTCCAAGACCAAACCGAAGTAAAGATCTTTTTTTAAAATATGATATGATATTATTTTCCAAAAGTCCCCTTTTATGTCACAAATCAATGTGGGAATAAATTATTTTAAGTCTATTCGATCAAATATAAAGTGATGCCTAGCGAATGAAAGATTTGCTAAAACCCTTTCTTTATGTTAAATCAATATAAAGCAAATAATTATTTTCGCCCATACGATCAAATACCAAGTGATGCCTAGAATGAGTTTAGATTGATTTTGGCTAATCCTTTCTTTATACAAATCAAGAAACATAAAGAAAATAAATAATTATTTTGAAGCCTATACGATCAAATAGTGACGCCTAATGAAGTAAGATTGATTTGCGCTAAAACCCTTTCTTTATAAGAATCACCAACATAAAGTATAAATAATTATTTTAAGGCGCATACGATCAAATACCAAGTGATGGGAATGAGTTTACATTTGATTTAGTTAAAACCCTTTCTTTATTTCAAATCACCAACATAAAGTAGAATAATTATTTTCCATACGATCAATCACCCATACCCATTTATTTCTCGATATGAGGGAATATAAAAATACGAAGAATCATATTTCATTTAAAGGCATTAATTAAAATCCACCTCCTTCACATGCAAGCTCATGGCATGGGGACAAATACTCATTAAATTTATTAAGAAAGAAAATTTTATTTTCCTCTTCAAAAAAAAAAAGAGATAAGACGACAAGACGCCATTATGTCCACGCGCATTTAATACATGACAAATGACATTACCTGGATTTCCTCAGACGCAATTTATGACGCGTACCACGGTCGATGCCATAATAGATAAAAGGAAAGGGCTAAGGAAGCCTATAAATAAGAGGGATTTCTTTCACAAAGACTTACATTTTCTACTCTCCTCTTCTCCCTTATACCACAAGTTTAAGTTCTCTTTCAATCTCAGATAAGGTTGTCAGGTCACCTATACTTGTGAGTTTCTTTTCTAACTCAACCATTTTTTTTTGACACCTCTTGATATATATCATGTCATATATAGAGATTTAATTTATTCCATACGCAATTTCTTTACTACGTCTGTATGTAAATCATGGTGATGACAAGTAAAGAGAGACATTTAAGTTCGAAAGCATACGCCTAATGCCAGATTCCATAACACGCCGTTTTAAATAATCCACTTAACGCCATACTTACAAAAATAAGATACTTTCATTATATGTAGATCAAGCACGAAAGTATTCATATACGACCCAAAAGAAGATTTTAAGCCAACACTAACCTAAGCATTTCATCTTTCTTTTCTATTTATTTTTTTTTAAAGAAAATTTCAGCCTCTCGTCATCCCCGCATGTGGGCTACTGACTGCCTTCCCACCACGCCAAGAAGGGGTATGGTAGTGTCGTGAGACACCGCTGACCAATTTATTTACCACCACGCCAAGAAAGGTATTGCAAAGATAAAGATTTCATACGCTGGAACAACGCGAAAGACTTATAAGAAGATTTACGCAAACAACGAAAGTACTTATCATGTTTTCCGACGGAACAATGTGAACGAAAATTATAGATAGCAATAAATTTGTATGTAGAACAAAATAATCAAAATTTACAACAAATTCTCCCCCCCCACAAGTAGCTGAGAAGCGCCCACCACGCCAAGAAAGCATGTATAAGTGTAGCCGCGTGACAGCTAAATTTTGATAAGATAAGATTTCCCTATCATGTCGGAAACATGACTTATATCACAAATTTAAAGCAGATTTAATAAAAAAGAAAGTCTGCATGTATTTTGATTAGAGCATAATAATCAATTACAATGCCTCCCCTCTCCACATGTGGGTTGAGAGATCCACCCACCATGCCAAGAAAGGCACGATAGTGTATGTCGGAGACACCGTACCAAAATTTTGATAAGATAACATTTCCCTACTATCGGATATAGGTGACTTATATCATAAATTTAAAGCTCAGATTTATATAAACAAAAGAAAGTCAATAAATTTGATTGGAGCATAATAATCAAAATTTACAAACCTCCCTCCCCACGTGGGGTTGACAGATGTCGCACCACGCCAAGAAAAGACGATATGATGTCGGAGACACCAAGCAAATTTTGATAAGATAAGATTTCCTACCATGTTGGAGAACATGGGACTTATATCACAAATTTAAAGCTCAGATTTGATATAAATAAAAAAGAAAGTCACAATAAATTTGATTGAGTATAATAATCAAATTTACAATGCCTCCCTCACGTGTTACATGAGATCGCGCCACACGCCAAGAAAGACACGATAGTTGTCAGAGACACCACGGCCGAAATTTTGATAAGATAAGATTTACCATGTCAGAACATTAGGTACTTATATCACAAATTTAAAGTCGATTTGATATAAACAAAAAGAAAGCCGCCTCCAAGTTGTGCAAGCTTTCCCAAAGCCATAGCAATAGAATAAGGATCTCTCATGGCTATGTCAGAGATTATAGCCAAAGAATGCCTCACTGCAACTGGATCAGTGAATGAAACCCCTTGTATGGCTCTGTGCAAAAATGCTGGATTTCCAGGATCGAGAGGAAGCCTTCTCAAAGCACTAATAGCAGCATATTGCAAATTGTTCTGAATATTAGACTCCTTATCACCACCTGGTTTGTTAAAGATGCCTTCCTTACGTTTTTTTGCTTGGCATCTCCAACCTTCTCTAGAATGCCAAAAACAATTTCATACAGCTTGTCATGATGAAGCAGAACTGAGAGCCTTCAAAGCTAGCCTTCAGCATGAAATTCAATATCCTGATTTAAGGCCTCCCACTAAGCTGTCCCAATTCTTGGCTCAACATCTGCTCTAGTGACACCTCCTACAGTATCAATATCAGCAAGTGCATCCCAATTTGGGGTAGGGATTCCACCAGCTGCACTTAAGCCTCAGACCATCTGCCAAGATTCTAGCCAAGTAGTAATAAACATAGCAACACATTCCTATCCTCACACTGTTGATGAAGCATAAGAAGAGATGGCGCCAAAGAAGGGTCCATTGAGTTGTACACCACAAGTTTTGGAAACACATGATGCACGAAGCTTCCTCTCGTGAACTTTTCTGATCTGCTGTAGCCGCAAATTCATGAATACTCCTTGCTAGCTGAGCATAAGAAATGGCAGCTTCCTTCTCGCCTTTTATGGAAGAACTTTGACTGGATTCAAAGCCTTTGCAAGAAATGGTATCGCCTCGATCTGCTCAAGGTGACTTTCTTCTCGCATCAGCATTCACGGCTTGGGGGGGACGCAACCGTGAGGCACTCAAGGAGCCAGGGATCGAGGTGATAAGATCCATCAACGTTCGAGATCCTGACCGGAGGCCATGGTGGGACGAGGAGGAGGGATCTAGGTTTTCAATCTCCTCAGTCGAAGCTCGATGGTCGAGCATGCATCACCGAGTTTTTCGCCTTCATGGTGATGAGGAGAGAGATTTGAAGGAGAGGAGAACGCCGTGAGCGCAGGAAGCGGAGGAGAGCGAGAGATCGTGAGAGGGAATGCCGTGAGCTTCGAGAGCGAGACCAGAGCCGCAGAACGAGAGGGGATCGTGAAAAATGAGGGTCAACGCTGCTTTTGGCCTTAGGGCCTCCCTCGATTGGTCAAGGAGCGCAGTAGGGAATTAAAGTGGTTTAAGGATTATTACCATTAGTCCTTTAATTATAATTTAACATTATTTTACGATATTAATTTATGCAATAAACCCAGCAAAATGGGTGTCCATTTTAGTTGTTTTGTCAACGCAACGGCCGATCAATTTCGGATCTGAGGTCGTTTGACAACGCCGACGGCGTCGAGAAATTAGTTTAAATTACGCGACGTCGCTGCTTGATTTGATCGACATTCACAGACACTTTCCGAATCGATCCTGAAGGCGCCGCTTGATAGTCTCGACGCTTGGCTACGACGCTGATCAATTTCGCAAACTTTGGATCGCCGAGCTCGACTTGATACGTAATTTCATTAAAATTAATTTTAATTTTTGATCGATCATTAATTGATTCGATATTTTCTATTTAATTATTTTGATGCTTTCGACGCATGAAGCCGAATTTTCAAATCAAATCAATTATCGATCTCGATCGCGACAAGTTAGTGTTAATTTTCACCATATTTATTTAATTTTAAGTACATACAGTCAACACTCGGTTCCCTTGAATATTTCTCGGACAATTTCTTTTGATATAACCTATTTTCCCACACAGATAACATCCCATAGAATTTATTAAATACTTTCCAGAATGTGCTTTTCCACAAATAGTACAAACTGACACTGAGGACTAACCCCCTTGTTGATGTTGTTGCTGTTAAGACTGATGTTGTTGTTGTAATTTCTGCTTTTTAAATTACTCAGTTTTGATGTCTAACTGTCTCCTCTTATCATTAGTATCTCACTTTTGTCAAACCATATCAATATCATGCTTCAACAGTTTGACACTCTATACTAATTCAACAAAATCTTTAATCCTGAGCGAAATTGAAGGCTGTCTCAACTGATCTCTCAATCCTCTGAGAAATCTATAACACTTCTCACTTGGTGTAATGATTATTAGCGGCACATATCGGGATAAAGATGTAAATTCTGCCTCGTACTGGATCGCTGATCTGCTTCCTTAACTCAAATTTATGAATTTCTCTTGCATTGCTTGTCTAGCTGGAGGAGGGACGAACCAATCTCTAAAAACTTACTCAAACTCTTCACAAGTATTCTAATCTATGGATCTGCCTACAAACTTTTTCAACTGTTGACTTCTCCACCAGTGTTATGTTTCTCCTTCTAACATAATATTGCCAGAGATACTCTTCGATCTGATGGGCATTTTATCCCATTCAGAATTTTTATTTGACAATCTAGTCTTCTGCTACCCTAACATCCACTTCTCCCATGAATAAAGGTGGCTTCAAACTCTGAAATGATTTCAACTGCTTGTCGATGTCAACATTGATACTTGTACTAGCACTGATGCTCAAAATTGCAGTTGTAATTGGTACTAATACTGATGGTGGTGTTTGTGGCACAGTAGGCGATGTAGGTGTTACAAAAGATTATATTTTCTCCATCATCTGCATTATCATTTTCATCATTTACATTTGCATCATGGCAGTCGAGTCAGGTGTCGGTACATTTTCTTCCCTTAGTGTACTTTCTTCAGCTGGTGTAGTAATTTCAGGAATTTCAGTATCTCTGTCTGGTTGAGATAACTGCCTATCTGTTCTTTCTAGGCATCCTTTCTGCCATATATAAAAATTAATAGCATAATGTATTTTCCATATATTCATTTTAACATTTTGTATATCACAACATATATATTACAAGCTTACAATTGTGTTATACCACTCATTTATTGAAACTAAGCCCACCTATGTTCTGTAGAAATCAAATCATATTTTATTCTTATCACCTCTAGATCCAATCATGCTTTCGTAATTGATCTTTTAAATTCAAATGCTTTGATATCATTTTCTGTCACGTTCTGTAACCATAGCCAACATCCCATCGAAGCGGAACGTAATAGAAAAGGTAAATTTATCTAACTAAATGTTTCTCCAACAATTATTCTGAAATTTGAACTTAACACAGAATAGCATAAGAGATCTATTCAGTCCTCTAAATTCACTCTAATAGTACATGAACAATAGTGTAATGAAATATACTAGTATTAATGGCGAGCAAAAGTAATTCAATTGAACTTTTAATACCAAGTACAGAACATCTAAAATATCAAGTATTGTAACAATACTTCAAAAATTTTGAACTCACTTCAAAATTTATTTACATAATTTCTCCGTAGAATTTTCAAAAAGGGATAAAACATACTCCAATTTCTCTTTATCTTTTCCTATAAAATAATTATTTTCAACTGATAAGTTATACGATTTAGCAAGATAAACAATCTAATACATAATTGGGATACTGAAGAATAGAACATTAATATGCATGCAAAAGTGAACAAGTAAAACAGATGTTGTGTATATGATCAATTTGGTTTGTATAGTAGCAGTGTAGCTTATTAACAACCTTCTCTACAGGAAACGTAATGTGCACAATACTAGGTAATACATATATATTAAAGGTAGCTTTGAATTATGTTTTGTGTTATCAAAGTTATTCGCTAACATATCTTAGCTTAAAAGCTATATGAAATTTCTTTTATTTTTATAGGAGATCCTTTTGCTCATTATCATATCATTTGAGAGAGGACCCTTTTGCCTCATTAGGGAATCTTTTATCCTAATTCTGCGCAGTAATATCATAACATTTGATCAATCTTGATTACTATCTCATGATATTTATAAGCTCAGTCTGTTTTTATGTCTTATGTGTTCAACATTTACAAAATATAGTATGCAAAATGATCATAAATGAGCGACAGCAATACATGATTAATCGTTCACTTGAATGACATACACAATTAAACTGTATGTATGATTTGATTTCAAATAAACTTGTAATGATGATTATCCACAAAAATGATAATATACAGTGACAATCAATATTGTACATCAAATAAAAAAATGCTGAGAAGAAGAAACTTTCTTTTTATATTAGAATTGCAAATCTTACATAAGTGGCGAATTAGAAAACGAGATGTCCGAAATTTCTTTCGTATATAAACAGTATCAACAAGACTTTTCCTCATAGGAATACTTATTTCAAGCTATTCAAAATCTTGACACTTCTAATACTGAAATTGCAGATGACTAATTTATCACTTAACAAATTACAATAATTCATTAAAAGAAGTTAAATATTATATTTTAGCAATTATTGAAACTTATAGGTTAACTTGACAGTTGTCCCGCACTTCCTTCTTCAAAACCTTCTTATTTGTGCTTTATTCCTGCTTAAAGTGAAAAATAATATAATTAGAATATGAATTAAAGTGTTTAAAATTTAATTAAAATAATTTTTTTTCAATCTTTTACTATTCATAATAATCCTTAATTAATCAAGTTACATTGCTACTAGATAAATCATATTTAATCATAATATATATATATAATCTTTCATAAACCAAGATATGCCTTGATTTTAATTTATATTTTAACTATAAACATATACTTATAAATCTAATATAATATTTAATTAAGCTTTGATATAGAAATCTTAACATTAAATTATTAATTTAGTCATTTCACCTTAAGCTAAAATAACAAACCCTTAAATCATTAATACTTTATTTTGTACCATAAAAACATCCCAACTAGTTTTAAATTAATTTTTTAATATAGAAAATATCATATATATAATAAACATCATAAAGTTACCTACTTCTCTTACTTGCTATCAAACTCCAATCGATTCCTAAGTCGCTTGATTAGCAACCCACATCGATCCCCTCGGGTCGTAGCCCTGTGCGGCGACACACCTCGCCTCGAGCTAATGCACCCATCAAGACCATCAACCCACCGAAGCCGCCTGCGACCTCCCTCGCCACTCTCGCTGCGACCGAGATGAGATGAAGGTGAGTTTCGAATGAAATAGACAAATACCGATTTATATTTCAATTAGACCTTTAATCTTCTCCTAACCAATGCATGTCGAGATAGGTGTGGAAAATCCATCCTTGCTACAGTTGATATAGTGGCTACAATGTAGATGACGAGATTAAGAGGTAATTAGGAATTTATTATATTGTAATCTATAATTTAACTACTAGTAATGATTTAAATTAACATACATATAATTATAATTCAATGCAATTTAATTTAATGTTATATTTCATAATTATTTTTATTTACCTTTTTGTGGTGTAACAATTTCTCTTACTTTTGTTTACATCGATGTATATTAGGTTGCATTTTGGTCACTTAAATGTTTTTTTGTGCACACTTGCACTCTTTTGGTACTTTTGGGGTGATTCTTTTTTTGTTCTTTTGTGAGTTTGTTTGTTCACCTGCATTGCACCATAAAGTTCTGGTGATTGCATAAAATAAATTTTCTTACATCCATGCCTATGCTGGGGTGTGCATGTCATGTTCATACTATCCAAATTTGTAAAATTTGATGATCTAGCAGGGCATTTCTACTTATGTCTGTTGACCTCTTGTGGCACCATGGAGCAACCCTACATGAAGTTGAGTTGACCAATTTGGTGGGAGTAGCACTCTTTTGGCCTTTGTTTTCAGGAGCCTGATCTGGTTAACCCAGCTTTTATGAGAGTCTAAAAGACCGTCTTATACACTTTTTCCTAAACATTAGACTAGATGGCGCAAAACAGTTGCCTACCTTATTTGTTCAAATTTGTCACTTTACCTTGGCAAAATTAACTCTCGATGTGTTAGTAGAACCGTAGTTGACTCTTCCTAAGGATGAGCCATTATACTCCTATCTGGCCCTTCTTAGTTAGTTTTTGAGAGCTTTGCTGTTGGATATTTCCTTTGGCAAGCCATTCTCCTTCAGGCTTCTCCAGTCATCTTTGGCCGAAATGATCTTGTTAGTCTCAATCAAATTCTTTTTTTTTGGAAGTTGATGCACTAATGCCTTGCCTTGAGAAGTCATTCTTTCTTTGTAAGTTCTCCCAGGTGCTTAGCTCTCAACAACTTCTCTAAGTTGGTCAATCCCCTGTTGTGGTTAGTTTTAGCCTACCTCTTCTCTGAATGCCATTATATTGGCAACTTTCCCTGGGAAGTTGCCCCTTCACTTTGAGTGTTTTTTTTGTTTTTGTTTTTTGAGGGCTTAGCAATTGGTAACCTCTTCAAGGAAATTGACCCCTTCTATTCTAGTCAGCCTTCGCTGATTTTACCTTTCGTGGAATATTGTTGTTGTATTGGCAAGTTGTCTCAAGAAATCTTGACTTAGTCAGACTTAGTTTTTTCTTGATAATTTATTTCTTTGGCAACTTGCCTCTAGAACTAACTCCTAAGCAAGTTCTCCTGAGAGCTCAACCCTTGGTAACCTCTGGTTGACATGCTTTTTTCCTTAGGTGATTAGGGTTAATGCTTATGTATTCTTGTTTTAGTGTTTTTTATTAAGTTCTTAGGGATTAAACTGTCTATTTTTCAAAATTGAAAATATCTTAGCAAATCACTCTATTTGACAAGATCCTTCCATTTTTACGAAATATTTTTTGCTTGATTCTCTGCTTGAGAAATCTTTTTGGGCAAGCCATCTAGTTTGCTAAGTGTTTACTGCTAAAGCCTTCAAGATGCTTTCCCAGCTCCTAAGGGCTAGCATATAATATTCTTTAAAAAATTAAAGGGCGGGGGAGAGAAAGTTAGCAAGTTGACACTTTAGCAGCCCTCACTATCATTCCTGTTAAGGGGCTAGCTAGCTTGACCTTGACCACCTTTGGAGATGAACAAGAATTTCTATCCATGGTTATAAGAAAGGAGTCAACAATTATCTTCCGCCACAAATTTACTAATAATGTGCTAGGAGCATTTAGGAATTAAAGCTTATGGTACTTCAACTTCCTCAAGCTTGCTTATTAGCCATAATTTCATTCCCCTCTTGCTCTTTTTTTTTTTTTCAGAGCGGATACCCAGCCACATCTTGGCTTTAGTGAGCTCTTTTCTCGACGATCCCTCCTTTAATCTCAATGCTACAACGAGAGGAAGGACTCATCAACCCTTTTAGTATAGTATAGGTTTTGATGCAGGTAATTCTTCTGACTATGCTATTTGGAGTGTTTAGAATATTAAAAAACTCATGCATTATAGTTACTACTCTTTATGGCCGAGGACAATCTATCTACTATTTATTGATTCACCAATTTCATCTTCTGCACCATCAAGTTGATTAGAAGAAGCTACCTAGCAACATGCTGATGTTGCCGCCTGGAAAAAATCATTGGTGTCGCCACCTGGATGCAAACACTCAGGTCATTATTGCTATTATTTCCATCTCAATTCTTGGGCAATGAATCTTAGAACCTTCTCAGATGAAGGCTCCTACATGTTAGTGCACTGGATGATGTGAGCTCCTTACAATTTTCTCCTAACTTTGCCTCACGTTGATTATTTTTTGAGTTGCCCTTTGAGTTGTATCAAAGGGCCTATTCAGTCCATTTCAGTGTTATGAATTTAGGTCAACAAGAGCCTCATCCAAATATTTGAGTTGGAGTTGCAATCAAAGAAGCTGCTGAGGTCATTTTTAAACTTGCCCTAGCTCAAGGCACAAGTAGCTTTGTTAATAATGCATTTATTTAGTAATGGGACATTGCTAGGAATTATTCTCATAAAAATTTTAAAAATAATAATCAAAATGTTTAACTAACCAAAAGGATTCTAGATTCCAAGCACCAAAGTGTTTAACTAAACTAAATGAGATTCAAGAGCAAGCTTGAGTGTGGGCATTGCCATCCAATAAAAAAGAGCAAATGGGTTCACTGAAAAGCACTGTTATGAGTTTGAAGCCAATGTAAAGTGTTAGAATCAAGATTTAGTTTAAGTTGATTGATAATTAATAAAAATAACTCATTATCTTGCAGGTGAAAAGAGATCTCTTTTTAGATCTCATACCTTCTTTTAAGCTACGCTAATTTTTCTAGTTCTAACAAAGGGAAAAAGCTCATAAAATTGATTAATTAGAGAGGAATTATTAATCTAAATATCTTTTTAAAATTGTGCCATTGTGAATTTTCTAAGATAAAAAAAAAGCTAGAGTTGCTTCATAGCAATGATTCAATTATTGGTCCAAAAATCCAAAGGAGCAGTACTATTGCAATATTTACTGTAAATAATAAATCCAACAATAGATCATTTGGAATAACTAACTTTCAAATACGTCTACCAAGAGGAGCAAGTTTATCATCCATGTCTTTCATACTAAATTACGTTTATCTTTGGTCTATAAATATATATATATTTTGCTTGTGGATGTTTAAACCATCTCCATCAATACCCTTCTAGAAAAATTCCTTTCAATGCCATAATTTTCTTCATAGCGTAAGGCAAAATGTAGAAAAAGAGTAATGTGTAGGAATGGAAGTACAAATTTGGCAAGCAAAATTTTATATCTTTGGTTAGAAGTTTACCCTTCCAATAAGATAACTTAGCTTGAATTTTGATTATAAAAGTATTTTAATATTTTAGGAGTTTTAGAATCTAAAGGGTTAAACTCTAAACTAGTCTCTTGATTGTTTGCTTGTGGCCAATTCAATTCCAAATTAACACATTTCTTCAATTTAGTCTTCTATTATTCAAAATTGATCCAAAATGGTCCTTTAATGAGTAAATTAGGATCAATTTTGTATGGTCAAACTAATTTAGGATCAGTTTGGTTTTACAATTTATATATTAGGGGACTATTTTGAATCAATTTTGTATAATTGATAGACTAAATTGGATAGGTGTGATACTCTAAGACTAAATTGACCACACATTAATATTTGGGGACCATTTTGTATTTCATCTAGAATTTAAATGAGTACCTAAGTATTTGAAGAGGATGAATTTAGGGCTATTGCGTGCCAGAAAATTCACGTTGGTAGAGTAAAAATATTTGAGTCTTAGCTTTGCATGAAATTCTAGTAGATACAGATAATTAGAGAGAGAATACATAGAACACCAGAGTTTGTATGTGAAAAAATTACAAGAATATGTGAAAAAATCACGGGGCTTTGTCCAGTCAAGATAATCCATTATGTATTTTGATTTACAAAGTTTCACTCATCTCCAAGATTGGAGAAGATAGAAATACAAGATTATGTATAGAAAATCAGGCAATGACAACCTTAAAATTAGGTTATAACATCAATATATTGGTGGTCGGGTTGTAACAGCCATTATTGGTGGTCGATGATGGCTGTCAGAGTTGGATGACGACTGCTGGTGGCGTATAGCTTCAAGTTTTTAAGCTTAGCTCTTCACCTCTCTTCCAAGCTTCCTCTTTTCTTCATGTCAAGAATGAGGTCCTATTTATTGAAGTCTGAGAGAGGCATTTTTAGTAATTATAGCTAAAAATATCAAAATGCTCAATTGGACGGTTCATATTATTATTTTGATCGCAAATAGTTTTTTGATGATTTGACCATCTTAACGATCTTTGATTTGAGTGATCTTGGGATCGTTGAATTTGTCTTGTCGAGCCGTTTAATTTGACTATAAACACACCAAATTTGGAGGGCATTTGACCATCAATTAATGTCTCGAAGCTTTTACGTATATTTTTTGAGCTTATTTGGATTTAGATAGTCCCATTTTTGGTGTCAATAGACTCGTCTTGCTAAGATGTTCAATTTGCTTATAAATTAAAATTTAGATTATTTCTAAATTAATTTTATAATATTAAATATATTTATTGCATCGATATTGATGCTTGATTTGATAAATTTTAATGTAATATATCAAGGGCATGAACCAAGATATTTGAAAGAAGAGCACTCAAACCATTCTATTTACCAAGGTAAATAAGAGATAATTTGAAATAATTGATTGTGTGTCGAGTGATATCTTAAAAAATAGATAAAATATTTTCAAGAATATTAGTTTGATAAAAAGAGGCGACACAAAACAACAGAGTATGATTAGTGAATTGTAAGCTATTTATAGAAGTTATAGGGGAAATTCTTAGAACATGAACAAGAATGATGAAAAGAAGATGGATGCCTTGCCTAAAATACCCTTGAGCTTTTAAATTGTTTAGTAGGTTTCCCATTAACAATGATCTGAAAATATATTTAATTTAGGAGGAAAATTGTGTCCCAACATTATCATATAAGTAAAATTCTTTTGCAAAATTTGAAGACGGTACCTCTCCCTCCAATAGTAGCTCCCTGAGGGGCATTAATCAAAGTGGGAAGAAAGCTTTTTATTTTGTTTGCTAGAACTTTGATAAAATTTTAAAGAAATTGGCCTGAAGATTTTTAGGTAATACCTTTACTCTTTCTTTGGCACAAGGCAAATGTATGTAGAGCTTAATTTAACAAGTGAAGCCTTATCATGAAATGAGTTATTAGTCATTCTTAATAAGTCATGTTTAATATTATCCCATATTTATTGAAAAAATAAATGAGAGAAACTATTAGGCTCAAGAGATTCAGGTGCTCCTAGAGGAGAGCCACTTTTAAATTCATCAAGGGAGAAAGGATTATCAAGAGAGGAAAGAATATGAGAATTATCATTAGGTAACATTTTTCTAAAACCAATCGAAGGCTTGGAGGATTTACTAAACATGCTAAAGAGTTTTTTTTTTAATAAGAAAGAAAAGTAAGACTAAATCATCTCGATCGATAATGACCTTATTCTTTAATTTAATGTGATGAATAAAGTAATTTTTCTCTTATGGTTGGAAGTTTTAAGAAAGAAAGGGCATCGTGATCACCTTACTCATACATTTGATAGATTACCTTAGGTGCTAATCAATATCTTACAATTTATTTGAAAGCTGAAATCTTACTTTTTCATATTCTTTTAGATATTGTGAAGAACAAAGCCCAGTTCAGCCTTCATCTTAATGCTATTATCTAAAACCAACGTTTTCTATTCCTCAGCCCAAACATAGTGATTCCTTTTTCGAAATGTTGAGTCTTTTTCTCCAAAGTCTAATCTTAAGAAGAACCAGCTAAACACACCAACTCCATGAGTTTGAAAACATGAGGTAATTAAATCTTTGAAATCAGGAATTTTGAACTGATAATTCTCAAGTCTGACTTGTTTATTTCTATTGATTGAAGATAGATTCAAAATAAAGATAACTAGACAATGATCAGAAAAAAATTATTCTAAGGTTTTAGAAAAGTCATGTACCAAGATAGAGAAAGGAGAAATTTGTCAAGTTTGACAAAGATTTCATTCTCTGTTATTAAACCAAGTAATTCTAGAACCCTTAAAAGGAAGATCAATCAAATTACAGAAATCAAAACCAACTGTTAGGAGTTCTTTCATCCACAGATAAGATCCAATTAGAAGACCTTTCAGTACAAATATTATAAAGTTTAGCCCCCTAAATGTAGCTTTTCATTTTCATAAGGCTGGTCCTAGACAGTGGTCAAAACAAGATCTTTTCGAAGATGATGTATATTGAAATAATTTGTGATAAAAAAAATCTACTAATGCTGTGGGAATTGGCAATAATAAAGCTAGGATTCTAGTATAAAATTTTTTCTACAAAATCTTTTATGTTAAGAGAAACCTACTTTTAAGTCATCAATTGTTTTATGGATGCCCAACTGAGGATTAAACTAATTTAGATTCCTCTCCCTATCAATGCCCTCACACACCATCTTGTTTTAACTCTTGAACCTAAGAAATATTTTGTGCTAAGAGAAACCTACTATTTAATAATAGTCATCAATCGATCTATGGATGCCTATATATGGATTAACTAATTTAGATTCTTCTGTTTTGAACTTCAGAACTTAAGCCATGTACTCAAAGCGACAATGTAAAAGAAAATAATACCTTGTAACTTACCAAAAAAGCTAATAACTAAGGCTTGTAGATTTGATGGGGAGAAGGAATCCATCACCCTTACCTGCAAAGAAGATCTAAAGTAGAAGCAACTAAATTGGAAATGATAAAGTGCGACCATCTCCCGTGGATTTAGAATGGATTTTTTGACTCTTATTATTATTATTATTTATTTTCACCTTTGGGGAAAACATTCTTGCTTTCTACTTTAGTTTTGTTGACAAGTGGCAATGACTGCATTTCTTACAAGTAAAATGTTTTTTCATTTTAAAGCAAACGTGGTTAATTTATAGCTTAGTAAGTGTCCTTTTACATATAGCTTGATGGTTTATTTTTTTTCAAGATTACTAAATCACATACCTCCATGAATTAAGTACAACTTTTTCTTTTAATCAATCTGCATGCAAAGAACCATACTCTTTCTAATATGTAGTCGTACTTTCACTAAAAGTGCATCGGCTAGCTGATGCTCCAACTTTTCATGAAGGCCTCAGAAAAATGTTCAAACATTGAGATTATTGTTGACAAGTTAGCGGAAAAAAATCAAGGTTTTTGATGATTCACAAATATACTTGCTAGCTTTTATGCTCTCTTTAATGATTGCTGCATGTGTTTTAACTTGTACTGGATGATACGAAATTTGTTTGTCCATAGTCAACTCAATTGATCTCATAAAGCTATTGTGATTTTAATTAGAGTGCTTGACATTATGCTGAGAGATTCAAATAAAGATCCTTCTACTGACCCAAATGCTTTTCATGCAAGACTTCTAGTTGGTCAGGTTAGTGTGGTTTTTCCCCTTGAATTTCTTTTACCGTAATTTTGATCTCTTTGAAGTGATACATGACTCTAGCAAGTTGAGTCCTCAGTGGAATGTTCAAGTTATGACAAAAGAAATATTTACAATATCTGTTGTGTTGTATAGGTTCTGTTTTCTAATGATTTTTGACTGTGATGCACTGGTTTCAATGGCACTATATTTCATGTGACATTATTAAGCTTGCGTGGATAAGTTTAATTTATTTGTTGGGATTGCAAGTATACCTGACATTGTACCTGGATAGTGAGTGGCATATATGTATGAGATTTTGTGGAAATATTAAGTATTAGTTTGAGCATTTATGAATCTTTATTGTGAATGAGGACAATAATTTCATTACTAGATAGTACATATAGAGAGGTCATTTTCTAAGCTTATGACCCAAAAAGGGGTACTCTAGTCATGGACAAGAAGCTAGCTATTTCTTTTTGTGGTTAGCAATTAATTCCTTGTGATGTGAAAATTGATACAACAAAGCATTGTTGCTGCCATATGCGAGCTCTTTATTATGTAATTGAAGGTTTGCTCTGATATGGAATGTATTGTTTTTGTACAGTTTTATCTACTTTTAATAATTATTGAGCTAAATGGATAGATGTTATTTTATTAATTTAATAATCAATATAATTCTTATTTTAAAGTTTATTAAAAGACTTGTATAGGTTGTTTTGCCTTCCTATTCTACAATAAAACTAGACCAGGCACCTAGCTTGTCTTGGTTGCTCACATGATAAATATCTAGATGCACTACACTCTAAGTTTGTCACTACACTTTTATAAGAATATTCTAAATTATTTCAGCATTAAATCTACCACAAAATGGTATATTTAGCTATATCTTAAATTTAAGTAAAATTGAATCAGTTCTACCTCCTTAGTTGTCCTTATGGAGCTAAAAACTATAAATTGGAGTTGCATGAAGCTGATTGAAAAGCTCAGCTAGAGCAGGATAGATTAAATGTGAATAATATGATTCATACCTTTCTATGTACTTGTTAGTTTATTTTGCTTGGGAGTGAGGCTATAAGTGGCTCTTTTTAACTGTGACGAGTAAAGAAAATCGAATTTTTGTTGGTCGACTTTTATACTTGGACTTTAAACAGGTGGACAGAAAAATGGTAAAGCAGACTGTTATGACATCAGTATATGGTGTTACCTATATCGGTGCACGTGAACAAATAAAGAGAAGGTTGAAAGAGAGGGGGCTTATCGCAGATGATACTCAATTATTTCGAGCATCTTGCTATGCAGCTAGAGTAAATAACGGTGCTCATGTATTTCATTGTACTAGTTGATGTAAGCTTTAATTCTTAATACTGTTATGTTTTTTTTTCCAGATCACATTGACTGCACTGGGTGAGATGTTTGAAGCTGCACGTGCTATCATGACCTGGCTTGGGGATTGTGCAAAGGTTGGAGTTTAATAATTGTTTTACTTTATGTCAATCAATTTGTAGTAGCTCACTTCTAATGGGCTTTGAGCAGTACAGGACCAACGGCAAAGTGCAGCATTTGCACACTGTTTGACCAAAATTTAGATTATAATTAGCTTGTGGGTTTTGGTTGGTTTTCAGTATAGAAGATATTTGGCATGAATGTTTTGTTCTTAGAGACTTTGTTGTTTGATCAATTCTTTTGTATGAAAAATGTCACTATCTGCTTATAGGCATAACAAAGTGTTAAATAAACATGCCAATATTTGAATAATTTCATCCATCCTGGCTTTTGATGGGTGAAGTGCCGAGTCTTATATGCCCAGTCCAAGATGATTGCGTGCAAACTCTTTATAACAATGTTCTGAAAGTAATGGGTGCCTATACCAAAAAGGCACCATGTTAGCAGCCATCTTATATGGCATAAGTGTTCTCCATGCATCAGGTGGAGATGCTTGGGTAGGGTTGAGCTTTATAGGGACATTACCTTGGCATCAACTTTGTGAGTACAATATTTTTTTTATTGTTTTTTTTACTTAATTGTATCATCTACTGTTTCATATTAGTATGTCATCATTCTCACAGCTGTCAATTACTCATCATGGTCAACATAAGCAGCGTAGTAACAACCTTATGCTAACTATTTGGGTAATATTTTTAAGCTTTATTATACTGTTTCTGGAACCAGCTATAAACAGTATAACTTATTAGTTCTTCAGCTCCATGGTCATATCATGCACTGATTATTAGTTTCTTCAGAAGTTATTATCTACTTATGGTGAAACTTTTCAAAAATTGCAAATTTGGTTAATCTAAATTATAACTTTATAGCTTCTCATCTTCATATTATACTTTTGATTTTGTATACTTGCTTTGGTATTGTGTTTTTTTTTTTTCTAATTTGTCAGAAGATTTCAAGGAATAAAATATGCTATGATAACCAGAGTTTATTTCTTAATTTTATTATTACTCAATATAATACCTAATAAGATAGAGCATGATTGTTTTCACATATTGTTTAACTTAGTGTTTTTAAAAAATCCTAATTAGTTTGCATTACTTCCTCATGGCATGAACAGACACCATTCAGGTGAATGTGCTTTTGTAATTTTTGAACTAACGTTTTTATGCTTGGTTGATGAATATGGCTGTTAATGGCCTGATCTTGATTTGATTTGACCAAGGTCAAGTTTTATTCTGCATCATTCAATACATCTTTAATTGAGCCAAGTCTGATTATAGGTTGGTGCAATTTGATTTCGATTTCCACGAAACATTGCTTATTAACTTTAATTTGAACTCGATTTTAGCTAAGCTAATTTGATCTTGAACAATTTTCAGTCTCCTAAGACAAATTCTTCGTCCAAAATAAATACATATATTCATTAATGTATGTGTGTATTCATTCATTCAAATATCAATATATACTTAAATGTTTATGCATTTATACATACATATTTATTTCAATCTGATCTCAAGCAAAGATTTGATCTAAATATAGCTCAATTCAAGTTTAAAATCTTCTTTAATTTGGTCATTGCCATTGATTCGAGCTCTATTTGAGCCAAAAATTAATCTATTTTTCAAGTGATCTTTAATTTTTGAGCCAAATTCATAGGTCTATTGGCAATCTACAATTGCCTATTTCAACTACTAGGAAACTTGAGTCAAATCACTAGAGGATATGGAAATTTTGAGTTATACCTGTCTAAATCAATGCTAACACAAGGATAATCCGCTTCTGTGCTTATTCATCCCATATCACTTTTTTGCATTATCTATAACTTTTCTAATTCATAATATGGCTTACCTAGTAAACATTGTGATCATAACAGTTGATTGCTTCTGAAAATCAGACAGTGAGATGGATTACCCCTCTTGGCTTGCCAGTTGTTCAACCTTACCAGAAAATAGGCAGGCATATTGTAAGCATTACCCTTTACTGTACTATTCATTACAATCTCTTATCTAACCACTAGTCAATCAGGTCCAAAAGAAAGAAAATTAAAATTTTGTCTGTTCCTCATTTGTCAAATAATTTTACAGATCAAAACTTCACTACAAGTCTTGAGCTTGCAGCAGGACACTGAGAAGGTTGGCTCCTGCACTCTTCTAAGTTAAATTTAGCATTGTGATGCTTCAAATTTTCTTCTTAATCCTTTCCCTCAACACCCTCTCCCCCTAATTAACATTTAGGATCAGTACTTAGTGACAGTGACTTTCATATTTTCATTTTTGAAACCTTTCATCCTACTATTTTTGTAGGTCATGGTAAAGCGGCAGAGAACAGCTTTCCCCCCAAATTTTGTTCATTCACTTGATGGATCTCATATGATGATGACTGCAGTTACCTGCAAGAAGGCTGGACTGAATTTTGCAGGTTGCTTGTGTTTTGATTATTGTTATTCCAGTGATGCATTATAGGGTATATGATTCCCTAATATTTCTTATCAAATATAAATTGATAATTATCTATTTCACATTCTCTTTTGTTTGTTCTGCTTTTAACATGATTACCCACTGTGGCATTTCATTCTGTTATCCAAAGAACCCCATGTTGTTATGAAATTTATCTAATGTTGGTTTGATTTCTGTCGATTGCAGGAGTTCACGATTCGTATTGGACTCATGCTTGTGATGTTGATGAAATGAATAGAATACTAAGGGAGAAATTTGTTGAACTCTATGAGATTCCCATATTGGAAAATGTAAGTATAGTTGCTAAGGTTTTTTTTTTTTTTACCTTTTTTTGGACATTTTGGACACCTCCAAATTGTTTCATTAAATATTTCTTTTTTCCCTCATGTTACTTTCAAGTAGTACAATATAACAACTAATTTTTGGTTAATATGTTCATTTCATGTAAAAATTAAGATGAAACAAGAAAACTTTCACTAAAATGTATAGGTGTTGGAAGGTGGGTTTAGAGCCCCTGTTCCCTACGCAACATGCGGACCATGCTATAGCATAGTGGTGGCGTCAATCTTCCACCATGCCAAACAAACGGTGAATTAACTTCTTTGAACCAATATTAGTTGTCATCCACAAATAATCTGGATTAGACTGTTTTGAGCCAATTGATGATCAGGCGACCTTGCACTTGCAGTATGCTCAAGCATTGAAATAATAGGTTTTAAAATTTCATCTGTGCTATAAGAACTTAAAGAACTACCATCTTTGTTCAAAACTGCTGAAAATTTATGAATAATTATTTCCTTGGTTTGTTTTTGAGAAATTCAATTTAGTTCTAACAACTTCAGATCAAGTGATGGTTAGATGAGGGATGGAGAGTGAAGGAAAGATATGCAAATTTTATATTCTATGGATTTGATAATGCAATTTTGAAAATATCATAACTTTTGGGATATATTTTGATTTATTCTTATCTTCAAAAGAATCCCTTGCATTTTTTGTTTGTTTATCCACTCTGTTAAGCTCTTCTCATCAGGAATCATGATAAATTAGTAGCACAAATTATCTGACCAGTTGATTATTGGTATTCATTGCCTTCTGAATGTTCCTTGATTTAAATACTAATAATTTCCTTCACATCCTTTATGAATCAATGTTTTATGATCTGCTAGTTCTAAACAAATTAATTCTTTTCTATTATCTGTGACAACCTTATTAGCATGTAGCATTCACATCCCTGTACTTTTGATAAGCTTCTGAGCCTTTTTAATACTGAGATTTGTCTGACAGTGTTGAAAACTACATTGGAAGGCATTTTTTTTAGATACTGCAAAAATGATGGAAGTTTTTCAGGTTTAGGTTTGTTTATTTTGTTGTAATTGTGAATTTAAATCATTTTTCAAAATTGTTACATTCTCTCTCATGTCCATAAATTATGGAGCTATGAAATGAGCTGATCTTTTTTAAAGTCTGCCATCAAGTAGTTGACAAAAGTCATGGTTATATGACTATTGCCAACTGGATGTCCAATGCGTATTAACCATAATAATCTGCCTGCTTCACGTTTTGTTCTGTTGGATTAAGTGATATGGAGCAGAAAAAATAGAAGATGATTAGTTCTATCCATTTATCCATAGGAAAGACTTCTATGACCCTTGACCAGGCATTTACGTTCCATCATTCCATGTTTCTCTTTTTCATATCTAACTAAAAAGAATTATTTTGTTCATGTAGCTCTCTAACGTAATGGTTTAACTAAAAGCTTTACTTGGAACTAAGTAGAAAAAATAACTTTTGTTATGTTTAAAAGTTTACTAATCACACTATAGCTTTCATCTTGTTATTGAAGAACTTGTTTAACCAATGAAAGAAGAGAGGATTTGGTTTAATCATTCAATTGATTACTGTATAAACTAGAATTGATTTAATTTGTCCCTTTGATCAAGTAGGGCCATTTGAGATCACTTTTATATTTTATATTTTATATTTTATTTTGTTTATATTTTGATTTGAAATAAATTATATTTGGTAGTGTTAGTAATTTTTAAAAATGCTTAAAATATTCTAAAGTTGTTTGAATGTTTTTAAAAATAATGTGATTTATTTTCAAAAATAAAAAATAAAATACATAAAAAATACATGAAACCAATATATATTTAAAAAATAATATAAAAATGCAAAATAAAATTGATCCCAAATAAGCCTTAAGCAAACCGTTATACTAGAACTTTGGAGATTTTGTCTCCATATGATCCAATGGTTAATGGAAAGTTTACTTCATAAACTATTGGATATTTTTACAACTTAATGACAATATTATTATGAAAAAGAGGAAGATTTAACTATTATTACTTTGGATTTTTGTTTTTTTCTACCACAATTATGAATAATAAGAATAAGATTTTCACCCCATTTTAGGAAAAAACCTCCTTCAACTGGAACTATTGATATATGGATATCGTATATTAAAGAACAGTTGTAGACAATCTATTTTATAATCTCTTTTTTTAAATAAGTTTAAATATTCAAACATAGATGGAGTTCCATTTTGAATTTGAACACCCCACTACTTTTAAATATTCTAAGGGCAGTTTGGGATCACTTTTATTAGTTGTTTATTATTTCTTGTTTTTATTTTGTTTTATTTCAAAGCAAAATATGTTTAGTGATAATGATTATTTTTAAAAACACGCAAAACACCTAAAAGTTATTTTGAGTATTTTTAAAATTAATGTTATTTTTTAAAAATAAAAAATAAAAATACTAAAAAAATAGATTAAACAAATATGTTTTTAAAATAATATAAAAATAAAAACAAAAAATAAATATTTGTATATAAAACAGAATTGTAGGTATGCCTTTTGTTGATTTGACATTATTGCGTGACTTTATTACATCTAATTGTCTCAAGATTCAAAGAGAAGTTGATATTTGTTTAGATAGAGAAATGCCCAAAAAAAAAAAAAGAGATTGTCTACTCTTTTTAAATTCTAGCATGAAGAAAGAGCTCTATTTCAAAAGAGAGCTTTCTCAAATTTTAATTATTATTCTTTTAGTAAAAAGTGAAAATCTTTTCTATTTAAAAATTAAAGTTCATGAAAACAAGATTCACATCTATCTAATTCTTTTAACATATCTAACTTGATTTTTATACCATGTACTCTCTGAATCCATTGCTGCCTTTTTGAATTATTAAACTACTTATAATTCTAATTTTAATGTTGATCTAATTTCATATAGTAGAAAATTTAAAATGATCATTAAATGACATAAAGATGATGCATTTTCATTTATAATGTGATAAAAATGAGCCCTATACTTAACATTAAAATGTTACTATAATATAGCTCCTAATCTTTAGAATTATTGCAATAATTATATTTTTTTTAGTCCGATGCATTATATGGTGTTACTATTTTGTATTTTTTACTTTCAAGCAACATGTACTTAAGAGAAGAGTTCATTTAGGAGATGCTTATCTTTTATCCATATGGCAGAAACACTCAATTTAATTTTGGTATAAATCTCAAAATGGTCCCCCACTAATTGCAAGCGCCAATTTAGTCTCAGAATATCAAATTTCTCCAAATTAGTTTCTAACTATATAAAATTGATCCAAAATGATCTCTTAAGGACTATTTGAGATTCAATTTTGTATAATTGAAGGACTAAATTGGGATCAATTTTGTATCACCATTGCTATATGAGGACTATTTTGGATCAATTTTGTATACTCCGGGACTAAATAGGCTACATGCAAATAGTCGGGGGACTATCTTGCCATCTTGTAATTTATTTTAATTTTTTTTCAAATTGAAACTTATGATATAAATCCTAAAATCTATTTTCATTAAAAATGCAAATCATTGTTGACCTCCACATAGGCTTCACACATTGAATCGAGCAAATGTGATGAATTTGATGGACTATGATGCGATGCTACGCAGATCGAAGGTGAAATGCCCCGATCATTATCAAAATCAATTGAAACGATCTCCATTCGTAAAACTGATGGTGGTACTGTGTTTGAAATATTGAAATTGATTAAGATATGCATCTCACGTTAATCGACGATCAATCGATAGAGAAGACAACCCGTCGAACATATTTCATGCATATCGAAGTCGATGACATCGGCTTCACAAAATTGATTGGGCCGTTATAAAATGATTATATCAAACGGTAATCAATTTGGTTGATATGTGAGTGTCGAGTGAATGAATGTGGTAATGCACCTGCTTGTTTCGATCATCTCGATTATGAAATGGTTATCTTGCATTTGGAATGTCAAAATTACTCATATTGATCGTGGTCATTGAACAAATAATTTTGTTAAGATTGGCACAAATCTTGAAGAAGTTGACCTAATTTCACATTAATCCCCAAGATCTCACTAGTCGGCCATCTAATCCTATCAATAGCTCAAACCCATGCCTCCACCCATGTTGAGATTGTGCAGGGCCTTGTCATGTTGTCTCCATCTCCTTAGTCAAAACCATACGATCTCCCGAGATTGTGCAGGGCCTTGTCACGCTGTCTCCATCTCCTTAGTCAAAACCATACGATCTCCTCACTCTCTGGGATTTTCCCTCTCTTAGTCTCGATTACCAAGCTCATGCTTGAGCTCTCGTTCTTCCTCTTCTCTTCTCTCCCTCTCTTGTGATCTCTCCCTTGCTCAACAACTCCAATCTCTTAGCCACCTCCATTCTTGCTTGACCTTGGCATCCAAGCTCGATCTAGCGAGCTCTCATGTGCCTCCTACCTCTCTTATTCTTGCACCAAGCCTCATTGTCGCTCCTCTCTCCAACTCAGCACAACCGAAATCCCGTAGCCCTCCTTGACCCAACACAGCCGATGGAATGGCTCATCTTCCTCTCTTCGTGCCCATCTCACAACTCAATTCCAAATCCCGTTGACAGCCCCCGCCCTCTTTGATCCTCGTTAAACCCAACTGCCAACGACATCCGACCTGACTCGAGCTCCCCATACCGTCTCTCTGTGTCGATGTCTTATGCTCGACCTCCTCCTAGTCGAGCCCCACTTAATCTCTTTATCTCTATCCACTTCCCTTACTTTTTGTCCTCAAACAGAGAGTGAAAACTTTCTTCTTCTCAACCCCTTCCTCTCTCTCAATGACTGCTATGATTGCTATTAGAACAATAGGAGTTAGATACAAAAGAGTTCAAGCCTCACGCTAGCATCTTAAGAGACTCACAATTGGTTTTGATAACTCATTCATGAGTGAGCAAAGTCATGGTTTAACTACTCTTAATGAGCACGATTGTACCCTTCAATGAAGTTCAGAGTGCCACATCTTTTGTTAATGGAAATGAAGATGAACATGATTGAACATGAGATTGAACTACAAGAGTGCAGTGTACTTGAATGTATGTTCTCACATGAGAATAAAGTTTGAATGAAAACTAAGATATGCTTATGATAATTCTATCAACACATCAATAAGCAGCATAAAATTGACTCAACAAATACTCAAAAACTCAATTAGATTAAAAATCAATTGTAAATGAGGATGACATTGTTTTAAGTCACAATGAAAAGCCTTGACTCCCTTTACGCCACTGGATCTGCAACACATGCATAGAATTAGACAGAAGGTGTCAATAGAGGCTTCAAATAAACACTTACACATATTACAACCATTCCCTCAATTCCAAATGCTTCATAATTTGTGCAAATGTAATATGGCATTGAACTCTTGCATGCATTTTGAAGTAACCAATCATTCCATTTTGTTGCTTCTAACTATGGGCAAACATTTAAATGAAATGAATTCATTGCACTAAATTTAAGATTGATCTTATGTCCTATTCAAATGCTTCAAAGTTTGTGAAAGCTTCTAGAAAAATAAATGATAATTTTTACATGTGTTACGAGATAATTCTTTGTTTGATCTCATTACATCGAAATATGTGCGAACATTATTGAAAATTAATTCGCATGGGCCCTGATATAGTGCTAAAAGCCTAAACCTAGTGTTTGAAGATGCTATGTGGGGCTAGAACTGAATAGACAAAGTCCATCTTGCCTCGAAAAGCATGCAAATATTTTCACAAATTGATAATTGTTTCAATATATTTATATATATATATACATATACATATACATATAATCTCACAAATCTAATTCTTAAAGACTGATGCGTGTGCACACTTCTAATGGGCCACTTCACTTATATGGTGAAGTTGTAAGCCCACTTAACTAATTCGATCCTACTTATTTGGGCTAGAGTAGGCAAGACTGGTTGCAAGCTAAATGCTTGATTAGTAAAGAGAAATTTTGATCACTAAAGATTTTCGCCTTGAAAATGACGCTCGACTTGATCCTTGCATAGTGTTGACAAAGTCTAACTTAATGATAGTCGTATTGATTGAGATTTTGACCGGAGGAGTTATTATCATCAAAGTGTTTTGCATGCCAATGTTAACTCATTTCAAATTCAAGATATCAATCTTAGACCCGATTTTGTACAAGCAAATAAGTAGAATTGATAAGGTCTACACTGATGATCATTGTGTTGAATGAAGATTTCAATTGGATGAGATATCACTATTAAGTTATATCTAAAATTCAATGTCAAATCAACACAATTTCAAATTTCATAAAAATACGAAGAATCCAAAAGAAACTAAACTTAAATGTCTAAATGAAACTCATCATTAAATACTTAAAGTTAAAATTCATTCGCCAATTCGTAACTATTTATCCGGAGTGATAAATTAAAAAAATCCTAGCTCACAAATGAGTCAATGCCAATTTAAGTGTATTACTAATGTTCACTTTCAAATAATTTTATGCTAGTAAGGACGTAACTTGTATCCTCTATTTGCATGATTTAATCAGTAGGTTCTACATATGATGTAGTTATGGCTAGAGTCCTCTGACTTGATGATTTGATCCTTTAATGACTTATATATATATGTAATCTGTCTTGGGTTTGTGTGTTTGTATACTTCTTTGTTAGAGGTGACTTAAAGTTGTTAACAACGTTATCTAAAGGACTTTGGATCACGCCGATAAAGATTTTTCGAGTAGGTGAGTCACTCTCATAAAATTAGGACCATGATTCGAGACGGTGAAATCTTTGGATCTTGCTCAAGCGCATCACTATTCCCCCAGTCATGTACTATTAAGTTAACAAATGCTGAATTTTTAAATTAAAAAAATTTTATTTATTGCTACTATATACTAAGCAATTAGCGACTTAACGACTGCCTTAATTGAAAGCTCTTTCTTGATATTGGGAGTTGTAATTAATTATAGGTGCATGTGCCTATAGAAAACTTGGAACCAAATCTAAAATCCTTATAAAACGAGGGTGAAATCTCTGAGTAGTATCTTATCTATTATTTCATCTTCCTTTTGAAACTTTGATCAACATTAATCTAAACTCTTCGTTGAGAGGTTAAACACGGATTTTCGTAGCCCATAATCATGTGCATTGCTATTGTTTGAAGTTATCTCTATGGCTTAATTTTTATTTTTTTGTTTATTTTTTGTAAAACCAGCCAATGGTTTGTAGAGAAGAAGCAGTGTTGGTTCAATTCCTTATGTTGTTTTGTTATTGGTTTGTTGATTTCTTGGTTTTGCAGTTGGTTTACAGTTAATTCCTATTTCAACACATGTTTAATGCTTTATCTCTATCCATACCTTGATTTGGAAGGGCACTGCCATGATTTATAAGGCATACTATGTTTTCACGTGCTTCTTTGTTTACTCTTGAGGAAATTTAGTTGCTCTGCTCCTTGGTTCTATACTTCAGCCTGTTCGAAATTCTTACTAATTATTGTTAATTTGGTGTGTTGCATTGTTGCTGAAGGCAGTTCTGTTGTCTAATCATTTTTTTTCTTCTAATTTTATTATAGCTAGTATTACTATTTCCTATTTTTGTGTCATCTTTCATTCTGACCTATCTGGGTCAAGCATGAGATGTGATAGAATCTGGCAATCTAAATATATTTTCTACCAACATCCATTTTGATATTTATTAATCAGGATCAAGTAGGTATAAAATTAGTATATTTAGATTGTCACGTAACATACGCTGTACTTTGTAATAATCTAATAAATCAAACATGACCATTATATAGAAGCATTCATAATTTAAATTATTAAAATGAATTGCATAACTTCATAGATAATTAAGAAGTTCTAAAAGTCTTTAATTTATGCTATCTACAATTTTCTTTTAATAGTTTATATTGTAAAGATTGTAAGATTATTATGAGTGAAAGTTTAAGTACCCAATATTACTCTTAGTTTTAGATTTTAACATGATACATTGGAAGATTAAAAATAAATCAAATTATTGTCTTAGATTATATGGGACACTTAAAGAATACTAATAAAAATATTTTTAAGAGAAAGCTACAAGAGCTTAGATTTTGAGATGTTCATGAGGAAGCTAATGCTATGTGAGAAAAAGTAGCATGTGAAATTAAGTAAATTGCAAAAAATTTATTTGGAAAATCAGAAGGGAAAACTTATTTTAATAAAAATAGTTGGTAGTGGAGTCAAAATATGCAAGTAAAAATAACAAATACGAAATATTATTATAAAATTTGATTTAGATGTAAAAATTCGGAGAATTGGGGAAGATATAAAGTGACTTGTAGAGATTCTAGAAAAACAATATATGATGTAAAAAATTTAGCTTTTAGTAATTTATACAATATATTGGATACTAAAGAAGGTGAAAGATGTATGTATAAGTTAGCCGATCAAAGAGATAGGAGAAGTAAAGATTTAGTTTTAGTGAGGTGTATTAAGGATGAAAATCATAAAGTGCTTTTCTTAGAAAAGGATATTGATGAATTATTTTGATAAACTTTTTAAAGGTGAAAGATGTATGTATAAGTTAGCCGTTCAAAGAGATAGGAGAAGTAAAAATTTAGTTCAAGTGAGGTGTATTAAGGATGAAAATCATAAAGTGCTTTTTTTAGAAAAGGATATTGATGAGTTATTTTGATAAACTTTTTAATGAAGGATATGAAAATACGATTGATTTTAGCAACCTTAATACTCTAAAAAAAAGTAAAAAAAATTGTTTTTATTGTCGTATTAGTAAATTTGAAGTTGGAGTAACTTTAAAGAAAATGAAGTGTAGAAAAAATAGTAGGACCTGATAATATTCTAATAGAAGTGTGTAAATGTTTAGGAGATCAATGAATTTCTGGCTTTAAATTTTTTTAATATTTTATTTTAAAGACTAAAAAGATGCCAGATGAGTGGAGAAAGAATTTGTTAGTTTTTATATTTAAAAATAAAAGTGATGTCCATGAGTGTGCAAATTATAGAGGAATTAAGTTAATGTCTCATACATTAAAATTATGGGAGAGAGTAATTGAGCATAGGTTACGATGTGATACAAAAGTTTCTCAAAATCAGTTTGGTTTCATGCCAGGTCGATCTACTATGGATGCGATACATTTGTTGAGAGGTTTGATGAAGAAGTATGGAGGCAGTAAGGAGGATCTACATATGATATTTATTCATTTAGAAAAAGCTTATGATAAAGTTTAAATAGATATTTTTTGAAGAGTTTTAGAAAAGAAATGAGTTAATATTGGTTATATCCAAGCCATTAAGGATATGTATACTAGAGCTGTTACTTGTGTCCAAACACAAAGAGGATTAACAAACTATTTTCTTATTTCAGTTGGATAGGCTTTAAGTCCTTATCCTTTTGCTTTAGTTATGGATGTTCTTACTAAGCATTTATAGGAAGATGTACCTTGGTGTATGCGTTTTATTGATGACATTCTTCTTGTTGATAAGACTAGAGATGGAGACCCAAGATAAACTTGAATTAGGAAGGTCAACCTCAGAGTCTAAATGTTTTTGTTTAAGTAGATCTAAAACTGAATATATGGAGTAATTTTAGTTATAGAAGTTCTAGTGGTAGTATTATAATATTGGGTGAACAAGTCATTAAGCGTGGCGATTATTTCTCTATTGTTCAAAATGATAGTGAAATAGATGGAGATGTTATTAGTAGATTTAAGTTGGATGGTTGCAGTGGAGGAATGCATCTGGCTTGTTGTGTGATCGAAAAGTATGGCTTAAACATAAGAGAAAATTTTATAAGATGATGGTAAGACTTGCAATGATTTATGGTGCAGAATATTGGCCAATAAAAAAGAAGCATAAGACTAAGTTAAGTGTTGCAGAGATGAGGATGCTCAGGGGGATGAATGGCTTTACTCTTAGAGATAAAATGCGAAGTGAGTATGTTCGAGAAAAAAGTTGGAGTACTACGGAGATAAGATTAGAGAGAGATGGTTTGGCCACATAAAAGCATCGGCGTCCAATGACGGTTAGGAGAGTAGATGTATTAGATTTGCTTTATTTTAAGAAAGGTAGAGGTAGACTTAAAAAGACTTGGTTAAGATGTATAAAAATGATCTTAGTTTATTAGAATTAAATGAGAATTTGACTCATAAAATGCGAAGTGAGTATGTTCGGGAAAAAAGTTGGAGTAGCTCCAGTAGCAGATAAGATTAGAGAGAGTCGCCTTAGATGGTTTGGCCACATAAAGCATCGTCCGTCCGATGACCCGGTTAGGAGAGTAGATGTATTAGATTTGCTTTATTTTAAGAAAGGTAGAGGTAGACTTAAAAAGACTTGGTTAAGATGTGTATAAAAATGACCTTAGTTTATTAGAATTAAATGAGAATTTGACTCATAATAGGATACAATGGAGAAAAAATGATTTATGTAGCTGATCCCACATAGTGGGATAAAGGCTTGTTATTGTCACAATTTTATTTTAATGTGCATCCAAAAATATATAAACAAAATACTAAGTTGAAGTACAAAATAGGGTCACCTCACTTCGGCCCAACTTGCTTTTTTCTCTTACCTGAAATAGTAATTGAGTTAAGGATCAGGTTGGTTTTTCAACTATTTATGATAGACCAAAGTAGCCTCAGACTAGATAAAAGGACTGCTTTAGTTCCTTGACTATTTGAAAAGAGATCAATTTGGTCATATCATCCAAACTGATGATTTTGGGTGTTAAAAGCAGGGATATTTTTGAAATTTAGTTTTTTTTTCTAGATTTATAAAGCATCTCATTTTTTTATTAATTTTTCATTCTTGTGTGCTACAGATATAATCATATTCAAAGAGTTTGGATTAAAGTTATGTAGATCTTAGAGCAAAATAAATTTTTTGGCATAAATTTTATGTATTTTTTTATTATATTAAATGTTATTATAATGTTAACTTATTTTGTAGTTTCGATATTCTCCCACCTTCTCCGTTACATGTATACTCATTTCCATCTAAATCTAAATGATGAGACCAATTTAGTCTATTTTTAAATAGTCAAGGGACTAAATTAATCATTTTATTTAGTCTGAGATTATTTTGATACTCCATAAATAGTTGAGAGACCAATTTGATCCTTAACTCAATAATAATTATACTAATATTTGATGAGCTAGAAGTTTAATGAGATAAACAACTTTAATACATGATTCAAAATATATGAAACATAGAAATACAACATGCATGTTAACCTTTTGAACTAATGTGAGCATTAATAATTATAGATGCAACTAGCTAGTGCAATAAATTTTAAATCAAGTCATACTTCGATAATTAAGCAATAAAGGACACAATTACAAGTAATGAGCATGGATGTTTGCAATGAATGAAATACAACAATCTGGCATCTAATCATTTAATGCACTTAGCTAGTTTCAAAATACTTATTTTAATCTCATTTTCTATTTTTATTTTTTATTTGTCATAGTCTTAGAAGTTTATTAATTGAGAATTTGAACTTAATAGGACAAAATAGAGAAGAAATATTCATGCAACCAATCTCATGTAGTGAGATAAAGGCTTGTTATTGTTATAGTCTTAGAAGTTTCATATAATATTTATCTAGATTGTGACAAATTTATATCATATAGGCAATGGAAATACTAGATGAATGCTAAAAAAGATAATGAGATAATTTGAGGGATATCTTTTCATTCTATTTATTATATGATAAGTTATTATATAATTAGTCCTTATTGGATAAGTAGGCTCCCTTCTTTGGACAAAATCAAGCATTTCCTTTCCTCCTATATTTGTGTTGCTAGTCCTCCTTTTTGGGGCTGTGGTTTTGAAATTTTAAAACCAGTCCATGAATCTCTCCTCTTTTAGTCTTGTATTTGTAACTAATAGTATATCCTTTTTTGTATAGCTTCTAACGCTTCCTGTTACCAAGTAAAGATCTATGCTTGACCACATGTCAGACATTCTGACTTGACTTGACCTGACTTAGATTTTGAGTTTGACTTTTGATTTGGGCTCAAACATAGGCTTGGCTTAAGATTAATCAATTTTTTTCCGGGACTCTTTTGTTAGATCAAAAATGTATTTTCAGTTTTTCAGTTAAGCTGATGATAAGTGACGTAATGGATTGAACTCTTCAAATTCCATCATTCACTCCTTTTTTTCGTTTTTACAAAGTAGTGTACACGTGTAGAGTCAAACCCACTAGATAACCCAGAGAGGCTTTAACATTTCCGAAGTGGCCAAAAGCCCCTTTAATCTTGAATCAAATACTAATTCCTTCATTAATTAATGTCTTGGATGTAGACATGGAAAATTCTTATTTTTCTTCTTTGAGACTGTTCAATTATCATACAAGATTGTTCTTGTAACTTGTTCTAAAGTGACAAGGTTTCCACTTATTGTTTTATTTTTATTGTGCTCTTAAAATTTTTCCTTTTTAAGTAAATAGTTGTTGCCATCATGACACCATGAATATGGTGAGAAGTGACACCATGAATATGGTGAGACTCCTATCCATCATTCAAACAATCTGAACTTTAGATTGAGGCCTGCCTGAACTAATTTGGAGTAATGTGATTCTGGCTTTATTAAGGTGCAGTTAATAAAGGGCTCAATTTGAATGAGTTATGGTTTGTTGGTCAATCAATGCTCGAAACGAGTATGCACGCACGACAACATTCATACAAGCAATGACGAATACTTGTTTGCATACACAAATACATACTTTCATACATGCCTGGATTGATCTGATCTCATCCATCCACTAACCATCCATCTGTGATGCATGTGAGTATATGCTTGCATGCGGACACTTACAGTGGATACAACTTCAAACTATGTTGATTTGACCCATTCTTTGCTTAGAATAAACTATTAACTCATCATCACAACAAAAAATTGATGTACTTTTGGCTATCTTTTATTTTTAAGTGGACTTAGCAGCCATCAGTAGCAGCTATCATTTTGGCCTTAATTTGCTTGCTGTTGTGCTAATTTACTTTCATTCTTCTCGGACAACATCTGCTTAATTAGTCAGGTGCTGATAAGCATGCTGTTTGCGGTCTTTCCTGAGCTATGAGCTTATTTTTTTAATGAGAAATTATTGCATGTGGTATCTGAACCATCCAGATTACTGTCTACATGTTGTATACATGGGAAAGTACACAGCAATCTGTGTACACGGTTGTTGTATACACAACGCATACACAGCATGTATAGAACAATCCTGACGGTTCTGATGCCACACACAATAATTTCTCGTAACTTTCATTTAGTGATATGCTTTAAGTGCATGGAAATTCTCCTATTGTTATTCTTGATTACTTCTTAGGAAGTTCAGTAGCTACACATGCCATTTTGCAGTAGAAAGCTCAGGTCTCAAGATCTAATTCATTGGACTACACCCGCAAAGAAGTAATTTTGTGCAGACATATGAGAGATTGCATTAACTCGTGTCATATTAGTGGGGAATGAAAGCCATCTCATTTCTGGTTCTGACATTTTTCATCATGGTTCTATTTCTTGTGTATGATGATTCAATCTGATGGTATATCTAGTGTACACGAAGCTGCTGATAATCTGAAGTCTGATGGTGTATCTAGTGTACACGAAGCTGCTGATAATCTGAAGAGGAGTTATACACAATCTTACTATGAAAGTTTTGGGTTTAATCTCACATTAAAGAGTGAAAAATATATTGATGTAGAAATACTAGATGGTTAGTCGTTATGTTTTGGGCTGAAAATAGGTTTAACTGCTAGTGAATCTAGTTTAATTTCAACCCCCTTGGTTAACAAATGATATTAGATTTGATGCGCCGGCTGAGAGTAAGTCGTCATGGTTTCTGGTGGATTCTATTATGATTGAGCAAGTTTAAAAGTTGCTGATTCCTACGACAAATCCACATGATTGTGCAAACTCTTGGCACATGATATATGATAAAGCTTTTATTTGAGGTAGAGTAATGTTTAGTGCGACGTGGTTCTCATTTGATTGGGAGATTATTAAGGAATATGAAGCATTGGATTTCAGATTAGATGACTGAAAAATATATTATTGTTACTCATTCCTGAAACCTAGCAGTAACATAACCACTACTCCAAACTCACTCTTGATAATTCCATCTGATGAGCACCATTATTTTCACTAAGCCTATCATTTCAACTGTTACCAGCCTGAAATCATATCCAAAACATTGATGCGGAACATTGAGGCATGCCTTGCATCTGCTGCATGGATACTCACTTTATGTAAAAGAAATTATGTTTGAAAAAAACTCACTTATTTTCTGTTATGTTGTGCAGTTGCTGGAAAGCTTTCAGCGGTCATTTCCTTCCTTGAGCTTCCCGCCATTGCCAGAGCGAGGAGACTTCAACATTAAAGATGTTCTTGATTCAACATACTTCTTCAATTGATCTGTCTTCAACCTCAAACTGCATTCTTTATGATCCAAAGATTCCCTCGATACGCACATTAACAATGCAGATTCCTTGCTTGGATCTGGTTATCATTTCGCTCCGCATCGAAAACTCGTGTACATAAAGAGTGAAATGAGTCCTGCGTGCCGACATTTGGCTGCAGCTGAATCTCGCAGAATTGTTGGGCAAGTTGTGATTTTGGCTGGCAGTTCGCTCAGAGGTTATAAATTTGGAGGCCAAAATACAGAATTTGATCACCGTCACTACTCACCAGGCCTGATTCAAACTACAAAATTTTATTATGTTGGCTGGAAATGGGTATAGGATGCTAATGACCTTATCAAGTATATTTACAAGAAAGCATCTGGTATTTAACAGCGAGCAGGTTGAAGAGTTGGAACTGCTTTGATTTCCTGCTTGTTTAGTTTGTAGTTAAGTTATAGCTGTTGTTATTAGTATTGTAAAGGATTTATAATTAGTACAAGAGATGCTATTGGTAGAATAAAAGTGTCGTAATTTGGCTTCATTTATTTCTCCTACAGAAGCTCTTATTTTGTGACGCTTTGTTCCTCATTCACCGAGTTTTAATGGTGTTTATTAGTCAAACGCTCTATTTCATATTAGTAACATTTCTTATTTATAGCACGTATTGTTCATATGTAGTAAGGGATTGCTTGTGATCAGTTTTATTTTTATGTTATTTTTAAATATATATTTATTTAGCATATTTTTAAAGGGTTATTTGGGATCATTTGATTTTTTTGTTTTAAGTTTATTTATTTTATATATAATTTAATTCAAAATAGAATATGTTTAGTGATAGCTGTTTTGAAAAGCACTAATATTTGAAAGATATTTTGAGTGTTTTTAAGATTAATGTAATTTATTTTTAAAATTTTAAAATAAAAATATTTTTGAAAATATATTAAATAAATTTTTTTTAAAATAATATAAAAATAAAAATGAAAAACTCAAATCAAAATTATTTCAACTGAGCTCTAGTTGGTTTTGATCGAGTTAATCATTCATCCATATCCATTTATATTTATTATAAAACTAACTCTAATCATTGCTCCATAATGTAATTAAAGCTCTTAATTCAAAGTTTTAAATAATGCATACAAGGTATAAATAATTATAAGGTTAAATTTTATAATTAGGTTTAATTAAAGTTTAAATTAGTTAATTAGGTAGTAAAAAAAGTAAAAAATAGGTTTGTTAACGGGTGACTCAGTCAATTTTTTTAAAAAGTTTCATCCCAGCTTTATATTTTTGCTCGTATTGGTCTTATCTGGTGTCGGAATTGAGCGAGCATGGCATTGTTAGAAAGATAATAAAATTCTTTACGACTTTCATTTTGACAACTTTCGATGAATCTCGTTCGATAAATTTTAGTTTTGCGTATGTTTGGCATTTCATGGTGTGAAACGAAAAATATATCAGATACACATTTTTGCCCGCATCAGACTCATTCGGTGTTGGAATTGTGCGAACTTAGTATCTTTGAAAAGCTAACAAAATTCTCTATTATTTTTATTTTGACAACCTTCGACGAATCTCTTTCGGTAAGCCGCAGTTTTGGTGTATGCTCAGCATTTCACGGTGCAAAATAGAAAACATATACACAGTCATACATTTTTGCTCGTATCGGACTCATATGGTGTTGAAATTAAGCAAACTTGCTTGTTAGAAAGCTAATGAAATTATGTATGACTTTCATGACAACGAATCTTCTTCGTTAAGCTTTTTACTGCGGTCATTTCTCGTGAAAAAATACACATCCCCACATTTTTCCTCGTATTGAACTCATCCGGTGTCAAAATTGAGTGAGTTTGATATTGTTGGAAAGCTAACAAAATTATCTACGACTTTCATGTTGACAAGTTCGATGAATCTCACGCAGTAAGCCGCAGCTTTTGCATATGATTGGCATTTTGCAGTGCGAAACAGTGAACACATATACAACCACACTTTTTTGCTCGTATCAGACTCATTCGGTGTCGGAATTGAGTGAGCTTGGTATCGTTGGAAAGCCAATGAACTTCTCTACAACTTCCATATTGACAACCTTTGACGAATCACGCTTGTTTAGCCGCAGTTTTTGCGTACGCTTGGCATTTCATAGTGCAAAATAGAAAATACATACATTGCCCCACATTTTTGCCCGTATCGGACTCATCCGGTGTCAGAATTGATCAAAATTGGTATCGTTGGAAAGATAACAAAATTATCTACGACTTCCATGTTGACAATGTTCGTTGAATCTCACTTGGTAAGCCTCAGTTTTTACGTATGCTTGACATTTCACAGTGCGAAACAATAAACACATACACAATCCCACATTTTTGCCTGTATCAGACTCATCCGATGTCAGAATTGAGAAAACTTGGTATCGTTGGAAAACCAATAAAACTCTCTACAACTTTTATGTTGACAACTCTCTGAGATTCCAGCTTGATAAGCCGCAGTTTGACATTTGTTCGGAATTTTGCAGTGAGGAACAGAAAATACCTACTCAGTCCCACATTTTTCCCAGCGCTGCGGACTCGTCTGGTGTTCAATTTTAGTGATCTTAGTATAGTTGGAAAGCTTACTAAATTGTCCACGACTTTTATGTTGACAACTTTCAATGATGATCGCTTGATCATCCACAATTTTTATAAGAAGTAATGCTTAATTTTTGATCAATGTGGCTAGACAACATGTTCTTAGCTTTGAAATAACAGGAGAAAATAACACAATTAATGAAAAATAGAGTATGCTCAGTCAAACTTTCAACCGATACAAATTAACCACACCTCAGTTCACTAAATAACTAATAACCAACATCAAAGGAAATACAAAAAGACAATGCAAATACAAAAGAAAATCAAAGTCAACACGCTTAATACAAACTAGTATTACAACTAAAAGGTGTCAACTGTCTACAAAACATAAGAATAGAGCTGACTATCATCGATGAGGTCTGCGTGGAGGAATCGCATCAGTCCCGGGAGTGTAATAGATTGGTGGTCATCATGGCCGGTCTCGTAGATGATGCTCTCGATGCTACTTCTCCTTCTTGTGAGTAACTCATATGTGTAATGTCAGATATCTCAGGTGAAGGCTGTGTAGGAAGGAAGAAACTATGATATACTCCATACGTGGGTGTCATTTGGAATGACGGAGGACTAGGACGGATTGGCACATGCTATTGCTAGGAAGGAGTTAACATGACTTCTTGATATGAATACTAAGGCGGTTCTGTGAACGTATATGTAGAGGGACCGACCACTAGCGTAGAAGATGACCTGACATCCATCCCCAAAGCATCTGGCTATCCTGACGATGAAATTCCTGGAACATCATCACCCTTGTACCTACTATCAGAAATGTGCATTCAACTCCATGCAACACTTCTCGTACTTGTTGATTGATTGCTGAAATTCTGTATATTCATCTCTATCAAAATAAGGCTGAAATATGTCTTCAGTATTCAGTATATCCTCATGTTGTGTGGAAATAAAGTTATTTTGTACCGTTTCATTATAAATAATGATAATTTTTAACTTACACTAGACTTATTATTAATCGCTCTCTAGGTGCTCGAGAGTAATATGTGTCTGAAGGAATTATTGGTACCTTCAACATGTAAAGTGAAACCCATGACCGATACCACCTCATATATCGATTGATCACCAGCTCAACTTCCTGTTATGAAGTATCTACTACCATAACAGAATTACGTCTGCTTTCCCACTATGCAATGTACATCTGGTGGTAATTGATCCAATCATCATTTGCTTTTCCTCGACCATCCACTCGCTTGAAGGAGGGATCAACTGGTGCTACATCAATCTTTGGTAGAAGGATGAACTGTTTGAGAACACGATCAAGAAAGTACCACTCAACTCATTTCCAGCTAATTATTGGTACTTTAGCAAGCCATATCTCCTCACTATCTAAACATATATCCGTGACTCGTACATGAATTTGATGTCCATATGGCTCCCAGATCACTTATGCATTTTGAAAGAAATATTAGGTACAAATGTTTACATCTTATAATGAATTCAACCAACATATTTACAATGCAATGTACATGACTCGTAGCAGTCCATCAAGTTCGTCTCTGTAAATTCTGATGTGGGTCGATGTTATCTCTTGTACAAATCCTTCATTCCACCTACACCCTATGCTTAATCCATCTATATTAATAGGATATGGTATATGTAATATAGGCCTACCCACATGAATGTGCCATTCCCATACCTGCAAAAAGTTTGAAGGCATCTAACCATATCTGTATGCTTCGGATTTGTCGTCTCATGTAACTCCCTGTATAAATGAGTAATCATAGCAGACCCAAATGAAAACTTTTTAAATACAACAATATCCTCTAGTAATGGTAGATATTGGAAGTGAACCTCCGATCTTGATGTGTATGGCAGAAGGAAACAACAAATAGCAAAGAGTATGTACACTCTAACATGCATGACAAACTCAATCTCAGTGAGATTTAAATAGGAATCTCTCTAATATGTCCAATGTAACCACCGCAGAGACAAATAAGTCTATGCATGAGCTTGTCCCATACAAAATTTTGATGTGACATGAGGCTGGACTAGATCATGGTACACGATATGTGTCTTCGGGTGTGCTCCTATCACTCATCACAACAATCTGGGAATGAAGTCTATCGCTTGCCTTTCCCAATAATAATTCGGCCAACTATAGGTTGATCATCAATCTGAACACCCAAAATCATAGCAACATCCTGTAGCGTAATCATCATCTCTCCAACCAACAAGTGAAATGTATTTGTTTGCGATGACCAGCGTTCAACAAATGTTGTGAGTAATTGATGATCAAGATGAATGTACTACATATGTGACACATAATCCAGTCCAACTGCTTGCAGAGCATTCACAAATCTATAACAATTAATTGGTCATTTCCTGAACATCAACAAATAAGAGACAACCTCAAGCACTATAACATGCACAAAATAATAAAATTTCATTACTCAACAGTATATAGTAATTTATAATATAAGAAAACCATGTTAAAAAAGGAACTCATACCATATTAGGATGTTGCCTGTGTCCAAATAAGGCGATACAATAGGGTGAACTTTGGTGGAGGGAGTCCACAACATGCTTCTCGATCTTCTTAGCCTCTGTAGTTTACTTTTCGAGACATTGTACAATAAGTTGAAATTTAAAATAAATAATTAAAAAGTAACACAGTAAGGTATAATATATAACTAACACAACAACCCTATATTTATGTATCTACAACAGTAGATATGTAACTATACAACATCTTTTAATAGCATGTTACAATATATAAAAGTAGATGATGTTACAACATATATATCCTATGACTACATACACCTGACACCAACCAACAATATGTTATAATATATAGTAAAAGTAGATATCATATATTCTCTAATAATAAATAAAAGTACAATAAACAATAACTTCTACTAGTACAACTAACAACAGCTTCAAAGAGCAAGTAAAAGTACGATAATATATGATATAACCAGTTACCAAGACCTAATACGCGTTACAATATACAATACAAATTTTCTAACACAAAGACCCTAAACTAGGTTAACTCCTGTGACGTTGATTCTGAGAATATGTTGGTCTCTTATGTCCAACATTTTTGCACATACCAAAAATCTTGTTACTCCTTGTAACATTCTCATCCATTGTATTTTTGATTCTATTTGTCCTGGGTCGACTGACCTTTTTAACATTCGGCAAAAAAAACTTCAACACTTCTATTTATTATATATTTAGGCCACTCATTCCGATCAAGGATGACATGAAATTTTCCTTGGTAGGTGTTGCGGTAAAAATCTAAGGTATAACAGGCATAGACATATTAAACGTGACTCATATGTCTTTGTCCCAACATATAAATTGCATGAGGGCAAGAAATGTGGTAGGCCTGGGGCTGTCTACATGTACAGATGTAGTCATGATTTTATACCAGCTCAACCTGGAATGTTCTCCTCGACATATAAAAAACTTGAAACTCATTAGCATTAATCCTTATTAGTTTTGAAAATCTCCTTGGCTCTCATTCATTTCTCGCAGAATATGGAGTCATGTCTTTGATTAGATTTGTTGATCTCTCAAGTTGTTTCATGAAAGAGAGATAATGTTACAATATATTGTAGTAATTAGTACATGTATAGGCAAGCCATGAGCCTGCTTCTAGACATCGTTGAAGCATTCGGATGCATTTGTAGTCATCGTGTCATATATGTATCCAGTATCATGAGTTAAAGACTACTGTTGCACATCCTTTGAAACCAACCAATCATAAGCTTCTTTTATTTTATATTTTTAATATCAGTCATATACCGTTTGAAAATGTGAATATCATCAGTATTACCTGTAACATACAACTTCTAGCATATGAAGTCAACGTCTCCTATACCCATTTGCCGAACAGATTTTTTTTTGAAATTTTCCTTTAAATGTTGTAGGCAATATCAATGAGCAGCTTAAAGGAATATTTCTTTATAACCACGAACAAGGCCTGCGTGCTTATTAGATATGATGCACAGATTGCCTCTTGTAGAGACTTTTGAGATTAAGTCCTAGAGAGTGCATAGAAGCCAAACTCATGACTCAATACATTAAGATTCAACAACTGCAAAAGCCAATGAAAATAAATCATTATTGGCATCAATCCCAACTGTGTTGAGAAGAGTCCCCCTATACCTACCTAGTAGAAATGTCCCATAAAGGTATAAAACTGGATGATAGTACTACCAACCTATAATTGAAGGCTCAAATGACCAAAAAAGTCGTTGAAAATGATTTGATTCTATTGAGTGCACTCGGTGTGCTGATCCTGATATAATTGAAAATACAGTGCCCATAAACTTCTTTAACGATCGATAGGATTCCTCCCAACTTCAAAAATAACCTTAATTGCTTTATGACGTGCATCCTAAGCCTTCATATAAGACACTCTTATATTAAATTTGAACTCCATATGACCTATAATTTCTCCGAGTTTTAAATCTAGTTGAAATCTAATTATAAGTTGAATAAAATAAGCGATAAACTTCTAACGCATTATTATGCGGCATTAATGGCTATAGGTATAAAATATCATTAATCATCCATGTGCCACATAATCTCTTGCTTATGCTTGCATGTAATCCCCACATATAATGTGTAGTATGGTGATCATGATACATACATGTATAATGAATTTCATCTTGTTTGAAGCATATATCACAAACTCGACATTATTTATTACAGATCATTCCTGAAGAGTGAATTGAAGCTGCTTCTTGTTATGAAAGCACACACCTTCTAAAAGCTCATATGGAATGCAACTTTCTTGTTCAAAACTTGATTCATATAATGACCCATCAAATATAAGCTTGTCATCCCACTCCGTAGCTATTTGAGAACTATGAAAATATTCATTGTTAGATAACAACTGCTCTTAAGTGTGACTTGTTCTGAGAGTGTAATCTCTAATTAAGTCTCCTCCCATGAAACTTGGCTCCGTGGCTATTGAAATAGGTTCTTCGGCATTTTCATCATCATTGTCATCAGTATCACTATTTACTGCACTAGGCATAGTTTCATAACCCTCATCATTAGTAGATAATGAATCAATGTAATTATCCTGAGGTTCACCCCTAAAATCAGAACTTGTCCCAGCAAAATAAGCATATTATGTTGGAGCACATTCACATGCTTTAGCTTGAGTAGTTAATTATGGAGCTCATGTGATATATTCAGTTCTAGCTGGAGGTATCTACCATTCCTCAATGTTATGCACTTCTCTTGCTTCATTTGTTATTTCCTCAACTTCCACAGAAATGACTATAGGCTGCAGACTTCATCATCAGTTATGTGAGTTGCAATAAATCCAGTACCATTAGGAAATTGACATATAAAACTTACGCTAAATCTTGTTGGACCAAATTTCAGTGATCTCAAAATTGTTTTCTGCAATTCTGCGAAATTAATCTGTAGTGGGATCTGTATAGGACGGTTCTTCCCATGTATAATTCAGGATAAAATCTCTATTAACATTAAGTTCACCACCATAATATAAAACTATGCAGACTGTATCTATACTCATTTTTAAATTAGACCAAAATGACACATAATCAAATCTTTTGGCTCACCTGGTTAAAGAAAAAGATCAATTAAATGGAACGTACACTTATTGCAACTAACTCAAAAAAAATAAACTATATAATTATTACACACTAAACAAATATAAAACTAAGCATTATCTAAATAAGTAATTTCATATACCAATCAGTTCACCCAATCAAGCATACACTTATTATTCATTTTCATATCTAATAATTATGGGAATTTTATTTTGAACACCACATAGATCTTGGGAGTACTTATTTAAGTAATTAAATATGTCATTAAGGGATAAATATATTATCTCAAATGATAAGCATGTTACCATATAATGGATTCAATTCTCCGATTCTCCCCAAAACTACATGGAGAAGTAGAAAATGATTTATTTTATTGCAGGGTTTGTAGTTCCCTATAAGGCAAGCCCCTATAGTTAATTACTTCTTAGAAGAAAAATAATTTCCTCTAAGAATACTCTTGATTAAAGAAATTAACTTTCATCTCTATGGATTTCGAAGTATATATTAAAAGGATGGTTAATTAGAAATTCAAGTAGGAACACTTCAAGAGGGGAAGAGTTCTTTTCAAAAGCCAAATGGTAATGAGTATGAAATGCTTTTGGATACTAAGAAACCCAATAAGCATTTCAATTATTCTATTATTGGGCTTTATATTTTTGAAATTGAAATTAGTTAGAATTTGAGATGACATTTTATTAGAAATTTAGGACTTAGATTCTAACAACACAAGGTTGTAGAAATGTCTAAAATTTGAAGACTTATTCAAATTGGATGCTTCAAAACTTGAGTATAAAACTACTTCTGACATAAGTCAGGAATTATCGATTCTTTTTCTCACTTGAGAAAATAAATCTATCCCGACTCTTCTATGTTTACTTCCCACCTGGAAGGGGTTGTCGACTAAAACCACCTAAGCGATTTGTATACAAGTGCAAGATGGCTGGGCTGTTATGTTTACAAAAGAATATCAAGAGCTTAAACTTATTCCCTAAGAAACTAGATCATGTGTGGTATGTATTCCATGACTTAGACTAATGTAATAAAATTTATAACTTTTAATTCATTTTGACTTGTCATTTTTGGATTCAGGCTTGAGAAGATTTATGCCTAAATGCATGATGAAAATTAGTTATGGGCTAAATCAGAGAGAAGATGTGTTCTCTACTACAAGGGACTACTCTAACAGGTCAAGCATGTCCCTTATCATGCAAGAATGGAGACCCCATATTTGCAAGAGTGAAATAATATGTATGCATGATGTCAAAACATACAACAATTCAGCTAATGGGTCACCAAATCTTTTATTTCTTGATTAAGATCATAGGCTTCAAAGTGAGATTATGAATTGATAAAAATGTAATTAAAAGTATTAATTGAAGTATAAAATTTAGTTTTCCTAAGAGCCTAATGCGTCTAGGCTTTATTTTAAAAGATAACAATCACAAAAAAAACTTATAAAAAGTATGGTGGAAGAGGCCGTGGAAAGTCCACCAAGGACCTTTTGACCTATCCTAGGTTATTTGTCAGAGTCTTTGCTCGATGATGTTAACCTGTGTGGAAGAGGTTGAATTGGATCTAAATATAGGGGGTCCAAGCAAGAGAGAGGAGAGAGCTCTAAAGCATGAAAATCCTCCAGGCATAATCATGTCACCACTCGACGGTTGCCGACCACCTCCGTTGGTTACCAACCACCACTGCCGGTTGGTTCGACAGTTTGACGCCATCTGTGGAAAGCTAATTCTCATCATTTCATCTTGTATGGCAACCAAGTTTTTCAACAAGATGAAAACCACCATCGAGGTGGAGCATTTCATACTTTTAAGGAGTGCAAGTGAAGAATGAAGATTCATCAAACTTCGTTCCTTCAGATTTTGTCAAAAACTGGGGGGCATCTCTTAATCTCAGAAGATCACCCATGTTAATATGTTAAGCATCTAATCGATTACCATCCCAAGAAACAAGTCAAAGTTGGAGGATATTTCAACATTGAGAAGAGATATAGCTTTGCAAATTATGATTTTTCAATCATACTCATGAAAAAATAAGACCAAGATTAAGGAGCAACTTTGGCTACAACCACAAACGGATGTTTTGATTCGACCTCTTCTATACAGGTTAACGTCATCAAGTAATACTTCGACAAATAACCTCGAATGGGTCAAAAATTTTCAGCGGATTCAATTCGACCTCTTCTTTATAGGTTAACGTCATCGGGTAACACCCTGACAAACAACCTCGGATAGGTCAAAATCCTCGGCCATTCAATTCAACCTCTTCCACGAGGTTAACGTCATGGGTTAATGTCATTAAGTCACACTCGACAAACAACCTCGAATAGGTCAAAATCATCCATGCGGTCCGTTGCCAATCTCCGGCGGTCATTTGACTATCATCACCGGTCATTTCTGCCAGGCCATGTCGCCGATGGTCGGCACCATCGGTCACCGTCGCGTAGCCATCTCCGGTCACCACCATGGCGGTTATCCCTACCTGCGGCGCTGTCGCCCGTCACCATTGGTTGCTGCGACCACCCTCGTCGATCACCAACCACCTCGCCCGGCCGCCCGCGTCACTGCCGGTCATCGCATCCGGTCACCGCCGCGGGCTTCATTGCGGTCGCCGTGCAATGCCATCTCCAGATTCGGCACCATCATCGCCGTCACCGCCGTGGCTCGCCGTCATCTCGCGCGGTCACCACCATTGTCGCTGGTTATCCCCGCCGACTACCGATGCTAGTCGCCACCGTCGACTCCCGTCGCCAGTTTCCATTGCCGACCACTCCGTTGGCCGTCAATCACCGTCACAGGTCACCACCGCCGGTCGCCCGCCCTTCACATCACCGCCGATCTCATCCATCTGCGGTAACCACCATTGTTGCGGTCATCCCGTCACTAATGCCGGTCATCGCGTTGACTAATAAGCCAATTCTGCCGTCCATCGGTGTGGACATCACCGTAGGTCGATTGCCACGTCGGTCATCTCGTCACCGCTCGCCATCGGCCGATTGGGTTATGCCGGGCGGTCGGTCAACTGCTGGCCGTCCGTTGGGTCGGACAAGGAAGTTTATGCCTCTTTCGAGGGAAACGAGCCTCGCCAGATGAATTCACGCTTGATCGCCTCAAACCCGGTCGACAAGGCGATTAGCGCCTCTTTCGAGGGAAAATCGAGCCTCGTATGAACTACGAGCCTTGATCGCCTCCCAGCTTGGTCCGACAAGGCGATTCTTCGAGGGAAAATGGGGCCTCACCATATGAACTACTCGCCCAAACCCGGTCGGTTTGATGACAAGGGATTGCCTCTTCGAGAAAATAGAGCCTCGCCGTGAACTATGGGCCTTGATCGCCTCCAAACCCGGTGGTCCGACAAGGCGGCCTCTTTATGAAGCCTCGCCATATGAACTACGGGTCTTGATCGCCTCCAAACTCGGTCGATATAAGAGGCGGTGCGCCTCTTCGAGGAGCCTGGAGTATGAACTAGGGCCTTGATCACCTTCGAACGACCTCCTCTTAAGAAGAAGAGGGACACTCAAGCATATGAAGAGTGTGCCTTCTCTCTTGGCCCTAGGGGGTTTTTGGGAAAAAAGGTCAAAAGTTGCCAAAAACCGCAAAAACCCGTTCAAAACCTCCCAAAATGGGCAAAAATGGGCAAAAATGGACAAAAAAACCCTCATGGGCCCGCTTCGCCGACCTCCTGCCTAGCCCGCCAGATTCAGCGTAACCCGAACTCAGCCCGGAACAAGAACTGCGCAACACCGCTCGCGGCGAAACCGGCCTGTCGCCGCGTTTAACGCCTCGAACCCATTGACCGCGTTCTGCCACTGAACCCCTCTGCCAGAGCGCAGGCGGTGCTTAGCGCCCATGGCCTTGGCGCCCGTGGGCGCAGTGCCGCAGGTGCATAATTGCGAATGGGTCCATAACTCTGAAATCTAGTGCCCACGCATATCTACATACATCCGCGGCCCTGTGCTCGCTTCTGTGATCATAATCTTGTGCTCTCATGAAGATCGGTTCTCTCAAAATGTATGGTTGATGGACCCGCAGATTTCATTGAAGAATGTGCTATTTTTAAGTATTTGACGTATATATTTTTGGATGATTGAGATAATGTCATCCAAAAATAGGGAGCAACTGATATGACCCTAAAAATTCTACTAATTGAAGAACGAATCTTGATGTTAAAAGAAAGCGTCAGAGTTGGCGGTGAGATCAAGCACTTAAAATATCATTGTAACTTTTGGGATATCGGTTAAATCCTAAATCTCTAAATAGAAATATTATAGTCAAATCGGCGTCTCTCAGCCGGATCTAACAAGCCAAGATCTCACAATTTTGATTTCATTTGAGCATTCAAATACTTAAAATACATCAAGCGATCAAAGGAATCATTTTGAAGCGTCAGATGAAATGGAGTGGTTGGGATTTTGCATGTATTACGGAGATGACTCCTCCAATCTATAAATAACACTCATTCCTCATATGAGTGAGAGCAGAGAGAGGAGAGCTTCGGCTTAGAAAATCCTCCGGAGCATAATAATTACCACCACTTTCGGCCGGTAGAGACCACCCCGTGGTTACCAACCATGGCTTATACGCCCGCCGTCGGCCGCCAATCCTCAATCGTCAATCTCCGTTGGTCTCCATCATGATGACCTTCATCATGGGTACATTCTCCACATCGCTACCACTAGCAAGCTGATTTTAGCTTTGATTGTGACTATATGGCTATTGTTGTTTGGGATTCCCATTGTCGACCCTTCTCATGTACAATTATGTAATCATTATCGGAAAACTTGCACCAAAATAAATATATAGTGGAAGCTTTTTTTTTCTTGGGCTAGCCCATGGTTTTTTTCCTCTTTTAGTTTTTCCGTAAAATTTTAGAGTTTTCTTGTTCACTCTTTAAATACGTGTGTGTGTGCTGGATTTCACAACAAGGCTAAGGCGTACCTAAAGTACCTATTATGAGCCAAATTATAATCCTACCCAAATTAGATTGAACTAAGCCACCTAAGCCTCACATTGTGAGGAAAAATCATCATGAGATGATCAATCACTCAAATTAGGTCAAACCAAGTCAAACCTAAGGGTTGACCAAGTCAACACTTAGCTAAAATGAAATTTAAACTAGCCAAAATCCATCATAGGCCAAATTGAATGAAACCATTGATCAAAACTAATTCATGATCAATGTTTGAACTTGACCAAGTCATCATTTGAGCCTAAACTAGCCCAATTGGCCACTTGACCCAACTTGATTCAACTTGACCTAAAAAGTCAAAATATGTCAAATATTTATCTAAGACAAATTGATTGCAACCAATGGGGGGTAAATATCATTCTAAACCACTTGTTGAACTTGACCAAAACCTTAATTGGCCAACTAGACCCAACCGAGCGTAATTGACCATGAACCCAACTTGACCTAAAAGGTCAAATTGAGCAAAAATCAAATCAAACCAAAATTGATTGAAACCAAACCTTGAAAAACATTTAAAATGCTAACCAAACCTAAATCAACCCATGACCTAACCCAATTAGGTCAATTGGATCAAATCGATCAACTTGACCCATTTGACCTAAATGAAATCAAATGAACCAAAACCAAATATAAACCAAACTGAACCAAAATAATGATGCCAACACATTTCAAATAGTCATATGAACTTGACCAAACCCTTGGTTTGACCCAATTTGACCAATTGGTCAACTTGACCTAAGTTGACCCATTTTAACCTAAATGGGTCAACATGAGCCAAATGACATCAAATCAACTCAAAATTCTTTGAAATTTGGACCAACCCAATTTCAAACAATTCTAAATCTGCCTAAAGTAAAATCAAAACCTAATGACTATTTTACCCCTAGGTCAAGGGGTAACCTATAGCCAATTACACTTGGGATTTGGTCATATCCTTTCCATGGCCACTTGGCACCCTCTTAGTGGACCAAGTGGATACTAGTATGTGTGGTGCACATGACCTAATGGGTTTGGGTTTGCCAAACCAACCCAATGGCCAAACTGACCACCCACATGGAAATGAGCACATGGATCACCTCCATGCTCTCATTCTCCACATGTGCAACTTCTTCACCACCTCCCTCTGCCAAAATCTGAACCATGTGCCACCTCAAACAGAAAAAACAACCCACTCAAGGTGGTCAATTTGATCAAAATGACATCTACACTCTCAGCCGTCCGATCCATCTAAGGGGAGATATACTCCCCTTAATTTTATTTGATTTTCACTCACACACACTCGATTGAAGCTAAGGAACTTGGAGCAAGCATTCTCAAGCTTCTTCAAGGTTCTTATGGTAAAAATTTCTATTATAGAGGAATTCGCCTTTCAAATCTATGGGGAGAAAAGAAAGACAACACCCTTTATAGAAATTCATCTTTTTAGGATATCATGCAGATCCACAGATGTACTTATTCAGGTGATCAAGTATGTCATTAAGAAAATAATGTATTATCTCTGAAGACATAAGTCACTACCCTTTAATGGACCTAATCACCTCAATAAGTACTTCTAAAGATGATGGGTCTGCATATGTACCAGAGATTCTTCTCTTACTTTACATGAAAAAGTAAAGCAGTATTTATTTTAAACTAGGTTCGTTAAGTTCCCTACAGGGGCAAGCCCCCATAGTTAATTACATCCTAAGGAATGGGGTTTCCTTAGAAAAACTCTCGATTAATGTAAATGATCATTGTCTCCGAAGATTTCAATAGAAAGGACTATCAATCGATTAGTTTATTTTGAAGATCAAATGGAATTGATCAAAAGAGGGATTTATTATCGAAGCCAAATAGGAATGAGTAGGAGATGCTCATGATGCTAGAAAACCTAGCGAGCATCTCAAACTATCCTATTATTGGGCTTTATATTTTTGAAATTGATTTAGTTTGTTTGAGTTATATTTTTTATTAGAAATTTAAGACTTATGATTCCTTAACACAAGTTTAAGAAAATGCTTAAAGGTGAGGAATTATGCTTATGACCCACAAAGGGGAGAAGCAACCTCAGAACCTAAATCTAGGGAGCTTCAGTGAGGGCCGGAAGCACAACCTAAATCTAAGACAAAAAATAGGTAATTGGTTAGCCTCCACAAGAGAGGACAAATCACCTGACAGCTTGGACTTACAACCGCCTGGGGGTGGCCGCCAACTAACTGCTCCTATGATTTTAAATACATGTAGGCAAGTCTTTATGCTTATGTAAGAAAGCTAGGCTGTTGTGATTTAGAAAGAGACTAAGTCCTAAAACTCACTCCCTAAAGAGACTAGATCATGTAAAGATATACTTCAAATGACCTAAATCTAATGCAATTCAAATTTCATTTTATTTTTATTTTGAACAATCATTTTGACTCAGGCTAATAGTATTTATATGCCTAATGCATGAGAAAGAAGGTTATTGACCAAAATTAGGGAGAAAAGAGGAGGTGAGTTTCCACCACGGCTCTCAAAGGTCAAGTCGAGTTCTCTGGAAAAGGTGAAAGCCCTCCAATCAAGAGTGAAATAAGATGCATTTGTGAATGATATTTCAAAAGAAATGCCCATCTAGCTAAGGGGTTGCTAATTCTTTTATCTTGATTTTAAACCTAAGCTTTAGGTGAGGTTATGAGTTGTTAGGTAGGGTAAAAGATTTATTTTTTCTCAAAGAGCCTAATCCTCATCTAGGCCACACATAAAGTAAGGAAGAAACTAGAAGAAGCATGCCACTTAATGCACAAGATAAACAAATCATCAATCAATTTATAAAGCTAAGCACAAAAAGAATAAAAGGTCGTTGTGGTCGGGAACCACTACACAAACCCGAAAAATATCAAATTGGGTAGCCAAGCTCTACCCTTATACAACCTAGATTACAAATGAATTAAATTATAATTAAGAAAAGGAATTCATTGTTATGAGGGTCTTCAAGCTTTCTTTCTTTTTTCTTCTTTCTTTTCTTCTTTCATCTTTTCTTCTTTTGGTTTCTTCTTTTGGATAGTTGGAAGGTGGATGCTCCAAGGCTTCACATGGTGCATAAGATAGGATCTTATAACCAATGTTTATCCTAATCCCCATAATAATCATTTCAAAATCCTAATTATACAAATTTTTACATGAAAAGGAAAAGTGGAAATCTAGCTAACACTTGCAAAACCAAGGTTAGCTAAAACAAACCACACAAATCCTAAGCTTGTATATTGGACTTATCATCCCACACATGGGTGACTAAGTCCACCTGACCTATGGATTATGCTTAGGGGTATAAAGCACTTATAAGCAAAAGCATTTACATATTTTTATTTATGATAACATCCCTTAAGCATAATCCCCTGCAAAAAGAATAGTTAGACTAAGAACATCTTACCATTCATTCTACGAGCATACACCATAACATATAGTCTAAAACATACATCACCAAACAAAATAAACATGAAACCATGCACCGACCTAACCTAAGATTAGAAGTTGTGACTTAGGCTAATGTGTGTGCTTTGAAGGCTTGTGTGGTATGCTTAGCTAGGGCTTTAGGTTCAAATTTTCTAAGTGTGAAGAACATGTTCAACTTGAGGGATTGGGAGGGGTTCATTTAAGTTGTTTAAGGGTTTTGGGTTGATTTTATTTCATATTTTGATTTAGTTTAAGTGGGACCTATAATTAATTACTAAGTTATGAAGGGAGGGAAAGAGAAGAGAACTTCTTTTTCCTTCCTAACCTAAGTCATTTTCTAAAGTAGATTCACATTTTAATTTCATTTAGGAGAATGTTTTGATTAGATCTTTTGATTAATCCTAAGTTTAGATAAACTCTAAACAAACCTATTCAAAAAGAAAGGAATTTTAAGATTAAATAAAATGTATCAAAATTCACATGACACACATTACTTCATTTTCTTCCCCAACATATATAACATGCATATGGATGGACCCTAAGCATATCTATACATGCAAATGAGAGTATTTAGCACACTTTATGATGCATGCTAAGTAATCCATTTAAGAAAATTTAGAAGATTAGTATGTATATTTTCTTAAGTAGAAAGGGTTTTCCTTATCCAAAATTTCACATACATATGAAAGTTAGAAAGGAATAAGTGAGTACATCGCCATTGTTAACTAAAGGTGTAAAGTATAAAACCTACTTAAGGCTACTTAAAGTCTCATAACCTCGGGGTTGTCCAGACTAATATACCACTTTCCTTAAACACAAACACATGTATAAAAGAAATAAAATGGAAAAGAAGAATGCAAAAAATTATTTAATGAATTCATTTTTGTTTATGCAATTTATGTATGCAAGTATAGGCAACCCTTCTTAGGTGATAACATAGGGATGAATAGGGTATGGAATGAAGTAAGTGTTGGGTTTTTTTTCAAATGAACCCTACATCTTACCAACTCCTATCCAAAATTATGCTAACATAAGGAAGAAAGGAAATCTATACTAAGCATGACTTTATAATCTATCACATGCAAGATTATAATTAAAATATAAGTAGCACACTTTCAAATTTGGTATTTGATTTATGTATTTTGAAAATAATTTGGATTTAGTAGTGATAATAGCCATTCATATTTCTACTTTAGCCACATACAAATTTGACATAAAGTTAACAATTTCATTTTAAAATTTGAATTTCAAAACTATGGATGCATGAAATTACATGGCATGCAACTTAACATGTTGGGGAAAGATCCAAAGCAATGAAAGCATGTAGACAGATTCACTTCACTTAAATCCTAAAGTCATTCTTATAAAATAAGAAAATTTAGAATAAATCAAAGTGAATTTCAAAGTGATTTTTGTTTAGGTTTGAGTTTGATTTAATTTTGAAAAGGTGAGATGAGTTTGCTGTTCCTAACCCATTCCCACATGTGTTTGATATTTTGTTTAATTTTTAGGTAATTAGATCCATTTTTATGTGTTGATTAGGTTATGGTATGAATTAAGTGACTTAATTAACCCTTACCTACACCACTTTAAAAGAATTAACTAAATAATTATGAGCCAATGAGATGACATAAAACCCACAAGGAATTTAAATTTGCAATGTGCCTAATAATGAAAAGGCCTAATGCAATTTGGCTCACAATTAAAAGTTAATTAAGCTAAGGGGTTTAGTTTAAGTAATTTCAAAATACCCTTTCACACATGTGAATGGGATTTTGATTTCCTTAATTGAACTTAGGCTATTAAACACCTAAAAATCTACCCAAGGTAGATTAATTAAGTTCTAGAACTTTTTAGAATTTTTGAAAATTGATTAAGGAGATAATTAATGAATTAACCCTTAATTAAGAGGAGATTAAGGAGAGAAGAGGGGATTTAGAGAATAACTTAGGGGAAATGCCCCAAAATTATTCCATAAACTTCTCACTTATTGGATTTGACCTTAATCAACCCTAATCATAGGATAGATCCACTAATCATACCCTAATTATGCTTAATTACATGAAAGGGGTAATTAGGGAATGAGATAGCAATTTTTCCAATTGAGATCTCAATAAATCTCAAGAAAATTAGGGGAGGTAGAGGTCATCCCCTAAAATGAATCCCAAAAAATTGAGATTAATTGATGACATAATTAATGGATACTTAGCTAATTAATATTTCCAAAGAAACCTAAATTTAGATAAAAGAGTAATTCAAAATATATTAAAATTATTTTTAAATATTCTAGATGAAATTATCTTTCCATAGAATTTTTCCTTTTATTTTTTTTCTGATTTTTCTATAGGGAATTATAAATTTTAGAAGTTCTTGAATTAATTGGAATTAATTAAATAACTAATCCATTAATCCCTTACCACATGCGGATGCTGGTGGTCCGCTTTACATATCACATGAGGGGACAACTTAAGTTGTCACCACAAAGGCGGTGGAGCACGTGTTTAAATTCTACCGTCAATCAAAGATCGGACGACCGAGGATCTCATTATAAAGGATAAATGAGATCTAAACGCGTGTTAAATAATCTCCGTCGTCATCTAAAATGCAGATGGATGACTAAGATGAGCAAGTTCTTCCCCTTGATCAGAGACCGCCCCATAAAGGGAAGATCCAAGCTCAATCTAGCATGGAATCACACAAAATTTAGCCCACTCCATCTAGAGATATAGAATAACAAATCCAACAATCAAAATTTGATGAGGTATTTCTTTCACAAATCTCCACACCACATTGAGTTTAGTGATTAGAAAATTCCATACCTCACCGGAGGTAATCACTGGCACTCGAGATCAATGAGGTAGCTTCGTCTGGTGGAGATGAAGCGCTGAAATTCCTAGGCCTTGGGATTGAGTGGATCAATGGGTAACCAACCTCCTTGCTTGGGCTTTGCTTTGATCCAATTGAGCTCTTCCCTTGCCTTTAGAACTTGAGAGAGCTTGGGCAAGTTTGACTTGACCCTCCGATGGAGTGTGGGTAATTGGATTCAAATGGAGTGTAGAAGAAATTGGCAATTCACTCTTCCTCCCCTATTTTTCACTATTCAAAAGCCTAGAAGATGAAAATGGGAAGAGCTCTAGGAGGCTTAGGATCAATCCCCAATGGATGCTTTGGCTTCCTATTCTCTAATCGACCTTGAGTTTGTGTAAACAGAAGTGAATTAGGGGGAGTATATCTCCCCCTTGATGGATCGAACGGATGACAATGTCCATGCCATTTTGATCCAATTGATGAGATTGGGAGGGTTGTTTTGATTATTTTGAGTGTGCACATGGTCAGTTTGAACTAAGGAATGGATTGCCAACTTCTCATGTGCTGAATTTGAGCTAAAGAGGGAATTTGAGAACTCAATTTCAAGCTAGGTGGTCGGGTTTGGTCTAGGGACCAAATGGGCTGACCCAAACCCATTGGGTTGGGTGTACCACTCATCACTAAGTCCCCTTCAACTTTTAGGAAAGCCACAAGTGATTGTGAAGAGGGTATGACCAAATTACCCTTGGATTAGGCCAAAATTTGTTCTATGGCCTTGGGGTAAGATACTCATTTTGCTATTTTTCCACTTTTGACATGTTGGGTATGTGGAGAAACTAGGTTTGGCCAAGTTTCATTGGATCTGGAATCATTTGATTTGTTTTCATGTTGACCCATTTAGGTCAAAATGGGTCAACTTGGGTCAAGTTGACCAATAGGTCAAATTGGGTCAAACCAAGGGTTGGGTCAAGTTCATATGACCATTTGAAATATTTTGGTGCCTTTGGTTTGGTTCAATTTGGTATATATTTGGTTTTGGCTCATATGACTTCATTTAGGTCAAATGGGTCAAGTTGACCTATTTGACCCATTTGACCTATTTGAGGTAGGTCAAGGGTAAGTTTAGGTTAGGTTAGTCATATGGAGTGGATTGGTATCTTTGTTTCCAATCAATTTGGGTTAAGTTCAATTTTGGCTCAACATGACCCCTTGGTCATGTCTCTAAGGTCAATTGGCTAGGTTAGTCTAGTTGGCCAATTGAGGCTTTGGTCAAGTTCCACAAGTGATTTGGAATGAACTTGACCCGATGGATTAGATCAATTTGGCTTAGATCAAGTTTTGACACATTTTAGCCCTTTAGGTCAAAATGGGTCACTTGGGTCAAATGGCCAATTGGACTAGGTTAGGCTCAAATGTTGGTTTGGTCAAGTTTAAACATAGGTCATGAGTGAACTTAGATCAAAGGTTTCAATCAATTTGGCCCATGGTGGAATTTGGCTATGTAAGATTTCATTTTAGGTTAAGTGTTGACTTGGTCAACCCTTATATTTGACTTGGTTTGACCCAATTTGATTGATTGATCATCCCATGATGATTGTTGATCAAGATGAGAGGGATATATGAGTTTGGTTCAATCCAATTTGGTTAGGATCAAAATTTGGCTCATAAGGATACTTTAGGTCACTTTGGGTCAAGTGAGCCTAAGTGGGTCAAATGGCTTGGTCAAAGCTTGATTTGAAGTTGGCAGATCTTGTATATGGACTCATGATTGAAATTTAAATCCATTTACAAGTGGTTTAAAGTCAAATGGGTTTTGATCCATTAGAAAATTTCATATTCAAAGGAAGAATATGAAGGGATTTTGGGTTTTATTTTTGAATTAGGTTTTGAATGTTTGATTGAAGTTTGGATTTATATATGAGCTCATGATTGTAGGGTTGATTGAACCATAAGAGAAAATCAAGAGTTTGGCTTGATTTGATAATGATTTAGCTAAGTTCAAGATTTTGACTTAAAAGGCTTAGATTGGATTTTGAGTGGATTTGAGTTTGATTTTTGGAATTGGTTTTGATTGTTTGAATTTATATTTCATTTATATATGTGAATATAAATGAGAATATAAATGGATCATGAGAAAATTTCAAGAATTTGAAGTGATTTAATCATGATTTAGTTTAAATCCATTAAAGGGAATTTAAAGGATTTAAGGGAATTTTTAATTTAAATTTAATTTTTGAATTGGATTGGACTGATTTATATTTATATTTCATTTATAAATGAGAATATAAATGAAAATACAAATAAGTTTTGAGAAAATCCCATGAGTTTGAATAGGTTTGATCATTAGGTTAAATCCATTAACGGGAATTTAAAGGATTTAAGATAGTTTCAAGGATTTTAAATTTAGATTTTTATTTTTGGATTTGATTTAATTGATTTATATTTATATTTTATTTATATATGAAAACATAAATGAGAATATAAATAAGTTTTGAGAAAATCCCAAGGGTTTGAATAAGTTTGATTTTGGCTAAGTCCTTTAATGGAAAATTAAAGGGACTTAAGAAAATTTTATGAATTGATTTTGAATTTTGAATTTGATTTGATGGGTTTGAATTTATATTTCATTTATATATGTGAATATAAATGAGAATATAAATGGATTATGAGAAAATCTCAAAGGTTTAATTAGGTTTTGATCAAGATTTTGGTTAAGTCCTTAAGGGAAGGATTAAGGACTTAGGCAAAATTTGGACTTAGGAATTTTGATGGATTTTGATCATGGGTTTGAATCATAGGTTTCAATCATGGATTTCAATCATATGGAATTGATTTAGATTTGGAGAAAATAAAATAGAATTGATTTGGAGTTTGACTTGAAGGAAGGAAAGTGAGGAGTGGTTCAAGCTAAGGGTATGTAAGTTTCCTAACACCCCTAAGGCATGGCCTATTCATATGACTAACCCTTCTAAGTCTTCTAGGGCTAGGGGAGTGTCCACCTAATCACTAGATGTGTCTTAAGACTAAAGAACTCTTAAAATCTAAGAGGAGTCCTATGTCTAAGATGGAGGTGTTGAGAGCTCATTCTAAAAATGAGGTTAACAAAGGGAACCCAATAGGTTTGGTGTGACTGACCAGGTACACCGCACGTATTGGTGTTGACCAAAATGTTCAACAACATCGAAAGATCACAAGCATTAGCAGAAATAATCTATCCTTAACCTAAGGAGTAGAAAGAATCCAGAGCCTAATGCAATGTGGCTTTGCTTATGTATAAGACATAAGAGAGAGGGAAGAAATCCACTAAGGGATAGAGTGTGAACCTTCCACTAGGGAAGTAGGTTTAAGTCATCCATAAGGGGATGAGAGGTTCGATTCAAGTTTCGCTAGGAAAGAGGGTTGAATTTGTGTCAATTTTATTATTTGTTGAATTTTGTTTGTTATTTAGACTCCATGAGGGTTAGAAAAATGAACTCTCCAGTGGGAAAATAAGCTCAAATCATCTACAAGGGAGGGGTTGAGAAATCCACTGAGAGATCAGAATTCTAGATCTGCTGGGGGATTAAAAATATTTGCATCTCACTGAGGAGAAGTAAAAAGGGGTGATTTAAATTGGTTGATTTGTTTTGTTTCTTTGTTTCAAATTTTTAGATTTTAGATTTTAGATTTTGAGGTGAACCCTATTGGTTTGCGATGGATCGCACTGAGTAGAAGTCACGGAGGCCTAGACCTAACTCAGATTTATCAATCCAAAGGGGTAGTCTACTAAACACATAGTAGGACTAGCCAACCAAAGAGATGCCTTTCGGTATACAATAACTGTACTAGGAAGAAAGTGTAGTAGACATACATCCTCCAAAGTAGGGACCAATCTAATCTATTGGCAAGGCAACATATTGAGCCCAACTTAGGGTTGACTATTGAGTGAATGCCACTGGGGGACTTAAATCAACTCAATGATAGTCAAAGATAAATTTTATTTTTAGATTGGTTTTGAAAATGATAGATCCCATAGGTTTGCGATGAATTGCACTGAATGCCACTGTGGGACTTAAATTAACTCAAAGATAGTCAAAGATAAATTTCATTTTTAGATTGGTTTTGAAAATGATTGATCCCATAGGTTTGCGATGAATTGCACTGAATAAGGGCCATGGAGGCTTAGGCCTAACTCAAATTTACCAATCTAAAGGGAGTAGTTTACCAACCACAAGGTAGGACTTCCTAACTAAAGGAGTGCCTTTCAGATTTGCAGTGGTCAAGTTTTAAGAAGAAAGCACGGGGACTCACATTTTCTAGAAACAAGGAACCTCTGGGGTGATTGGTTGCTTTGGGTGACAAATCAAACCCGACCTAGGGCTGACAATTAAGTGAATGCCACTGGGGACTTAAATCAACTCAAGAATAGTCAAAAATTAGATTTCTTTTAGCTTATTATTTTAATGAATCCTATTGGTTTGCGATGGATCACACTGAATAGGGCCATGGAGGCCTAGACCTAACTCAGGTTTACCAATCTAAAGGGAGTAGTCTACTAACCACAAGGTAGGACTATCCAACCAAAGGAGTGCCTTTTGATTTGCAATGGTCAAGTTTTAAGAAGAAAGTGTAGGGACTCACATCTTCTAGAAATAAGGAATCACTGGGGTGATCGGTTGCTTTGGGCAATAAATCAAACCCGACCTAGGGCTGACTATTGAGTGAATGCAACTGGGGGACTTAAATCAACTCAAGGATAGTCAAGATTAATTTTATTTTTTAGATTTTTTTATTTTAGTTTTGATGGATCTGTTGGTTTGCAATGGATCACACTGAGAAGGAGCTGATGTTAGCCTAGACCTATCTCAAATTTACTGATCCAAAGGGAGTAGCTTCCCGACCGATGGGAGAGCTATCCGACCAAAGGAGTGCCTTCTGGTTTGCAATGATCAATTTAAGGGAAGAAAGCTCGGGGACTTACATCTTCCACTAGAAAAGATCACTGGGGTGATCATTTGCTTGGCAACAAATCGAACCCTACCTAGGGCTACCCATTAGTTTGCAACAATCATGCTAGAAAGAATGCATCATAGTCTTATATCTTTCAAAGCGGAATGACTGCAAGGGTAACCTATCTATGGAAAATAGATTGAACCCGACCTAAGGGCGACTATGGAGTGAGTACTGACTCGATGATTTATCTCAACTCAGGTAGTTAGGCAATTCTTTTAGAGGGAGTTCTACTAACACTTCACTAAAGATAGGATGCCTGCTTGGGAGAAGGGGCCCTTTGGGGGCTTGAATTCCTAATTCACAAGTGAATATATTTTAGTTGTTTTAGTTTATTTGTTTTAGCATGGACCCTGTTAGTTTGTGAAGGATCAAACTGAGAAGGAGCTTATATTAGCCTAGACCTATCTCAGATTTGCTGAACTAAGGAAGAATTTGCATATTCGCTGAACAGATTCTCCAACCACAGGGGTAGTTACTAGGAAAGGGGGATTGTCTAATCCAGAAGTAATCCAAGTAGTGTCTAAAAGGGGTCGCAAAATACTTGATCCAAATAGAGTGCCCAGGGATGGGCTTAATCCAACACCGGAGAAAATGGTCAAGCTATATATCCAATAGTATTCAATGTCCAACAAAGGAGAAAGCTGGGATTCACCGCTAAGAGTGGTGTACTCATTGGGTGAGTCGCCATCGCGATAGAACATCAACCAACCTAAGGTGCCCATCGGTTTGCAACAATCACCTAGAAGAAAGCTCGGGACTTACATCCTCCTATAAGAACACATCGGGATAGTCTTGCCTCGATAGTGTTATCCGACCTAAGGCGACCACTGAGTGAATGCCACTGGGGGACTTATATCGACTCAAAAGTAGTCAAGAGGAAAAGAGCCTCTGGGGGACTTACCCTAAATCTCAAAATATATTCAACCTAGTTAGAGCATGATGGCTAGTTTAAGAAAAAAGCATGGAGACTCACATCTTCTTAAACAAAGTTAGCATGATGTAGCTTACTGGCATGGGCAGTGAAGACTACCATACTAATAAGGCGCTCGTTGGTTCACAATAGTCAAGTTAGGAAAAAAGTGCGGGGACTCACATCTTCCAACAAATGACCACTGGGGTAACATATTAATGAGGTAGCATGTAGACCCGATCTAGAGCAGCTAATGAGTGAGTGCCACAGGGGACTTTCTCCCACATCAAAGTAGCTTGAGATAAAAGTTTTGTGTTTGTTATTGTGCATGTGTTAAAAGGAGTATGATGCCTCTTGGGGATTCTTACACTACCTTAAAACACACTGGGGAAATCGAAATGAAGCCACGGATGGCAACAAGGATTCCTACTAAGAAATGATACCATTGGGGGACTCTTACACCTAATTTAATTATGCTAATCAAAATAGGATGCCTCTAGGGTTCTCTCACACCCATTCTAATAGCACTAAGAGGTTGTGTTTGTGTTGTGAAAGAGGGATAGGATGCCACTGGGGGATTCTTACACCTACCCTAAACACGTCATGACGGATTCGCAAGACAAGCAAATAACACTTTGAAAGAAGAGAAGATTTGATGAATGGAATTAGATTTTATTCTTTTTATTAATGATTATTTGCAAACATGATTTTTTTCACGGGTAATATTTCTTTAGATAGAGCCCATTAATTGGAAGCATCTGATGTTTTCCTTTACAATCAATAAGCTAATAAGATCCTCCTTGGTAGGCCTTCTCTATAGCATAGGGGCCTTCCCAAGTGGGTTCAAACTTGCCTCCCATCTTTTAACGGACAACAATTGGTCTTTTTAGGCCTAACACAAGTTCTCCTACTTGGGAAAGACCTAGTCGGACTGCCTTATTGTGAGCTTGAAATCATTTTGGCCTTTTTGAGGTTTTGGCACAAGAAGTCCTCCAAACCTTTGAGCTCTTCTAACCGCAACTTTGCATTATATTATGTAGTGATCTTGTTACCCAATGCTATCCTTAGTGATGATGGGAGCTGGACTTCTAAAGGTAGAACAGCTTTAGACCCATACACTAAAGAAAATGGGGTAGACTGAGTCAGAGTTCGGTATGTGATGCGGTATGCCCACAAAGCTTCAACCAACTACTCATGCCACTGCTGTTTGTTATCATTAAGAGTCTTCTTCAGTATATGGATAAGAGTTTTGTTGAATACTTCTACTAAGCCATTTGCTCTGAGGTAATAGATGGTGGAGTATCTCTAGTCTATACTGTGTCTTCTAGCAAAGCTGTTGATCTTCGTGCTTTTGAATGCAGTACCATTCTCATATATAATTCATCGAGGCATCTAAAACCTATATATGATATGGTTCCTAAAAAATTGAAATACATGCTGAGCAGTGACCTCTCTGAGTGGGATGGCTTTCGCCCACTTAAAAAAGTAGTCGGTGGCAAGTAGAATGAACCAGTGACCCTTGGAAGAAGGAGGATCGATTGGACCCGCAATGTTGGTGCCCCAACACTCAAATGGCCATGAAGCCAATGTAGGATGTAGAATGTTGGGTAGTTGGTGGAGGACCATACCGAGCACCTAACACTGATGGCATCTTTTAGCTACATCCATGCACTCTATGATCATCGAAGGCCATTAATATCCAAGTCGCTTGATCTTCATATTCATCTTTGACCAGACTGATGAGCTCTGCATATACCTACATGTACCTCGGTTACAATGCCATGGGCTTCGTGTTTGCCTAAATAACATAACCGCATTTGGTCAAAGGACCGGCCGTACAGGGAGCCATTAATGAGAGCATAGAAGAGAGCTCTCTGTTTCACCTGATGGGCTTGTGATTTCTCTTGAGGTAGTTTGCCAGTGTTCAAGTAATTTATGAACGGTTGCCTCCAATCCAGCTCTTCGTCCTTTTTGGCAATGATAACCTCCCCTTCAAGAGAAAGTCTCTCAATGAGTTCAACATTAATTAGGGACAAGACTTGTTCATTTTGGACCCTTATTGAAATGGATTCATCTTCCGAACATGCCAATTCTTTGGCAAGTTTGGCCAAAGCATCTGCTACTACATTCTCTGCTCGGGGAACTTTATAGATGGTAACTTTGAGAATCTAGGCTAACAGCTTCATGGTATACTCATGGTAGTGACGAAGCTTAGGTTTGAGAACCTTGTAGGATCCAGCGATCTGATTGATAACCAACTGAGAATCCCCAAAGATATTGATGCTTTTAACACTGATAGTGATGACTAACTCTAGACCAACAATCAAAGCCTCATACTCAACTTCATTGTTGGTGGAGGGGTTGGAAAGATAGTTTGAAAATCTCATCACATCACGGTATGGAGTTAGTATAACTATTCCTACCCTTGCCTTTCCTGGGAGAATAGATCATGGTGCTTCACCTTTAAGAAAAGAGGCAGCACCATCAAAATACATCTCCCATCGATAGTTGCCTCCCCTAAGTTCATGATTTGTTCATCGGGAGATCACCAAACGGAGAATCAGTAGGAAGTGGGTGTGCTGCTAAGAAATTTGCTAGTGCATGTCCTTTAACCGCACGGAGGGGTATGAAAGTGAAATTGAACTGAGAGTATCATGGACCAATGAGCCAAATGTTCAAAAAGCATTGGCCGTGTCATGAGATACTGTAGTGGATTTGTTCTGGAGATCAAGTTCACCTTGTGAGAAAGCATGTAGTGTCGTAGCTTTTGGGAGGCAAAAATCAAAGCTTGGCAATGTTTCTCAATAGAAGGATAGTTTGCTTCAGCAGGATCGATGGTCGAGTAGTAGAGTGCACTCTCCTTTCCTTCATCGCTTGGCCAATAGAGCCGAGAGCCGTCCAATGCCAGTGTAAAGGATGAGTGGCGCCTGATAGGTCGAGAATTGGCTTCACCAAGTACTACTTGATGTCTTCGAATGCATGTTGACACTTATCGTCCCACTTAAACTTAGCATCCTTTTTGACAAGTGCTGAGAAAGGCTTGCATCTCCATGATAGGTTTGAGATAAACGTCTTAGATACGCCAGCCATCCTTGAAAGGATCTGAGTTGAGTTAAACTCTTAGGAGGTGGCATTTCTAAGATAGCTTTAATCTTTTCAGGATCTATTTCTATTCCTCGATGTCGAACAATAAACCCGAGAAATTTCCCTAAAGCTTCTCTGAATGCACACTTCAGGGGATTCATCTTCAGGTTATATTATCTTAATCTTTCAAAAACTACTCTCAAGTCAAAGAGGTGATCTTCATTTTCTTTGCTTTTGACTACTAAATCATCAATGTAGCACTCAACTTGATGATGGATGAGTTCATTGAAGATCTGAGTCATGGCCCGTTGGTATGTAGCACCAACATTTTTAAGGTCGAAAGGCATGCCCCTATAACAAAAAATTCAAATCGGGGTTCATAAAGTAGTGTTTCTTTCATCTTCAGGAGACATCTTGATTTGGTTGTAACTAGATGATCCATCCATGAAAGAGAAGACTGCATGAGATGAGGTGATGTCCACCATTAATTCTGGTATAGGAAGAGGAAACTCATCCTTAGGGCATGCCTTGTTTAAGTCCCTAAAATCAACGCAAATACGAATTTGGCCATTATTCTTCTTAACTGGGATGACACTAGCTAACCAGGTAGGATATTTTTTTCCTTGATGAAACCAGCATCGATCAATTTCTTGACTTCAGAAATGACTTGTTGTTTAATTTCTAATCGCATGTGACTAGGAGCTTGCTTAATAGGATAACGTTAAGGTCTATTGCTAGCTTGTGGACTACAATGTCAGGTGATAATCCAAGCATTTCTTCATAACTCCATGTGAAATAGTCTTTAAACTCAGTCAATAGCCTAACTAAGTCATTAGTTTCTTCTTCATTCAGCAATGAACTGATGTATGTCGGATGAGAATTTTCTTCTGCCTCGAGGTTGATTTCTTTGAGCTTGTCTATTGTTGAATGGATTTCTTCTTCAAATTCTAGAGGTGCATCATTTACTTGAAGATCATTTGGATCATATGATATTTCTAAACACACATTCTCGTAAGAGTTGGGGATGTGTGAGAAGAACCTATCAGACTCCAAATGGTAACAAACAACAATCGCCATCATCGATCCATCATCAAATCCTAGTCCTTCTTTTGATTGTGCTTCCCTTCTTAAGTTATTCCATAATTTTTCAAAGTATGCTGACCTGTGCTTGGACCAAGTGTGAGGAACTAAACCTTTCTGTATAAGATTTTGAACACAAGGAGAGTAAAAATTAACTGGTAATTCTATTAATTCTTTAAAAGTATCCTCCTCAAGTTCTACATCCACTTGAGGACTTAAGGAGGATGAACCCAAAAAGAACCTCTTCTACTTCATGTCACTGGAAGACTTAGGGACTTCCTTAACTACTAAACCTTCAACTTTTTGAGATGAAAGTGAGGTTAGAGTTAGGGTTCCCAATTGCTACCTAATAGTTTTACATAAACTAGATTCAAATGCTTTGCTTTGCTTGGAGGCCCGATCTTCATCACTGTCTGGAATGAAAGTCACCTCCAATGGACCCCGCAGAGAGGGGTTAGACTGATCCTTCAAGCTGGAATCCAAGTCAATGTGAATAGTAGGGTACTCGTGAACTGAACAGACCTCTATGGCCAAGGGGTCTCCCACCTCTAGAACTGCCGCTGTTTCAACCTCTGCCTCTGCCTAGTGGAGGCTGAGTCATTCTACTCACACGTCCATATGAAGGAATGAACTATGGGAGGAAAGGATGCAATTCTATTTCTTCCTCATTTCCCCTTTCTTGTGGACTTGGACTTTTATTTTTCTTTTCATTTTCTTTTATCTTTTCTTTTCTTGATTTTCTTTCTCTTTTGTTTTTGCATTTGAATTTTGTCCAAGTTCACGAGAAAGGGTGTGTTGAGGAAGATAGTAGGTCGCATCCTCATAAATCTCAACCTCTCTAACTGAAAATAACTTTTTATCACTGTTGACCCGATATTCAATTCCATCTTTTCTAAATTTGATGCACTTATGAAGGGAGGATGGAATGATTTTGTTCTAATGTATCCAAGGCCTATTGAGCAAAGCAGTGAACGAAGTATTCAAATCAATGATGTAGAACTTGGCTTCAGTCTTCCAATCATCGATCTCCAAAGGTAACACTATAGAACCTAAAGCCCGCTCACCTTGATCATTGAATCCTCTCAACATTATCTGATCTCCTCGAAGTGTGAAGATGTTGATCTTCAAATAGGCAAGGGTCTTTAGACTCATAATGTTCACTGTTGCACCTGCATCCATGAGAACCCTGGTGAATTTGAACCTGTCCATATCGACTGTGATGTAGAGGGGACGGTTGTGCTTTAAGTCCCCTAGCAGAAGGTCTTCATCTGTGAAGGTGATCCCTTTGGCTTCTTTTGCATAGTGCTTCCTTCTCCAAATTAAGCATATCTGATCAAGAGAGATTTTGATTAATGATTCTCATCTCTTTGGATAAGACAAGGGCATCATATATGCTTAGCTTAGATGACAACTTTCTTAGATGAGAAAGGACATTGCAGGCCACCTTCGGCTGGTTTTCCACAAGCATATCCAAGGGTGGAGCATCCTATGGAAGGACTTCTCGATCTTCAAAACCAATGACTTATTTTCCTCTATCTTGAGGTGCTTCCCTAGGAGGTAGAATCTTACCACTACGGAGGTTGACTTCGGTGATCTCTTGAGGCAAGGTGGTGGAAGGTTCTACCGCACTGTGCTCACCTAGCCTTCTCCTATGGGACTCTCAAAATCGATGATTTCCAAGTCTATCTCAAGAGGTGAACCCATAGTTCGTGAGTTGGAAAGTCCAACTCTAAATCGAAAAGAGAAAGATCAAAATTATTATAGTTATTTAGACTTGTAGAGTTATCATTAAGAATGGAAGAAGACAACCCATTAGAAGTGACACAGATATAATTCAAGCTAGCTTTATTCTTCAATTTCTTGAAATTATTTGGAGGTACAAAGTAGAAGTCAAGTAAAGTGAGTGGAGTAAGGGATTTGGTGCCCTTATCCGTTGATATAAGAGTTATACTATTAGAAGAAATAGAAGAGCTAGTTGAAATGGAAGAAGTGTGGAAGCAATGGAGGTGGAGAGTGGTGCGTGCTAAAGGGCTATCCCGGGATGACACAGGCTACTGCTGAGCTCCTACTTTCCTAGAGTTGGCACTGGAAACATGCTAACCTTTCTTGGTGGTGGAGGTTTGAGCTGACTGAGGCACCTGTAAGGAAAGCTTCTTGATCTTTTTGACTATCTTCTTAGAGGTACGAGATAAAGAGATATCCCAACCTTCTTTGGTTTTGGTAGGATCACTTGTATCCCCAAGGATTACCCTAATGGAACTGGAAGGTTGTTCCATAAGGTATTCCTTTGGGATAACTATAGCACCGGTCTTGAAACTATGTTCAAGCCAGTCCTTGAATGTGAAGCAATCCTCCAAAATTTAGCCTAGCATACGGTGGTAAGGGCAAAAGTTTGGATCATGACTTTTGCTAACTTCCTCCAATCTCCTAGGCTCGGGTAGCTGGAAATCAGGTTTCTTTAAGAGATTTTTAAAGATTTCCCTAATTACCTCCCTCTTAAAAGAATAAGGTTTGTATAACTTATCTAAAAAAGTAGGTGGACCATAGCTACCTAGTGGGGTATGCATGTCACGCTGTGGTATGGTCGAGGCGGCTGGCCGGGCCGTGAAGGCTACATTGGAGGCCGATATGGTTGCCTCGATGGTGGCAAAGAAAGTGGTGGCTGCTGAGGTCGTGGTCTCTCAGACTGATCTCTAGCTGGCTGCTTCCCCTTATCAACCACTGTTACAGCTCCTAGCTTCTTTTCATAAACCTTTTGGGATTTTTGCTTGGGCAATTGATCCTAAAAAGGCAACTATTTGACCTCTCCTTGTAGACTAGCCTTGGTGATTAGCTTCTCAAATATCTTGATAGTGAAGCCCTTAAGCATGAAGGAGGCCGAGCCATGGATATTCTTCAAGAGAATCTTAATGGCATGCTGCTCAGATAGTTGTGGTTCATACTTCATACTCAGGTTACGCCATCGGAGAATATAATCAATGAGGGACTCACCGGAGTGATGTTGTGCTACAACGAGATCACCTACAGTAACCCTTTATTGAGCTCCAGCAAATGTCTTTACTGAACTGTTGGACAGTTCAACATACCAATCAAAAGCAATACCCACTAGGCTACTGACAAAGAGTCTAAAGAGTAAAGCATTGCTGCCACTTGTATTGCAATCAACTAGCTCTGAAATACGCTATATATTGCCTTGGATTTCCACTACCATTAAAGCTTTTGAAGGAAGGAGGCACAAAACCCTTGGGATACTAGATAACATCCAATTCCCTCTAGGTAGGGTCTACCCTTTGGAACCGATGATCCTCCCTGGGCTTGAGCCAAAGCTTCCTTCACCTACTACTCAACCATGGATTTTAGACCTTTTTCATGTATGGAGGTACTTTCCACTACCTTCCTATACAGGCTAGTGCTACCTTGCTCCACTGGAGGTAGAGTCTTGGCTGGGTCCAAGACATGCACTAACTCAGGCTGACTAACATCGACTATAATAGGATGAACTGGAGGGGCTTATTTTTGAAGCACTAACACTGTTGCTAACAAGTCCTGTAACTGACATGCCATCTAATCAATCTCACCTTCCTTAACTCCGATGTGGTGATTCTGCGGTGTCCTCCTAATCAACCTCATCACTTTCCATGGCTTGTTGCTCCCTAAGGAGAGATCCCCTAGTGTCAATCATGCATAAATCAATCACCATCAAGTCATCTTTTTGGGATCAAGTCTCTTCTTCATCCATGCACCCAAGATCTCCTTCTTTCCATGAAATAGTGTGCAACTATGTCATCTAAGGAATAACCCAACTCAACAAGTACAAACAACTTAGGCTAACTGGTGTGATCGCTATCATGCACTGAGAGGCACCAGGCCTCGCCTTGAATTGGAGAGTCAATCTGTGCATCGTATCACCGGAAGAATGACATATAATGACTATAGGGGTAACAATCCTAGGATGATCCTCTACCACTGTTGCAACTAAACTGTCATCTAGAGTATCTATGATAATTGTCACCATATCCACATCCGGCTGTATGGGTGGAGTTGGTGAAGGAATGACCACGATGCTCGTGGTCGCCACTCGCGCACACCATCAAGGAAGGTCGAGAGAGCTCAACCCTACCATAATGGTGGTGGAGGGGTAGATCCCTTGGCCATAGCCAATCACCAATGGGTGCACTTTTCCTGATGCCTTCATGGCCTTATCCAAAATTAGATGTAAACTATATGCAATGAAGGATGAGGGGTAGAGCGGGGTGGAGACACCATCGCCTCACACGTGAACGCCCTCATGGTGGTCTGCTAGTGATAAGAATACTATCGGTATGCGGTACGCATCAAGGAAAATCAACCAAAGCGTGTCAATGACGAAACCTCCATCGCCTCTCGTAATATGATGAAATGGGCCCTCTCCTAGTGAATCTGCCTCCCTACACTGTGGAGGATAACATATCAAAGATCAAACTATGCCCGACTTGAGCGCCCTAGATCCACCATTAGAACAACGGAGGGCGATAACCTCTTGCTCCTAGAAGCTATGAAGCATCACCGAGGAAGTGATGAACGGATCCTCCTGGCATCCTCTCTGTCTGATCCCGAGAGAGGATGAAATTGGTTTTCTATAACCAGTGGTGAAGTGATGATGGGAGACTCATCCATGACTGATCAAGCTGCTGCCTCTAGCACCCTAGCTATCAGAGTGTGGAACTATTTGATCATACAATTCTTATTCTTATGCTGGGTACGAGTAGGATGAGAGAAGTGCAAGCTAGACCCATACTCAAATGCCAGGGAGTTAAGCCTTGAAACCAACAGAGCCTTACCCATGGAGGGTACATAAGGTAAGGTGCTAGCCCGCACTAGGGCAACATGAGCAACTCTAGGATGAACTGAACCGAACTGAACTCTGATGCCGACATTGAAAGCTGTGGTATGCCAGCTTTCCTCTAAGGATACATCCAAATCAAGGTAAGTTTATTCTAATGATCGCCGCCTCACCTTCTTCCTGACCGGTGGTGAGGGAATGCTCAAGTGATCTTGGCCCCCTCAAATCCCCAACCAAAGTGAATCAGGTGGGTATGGTCCAAACGGGGGAAGTCAGTCTGATCTAGAGCTAGATCCATACCATGGGGGAAGGTGAAGACAAACTGAGAACCGCCATTTCACATGTAGAAACTGAACCGCACTGACTGAAAAGAATCTACAATGGGAAATGAACTTGTATTAGTTTTCTATCTCCATAGATTTTTGAATTTTGAATTTTAAAATTTGAACCCACGTCCAACAACTTGGAAATGTTAAGTGGGTTCAAATGATTTGAGAAGATTGATTGAAAGGAATTTGAATATGAATCCAACTTCAACAAATTTGGTATGTTGAAATATGGATTCAAAATTTTGAAGGATGCTTCCAAAGGTTCATGTTTGTTTTGAATTTTGAATTTTTTTTAGGACCCTTCCCTTTAACAAATTTGGGTATGTTAAAGTAAGGGTCAAATGATTTTGTTTTTGTTTGATTGATTTGAAATTTCATTCACTTAGAAAATTTAGGTATGTTAAGTTTTGAGAATGATTGTTTCTTTTTGTAAATTTTGTTTGATTTTGAATTCACTTAGCAAATTTAGGTATGCTAAGTGAAGAATCCAAGTGTGTTTTGTTTGATTTTTGAAAATATGATTCTTAGCAAATTTAAGTATGCTGAGAAAATCCTAAGTGTTTCATTTTGTTTGGAATGTTTTGGTTTTTTTGAAAAGCTAGATCCTTAGAAAATTTGGGTATATTAAGGAATCCTAAGTGTTTCATTTTTGTTTGTTTTGATTTGATTGAAAGTGGAGACTTTCCTTTAGCAAATTTGGTATGCTAAAGATGAAGTCCGACTTAGTTTTGTGAAATGGAAATTTCACTTAGCAAATTTGAGTATGCTAAATGAAACTCCAAAAGGTGTGTTCAAAAAATTTTTGATTTCATTTTTGGTTTTGAAAATAAAAACTTTTCCTTAGCAAATTTGGTATGCTAAAGAAAGAAGTTCCAAAGGTGTTTGAAGATCTTTGTTTTGGATTTGGAAACTTCACTTAGCAAATTTGGGTATGCTAAATGAGGTTCCAAAAAATGTGTTTTTTTTTAACCGAAAAATTTTAGATTTTGAATTTGGAGACTTCACTTAACAAATTTGGGTGTGTTAGGTGAGGTTCCAAATGGTGTTTGAACATTTTTGGATTTTGAATTTGGAGACTTCACTTAACAAATTTGGGTATGTTAAATGAAGCTCCAAAGGGGTGTTTGAAAATTTTTAGATTTTGGATTTGGAGACTTCACTTAACAAATTTGGGTATGTTAAATGAAGTTCCAAGTGTGTTTGAAAATTTTGAAATTTGAAATTTGGAAACCTCACTTAACAAATTTAGGTATGTTAAATGAAGCTTCAAAATATTGTTTGAAATTTTTTTGAAATATGATTGTTTAAGTTTTGATTTTTGGAAAAGAGGTCCTCCATTTCACAAATTTGGGTATGTGGGAATGGAAGTTAATCTCATTTTTAAGATGTAAGATTTTTATTTTGTGTGTGATTATTACTTTTGAAAGAGGGATTTCCAGCTTAATCACATGTGGGATATGTTTAAGTGGGATTTTCAAATGATTTTATTTTTATTTGAGAAGGAAATCTTCATTCAATAAATTTGGGTATATTGAATGAGGATGTTCATATGTGCTTTTGAAAAATTTAATTTTGTTTTGAAACTTCCATTCAATAAGTGTGAGTATATTGAATGAAAGGTTCATATGTGCTTTTTGAAAATTTTACTTTTTGGAAAGATGATTGTTCATTTTATTTTGAAAATGAAATCTTCATCAAAGTGAATTGATGGAAGATGTTCATTTGTGCTTTTGGAAAACTTAGTTTTATTTTGAAAATGAAACTTCCATTCAATAAGTGTCGGTGTATTGAATGGAAAGATTCATATGTGCTTTTGAAAATTTTTGATTTTTATTTTAAAAAAATGATTGTTCATTTTATTTGAAGGTGAGATCTTCATCAAAGTGAATTGAAAGAAAATGTTCATTTGTGCTTTTGGAAAGTTTAATTTTTTTTGAAAATGAAACTTCCATTCAATAAGTGTAGGTATATTGAATGGAAAGGTTCATGTGTGCTTTTGAAAATTTTAATTTTTGGAAAGATGATTGTTCATTTTATTTTGAAAATGAAATCTTCATCAATGTGAATTTATGGAAGATATTCATTTGTGCTTTTGAAAAACTTAAATTTATTTTGAAAATGAAACTTCCATTCAATAAGTGTGGGTGTATTGAATAGAAAGATTCATATGTGCTTTTTGAAAACTTTACTTTTGATTTTGAAAATGAAACTTCCATTCAATAAGTGTGAGTATATTGAATGGAAAGGATCATATGTGCTTTTGAAAACCTTGATTTTGATTTCTTAGAAATATGATTATTTATTTTATTTCGAAAATGAAATCTTCATCAAAACAAATTGATGGAAGATGTTCATTTGTGCTTTTGGAAAGATGTTGTTAGTTTTATTTTTTTGAAAATCCCTACATCTAACAATTATGGAAATTGTTAAATGAGGATGAAAATTTTGTGAAAATATTTTATTAAGTGCATTTTTGAAAAGGTGCTTTTGAAAAGTAAAATTTTTATGGAAGATTTATTTTTTTTCTCTATTATTTTGGTATGAATCTTTCCTTATCATGAACATGATAAGAAGAAAGTCTTAAAAATGTTTTCTTTTTATTTTAGATTTATTTTTATTTTTTTATTTTACCCATTGGGGAACCTAATGGGATTTTAAGACCAATGAGGAATGCAGTCCTAAAACCTAAAGATGTTGGCTAACTCAACTGAAGAATGAAATGAGCTAAGTGCCAACAGAAAGAAGGATAGTCTTGGATTCATACCAAAGTACAAACCCACTATCGATATTCAAAGACAATGATCATTTACCAAAGATGGAGAGAGGAACCATCCCAGTGGAGTCGCTAGAAAAATCTGTGGTGAAAAATTTCTATTATAGAGGAAGTCTCCTTTCAAATCTATGGGGAGAAAAGAAAGACAATACCCTTTATAGAATTTCATCTTTTTAGGATGCCACGTAGATCCGCAGATGTACTTATTCAGGTGATCAAGTACGTCATCAAGGAAATAGTGTACTATCTCAAAAGACAGAAATCACTACCCTTTAATGGACCTAATCACCTCAATAAGGACTCCTAAGGATGATGGTCTGCATATGTACCAGAGATTCTTCCCCTACTTTACATGGAAAAGTAAAGCAGGGTTTATTTTAAATTGGGTTTGTTAAGTTCCCTAGATAGGCAAGCCCCCATTGTTAATTACATCCTAAGGAATGAAGATTCTTTAAGAAAACTCTCGATTAAGGTAAATGATCATTGTCTCTGAAGATTTCAATTGGAAGGAGTATCAATCAATTGGTTTGTTTTGAAGATCAAATGGGATTGATCAAAAGAGGGATTTATTATTGAAGCCAAATGGGAATGAGTAGGAGATGCTCATGATGCTAGGAAACCTAGCAAGCATCTTAAACTATCCTATAGTTGGGCTTTACATTTTTGAACTTGATTTAGTTTGTTTGAGTTGCATTTTTTTATTAAAAATTTAGGACTTATGATTCCTTAACACAAGATTAAGAAAATGCCTAAGAGGTGAGGAATCATGCTTATGGCCCATAGAGGGGAGAAGCAACCTTAGAACCTAAATCTAGGGAGCTTCGACAAGGGCTAGAAGCATAACCTAAATCTAAGGTGAAAAATGGGTAATTGATTTGCCTCCATAAGAGAGGACAAACCACCCGCCTTGGACTTACAACCGTGGTCGCCAACTAACTCCTTCTACAATTTTAAATACATGTAGGCAAGTCTTTATGCCTATGCAAAATAGCTAGGCTGTTGTTATTTAGAATAAGACTAAGTCCTTAAACTCACTCCCTAAAGAGACTAGATCATGTAAAGGTATGCTTCAAATGACCTAAATCTAATGCAATTCAAATTTCATTTTATTTTAATTTTGGACAATCATTTTGACTCAGGCTCATAAGATTTATATGCTTAATGCATGAGAAAGAAGGTTATTGGCTAAAATCAGTGAGAAGGGAGGAGGTGAGTTTCCACCATGACTCTCAAAGGTCAAGCCAGGTTCTTTGGAAAATGTGAAAGTCCTCCAATCAAGAGTGAAATAAGATGCATTTGTGCATGATATTATAAAAGAAATGCTCATCTAGCTAAGGGGTTGCTAATTCTATTATCTTGATTTTAAACCTAAGTTTTAGGTGAGGTTATGAGTTGTTTAATTTTAATTTGAGTTATTAGGTATGGTAAAAGATTTATTTTTTCCTAAAGAGCCTAATCCTCATCTAGGTCATACATAAAGCAAGGAAGAAACTAGAAAAAGCATGCCACTTAATGCACAAGCTAAACAAATCATCAATCAATTTATAAAGCTAAAAAAAAGAATAAAATGGTGGTTGGGCACCACCGCACAAACCCGAAAAATATCAAATTGAAATTGAAGCTCTACCCTTATACAACTGGATTAAAATGAATTAAATTACAATTAAGCCAAGGAATTCATTGTTATGGGGTCTTCAAGCTTTCTTTCTTCTTTCTTCTTTCTTTTCTTCTCTTCTTCTTTTTCTTCTTTTGATGGTTGGAAGGTGGATGCTCCAAGGCTTCACATGGTGCATAAGATAGGATCTTATGACCAATGTTCATCCTAATCCCCATAATAATCATTCCAAAATCCTAATTATACAAATTTCTACATGAAAAGGAAAAGTAGAAATTTAACTAACACTTGCAAAACAAAGGTTAGCTAAACAAATCACACAAATCCCAAGCATGTATATTAGACTTATCACCACACACATGGGTGACTAAGTCCACCTGGCCTATGGATTATGCTTAGGGGTATAAAGCACCTACAAGCAAAAGCATTTATATATTTTTATTTATGATAACATTCCTTAAGCATAATCCCTTGCAGAAAAGAATAGTTAGACTAAGAACGTCCTACCATTCATTCTACGAGCATACACCATAACATCCAGTATAAAATATACATCACCAAACAAAACAAACATCAAACTATGCACCGACCTAACCTAAGGCTAGAAGTGGTGACTTAGGCTAATGTGTGTGTGATTTGAAGGCTGTGGTATGCTTAGGGCTTTAGGTTCAAATTTTCTAAGTGTAAAGAACATGTTCAACTTAGAGAGGGTTATTTAAGTTGTTTAAATGTTTTGGGTTGATTTTATTTTATATTTTTGATTTGGATTAAGTGGAACCTACAATTAATTACTAAGTTATGAAGAGAGGGAAAGAGAAGAGAACTTCTTTTCTTTCCTAACCTAAGTAATTTTCTAAAGTAGATTCACATTTTAATTTCATTTAAGTGAATGTTTTAATTAGATCTTTTGATTACTCCTAAGTTTAGATAAACTCTAAACAAACCTATTCAAAAAGAAAGGCATTTTATGATTAAATAAAATGAATCAAAATTCACATAACACACATTACTTCATTTCTTTCCCCAACATATATAACATGCATTTGGATGGACCCTAAGCATATCTATACATGCAAATGGGAGTATTTAATAAACTTTATGATGCATGCTAAGTAATCCATTTAAGGAAATTTAGAAGATTAGTATGCATGATTTTCTTAAGTAGAAAGGTTTTCCTTATCCAAAATTTCACATACACATATGAAAGTAAGAATGGCATAAGTGAATGCAGTGCCATTATTAACCAGAGGTGTAAAGTATAAAATCTACTTAGGGCTACTTAAAGCCTCGCAACCTCGGTTGTTCAGACTAATATACCACTTTTCTTAAATACAAACACATTTATAAAATAAATGAAATGGAAAAGAAGAATGCAAAAATTATTTAATGAATTCATTATTGTTTATGCAATTTATGTATGCAAGTATAGGAAACCCTTCTTAGGTGATAGCATAGGGATGAATAGGGTATGGAATGAAGTAATTGTAGGGTTCTTTTCAAATGAACCCCACATCTTACCAACTCTTATCGAAAACTATGCTAACATAAGGAAGAAAAGGAAATCTATACTAAGCATGACTTTATAATCTATCACATGCAAGCTTATAATTAAAATATAAGTAGCACACTTTCAAATTTGGTATTTGATTTATGTATTTTGAAAATAATTTGGATTTAGTAGTGATAATAGCCTTTCATATTTCTACTTTAGCCAACACATGCAAATTTGACATAAAGTAAACAATTTCATTTTAAAATTTGAATTTCAATACTATGGATGCATAAAATCACATGGCATGCAACTTAACATGTTGGGGAAAGATCCAAAGCAATGAAATCATGTAGAAAAATTCACTTCACTTAAATCTTAAAGACATTCTTATAGAATAATAAAATTTAGAATAAATCAAAGTGAATTTCAAAGTGATTTTTGTTTAAGTTTGAGTTTGATTTAATTTTGAAAAGGTGAGATGAGTTTTCTATTCCTAACCCATTCCCACATGTGTTTGATATTTTTATTTAATTTTTAGATAGTTAGATCCATTTTTATGTGTTGATTTGGTTAAGGTATGAATTAAGTGATTTAATTAACCTTTACCTATACCACTTTAGAAGAATTAACTAAATAATTATGAGCCAACAAGATGACATAAAACCCACAAGGAATTTAAATTTGCAAAGCACCTAATTGTGAAAAGGCCTAATGCAATTTGGCTCACAATTAAATGTTAATTAAGCTAAGGGGTTTAGTTTAAGTAATTTCAAAATTTTCACACGTGAATGGGATTTTGATTAATTGAACTTAGGATATTAAACACCTAAGCATCTACCCAAGGTAGATTAATTAAGTTCTAGAACTTTTTAGAATTTTTGAAAATTGATTAAAGGGATTATTAATGAATTAACCCTTAATTAAGAGGAGATTACGGAGAGAAGAGGGATTTAGGGAATAGCTTAGGGGAAATGCCCCAAAATTATTCCATAAACTTCCTACTTATTAGATCTAAACTTAATCAACCCTAATCATAGGGTAGATCCACTAATCAGACCCCAATTATGCTTAATTACATGAAAGGGATAATTAGAGAATGAGATAACAATTTTCCCAATTGAGCCCACAATAAATCTCAAGAAATTAGGGGAGGCAGAGGTCATCCCCTAAAATGAACCCCAAAAATTTGAGATTAATTGATGACCTAATTAAAGGATAATTAGCTAATTAAGATTCCCAAAGAAACCTAAATTCAGATAAAAGAGTAATTCAAAATCTAATTACTCTCTCACTCTGGCAAGAACGCATGGAAGCGCAACCAAGGCTTACACGCCGATCAAGATGAAAGATCAAAGATCGGACAGCTGAGGATTCCCTGTGATTTATAAAGGATAAATGAGATCTAAACGTGTTAAATAATCTCAGTTGTCTATCTAAAATGCACGGATGGATGGTTGAGATGAGCCAAGTTCTTCCCTTGATCAACAGAGACTGTCCATGATTAAGGGGAAGATTTAAGCTCGATCTGGCATGGAATCACACAAAATTTAACCCACACCATCTAGAGATATAGAATGACAAATCCAACGGTCAAAATTCGATGAGGTGAAAATTTCTTTCACAAAGCTCCACACCACATTGAGTTTAGTGATCAAAAAATTCCATACCTTGCCGGAGGTGATCACTAGCGCTAGCGATCAATGAGGTAGCTTCGTTTGGTGGAGACGAAGCCCTGTTGAAATTCCTAGGCCTTGGGATTGAGTGGATCAATGGGTAGACCAGGTCCTTCTTGCTTGGGTAGACCAAGCTCTTCCTTGCCTTTAGAACTTCAGAGAGAGCTTGGGCAAGTTCGACTTGTCCCTCTGATGGAGTGTTCAAGAGAGTGTCGAAGAAATTGACAATTCACTCTTCCTCCCCTATTTTTCATTGTTCAAAAGCAGAGAAGAAAAAAATGGGAAGAGCTCTTGGAGGCTTAGGTTCAATCCCAATGGCTCCTCTGGCTTCCTATTCTCCAATCAACCTTGAGTCTGTGTAAACAGAAGTGAATTAGGGGGAGTATATCTCCCCCTTGAAGGATCGGACGACCGACAATGTCCATGCCATTTTGATCCAATTGATGAGATTGGGAGGGCTATTTTGATTATTTTGAGTGTGCACATGGTCGGTTTGATCCAAGGAATGGATTGCCAACTTCCCATGTGTTGAATTTGAGCTTAAGAGGGAATTTGAAAACTCAATTTCAAGCTAGTGGTCGAGTTTGGTCTAGGGACCAAATGGGCTAACTCAAACCCATTGGGTTTTGTGCACCACTCATCACTAAGTCCCCTTGAGCTTTTAGGAAATCCATAAGTGATTGTGAAGAGGGTATGACCAAATTACCCATAGGCTAGGCCAAAATTTATTTTATGGCCTAGGGTAGGATGGTCATTTTGCTTTTTTTCCACTTTGGACATGTTGGGTATGTGGAGAAACTAGGTTTGGCTAAGTTTTATTAGATTTGGAATCCATTTGATAGGGTTTGGCTCATGTTGACCCATTTAGGTCAAAATGGGTCAACTTGGGTGAAGTTGACCAATAGGTCAAACCAAGGGTTGGGTCAAGTTCATATGACCATTTGAAATGTTTTGGTGCCTTTATTTTGGTTCAATTTGGTATATATTTAGTTTTGGCTCATATGACTTCATTTAGGTTAAATTGGTCAAGTTGACCTATTTGCCCATTTGACCTATTTGAGGTAGGTCAATAGTAGGTTTAGGTTAGGTTAGTCATATGGAGTGGATTAGTATCTTTATTTCCAATCAATTTGGGTTAAGTTCAATTTTGGCTCAACATGACCCCTTTAGGTCATGCTAGGTCTAAGGTCAATTGGGGTAGGTTAGGTCTAGTTGGCCAATTGAGGCTTTGGTCAAGTTCCACAAGTGATTTGTAATGAACTTGACCCAATGGTTTGGATCAATTTTAGATCTTTTTGACACATTTTGACCCTTTAGGTCAAAATGGGTCAAACTTATTCAATTGGCCAATGGGCTAGGTTAGGCTCAAATGTTGGTTTGGTCAAGTTCAAACATAGGTCATGAGTGAACTTAGATCAATGGTTTCAATCAATTTGGCCCATGGTGAAATTTGGTTATGTAAGATTTCATTTTAGGTTAAGTATTGACTTGGTCAACCCTTAGGTTTGACCCAATTTGATTGATTGATCATCCCATGATGATTGCTGATCAAGATGAGAGGGATATATGAGTTTGGTTCAATCCAATTTGGTTAGGATCAAAATTTGGCTCATAAGGGTACTTTAGGTCACTTTGGGTATAGTGAGCCTAAGTGGGTCAAATGGCTTGGTCAAAGCTTGATTTGAAGTTGGTTGATCTTGTATATGGACTCATGATTGAAATATAAATCCATTTACAAGTGGTTTGAAGTTAAATGGGTTTTGATCCATTTGAAAATTTCATGTTCAAAGGAAGAATATGAAAGGATTTTGGACTTGATTTTTGAATTAGGTTTTGAATGTTTGATTGAAGTTTGGATTTATATATGAGCTCATGATTGTAGGGTTGATTGAACCATGAGAGAAAATCAAGAGTTTGACTTGATTTGATAATGATTTGGCTAAGTTCAAGATTTTGACCTGAAAGGCTTAGATTGGATTTTGAGTGGATTTGAGTTTGATTTTTGGAATTAGTTTTGATTGTTTGAATTTATATTTCATTTATATATGTGAATATAAATGAGAATATAAATGGATCATGAGAAAATTTCAAGAATTTGAACTGATTTAATCATGATTTAGGTTGAATCCATTAAAGGGAATTTAAAGGATTTAAGGGAATTTTTAATTTGAAATTTAATTTTTGAATTGGATTGGAATGATTTATATTTATCTTTCAATTATATATGAAAATATAAATGAAAATATAAATAAGTTTTGAGAAAATCCCATGAGTTTGAATAGGTTTGGTCAAGGTTTAGGTTAAATCCATTAAAGGGAATTTATTAGATTTAAGGGAGTTTCAAGGATTTTAAATTTAGAATTTTATTTTTGGATTTGATTTAATTGATTTATATTTATATTTCCTTTATATATGAGAACATAAATGAGAATTGAGAAAATCCCAAGGGTTTGAATAGGTTTGATTTTGGCTAAGTCCTTTAATGGAAAATTAAAGGGACTTACAAAAATTTCATGAATTGATTTTGAATTTTGAATTTGATTTGATGGGTTTGAATTTATATTTCATTTATATATGTGAATATAAATAAAAATATAAATGGATTATGAGAAAATCTCAAAGGTTTGATTAGTTTTGATCAAGATTTTGGTTAAGTCCTTAAGGGAAGGATTAAGGACTTAGGCAGAATTTGGACTTAGGAATTTTGATGGATTTTGATCATGGGTTTCAATCATAGGTTTCAATCATGGATTTCAATCATATGGAATTGATTTGGATTTGGATAAAATCAAATAGAATTGATTTGGAGTTTGACTTGAAGGAAGGAAAGTGAGGAGTGGTTCAAGCTAAGGGTAGGTAAGTTTCCTAACACCCCTAAGGCATGACCTATTCATATAACTAACCCTTCTAAGTCTTCTAGGGCTAGGGGAGTGTCCACTTAATCACTAGATGTGTCTTAATACTAAGGAACTCTCAAAATCTAAGAGGAGTCCTATGTCTAAGATGGAAGTGTTGAGAGCTCATTCTAAAAATGAGGTCAACAGTTCCCAAGGCTCGTTTGATTTTTCCATTTTCAGTTTTCCTTAAGACGAAAATAGGGGAGCTTAAGGCAAATTCCATCTCACTCAATACTCAATTTCAGCTCAATTCCTCATTCAAGCACCTTGAGGGAACCCAATCGAGCTCACCCAAGTCTTCATCTAAGTTCTCAAGGCATGGGAGAGGGGAGTTTGATCAAGGTCGCAAGAAATTGAAGCCCACTTTGGTCCATAGGAAGATCCACTCAACCTCAAGCCCTCAAATTTCAATAAAGCTTCATCTCCACTAAACGAAGCTACCTCGATTATTGGGAGCGCTGGTGATTGCCTCTGGCTAGGTATGCCTTCAAACCGAGCCTAGAATAGGAAGTCTTTGGTCCTTTGTGAAAGAACCTTTCACCCCAATGCAAATTGACCGTTGGATATCTTACTCCTTGCATGATGATGGTGTGGGTTAAGTTTGAGCTCAATCCAAGCTCAATTGAGCTCAGATCAAGCCCTAAAGAGTGGATGATGCCCTCTCCCAAAGACGAGCTGACGGATGATCATGGATCATCCATCCGCACATTTTGGATGGATGATCCTAATTAATCCGAGTAGGATCCATGGATTTATCCCTTAAGAACCGCTGGCTTAATTCTAACCATCAGATCTTTGATCGGACGGTCGAGGAGAAAGCACGTAGCACCGTCGGCTGATGCAGCATTGGTTATGACTGCTTAAATAGTGAATCCCTTCGCTCCACGTGGAAAGCACACGCCGCGTCAGTGGTCCACGTGGTGCCAACGGGATTAACTATATAATTAGGCTATTTAATTAAGTTTTAATCACTAAAACTTCAAAAATACATAACTAAATGTAGAAAAATAAAAAAATATAAAATAAAATGCATTGTGAAGATAATTCAAAGGGGAATAATCTAAAAATTAGATTTGATTGATTTTATATAGTAAATTTTCTGTAATTTAGGTTTTATTAGGAATGTAATTATGTTAATTACTCCTAATTATTCCATTGATTTATTCCAAACTTCTTGTGTAAGTTTAGTGGGATGACTTCTGCCTCCCCTAATTTTCTTGGAATTTATTGGTGGTTTAATTGGGGAATTGCTCAATTCATCTCTAATCACTCCCTTAATCAATTAAATGATTAATTAACCTATTAAATGATGATAAATTTATTAATTAAATTTGTTAATCACCTTGGAATAGTGGATAGACTTAGGGAATAAGATTAGGATGTGTTATCTAAATCTCTTCCCCTAAGTCTATTTTACTTGAATGAAAACTTAATTAAATTACAAATTAATTAATGATTTGATCATTTCATTTAATAGCTTAATTAACCAAACTCAAAATTGGAAATTAATCCAGAAACTTAATCAATTCCTTCTTGGATAGATACTTAGGTGTTCAATAGCCTAAGTAAACTTAAGGAAATCATACCTAACCCATATATGTGGGAAAGGTTATGAAAGTACTTAAATTAAACCCTTTAGCTTAATTAATAATTAATTATGAGCCAAATGCATTAGGTCCCTTTCTTTCTCAGGTGCTGATTTAAATTCCTTATGGTTTTATGTCATACATTGGCTCATAATTATTTGATTAAATATGTTAAAGTGGTGTAGAAAGGGATAATTAATGAACTTAATGAACACCTTAACCTAAGTAAAACATAAAATCCACTTAAGGGTTCTAAAAATTAAACTAAAATAACATACACATGTGGGAGATGGGTTAGGACCAGCAAACCCTTTTCACATTCCTTAAATTCAAGTCAAACTCAAATCCAAATCCAAATTTCCTTAAACCAACTTTGATTTACTTTAAATAATCTTATTTCATAGGATTGTCTTTAGGAATTAATTAGGGTGAATGAATTTATATACTTTCATCACTTTATTTCTTTCCTTGCATGCTAAGTGTGTATGTCATATGAAAACCATGCATCTATGTCTTTTGAAAAATCAAATTAAAATGAAATATTTCCTTTATGTTAAATTGCATGCTTTGGCTAAAGTAAGAATATGAATGGCTATTATCACTACTAAATCCAAAACTATTTTCAAAATTTAGAAATCAAATATTACAAATGAAAAGTGCGCTATTTATAAGTACTTATAAGCTTACATGTGAATAGCATAAAATGTGTTATGTGACTCCCTCTCTTTCTTAACATAGAATGGTATAGGATTTGCAAAGTGTATAATCCATTTGAAAAGGACATAACACTTACTTAAATTCATTTCCAATAGACTCCTATGTCTTGACTTAAGAAGGGATACCACATCACATATGTAAACTAAACCACCAAGATCAAATAAATAAACATAAACCTTTGCATGATTTTATTTCCATGCATTTCTTTTTGTACATACACATGTATTTAAGAAAAGTGGTATATTAGTCTGGACATCCCGGGGTTGCGAGGCTTTAAATAGCACCAAGTAGGTCTTGTACCTTACACCCCTGGTGTTAACAATGGCGTTGTACTCACTTATGTCTTTTATACTTGTGAATGTGCATTATGGTGAAAAATTTTAACACACATATTTAGAGTCACCCTCAAATCTATGGAGAAAGGATAGGCAAAACTATATATGTAGAAATTTGTCTCGATAAGATGTCATGTGATCCCAGATGAATTTATTTAGGTGATCGACACCATCAAAGGAAATAGTGTATTATCTCGAAAGATAGAAGTCACTACCTTTTAATAGAACCAATCACCTCAATAAGGACTCCTAAGGATGATGGGTTTGCATATGTACCAAAGATTCTTCCCCTACTTTACATGAAAAAGTAAAGTAGGGTTTATTTTAAAACTGGGTTCATTAAGTTCCCTACAAAGGCAAGCCCCCATAGTTAATTACATCCTAAGAAATGGTGATTCCTTAGGAAAACTCTCAATTAAGGCAAATGATCATTATCTATAAAGATTTTAATAGGAAAGACTATCAATCAATTGGTTTATTTTTAAAGATCAAATGAGATTGATCAAAGAAAGATTTATTATCAAAGCCAAAATGAGAATAAGTATGAGATATTCATGATGCTAGAAAACCTAGCGAGCATCTCAAACTATCCTATAATTGGGCTTTAAGTTTTTGAAATTGATTTAATTTTTTTGAGTTGCATTTTTGATTAGAAATTTAGGACTTAAGATTCTTTAACACAAGATTAAGGAAATGCTTAAGAGGTGAGGAATTAAGCTTAGCTCCCACAAAAGGGAAAATCAACCTCATAACTTAAATCTAGGGAGCTTCGGTGAGGGCCGAAAGCACAGCCTAAATCTAAGGAAAAAAATGGGTAAATGGTTTGCCTCCGCAAGAGAGGACAAACCACCCTGACAAACTTGGACTTACAAGCACTGGGGTGGCCCAACTAACTCCTCCTATAATTTTAAATATATGTAGGCAAGTCTTTATGCAAGATAGCTAAGCTATTTTATTTAGAAAGAGACTAAGTCCTTAAACCGCCTCCCTAAAGAGACTAGGTCATGTAAATGTATGCTTCAAATGACCAAATCTAATGCAATTCAAATTTCATTTATTTTTCATTTGGACAATTATTTTGACTCAAGTAATAGGATTTTATACTAATGCATGAGAAATCAGATTATTGGCCAAAATCAATGAAGAGAGGAGGTGAGTTTCCACCACGACCTCAAAGGTCAAGTCGGTTCTCACAAAAGGTGGAAGCCTCCAAAGTGGTGTGTGATACATTTGTGCATGATATTATAAAGAAATGCACATCCAGCTAAGGGGTTGCTAATTCTTTTATCTTGATTTAAACCTAAGCTTTAAGTGAGGTTATGAGTCATTTTAGTTTTGATTGTTAAAAGATTTATTTTTCCCTAAAGAGCCTAATCCTCATCCAGGCCATACATGGAGCAAGGAAGAAATTAAGAAAAGCATGCTACTTAATGGAAAAGCTAAATAAATCATCAAATAATTTATAAAGCTAATCACTAAAAGAATAAATGACCACCACCACAAACCAAAAATATCAAATGTGGTAGTCTGACCACTACAGAGATTAAAAATGAATTGAATTTTCAATTAAGTAAAGGAATTCATTGTTATGGGGTCTTCAAGCTTTCTTCTTCCTTTCTTTGGTTCCACCTTCAGATTGTTGGAAGGTGGATGCTCTGCTTCACATGGTACATAAGATAGATGACCAATGTTCATCCTAATCCCCATAACAAATCATTCCAAAATCCTAATTATATAAATTTTTACATGAAAGGAAAAGTGAAAATCTAACTAATACCTGCAAAATAAAGGTTAGTAAATCACACCACACAAATCCCAATCATGTATATTGGACTTATCAGCCCACACATGGGTGACTAAGTCTACCTGGCCTATGGATTATGCTTAGGGGTATAAAGCACCTACAAGCAAGAAGCAATTATATTTTTTATTTATGACGAAATCCTCTCTTGTAGAAAATATTAGTTAGACTAAGCACATCCTACCATTCATTCTATGAGGATACACCTAACATCCTAAAACATTCATCACAAAATAAAACATAACTATAACCACCGACCTAAGGCTAGAAGTGGTGACTTAGGCTAATGTGTGTGCTTTGAAGGTATGTGTGGTATGCTTAGCTAGGATTTTATGTTGAAGTTTTCTAAGTGTGAAGGACATGTTAAACTTAGAGGAGGATTTCATTTAAGTTGTTTAAGTGTTTTAGGTTATTTTTATTTCATGTTTTAATTTGGTTTAAGTGAAACCTACAATTAATTACTAAGTTATGAAGAGATTGAAAGAGAAGAGAACTTCTCTTTCCTTCCCTAACCTTAAGTAATTTTTTAAAGTAGATTCATATTTTAGTTTCATTTAGGTGAATGTTTTGATTAAATCTTTTAATTAATCCTAAGTTTAGATGAACTCTAAAAAAACCTATTCAAAAAGAAAGGCATTATAAGATTAAATAAAATGAACCAAAATTCATACACACACATTACTTCCTTCTTTCCAACATATATATAACACGCTACATATATACATGATGCATGCTATATACTTTAAGTAGTATTGATTTAGAAGAACCAGATGCATGATTTTTTTAGTAGAAAAGGTTTTCCAAAATTTCACATACACATATGAAAGTAGAAAAGGCATAAGTGACGGTACCATTGTTAGAGGTGTAGGTGTAGGTAGGTAAACCTACTTGCTACTTAAAACCCCTGCCAACCTCGTGGTTATCCAGACTAATATACCACTTTCCTTAAATACAAACATATGTATAAAAGAAATGAAATGGAAAAGTAGAATGTAAAAATTGTTTAATGGATTCATTTTTGTTTATGCAATTTATTCATGCAAGTGTAAACAATCCTTCTTAAATGATTTCATAGGGATGAATAGGGTATAAGATTAAATAAGAGTTGGGTTCTTTTCAAATGAACCCTACATCTTACCAACTCTTATTCAAAACTATGCTAATATAAGAAAGAAAGAAAGGCTACACTAAACATGACTTTATAATCGATCACATGCAAGCTTATAATTAAGATATGAATAGCACACTTTCAGAATTGATATTTTATTTATAAGTTTTGAAAATATTTTTGGATTTAGTAGTGATAATAGCCACTCATATTTTACTTTAGCCAACACATGCACATTTGACATAAAGTAAACAATTTTCATTTTAAAATTTGAAACATGAAATTATGAATGCATGAATCACATGGCATACAACTTAACATGTTGGAAAAGATCTAAAGCAATGAAAGCATGTAAAAAAAACTCACTTTACTTAAATCCTAAAGACATTCTTAAGGAATAAGAAAATTTAGAATAAATCAAAGTGAATTTCAAAATGATGATTTTTAGTTTTTTATAGTTTGATTTAATTTTGAAAAGGTGAGATGAGCTTGTTGTTGTTCCTAACCCATTCCACATGTGTTTTGTATTTTGTTTACTTTTTTAGATAATTAAATCTATTTTAAGCATTGATTAGGTTAAGGTATGAATTAAGTGGCTTAATTAACCCTTACCTACACCACTTTAGAAAAATTAACTAAGTAATTATGAGCCAATGAGATTACATAAAACCCACAAAGTATTTAAATTTGTACTGCACCTAATAATGGAAAGGCCTAATGCAATTTGACTCATAATTAAAAGTTAATTAAGCTAAGGAGTTTTAGCTTAAATACTTTTAAAACACCCCTTCACACTTATGAAATGGGTTTTAATTTTCTTAATTAAACTTAGGATATTAAACACCTAAGCACCTACCCAAGGTAAATTAATTAAGTTTTGGAACTTTTTAGAATTTTTGAAAAATGTTTAAAGGGATAATTAATGAGTTAACCCTTATTTAAGAGGGGATTAAATAGAGAAAAGGGGGTTTAGGGAATAGCTTAGGGGAAATGCCCCAAAATTATTCCATAAAACCCCTACTCACTGGATTTGACCTTAATCAAACTTAATCATAGGGTAAATCCACTAATCACACCTTAATTACCCTTAATTACATGAAAGGGGTAATTAGGGAATGAGCTAGTAATTTTCCCAATTAAGCCCTCAATAAATCTCAAGGAAATTAGGGGAGGTAGAGGTCATCCCCTAAAATGAACCCTAGAAATTTGAGATCAATTGGTTCTTTATTAGATAATAATTAGCTAATTAAAATTCCTAAAGAAACTTAAATTTAGAGAAAAGGGGAATTCAAAATCTATTGAAAATATTTTTTAAATATTCTAGATAAAATTATCTATCCAAGGTATTTTTCCTTTTATTTCTTGAATTTCATTAAAGGAGTTATGAATTTTTGAAGCTTTTTTAAATTAATTAGGAATTAATTAAAACCCCTAACTAATCTCGCTAATATCGCACAGTGATGCGTATGTCGCACTTTACATGCGCGTGGTGGGGACAACTTAAGTTGTCACCTCACAAATGCGATAGCGACACGCTATTAGTCATCCGAAGATCGGACAACTGAGGATACACCCGTGGTTTAAATCGGATAAAGGATTTATAAAATGTGCTAAATAATCTTAGCCGTCCATCTAAAATGCGCAGATGGATGGCTGAGGTGAACCGAGGATTAATGGAGACCGTCCATGATCCAAGGGAAGATCTGAGCCTGATCTAGCATAGAATCATTCAAGACTCAACCCACACCATCTAGAGGAATAGAGCGACCAATCCAATGGTGGATTTCACATGCCATGAATATTCCTTTCACAAAGGACCAACACCCCCTAATCTAAGTGGTCAAAAAATCATATACCTTGCCGGAGGTGATCACCGGTGCTCGAGATCGATGAGGTACCTTCGTCTAGTGGAGACGAAGCCTTGTTGAAGTTCCTAGGCCTTGGGGTCAAGTGTATTGATGGGTGGACCAACTCCTCTTCAAGATCCTTGTGGCTTTGATTGAATTGAGCTCTTCCTTTCCTTTAGAACTTTAGAGAGCTTAAATCTGACACTTAGCTCCTAGATCAAGTGCAAGAGGAATTAGAAGGGGATCGAGTGTAGAGGAATTGGGTGAGCTCATTTTGCATCAAGAATGGGAATTCAAATCCTCTCTAGAGACCTTGGGAAAGCTCTCTGATGGTTACTAAAGGTTCCTAAGCTCCAATCGAGTGTGAGTGTAATTAATTTTTATTGAATTATGAGAACTGGAAATCGACCCATTAGTGCTTTTGATCCAATTGACCATATGGAGTGAGTTGTTTTGGTTGTTAGATCATTGCACATGGTCGTTTTGGCCAGAGGAGTGGAATGATAACTTCCTATGTGTTGAAATTGAGCTTAGGGGGGAGTTTAGAAATTGAATTTTTCCATAGGTGGTCGGGTTCGGTCTATGGCTCAAATGGGCTAACCCAAGGTGCACCACTCATCACTAAGTCCCCTTGAGCTTTTAGGAAAGCCTCAAGTGATTGTGAAGAGTGTATGACCAAAATACCCACAGGCTAGGCTAAAATTTGTTCTATGGCCTAGGGGTAAATGATCATTTTGCTATTTTTTCAATTTAGGTATGTTTGGTATGTTGAGAAAATAGGTTTGGCAAAGTTTCCTTGGATTTGTAATCCATTTGATAGGGTTTGCCTCATGTTGACCCATTTAGGTCAAAATGGGTGAACTTGGGTCAAGTTGACCAATTGGTCAAATTGGGTCAAACCAAGGGTTGGGTCAAGTTGGTATGACCATTTGAAATGTTTTGGTGCCTTTTTTTGGTTCAATTTGGTATAAATTTGGTTTTGGCTCATATGACTCATTTAGGTCAAATGGGTCAAGTTGACCCATTTGACCCATTTGACCTATTTGAAGTAGGTCAATGGTAGGTTTAGGTTTGGTTAGTCATATGGAGTGGATTGGTATCTTTGTTTCCAATCAATTTGTTAGGTTCATTTGGCTCAACATGACCCCTTTAGTCAGGTTGGGTCATCTCAGGTCATTAGGGCTAGGTTTAGGTCTAGTTGGCCAATTAAGGCTTTGGTCAAGTTCAACAAGTGATTTGAAATGACCTTGACCCAATGGTTTGAATCAATTTGGCTTAGATCAAGTTTTGACACATTTTGGCATTTTAGGTCAACTTTGGTCAACTTGGGTCAAGTGGTTAATTGGGTTGGGTTAGGCTCAAATGTTAGCTTGGTCAAGTTCAAACATAAGTCATGAGTGAGCTTAGATTAATGGTTTCAATCAATTTGTCCTATGGTGGAATTTGGCTATGTAAGGTTTCATTTTAAGTTAAGTGTTGACTTGGTCAACCCTTAGGTTTGACTTGGTTTGATCCAATTTGATTGATTGATCATCCCATGATGATTGTTGATCATGATGAGAGGGATATATGAGTTTGGTTCAATCCAATTTGGATAGGATCAAAATTTGGCTCATAAGGATACTTTAGGTCACTTTGGGTCAAGTGAGCCTAAGTGGGTCAAATGGCTTGATTAAAGCTTGACCTGAAGTTGATTGATCTTGTATATGGGCTCATGGTTGAAATATAAATCCATTTACAAGTGGTTTAAAGTCAAATGGGTTTTGATCCATTAGAAAATTTCATATTCAAAAGAAAAATATGAAGAGGTTTTGGGTTTGACTTTTGACTTGGGTTTTGATTGAGTGATTGAAGTTTAGATTTATATACGAGCTCATGATTGTAGGTTTGATTGAACCATAGAGAAAATCAAGGGTTTGGCTTGATTTGAAATTGGTTTGGCTAAGTTCAAGATTTTGGCTTGAAAGGCTTAGATTTGATTTTGAATGAATTTGAGTTTGATTTTTTGGATTTGGTTTTGATTGTTTGAATATATAGTTCATTTAGATATGTGAATATAAATGAGAATATAAATTTATCATGAGAAAATTTCAAGGATTTGAAGTGGTTTAATCACGATTTAGGCTAAATCCATTAAAAGGGAATTTAAAAGGATTTAAGGAAATTTTTTATTTGAAATTTAATTTTTGCCTTTGATTTGATTGATTTATATTTATATTTCAATTATATATGAGAATATAAATGAGAATACAAATAAGTTTTGAGAAAATTCCATGAGTTTGAAATGGTTTGATCAAAGTTTAGGTTAAATCCATTAAAGAGAATTTAAAGGATTTAAGGAATTTTAAGGATTTTAAATTTGGAATTTAATTTTTGAGTCAGATTTGATTGATTTATATTTATATTTCATTTATATATGAGAACATAAATGAGAATACAAATATGTTTTGAGAAAATCCCGTGAGTTTGAATGGGTTTGATCAAGGTTTAGGATTGATTTTTGCTAAGTCCTTTAATGAAAAATTAAAGGGACTTAAGGAAATTTTCATGAGTTGATTTTGAATTTTGAGTTGATTTAATGGGTTTGAATTTATATTTCATTTATATATGTGAATATAAATGAGAATATAAATGGAAAGATCTCAAAGATTTGAATAGGTTTGAATCATGATTTTGATTAAGTCCTTAAGGGGAAATTAAGGACTTTGGCAAAATTTGGACTTAGAATTTTTTGATGGAATTTTGATCATGGGTTTCAATCAAAGTTTCAATCATGATTTCAAATATGGATTTGATTTAGGTGGAGTTGATTTGATTTGGAGTTTGACTTGAAAGAAGGAAAGTCAAGAATGGTTTAAGCTAAGGGTAGGAAAATTCCTAACACCCCTAAGGCAGGACCTATTCCTATGACTAAACCTTCTAAGTCTTCTAGGGCTAGGGGAGTGTCCACCTAATCACTAGATGTGTCTTAAGACTAAGGAACTCTTAAAGTCTAAGAGGAATCATATGTCTAAGATGGAGGTGTTGAGAGCTCATTCTAAAATGATCAACATACATATGAAAAATGGATAAAATAATCACTCTCTTCTGCTTAACAAAATCATGCATCATGAAGCATCCAAAATTTCTTAAGTAACATCCCTTAACATTCATCACTAAGGTGTGCTAAACATTTCCATTTTGCATGTATAGATATGCTTAGGGTCCATCCATATGCATGTTACACAAGTTGGGAAAGAAATAAAGTGTTGTGTGTTTTGTGATAATAATTCACTTTACTTAATCTTAAAATTCCTTTCTCTTTGAATGGGTTTGTTTAGAGTTGTTCTAAACTTACGATTAATTAAAACACTTGATAAAATATTCACAAAGAAAAAAAGTCATTAATGAATCTACCTTATAAAGTTACTTAAGGTAGGGAGGAGAGAGAAGTTCTCTTCTTTTTTCCTCTCTTTATAACATTTAGTAATTAAGTGTAGGCTCATTCAAACCAAATCAAATCATGAAATAAAAATTAACTAAATCAACTAAAACACTTAAATGAAACCACCCTCTAAGTTGAACATTTTCATACTTAGAAAACCTAAACCTTAAAGCCTAATTAAGTATACCACACAAACCTTATAAGGCACACACATTAAGCTAAGTCACCACTTCTAGTCCTATGTTAGGGTGGTGCATGGTTTGATATTTACTTTTGTTTTATGATGTGATGTTTTAGTCTGGATGTTAGGGTGTATGTGTGTAGACTGAATGGTAGGATGATCTTAATCTAATCATTATCTTCTACAGGGGATTATGCTTAAGGGGTGCTGAAATAAAAATATAACTACTTTTGTTGTGTAGGTTACTTATGCCCCTAAGCATGATCCAAAATAGGCCAGGTGGACTTGGTTTCCCATGTGTGGGGTGCTAAGTCCAATTCATACTTGGATGTATGGTTTATTTAGCTAATCTCTATTTTGTAGGTTTTGGTAAGATTTCCTTTCCCTTTTTCATGTAATTTTGCAAATTAGGATTTGGAATGATTGTTATGGGAGATTAGGATGAATATTGGTCATAAGACTATATCTTATGTACCATGTGAAGCCTTTGGAGCAAGCCACATTCCAACCAAGTTAAAAAGAATAAAGAACCAAATGATGAAAAGAAGAATGAAGAATGAAGACCCCCCCCCTAACATGAATTTATTTTTGTAATTAATTCATTTGTAATCTGGGTTGTATAAGGGTAGAGCCCAGCTAGCCAATTTATTTTTGGGTTTGTGCAATGGAGCTCGACCACACTTGGCTACTTATTCTTTTGCGCTAGCTTTATAAATGGTTTGATGTTTATTTTGCTTATGCATTAAGATGGCATGTTTTCTAGTTTCTTCCTTGCTTTGATGTATGGCCTGGATGGTGACTAGGCTCTTTGGGAAAAATAAATTTTCTATCCAATTAATCAACTCAAAACTAAAAATTAACAACTCATAACCTCACCTAAAGCTTAAGCTATAAATCAAGATAAAAGAATTAGCAATCCCTTAGCTGGATGTTGTATTTTCTTTCTCACATCATGCATAAGAAAAGCATATTGCTTCACTCTTGATTTGGAGGGCTTCCACCCATGCTAGAGAATTTGGCTTGACCTTTGAGAGCCATGGTGAAAACACACCTCCTTTCTTGCTGATTTTGGCCCATAATCTCATTTATTATGCATTAGGCATATGAATTATAAGCCTGTGTCAAATGAATAATCCAAGATGAAAATAAAATATAAAAAAATTTGCATTAGATTTAGGTCATTAAATTATGCCCTACATGATCTAGTCTCTTAGGGAGTGTGTTTAAGGACTTAGTTTCTTTCAAAATACACAACAGCTTAGTTATCTTGCAAAAGCATATGACTTGCCTACATATATTTAAAATCATAGGAGGAGTTAGTTGGCAGCCATCCCCAGGCGGTTGTAAGTCCAAACTATCAGGTGGTTTATCCTCTCTTGTGGAGGTAAACTAAATACCCATTTTCACCTTAGATTTAGGTCGTGCTTTGGCCCTCGCCAAAACTCCCTAGATTTAGGTTAGAGGTTGGTACTTTCCTTTGCGGCTATGAGAATAAATCCTCGCCTCTTAGGCATTTTCATGATCTCGTGTCATGAATTATAAGCCCTATACTTCTAATAAAAATTCAACACAAAATAAATAATTCCCTTCAAATGTCAAAAATATAATACCTAACCATAGGATAGTTTGGGATGCTTACTAGGCTTCCTAGTATCATGAGCATCTATACTTATCTTCCTTTGGCTTCGATAATAACTCCCTCCTCTTGATCAATCCCACTTGATCTTCCAAAGATAAACCAATTGATTGATAATCCTATACTTGAAATCTTTGGAGATAACGATCATTTACCTTAATCAAGAGTATTCCTAAGGAATCCTATTCCTTAGGATGTAATTAACTATGGGGGCTTGCCTCTATAAGAAACTTAACAAAGAGACTTAAAATAAACCCTACTTTACTTTTTCATGTAAAGTAGGAGAAGTATCTCTGGTACATACGAAGACCCATAGTCCTTAGGAGTCCTTATTCAGGTGATTAGGTCCATTGTAGGGTGGTGACTTATATCTTTTGAGATAGTACACATTTTCAATGTCGTACCTAATCACCCTAATAAGAACATATGCAGATCTACGTGATGTCCCAACACAAGGCATATATATATATTTTCATTTATACTCCTTACAAAGGATAGATGAAGGCATGGAATATTTTCACCACAAAGCCCCATGTAAAAAATAATGTTAGCCTAAAACAAGAATGCCCAAACATCCAAACCAGTGAACAAAAAATCTAGCTATCCAGTCTAAAATAGTACACCATAAAATAAAATAAATATCACATCACAATCAATACATCAACTTAATCTAATTCTAGGGTCAGTGACATAATATTCTAGTGTGTGAAAAGAAGTCTTATATGGCAAGTTTGTTTTAAGCTTTGTTTCATTTTAAGTTTGATTTGAATTCAGAATTTATTTAATTTTATCATTGTATGATTTTGATTTAAATAATTTAATTGATCTCAGATTTTATTCTAATTTAGATTATTTTCTATGTTGAAGTTGAATTTAGATTTTAAAGAATGACGAATAGAATAAATTATATTGTGAACATACCTTAACATGTTGATCCTAATATAATTTCCACCTTGAGGTGAAAGTTTATTCTAAAGATTGAACTAAGAACCTATATATTTTAATTAATCCATTTTATTTGAATGATTTAGTTGAATTGATTTGATTTGATTAATATTTGTTTGATTTGATTTGGATTTCAAAATTTGAGTTTGTTTAACTTTATGTATTTTGATTGATTAATTTGTGATTCATTATGTTTTAATTTTATTTGATTAGATTTTGATAATTCAATATCCTTTGGATTAATATCTAATTCCTTTCTTTTGGGTTTCAATTTGAGATTTTAACTTTATATGATTAATGTTGATTAAATTATTTTAATGTTATTTAGATTGTTAATCTTATCGTTTCATTTAAACATGATTTGGATTTGTGAATATATTCCAATTAACTAATGATTTAATTGATGTTTAATGTGTTCTTTTATTTGAATTCCAATTAAAGGTTTAATTCCTTAAATTTAGTCATTTAGTTTATATATTGATTATCTTTGGTTTAATAATCAATTTGATTTAGTTTAACTAATTCCTTATCTTAGTTTAATAGGCTTGTTTTTTTTGTTTAAGTTTTATTTTGTTTGATTAATTTTGTTGTTGATTAGAATTAAGAGTAATTGGATATGATTTAGTAACTTCAGAGTTCATATTTAATTTTGTACTTATTTTATTTGATTATGATTTATTTATTTATCAGTTTGATTAGATTAAATGAATTGAAAGTTTGCTTTGATTTTAATTAGGTTTGAATATTTATGATTAGAGTTTCATTTAACCTCATTCATCTATTAAGTATATTAGAGTTTGCTCAATATCTAATTAAGAGTACATGTTTTGATTTGATTATTAGATTTATATGTTTAATAGTTAATTAGCTCATCTTATTCATGAAGGTTGAATTAGATTCAATTTGATTATATATTAAATTGATGAAAGTTTACTTCAATTTTATTTGATTTCATTAGTATCATAATATTAATTAAAATGGAAGTGATTTATGATTAGTTCATGTTTAATTTGGCTAGGTTTATGTTTAATTTATTTGATTAGGTTTAGGTTTTGGTTTAATTTGTTTTATTTCTGATTGGAGATTACTTGAGCAGTTTGATTAAAGGTAAATTTCATTTATGATTGGTTTAATCAAAAGTTTAATTATGGGTTGATTATATCTTCTTATAATGCTAATTAAGATTTAATTTAATTATTTTATTCATAAATTTGGTTTGACATTTAATTTATTGAAATTTAACTTTAATTCAATCAATTAATATTGAATTTAATAATTTATTAAACCCTAATGTTAAGTGATTTTTAGATTTCTCAAGCTTCAAATGATTATAATTTTTTCTTAAGTTTCCTCAAAGTTAATTAAAAGGTTTCAAATATTTTGATGATTTTCATAATTTTTAGATTTTTTTAAACTGATTAATTCATGAAATTATCCATTTGGACTTTTAAAATTCAATAACTTCTAACCCATTCATTATTTTGATTTGAAATTTTTATGGTAGGTGTATTTTAATCTTAATTTTATTTATTAAAGTTTCAAATAAATTTAATTAATATTATTAATTTAATTAAGATTTGATTATTTTTAATTAAACTTAAATTAAAAAAATAATACCAATAAAATTTGGGAATTTTGAGTTTAATGGATTCCTCTCACTGAGATGATTCCATAGAGCCCTCATTTACATTTTTAGTTGCATATTTTATTTTATGTTTTAATTCTAGACATTTTAAGCATTTTTTAAATGTAAAAAATCTTGAGTTTTCTATTTAAACTAGTCAACGCTAACTGAGCATTGCTTTTCATGTGATAAGTGGGGATTGGTCCACCCGGGATGCAGGTTTGAGCATTACTATTTGATTAGAGATCGGATGGTCTAGAATTGATCTGCAGATCCTTAAGGGATTAAATCAAATGGTGCGGCTAGATCGGAGCCATCTATTCTAAATACAAAGAATGAATGGCATGAATTTCATCCTTAATCTTGCCGGCGAGAACCGAGAGTCATTTGCTCTTTAAGTTTGATCATCGATGATTTTGGTGATGGAGGTGCTTGATTTTGGTTGCAAATTGATCGAGTCAATTTGCAATCAATCAAAGTGGTTGGTTCTCGATGGTGAGCAATTTTGCTTCATAAAGGATGAAACTGAAATTAAGGGTGGTCAGATTTGGTGCATACCTCACCGACATTGATCATCGGAGAAATGCTTCGAGCACCTTCGCCTCATTGATACAAAGCTACAGGAAGAATTTTGTGCCTTGCCTCCCTGCTAATCATCATGGAGACCAAGCTCCTCTCATCTTATGTCAGCCTTGGTCATTTGCTGGCTCACCGACGGTGTGGTTGTCAGGTGTATGCTCGATTGGGTTCATCTTCACTCATAAAACATATAGAAATGACCAATTGAGGAGAAGGGCCACTCCTTCCCCATTTTTATATTTGTCCATGAGGTCAGCCACTAGCTAAGGCTGAATTATGGCTTCCCAGCAGTGAGGGATCTAGGAAATAGGTTGGACGAGCTCCTCCTTCCTTCAGAAATGTGTTGGAATGGATCCCTTCTCCCTAGCCTCTCTCCTTCCTCCTCTTTTTCTTCTTGGCTGAGAGCTTACATCGAGAAGATGTTTTCTATGGTTGGTCCCCCAAGGTGATTGAGGAGCTTGTCCTCTTGCATCCAAAAGTCCTCCATTTTGGCTGTAGGATTAGCTCCATTTAATGGATGAGTGGGGATGAATTGATTTTGTTGACTTTATGCATGGGTGGTTGGAATTTTCCTCTCACATGATTATCACCTCATCTTCCATGGCTATCCCACCTCATATGGTTTCCATTCCACATGATGGTTAGTTGTCCAAATCAAGCCCTAAGTGAGCTATGAGTTGAACTCAAGTTCACTTGAGTTAAGTTTGGATTAAAATATTTTGTTTGATTCATTTGAATTTGTTTTTTTTTTAAATTAAGATATGTTAAATTTATTTGATCAATTGACATTAGGTGATTATTGAAATTATTATCCTTTGAGTGATTTGAAGCTTAATTAATCCATATTTTATTTAAGTTTTATGTGATTTTAGGCTAGTTCAATCTATTTGACCTAAGTACGTCAAGTTGATTTTCTTAACCTATTTGATCATCTTTTAAGTTTCTATTTGTGTTTAATTATATTTGAATATCATTTATTATAATAATAATTATTTATATATTTTACTATTTATTTTCAATTGATTTGAATTGTAATTTGATTTTCTCCTAAATTAACCCATTTTGAATTGGATGAGTTGAGTTAGATTTAATTAAGTCAAATGATTGATTTGACCTAATCAAGAAGTGTTTAAGATCAAATCATATTTGATTGAATGTTTAAGATGATTTAGAATAATTAATTTCACTTGATTTAATGTTAATTTTAATTTTGATTCACTCTAACCTAGATTGAGCTTAATGGGTTCACTAAGGTAAAATGATTGAATTAGTTAAATTAAACCCAAATAATTATTGATTTTGTTCATTTATAATTTAAAAATATTTTTTAGAGTACTTGATTTGAATTATTTAGGCTTTAAGTTGGATTTGAGTTCAATAGAGTTCATTCGAGTCTATTTGGGTTAAGTGACCCAATTAAATTATTTGAGAGCTTATTGGGTTCAGATTTATCTATATTTGTATTTAAGCATATTTATTTGATGATTTTGAGCCTTTGGAGTCATTCAATTTGGCCAAATTTTGGTTTATTGACTTTTGACTTAATAAGGCTCACATGGATCAACTCTAGGTCGAATGACCTATTTGTCACTTTGAACCTCATTTGGATTTATTTTTGAGTTTATTTATATTTATTCGTTGATTCTGTGCTTGTGGTTCAATTTAAGTTGGTTTAATTTTGACTTAATTTTGACTTAGGTGATTTTGACTTAATTTTGACTTAATTTTGGTTTAATTTTGACTTAAATGAGTTAATTGAGTTAATCAATCTAATTACCTTAACTCAGGCTCAATTGAATTTAGATTTCAATTCAAATATGTCTGATTTAGATTTCTATTGAGTTTCATTTGATTTGGGTTTAATCTAGGTTCACCTAATTTGATTGGGTTAGGACAGGTCCAAGAAGGATCTATCCGGATGACCTAGTCTTTCACTCTTGCATATTGAGTTTTATTCAATTTCAAATTTGATTTTAGTTTCAAATTCTAAAGTTTGATTCAATTTATTATTTTATTTTGGTTTGTTTACCTAGCCACTAAGCATAGTGTCCTAAGTGCCTAATTAGGGAACTCCAAATCTAAGATTAGGGAGCCTAATTACTATGATCATGAATGATGTTAACCCCATCAAAAAATGAGGTAAACAATAATGAAACTTTGATATTTATTCAAGAAACACTCATATCTTCATTACCCTATCAAAAATGTCACAACCAGGAGATTTAGATAGTGAAATGTGTCCTATTATGCATAAGAATAGTGTTACTTCTTAAAAATATCAAGCATTCATTAGATCCCTTAATAAATAAGAATATATCCTAAACTAAATGAATAAAACTTAACAAATTATAATATTTACAATTTATATGTACAAAATAAGACTAATATGCTATTTAAGCATATTCACTAATAAAAATTTCCACTATCATAATAAAACTAATAAGCATATCCACTAAAAAAAGTCTTGGGCATAAAAAAACTTACAATTCCCCAAGATTTAGACTTATGAGATTTAGGGAACATATTTATCCTTTGCATGTACAAATTTTACATTGAAACCTAGTAGCAAACCTAGGCTTTAGTATTTGATGAAACCTAGTAGCAAACCCCTTAAAACATTGGCAAGCCTTTAATCCCCTCCATGTCCTACTCCCCCACCCCAACCCCCATAACATAACTAACTTTATCTTAAGCTAGGCTTAAACCAACCTAGGCTCCTTCAACCCTTAAACTCAAGCAACATCTCCACTAATCTTCTATATATTCCCCATAACCTTGTTATAAAGCAAAGAAACTAAAACTAAACTAAAACTAACATAAAACTAAATGACAGTCTAATCTAACATAAAACTAGCATATCTATTATTGTAATCTAAAAAAATGACATTTAGGGTTTCAAAATATCTAAATTGGCGGCCAAAGAGAGATATCATCGAAGAATGTTGGAGAAAAGAGGCTTTGTTCCCCACGTGCGGCAAAGGCGGTGGCAAGGCGGCTAGTCACTGACGCCAATGTTGTTGATCGGGCAGTGGAAGGCTGGGTCATCTGGTGTTGGGGTGGAAGGGAGAAAACTGACAGGAGCAAATAGGGCTCATTGTCAGTCGATCAGGTGGAAATATTGCCCAAATCTAGTCGCTCGTTGAACGGTCGACTAGCACTGATGTGGCATCCACATTGGCGCTAGTCGCCCATTTAATGGATGACTAAGCCTATTTCTAATTTTTTTAAAGTACCTAATTAGCTAATTTAAACTATAATTAAGTCTAATTATAAAATTTAGCCTAATTATAATAGCATGTTCTTATAAGGAATGTCACATCTTATTAAATTTATTAGCTAATTGGGAAAATCTTTGGGACTCAAAGGATTTAACATATGTTTCTTAAAATCTTTGGGAAAATCTTAACTTGTCTTCAAAACTCTAAGGATTATTAATTTTATATGTCTTCAAAACTCTATTGATTTAACATATGTTTTTTAAAATTTAAAATAGTCTAACAAGCGTAATGGGCATGCATGGGGGATTTCAAAACACATGATTCATCAAACATAATCTTTGAGTAAAAAAGAAGATATCAACTTAAGGATATGGCTTAATTAATAATCTCTAACAATTCCTTTCTTAAAAGGAGTTGAATAAGGGCTAAATGATTTGGATGTGTAAAAGAATGAATTATTCTAGAGATATAAAAGATGAATGACATTACCTATGGTGTTAACTCTATTATTAGACTACAATCCTAACATAACTACCAAAATATAACAACTGAAGTGTTGACTCCATTAATAAAAAATAGCATTATTTTCTAAATATATGACAATAGGACTTGTCCTTTCCTAAATGAAATGTAAGGACAAGGATAATTAAATCTTTGGCCAATTCAACTTATTAAGGTCAAGGCATCTTAAGAAAAAAGTCTAATAGATAATAACATATGGCTAGTTGTGTAATGTGTGTTAATTTAGGCCATTTTTTAAGACAGCGACTAAAAAAAGAATAAATGATACATAAATTAGATTATCATATTTATTTCATCATTGAAAGAATTATATTCTTATAAACATAGAAATTTCATAAACCTATTATTGAGATATACTTTCTTTCTAAGAAGCTTCATAAAAGGTTGATGCCATTTTAATTAATATATGTATCACACAATTTTCATCTCTAATTCTTATATCAAAGAACAATCTCTTGTTTCAATAAAATAAGTTATGATCCCATCACCCTCTTTAGCTCACCAACTAATTTCCTAAAACCTTCTCATGTCTTACTCTCTTTTTGATTTTTATATAAAGGGTCCACTTGTAATCTAGATGTTGCTAGAAACTATAGCTGGCCACCATCTTTAGCTCCATTTATATCATCGATGTGCCATGTTTTAGAGATCATATGATGTGCCACCATTTATAGAGCTTAGCTCGAGCTTGAAAATTTTTCGGCATTGTTGACCTCACTTTTAGAGTGAGTCTTCAACCTCCTCAGCATAGATCTAGGACTCTTATAAACACTAAGAACTCCTTAGTCTAAGACACTTCTAGTGATTAGGTGGACACTTAACCTAAGCCTAGAGACTTAGAAGGGTTAATCATAGGATTAGGTTATGCCTTTGGGACTAAAGGAGATTTTTTTGCCCTATAGCCTAAACCCAATCCATGCTTTCCTTCTCAAACCAAACCTCAAATTCATGCCAAATCCAAACCAAATTTCCAAGACTCATAATCAATCCCATGATCAAATCCAAGCTCAAAATTTTCTCCATAAACCTTATGATTGAATTCCATGGCCTTAACTTTAGCCAAGTCCAATTCAAATCTAATTCAATTGATTTTCTCAAAGATCAATTCAATCTCTCAATCATTTATCAAATCCAAATCCAAATCCAAACCCAATTCCAAGTGATTGAAACCCAAAATCAAATCCAAGTTCCAAAATTCCTTCCTAAGCCATATGACCCATTCTCATAAGCTTAGCCAAATCTCCAGCTAAGTTATCCCAAACTTGATTGATTTCTTTATAAGTCAATTATTACATCATTTATATTCACAAATATAAATGAAATCTGTTCTCAAATGATTAAAACTAAATCAAACTAAATCAAACCAAGCAAAGACCCTTCTTAAGCCATATGGACCTACCTCCATAAACTTAACCAAATCTTAACTCAAATCAACCACAATCAATTGGTTTCATTATAAATCAATTATTACTTTATTTATATTCATAAAAATAAATAAAACTCACCTTCCAATGACAAAAAATGAATCAAAATAAATTGATTTCTTAGCCCTTTTGACCTACATCAACGAGCTTGGTCAAATTTGCTTCCAAATCACTCCAAACTCAAGTGATTTGCTCATGAATCATTTATATATTCATTTATAATTCCAAATATAAATGAAATATAAATTGAAATAGCCAAAACCAAATCCAAAATCAACTAAAATGCAATTTATACCCTTTAAGCCATTTCCTTAGACTTGGCCAAATCCTATCCAAACCGAGTCAAAACCAATGCTCTTGAATCAATCATTCCTTCAATCATCTATCCAAATATAAATAAATCTACAATTATCTAGTCAAATTGAAATCAACCCAGGTCAAGCCCAAGTTAGCCCTTTTAGCTTGAAAACTCAAATAAGCCAAAATTCATTGGACTCTAAATTGATTGCAGTTGAATTTATATTTCAATCCTAGGCTCATATATAAGTTCAACTAAACTTGAATTAAGTCAAAACTAAGCCAATTGACCCATTTAGGTCTACTTGACCCAAAGTGCCCTAAAGAACCCATATGAATCAAGTTCTAAAACAACCCAAATTGGATTGAACCAAGGACATCCAAACCTCATGCCATGATCATTGATCACCTTGGATGATCAATCACCTTGAATTGGGTCAAACCAAGTCAACTTGGTCAGTTGACCAAGTCAACCCTTTGCCCTTATGAAATCCAAACTAGCCAAAACTCATCCTACACCAAATTGATTGAAACCATTGAGTCACACCAATTCATAATCAAAAAATGACTTGACTATCAATTAAGCCAAACTAAGTTCAATTGGCCATTTGACCCAAGTTGACCCAAATTGGCCTAAAAGGCCAAAATGGGCCAAATCATAATCTAACCCAAATTGATTGTAACCAATGGCTCAAGTTCATTCCAAATTGATTATTGAACTTGACCAAAGCCATAATTGTGCTCAATCTAACCAATTGGTCAACTTGACCCAACCTAGCCCAAATTGACCTAAAGAGTGAAATTGGCCAAAATATAAATTAAATCCAAATTGATTCAAACCAAAGCCTACAATCATTTTCAATTAACTAATTGAACATGAACCAACACCCAACCACAGCCAATTTGGCCAATATGGTCAAATTGGTCAACTTAGCCCATTTGACCTATATGAATCCAAATGTGCCAAAATCAAACCTAGGAAAAATTAATGAAACCACTTGAACCCAAACTCTCCAAATCATTATTTGAACTTAACATAAGCCTTGGTTTGACCCAATTTGACCAATTGGTCAACCTAACTCAAACATGACACAATATTAACCCATTTGATCACATAAAGCCAGAACCCATAAAAGCAATCCATGGGACTTTAGAGGCTGACCTAACCCGACCCAAACCCATCCTAGGTCAACCCAAAATCAGCCCAAACCCATTTAGAGCCAAGTCCAGTGCAAATACTCCATGGATCCTCTCCCACATCGGATTCTTTCCTCTAATGGAAATGTCCACTCTCCTCTCATCCTTGGCAACCTTCAAACTTCTAAATGGAGCATCCTTAAACTTCCTAGCCCACCCTAAGTGTGCTAGGACTTACCTTGCACCAAAGGGAGGTGAGTTAACTCACCTCCCATACAAACTAAAACCAAAGGATCCAAGCAAAGGCAATATGACCAATCAAGCTTGGAGCCTCATCATGGCTTCAACAAATTCGCCATGTGGAATTGAGTGTGAAAACTCTAGCGCTTTGATGGTGACTGGCCAGCCAAAAAATTGAAGCAATCACATCCATCCACCTCAGCAAATTGAGGGCTATGCCCCCTCAATTCACACGGGAAATCATCCCATTCGAATCGTCTGAGCTTCCAAGGGCAAATTGAGCCTCTTTGCAATCCCTAGAGCGATTCCAAACTTTCCTCCTTCAGAATTTCTTCTTTCCGTGCAAAATTGAGATAAGGGAGCTCAATACTGATTCCAACTTCTTCATTTCTCAACCAAACTGCAATTCCTCTTACTTATACCTTCCATATATCTAGTCGAGGCTACCCAAAGCTTCCTTCAAGTTCTAAACCCACCATAACTAGGAGTTCAATCACCACTGAGCTCCAAATTGATGGAAGTTGATCCACCGAGCGAACCAAGGGGAATTGGCTTACATACTACCCAACAGGTTCTCGTCTCTACTAGACGAAGCTACCTTCGTCGATCTCACAGCCAGTCTTGAGCTTCGAAGAGGTAATTTCTCAAAACCGTAGATATATGAAATTTTCTGTGGAGCTTTGTGAAGAGAATTCACATGTGAGCCCATCCTAGCCATTGGATCCTTGTGGATCATTTGTATGAAGGTGTGGGTTGATTTTGGAATGAATCCGAGCTCAGGTGATCTCGGATCGAGTGATCCATGGCGGACAGACAACGTCGTTCGTCGCTCGCAGGAAGGAGGATCACGGGTCATCCATTCTGCATGTAGAATGGATGACTCTGATAAGATCATGCTAGATCCATCTATTATCTCCCTTTACACCATGAGATTGATGGCATTCCGATCGAGATCGGACGAGAGATCAATCTGTCACCGACTCGATAACGGATGTGACTACTTAAATAACCAATCCTGCAGCGCCACATGGAAAGCACGATGCATCGGTATGCCAATGGGATTAAGGCATAATTAGGTATTTTAATTAATTTTTAAGGCTGAAACTTCTATAATTCATAACAAATTGTAGAAAAATCCAAACAATATAAATAATGGCTCATTTTAAAGGTATGTTAGAGGAGAATCCATTAAAATTATTTGTAAATAATTTTGAACAATAATTTTGGCTTAATCAGGTTTAATTGAAAATATAATTAGCTTAATTACTCCATAATTAAATAACTAATCAATTTCAAATTTTTTTAGAATGTTTATGGGGATGACCTCTACCTTCCCTATTTTTCTTGGAATTTATTGGTTGATTAATTGATGAAACTGATTGCTTAAGCCCTAATTATCTTCTTAACTTAATTAAATGATAATTAATCATGTGAATAGTAATTAATCAATAAATTGGATCCCTTAATCATTGTTTAACTATGGGGAGACTTAGGGAATTGGATTGTGGTCTCCCTCATAATCTTTCTCCTAAGTTTCCTTTTCTTTTCAACAAAAATGCTAATTAATTAATTAACAATTAATGGCTTAATTAGGTAAATTAAAACTCAAATCATACCAAATCATGTTTTATTAAGTAAGAGGCTTATGGAATTAGGTTGGGACCACTTTCCCAACATTTTCTCCTTAAGCCCATTTCATTTCAAAGGATAAACAATTAAATTTGGTAATTAATAGAAGAGGAATGGATTAATGTATAAATAACTTGATTAACCTAATTAAAAGGGTAATTAGATCTGATTTCCATTAATTGATCCATGGGTAGAGCTTTAGGTGTTTAATAACCTAAAGAGATTTAGTGAAATCATAGTTAGCTCACATGTGTGAGAAAACTATAAAAGTAATTAAGTTAATTTCTTAAGCTTAATTAATACAAAATTGAGCTAATTGCATTGGGCCCCTTGCATTCCATAGGATCATTACTATTTACCTTTCAATTCATTTGCATATTACATTGGCTCGTAATCATTTGATTAATTATCTTAAGGTAACATAAGTAAGGGCTAATTAATTGATTTAATTCATTCCTTAACCTAATCAATCCATAAAAATAGCTTAATTATCTCTCATTAAATCAAATAAACTTACAAATATGGGATGGGATTAGGATTATCAAACCTCTTATCACATTTCTTAATTCAAATCAAACATGAAATTAAAAATGACATTAAGAAATTTTGATTTATTTTAAATGAGCTTATTTATTATGATTATCCTTAAGAGTTAATTGGATTGAATGAAATCATGTGCTTATGTACCTTTATTTTTTTCCAATCATATTAGATGTTATATGTCACTTGATTCATGCATTTATCTCTTGCAAAAACAATTAAATTAAATGGTTTCCTTTATGTCAAGCTTGCATGTGTTGATTTAAATTAATATATGTGTAGCTATTATCATTACTAAATCCAAATCTATTTTTCAAAACTTACAAATGAATGATTATATATGCTATGAATGCTAGTTATAAAAACATAGGAGATGTATGTGATTATAGCTTAAGTGTATGAAGTGAAGTTTCTTTTCTTTCATTCATGTATTGATTTATGTAAGTAAGAATATTAATGGGTATATAGCTTGGACATCCTGGGAACACGAGGCTTTAGTTAGCTCCAAGGAGGTCATTTGATTACCTCACTTCCTTGGTTTAACAATGGCACATACTCCATTTGATTTCATTCCTATATACGTTAATACTAGAGTTTAGATAAGACTTTGTTCAATATGCATAAATATTTCAAATACAACTTTTGCATGATTTTCCATTCTTGTAGTTATTTGTACATTCATGTGTATTTAAGAGTAGTGAGTATATCTAGTCTGGACAATCCAGGGATGAAAAGATTTAAGTAGCCCCAAAGATATCTTTACCTCACTCCCCTGGTTTAACAATGGCAAAGTATATACTCAAAACTTTCATACACTTAGATGTGCATTTAGCCAATGAATAAAAATTTCACTTTTCTACTAAGAAAGACATGCATTCATATTTGTTCAAATGATTGAATCAATTGATCACATGGTTTAAAGTCTTCTCACTTATGTTTATGTGTATAAACTTACATATGTTTGAATGTAATGGGTATATAATTTGCACATCCCGGGAACACAAGGCTTTAGCTAGCCCCAAGGAGGTAATTTGATTACCTCACTTCCCTGGTTAATAATGACATGTATCTATTTAATTTCATTCCTATGTATTTTTATATAAGAATTTAGATAGAGCTTTAAACTAATATGATAACATAATTCAATCAAATAAAACATCTAAATTCCAAATGCATATGCTTATAACTTTCATTTAAGTGTGCTAAAAATATAAATTGCATGTATAGGTATGCTTAGGATTTAATCATATGCATGTTACATATGATGGAAAGAAATGAATGAACATGTGTCATGTGATAGTAATTAATTCCAATTAATCTTAAGATGCTTTTCTTATTGAATGAGGTCATTTAAAGTGAACCTAAACCTAGGATTAATTAAAACATTTAATAAGCAATTCATTAAAGAGAACTTATTAATTAACATGCTTTAGATGTGGCTTAAGGTAGGGAAGAAAGAGAGCAATCATCTCTTTCTTCTCTTTATAACACTTAGTTGTTAAGTGTTAGTCATATGAAACCAAAGAAAATGCTAAGTAAAAACTCCCAAATCAATTAAAGCACTTGAAGTGGAATTAACCTTTATAATTAAACCCTTTCATACTTAGAAAATTGTAACAAAACTTAGTTAAGGCACACCACACAAGCCTTAATACACATACTTTAGATTAAGTCATCATTTCTAGCTTTATGTTAGGGCGGTGCATGGAGGGATGTACATTTGGTTTTAAGATGTATTATTTTAGACTGGATGTTAGAGTGTATGTTTCGTAGACTAGATGTTAGGCCATGATTAGCCTAATCATATTTTGTAGAGATTGCTTAAGGGGTGCTTAAAATAAGTATAAATTCTCTCTTTTGTGGGTTGCTTAACCCTTAAGTATAATCTAAGTTAGGACACGTGGGCTTGGTTACCCATGTGCAGGGTGCTAAGTCCAAAAAATATATATAACTGCTTGAGTTATATGGTGTGTTTAGCTAACCTCTATTTTGCAGGTGTAATTAGATTTACTTTTTTCTATTTTTTAATGTAATTTTACATTTGGAATTAGGATTAGTGTTATGGGGGATTAGGATGAGTAGTGGCCAGAAGGCTTTGTCCTGGGAGGCCCTGTGATGCTTTTGAAGTAAGCACATCCAAATGAAGAAGTGAAGGAGATATGAAGAATGAAGATAAGAAGATCCCCATAGCATTTATTCATTTATAATTGTAATTATTCTTTCACATTTTGTGTTGTAAAAGGGTAGAGCTCGGCTACCCATTTTCTATTTTAGGGTTATACGGTGGCACTCGACTGCACTGGCCTTTTATTCTTTTGCGTTAGATTTATAAATACTTGATATTATGTTTAAATTGCATAATAGAAACAACATGTCTTTTCCTAGTTTCTTTATGAATGATGATTTAATGTGTGGCCTGGATTCGATTAGGTTCTTAGGAAAAAATTAATTTTCTACCCCAACTATAACTCATAACTAAAGTTTTAAATAACTCATAACCTCACATAAAGCCTAGAAATTAAATCAAGATAATTAAAAGATTTAGCAACCCTTAAATCCTTATTACTTCACTCTTGCAATGAGAGGGTTTCCAACCTTGCACAATTGGAGAAGACTTGACCTTTGAGAGTCTCCTCTATGGTGGAAAACACATCTTTCTCTCTGATTTAGCCAATGACCTCATTTCATCATGCATTTAGGCATAAGAAATCCTATGGCCTTTGTCAAAATAAAGAGTCCAAAATCAAATAAAATTAAATAGATTTGCATTTGTAGATTAAGTAATTACTTATACCACTCATGCTCTAGTCTCTTTGGGAGTGGGTTTAAGGACTTTAGTCTCTTACTAAATAATAACAACCTAACTATCTTGCAAAATCATATGACTTGCCTACATGGTTTTAAATTGTAAGAGGAGTTAGATGGCTATCACTCCAGGCGGTTATAAGTCCAGCAGTCGGGTGGTTTACCCTATCTTGTAGAGGTAAACCTTATGCCCACTTTTGCTTAAATTTAGGTTGTGCTTTAGCTCTTGCTAAAAATCCTAGATTTAGGATCCAAGGTGGTTGTTTTTTCAAGCAACAAGCATAAATCCTCACCTCTCAGGCATTTTTATAATCTTGTATTGTGGGATTATAAGCCCTAGCTTTTTAATAAGATTTTAACTCAAATAAATAAATCTCCTCAATTTCAAACATATAAATCCCAACCATAGGATATGTTGGAATGCTCACTAGGTTTCTTAGTATCATGAGCATTCCTTACTCATCTCCTTTGGCTTCAATAATAAGTCTCTCCTTTCGATCTATCCCATTTGATTTTCAATATAGCCAATTTATTGATAGTCTTATCTTTGAAACTTTTGGAGACAACAATTGCCTACTTTAATCGAGAGTATTTCTAAGGAATTCACCTTCCTTAGGAAGTAATTAACTATGGGCGCTTTCCCCCATAGGGAGCTTTAGAATTCAGTTTAATATAAACCCTATTTTATTCACCCATGTAAAGTAGGGGAAAAATCTCTAGTATATTCGAAGACCCATCATATCTTAGGAGTCCTTATTAGGTGATTAGGTCCATTGAAGGGTGATGTCTCTATCTTTTGAGATAGTACATCATACCTCAATGTCACACCCGATCACCTCAATAAGTACTCCCTTAGATCTACGTGATGTCCCCTATATACACATCAAAAATAAACACCGTAGATGGATCGATTAAAATAATAATTTAAACTTAAATCTTATTTATGATCATTTTATGTTAATCTTGAGCCTCTACAAGTCTTACAAACCCTTTCTCTTCTTCAAACAATAATGATTCCAATGTTGCCTTCTCTAGTAAGCTATTACCATGACATCTTCTTCTTTAGCCATTGTTCTCATCATTCCTTCTCCAATAAGCTCTTGTTGTAACTTCCCCTTCTTCTCTAGATGTTGGTCTCATCAATCCTTCTCTGGTAAGCTCCTTTTGAGGCTCCTTTTTTTAATTGAATAAATGGTGTTGTTAATCATTCTATAATAAGCTCTTATCATGACTTTCTCTTTTTCTTCATTGAGCTTATTGTTGCCTTCCTCATGACTCTACGATGACTTCGTGCTCTAAATTTGAGGTGAGCTTAGGATAGATGAAGGAGCCAAGTTCAAGATTAATGCATGAGGTTGACTTGAGCTAAAATTAGAGTTTAAATTAATCTTTACTAACAAGTTGAGCTTGAGATTGTCATGATGAGCTCTACACTTCTCATTCACACCCATATCTTTTTCCATAATAGCCATATATTCATGAGTATAAAAGCAATTTTCTATCACTTACAAACTATTTATGATGCCCACCAACAACTTTTATGATAAAACATTTATTGAACTCACTTTTGGAGTGAGCTCTAAACTTCTCCATCTTAGACATAGGACTCCCCTAGACACTAAGAGTTCCTTAGTCTTAAGATACTTCTAGTGATTAGGTAACACTTAACCTAACCCTAGAGACTTAGAAGAGTTACCTATACGAATAGGTTGTGCCTTAGGGATTTAGGAAGACTTGCCTACCTAAAGCTTAAACCCAATCCTTGTTTCCTTATTTCAAACCAAACCATAAATTCAAATCCAAATTCAAATCTAAATTCCAAAATTCAAATCCAAAATCAATTCCAAATCCAACTCCAAAATCAAATAATTAAAACCCATGATTGAATTCAAATCCCAAAATCTTTCCTAAGCCTTTTTGATTTCATCTTATGGACTTAGCCCAAACTAAAGCCAAATCACTCCAAACTCAAATGATTTTCTCATAACCATTTATATCTTCATTTATATTCACAAATATAAATGAAGTATAAATTCAAATAGCCAAAACTAAATCTAAAATTATACCAAAATGCAACTCCTTTAAGCCAATTTCTTGGATTTAGCCAAATCCTTCTCAAATCAATCCAAACCCTTGGATTTTCTCTTCAAACAATCACTCCTTCAATCACATGCCCAAATATAAACATAAACTACAATCACCAAGCCAAAATCAAAGTAACTCAAGTCAAACCCATGTTTATCCTTTTGACTTGAAATTATCAAATGAACCAAAACCCATTTGACTCCAAACCGCTTGTAATTGGATTTATATTTCCATCATAAGTCCATATGTGAGTTCAGCCAAACTTGAATCAAGCCTTGATCAAGTCAATTGACCTATTTAGGCCCACTTGACCCAAAGTGACCTAAAAGACCTTTTTGAGCCAAATTCTAATCCAACCCAAATTGGATTGAACTAAGCCCATCCAAGCCTCACATTGTGATTAACAATCATCCTAGAATGATCAATCACTCAAATTGGTCAAACCAAGTCAAACCTAGCTTTTGACCAAGTCAACACTTAGCCCAAATAAAACCTAAACAAGACAAAATTCACTATAAGCCATTGATTGCAACCCATAATCAATTATTAAACATGACCAAGCCCTCACTTGATCTAGATCAAACCTAATTAGCCATCCTAGCCCAAGTTAACCCCAATTGACCTAAAAGCCAAAATGGGTCAAATATTGATCTAAGCCAAATTGATTGCAACCAAAGGGACCTCAATTGATCAATTAGACCCAACATAGCCCAATTGACCATGAACCTAACTTGACCTAAAAGGTCAAATCAACTTGAAATCAAACTAAATCAAAATTGATTGAAACCAAAGCTTGCAATATATTTCAAATGATCAACCAAGCCTAAACCAACCCATGACCTAACCCAATTGGGTCAAATGGTGTCAACTTGACCCATTTGACCCAAATGAACCTAAATGAACCAAAACCAAATCTAAACCAAATTGAACCAAACTAATGATACCCATAGGCTCCAAATGATCATTTGAACTTGACCTAACCCATGGTTTGACTCAATTTGACCAATTGGTCAACCTAACTTGATTTGACCTAACTTAACCCAAATGGGTCAAATTGAGCCAAAATAAATTAAATGAACTCTAAATCACTTGAAATTTGGCACCCAACCCATTTTTAAATCATTTCAAATCTGCTCAAATCAAACTCATAGCCAAATGATTACTATACCCTTAGGTCATAGGGTATCCCATGACCAAATTCACTTAGAATTTGGTCATTTCTTTCCCAAGGCCACTTGGCATCCTTCTATTGGTACACATGGGCACCAAGGAGGGTGGTGAACATGACCCAATGAGCTTAGGTCAGCCATGACCGAAAGGGATGCCAAACTGACCTCTCTAATCACTCTTAGACACTTGGCTCACCAAATCCACTCACCAATCACATGTGCAGCCACTCTGCCTCACTCCTCTACCCAAAATGACCCATGTGGGACATTTTCCAACTCAAATTAATCAACTAATCAAACCCATTGAGCCAAAATGATAAATCAGCCACTCACCGTCTGATCTAAGGAGGGGAAGATATACCCCCTCTCATTCTCACTCAAACAAAAAGACATTCATTCCTCAGAGCTCTAAGAGTCAAAGCCAACCATCCCAGAGCTTTCCCCAACCATTTCTGAGCACCCTTACTTCCTTGATCTCGATTTTACTCAAAACTAAAATAGGGGAGGTGATTTTTGAATCCAATTCACTCAATTCTCAACCAAAGTGAAATTAATCTTGCTCACACTATCCATGGACCAAGTCGAGTCAAAATGAATCAAATCCTGAGCTTCCACATGACCGAAGCTAGTAGTTCGATCAAGACCGATCACCATTGAAGATGAGCTTGGTCAATCGAGCAAACTACTTCAAATCAAGATCAGATTTCTTCAACGGGCTTTGTCTCTACTAGACAAAGCTACCTCCTTCATTGGAAGCACCGGTGATAGCCTCCGGCAAGGTATGCCATTGAAATTGACCTTAGAGTAAAATTTGCTTAGTCCTCTATGAAAGAAGATCAAGTCACATGATCTCCACCATTATATGTGTTTCTTGTGCTTCCCCAAAGGTGTGGGATGAATTTGAGCTCCATCCAAGCTTGGGTGAGCTCAGATCGAGCGATGATCAACGGATGGCATCCGTCTCTCGCACTCGAGAAGAGATAGATTATGGACTGTTTGTTCCACATGAACGGATCAGATGGTCCTGATCAAATCACACTTTAGATCCGTAATTTCCTCCTAAATCACATGATTAATCTCGGCCATCTGATTTTAGATCAGACGGCCCGCAAAGAAGACGCGTCCACCACCAACTGACTGAGCCGATGGATGTGATAACTTAAATAACCAATCTCATCGTGCCACGTGAAAAGCACGTCGAGTCAGTCGCCACGTGGCCCGACGGGATCATGGGTTTAATTAGGCTTAATTAATCCAATTTTAATGGTGAAACTTCCTAAATTCATAACTAATTATATAAAAATACAAAAAATACAAATAAACTCTCATTTTAAAGGTAATTCAGAGGAGAATAATATAAAATTAAAATTAATTAATTTTGAATAGTGATTTTAACTCAATTTAAGTTTTAGTAGAAATATAATTAAGCTAATTACTCTCTAATTACTTTAGCAATTAATTCCAAACTTTTTGAGATTTATTAGTGGGATGACCTATTCCTCCCATGATTTTCTTGGAATTTATTACTTTATTAGTTAGTGAAATTGCTTATTTCATTCTTAATCTCTCTCTTAGTTAATTAAATTATTAATTAGCATGTCAAACAGTGATGAATTCATTAATTAAGTTGGCTAATAATTATGAAATAGTGAATAACATACAGAATGAGATTAGGATCTCTTTTCCAATCTTTCCCTTAAGTTTATTTCATTTGGATAGCATTTAATCAATTTGCCATTAATTAATGGCTTAATCACTTCTTTAAATAGTTTAATTAATCAAACTCAAAACCAAATCATTCTAGAACTCAATCATTCAATTCTTTGGTAGATTCTTAGGTGTTCAACAATCAAAGAGAATTCCAAAGAAAATTATAATCAAAATACATGTGTAGGAGGGCTATAAAAGTACTTAATCAAACCCTTTAGCTTAATTAACCAATAATTGTGAGCCAATTGTATTAGACATTTTTATTTCTTAGGTTCATTGCTGATTTAATTTCCATGTGATTGCATATCATATGTTGGCTCATAATTACTTGGATAATTATGTTAAAGTGCCATAGGTAAGGGGTAATTAATGGATTTAATTCATACCTTAAACTAATCAAAATATAAAATCAACCTAAGTGTTCTAAATTAAACCAAACTAATTCATACATGAGGGGGAATGGGTTAGACAAACCCTTTTCTTATTTCCTAAATCAAATTGAATTCAAAGATAAAAATCTCCTTTAAGAATTTTGATTCATTTTAAATGATCTTATTTTATATGTTTGTCCTTAGGAATTACTTAGAGTGAATGAAGTCATGTGCTTGCATTCCTTTATTTCTTTCCAATCATGCTAAATATTATTTGCCATATGAAATCATGCATTCATTTTTTTAAAAAAATAATTAAATAAAATGTTTTATTTTATGTCAAATTGCATGTGTTGGTTAAAATTAAGAATATGAGTGGCTATTATCACTATTAAACTAAAATTATTTTAAAACTTATAAATCAAAGATTATAAATGAAGTGATGCTAGTTATAAATATTTATAAGCTTGCATGTGATGATAGCATAAGATGTGTATTATGAAGTTCTTTTTCCTTCTCTTAACATGGATTTACATAGGATTTGCAAGTGTATAGTTCATTTGAAAAGAACACAACACTTGCCTAAATCTATTCCTATGCATCTCTATATTAAGACTTAGGAAGGACCTTCATATTACACATGTAAATCATACAGCCAAATCAAACATAATCTCTTACATGATTCCTTACCCATTAAGTTCTTTTTGTACATCTACATGTATCTAAGAAAAGTGGTATATTATTCTGGACATCTCGGTGCTGCGAAACTTTAAGTAGCCCTAAGTAGGTCTTGTAACTTACGCCCCTGGTGTAGAAAACAATGGCGTCGTACTCACTTATAACTTTTAAACATGTGGATGTACATTTTGCTAATGGATGAAAAATCCCTCTTTTATACATAATAAAGACATGCACTAATGATCCAATTAATAAATGGAATATTCAAATGTCCAAATCACATCTCTTTGCATTCATCATCAAAGTGTGCTATGATTTACATTTGCATGTATAGTATGCTTAGGATTATTCATATGCATGGTATACATGGTGGAAAAAAATGAATGGGTGTGTATTATGTGATAGTAATCCATCCTAACTAATCCTAAGATGTCTTTCATATTGAATAGGACTATTTAGAGGGAATATAAACTTAGGTTAATAAAAATACATAATAAACCATTCACTAAAGAAATTCATTAATGAATCTTCCTTAGAAATGCTTTAAGGTAGGGATGAAAGAGAGCTCTCTTCTATTTTCTTCTCTTTACAATATTTAGTTACTAAGTGTAGGTTCATTCAAATCAAATCAAATCACCAACTAAGATTGACAAGTGAACTAAATCACTTAAAATGAAACTACCATCTAAATTGAATCTTTCACACTTAGTAAATTTCAACCTTAAAGCCTAGCTAAGACATGCCACACGCATTAGGCTAAGTCACCACTTCTAGCTCTATGTTAGGGCAGTGCATTGTTTGATGCATGATTTTATTTTATGGTTTAATATTTTAGACTGGATGTTAGGGTGTATGTGAGTACACTGGATGATAGGACGATTATAGCATAATCATGTCTTCTGTAGGAGGTTGTGCTTAAGGAGCATTATAATAAGAATATAAATACTTTTTATTGTGTAGGTTGCTTATACCCTAAGCATAACTCAAACTAGGACAGGTGGGCTTGGTCACCATGTGTGGGGTACTAAGTCTAAATTATTCCTATAACTACTAGGGTTGTATGGTGTGTTTAACTAACATTTATTTTATAGGTGTAGCTAGATTTACTTTCCTTATTTTTAATATAATTTTTGCATTAGGATCCGGATAAGTGTTATGGGGACTAAGGTGAACATTGGTTATAAGACCATGTCTTATATATCATGTGAGGCCTTGGAACAAACTACATCTCAAGTCAAACTAAAAGAAAGAAAGAAATGGAGCAAATCAAGATGAAGGAATGAAGGACAACGAGTGAAGAATGGAGGATGAAGAATGAAGACCCCCATAACACTTTTCACTTCATAATTTTAATTTATTCTTTCATTAATTTTGTATAAAGGTAGAGCTCGACTACTCATTTTCCCTTTTTCGGGTTGTGCGGTGGAACCCGATCACATCAGCCTCTTATTCTTTTGCGCTGATTTTATAAATTTATTAATGTTATGTTTATAATTGTGCAATTAGAATGGCATGATTTTCCTAGTTTCTTAATTGTTTGATGATTGTTGAATGGCTTGGATGCGATTAGGCTCTTAGAAAGATAAATTTTCTATCCAATTAATCAATTCAAAATTAAACTAAATAATTCATAACCTCACCTAAAGCCTAGGTCATAAATCAAGATAATAAAATATTTAGCAACCCCTTAGCTAGATGTTATATGTCTCATATCATGCATAAATCATATTATCTCACTCTTGTTAATAGAGGACTTCCACCTTTGCTAGAGAAAATAGCTTAACCTTTGAGAGCTATGTTGGAAACACACCTCCTTCTTTCTGATTTTTGGCCCATAATCGATTTTCTCATGCATTAGGCATATGAAATCCCATAGCCTATGTTAAATAAAAATGTCTAAATTTCAAAATAAAACTTAACAAAATTTGTATTAGATTAAGTCATGAATTCATGCCCCTCATGATCTAGTCTCTTAGAGAGTGAGTTTAAGGACTTAGTCTCCTTTCTAAATAAATAATAGTTTAGCCATCTTACAAAGCATAAGACTTTCCTACATGTATTTAAAATCATAGGAGGAATTAGTCGCCACTCCGCATTATAAGTCCAAAGAATGGGTGATTTATTCTCTCTTGTGGAGGTAAACCATATACTCATTTTCACCTTAGATTTAGGTTGTGATTTGGCCCTCACCAAAGCTCCCTAAATTTAGGATCTGAGGTTGTGGTTTTCCTTTGTGAGCTACAAGCATAAATCCTTGCCTCTTAGGCATTTCTACAATCTTGTGTTGTGTAATTGTAAGCCCTAGATTTTAATAAAAATTCAACTCAAACATATGATTCTCCTCCACTTCAAAAATATAAAGCCCAACCATAAGATAGTTTGGGATGCTCAGTAGGTTTCCTAGTATCATGAGCATCCCCTACTCATCTTCCTTTGGTTTTGATAATAACTCTCTCCTCTTGATCAATCCCACTTGATTTTCTAAGAATAACCAATTGATTGATAGCCCTATCTTTAAAATATTTAGAGATGATGATCATTTACCTTAATCGAGAGTATTCCTAAGGAACCTCATTTCTTAGGATGTAATTAACTATGAGGGCTTACCTCCATAGGGAACTTAACAAACCCAACTTAAAATAAACCCTACTTTATTTTTTCATGTAAAGTAGGGGAAAGATCTCTGGTATATTTGAAGACTTATTGGCCTTAGGAGTCATTAGGTGATTAGGTCCAGTGTAGGATGGTGACTTTTGTCTCTCGAGATAGTACATCATTCCTCAATAAGTACCCCCTAAGATCTACATGGTGTCCCCTCCTAAACAACACACATTAACAAAAATTAAACACCACAGATTTTTTTGGCGACTCCGCTGGGGAGATGTTTGGTTCCTCTCCATCTTCGGTAAATGATTGTTATCTCCAAGTATTGATAGTGGATTTGCATTTCATATGAGTCTGAGACTATCCTTCTTTTTCGTTGGCACTTAGCTCATTTCATTCTTAAGCTAAGCTAGCCAACATCCTTTAGGTTTTAGGACCTTACTCCATGTAGGTCTTAAAACCCCTGTTAGGTCCCCCCAATAGGTGAAAATAAAATTTAACCAAAAGAGATGACTAAAGACATTTTTGAACCTCCTTACCATCTCCATGGTAAGGTGAGGCTCATTCTACAAATAAGGAAAAATAAATCCTTTATTAAAATGTCACTTTTTAGAAGCACTTTTCCAAAGTTCACATAATAAAATACTTGCACAAAAATTTTCACAAAATATATATAATTCAACCCCATCTAACAATCCTCACGATTGTTACATGTAGGTTCCTTTCAAAACCAAAATAAAAAATCATCTTTAAAAAACACATATTTGAAAATGAACATCTTCATTCAACATACCCAAATTTACTGAATGAAGGTTTCATTTCCAAATAAAATCATTTCATAAAATTGAAACTCCACTCAATATATCTCACATATGTTGAAGTTGGAGTTTCTTCCTTTTCAAAAGCACATATTTGAAAATGAACATCTCCACTCAACATACCCAAATTTATTGAATGAAGGTTTCATTTCCAAATAAAATCATTTCATAAAATTGAAACTCCACTCAATATATCTCACATATGTTGAAGTTGGAGTTTCTTTCTTTTCAAAAGTATATATTTGAAAATGAACATCTTCATTCAACATACCCAAATTTATTGCATGAAGGTTTCATTTCCAAATAAAATCATTTCATAAAATTGAAGCTCTACTCAATATATCTCACATATGTTGAAGTTGGAGTTTCTTCCTTTTCAAAAGCACATATTTGAAAATAATAATCCTCATTCAATATACCCAAATTTATTGAATGAAGATCTCATTTTCAAATAAAATCATATCATAAAATTGAAACTCCACCCAATATATTCCATATATATTAAAGTTGGAGTTTCTTTCCTTTTTTCAAATAGCACAAATTTGAAAATAAGCATCTTCATTCAATATATCCAAATTTGTTGAATGGAGGTTTCATTTTCAAATAAAATCACACCATTTGAAACTCCACTCAACACATTCCACATGTGTTAAGTTGGAAATTGCTCCTTTTCAAAAAGCAATAATCACACACAAAAATTTCATCTTTGAAAAATAAAATATGATTGGCTTCCATTTTACATACCCAAATTTGTTAAATGGATATCTCCTTTGAAAAAAAATCATGAAAATCAAAATACTTTGGAATTCTATTTGGCATGCCCAAATTTGTCAAATGGTAGTTTCATTTTTCAGAAAGAAAATTAAAAATAAATTGGATTCTATTTACACACCATATTTGTTAAACAAGAATCTCTCCTTTCAAAAGTAACACATAATCAAAACAAAAATCAAACATGTTTGAGCTTTATTTAGCATACACAAATTTATTAAGTAAAGATCCCATTTTCAAAATCAAAACAAAAATCAAACATATATAGACTTTATTTAGCATACCTAAATTTTTTAAGTAAAGATCCCATTTTAAAAATCAGAACAAAAATTAAATATATTTGGGCTTTATTTAACATACACAAATTTGTTAAGTAAAGATTCCACTTCTAAATTCACACATGATACACTTCATGGGCAAACAAGAAAAAAGAAAATTATTTTTTAAACATCTCATTTAGCATACTCAAATTTGTTAAATGAGTAATCCCAAATAAAATCAATTGACCCTTTATTTAACATACTCAAATTTGTTAAATAAAGGGTCTTCAAACATAAAATAAAATTCAAATATGAACCAATGGAAGCATCAAAAGTCTCTCCAAAATATTTGAACCCATTCAACATACATAAATTTGTTGAATGTGGGTTCTAAACTCAAATGAACTCAAAATCATTCCTCCAATTTATTCAAAATCTCTCCTAAATTTAGTGTGCCCCACTTAACATATTCGAATTGTTGAGTGTGGGTTCAAACTATAAATCAACTTTAAAAGTCAGAATACTAAGGTAGAAAGTCTAATTTGAGTTTATTTTCAACAATTGTAGAGTTCTAATTCTATTTCAACTCGGTCTAGTTAGCTATTGTCAATGCAGTACAATACAGATGGATTCACAGAAGTATGTGTTCACCTTCCCTCGGATGGATTTTGGATGCCAACCTCCCCCAAACTAATTTTTCTCATTTAATACATTTTAGTCGAGGATTTGAGGGAGCTAGGATTACTTGTGAGGGGGCAACCCTCACCACTGTCAGTAAAGATGTGGTGACTGGGAAGAAGCTAGTCATTTGTATTGAGATGCCCTCACTCAATTTCCCTCACAAGAGGAAGGCGAGGTTCCCAGCCTACAGCCAAAGGCCTACACCGTTGTTCCCATCATGCCAATGCAGTACCCACTCATTGGCCTCTTCTAAGGGGAAGGCTACCTTGGCTTCAGGGATAGTCTCCCCTACCTTTGAGGTAGGGTCTAGCTCCCGCACTACTCCACCAAGTTGAATCTAGTGCTATAATAGGAGTCGCAAGATCAAGTTGCACCACGTGCACATTGCCAAAGAGATAGAGAAATTATCTCACATTACATAAGAGGGGTCACCCAGAGTGGTTTCTCCTTTGCTTACTCAAAATAAGTTACATCCTCTTTCTAGTTTTGAAGGAGAGGAAGATGTCAGGAGGATTGCAATATTACCTCCACCTCCAGTTCATTATGAGACACCTGTTAGAGAGAGGAGAAGGTCATATGCCTCGATACGCCAAGTTGGCATTATGGGCGGATGAGTCCAAGCCAGCTTTGATTTACATTTATTCCTCAAAAGCATCCATCGGGAGAGGGCCAAAGAGGCCCGAGTAGTAGTTCACATTACTAGTAGGGAAAGGCAAAGATATGCCAAGAAATCGCCAGCCCTCATAGATTTGATCGCTACCCCCGATCACACCGACAATTGTGGACATGCACCACCCATCGAGGAGAGCCCCTGAGAGGCGATGTTGTCTCCACCACGCTGCTCCACTCCACATCTGCTATCACCAGTTCAAGTTCCATCTTTTATAGTTCCACCCAAAGCCATGAGAGCAGCATCAGGGGAGAAGAAAGCCCCACTGGTGATCCGGCTACAACCAAGGGATCCCACTTCATCTACTCCACGATGAGGGTGAGCTCTCCCCGCCGACCTCCTACTCGTGAAGAAGGTGACCTCACCATCGTATTCACCACCACCATCACCTCAACTTATTATGGATATAACAGTAGTAGAAGGGGAAGGGGACAGTTCTATTATCCCCATGATGGTAGATTCCCCCAGGGGCAGCACTCCACCCATAGCAGTTGACAGTCATGAGTATGTGTCTTCCAGTGAGTGTAGCCCTCACAGGGTTAACACTCCAGTAGCAGGGGAGGTCAGATGTATCTCCATGAATGAGCATGACCCCACCACCAGTCAACCGTGAGTATTTGTGCCTTCACAGTTAGATTGCTCTTTGGATGATATCTTGGCATAATATTTTACTGAAAAGAAATAGATCCTAAGGTATAATTGGTCTGACCTCAAAGAGGAGAAGGTTAGCTTCGACCCCAATGAAGATGATTTGTTAGAAAACTCGACAGAGGTACATATGGTTGATACTAAAGGTTCTCTCCTTCGAGATCACCAGAGTTCGGAAGGTGTTGCGTCCGAATAAGATGATACAGCCTATTCGACCCAACACCTCCTTCAACAACTCAAGAAGAGAGATGAATTAATAGGATGGGAAGGAGAGTTAAAGATTTATTAGCGGTAGTTCTATCACTTCAGAATCAAGCTCCAGCAGTACACCTTACCATTATGGAGACTGGTCAGCCTGAGTTATTGTATGTCCTGGATCAACCCAAGAGTTTGCCTCCCATAAAGCAGGGTAATACTAGCTTGCATAGGAAGGTAGTGGATAGAATCTCCATACAAGAAAAAGACATCAAACTCATGGTAGAACAACAAGTGAAGGAAGCGCTAGCGCAAGCCTGAGATGGTTCATCAGTTCCAAAGGGTAGACCATATCCAGAGAAATTCGATGTTATCCAATATCCTAAGGGTTTTGTGCCTCCTTCTTTCAAAAGTTTTAATGGTAGTGGGAACCCTCACCAACATATAGCACACTTTAGGACCAGCTATTGCAATGTCGGGTGGCAAAGGATGCATTATTATTTTGCCCTTTGTCGAGTCTAGCTTAGATTTTGATAGGTTTGAACTCTCAATGATTCGTGAAGACTTTTACTGAGTTAGAGCAACTCTTTGTTAAGAGGTTTGTTGGAGCTTAGCAAAGGGTAACTTTGGGCGATCTCATTGTAGCTCAATAACACCCGGTGAGTCCCTCATTGATTACATTCTTAGATGGCACAATTTAAGCATGAAATGTGAACCACAGCTTGAACAGCATGCTATTGAAATTCTATTAAATAATATTCATGGCCTGATCACCTTCATGCTTAAAGGTTTCACTATTAAGATATTTGAGAAATTAATCAACAAGGTGGATAGTCTACAAGGAGAGGCCAAACAATTACATTTTCAAGATCAGTCATTAAAGCCAAAGCCGCAGAAAGCCTATGAAAAGAAGCCAGTAGTGATTGGATAAGAGGGAAGCAATGCTGGAGATTAGAGAGACCGAGCTCACTCCTCGCTTCCACCTCCTTTACCACCGCCACCATCTTATTGGCACCACCTCCATGGCCTTTGCCACCTCCTCCTCAGCCATACTCTTAGCATCAGTATACATACCCACCCCCAGGTAGCTATCACCCACCTACTCTTTGGATAAATTAAATAAACCTTATTCATTTAAGAGGGAGGTAGTTAGGAAAATCTTTAAGAACCTCTTAAAGAAACCTAATTTTTAGCTACCCAAGCCTAGGAAGCCAGAGGAAGTGGGCAGGAGTAATCCTAACTTTTTCCCCGACCACTGCATGCTAGGCCAAGTTTTGGAGGATTGCTTTACATTTAAGGACTAGCTTGAGCATAACTATAAGTCGGGCACTATAGTTATCCCTAGGGAATATCTAATAGAACAACCATCCATTAGGGTAATTGGGGATACATGTGATCCTCTCAAAATAAAAGAAGGTTGGGATATCTCTTTATCTTGAACCTCTAAAAAGATCATTTTTAAAATCAAGAAACTTTTCTGTGCGAGAAACTCAACCTCAACATCAAGGAAGTTGCCAAAGATAACTTGGGAGAGTGGAGCTCAGAAGAGTAAGGCCCATACTTCTGGATAGCCAAGTAGCACAACCATCGACCGAGTCCAGCCTCCATTCCACCATTGCAGCTACTACTTCAGTCGGCATTCTTACTTTAGCTAGTTCTTTTAGTAGACATGTTGTATCAGTGGATGAGGGCATCAAATCCCTCACCCCACTTACTTTACTAGTTTCTACCATGTACCTCCTTTTAAATCTAAATCAAGGAAGAAAATTAGTTTGAATTACATCTATGCCACTTATGATGGGTTATCTGATTCTACTCTTTTAGAAAACTCTTCAAGTCTTAATAATTATAACAACTCATTTCTCTTTCTCGATGAGATGGACTTTCCTTTTCTCAATATATGGGTTCACCTCTTGAGATAGACTTAGAATCATCATATGAGGGTCCTATAGGAGAAGCATAGGTGAACGATGAGGTAGAACTTCCATTAAACCATCATAAGTCACCAAAGTTAACCTTCATAGTGGTAAAGTTCTACCTCCTAGGGTAGCACCTCAAGATAAGTTAAGTCAGTTTTAGCAAGCCCCTCCACAGGATGCTCCACCTATGGATATGCTTGTGGAGGACCAAGTCAAAGTTGACTACAATATCCTCACTCACCTAAGAAAGTTACCAGCTAAACTAAGCTTATATGATGCCCTTGTCTTATCCAAAGAGATGAAATCATTAATCAAGGCCCTCCCTGATCCAAATATGCTTAGCTAGAGAGCACATTATTCAAGAGAAGCCCGGGAGTCACATTCAATAAAGACCTTATTTTATATGGACACAACCGTCTCTACATCGGATATGGGCATATTCAAACTTTCTAGATGTTGGTTGATCCGGTGCATCATGAACATTATGAGCTAAAACCCTTGCCTATTTAAGATTGACATCTTTGAACTAGGAGATCGGATGATGTTGAGAGGATTCAACAGGCGAGGGCTTTAGGTTCCATAATGTTACCTTTGAAAATAGCATGGAAGACAAGTTCTATATAATTGATTCAATACATCATTCACGCTCGATAGGCCTTGGATACAGAATAAGATGATCCATCTCTTCATTACATCAAGTTTCAAAAGATGGAATCAATACTATGTCAAAGGAGATGAAAAGCCATTCGCTTAGAGAGGTGAGATATATGAGGATGACCTACTATCTTCTCAAAATCAAAACATTTATTCTCTGAACTTGGCCAAAATTCAAATACAAAAGAAAAGAAAAGAGAAGAAAAAAAAAAGAAAAAAGAAAGTACAAGAACATGAAAAGAAAGGGAAGAGGAGAGCACATTTACATTCCACCCATAGTTCTTCCATCATACACATGGGTAGGATGACTGACCTCCACCGAGAGGTAGGGCAGTTCGAGGTGGAAGACCCTGGTTGGCGGCCCAAGAGGTTATGTTCAGCCACAAGAGTACTCTGCTATTCACATAGACTTAGAATCTCTGGAGGATGAGTCTCATGTGATTAACACACTAACCCCTCTTGGGTTTCATTGGAGGTGACACTCAAGCAAGGACAAAGACCAGCCCAAGCAAAGCATAAATGTATTTGAATATTATGTAAAACCATTAGAGTTGGGAACCTTAGCTCTAACCCCACTTTCTTCTCAAAAAGTTAAGGGTTTGATAGTTAAGGAAGCCCCTAGATCTTCCATGGATGTCAAGCCAAAGAGATTCCTGTTGGGATCATCATCCTCAACTCAAGAAGTATATGTAAAACTTAAGAATGATTCATATAAAGATTTAATGAAATTACTTTTTGAATGGTACTCGCCTTGTGTTCATAATCTTGAAAATAAAGGTTCGATTCCTTACATATGGTCCAGGCACATGTTAGAGTATTTCGAGAAGCTGTGGAACAACAAAGGTAAGGATGCACAATCAAGACCAAGACTAAAATTTGATATAGTGAGTCCAGTTGACGATGATGATTACTACTTAGTTATCACCAATCATTTGAGTCTGATAGGATTTTCTCAAACCACACTAACTCTTATGAAGAGGTGTATTTAGAAACTTCAGATAATCCTGATAATCTTCAAATCAAAGATGCACCTCTAGAATTTGAAGAAGAAATCAATTCAACCATCGACAAGCTCAAAGAAATCAACCTCGGGATAGAAGAAGATCCACGCCCCACATACAGTTATTGAATGAAGAAGAAACCAATCACTTAGTTAGGCTATTGGATGAGTTAAAAGACTAGTTTGCATGGAGCTATGAAGAGATGCCTGGATTATCTCCTAACGGTAGTCCACAAACTAGTAATAGACCCTCTAGCCCTATCAAGCAAGCTCCTAGATGCATGATTAGAAATTGAACAAGTCATTTCAAGTCAAGAAATTGATCATGGTTTATCGGGAAGAAAAATACTGGTTAGTATGTCATCGTTAAGAAGAATGGCCAAATTCACATATGCATTTGGACTTAAATAAGGCATATCTTAAGAATGAATTTCCACTTCTTATATTAAAATTAATGGTGGACATTGCCTCGTCTCTTGCAATATTCTCCTTCATGGATGGGTCATCTGGCTATAACAAAATTAAGATGGCCCTCGAGGATGAGAAGAATACTGCTTTTTGAACCTCGATCAATCTATTATAAGGTCATGCCCTTGGCCTTAAAATGCTGACATACCAAGCCATGACCCAAATTTTTGATGAACTCATTCATCATCAAGTAGAATGTTATGTCGATGATCTAGTTGTGAAAAGTAAATAAAAGGGAGACCATCTCTTTGAGTTAAGAGAAATTTTTGAAAGGTTAAGACAAATCAAACTCAAAATGAACCCCCTTAAGTGTGCATTCGGAGTAGCTTCAGGGAAGTTCCTTGGGTTTGTTGTTCGACACCAGGGAATAGAGATAGACCTAGAAAAGATCAAAGCTATCTTAGAAATGACACCCCTAAAAGTCTAACTCAACTCATCTTCCAAGGGCGTATATCTAAGGTGCTTTATCTCCAAATCGGGAGATGCAAGCCATTTTAGCACTTGTCAAAAGGATGCTAAGTTCAAGTGGGATGACAAGTGCGATGCTTTTGAAGACATCAAACAAGTATTTGGTGAAGTGCCTAGCACTATCCCGCAAGCCACTTATCCTCTACACGCATTGGATGACTCCCTTGGCTTTTGTTGGCCCAAACCAATGATGAAGGGAAGGAGAATGCTCTACTCTCTCAACCATTGTCCTCTGAAGCAAACTACCCACCTATTAAGAAACATTGCCTAGCTCTCATCTTCGCATCCCAAAAGCTATGACATTACATGCTCTCTCATAAGGTAAACTTGATTTCAAGAACCAATCCATTGTAGTATCTCATGACACGACTGATGTAATAAGGACAGTTGGCACGTTGGTTTATGATTCTCTTACAATTTGTTATTACATTTGTACCCCTCTGTGTTGTGAAAGGACAGGCACTAGCGGATTTCTTAGCAGCACACCCACTTCCTGCTGATTTCCGCTTAGTGATGACCTCCCCGATGAACAAATCATGAACTTAGGGGACACTAGTTTCACCATTGGGAGAGGTGTTTTGATGGTGTGGCTTTCTTTCAAAAATGAGAAGAATCACGATCTACTCTTCCAGGAAAGGCAGGGGTAGAAATCATACTTTTAACTCCAGATCATTATGTGATGAGATTCTCATACTATCTCTTCGATCCATGCACCAACAACAAAGCCGAGTATGAGGCTTTGATTCTCCGAGTTAGCTATTACAAGTGTGTCAAAAGCATCAACATCTAATTCGGATCCGGTCATCAACCGTTGATAAGGTTCTAAAACCTAAGCTTCATCACTACCATGAGTACACCATGAAGTCTTGGCCCAAATCCAGGTCACCATCTAAGATTCCTCGAGGAGAGAATGATATGCTTTGGCCAAGCTTGCCAAAGAATTGACATGTCTGAAAGATGAGTCCATTCCAATAAGGGTCCAAAATAGACAAGTCTTATCCCTTATTGACACTGAACTCATTGAGGGATTCTCTCTTGAAGGGGAGGTTGTTGCCAAGAAAGATGAAGATTTGGATTGGAGGCAACCATTCAGAGATTACTTAACTAGAGGCAAACTACCTCAAGAGAAATCACAAGCCCATCAGATGAAGCAGGGAGCTCTCCTCTATGCTCTCGTGGATGGCACCTTATACTGATGGTCTTTCGATCAAATGTGGTTATGTTGTTTAGACAAACATGAAGCATAAGATCATGGTACATTCTTCTATGACACATCAATGTCAAGATGAAAGCAAAGATCAAGAGACTAGGATACTAGCCTTGATGATTACGACATGGATGTAGCTAGGAGATGCCACAATGTCGTACATGTGGTCTTGCACCAACCACCCAACATTCTACACCCTACATTGGCCTCATGACCATTCAAGTTTTGGGGTTCTGACATAGTGGGTCCGATTGATCCTCCTTCTTCTAAGGGTCATCGGTTCATCCAAGCTGCCACCGACTACTTTTCCAAGTGGGTAGAGGTAATCCCACTTAGAGTGGTCAGCTTAGCATGTGCCAGTTCTTCAGGAACCATATCATATATAGTTGAGGTGCCTCGATGAATTATATCGATAATGGTATGCATTCAAAAAAGCACCAAGATCAACAACTTCCAAGAGACATGGTATAGATTGGAGATACCCACCATCTACTATCCTAGGTAAAATGGCCCAACAAAAGCATTCAATAAAACTCTCATCATACTAAAGAAGACACTTGATGATAATAGCAGTGGCATGAGCAAGTTGAAGCCTTGTGGGCATACCGCATCACACATGTAACTCCAACCCAATCTACCCCATTCTCTTAGTGTATGGGTCGTTTCTTCTACCATTAGAAGTTTAGCTCCCATCACTAAGGATATCAATGGGTAGTAAAATTACTACTAGAATGCCAAGTTAAGGTTAGAAGAGCTCAAAGGTTTGAGGAGAGAGCTATGGGCATGCTAGAACCTCGAGTTGTACAAAGCCAAGATGATTCAAGCTCACAACAAGTGGTCCACCCTAGAGCTTTTCAAGTAGAGATTATTTAGTTCTAAGGAGACCAATTATTGCCCTCAAAGATGGGAGGCAAGTTTGAACCCACTTGGGAAGGCCCTTTGTCATTGAGAAGGCCTACCAAAGAGGTCTTATCAATTTATTAATTATAAAGGGGAACACCCAATGCTTCCAATCAATGGGCTCTATTTGAAGAAATATTATCCATAAAATTATGTTTGAAAATAATTATCTTCAAAAATTCCATTCCAATTCATCAAAATATTATCTTCATTCGAAGTATTGTTTGCTTGTTTGCAAATCCACCATGATGTGTTTAGGGTAGGTGTAAGAGAACCCAAGAGGCATATTATCCTTCTTTTACAACACAAACACAAATTAAACATGATTCCCCGCTTTAGAGTAGGTGTAAGAGAACCCAAGGCATCCTATTTTGACTAGCATAACTAAGTTAGAGAACCCACATCCTTTCTTGGTGAATCACAACTATCATTAGGCACCATTTCATCAACTCTTAAGTGTATTTTATGATAATGATAGGTGTAAGAGAACCCAGGCAGCATCCTTTCCTCCTTTAACACAAACACAAACACAAAAATAAACACATATCTTTTATCTCGAGCTATTTTGATGTGGGAGCAAGCCCCTCGTGGCACTCACTCATTAGCAGCTCCAGGTCGGGCTGAAATACTACCTTGCTAGTATGTCACCCGAGTCATCACTTGTCTGGTGGATATGAGTCCCCGAGCTTTCTTCCTAAATTGATCATTACAAATTGATGAGCACCTTGTTAGTTTGGTAGGTCTTACTGTGTAGCTAGTAAGCTACCTCATATTGACTTTGTTTAGGAGGATGTAAGCCTACGCACTTTCTTCTTGAACTAGCTATCATACACTAACTAGGTTGTATATTTGAGGTTTAGGATAAGTCCCCTAGAGGCTCGTTTCATCCCGACTACTTTTGAGTTGATATAAGTCCCCGTGGCATTCACCCAGTCTCCCTAGGTTGAATAGTACTTGAGGCAAGATAGACTATCCTAATCAATTTCGAGAGGATGTGAGTCCCCGATGCTTTCTTCAGATTATGCAAACCAATGGGCACCTTAGGTTGGTTGATGTTCTAACGTGACTCACCCGGTGGATACACCACTTGATATGAGTCCTGCTTTCTCCTTGAGTTGGCCACCAATACCTATAGACATTATCTTCTAGGGTTTTGATAAAGCCCTTAGTGGACCCTCCCCTCAACTCTAATTGATCCTTTACCCCATTTTGACACTACTAGCTTCTTGATTGACAATCCCCTTTCCTAGCCACCTGGTTGGAGAATTTGTTCGGATGCATTTCTCCCTTGTTCAATAAATCAGATAGTCTAGGCTGATATGAGCTCCTTCTTAGTGTGATCCCTCTCAAACCAACAGGGTCCATGATAAATAAACAAATAAATAAATTTATTCACATGTGGATTAGGAATTCAAGCCCCTCCCCTTCCCAAGTAGCATCCTATCTTTAGGTGTCAACAAAACTCCTATAGGAATTGCTGACTACACTTGAGTTGAGATAAGTCCATTGGCACTCTCTTAATGCCTTAGTAGTTCAATCTATTTTGCCATAAACAGGTTACCCCAGAGATCATTTCTCTCTCGAAGATGTAAGTCTACTATGCATTCTTTCTAGCATGACTATGGCAAACTGACGAGCAACCCTAGGTCGGGTTGACATGTTACATTGCTAATGTGTCACCCCAATGGTCTTTTATTCAGAAGATGTGAGTCCTCATGCTTTCTTCCATGAATTGGCCACTACAAACCGAAAGGCACCCCTTTGGTTGGATAATTCTCCCCTTGGCTGGGAAATTACTCCCTTTGGATCGGTAAATCTAAAGTAGGCCAACATGGCCCCTACTCAGTGTGGTCCATCGCAAACCGACGGGATCCATCAAATATAATTAAAAATGAAATTAATTTTGAGAATCTTTGAGCTGATTTGAATCCTCCAGCATCATTCACTTAGTAGTCAGCCTAAGATTGGGTTCGATTTGTTATGCTGCCAATAGATCACCCCAGCGATTGATCCTTACTTTGAAAGATGTAAGTCTACTACGCTTTCTTCCTGGTATAGCCATTGTACACCAAAAGGCAACCGCTTTGGTTGGATAGTTCTCCTACTAGAAACTACTCCTTTGGATTAAATCAAGTAGACAAGGCGACATGGCCTACTCGCGTCCATCACAAAATGGCGGATCCATCAAGTATAATTAAAAAAATGAAATTAATTTTGACTATCTTTGAGCTGATTTAAGTCCCCGAACATTCACTCGTAGACCTAAGGTTGTCTTCATTATCTGCAATAGATCACCCCTGATTGATCCCTACTTTGGAAGATGTAAGTTATTATGCTTTCTTCCTAGTACATCCATGTACACCGAAAGGCAACCCTTTGGTTGGATAGTCCTACTATGTGATTGACTACTTTGGATTGGTAAATGGTAGTAAGGCCACATGGCCCCTACTCAATGTCCATCACAACCGATAGGTCCATCTCAAAATTTAAAATTTAAAATCAAAACAAAACCAACCAACCTCCCTAGTGGAGTCAAATTAAACAATCAAATCAATGCCTCTTGAGATGAAATATTTCCTCCCCATCAATCAAATCAATCGTTCTCCCGGGAGATCAAACTTCCAATTTCCAAGTGAGTCAATTCAATCCAACCCGAACCTGCTCCCCTAGTGGAAGGTTCACATTTTTATCCCCAGTGGATTCCAAATTCTAATCCTCATCAGATTTGACAACCTCTTTTTCCCAGTGAATAACTTGAGCCTTTTCCCCTAGTGGAAGCCTCACATACTCAATCCCTAGTGGATTCCTCCTTCACTCTTATGACATAAGTAGAGTCATTGCACTAAGCTCTTGATTCCTTCTACACCACTAGTTTAGGGAGTAGATCATTTCTATTAGTGCTTGTGATCATTCAATGTTGATCATCATCAACACCAGTGTATGCCTTGTCACCACACCCACCTTTTATTGACCTCACTTTGGAGTGAGCTATCAACTTCTCCATCTTAGACATAGGACTCCTCTAGACACTAAGAGTTCCTTAGTCTTAAGACACTTCTAGTGATTAGGTGAACACTTAACCTAACCAGATTAAGAGTTACCAAAAGAATAGTGCCTTATTTTAGGAAGACTTGCTTACCCTATAGCTTGAACCCAATCCTTGCATCCTTCTTTTAAACCAAACCTCAAATTTAAATCCGAATTCTAAAATTCAAATCCAAAATAAATTCCAAATTCTACTCCAAAATCAAATAATTGAAACTCTTATTGAATTCAAATCCCAAAATCTTTCTTAAGCCTTTTTTGATTTCATCTTATGGACTTAGCCCAAATCAAATCCAAATCACTCAAACTCAAATGATTATCTTCATTTATATTCACAAATATAAATGAAGTATAAATTCAAATAAACTAAACAAATTAAATCAATATCCTTTATTTCTTAGCCAAATCATTCTCAAATCAATCCAAACCCTTGGATTTTCTCTTCAAACAATCACTCCTTCAATCACATGCCCAAATATAAATATTTCAGTCAAACCCATGTTCATCCTTTTGACTTGAAATTATTAAATGAACCAAAACCCATTTGACTCCAAACCACTTGCAATTGGATTTATATTTCCATCATAAGTCCATATGTGAGTTCAACCAAACTTGAATCAAGCCTTGATCAAGTTTGACTCACTTGAAAGTGACCTAAAGACCTTTTGAGCTAATTCTAATCAACCCAAATTGGATTGAACTAAGCCCATCAAACCTCACATTGTGATCAACAATCATCCTAGAATGATGATCACTCAAATTAGGTCAAACCAAGTCAAACTAGCTTTTGACCAAGTCAACACTTTGTAAAACAAACAGCCAAAATTCTATATGCCAAATTGATTAAACCATTGATCTAACCCCATAATCAATGATTGAACATGACCAAGCCCTCATTGAGCCTAGATCCCAATTGACCTCAGCCCAAGTTGACCCAAATTGATAAAAGCCAAAATGGGTCAAATCTCTAAGCCAAATTGATTGCAACAATGGTCAAATTCATTCTAAATTGATTGTTGAACTTGGCCAAAGCTTCAATTGACCAATTAGAACCTAGCCAATTGACCATGAACCCAACTTGACAAAGGTCAAATTAACTTGAAATCAAACTAAATCAAAATTGATTGAAACCAAAGCTTGTTTCAAATGATTAACCAAGCCTAAACCAACCCATGACCTAACCCGTCAAATGGGTCAAATTAGTTGACCCATTTGACCCAAATGAACCTAAATGAACCAAATCTAAATAAATTGAACCAAATGATAAACTCCAAATGATCATTTGAACTTGACTAACCCATGGTTTGACCCAATTTGACCAATTGGTCAACCTAACAATTTGACCTAACTTGACCTAAATGGGTCAAATTGAAATCAAATCAAATGAACTCCAAATCACTTGAAATTTGGCCCAACCCATTTTAAATCATTTCAAATCTGCCCAAATCAAACTCATAGCCAAATGACCACTTTGCCCTTAGGTCAAGGGTATCCATCTTGGAATTTGGCCATTTCTTTCCCAAAAGCCACTTGGCATCCTTCTATTGGTCCACATGGGCACCAAGGAGGTGGTGAACATGACCCAATGAGCTTGGGTGGCCATGACCAAGGAGGCCAATAACCTCCCAATCACTCTTGACACTTGGCTCACCAAATCCACTCACCAATCACATGGGCACCTCTCCCTCACTCTCTACCCAAAATGACCCATGTGGGATGTTTTCCAACTCAAGCCTCATCCAACCCATTGCTAAAATGGCAAATTAGCCTCACCATCGATCAGGAGGGAGATATACCTCTCATTCTCACTCAAACAAAAGGCATTCCTAGGCTTGAAGCAAGCATCCCAAGCCTTTTTTTTTGAGCACCTTGCTTCCCTACTCGGTTTACTCAAAGCTAGGGAGGTGATTTTCAATCCAATTCACTCAATTCTCAACCAAATTAATCTTGCACACCATCCTTGGACCAAGGCTCAATGAATCCTTCCCCCATGAGCTAGGAGTTTGATGAAGATCGATCACCATTGAAGGAGCTTGGTCAAGCAAACCACTTCAAATCAGACCGATTTCTTCTTCAGCAGGGCTTCATCTACTAGAAAGCTACCTCCTCCATTGGAAGCGGTGATAGCCTCCGATGAGGTATGCCATTGGCGAACTTAGAGTAAAATTTGCTTGGTCCTTTTGAAGAATCAATGCGATCTCCACCATTAGATGTTGCTTGTGCTTCCCAAGGTGTGGGATGGGTGAATTTGAATTCGGGTGAGCAGATTGGCGGCGATGATGGGCATCTCGCCTCGAGAAGATAGATCATGGATTCCATTTATGATGGGAAGTTAATCAAATCATGATTTAGATCCCTAAATTTTCTACGGGATTAATCTGGGTCCGATCTTAGATCGAGCGACCCCATAAAGCGTGTAGCCCGGTTGGCTCGATGGATGTGACAACTTAAATAACCAATCCGTTGTCCCCATGGCCATGTAAGCCACGCCCAGATGGGATTAAGTTTAATTAAGCATTAATCCAATTTTAATGGTGAAACTTCCAAAATTCATAACTAATTGTAAAAAAATCCAAAAAATATAAATAAATACTCATTTTAAAGGTAATTCAGAGGAGAATAATATAAAATTAAAATCAATTAATTTTGAATAGTGATTTTGAGTCAATTTAGATTTTAATGGAAATGTAATTAAGCTAATTACTTCTAATTACTCCAAAAATTAATTCCAAACTTTTTGAGATTGATTATTGGGATGATCTCTGCCTTCCATAATTTTCTTAGAATTTATTGCTTGATTAATTAGGAGAATTGCTTATTTCATTCTTAATCTCTCTCTTACTTAATTAAATGATTAATTAACATGTTAAATAGTGACGAATTCATTAATTAAGTTGGTTAATCATTATAAAATAGTGAATGGACATAGGGAATGAGATTATGATCTCTTTTCTAATCTTTTCCCCTAAGTTTATTTTATTTGGATAACATTTAATCAATTTGCAACTAATTAATGGCTTAATCACTTCTTAAATAGTTTAATTATTCAAACTCAAAACCAAATCATTCCAGAACTCAATCATTCAATTCTTGGGTAGATTCTTAGGTGTTCAATAACCTAAGAGAATTTCAAAGAAAATTATAATCAAACTACATGTGTAGGAGGGTTATAAAAGTACTTAATCAAACCCTTTAGCTTAATTAACCAATAATTGTGAGCCAATTGCATTAGACCCCTTTATTTCTTAGGTGCATTATTGATTTAATTTCCATGTGATTGCATATCATATGTTGGCTCATAATTACTTGGATAATTATGTTAAAGTGGTATAGTGAAGGATTTAATTCATACCTTAACCTAATCAAAACATAAAATCAACCTAATTGTTATAAATTAAACCAAACCAATTCATGAGGAATGGGTTAGGACCAGCAAACCTTCATATTTTTTCTCAAATCAAATTCAAAGATAAAAATCTCCTTAAAGAATTTTGATTCATTTTAAATGATCTTGTTTTATATGATTGTCCTTAGGAATTAATCAGAGTGAATGAAGCCATGTGCTTACATTCCTTTATTTCTTTCCACTCACGCTAAGTATTATTTTCCATATGAAATTATGCATTCATTTCTTTTAAAAATTAATTAAATAAAATGTTTTCTTTTTATGTCAAATTACATGTGTTGGTTAAAATTAAGAATATGAGTGGCTATTATCACTATTAAACCAAAAATTATTTTAAAACTTATAAATCAAAGATTATAAAAGAAGTGATGCTTGTTATAAATATTTATAAGCTTGCATGTGATAATAGCATAAGATGTGTATTATGAAGTTCTCTTTCCTTCTCTTAACATGGATTACATAGGATTTGCAAGTGTATAGTTCATTTGAAAAGACACAACACTTGCCTAAATCTATTCCTATGCATCTCTATATTAAGACTTAGGAAGGATCTGTATATCACACATGTAAATCATACAACCAAATCAAACATAATCTCTTACTTGATTCTTTATCCATTTGGTTATTTTTGTACATCTACATGTATCTAAGAAAAGTGGTATATTAGTCTGGACATCCCAGGGCTGCGAGACTTTAAGTAGCCCTAAGTAGGTTTTATACCTTACGCGTATGGTGTAGAAAATAATGGTGTCATACTCACTTATAACTTTTATACATGTGGATGTGCATTTAGCTAATGAATGAAAAATCCCTCTTTTATACATAAAAAAGACATGCATTAATGATCCAATTAACAAATGGAATATCCAAATTTTCAAATCACGTCTCTTTACATTCATCATCAAAGTGTGCTAAGATTTGCATTTGCATGTATATGTATGCTTAAGATTATTCATATGCATGGTATACATGGTGGAAAGAAATGAATGGGTGTGTGTTATGTGATAGTAATCCACCCTAAGTAATCCTAAGATGCCTTTCTTATTGAATAGGACTATTTAGAGTGAATCTAAACTTAGGGTTAATTAAAATACATAATAAACCATTCACAAAAGGAAATTCATTAATGAATCTGCCTTAAAAATGCTTTAAGCTAGGGATGAAAGAGAGCTCTCTTCTCTTTTCTTCTCTTTATAATATTTAGTTACTAAGTGTAGGTTCATTCAAATCAAATCAAATCAAATCACCAACTAAGATTGACAAGTCAACTAAATCACTTAAAATAAAACCACCATCTAAATTGAATCTTTTACACTTAGTAAATTCCAACCTTAAAGCCTAGCTAAGACATGCCACACAAGCTTTAAATGCATTAGAGTCACCATATCTAGCTCTATGTTAGAGGTGCATGGTTTGATGCATGATTTTATTTTATGGTGTAATATTTTATTTTTAGGTATGTGTAGGCGGATGATAGGATGATCTTAGCCTAATCATGTCTTTCTGAGGGTTGTGCTTAAGGAGTTGTAATAAAATATAAATATTTTTTTGTATGCGGTTATATACCCTAAGCATAATAATTAGGACATATGGGCTTGGTTACCCATGTGTGGGGTACTAAGTCCAAATTATTCATATAATTGATGGGGTATGTGTTTAGCTAACATTTATTTTTAGGTGTTAGATATACTTTCTTTCCATTTTTTTTATGTAATTTTGCATTAAGATTGGATAAGTGTTATGAGGATTAAGGTGAACATTGGTTATAAGACCATGTCTATATACCATGTGAGGCATTGGACAAACTACATCCCAAGTCAAACCAAAAGAAAGAAAAGAGCAAATCATGAAGGAATGAAGGACAAGGAGTGAAGAATGGAGGATGAAGAATGAAGACCCCATAACACTTTCACTTCATATAATTTATTTTTCATTAATCGGGTTGTATAAGGGTAGAGCTGGCTACCCATTTTTCTTTTGGGTTGTTGATGGAACAGACCACATATATTCTTTTTACTAATTTTATAAATTGATTAATGTTATGTTTATGATTGTGCAATTAGGATGGCATAATTCTTCATAGTTTTTAATTGTTTGATGATTGTTGAATATCTTGTATGCAATTAGGCTCCTAGAGAAAAATAATTTTCTATCCAATTAATCAATTCAAAATTAAATCAAATAATTCATAACCTCACCTAAAGCCTAGGACATAAATCAAGATAATAAAAAATTTTAGCAACCCCTTAGTTAGATATTGTATGTCTCATATCATGCATAAATCATATTGTTTCACTCTTGCTAATGGAGGACTTTCACCTTTTCTAGAGAAAATGGCTTGACCTTTGAGAGCCATGGTGAAAACACACCTCCTTCTTTCTGATTTTTGGCCCATAATCAATTTTCTCATGCATTAGGCATATAGCACATGTCAAATAAAAATGTCCAAAATTAAAATAAAACTTGATAAAATTTGCATTAGATTAAGTCATGAATTCATGCCCTTCATGATCTAGTCTCTTTGAGGTGAGTTTAAGGACTTAGTCTCCTTTCTAAATAAACAACTTAGCCATCTTGCAAAGCATAAGACTTTCTACATATATTTAAAATTAGGAGGGAGTTAGTGTCACTAAATTTATAAGTCCGATGGGTGGTTTATTCTCTCTTATGGAGGTAAATCATATACCCATTTTCACCTTAGATTTAGGTCGTGCTTTGACCCTCGTCAAAGCTCCCTAGATTTAGGATTTGAAGTTGTTGTTTCTCTTTATGGACTACAAGCATAAATCCTTACCTCTTAGGCATTTCTACAATCGTATGTTATGGAAATGTAAGCTCTAGATATCTAATAAAAATTTAACTCAAACATATAATTCTCCTCCACTTCAAAAATATAAAGTCCAATCATAGGATAATTTAGGATGCTCAGGTTTTCTAGTATCATGAGCATTCCCTACTCATCTCCCTTTGATTTCGATAATAACTCTCTCCTCTTGATCAATCCCACTTGATTTTCTAAAAATAACCAATTAATTGATAGTCCTATCTTTGAAATATTTGGAGACAATGATCATTTACCTTAATCGAGAGTATTCTTAAGGAACCTCATTCCTTAGGATGTAATTAACCTCCATAGGGAACTTAACGAACCCGGCTAAAAATAAACCCTACTTTACTTTTTTCATGTAAAGTAGGGAAAGATCTTTAGTATATTTGAAGACCCATTGGCCTTAGGAGTCCCTATTAGCTGATTAAGTCCATTGTAGGATGGTGACTTTTATCTCTTGAGATAGTACATCATTCCTCAATGTCATACCCAATCATCTCAATAAGTACCCCCTAAGATCTACATGGTGTCCCCTCCTAAACAACACATATTAACAAAATTAAACACCACATCCCTCCAACAAGATTAGCTTATCCCAATCATATTCCTTTAGTAAGCACCATCCCGTAGTGGCTATCATTATTACACTTTAATTATGATGCATTGGGCCTATGAATAGATGATAATATGATAGTAGTGGGTTCTTAATGCATTTATGTATAAGTTTTTATTAAAGTATGATAATGTGAGATTGTAAAGTGGTTAATGAATATGGAATATAAATTATGAGATAGAGTGCAACCTTAAATTTGATTGAGTGCTTATAAGATAGATAGGGAAGGTGGCATACATATAATTAAAAGAGGGGGATAATTATATTTTCTCATATCATTGCCAAAGAACTACAAGTAACTATAAAAGGGTTTGGAGCTCTCACCAAAGAATTACAAAAGATGATATGATCACTAAACAAACTCCAAGAAGTTAATCACTAAAAGATCTTTAAGGTAATTGATAATAAGAAAAAATGATTTGTCTTCAATAGTTGAATTCCATGGTTACATAACTTTTTTATAAAAAAAATAAAAACCTTAGAGATACGAGCATTTGAATATAGCATGTAAATAAAGTTATAAACTAATAATAAGACATCACATGAATTTCTAGAAGGGAGATGAGGCTGAGAAATTAGAAGGCATTGGTAGCTAAAAAAAAGAAATATATTTCAAAATTGCTTGGTCAACAAAGTCTTAATTGAAATGAGAGTGAGACTAATTTGAATACATACTACTTCACCATACAAGTAGGGTGCATTCAAGCCATAAATGGAGGGTGTGATGTTATTCTTAGAATAAGCACATAATAAATTCCTTGATGATAAGAGTTAACCAAAAATGTTTACATCATGATTGGACGTTTTATAATTTGTCTTGATTTTCAATTTTTGAAAATGGTAGCTAGCCATACAAGTAGAGTTTGGAGATATAGCCCTCCATTATGTCCCTAAGCTTAATCTTGAGTTCTTAATATAATTGAGCCTTATGTATTTGATCTTCATTATCACTCATTTGCTTGATGCTTGATCTTTATGTTGCATCATCTCTACAAAACCTTCTAAAATTGTGAATACATAGAGTTAAAATCATCTTGCTTACATCAATAATGAGCGAGATATGTGTTGAAAGTGGAGCCATGACCTATATTAAATAAACAAAATTTCTATAAAAGGACTGGTTTGACCACATTTATTATGGTTTATCATTATTGGAGAAGTTCTAATAATGAAGAGACCTTGATCATCATCTGTAGTTTTAGGAGTTGGTATGTGTAGTTTTGGAAAAGGTTAAATAAGTATTTTAATGGGATGTGTAATAGCATGGGATGATGAATGTAGTTTGAGGTAATTATTATGTGTGAACAATTGGTCGGGGATTAGGCTTAATACGAGGTAGTGAGCTTAGGAGTAACTTTCGGCAAAATTAAATTATTTTTTGTAGAAGTGTGTATTTGTTGAAAAGTTTATTGGGAGTTATGTGAAGTGGTGGACTTGATTTAGGGTTTTGATATGATAGGGGTGAGTATGTATGATTGAATTATTGATCCATTATCTTTGAACCTTTGACATCATAATGAATAAATTATCATGGCCATATTGATTTTTTTCATAGTTATATCATGGTGCCATGATGAAAAATAATAATGATTAAAAGAAAAAAAAATTTCTTGATGGTATATGTTGACTCCTCCTAACATGTGCTCATTCATTGCGAATGACTCATAGAGATTCTTATTAAATGACTCATATCTATATAAATAATACATCATCAGATTACTATGAAAGTTCACACTTCTTCAGTAACTTATTGAGACTAAATTATTTCATTTCTTTGTGATTATTTTTTTATTTTTTTTATTTGACGTTATTCTACATAATCAAGAGAAATCTAGAGCCTTATAACTTATTATAGAATATAGCAAAACATTTTTCCCTTTGCATTTTGTATTAGGTTGTTAAAATGAATCACTATAAATCTATTATATTTTTTTGTAGTTGTGAATATAGCATGTAAATGAAGTTATAAACTAATAATAAGATATCACATGAATTTCTAGAAGGGAGATGGGGCTAAGAAATTAGAACGCATTGGTAGCTAAAAAAATAAGAAATATATTTCAAAATTGCTTGGTCAACAAAGTATTAATTGAAATGAGAGTGAGACAAATTTAAATACATACTACTTCACCATACAAGTAGGGTGCATTCAAGCCATAAATGGAGGCTGTGTTGTTATTCTTATAATAAGCACATAATAAATTCCTTGATGATAAGAGTTAACCAAAAATGTTTACATCATGATTGGACTTTTTATAATTGATCTTGATTTTTACAATGTCAATTCTTGAAAATGGTAGCTAGCCATACAAGTAGAGTTTGGAGATTCAGCCTCCATTAGGTCCTTAAGCTTAAACTTGAGTTCTTAAGATAATTGAGCCTTATGTATTTGATCTTCATTATCACGCATTTGCTTGATGCTTGATCTTTATGTTGCATCATCTCTACAAAACCTTCTAAATTGTGAATACATAGAGTTAAAAATATTGTAATCTTTTGTGAAATCTTCTTGCTTACATCAATAATGAGCAAGCTATGTATTGAAAGAAGAGCCATGACCTATATTAAATAAACAAAATTTCTATAAAAAGGACTGGTTTGAACACTTTTATTATGGTTTATCATTATTGGAGAAGTTCTAATAATGAAGAGACCTTGATCATCATCTATAGTTTTAGGAGTTGGTATGTGTAGTTTTGGAAAAGGTTAAATAAGTATTTTAATGGGATGTGTAAGAGCACGGGATGATGAATGTAGTTTGAGGTAATTATTATGTGTGGACAATTGGTCGGGGATTAGGCTTAATACGAGGTAGTGATCTTTGGAGTAACTTTCGGCAAAATTAAAATTTTTTTGTAGAAGTGTGCATTTGTTGAAAAGTTTATTGGAAGTTATGTGAAGTGGTGGACTTGATTTAGGGTTTTGATAAGATAGGGGTGCATATGTATGATTGAATTATTGATCCATTATCTTTGAACCTTTGACATCACAATGAATAAATTATCACGGCCATATTGATTTTATCATAGTTATGTCATGGTGCCATGATGAAAAATAGTAATGATTAAAAGAAAAAAAAATTCTTAATGGTATATGTTCAACTCCTCCTAACATATGCTCATTCATTGCAAATGACTCATAGAGATTCTTATTAAATGGCTCATATCTATATATATAATGCATCATCAGATTACTATGAAAGTTCACACTTCTTCAGTAACTTATTGAGACTAAATTATTTCATTTCTTTGTGATTACTATTTTATTTTTTTTATTAGACCTTATTCTACATAATCAAGAGAAATCTAAAGCCTTATAACTTATTATAGAATATAGCAAAATATTTTTCTCCCTTTGCATTTTGGATTAGGCTATTAAAATGAATCACTATAAATCTATTGTGTTCCTTTGTGGTTGTGGAATCCCTTCTCTCCGACCCCCCGCTCTCTCTGTTTATCTGTCTTAGCTTAACCTTTCATCAATGAGTTATCTCTATGTCATGCTTCAATCCTTTATCATCCTAGTAAAATGTGCCATTAACACCCTATGGTCCTTTTCCTCTCTTGATCTAAAATATCAAGCTTTCTTTCTTGGATGTTCTAGTAACTTTTCTCCCACGTTTTTCACCAACTAGCCCTTCTCTTTTCCCATGCGAATCTCTTTATTTGCCTCTTCTCATCCCATATTGGAATTATATGGGAAATAAATGATGAGATAAACATAACTAACAAAGAGATAATTGAGAAGCCTAAGAGAAGACCAAGAGTCTCATAAAAAAATAAGATTTCTCCAACTCTCCAATTCTATCAGATGATCCTATCAATAAACCTCAAATTATATCAAATTATTATTAGAAAGGCAAAAGAAAAAGGATCTGTTATTGTTCATCCCTCAATAAAACTTCATAAAACATGAGAGACAAGCTGGCGTAGATTCAAGTGTTTGGCGATAAAAAGAGAAATGCTGAAATGCCTAAATCAGCACCTATTAATACTCAGGGATGAATGTTAGTAAAGCAAAATTACTGTTTAGCTCTTAAGTGTCAGCATCTGTCGAATTTGATAATGTTAGCATTTTTATTTGCAAATCATTGACAGTACAAAATTATTCAAATAAAAATATTAAGATAAATTTATGATAAAACAAACAGAAGTTAGATTCATAATGATTACATTAGAAAAATGTGGAGAACAACTTCTACAGAAGAAAAGTTAGTCAAAAAGAGACGTTTGTAGTTTTCTCTTCAATCTTTTTTCTGATTAATTAGTTTTAAATAGCTGTCCAACTGTCAGAATTTTATTTTATTTATATTTTAATTAGAAATAAAATATACTTAATGATGATAATTATTTTTTAAATATTTAAAATACTTTAAAATTATTTTAAGTATTTCTAAAAATAATATGATTTATTTTTAAAAAATAATAAAAATATGTCAAATATATTTTTGAAAATAATATAAAAAATATAAAAAGATCCCCTTTAAAAAAGTTATGTAGAAAGTTTGTCAAGAATTATTAAGAATAATGGAGAGAAATCTAACCATTATGTTTCCTCCTAAATATGCTTGATAAATGAACAATTATATATATATATTATCAGCAATCGCAGATTGTATCACATCGTCATTCTTTGATCATCACCTTTCGCGTCGGGATCGTGACCCACCTCCAGCTTTTGTCATCTCATAATATTTTTTTCAACTCTTATAAGCTTATTTTCTCTAACTTTGGATATAAGATAACAATTGTAAATGCTGATATAGTTAAATTATTTCAAATGAGCTAACCTCCTTGATTTTGCCCTTTTTCGATTTTTCACGTAAAAATTTTGATATCTTCTTAACTCTTTTTTGTATATACAAAATCTTCGTATAAAACTAAACATTAAATTCTCACTCTACCAACACGAATCTTCTTGCAAACAACATATACATATTATGAATTTTATTTCTACATATACTGCTATATAAAAATAATCAAATTTAATTAATTTTCATAATAATTTAATCAAAACTAAGCTTAAGAAAAATATAAATATAATTAGACAACATATAGAAGCACTTTTAAAAATTCAAATTTATCAATATACTTCCTCAATCAAAACCATCCAATGCATGCAAGATATAACCAAATACTAATGTGACTATTTCCAAATCATTCAACAGTCTATACTTCAAAAATCACAATTACGTCACCCCTCATGAAAATTTTAATGCATCACATCGATAATCAAATGATATTACCAATACTTAAAAAATTTTTAAGTGCTATAATTTTATGATGATAAGAGAACAAAAATATGTCACAACATTCTTCATACTCTCAACATTATTTGTGAGAAGACAAACAGTGTTGTTTACAATCTGCAAAAGCACTCAACTCCTTCCAATATAGAAATGCATAACTAATCATACAATAGACCTCAACTAAAATGTCGAGATTTGTTAAGTTTTATTATAGCACAGATTTGAACAAAGGAAGCCAAATGCAGGAGTCCCATTATTCATAATAACTGCTCCGTGTAACCAAAGGAGGACAAAAGATCTCACTTTCGAATTCAGGCCTTGGCGGTGAAGACAGAGGAGGCATCACTGTAAATGGCTATTCCATTTGATAGCACAGCAAGCACAATCATTAGAACAGAGAAGTTTGTCCCTCAAAGTTGCGATTCCATGGGGATCCCTGACCAAAAAAAAAAGGAATTATAAAAAATATATAATATTTTTTGTTTCTCACAACTAAATCTCTTAAAGTCAATAAAGATCTTTCAAAGTCAATAAATGCTTGTTTCAAAATCTTTTCATTAATACAATATCTCTAAAATATTCTCATAACCTATAAAAATGGATTAATCAAAAATTTGAATTTAATCAAAAGATTCAACTATATCTCATAGTGAAATTTGGCTCTACATTTCTCACAACTATAAAGCTTACCACGATTTTGACGGCAAGGTAATGTGGTGATCTTGCTTTATTATTTTAAATAACATATCATTGTTTAATATGACATTGAACTAAGATGATAATACTATCTAAATAGCATTGAATCAAACAGACGCTGAATTCAACTAAATCTGTGGAAGCTCCGACTTTCTCGACTAAATAATTCACAGTTCTTAATAAATCTAGCAACTATTGCTGATATGGAATGCAGAATCACTTTCAGATAGTTTAACAATGCAACATCCAAGAAAACAACAAAGGACAATTATAAGGAATTATAACTCACCTAATTGTCATTGCGGCAGGAAAGATGAATCCGATACAAACCGCAGCAGTAGCACCGGTGAATTGGAAGGCATCCCAGATGCTCGGAATAAAGTTTGCAGCGAAAAATACGAGAGCAAGAAGCGCTAATGATATCCCAGTGAACCTACAATTATCAGTAGATAAAGGCCTTGCATTGGGAAAGAGGAGACCATCCAAGTTGAGCCTTAAAGCATGGAATATCATAGGGAATACAAGCATGAGGTGCACAGCATAGCTGACACGAACAACATCACTAAAAACAGCGCTATAAGGAATGCCAAGGTTTACGTCAAAGTTAGCAAGCACATCGTGAAGGGTTGATTCGCCGAAAAGAAGATAACCAAAGAAGCTTGTAGCTATGTAAACAGTAGAGCAGAGTGCTAGTGATGTCCTCACAACAGGCTTTATCTTGGAAGAGTCTTCGAGTTCATTGTCTATGCTATGAACTGCATAACATCACTCACAATCATCATTAGTTTCCAGAGGTCAATCTATGTTTTGAGTTCTGAATCAAGCATGAAATAAAGAGACTGCAGAGGAAAATGTAGAACAAAAGGAAAGAAGATTTCCATGACAATAAATTTCACTGAAAATGCACCATTTTACTAGTATACAATCACATTTTCTTTAAATTTGAACATAAACAGATTCCATTAACGAAATCTATCAGCTGATTTGACTGATGATGTTTACTTCTTCAGTACTAACATCCTTTAAAAAACCCCAGCTTTCAGTTGGTGAGGGACGGTTGGGTACTCCAACCCAGCGTTATTCCTTCAGCGTGTAACGGGAAAGAAGTGGGGGCCCGGAACCTGTGGGGTTGGTTGCCGCTAGGCTCCCCGGGATTAGTCATGCCCGAAGTCACACGCCACAAAGTGGGTGGGATCAGGGGTGGACACCTCGTTACCAAAAAAAAAAAAAAAAAATCCTTCAAAAATATTAAAAGCTTAAACTCACTTCTCCAAGCTGCAAGCCTTTTCGTCTTCCACACTCAAGGCTCTCAAATCAACTCCATCATTCAAGTCCTCAAACTCTTTCATGACTCACCAACTTACTCATTCCTCTTCCGCAGGGATTCAAGTACTCGCTCAAGCAATACATAATGATGTAAATACAACAAATATTGATGCAAATAATTTAACTCAATTATTTATATCTTTACCATATACATTATCATCATAATTCAAACAAAGAAAAGCATACCATTGAAATGGCAGATAAAAGCTGTTACGAGAACAGGAACTGCAGTGAAGAGGTTCCAGACAGATTTGAGATTCGGTATCACAGGAAATAATTTAGGCATTGGTATGTTTCCATTTAGCAATTTAACAATAGCAATCCCAGCTGTTATCACAACAAAAACTACAGCAAGAGCAACAGACAAGGCTGACGTGTAACTCAAAGAATCTGCAATAGAAAGGAACACAACTCTCTTTATCAATATTAAAATATATTTTTTGGAAAAAATGAAAATGCTGCCAAGAATCAGAAATATAATATAGGAAAATATTGCACTCAACAAAAACCGGAAGAAGACTTACCTACACGCTTGAAGCTTGCTAAAGGAGCAAATACAGCAAGAGTTGTTACAAGAAGAACAAAGAAACGCCCCGTCCACCAGTGCTCCCCAAACCATCCTTCAAAGACACCCGAGTGATGAACACCGCTTGAAGAAGTACCAGAAAGCACATCACCTTGCCATAAAATAGCAAATAGAATTGTTAGAACAACGTGCACCATACATACATGCATAAAAATGTGATAAATTCAGAAGAAGAGTAGAATAATCAGTCAAAATAAGAATGCAAGCTTGACAAAAGCAGGATATATCGATCGAGAAAATTACATATACCATGCTTGATCATATAGGTACACTTATTAGAGAAAAGAAAGTAATGATAAATACAATGGTTTTATCATGAGAGTATTATAAGATAACAAAAATGATAATTTAATGAGTTCAATGGAAGAAAAATGTTAAAAGGCACTACCATAAAATCATTGGCGGAGCTATAGTGGGGCACAAGGGACTTGTGCCCCGGATTGGCCCAGCCCACACATGTAATTTTTTTTTAATTATTAAAAAAACTAAACAACCATAACACAGCATCAGTCGAGCCCATCCCTCGCATTTCGTCGCGGTTCACCCTCACAATCGTCTCACAGAGGTCATAAAACTCGCAGCCATTGATCTATAGCGCACAGCAGTTCGTTTCCATCATTGTCACAACTCACAAGTTCACATGACTTGAGCATGGCCATCACCTTCTCTATAGTTGATGGGTACGAATTTCTTTTTTAGGAATGTGTGTAGCTTTACATGCTTTTGCTCTTATTTTAAAGAGAAAAAAAAAAGATGATGATGATGACTAGTTCTTCCTCCTTAATTGGTTAAGTAAAATAACAATTCCTGTAGGCCAAAGCTGCCTCTTTGAACCACAACTATTTGGATCAAAATCGTGAGCTTCGCCTCTCAATCTAATTCCCTACTTCACACCTTTATCTTTTTTTGGTAAAAAAAAAACAAATGTTCCAACTCCAAGAAAACCTTTAGCAATAGAACTCTCATGTCTTTGTTCATGTTCCTCCTTATTTTAATTACTTTAAGTATTTCTCATGATTTAACTTCCCAAATATTTTCAATAATTTCCCTGTAATTTTTTGAAATTTTTGCAAGACTTAAGTTGAAAGATTGTTCTTTTGATGAAACAACCATTTTAATAATAGTTTCATACACATTTCTTTGATTTATAAAATATAAACATCTTCATTGAAGTCCATCTACCAGATTGTTAGAACATTGGTCAATGGACTCAAAATGAGCTTTAATGCTATTTTATTCTTCGATTTTTTTGAGATGCTATCTTTCTTTAATTGCATTTATATACTAGTGTTTCTTTAATTATATATATAATATACTTATTTTTGATGTACATATACTATGAAATGATTTTTTTAACCAAACACTACTCTTTTTTGTAGTTATGAATGTGTTGTTTGATGTTGTCTTTTGCCTTCACCATTGATTGGCCCTATCTCAATTGAACTTTTTTTTTTGAGCTTGGGAACAACAATGGCCATTTCTCGAATATTGTGCAGATATTATAATGCAAATCCTATCAAGTTGTTTTGCAAATCCTACTTCAAGTTGTTCTTTGCAGTTTGTGTCTCTTATGCAGTCACCGGCTACATCTCCTTTTCCATATCTTTTTTTTATATTAAAACTCACAACAAAAGTGTTAAAATTTCCCAATGCTAGTTCCAAGCTTTGATGAAAAAAATTGAGGGTATATTTAAAATTGTATGAACATGCTCCCACAAAATAAAAATAAAATAAAAATAATAATAAAAAATAAAAATAAAATAATAATAATAATAATAATAAGAGAAATTTACATACACTAATTCTTATGCGATTTATATATTTTTACACTTGAATATTTACAAGACTTTTCCATGCAGAAAAAGGTGCATTTCACTTGGAAAAAAAGTAAGGTGGCATTTTGATGTAATAATAAAAAAATTTAAGTATTATTTAAGTAAAATTAAAATTTGGGTGTGAAATATACAAATCATAAGAATTAGTATGTATATAATCTAATAATAATAATTCTGACTCCACCCTTACAATATGATAAACATGGAAAATAATTTTTGAAGATAATTAAGTAGGGGAATCAGCACAAATAGCAATCTAAATAAAAATATATGATCGAATATAGAGCAATGCATTTCCAATGCCTTCATGCTAATAGGCCTCTTCTAGCTATGAATACATTTAAGAGAAGTAATGGTTTCTTTAAACAGTTCAATTTCAACAAGTGCAGCACAGACTCACAGAACTAATTATTATTGAACTAAATCTAAGTAATTACCTCAAGCAAACAAGTATACAATAATCATAATTAGCCTTATCTCAACTACTTAGAGTTGGCATTATGAATCTTCATTTTTCCTTTTGATTATGTTGAGCTCTATCTAACCTGTTAAGCCAATGCTTCACAAATTATTTTAAGCACCTACTACAAAAGAGATTTTAGGTCGACCACTTTATTATACTCTAACATTAATTTTATCAACTCATTTAATGGGTATTTCTTCCTTCCTTTCATTGTCTATGTCCAAACTACTTAAGTCTATTATAACTCACTTTATCTTCAACTTATAGATGGGAAAAAAGTTTTCTGAGACATGTAAGCTTCACATAAACTACTTAAAATAGCCGACAAAGAAAAATCTTCAATGAAATCATTAGTTTAAATAACAAAACTTTTAAGCGAACAATCATAAATCTAAACTACCATGCCATTCTTCAAGATGATTAAGTACTTTTAAGTAGAAAAGGCATACATGAATAGCCATATTTTAGGTGCATAATCAAGGCAAAGCAACCAAAATAAGATTCCGTACCAATGATAATCATATAGACAGTCAGCACACCGATATTATTTACAACCACACAAATCTGAAGAAGGATCCTCCCAAACTTTCCAAAAGAATCACCCATAACCCCACCATAAGAAACTGACTTCCCAACTCGACTGAACCTGATCAACAATTCTATGGAAGCCTCAGCTAGGAATGCAAAAAACACAATCATAATTATCCCTGGCACCAAACCCAACACGTTCATGGTGGCTGGAAGAGACATGATTCCAGCTCCCACAATGGTTGTCGAGAGATTAAACACAGCACCAGGAAATGAAGCTCCATTAAATTCATCAAACTCTCCATCCTCTTTTCGCAAGCTTGGCAGCAAGGGAGCGTTCTCTTCAAGAACATCCTTACCCTTTCCCTTACTCCTCACATCGGGAAATACACTTGCAATTGTCATTATTAACTACTTCAAAATGCAATCTTTCACAAAAATTCAGAAGCTAATAAAGAATACCAGTAACAAAAGATGAACCTGTAAACATGAAGCATACCAAGAACATATAATCAGAGGAAAAAAAAGAATTTAAAGACTCAAAAATGTAACTCAAAGCAGGATAAACGATAACCTATCACAGCTTTAGAGACCTTGCCAGGAGATCAAGAATTTGAGTAGGGAAAATCAGAAGCTAATAGGCTATCAGTCACAAAACATGAACCTGAAAGCTGGAAGCATCCCAACAACATATAGTTAGTGTAAAAAACAAAACAGCGGGCCATGATTCAAAAATATATCTTGAAGCTGGATATACAATAAATTATATCACAGCTTTAGAGCCCTTACCAGAAGTCAAAGATATTGATTCGGGAAAGCCAAAAGCTTCTGAGCCCTTACCAGTAACTAAATATGAACCTGAAACATCTAATCAATGTAAGAAAACAATTGTTACTACTCAAAATTGGAACTTGAAGCAGGAAAAAAAAAAGAAAATATCATAGATTCAGAGACCTCAAAGGAAGATAAAGAAATTTAGTAGGGAGCACCTAAATGGGAAACAGAAACTAAGGAAAAAAAAAAAAGGAAAAATAAACAGAAGCGATCTTCGTTCTCTTTCGATCGCTGAATGTATATAAGAAGGCTTTAAGAATCGTTTCCGTATGTTGAAGTCTCTTTCAAAACGGACACGGCACTGCTGAGAAATGCAAGACACGCATTTGGATAGACTTGTGATGATGGACAATGAAGATGGGAACTTTGAGAGGATTTCGACTGCTTGTAAGGGGATAGGACGAAAAGGAGCAGATTTTTTTAATCTCAATTCCTGTAGAGAGATTCCAGTGTCGGTTATTAGAAATTCGGTGCTCTCACACAGCCACGAAATTATCGACAAATTAATATTACATCGATATTTGATTAAATGGGTTAAAAAAAAATTTTTATATAAAAAATGCTTATAAGCTTCTCATTGCGCTGGGATTATCTAAAAAATCAGCACAAATAATTATTTACGTAAATTTATTTGAGAAGAGTAAACAATACTCTGCTTCTATCTGCACGTGTTAATAAAAGCTAGCTCGTTTGTAAGAAATGACTGAGTTCATCATCTACAAAATGATATTTTTAAGTAGTCGAAGCAATACTTAAAAAATATCAGAAAAATTTTACTTATATAAGTGCCAGCTTGAACATCAAAATTCTGCAATAGCTTTTCTGAAAAATTTCTCTTTTTTTTTCTGAAAAAAAAAATCAAAACTGTAATATAATAGCAACAAAAAATAGGCATGCTGACCTAATTTTGATTAAGATAAATTTTAAGAAGTGATAAATGATGTAAATTATGAGTGTGCAATCAGTCAGTTTGGACGGATCGATTTTAAAATTTATTAAATCGGTCGATTTTAAATCCAGAATACGAAATAACCAATCCGTTTAATCAATAACATAAACCGAACCAATCCAAATTGAAATTTTTTTCGAATTTTCGGTTTAGTTTAAAAAAACAAAAAATTAAAAATATAAATTATTATAATAATTATTTATCAAAGAATTACAGTAATTACATCACTTTATCAAATCATTTCATACAAAATCAAATAACTCTTGAACAAATGAAATCAATAATATACAAATTTATCATTGAAATTATTTTTTGAGAGAAATTTTTTTAAAAAAATGAAAAAAATTGATTGTTAAGCTATTTTTGTTTAATCAGTATAAGATAGTATAAAACTGAACTGAAAATCCAATATTATCAAAGCCCAAATCGAAATCCAAAAAAAATATATATATAAAACTGATCTGAATTCAAAAATTTGATTTGGATTAATTTGAATTTTTAATTTTAATCAAAAAAATACACACTAATGTAAAGAACATGAATATGTAAAGAACATGAATATGTGTATGGAATCAATGAATCATTACACCAATCATTTTGAATAATCTATTGTTGTAAAATTGCTTAACATTGAAACATAATTTAACATATCATCAACATGCTTTAACTAGTTTGTTAGATTGCTAGAAAAACTAATTCAAGATGATTTAAATATGACTAAAATATTGGTATTCAAAAAAAGATTTGAATAAAAAATTGGTGTGCTAATAATTATATGTTGTACTATAAAAATGATGTAACATAAGGAAATTAAGCACAGCACAGCTATTCTGTTTGGGCGGCCACATTCTGTCTGCATTTTGAAGAATTTGTGGTGATAAAGTTGTGTTTTTCACTCTTACCTGGCTCTTTGCGGTGGCGGGCAGAAAGTTACGATTTGACTTTTTAAAAATAAAAAAAATTAGACCTCATCACAATTTTTTAAATAGAAGACTCTCATATTATTGTTTTCATCATAACATGAGTAAGAGGAGTAATTTTTGCTATTTATAATACTAGTGAACAAACTTGATCTGATATAATTTTGACAATATATATATAGAAAAAAATTTCTTAAAAATATATTCAACACTATAACAGAGATAAAAGAAAAGAAATAAAAGATAACTTAAAAGTAAGAATGGATTTAAAGGAGTATTACAAAAGAAGAGATTTGAAACTCCATGAAATAAATAGTGAGAAAATTCTAAACCTTAAAACCAAATATTCTTTTACATTAAATATAAGGAAAATTTACATACATCTGCATGATTCTTACGCGTTTCGTATTTAAATACTCAAACTTGAATATTTACAAACTAGACTTTCCATGCTCAAAAAAGTCATTTCACTTGAAAAAAGTGACAAGGGTGGTATTTTTTATGTAATAATAAAGATTTAAGTGCTATTTAAGTAAAAATTAAAGTTTGGGTATGAAATACGTAAATTCATAAGAATTGTGTGACATGTATGTAAAAGAGACTTGTGTGAGTAGGTACAATTCATGAAGATGCTAAATGGATTTACTCAAATTTAAATAGATGCATTAATGCGAGGTTAAAAAATTGATTTGAAATAAAGAGTCATGACTATCATATCTTCATAAAGTGTTCATTATTAACTACATTTAATGTTTATTAGAACAAATACTAAATTATTTAATTGAATTACTAAAATATTATATATTTTTTTTAAAATTGTTAGAAAGTGTTACCTTTATTAAAGTAAGTTAATTGATAGAGAATATTATTAGTTAAAAGTGATTCAAATATACTAGCTAAGTTAATTCCATATTGATATCTAATTTAAATATAATTTAAGTTCTTTACAAATATATGATTAAACTATTATTGATAAAAAAAATTAAAGATAAATTTTTTAATTTAATTTATATGCTCTTAATACTATAATTATTCTGACATGTTGGACTCGATATGAATTGTAATAAACCTACTATTTCACTGTATTTGATAGTAGATATAATTTTATTGTAATATGTTGAAAATTTAGAGTAGGTATTGTGCAACCTATTGAGTATTTCTACTCATTCCTATTTTTCCTGTATATATAAATTTCAGTAAAGTGATATAGGGTAAGGAGCATGTTGATTAGAGAGAGAGAGAGAGATTGCAAGTTTTTATTTATAGATATCTTTTATTAGAATATAGTTATTCTTTTTACAATCATGATGTTATTATTTTGATAAATATCGATGAGTACTATGATTATTGTGTATAGTCTTTTTGTGATTGTATAATCTTTTATACGAACTGAATGAAAGTAGATGATTTTTATTTTATTATTATTTGTTATGATATTAGTGGCTCTATGTGAAAAAAAAAAAGAATATAATTATTTCTAAATAAATCTTGGGTAATGTCTGTTATGCATCTGACATGATGTGACCCACCTCAGTTTAAAGGTTATATCGATTTGGGCCGTGACATTAACCCACCCAAATAAATAGAGCATGAAAGAAGAAAATTTCTTTTTTTTTTTTTTTATTAATTTGTTTGTGGAGTGAAGCATTACTTGTATGAATTGAGTTTGAAGGATTGTGCACAAAAATGATGCAAAAAATGTATTGTATCAACCAAATCATAAATAATATTTTCTTTTCTTATATCGATAATAATTGGAATTAAGGGCATCCATACAACTCAACATTTGTGAATAATTCATATTTGACTAGTTAAGCAACTCATAACAAGTTATATGAACACAAACATAATGCAAAAATTAATATGTGATATAATAGTTGCAAAAATTTATCATTTATTTCTTGTTTTATCATTTTATTCAAAAATAATGAAAAGTTCATCTTTTGGATGATATGTTTATTTTAATTTGTTTATATGATTGAACAAACCAAATAATAATGAATAAAAAACAAACATAAAAAATCAAATATTAAGAAACACAAATAATTAAAAAAGTAAGATTTACATATATATAAATATCATGTAATTCTCATATATTTATATATCTGACATATAAACTTTGATCTTTATGTATATAATATTAAAATTTTTAAATCTCATAAAAAATATCATTAATATTAATTTTTTTAAAGAGAATTACATTTTTATATATATATATATATATATATATATATATATATATATATATATATATATATATATATATATATATATACATTTTAATATATATATATATATATATGATGGAGAAATTAAAATATTATATAAATAATATCAAATTTTAGGTATTATATAAGTAAGTACATAACAATTATATAATATGCATATAAATCTCTCTAAAAAATAATGATATGAAGAACATTACAACTTTATTTGTTTAAATCAATAATTGAGACAATAAAAATGTCTATCTAATAAAAACTAATTTCAATACCATGCTCTAATCTCAAAATAGTTTCAAAGAGTTGAAATATTGCTTGTTACAAAATCATTTGACTTATGATAAAAATAGAAGGCACTCCTCCTAATAAATACAATTGTTGAAGTCATAGAACTCTAAAATGTACATTTTATGCAAGGCATCTTAGCCTAGCAATTGTGAGCTAAGTGTCACAGACCTATTATCCCTAAGTCACTTGTGAGGCCTTAGCACACTCTCTTAGTGTTAAGTTAGCCTTGCTTTCATGCGACACTTGACTAGAAAGCAAAGAATGCAATAGACAATGAGAAGGAAAGGGAAACCTTCACTATCACAAGAGAATTTTACAAAGGCTTGAAGCCTGTCACACACACTTGTGCGCTCACTTTTCTTGGAACTTCACTTGATTTCTTCATTACAAATAAGGGGGTGACTCCCTATTTATAATCCTCTACTCTCTCTCCTAGGAACATTCCATAATACATTATATTATATATGTATGTGGAGTTTTCTAGAATACTCCACATCATTCATATACATCACTATATTCTAGAGAGTTCTAGAAACTCTCAGATCATTCACTAAATATCTAAAATATTCTAGAACATTCTGAAATTTTCTTGATTATTTTTGAAACATCTAAAATATTTTAAAAAATTCTAGAGACTTCTATAATATTCTCAAAATATATAAAATTTTCTAAAAGTTTTCAAATCTTTCAAATAAATCTAGATTTGTGCATAATATTTTAGAAACTTCTAGTATCATGTGACTCCACTTTAATATGATTCTAGCAAAATCTTGTAATAGTATTCGATGTGTCGCATCCAAGTGGTTTAAGCTAACTTCATGGCTCACTTTATAGGTGTGACATTAAGATTTCAATCAAGAGGTCTTGGATTTAATTTCTTGCACATGCATTATGTGCCTGATTTTGCAATTAAATTCACTTAAATATTCTAAAAAAAAGTTCATTTTTTTTAGAACATAGCCTCCAATTTCTCCATTTTTTTTGGCACAAGTATTTTTTTTACTTTGTCGTTATTTCATTTTTTTTCACTAAAAGCATTTTTTTTCAATAATTTTAAACTTACACTAAAATATACCAAGTAACATCAAGCAAACAGAGAAAAACTTACACTAAAATATATATTACAACATTCTTCAACTCAACATTATTTGTGCTAATACAAAACAGTGATTAATATCTACAGCAAACACTTGAATCATTCAATCTTGAAACACATAATAAGCATACAATAATAAATCTCAACAAACAATTTGAGATTCAATAATTTTTTCTTATTGCGCAGAACTTGAACAAAGGAAGCCTAATGCAAGAGTTCCATTTGTTCATCATAATAACCATAATAAATACTCTTCAACCAAAGAAGAACCAAATAGCTCGATGTTGATCTTAAGCCTTGGTGGTGGTGTTGAAGAGAGAAGAGGCATCACTGTAAATGGCAACTCCATTTGACAGTACAGCAAGCACAATCATTAGAATAGATAGAAGCTTGTCCTGCAATGTGGCAATGCCATGGGGATCCCTGAAAAATAAGAGAAAAAATAATATTAATTACTTATAAATTAATATGATAGTAACATTGAAGAACTATTTGATTTATTTATTATTTTAATTGTAAAAAGATATATTTGGTTAGTTGTTATCTCTCACACAAAGATTAAACAGGACTGGACAAGGAAAGCAGTTATAACTCACTTGAGTGCGATGGCGGCAGGAAAGATAAACCCAATGCAAACGGCGGCAGTGGCACCGGTGAATTGGAAGGCATCCCAGATGCTCGGAATAAAGATTGCGGCTAAAAAAATGAGAGAGAGAAGCGTCGCTGAGCTCACAGTGAACCTGCAATTATCAGTAGATAAAGGCCTTGCATTGGGGAAGAGAAGACCATCCAAGTTGAGCCTCAAGGCATGGAATATCATGGGGAATACAAGCATGAGGTGCAAAGCATAGCTGACGCGGACGACATCACTGAAAACGGAACTATAAGGTATGCCGAGGTTCTCGTCGAAGTTGGCAAGTACATCATGAAGCGTTGATTCGCCAAAGAGAAGATAACCAAAGAAGCTTGTGGCTATGTAAACAGTAGAGCAGAGTGCTAGTGATGTTCTCACAATGGGCTTTATGTGGGAGGGATCTTCAAGTTCATTGTCTATGCTATGAACTGTATAACATCAATTACAAGCATCATTACTTTGTGGGTGAGTCATCACAAATCTTCTTAAGAATAAGTAGAAGAAAAAAAAGAGATAGTCATAAAGGAAAACCAAGCATCAGCTAAAATGCACCATATTGTCTGAACAGAAAGAAATTCATAAACTTCAAAACTATACTGCATACTTTAATTACAACAACAACAACAACAACAAGCCTTAATCCCACTAGGTGGGATGATTTCTTGAATCCTTATTATTTGTCTATTATGTGAATTCTCATTTAATTGGTATCTAAGATCATTTTTATACATCTTAACCAAGTATTTTTAGGATTACCTCTCTTAACATAAGGCAAATCTAATACATCTACTCTCTAATCGGTCATGGACGGGCTTTTATGTGGCCAACTCTGACTCTCCTAATCTTATCTACCACTGGAGCTACTTATACTCATTTTGCATTCTATCTCTAAGTAAAGCCACTCATCCACAGCATCTCATCTCTGTAACTTAATTTAGTCTTATGTTTTTCTTTTATTGGCCAACATTTTGCAAATTTTGCAGTCTTACCCAACTTATAAAATTTTCTCTTAAGTTTAACTTTTCTATCACATAATAGGCGGATGCATTCCTCCACTTCAACCATCCAACGAATTCTACTAATAACATCTCCATCTATTTCACCATCATTTTGAACAATAGCCTAAATATCGCTCACTCTTTCTTTAATGACATCCTAAAGTCACAACAGCTCAAACTTCTACAACTAAAATTACACTCCATATATTAGTTTAGATCTACTTAAATGAAAACTTTCTTTAAAGTTAACCTCCATAATTCAAGTTTACGTTGGACTCCCTCTAGTCTTATCAACAAGAAGAATGTCATCGACAAAAAGCAATACATCTTCTTGTAAATGCCTTATAAGAACATCCATAACTAAAGTAAAAGATAAGGGCTTAATGTTGATCCTTGATGTAATCCAAAAATAGGAAAATATTTTGTCAATCCTCCTTGTGTTTGGACACAAATGCTTTTCAGTATACATATCCTTAATGACTTGAATATAACCAATATTAACTCCTTTCTGTTCTAGAACTCTCCAAAGAACATCTCTTGAGACTTTCTCATAAGCTTTCTCTAAATCAATAAATATCATATGTAGATCCTTCTTACTTTCTCTATGCTTCTCCATCAAACCTCTTAACAAATGTATAGCATCCATAGTAGATCTACGGCATGAAACCAAGATTGTGAGAAACTTACGTATCACATCGTAACTATGCTCAATTACTCTCTCCCATAATTTTAATGTATGACACATTAACTTAATTCCTCATAATTTGCACTCTTGTGCATCACCTTTCTTAAATATAGGAACAAACTCTTTCTCCACTCATCCGGCATCTTTTTAGTCTTTAAAATAACATTAAAAGATTTGTAAGAAATTCCTTGATCTCTAAACATTTCCACACTATTGGAATATTATGCGGTTCCTTCTTTTCCACTTTTCATTTTCTTTAAAGCTTCACTAACTTCAAATTTACTAATCTGACGATAAAATGAAATTCTATTTTTGTTTAGGGTATAAGGTTCTAAAATCGTCTTTCGGATCCTTCATTGAAAAGTTTATTAAAATCTCATCCACCTATTTTCATATCTTTTCTAAGAAAAATCTTTATTATTTTCATAATACCCTCTCAACTACCTACTCTCTCCTTTTATTCTTTGGTTGGCTAACTTATCACTCATCTTTCAGCTGGTATGTCTCATTGTATAAATCATTTAAAGTTAAATTTTTCGTCGTATATTCTTCTTTAGAATCTCTGGTCGTTTATATCTTTCCCATTCTCAGAGTTTTTTTAAAGAGTTTTATAACAATCTTATTCTTATCTTACAGCTCGACTTTGACTATTCTTATTAAAAGAAACTTCGTTTTGATTCTTAAGCATCTTTGAACTGCTTAATTTCACGATATTTTATCCCACATAACGTTAATTTATGAACATCCCTAATTTCTTTGTAGCTTTTCTTAAAATATTTTTATTTGTGTTCTTTAAGTGTCATCTAATCCTAGATGATAATTTAGTTTATTTTTCTCTTAAACCTTTCATCTTAAAATCTAAAAGTAATAATTGATGTTGGTCTTAAAATTTACTGAAATGACCTTATCTTTCTTACAAATCTATTTTTTATTTATCAAAATAATCGATATGTGTTTTCTTAGATCCATTTTATAAGTAATAATATGTTAAATCTCTTCTTAAATAAAGTATTAATTCTGAAATCGTAAAAGAATAAAATCTAATATAGTCCTACCCTTCCATTTAGTAACCATAATGTGAATCTTTAAAATCTTCTACTCTACCAACGTGTCATTTAAATCTCCCCGATAAATCTTTTCTTGAGGGTATCTTTTGTATTAATCCTTAATCATTCAATTTTTCTTTTGAGCTTACCTCCAAACCTACTTGAGGGCGTAGACACTTATAACGTTGATAATCTTGGTATCAATGATAATCTTTAAAGTATAATTATCTCCGTCTATTAATCTTAACATTATCCTTCTTTTTTATCTGTCACCTTTCATCATTTCTAGTTCGACTTTTACACATACAAAGTTTAAAACTGTATCAATCTCGCCCACCTAACCATTTAATTTCTTGAACACATAAAATATTTATCTTTCTATGAGAATAATATCTATTAATTCCATTAATTTACGTGTAGTCATATTCCAAGATCTAACCTAATTAGTTTCATGGACTAACTTCTTTGCATCTAGTCCATAATGTAACCTTATTTAACAACACTTGCGTCGATCGCTCAGCACATTTTTCAGTATTCAGCCATCTGGTAGCATTAAATCGGGGCCTTACACAATGATTTAAAGGATTTATGTGATTGTTTAAACAAATTTTCTGTTTGTCTTAACGCAACCCTCCAATTTTTGCATCCGGACTTGGGACGGCATACTTTAATTGATGATCTTAATTATTTCATCCTAATAAAGTCCTTCAAATTATACAAATAACAAGCTTAAGATGAATCGAGGTCATATTTTAACAACAGATATCAAAGTGTAATGCAAATGCTCAAAATACCTTTCAATCATTGACAATTCTTTTAAGGTTTTAAGCTTTCTAACATAACATGTATCCCAAGATAGTCCCCAACTATTTGCATGTGACCAATTTAGTCTCCGACTATATAAAATTGATCCAAAATAATCCCTCATGTACAAATAGGGATACAAAATTGATCCCAATTTATACAAAATTAATCTCATTTTAGTCCTCGAGGGACCAGTTTGGATCAATTTTGCATAGTCAAAGATTAAATTAGAGAAATGTGATACTCTCGGGCTAAATTGGCCACATGCAAATAGCCAGGGGACAATTTTAGAATCTAGCCCCATTAAAATCCTATATAAAGGACCAAATTGTGATTTTCAGAGCTATGAGGACCTGAGTGATGGAATTTGTGAACTAAGGCACCCAAGTACTGGCTCAAGTTATGCAAAGTGAATCAAAGTATAGTCATGCAAATAATTTAGCTCAACTGCTCAACTGCTCAACTGCTCAACATCCTATTATTGCATCTGTATTCCATGACTATTATTATAATGATTTGGTTTAAGAAAGAAAAAGGCATGCATACCATTATAATGGCAGATAAATGCCGTCACAAGAATTGGAACTGCAGTGAAAAGGTTCCAGACAGAAGCCAGATCCGGTATTGCAGGAAACAATTTCGGCATCGGTATGCTTCCATTCAACAATTTGATAACAGCAATCCCAGCTGTGATCACAACAAAAATTACAGCAAGAGCGACCGACAATGCCGACGTGTAACTCAATGAATCTGCACGAGAAAGGGCCAAAACAATCATCGTCAGTGCGAAAAATACATATGAAAATAATGATTGTCATCAATGATCAGAAGCATAATTTACAGAATTACTGAGCCCAGCAAAGAGCAGGAGAAAGACTTACCTACACGCTTGAAGCTTGCTAAGGGAGCAAATACAACAAGAGTTGTCAGAAGAAGAACAAAGAAACGGCCATTCCACCAATGCTCACCAAACCATCCTTCCAGAACACCAGAGTGATGAACACCGCTGGAAGATGTACCAGAGAGCACATCACCTTGTCACAAGAGGGAATATTAAGGTTAACACAAATCACACAATAAATAAATGAATCAAGTATACAATTCCACATTGAATCATACAAGCAAAGAAAGGAAAATGTCATAAATTCAGATTAAAGATTAAGGAATACTAGCTAGACATATGAAGCACATGTAAACGAAGAAGAAGTTAAATGGAAAGCTATCTGAGAAGATAAATAACTGATAAAATGAAACAGATTTTTATAAGAGAAGTGCAATATAAAGGAAAAAAGATAAATAAAGTAAATCAATGGGATGAAAAAAGAATTATTTTCTAATGCCCTAAACTTGTAAAATAATTGCTTGATGATCTTAGTGACAGTACAATAAACCCAAATAGAAATTGGGATGACTTTTGTATCAGAGATAATTTTGGAACAATTTCTATACTCAAGAAACTAAATTTGCCACACACGAATAGTGAGAGGATGATTTTGGACTTCAATCTTTTTCTAACACTTTAATGCTAATATGCCTCTTCTAGCTACAAGCACATTTAAGATATGTAATGGTTTGTCTAACGATTCTCTTACCATTAGTGCACTCACAGAACTAAATTTTCTTTTAGTAGAACTAGATGACTAAATATTTAAGGCAAGAAACCAAGTAAATGTAAGCTCACAAAGACTTCTGAGAGATAAAACTTCAAACAATACAAAAAACAACCAACAAGGAAAACATTTCATTGAAGTTATTGTTTGAAGAACTATCATAAATCTAAGCAAACTTCTAATTTCTTAAGATGATTAAATAATTATGTATAAAAAACAAATAAGTAATACAAAGCTAATCAAACATGAATACTTGTATCAGCGGCACATAATCAAAGCAAGAAAATCAACATAAGATGCCATACCAATTATAATCATATAGACAATCATCACATCAACGTTATTTACAATCACACAAATCTGAAGCAGCATCCTCCCAATCTTTCCAAAAGAATCACCCATCACACCACCATAAGAAACTGACTTTCCAACTCGGCTGAATCTGATCAAAAACTCTATTGAAGCATCGGCTAGGAAAGCAAAAAATACAATCATAGCTATTCCTGGCACCAAACCCAACACTTTCATGGTGGCTGGAAGAGACATGATTCCAGCTCCCACAATGGTAGTCGAGAGATTAAATACGGCACCGGGAAATGAAGCTCCATTAAATTCATCAAACGCTCCATCATCTTTCTGCAAGCTTGGCAGCAAGGGAGCGTTCTCTTCAAGAACATACTTTCCCTTTCCCTTGCTTCTCTCATCCGGAAAAACACTTGCTATTGTCATCCTTGAGCACTTGAAAATGCAATCTTTCACATAAATTTGGAAGCTGAAATAGAACAATCCGTGACAAAATATGAACCTGCAAAAGAAAGCACACCGATGACATTTAATAAGTGTGCATGAAAAATAAAACAGTGTTATGATTCAAAATTGGAAATTGGAACTTGAAGTAGGATGAAAAAGAAACTATGACATATGCAGAGATCTTGTTAGAAGAGAAAGAAATTCAGGAAAACAAGAAGAAGAATACCAGCAAAATACTACGAACCTTCAAGCAAGAAAAATGGCAACAATAATCTGTGCGAAAAAAAATTATGATTCAAAATTGGAACTTGAAGCAGAATGAACAAGAAGTTGCCACAGATTCAGAGACCTTACCAGAAGATAAAGAAATTAAGTAGGAAAACCGGAAGCTACAAACGAATACAGGCAATAAAATAAGAACCTGCAAACACGAAGCATCGCAACAACATCCAATCAGCGTAAATTGAAGTTTAGGTGTTCGATATGTAAATACATAAGAATTGTGGTATGTATGTAAATCCCCCGAAAATGTTTTCTTATGATTCAAAATTGGAACTTGAAGCAGAATAACCATGAAACTTACACAGATTCAGAAAGCTCGTACAAGGTAAAGAAATTGAGAAGGGAAATTGGTAAAACCTAAAACAGAGACAGAAACTAGGGAAAAGAAAGAAAAAGAAGCGGTCTTCGTTTTCTCGTTGGTGTTGGATCTCAGAACAAATATAAGAAGACTTTTGAGTTTCCGTCTCGTTCAAGTCTCTCTCTCTCTCAATGTACACAGGAGCGCGCAGAAACAAAATACCAGGCTTTTCGACTGGCCCGCGCTAATGCTGGATATCGATAGCTGGAAAAGTGAGGAGAAAAATAATTGATTTCATTGAAGGACACTTTTCATGCGACTGAATTTTATCAATATATTTAATAGTAAATTATTTATACATATTTATTTAAACTTTTTACATGAATTAAAGTGGGAAGTGGTACTGTGGAGACCTCGTCATTGTAGATTAATTTTGATCAATCTCTTGAAGTAAAAAAAAATGCCTGTATTGTTGATTGAGATATTTATGTCTTCACTGTCATCTCATCTTAGTGCAACCTATTCCTATTGTTGCGTGCCGGAAGACCAGTAGCGATAGAGTGAAAGTTCTTAGTTTTGATTGATTAATGTATTTAAAGAATGGCGAGAGAACTCAAAAAATTTTAACGTGGAAAACCGAAAAGAGGCTGGCCGAAAATGTTCATATGTATATCCGAAAGAGAATCTTCCGATAGCGGGATTACAAGATGGTATACTGAAAGGAACAGTATATATATGATCGAGGTTGTAATAGTTCTTTGGTGGCGGCAGTGATGGTGGGCTGAGGAACTTGGTGGAAAGCGAGAGGAACAATTCTGGCAATATAGAAGCAAGCGAAATCGAGCGATGTGATTTAATGATGGCGAGTCGGTGATAGCTGGCCGGCGGTGGTGGTTGGCAGCCGTCAGGCGGTGTGCGATCTTTCTGGGATCTTGATCTTGAGCTCTCTCCTCCTTCTGGCTCCTCTCTTCCAGCTCCAAAAGTCTCCTCTCATAGTATGGGGGTATTTATAGATTTGGAAGAGTGGCGATCTTGTAAATATATGGAAAATCCAAACCACTCCTCCCAGACGGTTGGGCGATTCTTTGATCATTTGATGTATTTGAACATTTGGATGCTCAATGAGGTAATTGTGAGATCTTAGGGTTGTTAGATTCGCGAGATGCTCGATTTGACTATAAATACTCTATTTGATGATCATTCGAGAGGTTTAATTTATGTTCCAAAGTTTTCGATGTTTGGTGATTTGATGATTTCGACTTGGGATCGACTTGCCTTTGCCTTAAGATTCATGCTTTGGTAGAATTTTGAATGTCATATCAATGTTACTATTTTTGGATGACATCATCTTGTCATTCAAAATATATCAAATACTTGAAAACAACAAATTCTTTAATGAAACTGCGGCCATGAATCATACATTTTGGGAGAATAAAGTTTCATAAAAGTACAATATTCGATTATGGAAGTAGATGTAAGGTGAGCGTGATATTTTGAGGTTATGGACGTTGGACACTACGGAAGTTTTTTCAGGGGCCATAGGCGCCGCGTCAAAGCGCCCGTGGCGTATGGCGGCGCGCCATAGCGCCTGAAAACTCTCCATGGCGTGGCGGAGCCCGAGTCGGTTCGCAGCAGTGCGTGCTGCAGCCGTGCTATCTGCGTCGATTCGCGCAGTACGTTGAACGTCATGGCCGCGCGAGCCGCGTGCGCAGAACCGCGTCGATTAGCGTCCATGAACCCACGCCGCAGCCAGCAGACCGCGTGGCGAACCATCGGTCAGCGTCCAGATACAGCGAACCCGCGTCATAGAGCAGGTGTCCGGGGTAGCGATCGGGCAAAGCGGGCGGGCCGAAGCGAGAGGCGTCTGTATGTAGCATGGAGCCCAAGCTGACCAGACTTTGGCGGGTTTTGAAGGTCCTTTTGGGGTTTTACCTTTTACCTATGTCTATAAAACCCCAGGGTAAGAAAATGTACATTTTTCTTATTTCCTCTTCTTCTTGAGTTAGGATTATTTGGAAGCGATCAAGGGCGGTATCTCGTCGTAGTTCGGTTTCTGACTCGTCGGGTCGGGTTGAAGAAGCGATCAAGGCCCGGTATCGTCGTGGTTCGGTTCTGCGGCTCGTCGGACCGTCCGGAAGGCGATCAAGGTCCACGGTATCGTCGTTGTTCGGTTTTCCTCGAAGAGGTATCAACGACCTCGTCGGACGTCCCGTTAGAGGCGATCAAAGCTCAGTTCTACATTTTAGTAGAAAATTAGCTTTCTTTCAACTTGGATGGGTTGTGGGTTGAAAGCGAAGATGAGCACGGTTAGAGCCATCGTCCATTTCGAAAGTTTGGTAATTTCATAGCCTTATTAGAGGGGATAGCTTCTCTCTTTCTCTCTCATGTATCCCTTCTTCTTTTCTTTCCCCTCCCCTTCATGTATGTGTTTCTTTCAGTTAGTAGGAGAAGAATTTTATCCCAAAGCTTGGCGAAGGGTCAAAATAAGAAGATGCATTGAGGTGAGTGAGGTTTTCACAAAATTCTTTTCTTTTTTTTATTATTATTATTATTATTTCTCCTCTTTATTCATTATGTACGGTGATGGCGAAGAAAACTCATAGTGTGGCGTATGGATCCATCATCCGTCATCGAGATAAACTTAATGGTGTTCAGAAAATTTTTCTTCCCAAATGGTGGTAGCTATTGTTGCCAAAAAAAGTCATCGAGCAGTTCACCTCCGCGAGTACTTTCTCACGAGATGACTCTTCGTGCGGCTGATTCCCTTTGGCTCCAGTTGATTGAGATCTTCAAAAGCGTGGCGTAGCTTTATGTAATTCGTTTGAGCTTTAATGGTCATCGTTGGTTTGACTACCTTCTTGAAGCGTGGTGTTACTTTGAACATGAATACTTGTGCGAATGTGTAGATTCACATGTGATGCTCGGGGCGTGTTTCTTATCGGACTATAAAGAATTGGATAGAATTTTACGCGGGATCCATCAGAAATTGGTCCAAGATTCTTTTTTGTGAAGAATGAGTGGGGACTTCACGAGAGATGGGGAGATTGAATGATCTTCGGATCCATTCGATATCGGAGAATGATATCTTAGCAACTCTTAATATTCCTGATGTAGGAAGCTTGCGATATGAGTTACGTCATATTGGCAAATATACAATTGAAGATAGGATGTTCAAGGTTGGTCTTTCCATCCAGCCAGGAAGATCTCACGCTCTTCCGTTGAAGAGGTTGAGTACAGGTGATGAGGTAATTCCTCATACTCATAGGGTTCTCTCGAGAAGCCCGTCACGGAATCGTGCTGATAACAATGATTCATCTGTACGGAAAAAGAAGACTTGTGCTGAAAGGACCACGTCATATATCTGCGGAGAAGATGCTTGCCCCCAATTGGCTTCTGAGGGTTTAACTGTTTTAACTCACGATGGGGGAGTTCGTTACTCGAAGCCGCAAATTCCTGAAGAGGTATTAAATCATAGATGCTCCGGACGTCAACGGGCGGATGAATTGGTATATTATTTTTACTTCTTTCTTCCTTTCTTCTTTTCCCTCATTCCTTATGGTCTGATTTTTTCTTTTAGGTAACTCAATCATTAGGATTGATGGCTCATCCAGGTGTTGCCTTAGATGAGTGGAACATTAATTTGTGAAGGTAAAGTATGCAGAGTGTGGCGAAAGATGAATCTAAGGCCAAAGAAGTGGCGTCTTTGGAGGTGGGTGTAGGTGAGCTAGCGAACATGTCGACTTCTCTTTCTCTTGACGTCAAGAGGTGGAAGCGCAGTGATGAGCTAGTGAGGCAAGGGAGAGAGGCTCGGAGATGGAAAAGAGGCTCAAGGTACTTGCGGTGGAGAAGAAAGCATTACAAGATCGTCTTTTGGAGAAAGAGCGTACAGTGTCAAAGCGGAAGCAAATGAAATCTCCTTGAAGGCGGTGGAGGACTTTAAGAACTCCCTAGCTTATCGTGGTACAATGTCAGACTATGTTGAAGGCTAATCATATACTTGATGTTGAAGTGAAGGACTTGGGCGCCAATGTAGAGGAGGGTTTCATCAGGGTTCACGAAAGAGTCCGTGTGGTACATCACAAAAGCTGGAGCTAGAATTGAGGATATATCTCTAGCCAAGCATCGAAGATCCTTGATTGAAGATGAAGGAGTTGTGAGTGGGCTCAGGGAGGATCTCGTAGTGAGGAGGATGTTGATATCATGTAGTGTCGTTGTAGATGTCTTTTTCTTTGTTGTTTGTTGTGTAATGTTATTAGCATGTATCGAGGATCTTGATTCTCTCTTATAGTATCGTATATTAATGTTGATGATATCTATGTATATTCTTTTTCACTCTTATCTTGTTCTTACCCATGGGTGATTGGTGATATCATTTGGCCGCTAATATGCAATTGGATCCAGGGAATTTTTGACCTATCAAGGTTGTTCATCGAGTGTTACTCGATGATGTTAACGTATGGAAGAGAGGTGGAGTCCACCAAGAACCTCTTAACCTTTCCTAGGTTATTTGTCGAGTTTTTCTTTGAATGACATTAACCTGTATGGAAGAGGTTCGATCAAGTCCCCTTGGGATTGATCATGTTCCGATTGAGATATAACGTGAGTCGTATATTTAATAAGAGTTACTGATAATATTTTCGGAGATTCTTAGCATTCCAAGTTCGAGGCAGAGTTTTTCCTTCTAGATCCTTGAGCTTGAATGTTCCCGGCATTTATAACCACATATGGACCATCCCACAGATGGCCAAGCTGATTCTTGGGAAGAAAGTAGAGTGAAAGTTTACGCCTTGCTTTGATTAGTTAGTCACAGGTATTTAAAGAATGAGCGAGAACTCAATTTTAACGGAAAACCTCAAAAGAGGGAAAAAACTAGGGCTGGCAGAAAAATGTTCCACTATGTATATGCCTCGGCAGAATCTTCCGATACGGGATTACAAGATGGTATACAAGAAAGGAACAACAATGTAACAACGGAGGTTGTAATAGTTGGTGGCGAGGTGATGCGTGCTGTAGGAACTTGGTGGAAAAGCGAGGGAACAATTTGGCGAAATATAGGAACAACCACGGCCAATGCAGAGCGATTAGGTGATTGTGATAATGAGATGTGGCCCGGTGGTGGTTAACGGCCGTCGGGCGGTGTCGATCTTCTTCGGGATCTTCGATCTTGAGCTCTCTCTCCTCTTGCTTGGGCTCCTCTCCTTCACTTGGGCTCCAAAAGTCTCCTCTCATGGGTATGGGGTATTTATAGATTTGGAAGAGTGGTAGTCTTGTAAATATATGGAAAATCCAAACCACTCCTCCCATCCGACGGTCGATTCCGGATCATTTGATGTATTTGAACATTTGGATGCTCAAATGAGGTGGAATTGTGAGATCTTAGGGTTGTTAGATTCTTGTCGAGATGCTCGATTTACTATAAATACTCTATATTTGATGATCATTGAGGTTTAATTTATGTTCCAAAGTTTTTACGATGTTTGGTGTTTGATCTTGGATTTGACTTGGGATCAGCTTGCCTTTGCCCTTAAGATTCATGCTTTGACTAGGGAATTTTGAATGTCATATCACCTATAATTCGAAGGATTTTGTTTAAAACCGGATGTCCATTTTCTCATAATAAAACCGAGCCACAAAGTGGCATAGTAACTCATTACGCTCTCATCTTGTTTTCTAAAGAGCCAGAGAACTCTTATGTTGACTTTTAATATTGATAAATTTTGTAAAAAATTATCACTTAAAGTCAAAAAATGAGGGGTTAGTTTCTAAAGAAAGTCATAAGAACAATCATAATAGGGCTTCTTAGAATGAAGTAAAATGACGATATAGTATTTCATTACGTCATTGACTAACATCAATCGGATAATTTATTAAAATTGATCAATATGTGCTTTAAAATTACAAGATGTTAAGCCTTTGTAATCTCCATTTAGAAGGCATGAGTAGGTTGAAAATGACATTTTAATGGACAATTATTGATAGAAGTTTTAACAATAATATTCTTTGAAAGAGAAAATCCATCAAAATATGTCAAAGTAGCAACCCTACAATTGAGAGGGTAGCAATATATTAGAGTGTGGGTTGAGTCACACTCCTAATGAAGTTAGAGTAGGCGTATGATATATTCATTCAATTTTTTGCTCTGTATGTACATATTTCTCTGTTCATAGATATTCAAAAATACTTGCCACATATTTTAAGATTATAGATCTAAATATATCCATAATGTGACAGCAATATCTTATTGCATAAATTTATTGAGTTCAAGAGATAAACATATATAGATAAAGAGGTAAGAAAATATAGCATATTGATAGAGTATACTTAAGTAAAATCTCTTAAGTCAACTTGTGACATTCAATCTTGGGTGACTTAAAGTCTTTGGACAAATTCTAACATCTCTATTATCCAATAATTATATGAATCAAATTCAATTTATGATGTGGGTACTGATATGAATCTATATATATAACAAAAGATAAATAAAACAAAATTATTAATATTACTATGAGTATGTTCGGAAAAATATTGGAGTAGCTCCAGTGGTAGATAAGATTAGGGAGAATCACCCGATGGTTTGGCCATAAAGCGTCGGCCGTCGATCCGTTAGGAGAGTAGATGCATTAGATTTGCCTTTTTAGAGGGACCTAAAAGACTTGGTTAAAGATTAAAATGATCTTGGTATCTTGAATTAAATGAGAATTTGACACATAATAATTGATGGAATGAAGGATTCTATGATCCACCAATTGATTAAGGCAATTGTTGTTGTTTGTATTATGAAATTATTTGATATTCACAAGAAGAATATTGTATATAAATATGATTATACCAAATTAGGAAAGTACAAGTTCTTTTCATTTGCATCTATTAATGGTATTTTATTTCAGTAATTAAAAAATTAAAATTTTATTTTGAAAATGTGATGATTCTTTTTTTAGGTTTTTTTTTTTTTTTTAAAATATTTGAGCAAATTTAATCGCAAACTCATATATATAATATATGTATGAACTTGAACCCAAGACATCTTGGTTGAAAGCTAATGCTCTCTCAACCATTAGACTAAAGTATCTTTAAACAGTAGTTGAGAGCACAATAAATTATAAAAAAAAATCAGATCCTACTTGTGATGGCCATACGACGATATCATAAAATAATATATTACATAAAAAAATTCTATTTTTTTTATATGTCACGGCTGTCTTATGCTTTAAAATTAAATTGCTACTTGTGATGGCCATACGACGATATAATTATTTCTATCAATATGAGTTTTAAGATATAAAAATAAAAATAATATTAATGAAATGAATTTGTCTCTTTCAACGATAGCGTATGGTGCTTTGTATGGGGAAAGTGGGACCCACCTAAATGTCGACCCGTAAGAGAACAAGAACCGAGAGTTGGATTTATGGAATAAAAATAAGACTAAAATTTTGATTTATGATTGTTTTAAAGTTTAATTAGTGAAATGAGCATTAAAAAAAAAAAAAAGTCATAGTTATACATTTAACGGATGACTGATGTTTATATAGATATCATCAGCAATTAATCTTAAATAGACGACTGCTAACTTTTTTTTAACCCGATCTTCTCTTTTCTCGTGCGCAGGAATCTCGCCGCCGCCCACTTCTACACCGCCGTCCACGTCGACGTCACCGCTCCCTTCGCTGGCGGCCCCCCTAAAAAAAAAAAATTCAACATCGAAAAATATTTTTAAAAAATAAACAAATAAAATCATACATCATCACATGTAGCTTGTAGTGGGATGATGCACAACACGATGAACTGATTTGTAAGCTATGAAAAAATAATATAGGACAGAGAAGTAGAGTTTGAATAATTTTCTCATCAATTATAAATTATTATATAAGTATGTTAAAATGTGATAGTCATAAAAAAAACTATTGTTATTATTTAACATTTTTTTTAAAAAGTAAGTATTTATAATAGTTATAATAACTTTAAAAAAACTACTTATGCCTTAAAAAAACCCTTAATATCATATATGAAGAACAATATATCCTTTTTTTTACAATAATACTAAAATCGAGAAAATATAGTGACAGTTTAAATTATTTTAGATTTGAAAAAATTATATATTTATATATAACATTGAAATTTTATCTCCCCAAAATATAGGATAAAATTTTTCATCTTCTTTTATCTGAATTATAATTATGCCATCTTATGATATTGATATATATATATATATATATATATATATATATATATATATATATATATATACATACATATATATATATATATACATACATATATATATATATATATATATATATATATATATATATATAAAATAAATGTTATTATAAATTTTTTATTTTTAATATAATCATAAATATTGTATATAGGTATTATAGAAAAATTATATTTATAGATAATTTTATAAAAATACTAAGTATGATTAACGAATTAAAGTTTGAATTTTTTTTTTCAAAAATAAGAATCATTAGTATGATTCATCTTCAAAATGGGACAATCTAATCCAATTTATAAATGTATCAGTTATAGGATAAAGTATTTTACATAATATGATTGTACATGATTGAAATAAGATTAATTAAAATCCCTAATTATTCTATTTTACATGAAGTATTTAAATTGTATTAACATGGTGATTAAATATGAAATAATCTTTATGTATTTAATAGGCTCATATATATGATGCCATGCTTTTTAATTAGTTCATTTGCTTTTCAAAGTTATCATGGTTTTCATATTTAGGAAATGTAATGAAACTTGTAAAAAAATGATAAGAACATTTCATTTTTGATTTGATCGTAAATTTATTATTCATAATTAGAGAAAAAAAGTCTAAAAAATAATTATATAATTAGATAGATTGATGGAATTAATTAGGTTTAGCTATAAGTTACTTAAAATTATCAATCAATGTATAATGATTATATTGTCTAGTTCATTTTTCTTGAAATACATATGCCTATATTTGTTAGTCCATATATATATATATATATATATATATATATATATATATATATATATATATATATATATATATATATATATATATATATGTAAAATTATATAAAGTTTTTTTTATTATGAAATAAATGTAATGTATTTAAAAGAAACAAAAAATTATTTTATATGAAAATCTAAAGAGGAAAAATCAATGATAAAAAATTTATATATTTATTTTTTGAGTTTTGATAAGAGATTATAATTGTATATGAAGATAAATATAAATCTCAATTATATAAATATAGTATTTTATTATATTGTATAAAATGATGATGTGAAATAATTGAAGATTATGATAACAAAGATTAATATTTATAATTTGGTTAAATAGTTCACAATTATCATAGGATTTTTATGAGCTCTCTCTCTCTCTCCTATATAAAGAATATTTATATTGGAGGAATATCATAATGATAAAAAACACTTTCTTTATTGAAATGATTTCTTTGATTATTTGATGTATTTTAAGTATTTGAAAATAATAGATTATTGAGATATTGAAAGTCAAAAAAATTTATATATATTTGGATTTGAGATTTAAGATATCAAAATTTTTAATGATAGATCTTGCTAAGTTTTATTATCAATAGCATCAGATTATTAGTAGTATTTTAAGTGTCTATATTATATATACTTATATATATATATATATATATATATATATATATATATATATATATATATATAAAAATAAATTAATAGTTTAGTTTAAGGGTATAAATGAGTTGAGTCGAGCTGGAGTCACCCACCCTTAGCTTGAGCTTTAAATTGATTAAATAATTGAGTTTGAGTCAGCTTATTTAGTATGAAAGAAATAAAATAATTATGATTCAAATAATTATTATGATAAAATGATTAACAATTAAGAAATTAGAAGTAAAATAAAAATAAATTACTTGATATAAGAGAATGAGATATAATTTTTAAATATTTAATAAATGTATACTTAAACTTTTAAATCTAAATATATTTTAAGTATATTTTATATTAATATTTATTAAATGAGCCAGCATGTGATCTAAGAGTCAAGTCTAATCTGGCTTGAGCTTAGCTTGTTAACTCATTAAGTTAGACTCACGAGCCATTTGTCAGAAGAACTTGAGCCAACTTAGCTCACTTACAAGCCTAGTTTAATTAATTATTATTATTAGAGTTTAAAAGTTATAGATACATAATTTTTTATGTTGTTTTTAATTTATTTTTATATAATTATAATTAGTAGGATTAGATTTATTAACTTAGAATTATTGCATTTAAATTGTTACATAAATTTAAATTTTATGAAATTAAATTATCAAAACTTGTCTTCCCTCATTATTTTGGTCTCAATATTTTTATTTTTACTCAATTGATTAATTTTAACTTATTAAAATATCTTGATAATATGATTATTTATTTAATTAGAATAAAATAAAGAAATAAAGATTTTTTCAGAAGATTTACGTAAATATCACAAATTTCTTATATTTTAATATGTTTACCATATAAATTGTTGTATTTATTTATATAACATTTTAGTGTCACAATTAAATTAAAATTCATATATATTAGTGATATTTTTGATATTATGTAAGAATTGAACCTTATATAAATAAATATCAAAATGTAATTACTAAATGTATAAAAAATATTTAATATATACGAAAAAAATTTTTTGGAGACACATCTTCTGCTTTATGCTATGATGCGTAGACGTAATACACCTTGGACTTAATGACACATTTTTAAAATATGAAATCTAAGCATTGTGCGATATTATATTAATAATTAAGAATAATATGTATAAATTAAATAAATAAAATATTTAAAATAGTGTAAAATAAGTCATTTAATTAAATTTTTTAATTAACTTAAGTAATATATATATATATATATATATATATATATATATATATATATATATATATATATATATATATATATATATATATATATATATATATATATTTATAGATATATTACTTAAGTAATTTATTTTATTGTACTTTAATAATCTTAATGAATAAAATTTATTATCAATTCTAAATTTATAAATTTAATTATAATTTTTTATAATTTTAATTATTTATAATGAATATATCTTATTATTCTCTTTAAAACTCTCTACAATAATTTAAAATATATAAAAAAAACTATATTTAAAATATTTTTATATAATTTTAATTCAATTATTTAGGACAGCGTTCGGCGCGTCCTTTAATTTTTAATATTATTTTAATCGACACTCTTTTATTATTGTGTCAAAGCGTATGAGCAGGTGTCAATCTTTACATGTAAGCCTTGTTCTTTATTTTTAAAGTGTCGGAACATCATAGGCTTTACATCATTTGGTTTGAATATTAGTTAATTTATTTAAATTGTTTAAGAAATTATTTAAAATATGGAAAAAAAGTGGGGCTTATTCAATTATCGCATAACCAGTGATCCACTTACTTTATTGAACTTATTTAGTGAGTATAAGTTGAATCGGATATAATGATAAGATAAGTAGCTATTATGAAATATTAATTTATAAGATGAAATCTATTCATGTTTATGAAGTTAAAAAAATGATGAATGTGATCTTTTTTATTAAAGAGACGTCCACGTTATTTGGCAATATGCGAAACCAAATTAATATAAAGAGGGAAAAGTAATATAAAGTAATAAAAAATATTGGCATATAAAATATAAAAAAAATTTCTTAGAATTCATCTAATTCATAAATGCATATTATTATCATCGTTATATATTTTTGCTATTATTTAATTTGAAAGAATTCTAGTCTTGATTTCTCCTTTGCATATATAAAATGACATAATCTTTTCAAAAAAAAAAAATAAAAATAAAAATATAATAAAATTTTTAAAACATCTTAAATGAAATTATCATAACTAAACTATCATGCCATTTAAATATGTATAGCAATTTTTTTAATAAGATAAAAATTAGATTTAATTTTTTATATGTGATTAAAGATAATAATTCATGTTAATTTTTTTAAAAATATTTAACTTATCGATTTTATGATGAAAAAAATGTTAAATTTTATTTTATATAAATATTTGAGTAAATTTTACAAACTCTCACATAAAATATATATACAAAGATTGAACTCGTGACTTCTTAATTAAAAGTTTAAATTTTTAACTACTAAAAAATGACTTGTATTAATGTAAATTTTTGTGACTTAATTTTTATTAAATTATTTATATTCTAATGATTTAATTTTTATGTTTACAATATTATTATATCTAAAAATTTTAAAACATTGAAGTCGGGTTGGATTCGGATCAATCTTATTCAGATCAGATTAATTTCGGGTCATATCCGAATCTGATCAGTCGATTGATACCCTTATATATACACACAATTTAACCTTGATGCATTTAAATTGAGGAAGTTTCAAGGGTCCCACACATATTAGGTGAACCAATAAGAGTACGCCGTGGCTATGCTGGATCTTATATGAGGCCTAAAGGGCTCGAATTACAATTTATGGGCCGATCAGAAGGACAAATTGAATTTTTCATAATATATTTGTGCACAGACGATGCACTAGCCATATTGAAGAGGAAAAAAAGAAGATTCATAGCTTTCAAAAGAAGATTCTAATCGACAAGAGTATCTATAAGGCTATTCTCCTCTTATGCCTACCTTTTTGACTATATATATTTGTTGAACAATGAAATTAAATTGTGAGACTTAGATGCCACACATACATACATACATACATACATACATATACATACATACATATGAAGAATTGACATATTGGTTGTAAGCTAGAGCTTGACTTGGTGGCTCTTTGTTGAATATAAATAGAGCTATTAAATGTAGGAATGAATCTTGTTATAACTCTTTTTGAACACATGGAGAAGAGCTGAAAGAATATTAATAGGAAGCTTAAGCTCTATACTCACTAATGCGTATTGCATGTGATCTTTCAATAAACATTCACATAACGCTTCTGTCTTATTGTAAAGGAACTAAAAGAAACTGAATATGCACGAGCAAGTTTAAAGAAGGCATAATAGCTTGTCTATGTATGAGAATAAATACTAGATTCAATAAATTGATAAAGGTTTAAGAGTTCATTAGCAAATTCAATCCATCGATCATTGAAATATGAAAGTGGTCCGCCAGGTTAATCTAAAATGAATTTAGATTGCTTGCAAGTGTTTCGAGAAGTATATTGAATGCTCAATCACATGGTCTGAGAATACTTTGTAGGCTCAAATTAAAATCAATCTAAGCTCACTCTATTCTTGAGAATCATGTAATTATTTTCAATTATTAGCTATTCCATAAAATATAATATCCTATTTTCAATAGCTAAATTCAAATCTATTGACTATGCATGCACATTCTTGAGTAGGTCGTCCCATATACATAGTAAGAGTCATGAGTCTCAGCTGATTAGTCTGATCCTCTTCCTCATAAAAATTGGAGTTGGCAGGGCTAATCACAACATTAAATGATCACTCTTAAATTAAAGATTTTGTTTTACATTTGCATAAGTTCATCAATGATATTAATAAAAAAAATTTCATATTCAAAATTTGAACTCTGAATTAAGTTAGAAATACAATTATGTATTCATAGACCCAATCCTTTGCTAGCAGACGGGTGGAGTTGACAATATCCAAACTTCAATGATGGCCGTGTTGATTGAATACTTCAACTGGAGGGGATATAATTATTAAAAGCTATTTAATCTCTAAATTAATTTATTATGAAAGCAAACTTCAATTAAATATAAATTAAAACTAAATGAGATTCAACATCAAATAACTTAAAGTAAAAATACATTCAATTTATCTTCTACAACTATTTGTAGAATGTGACAAATTAAGAAAGTTTTAGCTTACAAAAGAGCTAATATCAAGTCAAGTGTATAAGATATCATCTCTCAAATAATCTCAGGTGGGCGTGATCCTCCTCGTTTGTGATGTGGCTAGTGGGATCCTCTTATGATCAGGTTACGATTAGAGTCCTCTGATATGGTAGTTCACCGCCAAATGACACCATTTAATTACGATCATGAATGTAGCCTGTATGTTCCCAATGACTCTGCCCCTTAAAATGTGAATCATAAGGTGTACTTGATAGAGCTAAAAGTTATCTGTCAGCTAAGATGAACTTAAATTTGTCTTCTTAGATAAACATTAACATAAGTTTATAAGGTCCTCATGGATGACTTATAAAATTGCTAATCCCATGGTTCGTCAAATACTTCCTCTGACTAAACAAACTAAGGATCACGATCATCCATGAGTTCTTGATCGTGTCAATCAAGAAAATCAAAGAATGATAAATTTCATATATTCTAAATCACAAAACTCTACATGCTACTACTATATACTAAGCAATAAATGATCTAACAATTAGTTTTAATCGAATGTTCTCTCTCAGCATTGTGAGAGATAATTAACTATAAGTGCTTGAGCCAACATGAAACTTGGAACCTGATCTAAAATCCTCATAAAATGAGAGAAAAATCTCTGAGTAGTGTCTTATCCATTGTTCTATTTGCTTTCTAAAAATTTGATCGATATTAGTCAAATTGTCCTCATTGAGATGTCGGATGAGAATTTTGGAGCCCATAGTATTTAATATCTAGTGCATAGAATATAAAAGCTATACTGTAATTTGTTATTGATAATTTTGGAAAAGAAGTGAAAAATAAATTTATTTAAAGTGAAAGCTTACAAAAAGATAAATTAGCATTACATGATAGAAATAAATTTAAAAAAAAGGAGTAACACGACAGGCAAGTTTATCATTGATGGATTAAGGTTTTGTAAAGCCTTACTTAACTTTTATGATTAATGAAAGAATATATCATATAAAAAGTTTTCATACATAACCATTAAATAAGTGCATTTGAAATTCAAACTTCAAAAAGGATATTGAAGAGTATGAAGTCTAAATTCCATGAATTATTAAAGTTTTGATTTTTTTTATTTTAATGATTGGTAACTACCAAACTCAAGATCCATTAATATTTATTTTTTTCTAATATTGTTGTTACCTAACTCAAGCTATATTCATATTTCATCAAGCAAACCTATCATCTCATGATGAAACTATAAAAAGGGGAAGAAATCTATTGGTTTATGCAACCCAAACAAACAATAAGAGTAAGAAAAGAAGAGAAAGATAAAAGAGATGGGTGCCATCTGAGAAAGAAAATGAAGTTTTTGAGGTGCTTGCAATAGAAGTTATTTATCTTTTTTTTTAATAAAAAAGGCTAATTCTATTTCCAATTCTAATAATAGAAAAAGTTCTTGATTATAATAGGAAATAAAAGTTAATTGCACTTCTACAATAGAGAGAAGAGAGTAACTAGAGCAATAATAATCTCTCTTTTTCAGCATCCAGCCTTCATCTTCACAGTATATGTTGCATTTCTTCTCTGCTAGGCAAAGTAATAGCTTTGTCCATCTCTCTAAATGTATATAGATATAAATTTTTATGTATTCTTTGAAGTTTAATGAATTATTTGATCTTTTTGTGTTCATGTATGTAAGCTTACTTAAGCCGAATCACATAAATTGCTTTTTTTATTTCTGGTGTTTGACCTTTTCTTCTTCGTTTGGGATTTTTAGTCTTTTCTTTTGAGTGTAAATTTTAATTTTGATAAATTTGAATAGTGTCTTTTTTGAAGCGTGTTTTAATCATCTTGAAAATTTAGCTTTTAAAATCTGAAATAAATTTATCTTTTAACAGAACTTTAGATCAAAAAGTTTACGTTACTTTGTTATTCTTCATACTTATTCTTGGGTTATGATGCTTTCTTTTGCACAATTCACATGCATAATTAACAAAAAAGAACAAGAATAACTATTAAAACAGATCCTATTAACATACACCACCTTTTTTTTGCCTGAAAATTGAAATCAATGGATGATAACACGGAACCTAATAAGGCTTAAGTTAAACAGAGTACGTCAATCAGCTATGTCCTTTAGATTCTTGGATTAAATGTTTTCGTTGTTTTGGTTTAATCTTACAGCTTTCTAGCTGTTTTATTTAGAGGCTGTTTGATAAATCAAAAAGAATATTTCATCTCCACTATATTTTCTTAAAAATTTCTCTGATTCTGTCCTCATTTCAGGCATACTTATAGAACTTCAGTGTTTATTTTAAAATCTGCATAAAATTTTCAAAAACCCTCTTAAGAATCTGATAGGATCAATAAATGCTATTGGGTAGGTTGTTTGAGTTAAAAAGGTTATAATTAATCTTCGTACTCATTATTTCCCTACAATTATAGAAATAGTACAAAAAACCTTACATGACCACAAGTGCAAAATTATATATATATATATAAGTGTGAGGAACTATTTGGGGCCCTCAAAATGAATAGTTTTGATAATTTGATACAGTTCATGTCACCCTCCAACTTTGCTCTACCCTCTTATTAAAATAAAATGACAGAGTTAATTATTTGTCAACATAGGACGAAACCATAGAGATTTTAAAAATAATTAACAGCTGTAGTTAGCTCTTAAAACTGTCTTATTCTTTGGCTTACATGATTTAATGCTATGCTCGTGTTCTTATTGAATTTTCACTGAATATGGACATGGTTTATAGATCTAGTTAGATTTTTTTTTTTCCATTTTTTTAAGCTCAAAAGGTTTACGAGGCCTGAATTTCAAAGAAGCAAATGAAAAGGCTGTTAAAAAAAAAGAAAATGTAATGAAAGCATTTGTGGGCTTTGTCTGATTAGTCATAAAATCACTCATGAAATAAATTGAGATCAGGAGTGGACACCCCGTCATCAAAAAAAAAAAAAAAGAAAAAGAAAAAAAAAGGCAGCTGGCTTTTGGACCCATAGCAGCATTTAATGATGGTCCTTGCCACCTGCTTGCAGATCATTGTCTTATAACTTTTTCATTAGATAATACATCTCATAAAGCTTTAGCACCAATTATATCTCAATGAATCATCACTATGGACCCATTAGTCCTTTATATCATTTAATTTTTGAGCTGCCAGAGTTGTTTTCTTTTCACTTATTCAGTATCTGTAGATTGATCAGCAAGGCTGTAAGAGAGAACAGAAGATATGATAAAACAGTGGAGGAAACATTTTGAATTATTATTTAAATTTCTGGAATAGTACTGCTAGCATACAATATTCTTTTCCTCCAATTTTAAAGAAGAAAAATAAAAAAAAAAGGTTTCAAACAAATTTGTAACAGACCCAACAGCTAGATTTCCTGACATACAGCATGAAAATTCTTATGTAGCAATCTCCAAATAAGTGAACAACTGAGTTGTATCAGATAGCCAAGCTGCTACTGATCTGCTAAACTAGAATTAGCTCTGCATTTGATATTTTATGCTAAAGGAGACTTGATCTTCTACATTTAACTTCTCTGAAATACTCCAATAACTTTGGCTTCGCACGACATGAGTAGCATCATATGAGAGAAAAGAGCTAAACGATGATATGGCGCGAAATTCCTTTTTGATTCACAAGGAAAAAAGTGTGTTCAAATCTTGAGTTTTGAGAATATGATTGTTGCCATAAGTCATATGAACAATATTTTGGAGATCATTGTCCCATCCATTAGGTATCTATAGATATAGTCACAAGACAAAATCAGTATTGTATGTTTGTATTTTTACTTTGTTTGGCATGACCTAAAAAAACTGCTATATGATTCATGATTTTGTTAAAAAAAAACAGCTTTTCTAAAGAAAATTATTAGAAAATCCAAAAAAGCCCCTAACTTTATGCTTGTTGCTTTTCCTACCACAAAGATGATTGAAAACTAAAAATCAAATCAATTAATAAGCATGTTTATTTGCTATTGTTGCATAGTTGCAGCAATTAATAGCCAATGATGTGATAGTTATTTCATGTTCATAAATAAAAGTTTTACATTTATGGGAAGAACTCCTTTTGACGCAGAAAAAAAGTAGCATCTTTGATAGTTCATTTAAATGGCTTGTCTCTTGAAATCAACTTTTGAAATCAACATAAACCTACCCTTTACATCAATACAAAAACCTAACTTCTATAATGGGGAATTCCTTAGCAAGATTTCCAACACCCTCCCTCTAAGCACAGATGCCTACAACTCAAGTTTCTTGTCAAATAAAACCTTTTCACATCAAATTAATGCCCTTTCACCTAAAAGGCTATTCTATTCCATGAATGAAGCTAAATTCAGTACTAATTACTCTATTATCATCATGAATGACATAATTGCCTGCCCTCTATACAAAGAAAAGTGTTGAAGGTGTGTAGAGTTTGATTTCCACTAAAGATTCTTTCCCTCCCTCTCAACACAAAGCAATCAATTATTACATCAGTTTTATAAATTTTTATATTAAGATAGTTAAATAGAAAATCATTTTTTAAGCTAGGTTCATGTTAAAACTTGAATTGAGCTCCATTAAAGCTATCCATGAAAGCTTTAGTGAATACTTAGTCCATTTACATCCTTAGATGAAAGACTTCTTGTTTGAGACATTCAGCTCGAAGTTAAAAAAAGCCACTAGCTCTTCCTGGATTAAAATATTTTCTCATTTCTTTAATAAATAGTATACAACAATCAAACACAAGAGAAAACAAGGCAAAAATTCTGATCTTTTGAATGTCTACAAAATCCTTTCTTCAAGTTTAACTTTAGTATGGATAAATTATACTAAGGGCAACATTATTCTATTGAACATTTATTCAGCCACCAAAATCTTTTTCTGATAAATAAATAAGATTATCTATACCTGCTGAGCAGCTTTGTATCCACTGGCTGAAGGAAATTGAACATTCAATTCTCTTCTAAATACATCTGTAGGATTCATCACTCCAGGCATCCCAATCTGAATCAAATTTTGATGAACTGAATGCAGCTGATGATTAATCATATCATGTGAAAATCCAATGGCAGATGAAGATCCACTCCTGGTTTGAAACAACTGCAAATAAGTAGGAAAAGCAATGATCAAATTGACTTAGTTTTTATTTTTTTTTAAACTTAACTTCTGTTCAGTGGCAGTTTATGTCTTACATCTTTAGAAAAAATGCTTTCTATGTTGCAGTCCAACCTTTGATTCACAGCAGCGAGCTTCATTGACAAAAACTAGAAGAAAACAAGTATGTGAACAATTCAACTTTATGAGAAAAATATATCATGGAAATTATTTAGTTAAATACAAGCTTAAAACCTCGACTTGTCGTTGCAGTGATTGTACATAATTGATTATCTCATCAAGCATAACAGCTTTTCCTGTGATCTGTAGAACAGAAAACTGTGAATAGAAGAAGAGATGTAGCAAAACAATTTATTAGGAAGCAAATGGAATCCGTGCAGTAGAAGTATTGTTTACTTTGCTGCAGCCAGGAACAAGACCTTGGAGAAACTTCATCCTTTCACTGATCTTCTCTCTTCTTACCTGCACCGAAGAGACATTCACTCAGAAACACTAAAGCTTTTAGTTTTCTCTGGTGCTTTATTAAATAACTCGTTTTCATCTTGATAATTGCTTGCGTTCAGGTTCAGTTGGTTCAGTAAAAAAAGTCGAACTTGAACATGATTTTTCAGCTTTTGTAGTGAATGACTCAAATACGAATTGTGCGCTTTAACAAGAACAAAATCATCTTGTTAAGAGATCAACATATATAAATATATATTTGCATACATGAATGTGCAAAACACTTTTATTTGTGTTTTTTATTATTAAAACAATCAAATATACTGTTAAAATCTTTAACAACACATTTTGTAAGATCTATGAACTCTAAAAAACTTTACAATATGAAAACATACATTTTTCATGTAATTGTAGCCATTAATCAAATTATTGCTAGTTCATTTGATGGTTAGCAATGGTTTATTGTTCATATTCTGGTCGCATATGCCTCAATATGATAATAAATGGGTTGTTGAGCTTCTTCATGTTTGACTAATCATTAGTGAACCGAGTTTAATAAAATCAAGCTCATTTATGTTCTGCTCTTTTAGACGCTTGATTGGAATCAAATCCACTTCAAATGGTAGACAGGCTTACTCTTTCAGCAAGACTGTGGCTATTAGTAGCTTGTCCTCGACGAGCTCTCACATGAATGTAATCCTCCTTGTGAGCTTCTCCAGTCACTTTCAAAATCTTCCCTGAAGGCTTTACGGTTGCAATTGTCGAGCTGCTCTTCTCTTCCTTCTGTTTAGTAACAGTAACATCCTTAGCAGTATCAGATGGCAATTGAGCAGTATCTTGTGATTTGTTTAACTCCATCTCCTGTCATTTGATAGCCACAAACTCAGTTATGAGTAATGAATTAAAAAGGCTTATTTGGTTGCTTGTGGATGAAAAATATGCTTTAAAAATGTTGATTTATTTTCTCTCATTTATCTGTAAAATAATCATTATATTTGCTGGTAGAGTTTTATGATTTCTAACTTCATTCCATCAAATTATGGAAATAGAAAATTTCACCATTCATCAAAATAAATTTTCTACCTGCAAAGAACCAAGTGGGGCATAAGATTGAGGCATGAACCGAAGATCAGAGCAAAAGTATATACCTGCTTGTTCCTCTTCCTTTTCTTTGTGGTGGGTGACTCTAGTTCTGATTGATCCTTTATTGAACTCCCACTATTAGAGCTGTGATCATTCAGCTTAGATTTATTTTTCAAAGCTTCAATCTTTCCTGCACCATTCATCTGCGTTTGAGCTTCAGCAATATCATTGGAGGTGCCAGAGACAAAGCAAGAGAACCTTGCAGCTCTCTCAATAAATCCAGTATCAGAAGAGATGTGAGAAAGGCTAAGTGGAAGCATTCCCGGGCCAATGCTCAAGAATATTTCATCCTTTTCTACTGAATCTGAAGGGTTCCAGTTCAAAGGAACTGGTTTTCCAATTGTGGAAGAAGATGCATTTGTTGCCTCTGTAAAGCTTAAACCGTGTGTATCAGATGGCTGGTTCCATTTGCAGAGAGATGAACTTATCTGATGCCAATCTGTATTAGCTAAGATTGACCTGTGACAGTTCAGAGATTCTACACTTCTGTTCTCTGCCTCAAACTTCTGCTTATTACCAAAATCCATTTTACTTCTTCTCCAAAAGCAAGGAGATCAATGTTTAATGAAGTGTTGAGCTTTTGAGTCCATTGTGAGACGTTGAACCAGCTGAAGCATCATTTTATCCGAAAAAAGAAGCAAAGAAGCAAACTTTGTATATATCATACAATTTTATCCAAATATCAACAGTTTACAAGATCAGAAAAGCTTATATATCATAAACTCCCATTACTTACCATTGCTACAGGCAGAATCAAAGATCAATGAATTTTGCAGAGATACAAAATCCCAACTTGATGCAAACAGAGCTTGAAAAGAAGCTATGCATTGATTTCAGAGATCTCAGGAACAGAGCCCAACCATTGACAGGTGATAAGCCCCTGCTTTATCTAGTCGGAGGTCTAAGGCTTAGAGTACACAACTGCAAATCTTAAAGTAGAAAGCATAGAAAAGAAAAAGATAGCATCTTTTGATTCCTTTCTACTTTTTATCTCTCTGTACTCCATTGAAAGCTTTTCCTCTTCATTGAAGGCACTCAGATGTAAAAATGAAAAACAAAGTTTTCTCCAATTTGGGTTTCTACTCCCAGTCTAACCTCATTCTCTGGAACAACAGAGCTCAAATTTCAGAGAGAGAGAGAGAGAGAGAGAGAGGTTGCTTGCATTTATACTCAACCGAGAGCAGTGTGAGAGAGAAGGCAATTGAATGATTAAACATCGCATCAGCTGCAGTAAAACTCAAGTTAACCTTAAGTGCGTAAAATGGGCCCCTAATCCAGTCATGCTTGTTAAAAAGCTGCGGATATATTCAAAATTTATGAAGTCGAGCGTAAATTGAACATTAATAATATGGCAAACAGTATCGTTTATTTATATTGAATTTTATTTTTTTAATATATTTTTTAGTGATAGGCCGTAGATATTAATATTTAATACCGCATCATTCCATTGCATTCTAGTGCTTGAAAAAGTTATTCTTTTAAATTTTAAATTTGTATGCATATTTTATGATTTATTATTATTATTATTATCATTATTATTATACGTTAGAATATTTGTGATTATAAAGAGATTTTATTATATTTATATTTTATAAAATTCTTGTATGAGATATGTATTATGCACAAAGGGAAAAAGCTATATAGCTGCATCCAATTAAAATGATTTCATTCGTAGTTTCATAGGTCATAAACAATATCTTTTCTCATGATCAGAGAAAATATTGATATAATATAGTACATAAAATGTAGAAGATTGCTTTTATGATGGAAGTGGGAAGAACTTTGAGGTATTAGAGATGCCATCAAATTATCATTAGCAGTCAATTCGCTCATTTTCTTATAGAGAGAGAATTGTAAACAATAAGGCGAGAATCATCCTTTGATAGTGATCATATGTATAGTATTAGTATCGATCATAGGCATTAGTGTTTGTGATGACAGTGTACCTTATTGGTAATGACAAGTGTTGATGTTATGACAACAACATCAGCATTATTGGTGATAATGATAATTTATGTTAGTGTTGATGTTATAATATAATCATATTAGTACTAGAAAGTGTGGCTCAAAAAACCTCTCAATAGAGAGTGATTTAAAATGTCGTGAAATTTTCGAAGACAGAAGAAAGTAGATAAGACACTACCCGAGATTTCACCCTCATTTTGTGAGGACTTTAGATGATCTCGGGTTTCCATGCAGCTATAGTTAATTACCCTCTTAGTCTTGAGAGAACTTTTGATTAAGCTAAGGTCACTTAATGCATGCGTATAATATCAGCATGTAGAGTTTTAAACTTTAGATTTATAAACTTCATTATATTTAACTTAAAGCGGATGGTTGGGGGAACGATGATGCATCCGATCTAGATCTCATGGTTAGCATCACCATGGTGGTCCTAGTCTACTTAGTAGGAGGATAGTTGGGGCGGAAGAATCGCTATCAACGCATGGATTACGTCCATCTAAAAATCCTTCTGGTGGTGTTTGTTGGAGACAAGCTTAAGTCTACCTTAGGCGGAGAGGGCTTTTTTTTCATCAAGTATACCTATGGTTTCAAAGGGTAGAGCCATTGGGAGCATCATTCTGATCGTGGCTGTGATATAGTGGAGTCATTTGCAGCGATCAAAGGAATGCAGGTTGTAGCGCATGATGTGGAGCCTCTTGGCCGTGAAGCAGGGGCCGCCTTTCTTTGGCAGATTGTTTGAGAGTAAATATAGTTGTGTACTTGATTTGACTTTGGCTCCTTTGCGAGCTAGAGTTTTCTTAATTTGTTACATTTAATAAACTATGCAGTTAAATGTTAATTTATGTTAGTGTTGTGTACTTGATTTGACATTATCATTATTGGTGATAATGATAATTTATGTTACAATATAATCATATTAGTACTAGAAAGTGTGGGCTCCGAAAATTCACCATCGACCTCTCAATGAAGAGAGTGATTTAAAATATCGGTGAAATTTTCAGAAGACAGTTGGAAAGTAGATAAGACACTACCCAGAGATTTCACCCTCATTTTGTGAGGACTTTAGATCTGGTTCCAGGTTTCCTATAGGCGCAAGCACCTATAGTTAATTACCTCTTAGTGCTGAGAGAGAACTTTTGATTAAGGCTAAGGTCACTTAATGCATAGCGTATAATAGCAACATGTGGAGTTTTAAAATTTAGATTTATAAAATTCATTATATTTAACTTAAAGCGGATGGTTGGGGAACGATGATGCACCTGATCTAGATCCCATGGTCCGTCATCCTGGGCTATCGTGGTCCCTAGTCTACTTAGTCAGAGGAGATAGTCGACCCAACCTGACGGAAGAATCCTTATCAGCAACACATGGATTACGTCATCTAAGAAATCCTTCTAGACCTGGGGTGGTGTTTGTCTATGGAGACAAGCTTAAGTCTATCTTAGCTGACAGAGGCTTTTTGCCCTATCAAGTATACCCTATGGTTCACAACTCAAAGGGTAGAGCCATTGGGGAGCATACGGGCTACAGTCATGACCGTGATATAGTGGAGTCATTTGGCGACAACCACCCGATCAGAGGACTCTGGTTGTAATTGCATGATGTGGAGCCTACTGGCCAAGCCACACAGTGAGAGGACACGGGCCACATCCTTATTGGCACGAGATTATTTGAGAGTAAATATAGTTGTGTACTTGATTTGACTTTGGCTCTTTTATGAGCTAGAGTTTTCTTAATTTGTCACATTTAACAAACTATTGTAGAAGGTGGATTGAATGGGGTTTGCTTTAAGTTTTTAGATTGAATTTCATTTAGACACTTATAGCTTAATGATATTTTAAATTCTGCATTTAGATTGATATTCAATCTAAGTTAATTTACTTTAAAATTGTAATCATATTTTGAAGAAAGTATCCCGGTTAAAATTATCATTTAACACAGCCATCATCGAGGTGGTTTATTATTTAGCTATTTCAGATCATGTTGACTTTATTAATTTAATAATAGAGGATCAGATCTACTATCATATAATAGAATTAGCTCCTCAGATATTTTATCAGATTGAAGATATTATAATAACATCATTTAATTTTTAGGTTTTGTTAACTCGGACTCGGTCCTAAGACCCAATCGAAAATCAACCCACGCAGCATCCTCAGATACTAAGTTTAAACATTCAGCATAGTGTCGGGGACCATGCGGGTGTATTTGATTCAACATTAATTTAAACTTAAGGGATTTGTATAATATTACTTATTTTAACTGAATTTCATTGCAAGTAAAAAATTTTTAGATAAAATTTTGACAGTATTTCGGCAAACCTCAAAGATCGCCCTCATAGGGGCTACAAGAGGGCGCCCACTATGCCAAGAAAGGTATGTATGGCTGGTGTAAACACCATGGCTAAATGCGTCATCCCACCATGTCAAAAAAGATAAATATGGGTATCTAAAGTACTTATAAGACACATATTTCCCTACCACGCCAAGAAAGCGTGCACAAGTACTTATATATTTGTAATGACAAGTTAAAATATTAATTTTAGCTTTATTATTGAATTTTTATTAAACAACTTATTAATCATATGTCGTAAAATTTGGCAAAGATTTCAGAAGATTCGACGTCGTCCCATATAGCGGCTACTTGTATGCTCCCCACCACGCTAAGAAAGGCGTGTATGGGTGGTATAAACCATGGTTTGAATGCACATTTCCACCATACCAAGAAAGGCGTGTACGGGTATTTATACACCTGCAAGTTAGTTCAAATAATAATTTTAGATCATAACATAATTTACTATCAAGCCATGCAGGTCCCCATCGTGTGAAGTTTGTGAAGATTTGACAAAGATCTGTCATCCCCATATCGGGGCTACTTGTATGGGCTACCCACAACGCCAAGAAAGGCATGTATGGGTGGTATAAATCATGGCCTGAATGCGCCTTCCCACCATGCCAAGAAAGGCATGTATGAGTTTCTAAGATACCTGCTGAAATAGATTTCCCCATCACGCCAAGAAAGGAGTTTACGTGTACTAATATGCAAGCAAGCAAGTAGAAATTTTCCCGCCACGCCAAGAAAGGTGTGTACGGGTACTTATTATCAAAATAGGCTTCGGGTGAGCACGGTGCGCGGGGGCACGCGGGGGCACTCACGCGCTGGGTGATGGGTGCGACGCGTGAACAACGTCGCTACGCTGTCGCATACAATGTTTTGTTTAGTTTTGATCGTTTCATGAAAAAAACTCACGGGCATTATAACACCTGAACGCACGAAACGAACAGAGAGAGAGAGAGAGAGAGAGATAGAGAGAGAGAGAGAGAGAGAGGAAGAGGAGAGAGTTGTCGGCTGTGGGAGCGGGAGAGAGAATAGGAAAAATTAGAGTTTAGGATTTTAGGAGGGGTATTTATAGGATTTATTTATTTTATTATTTTATTTTCCATAATTTATATTTTCGTGTCGACATCATCACATAGACAATATGCATGTTAATTTTAGGTTACTCGATATTCCAGACGCAACAACACAGTCTGTTTCACCATCGGAGGCCGTTTGGTTCAAGTCGGCGTCAAATCGGGGTCAATTTAAGTTCAAATTTGCGCGTCGTTACTTCCGCTCACTCGATATTCACACATACTCATTCGAATCGAGTGCGAATAATCTCATTTGATAGGTTTTAATATTTTGACGCTAATGGATCAATTTCATGAACAGAGATCATTTGGGCAACGTCGCAGCTTTCCGACCTCGATATGCATGCCAGCACATCGGCGACCCTCCTTCTTGATTGGTTGACCGTCAAATTATACAAGATGCCTATTCTGATCAATTTTAACATTCTGAACATGATGGCAGAGTTCGTTCATCAATCAGAGGTTATTTCAACTAATTTTTTATGCCATCGAGTGGATTTCTGCTTCGATTTGCACGCTATTGTATTCGATTACTCGATATTCATGCATGCTCATCCAAATTGAGCATGAATAGTTCATTTGATAGGTTTTGATGTTTCGACACTAACAAAGTGATCAATTTTATTAACAGAGGTTGTTCGAGCAACGTCGTGGCTTCCCGATCTCGATATACGTGTCAGCGCATTGGCGACCCTCCTTCTTGATCAATTGACCGTCAAATTATGCAAATACTTATTCTGATCAATTTTGATATTCTGAACGTGATGACAGAGTCCGTTCATCGATCAGAGATCATTTTGATTAATTTTTGATGCTGTCGAGTGCATTTTAGCTTCAATTTATGCGCTGAAGCTCATCAAATTCACCTTGTGAGCTTGACTTGACTTATGACGTGTGCATGGAGGTCAACAAATGCCCCCAATAAATATGATTCACGCATAGAGCGAGTCATGTTTGTTGAAAACTGGTTGACCCTTTGGGTTGGTCATAGATCTTGGATCACTTCAGCTTCGATTTCGGTGGCTCATGGATCTTTAACAAGATTTGTTAATAATATGAAGCTTTATTTTGGACATACTAGATAATGAAGTTGACCAATTTATCAGGATCGACTTGTCGGCTAGATAAGAGCTCTTCTCCATCTACTATTTGCTTTAATAGACTTGCTGAAGATCTCTTTCTCTTGTGTTGTTATAAACTTGAATTTCCTCCGACCCTAACTTTATGCTTGATCGGGTTTGATGGAAGAATTAGTTTGTTTGCTTTGAGATTTGAAATTCCTTCTGCCTTAGCTTTAAGCTTGATGGACTTGATGAATGATTGACCTGATTTGTCCATATTGATTTGTCAGAAAGTGTATGTACGCCCTAAGTCCTGTGCTTGCTGCTTTGACAAACTCGTTGAAGGGTGCATATAGTTGACCCAGCCTTCCGGCTCATATTAGGTCAATGTTGAGTTATTATTCTAGCATTGTGTGCTTTAAAAGACTAAATAACCATGAAATTTCTTTAATTTGGCTATTGCCTTTGTGTGAACTATGGAATCGCTTCCTCGGTCCTATGCTTTTTGCTTTTGTGGATTTGATGAAGGAATTGGCTTTGATCTATGCTTTGCGCTTGATCAGATCATTTGAAAAGAGATTGGAATATTACCTTGTAGGTAATATATAGATTGATTTGAGGTAGCTCTAAATTGAGAGTTTTCTCACGTTGTCCTGGTCCATCAATCAAGTGAAAAGATATTTTGGATTTTGGTTGCTTGTAGTCACTAAGTTGGATCTGGTTTATGATTTAACAATTATCATCATTGGACTGACGAGCAGGGGCTCTTTCATTGCGGCATTTTCTTGCGGCTTATTGACTGAGGAGAGCGTCAGCAACTCGGCCATTTGTGGGCTTGTTGAGTCCATCCTTTAGAACCTACTTGAGTTTTCTTTGACTTAAGCTATGATGGATTGATGATTTTGTTATTAGACTGATGAACGGGGGCTCTTTCACTGTGGCCTTTTCTTGTAGCTTATTGAGTGAGGAGAGCGCCAGCAACTTGGCCACTTGTGGCTTATTGAGTCCAACCTTTAGAACCCATCCGTGTCCTAGACTTGAAGATGTAGAGGTTGATGTTTTTCCAACTTAGTTGATTGAAGCTTCCAAAATTAAGAGTTCTTCTGACTTGATCTTCGACATTTGATGAATCTTGGAGGAAAACTATTGACATTTAGGATTATCTTTTCATGCATTGAAGCAGATTCTTTTTGTTCTTGTATGACCTGCAATTTTAATTATAACAGTTATAGATATATTCAGGGATCTCGGCATAAAGCTCGATGTCAATCTGAATGCATGTGCAGGAAGCTCTCCTATTCACAAGGAATGATTGAATAGCTTTGATTTATAAAAAACTAAAAAAAATGCCCCCTGTCTAACAGGGGGATTGTAGACTATTTCAGAAATGTATTATAAAGTTTGAACTTCTTTAATATAAATAAATGGCTCATTTGATTATCATACATATATTTATCTAAGGATTTCGCTTGAAGCACGATGTCAACTTAGCTAAATATATAAAAATGCTCCCTCTCTAACAGGGGAGGCTTTCACAGTAACTTGAAAATGCATTCTCAATTTACGAGAGAATCTTCAAGTGACATTACATATGTTGTTGAAAGCCTTACTAGTGCAAGATTCATTTAAGTATTTATATACTTATCCATAATTAATTGTGATATTTCTTGAGATATCAACCATTGATTGGTGGCATTAGTCATTGGCCATTCTTGTTAATAAGCTGGTAGGCTCCTCCTTCATACACCTTCTCTATGACATAAGGACCTTCCCAATTAGCTTCAAATTTACCACCGATCTTGTGATGAGGGATGATTGGCCTTCTCAGCACCAAAACTAATTCACCTTTCTGGAATGTCTAAGGACGTACTGAACTATTGAATGCTTTGGACATCCTCGCTCGATAAATTTTTAAACTTTGTTGAGCTTGGAGTCTAACTCATCAAGCACATCCAACTCTTCCATTCATAGGCGAGCATTCTCATCTTGAGTAAGATTGAATTAGACAGCTGCTCGAAGTGATGACAACTCAACTTCTAGTGGCAGAACAACCTCAACTCTGAACGTTAGAGCATAAGGACTGGCTTTGATTGGCATTTTATAAGTTGTTCTATTTGCCTAGAGTGCTTCCATCATTTTAGTGTGCCACTCTCTTTTATTCTTCATGAGAATATTTTTGAGCAGCTTTACCAATATTTTATTAAAAGCCTCTGCTAAACCATTGGCCATTGGATTTTAGATTGATGAATACCGTCAATCAATTTTGTGACGCTGAATTTATATATATCTCGCACTCTTGAAAGCACCGTTCAAATGAGTCATGGCACCTCAATCCATAGACAATTATTAGGTGAAGAAGTCAACGCACGCAATGACTTCCTTAAATGGAGCTCTACTACTTGGATAAGTAGAAATGCTAGAATGAATCAATGTCCCGCTGATGATGGAGGATCAATTGGTCCAATTATATCTATGCCCCAACTTTCAAACGGCCAGGATGCTATTGTCAGGTGTAGAGGAGTCGGAGGTTGATGAATGAGATCCCCATAGACTTGGCATTCATGACATTTTTTGTCATTATTTATGTAGTCTTTCACCATTGAAGGCCAATAGTATCCCATCATTTTAATTTTTATTGCCATTTTAGGACCTGACTAGTGCGCGCCATAGAGTCCTTCATGAATTTCATACATTACTCTGTTGGCTTCATCCGTCCCTAAGCATCGTAGCCACATTTGCTCAAAGGATCTACGGTACAATGTGTCATTGACATAAGCATATCGTAGGATTCTTTTTATAATTTGTGTGGCTAGTTATTTATTGCTCGTCAATTTACTTTCCTTGAAATAATCGATGAAGAGTTGTCTCCAATAATCTGGCTCTTCCACTATGAAAGCTTCACATGATTTGTTTGTAGTACTTTTGAGTTTTTCTCTTCTTGTACTTGTCGCTTTAGAGAGTGAGGATCAATTTGAATTCCCGCTAGCTTGAGTTTGATGTCCCCTCACGTGGGGAATATGGTTGCGTAACTTGACGAGTGGACACTTCAATCAACACATCATCCTGTTCCATCTCTTTGCTAACTTGTTAATGCTTTACTATTCTTTGATCAAGAAACTCGAGCTAGTTTAATGTTTGGAAGTTACTTCATGAGCTCAAGCACTCGCTTATGATAGTATGCTAGTTAAAGCTTGTTAATCTTATAAAGATCCAACACTTGGTTGATTACCAATTGAGAGTCTCCAAAGATTCTTAAATTTTGAATGCCGATAACAATAGCTTCTTCGAGACCTATCACCAATACCTTGTATTCAGCTTCATTATTAGTTCTTGGCTCAGTTAGCTTGTATTAACGTCTCATTATGCCACCTTCTGGTGTTATGAAGATCAGGCCAACACCAGCTCTTGCTTTTGGTAGATTTGGGGGCTAAGCAGACTTAATAGATGATGCACCATCGAAATACATTTCCCAGATCTACAGCCTTTATCTTTAATGAATAAGCAGAATCTATTCATCAGGTAAATCATCATTGATTGCTAAATCTTCTTGGATAGATGCGCAGCAAGAAAATCTGCTAGTATTTTCCCCGTAACAGCTTTTTGAGATACATATGTGATATAAAACTATAACAGGAGTACTGCCCATCATGCCAAATGACTTGTCAACACTGGTCTGGTCATCAAGGACTTTAGTGGATTGATCTTTGATATGAGTGTTATCTTATATGATAATGTGTAATGTCAAGCTTCGGCTAAGATTAGTGCAAGGTTTCTCGATCAAGAGTACTTTGCTCCTCCTATCAATCTTCGACTGATATAGTACAACGCATTTTCCTTGCCCTCTTCATTGTACTGTGCAAGCAATGCTCCGAGGGATTCTTCTAATGCAACTGTATACAAAATGAGAGGCTTTCCTGGGATTAGTGCTGCAAGAATTGGTGGATTCAATATGTATCTTTTGATGTTATCGAATGCTTCTTGGCACTCATCTTCCCAATTAAATGGTGCATTCTTCTTCATCAATTTAGCAAATGGTTGACACCTTCCTGATAGATTTGATATGAAGCGTCGAATGAATGCCAAATGTCCCTGCAAGGAATGAAGCTGACACATATTCTTAATGCACATTTGAGAGGGTTCATCTTGAGATTTACCTTCTTTTCAAGACCATCCTCGTCACCAAAATGATCTCTTCATCTATGCTCTAACGATGAGGTCATCCAACTTAGCTTTCTTGATGAATTAACTCATCAAAGATGCGTGTCATGGCCCCTCGATATGTAGCCCATTCTTCAATCCAAAGGGCATGACTGTGTAGTAGTATATACCAATTAGTGTCCTAAATGATGTGTGCTTCTCATCTTCAGGAGCTATCTTGATTTGATTGTATCCCGATGACCCGTTCATAAATGAAAATATATCGTAGTTGGAAGTATTGTCAACTAGTAGTTCTGATATTGGAAGTAAAAAATCATCTTTTGGGCATGCTTTATTCAGATATCAAAAATCAATGTAGATGCGGATTTGACCATTCTTCTTTCTCATTGGAACAACGTTGGCTATCCAATATGCATATTTTTCTTCTCGGATAAAACCTGCTTCGATTAGCTTCTTAATTTTTGCAATCACATGTTCTTCAATCTCTAATCTCATTCGCCTAAGAGCTTGCTTAACAGGTGTTGCATCTGCCTTGATGGCTAGTTTGTGAACTACCACATCAGGGGATAAGCTTGGCATTTCGGAGTATGTCCAAGCAAAGTAGTCCCTGAATTCACATAGTAGAGCTTTCATTTCTTCATCCTTTTAATTAGGCAGAAGGGCACTGACGAAAGTTGGGTGGGGATCATCCTTTGTTCCTAAGTTGATTTCCTTCAACTCATCCATGGTAGCTGCCTATCCACCATTCACAAACTCTTCAGGTGCTGGCTTGGCTTCTACCTCCTCATCATTGGTCAGATAAACCTCATAAAGATCATCTTCATTTTTAATTTCAGTGTCAATCTTTTCTTATGTTACTGCATAATAGGCTTTTCTTTGACAGTGTTTATGTCGGATGTATCCAAGACCTTTATATGTATGATCAGCACACTTTTGCGAGGTCTGTGAACTTTTTAGACCCCAAAGGGTATCAAAGAAGTGGGCTCACCATTTGTCTGTTTCAATATCATCTCCTAATTTGTGCATCATCTTGCGAATCCTTGGAGGATAATATTTTGGCATTCTTGTGAGAACCATATCATTAGATTCATCAAATTGCATGAATCGAATCTGGTGAGACTTGTAAAATGAAATTCCACGCTCATTACTTCAAAAGGAGGCACATATAAAGTCTTTAACTCTTCAACAATGTGAACTTCATTGGAGTGATTTCTTTGTATTGAAAAGAACCGACGATCACTAATGATTCTTGATATCAATAGTTTACCATCCTTATTGAAGAGATAGAACTTCACTTTCATAAGTAGGTTCAGAATCATACTCAGAATCTAAGTATTCCATAATTTTCTTTCCTTTCACCAGAGACTTGTTTACTCCCTTGGGTCCGATAGAAGGATCATCATCTTCTTCTTCTGTGTCACTGCCTAGATGAGGGACTAGCTTTTTCAACTTATGTGATGCGCTCGCTGCTTTAGGAAGTGTCGACATCGCCTTCTTTCTTCCTTTTTCCTTCTTCACTTCTTTATATTATTTTGTAGCCTTTAAGGTAGAAGCTTTGGATTGTTGAGGCTTGGGCTCCTTCAACAAATAGTATTTTGTATCTTCATAGATTTTAGCTTCATAGACTATAAATGGCTAAAGGTTGCCAAAAATTCTATGTTCTTCTTCGCTCTTATGTATTTCATGCATTGGTGCAAAGTAGATGGGATCATTCCGTATCATGTAACCAGGGGCGCCCCAACAAGGCCTTGAACGAGGTGTTAGCATCAATGACATGGAATTTAGCTTATGTGTGAAGTTCTTCGAATCTTAGGGACAAGGTAAAAGATCCGAGCGTCTTTTGCCCTTTTTCATTAAAGTCGTGGATCATTAATTTGTCCCATCCTAGATGCTGAACATCAAGGGACAATACTTTCAATGTTTTTAGACTAATGAGATTAATGGATGAACCTGGATCAATTAGAATTCAATTGATTATGACACCATTGTTCTTCAGAGACATATAGCGGGAAATTATGTTCTAATGTCCCGAGCGTAAGATCTTCCTCAGAGAAGGTGATCGTTGGAAGGTCTTGAGATTGTAATACTTCGCCATATAATCGCTTCAGAAGTACATATTTCTACGATTCTTAAGAGCAATTAAGGTTTCATGGAGATCTGACATCAGGGAGGGCCTCATACACACTCAATTGTGCAGGGATCTTCCTCAAGTGTGACAAGATATTGTAATCAATTCCTTTATCCATATTAGACTTCCTCTTTGGATCTTTGAGAATGATATTTTCATTAACTTTTATGTTCTTGTCATTACCTTTATTTGACATTCATTTCTTCTATGATGACGCACTGCCACTTCTAGTACTAGTCGCTTTATCTCGCTTATTCTTAAAGAAGTCTCCTCTTTAGAACCACTATTTATGCTTGAAGATCGATGGAGCCTTCAGAATCACTTCCCAGTTTTATGCCCGTCATCAATGGTGATATTGAAGACTTTGACTCATCTTCCTCCAGAAAGCACAAGTCTTCATTTGAGCTATCTTCTATTTGCTTCACCATCAGGTAAGGCTTGAATGCCACATCATTGGTGATTCTTCTTCTTGGATTATCTCGAAGAAGTAGATTCTATCGGGGAGTATCCAAGGACGTTGAGATAACCCGATAGACTTCTCCAGAAAGAGATTCTTCATCATCATCTCTTTGATCATTTATTTCAATGATTTGGAGTCCTGACATGAAATCAACAAGCTTAACTGGTTGACTTGCTGGTTGTTGATATTCTTCCAGATTATTAATAATCTTTTGGGTAGTAGATTTCTTCTTTATCTTCTTTTGTTTGGTTGGCCTTTTGGGAGTTTTTGGTGAACTCAATAGTTGGTATGAGGAACACCAAACACCTTACAAGAGTAACCTTTTGATGTAGATTCTACCTTTCTAGCACTTCAAGTGGAGATTTCCATTTGACACCTAGAATGCCTCTAATTGCTTTCAAGATCTTCATAGTTTTCTTTGAGACAGCCTCCCATTTGTCATCCTCAACGTCTTTTCTTTTGCTTTATCTTTCTGTGGAGGCACGAAAGAGGATGTAGCCACCCTTGCAGATTCTTTCTTTGGGTGAATAAGAATACTATTGGATAGCATGAATTCACCTCTCATGTATTTTCTTTCTAGCCAGTCCTTGAATACATATCGATCTTCTATAGGGTGGCTAACTACCCAATGATATGGATAGTAATTTGTTAGTTCATCCCGACTCTTCGTGTCTTTACCGCAACTCCAACCCCTTTTGAGTGCTTGCCAAAATAGTTTGGCCACTTTCCTTTGAATGAATATTCCTTGTTCATCTTCTCCTTAAGAGATGGACACATTCGATCATCATCTCCTAATGATTTCCTTGAACGGTCACCACTACTCAGGAAAGTTCTGGGTTTATCATTACCTCCAAGAACTAACCTCAGTTGAGAATTGAAGGGTTGTTTAACTTTCTCTTCAAAATAGATAGACTGTTTCCCCTTATCTACATTGTAGGTTGCCCTCCTTCCTCTATTTGAATCATATGAAGCAGTGTGAGATTCAGTCCCCCTTGATTCTGAGAACTTCCCTTTCTTTGTTCTGTCTGAATGACTTTCAATTTTAGAAAGATTCAACTTTTCAAATTTTGCCACCCAATCCAGTAGTTCTTGAAAGGTGGTGATGGAAACCATGCATAAATAGTTCATTTTTAATCAATGTTGCCCATTAGCCGAATTGCATGTTCTTCTTCGCTTTCACACTTACTCATGTTTCACCTGAGTTATGTTTGTAACTCATTCCTTCCTTCTTTCTCTTCTCTAGGGTGAGGTCAGCTATTGTAGTCTTTCTAGCTGCACAAGCAAATCTTTTGATAAACATTACCTCCAGCTCGGAATGTCTTAACTGAGTTATTTAGCAACTGCTGCACTACTCAAAATAGTTAAAGTTAACGCTAATGAATCACGTAACACAATACATCATTACCCCAATATCATCACATGTTGCTTTAAATTATGCTAGGTGCTACCTAGGGTTACCGTTGCCATCAAATGAGTGGAATTTTGGCATCGAGTAACCTTTATGATATGACACCTGATCATATTCTGCAGGATATGGGTGAACTCTATTCACCAGTTTCTCCACCTATTATACATCTATGATAACTTTAATCTTTTCACTTATAATAGTTTCAAGTTATACAGTAGTCACTGGCTCGGATGTGCTTAGTATTTGCTGGAGAATAGGTGGAACATTCAATTAATTGACTTCATTTCTACCATTATGAGCACTTTGTGCTCTTTGCTCAACTGGTGGATTGATACAATGTTGATTGTTTGATGATTGATAGGAGGAACTAATGGACCGCATAACGCTCTCACATCATTTGCATCATGAGATTCATCGCATCATCATCTCATCTTTGAATTCGAGAGATCTCCTTATCCTTCTTTCATCTCCGTCACATTTACCTTTGCACCTGAGCAAGTGTAGCAGTGTCGGCGAATAGCATGTTATCTTCTTCTTCTGGTTCCTCTTCTTGCTCATCACTTGAGGAGGAACTAAAAGGTTCTTCTTCCGTTTGACCTGGTGCTGGTTCTTCGATGTGGGTAGGAGGTGCGGCTCCAGGATGCCTGGATTGGTATTGTCGTACACCAGATGATTCTCCAACGTGTTGTACCATATACACCACCTCTACCCCCATGATGTCTTCTTCTTCTTCCTCTTCTTCTTCTTGTAGCCTTATCTCTAATCGACGTCTCCATCTAATTTTAGGCTCAAAGTGTGGGACGAACACCTCCTCAATCGAGGGCTATGATCAAAATCAAGAGAAGATCATTTAGTGGGATTGAGGATTCTCGGTGTCACCACCACGAGCCTCATTAATTATAACATTCTTTAGGAACCCATTCCTGTTGGGCTATCATCGGATCTCCGGATATGCAAACCGATGTCACGCCTTTTTTTTCTTTCTTGGGCGTTCTTCTTGAGGCTTCGCCCATACTTACTGACCTTCGCAGATTCTCAAACGTGGTTCAGTGTCACCTCGATGTTCATCACAGGTTTGTTTGTAATCCCGAGTTCTTACTACCTTTGATGGTAGCCTTGCATGGAGCATTGTTCTCTAATAATTGGCCTTTAATATTTCTTCTTCATAAGGCCTTGTTCGTTTACAACTTTCAGCACCTTGTGCACCTTAGAGGATAGAGTCTCAGGATGCCTCCTTTGTGGGGTTGGAGCTTGGTACCGTTTCTCCCGAATTGCTTATCACCAAGAGCCTTTTCACCCACTTGAGATTTTCAAATTTATTGTGGGTGGGAACACTCGCTTCTAGTTCCACAATGTGTAAGAGGGTTAGTGAGAGTTTGGGCTCCGATTCCTTCTTCTCCTTTATCTTCTAGTTAGCTTTCCTCCAGATGAGGAAGCTTCAACATCATGTTGGCCTTGAGAAAAGGGTAAAGTAGCGAGAAGTAGCTCGATGCACTCAAATTGTTTGCCTCGTCATCATCCTCTTCATGGCTGGAGCAGTGTCCCAACCTTTCAAATACGAGGCTCTCTTCGAGGGACCTCAAGAGAAGAGAGATTTAGTAGACTTGGCATACGGTTGATATACAAATTGAGCATGATCTCTCATGGCCTAGCAAGCTAAATGATCACCGAGGAAATCTATGCTACCAAATTGTATAGTAGCTTATTATCCCGGTGTTGATGACAAAGATTAGTGACGGATGTTGGCTCACTACCGCAGTGAAGGGTGTTATGAAGATCCATCTGAAAATGAAAGATGGATGAGTAATAGTAATTGACATATATCATCCCACACTTTCATGATGCGTAGATATAACATAACAAACATGATAAAATATGAAAACAAGTTATGAATAAAAAATATTTTAAAACTTCAATTATGTTCATTATAAAATAATTTTGAGTTTCAATCAATTTAACTTGATAAATAACTTTAAGTTTTTTTATTTTACTATATCGCTATTTTGATTTGACTAGCGAAAGATGGAAAGAGAAACCTATTCCCAGTGGAGTCGCCAAAATTGGGCTTTGAAAATTCATCACCAACCTCTCAATGAAGAGAGTGATTTAAAATATCGGTGAAATTTTCAGAAGGAAGATGGAATAGTGGATAAGACACTACCTAGAGATTTCACCCTCATTTTGTGAGGACTTTAGATCCCAGTTTCCTATAGCAAGCACCTATAGTTAATTACCCTCTCACCGAGAGAGAACTTTCGATTACAGTCGTTAGTCACTTAGAGTGCAGTATAATAAAGATGGAGTTTTAGAATTTAGATTTATGAAATTCATTATATTTAACTTAAAGTGATGGTTGGGGAACGATGACGCGATCTAGATCCCATGGTTCCCATCATCCGGGTCCCTGGCCTCTAGTTAATGAGAGGAGGTAGTCAACCCAACGAATCCTTATCGAACACACGTCATCAAGAAATCCTTAGACTGGGTTTCTAAGGAGACAAGCTTAAGTCTACCTTAATACGAGGATTTTTTGCCCTATCAAATTCTATGGTTCACAACTCAAAGGGTGAGCTATCGGGAGCATACTGCTACAGCCATGACCGCATATAGGAAATATTTCGATGACAACCACTGAATGTACTGTAATCGCATCATGTGGAGCCTATTAGTGCCACGCGAGGACACGGCCACATCCTGCGGCATGAGATTGTTTGAGAGTAAACATAGTTGTGTACTTGATTTGACTTTGGCTCCTTTATGAGCAAGAGTTTTCTTAATTTGTCACCTTTAACAAACTATTATGGAAGGTGGATTGAATGGGGTTTGCTTTAAGTTTTTAGATTGAATTTCCTTTATACACTTATAGCTTAATGATATTTTAAATTCTACATTTAGATTGATATTCAATTTCCTTCGGTTAAAATTATCATTTAACACAGCCATCATCGGGGTGGTTTATTATTTAGCTATTTGAGATCCTGTTGACTTTATTAATTTAATAATAGAGGATCAAATCTGCTATCATATAACAAAATTAGCATCTCAGATGTTTTATTAGATTGAAGATATTATGATAACATAATTTGATTTTTAGGTTTTGTTAACCCGGACCTGGTCCTAAGACCCAATCGGGAATCAACCCTCGCAACATCCTCAGATACTAAGTTTAAGCATTCAACATAGTGTAGGGGCCCATGCGGTGTATTTGATTCAACATTAATTTAAACTTAAGGGATTTGTATAATATTACTTGTTTTAACTGAATTTCATTACAAGTAAAAAAAAATTTTAGATAAAATTTTGACAGTATTTTGGCAGCCTCCCGGCGTCATCCCCACATAAGGGCTACAACGGGGGCTGGGCCTGCCCACAATGCCAAGAAAGGCATGTATGGGTGCTGTAAACACTATGGCTGAATGCGTCATCCTACCATATCAAGAAAGACATGTATGAGTCTCTGAAGTACCTATATGAGACACATATTTCCTACAATGCCAAGAAAGGCGTGTAGAGGTACTTATATATTTGCAATGTCAAGTTAAAATATTAATTTTAGCTTTATTATTAAATTTTCATTAAATAGTTAATTAATCATATCAGTGTAAAAATTTGATAGCATTTCAGCAGCATCCTGGCTTTGTCCCTGTATAGGGGGCTACTTTGGGTATGCTGGGCCTACCCACCACACCAAGAAAGACATGTATGGGTGGTATAAACCAAGGCCTGACTGCCTTTTCCACAATGCCAAGAAAGGCATGTATGGAGCTCTATGATACCTATTGAAATAGATTTCTCCGCCACTCCAAGAAAGGCATGTACGGGTACTTATACACCTGCAAGTTAGTTCAAACTAAATTTTATATGATAACATAGTTTACTATCAAGCTATCCAGGTCCCCCTATCGACGTGAAGTTTGTATTTGGCAATCGACATCGTCCTCATATTGGGAGCTACTTCGGGTATGTTGGGCTTGCCCACCATGCCAAGAAAGACGTGTATGGGTGGTATAAACTATGACTTGAATGTGCCTTCCCACCTTACCAAGAAAGACATGTATGAGTCTCTAAGGTACCTACTGAAATAGATTTCCCCACCATGCCAAGAAAGGCATGTATGGGTACTTATACACAAGCAAGCAAATTTTCCCCATGCCAAAAGTGGTAACGGTTATAGTCAACAAGCAAACACAGTTTCTCCACGCCAAGAAAGATGGTACGTACTTTTATCAAAATAGGCTTCAGGAGCATGGGTTTGCTACACTCACCTGCCGGTGCTCACGCGACGCTCGGTGCATTATGAAACATCCATTGTCGAACAAGGTTTCTATAGTGTCGGTTCTTTCATGGGAAAACTCCATCGACAATCAGAAGACCGTGAATGGGGCATGGGAAATAGACAAAGAAGAGAGAGAGAGAGAGAGAGAGAGAGAGAGAGAGAGAGAGAGAGAGAGAGTTGTCGGCTCTGGGAGAGGGAGGGAGAATAGGAAAAATTTGGGTTTAGGGTTTTAGGTGAGGTATTTATAGGATTTATTTTTTTATTATTTTATTTGCCATAATTTAGATTTTCATGCCAAAACCATCATTTAGATAATATATATATCAATTTTAGGTTATTTTTATGTTCCAGACACAACGTCGCAGTCCGTTTCAAGATCGGAGGCCATTTGGTTCAAGTCATCGTCAAATTGGGGTCAATTTCATTTTAAATTTGCGCATCATTGCTTCCACTCGCTTGATATTCGTGCATACTCATTTGAATTGAGCTTGAATAGTCTCATTTGATAGGTTTTGATGTTTTGACATTAACAAAGTGGTCAATTTCACAAACGGAGATCGTTTGGGCAACATTGTAGCTTCCCACCTCGATATGCATGTGAGCGCATCGATGACCCTCCTTCTTCATCGGTCGATCGCCGAATTATGCAAGATGTCTATTATGATCAATTTTGATATTCTAAATATGATGTCAGAGTCCGTTCATTGATCGGAGGTCATTTCAACTGATTTTTGGTGCCATCGAGTGGATTTCCACTTTGATTTACGTGCTATTGTATCCGATTGCTCGATATTCATGCATACTCATCCGAATTGAGCATGAATAGTCTCATTTGATAGGTTTTAATATTTTGATGCTAATGAATGATCAATTTTACAAATAAAGATCATTTGAAAATGTCGCGGCTTCCCGATCTCGATATGCATGTCAACGCATCGATGACCCTCCTTCTTGATCAGTCGACCGTTGAATTATAAAGATGCATATTTTGATCAATTTTGATGTTTTGAACCCATTCATTGATTGAAGATCATTTCTACTGATTTTCGGTGCTGTTGAGTGCATTTCAGCTCCGATTTGCGCACTGAAGCTCGTCAAATTCACTTTGAGAGCTCGACTTGACCTATGGCGTGTGCATGGAGGTCAACAGAAATGACCAACATGATTGTTCATGAAAAAAAGTGACTTTCTCAACATCTAGACTCTAGCATTTGTATTGACAACTAGTGATGTTTTATTGATGAATATGTATTGACATTGTTATCAATGCCAGCCATCGATGTTAGTGTTGATGCTAGGCATTTGCATTAGTATCAATGGTGGGTAGTGACTGCATTGGCCATGGTAAATATTGACATTGTTGGCTATGGTGAGTGATGAGCTTGCTAACATTAGTATCAATAGTGGATGATACTTTTGTTAGCACTAGTAGGTGTTGATGTTTTTGAAAATATTGAGTATCTACTTTATTAGCAATGACATATGTTGGTGTTGTTAGCATTGGAAAGCATTGTCATTGTTGGAGATGTCATATATCTATTTTGTTGGTAATGATAGATGTCATTATTGTTGATGTTAGGCATTGCATTGATGTTGACATTAGGCATCCATGTTGGTGATGATATTGAATGGTAATCTTATTGGTGTTGATATTGAGCGATGACTTCATTAATATTAACATGTGTCGACATTATTAACAATAGTAGATAATGATTTTATTTGCATTGGTGGATGTTAGTATTGATGTTAATGGCTAATGATGATCTTATTAGCACAAAAGATGTCAATATTGTTGATGATAACAAACAATGCTGTTACTAGCATTAACAGAGATCAACATTAGTGCAACAATACATGATGATTTTATTGGCATCAATAGGTATCAATATTGTTGTTATTGGCTAAAGACGAGCTTGTTGGTATTGATAGGCATCATCCCCAGTTTCAACAACTAGCGATGCCCATAGTAGCATTTCAATAGATATTGATATTATTGGTTGCAATAAGTGATAAACTTATTAGCAACATCAATCATCAATGTTGATTGTTAGAAGGTAATTATGATTAAGAGACAATATTTGGGTGATGATAATAAGACAACAATAGTCGTTTGTGATGATTTTTGTTTATGATTATTGTGAATCTATAGGTCTTCTTAAATTTATATAAGCACTATACCTAAATGTCTTCATCATTTGAAAAATTAGAACACATTTATAGATTTTTAGAGTTGTATTTTATTTATTTATTTTTTAAAATTATGAACTATTTCATCATATGATTTTTCATTATTTGATATTTAATAAACATTTAAGCTCTTTAAAGATGTCAAATATTAGAGATTGTAGGCTTATTGAACTTCTCTCGTTGAGATATTTGTTTCAATCATAAGTACATAAGATTTTGATATTTTCAATCTTTCATAAGGTATCATGAAATTTTACTTATACTTTTAAGTGCTTGATTTATGTCTATTTATATTTGGCTTAAGATATCTTTAGTGTCATTATGTACATCTTATCAAATATTTATTTTGGATAATAAATTTATTAAATTGATAAAATTTGAATGATCTAAAAAATCTTTTTATACAAAAGCTTTCATCAACATATATATATATATATATATATATATATATATAATAAATCATGTGTGTTAGTATGAAGAGAATGCTATATTAACTTGAAAATAAATATTTTTTAATCTTTTAAATTTTTTTCTAATTACTTATTCATTAAATTTTGTTATGTAATATTTAAAAAAAACTATCAATATGTTCTATAAAATAATAAAAATGGGAATAATTTATCTTTAATAATATAATATCCAATAAATATTATTTTTCTCCTCAACAACCATAGGATATAGTAATTATGACATTGTGAAATATTAAGTAATAATAATTCTTAAAAATTAAAATGAATATATGATTACAATAATACAATCTATTACAAAGTGAAATATTACTAGCAGTGGAAGACAGAGTGATAAATCAATAATTTTAAACAGTCGAGGGGGTTTTTTTGCAGTAAATTTATTGTGTTTTTTGGTGATTTAGTAATCTTTTCTTAAACACTTTGTAATAACTTTCTATTCTTCTTAATTTTTTTTTTTTTTTCATAAAAAAAAATATGTTTAGATGTTGTTATGTACTTTTTATTAAGATCTTTTTAAAATTGTGATGACATTAGTTGTATATATTTGAAATCAAATTAATATACTCGTTGAACAACTCGAATATAATTTAATTAAATAAATAATTTTGACTATTTTTTAAAAACATAAAAATTAAATAAATCAAAGTTGAACATGATCCAACTTCTTTATTTATGATCATAAACAAATTCATTGTTATTCATCAAGCAAATTTTAATATTATAATTTAATATTAATATATTTATTTTATTAATATTTATATTTATATTTAAATTACTAGGTCACCATTATCCATCATGTGTGAGGTAAGAATTAAATTTTAACATTTGTTAACGATGAGAAATTGCATGAGAAAATAATATTTTGTAGAGTTGATGTAAAAAATAATAAAGCAAAACCCTAAACAAAAAAGTTGAATCCCTAATTGAATAAAATTGTTCTACTTATTTTGTAGAGTTGATCTAAGTTTATTTCACACTAAATTCTTCTTGTTCAAGCAAGTATTCATAATTTTTTTTAGAATTTTAATATTTTTTAAATTAATTTATTTGTCATTAATGAATATGCATATATATTTAATGGAATTTCTTATTATTTATTTATTTTAATAAATTAGTTTGTTAGTATTAATTTATGTTATTTGGTTGCAAGAAAATTTGTTCACAACTTATATAATATCTTATTTAATTAGTATAAAGTGGTTAGATACTAATTCTAATTTTATTCAATCATTGTTTATAATAAAGTATAAAAAGCTAAATACTCATTAAATCTTTAACTTGTTTATTAATTTGTTGGAACACCCATTCAATTAATATAAATAAGTTAGGTACATGCCAAATATGATTATTAAAAAAAATGAATAAATCAAGCATGAACATATATATGAAAGTTTGGTTCAAGCTCCTAATAATTTTACTACTCTTAATTTATTAATCCCAAATTTTATTTATTTTTTTAATTTGGAAATTTCTTGCTCTTTATTTTTCTATTTTTCATTAAAAAAATAAGTTAAATATTATCATGATATTTTTTATTAAGATCCTTTTAAAATTTCTTGTTGCTCCATTTTTTATGAAGAAATTAAGGAGGTGGGTTTCTTCCCTCCTAGAAACTCTTGTCTGGACTAGATGGGTTCACTTTTGAATTTTTTACATCTTCCTGGGACATTAATGGAGACTCTTCAAACAAGGCTTTGCAACACTTTGGCCATAACTATAAAATCCCTAAATCTATTAAGGCTTCTACTTTTATTTTGATTCCCAAGCATTCTCATGCTTGTGACATAACTGACTTTAGGCTGATTTCAATTCATAGTTAAAATCCTAGTCAATAGGATGAAAAAGTTCATGCACTTGATCATACATCCCATATATGAGCTTTATTAAAAATAACATTGCCATTGATAATGTTGTGTTTGTTAATGACATCCTTTAGGTCTTCAATACTCACTCTCTTGGAGGAGATTTTTTTTGGTAAATTTGATATTAAATTTTTTTTGATATTGTTGATAGAGATTTTATTATTAATAAACTTTGGTTGAAAGGTTTTCTGAGTCTCTTTATTAAGTGGACTCAAGCTTACATCTTTGACATCAATTTCTCGATCTCTATTAATGGTTCTTTAGAAGGTTTCTTTTCTTCTTCTAATGGGATCAGGCAGCGGTTCCCTCTTTCTCCTTACTTGTTTTGCTTAGCCATTGATTCTCCCTCTTAGTTGCTAGAGCTAGGATTACCTGATGCGAAAATTGATACTATTTCAAAAAATGAATGTAAAATCTCACATTTCTTTATGTGGAAGACTTAATTATGTTTGGCAAAGCCTCAACCAGTAATCTCTATTCTCTTAAGCATATTTTATCCATTTTTCATAGGACTTCTAGGCTATCCATAAACACTATCAAAGGCTCTCTTTGCTTTCTAAAGGTGTGAAGGATATAAATAATCTAGCAGAGATCTTATAAGTTATTATGATAGACTGTAAATTTACATACTTGGGGCTTCTATATAATCCAAAAAGCTTCTGCTGCTGATTTTTAAAAGCTTATTGAAAAGATTACTAATATACTTGATTGATGGAAGGATAAGGTACTTTCATTTTCTAGATGTCTTCAGCTTGTTAAGTTCTCTATATGGAACTTAATCTCCTACTGGGTTAGGAGCATTTCTTTACCCAAATTTTGTGTTAGAATTATTAATTTTCTATGCTATTTCTATTCTCTGGAGATTTACAGAGGTTGTTGACCTCACTTTTGGAGTGAGGGTTGACTCATCTTATCTTAAACTTAGGAGTCTTCTAGACATTAAAACCTCCCTAGTCATAAGACACTTCCAGTGATTAGGTGAACACTAAACCTAAGCCTCGAGACTTAGGATGGTATTCCATGGGTTTATGTTATGCCTTAGGATTAAGGAGACCTACCTACTCTATGGCCTAAACCAAACTCATGCCTATCTCCTTTAACCAAATCAAATCTCAAATCAATTCAATCAAATCTAATTGAATCCCATTCCATATCAAGGTATTTCAAAGAAGAATTTATTAAAAATATTCTTATTTAATTTTGAATAGTAAATAAAGCTTAATTAAGATTTAATTCAAAATTTAATTAGCTTAATTACTCTTTAATCATTTAGGCAGTTAACCCCAAGCTTTGTGGATTCATTAAAGGGGATGACCTCTGCCTCTTGTATTTTCTTGAGAATTTTTGCTTAGGTAATTAGGGTAATCAACTTTAATTAGCTTAATTACCTTCTAATGTTATTAATTAATTAATTAATTAATCCATTAAATAGTAAAATTAATCAATTTTAAAAGTCAAATATCATTGACCAATAGTGAATGAACAAAAGGAAATGGTTAGGCCTCCCTTCTAATCATTTTTCCTAAGTTCATTTCATTTGGAAGGAATTTAATTAGTATTGAAGATTAATCAAATTATTTTAATTAATTATGATTTAATTAATCAAATTAAGATCCAAATTATTTCATATCTGAACTAATTAAATCATGGGTAGATCTTTAGGTGTTAATAACCTAAAGCCACTTAGGAAAATTATGGTTAATCCACATGTGTGGGGAAATCATAAGAGTACTTAATTAAGTTCCTTAATTTAATTAACCATTAATTATTAGCCAATTGCATTAGGCCCTTTTATTCCTTAGGACCATTGCTAATTTAATTTTCAATTCATATGTTTATCATGTTGGCTCATAATTATTTAAATAATTATATTAAGATAACATAAGAAAGGTTTAATTAATGTATTTAATACATTCCACAACCTAATTAACTCATAAAATCAACCTAATTACCTTTTCTTAAACCAAATCAAATCACTAATGTGGGAATGGGGTTTATAGTAGCAAAATGATGAGTTCTCTTCCTCTTTAAGTTTAATCTAAAATCAAAATTAATAAAAGAACTTTGGTTTTCTTTAAATGGGTTTATTTAATATGATTGTCCTTAAGAATTAGTTTAATTGAATGAATCATGTGTTTATATTCAATTGTTCCTTTCCAAGCACATTAAATGTTATATCATTTGATTTCATACATTCATGTTCTCAAATTTAAATAAATAAAATGAATTTTCTTTATGTAAGCTTGCATATGTTTGCTTAATTAAATATATGTGTGGCTATTATCACTAATAAATTCCAAACTAATTTCTAAAACTTATGAATCGATAATAATATTTAGAGTGTTGATAGTTATGAATACACATAGGATTTGCATGTGTTTATAGCTTAAGCATATTAAATAAAGCTCTCTTTCTTATAATTCATATATAGATTTACATGAGTTTGAATAATAATGGGTATATAGTCTGGACATCCCAGGAATATGAGGCTTTAGTTAGCCCCAAAGAGTCATTTGATTACCTCGCTTCCCTATTTTAATAATGACACATACTCATTTTGTTTCATTCCTATGTATTTTGATATTAGAATTTAAATAAAGCTTGAATTCATATGCCTAAATGATTTAATTAAAGAAAATACAATCTTTGCATAATTCTCATCTTTATAGTTATGTATATATTTATATGTATTTAAGATAGCAAGTGTTTAGTCTAGACATCCCAGGAATAGAGGCTTTAGTTAGCCCCAAGGAGGTCATTTGATTATCTCACTTCTCTAATTTAATAATGACATGTACTTGCTCACATCTTTTATACATATGTGTGTGTGTGCTTAATTAAAAGATGAAGATCTCCCTTTGTTACTAAAAATACATGCATTCATATTCACCTAAGTCATTAGCACATATAATATATAAATTAGTACTCTCTTTTCCTTACTCATGTATAAATTTATATAGGCTTGGAATGTTAATAAGTATACAGTATGGACATCCCAGGAATATGAGATTTTAGCTAGCCCCAAGGAGGTCATTTGATTACCTCACTTCCCTAATCAATAATGACACACATTTATGTAATTCCATCCTTATGTATTTTGGTATTATAATTTGGATAGAGCTTTAATTTATATGTTTACATAATTCAGCCCAAATAAAAATATAAATTCCAAACATACACATTCATTATCATTTAAGTGTGCTAAAACATATTGCATGTATAAGTGTGCTAAGTATAAATCATAAGCATGTTACATGTGATGGAAAGGAATGATTTAATATATGATATGTGATAGTAGTTCAATTAGATTAATCTTAAGAAGCCTCTCATATTGAATAAGATCATGTAAAGTGAACCTAAACTTAGGATTAATTAAAAATCATTTAATAAGACATTCATTAAAGAGAACTAAATCGAATTAATATGCTTTAGAAAGTGGCTTAAGATATGGATGAAAGAGGGCAATCCTCTTCCTTCTCGATACAACACTTAGTTGTTAAGTGTAAATCATATAAAATAAAGTACAATACAAATTAAAATTTACAAATCAATTAAAAACTTTAAATGAAACCCAACATCATGTTAACTTGAATATTTTCTACACTTAGAAAAATATAAGTCTAATGCTTAGTAAGATATACCACACAAGACTTTAACACACACATTAGAATTAGGTCACCACTTCTAGCTCTATGTTAGGATTTTGTATGATGTGGTATATGTTTTATTTTATGATGTAATATTTTAGATGTGTGTATGCTGATGTTACATTCCTAGCCTAATGATATTTTCTGCAGGGGATTATGCTTAAGGGTATGCTTAAAAATAAATATAAATGCTCTCTTTATAGGTTGTTTAGACCCCTAAGCATAATCCAAGATAGGACAAGTGGTCTTGGCTACTCGCGTGTAGGGTGCTAAGTCCAAATTATACATATAACTACTTGGGGTTGTATGTATGTTTAGCTAATCTCTATTTTAGAGGTGTAGTTAGATTTACTTTTTCATATATAAATGTAATTTTATAATAGGAATTAAAATTAGTGTTATGGGGGTTAGGATGAGTAGTGGCTAAGGCTTTGTCCTAGGGTGCCCTGTGACGCCTTTAAAGCACAACCAAATCAGAAATGGAGAAATGGAGATATGAAGAATGAAGACCCCATAGTATGTATTCATTTAAATTATGATTATTCTTTCATATACCGAGTTATATAAGGGTAGAGCTCAGTTTCCCATCTTTTCTTTTTTGGGTTGTACGACGTAGCCCGACTGCACCAGCCTCTTATTCTTTTACTATACTTATAAAATTTTTTGATGATTTGTTTAAACTGTGTATTAGGATTGTATGCTTTTCATAATTTTTGTGATTGATGTTTTAATGTGTGGTCTAGTTGTGTTAGGCTCTTAGGATAAAATAAAATTTCTACCAAACTATTTTAAACAACTCATAACCTCATCATAAAGCCTAGGATATAAATAAGATAATTAAAAGATTTAGTAACCTCTTAGCTCTATGGTTGTATGTCTCACATCATACATATCATCTTAAATCACTCATGCAAAATGAGGGCCTCTGTCTTACACTCATAGGGACTGCTTGACCTATGAGAGTAACCCTTACTGACAAAGCTTCACCCTCTCTCTTTTGATTTGGCCAATAATTTATTTCATCATGCATTTAAGCATATAAAAATCCCAAAGCCTTTGTCAAAAATGTTGTCAAACAAAAAAATGAAATAAAACTTGAAAAGATTTTGCATTTATAGATTAAGTCGTATGCTCATACCACTTATGCTCTAGTTTCTTAGGGAGTGGATTTAGGACTTTAGTCTCTTTCAAATTAAATAACTACCCTACCTATCTTGCAATTCATAAGATTGGACTACATGATTTTAAAATCATAGGAGGAATTAACTGGTGGCCACTCTAGGTGGTTATAAGTTCATAAGTCAGACAGTTTATCCTCTCTTATGGAGGTAAACCATTATGTCCATCTGCCACTTAGATTTAGGTTGTATTTTAGCTCTTAGTAAAGCTCTCTAGATTTAGGATCCGAGATAGCTGTTTCCTTCGGGTTATAAGCATAAATCTCACCTCTTAGGCATTTTCACAACCTTGTGTTGGTGGACTATAAACCCTGTCAATCTAATAAAAATTCAACTCAAATAAATAAGTCTCTTCATTTTCAAATATATAAAGCCCAATCAAAGGATAGGTTAGAATGCTCACTAGGCTTCTTAGTATCATAAGAATTTTCTACTTCCTCCCTTTGGATTTCAAAAATAAGTCCTCTCCTAGAACTTTCTCTATTGAATTTTCAAATACAACCAATCCTTTGATAGTCTAACCTTGAAGTCTTTGGAGATGATAATTGTCTACTTTAATCGAGAGTATTCTTAAAGAATTTCATTCCCTAAGATGTAATTAACTATGGAGGCTTGCCTCCATAGGAAACTTAAGAACTCAGTTTAATATAAACTCTGCTTTATTCATCCATATAAATTAGAGGAAAAATCTCTGGTATATTCGAAGACCCATCATGCTTTAGGAGTCCTTATTAGGTGATTAGATGCATTATAAGGTAAGTTTCTATCTCTCAAGATGGTTCATCATACTTTACTATCGTACCTGATCACTTTAATAAGTATCCCCTAAGATTTGCATGGTGTCCCGAACCCCGCCCCCCAATATCCAAAAATAAATACCACATCTTGTTATTTAATTTGAAAGAGACTAGAGTCCTAAACCCACTCCCTAAGAGACTAGAGCATGAGTGGCATGAGCATATGGCTTAATCTACAAGTGCAAAAATATTTTCAAATTTTATTTCATTTTGGAGTCAATATTTAGACAAAGGCTTTAATATTTCTTTATGCCTAAATGCATGATGAAATAAATTATTAGTTAAATTAAAAGAGAGAGGGTGAAGCTCCATCATCAGGGGTTGCTCTCATGGGTCAAGCAGTCTCTATTGTGTAAGGACAGAGGCCCTCATTTTTGCAAGAGTGATAGAAGATGCATGCATGATGTGAGACATACAACATTCAACTAAGGGGTTGCTAAATCTTTTAATTATCTCATTTAAAGCCTAGGCTTTGTGGTAAGGTTATAAATTATTTTAATGTTTAGTTGTGAGTGATTAGTTTGGTAGAAAATTTTATTTTTTATCTAAAGAGCCTATCGCATCCAGACCACACATTAAAGCATTAATCATTAAGAAACTAATAAAAGCATGCAATTTCTAATGCATAATTTAAACAAATCATCAATCAATTTTATAAACTAATGTAAAAGAATAAGAGGCCGATGCGATTGGGTTCCGCCATACACTCCAAAAAGAAAAAAGATGGGTAGCCGAGCTTTACCCTTATACAACAAAAAATATGAAAGAATAATTATAATTACATTGAATACATGTTATGGGGGTCTTCATTCTTCATGTCTCCTTGTCTTTCTTCTTTGATTTGGTTGGTTCCTTCTTTGATTTGGATGTGTTTGCTTCAAAGGAATCACAGGGTATCCCGGAAAAGTCTTCTAGCCACTACTCATCATAATCTCCCATAGCATTAATCCTAATTCCTATTACAAATTTAAATTTATATTGAAAAAGTAAATCTAACTACACCTGCAAAATAGAGGTTAGCTAAAAATACATACAATCCCAAAAAGTTATATATAATTTTTAAACTTAGCACCCTGCACATAGGTAACCAAGCCCACCTATCCTAACTTGGATTATGCTTAGGGGTTTAAGTAACCTACAAAGAGAGCATTTTTATTTATTTTTAAGCAACTCCTCAAGTATAATTCCCTACAGAAAATATGATTAGGCTAAGAGCGGCTTAACATCCAATCTATGAAATATACACCCTAACATCCAGTCTAAAATATTACATCACAAATCAAAACATACATTCAAACATACACCATCCTAACTTAGGACTAGAATTGGTGAATGCGGCATGTCCTACTAGGCATTAGAGTTATGATTTTCTAAGTGTGGAAGGATTTAATTTAACATTAAGGTTAGTTTTATTTCAAGTTGTTTTATTGATTTGTGAATTTTAATTTGTAATTTATTTAGTTTCACTTGATTTACACTTAGCATCTAAGTGTTATAAAGAGAAAAAAGAGGATTGACCTCTTTCATCCCTACTTTAAGCCACTTTTAATATGATTTAGTTTTCTTCAGTGAATGGCTTATTAAATATTTTATTAATCATAAGTTTAGGTTAACTCTACATAATCTATTCAATATGAAAGGCATCTTAAGATTAATATGGTTGATTTATTATCACATGACATATACCAAATCATTCATTTTCATCATATGATTTTAACATTTAACATATCTATACATGCAATATATTTTTGGCATACTTAAATGGTGATGGATGCATATGTTTGAAAGTTATATTTTGATTGATTGAATTATTTATACATGTAAATTAAAGCTCTATGAAAATTCTAATACAAATATACATAGGAATGAAATCAAATAAGTACGTGTCATTATTAAACCAGGGAAGTGAGGTAATAAAATGACCTCCTTGGGGCTACTTAAAGCCTTGTATTCCCAAGATGTCCAGACTATATACTCATTATTATTGAAATATGTGTAAATCCATATACAAACATAGGAAAGAGAGCACTAATTTATATGTAATGTATTTTCATGACTTATGGCCACGAATGTATGTATTTTTAGTAGAAAAGAAGATTACCATTCTCTAATCAACTACACATGCAAATGTATAAAAGATGTAAGCAAGTATGTGTCATTGTTAAACCAGGAAAGTAAGGTAATCAAATGACCTCCTTGGGGCTACTTAAAGCCTTGTGTTCTCGGGATGTCCAGACTATATACTTACTATCTTAAATACATAATAACATATAAGTAACTATAAGAATAGAAATTCATGAAAAATTGTATTTTTATTTAGTTGAATTATTTATGATATGAATTAAAGTTCTATCTAACTTCTAATATAAAAAACATAGAAATAGAATAAAATAAGTATGTGTCATTGTTAAACTAGGGAAGTGAGATAATCAAATGATCTCCTTGGGGCTACTTAAGGCCTCATATTCTGAGGATGTCTAGACTATATACTCATTAACATTCAAATATAAGTAAATCCATATGAAAACATAGGAAAGAGAGCTTCATTTTGTTACTTAAGCTATAAGCACATGCAAATCCTATATGTATTCATAACTATCATCACTCCACATATTATTAACAACTTATAAAGTTTGGAAAATAGTTTTGGATTTAATAGTGATAATAGCCATACATATAATTAGATTAAGTCAACACAAGCAAGCTAACATAAATAACTTTCATTTGATTCATTTAAATTTGAAAGAATGAATGCATGAATTCATATGAAATACAATGTTTAGAAGTGATTGGAAAGGAATAATTAAACATAAACACATGGTTTATTCAACTAAATTAATTTCTAAAGATAATCGCATCAAATAAACTCATTTAAAGAAAACCAAAGTTTATTATTAATTTGATTTAGGATTTTGATTATTTTAAAGAGGAGGAGAATTACTTGCTATTTTAATCCCATTCCAATGCTGGTGAACTTAATTGGTTTAAGAAAAGGTAATTAAGTAGATTTTATGAATTAATTTAGTTGAATCACTAATTAAATCAGTTAATTACCCTTGCCTATGTTTTTTTTTTTAATTTGATTAACCACTTAATTATGACCAACAAATGGCATGGACATATGAGAGAATAAAATTGAAATGCTTCTAAAGGGCCTAATGCAAATGACCCATGATTAAAGGTTAATTAAGTTAAAGAACCTAATTAAGTACCTTTATGATTTTCCCACACTCATGGGTTAATCATAATTTTCTTAAGGGTCTTTATGTCATTAAACACATAAGGAGGAACCCTTAATTTCATTGTTAATTATTTGATGTGATTATAATTTTAATTTGATTAATTAAGTTAGTTAAATCAATTAATTAAACTTTTAATTAACTTCCATATTAATTAACCCTCTTTAAGATGGAATGGACTTAAGAAAAGATATTAGGAAAGAGGTCTTAATCTTACTACCTTATCCATTCATTGTTGAACAATGATTAATAAATTTAATTAATTAATTTGTTGCTATTTAGGGTGTTAATTAGTCATTAAATTGATTAAAGGAGTAATTAGGGTTCAAATGATCAATTTCCCTAACTAATCAAGCAATAAATTTCAAAAAAATCATGGGAGGTAGAAATCATCTCATTAAATCAATAGGAATAATTTAAAATTAATTTCCCAAGTAATTAGAGCTTAATTAAGCTAATTAAGTTTACACTTAAACCTAAATTAAGCCTTAAATGCTATTCAAATTTAGTTTGAATTATTTTTAATTAATTTTTCTCTAAATTACCTTTAAATTGAGTATTTATTTGCAACTTTTAGATTTTTCTACAGTTAGTTATGATTTTTTAAAGTTTCAGACATTAAAATAATTAATTAAGTCTTAATTAAGCCTAATCTCATCGGTGCCACACTGAGTGCTGACGTGGCTTGCTTTCCACATGGCACCGTAGGATTGGTTATTTAAATGCGTTCGAGTCAGTGCTAACGTGGCTGGCAGCGAACGCGGTTTCATCCCCGCCGCCCGATCTAAGATCGAATTGCATAGATTAAACTCATGGTTCTTAAGGATTAAATTAGATCAAATTTAGTGGATTAATCACAACCGTCTGTTCCAATCATGTGGAATAGACAACAGATGATCTATCATCCCCCGAGTGATGGGAGATGGACACCGTCCACCTTCCACCACCCAATTCAAGTTCACCGGAGCTCGGATTGGCTCAGGATTAATCCCACACCTACATAAGAAGGATCCGAAGGGATCAATTGGTCGGATTGACACAATGTTCATGTTCTCTTCAAAAGTCCTAGAAAAATTTGCCAATGCTCAGTTTGATGGAATGTAGCTCGCTGGAGCTTCAGACCAGCGGTGGAACGCTTGAGGTAGCTTCGCCTAGATGAGGCGAAGCCTTGTTGAGAAGCTCGCATGGTGATTCCTCACCATTTGCTCAATGGGCTAAGCACCGTCACTTTGCAAGCTAGCATTGATTGAAAAGGTACTCCCGATGGTCGGAGGGCTCGGGAGAAGATTCAATTTGCTTCGTCGGGGCTTGGTGAAGAAGTGGGTGAGTTAATTTGAATGGGGTTGAGTATTGGTGGATTGGATGGAGGGGTGCTTGCCATATTTCAGGTTGACAAATTTCAGTGACGGGAAGGCTTGTGGAGCTTGAAAATCACTTTATGGATTTCAAAACTAGCCTTAGATGCTCTTTAAGAATGAGTGTGTGAGAATTGGGCCAATGGGGGGGGGGGGGGTATATCCCTCATCCTTTAGATTAGACGGCTTGGATTCAATCCATCATTTTTGGCCACTCGATCACCATAGGTGGTCAGAGGGGACAGGACTAGGCTGATGTGGCTCGATTTTGTTGGCCAAGGGGTATGGTTGTTGGCTCAAGGAAGTCTCCTTCATCCTTAGGTCTGGTTAATGAGGTGAGGTGAGTTAACTTGCCTCCCTTTGGCCCATAGCCAACTTAGCCCATGTGGGTCAGGTTAGCCATGGTAGGGTTTCATTTTGGGTTTGGGTGGCTACCAAGTGAAAAGAGGGGGAGTTGACCTTTTAAAATGGGTTTTGTCCCATGTGAGGAACTTTTCCCAATGGGTAATAGGTCAAATCGGGTCCCAATTGGGTTGGGCAGGTTTTGGGCTGGCCTAAGGTGAGCCAAGGATGGGTCAAGCCAAATTCCATTGGGTTTGGGATTAGTTTGAGTGGGTTTGACTCAGTTTGACCCAAGTTGGTCAAATTAAGCTAGGTTGGGTTAAGTTGACCAATTGGTCAAATTGGATCAAACCAAGAGTTGGGTAATGTTTAAATGAGTATTTGAGATGTTTTGGTTCAATTGGTTTGAGTCAATTTGGCTTGGATTTGATTTTGGCTCATTTGAGTTCATATGGGTCAAATGGGCTAGGTTGACCAATTTGGCCCAATTGGCCAAATTGGCTTGGGTTAGGGGTTGGTTTATGTTTGATTGATCAATTGAAGATGATTGTAGAATTTGGTTTTTTTAATTTGGATTTGGGAATGTTTTAGGCCAAATTGACCCTTTTAGGTCAATTTGGACTAAATGGGTCAATTGGATTCATTTGGTCAAATTGGGTTCAATTATGGCTTCAATCATGTTCAATGATCAATTTGGGATGAACTTGATTGTGAATCAATGGTTTGATTTGACTCAATTTGGCCTTGGGTGAAATTGGGACAACTTCAAGAAATTGGTTTTAGCTCAATTGATGGTCAAGTCATTTAAGGATTGATTTTAGGTTGATGTGAATATGTTTCATTAATTTGGATATTGAGATTTAGTTTGATTTATGGGTTAATTGACTTGGTCAAATGACTGTTGACTTTGATGATTGTAATTTGATCAATCAAGGATGATCAACAATTTTGATTGGTCAATCAATTTGGGTTGGATTGGAATTTGGTTCAAATAGGTCAAATTGGTCACTTTGGGTCAAGTGGACAAATTGGGCTAGTTGAATTGACTATGGGTTGAATTGAGTTTAATTGAGTTTATATATAAATTTAAGATTAATTTATAGCTTTGACTGTAATTGATTTGGGTTCAAATGAGGTTTGGCTCATTTGGTCATGTTGGGTAAGATGGGTTAGGTTATGTTTGATAGAATTGATTTTGGCTTAGGTGATTTGATTATAGATTTCCTTTATATTTGGGATAATGATTGGGGAAATAATTGATTCATGAGAAAATCAATTGAGTTTGATTTGGATTGAAGGAATGTTTGGCTAAGTCCATGGGATTGAATCATGTGGCTTAAGAAGGATTGATTTGATTTGATTTAGTTTGGTTGATTTGAATTTAATTGTGAATTTGATTTAAATTTGAGAATGCAGTTTGGGGTTGGTTTAATTGAAGGTAAATATGGATTTGGTTAGGCTATATAGGTAAGTTTTCTTAATCCTAAGGCATACCTTAATCATATGATTAATCCTTCTAAGTCTCTAGGCTTATGTTAAGTGTCCACCTAATTGTTAGAAGTGTCTTATGATTGAGGAGAATCTAGTATCTAGAAGACTCCTAAATCTATGATGGGAAGATTGAGTTCTCACTCCAAAAGTGAGGTCAACACCTTATCGTGTTTATTTTTAGATTCATTTTTTGTGTATATGTGAGGGGACACTACGCAGATCTGAGGATGTACTTATTGAGGTGATCGAGTACGACATCAAGGAATAGTGTTCTATCTTGAGAGATAGAAGTCACTATCCTACGATGAACCTAATCACCTAATAAGGACCCCTAAGGCATGATGGGTCTTTGAATACACCAAAAATATTTCCCCTACTTTATATAAAAAGTAAAGCAGGGATTATTTAAATTGGGTTCATTAAGTTTCCTATGGAGGCAACCCTCTATAGTTAATTACATCTTAAGGAAAGTGAATCCCTTAAGAATACTCTTGATTAAAGTAGGCAATTATTATCTCCAAAGAATTCAAAGATAGGACTATCAACAAATTTGTTATATTTTAAAATCAAGTGGGATAGATCAAAGGGAGAGAGCTATTATTGATACCAAAGGAGATGAGTAGGGAGTGCTCATGATATAGGAAACCTAGTGAGCACTCTAATCTATCATATGGTTCGGCTTTATATATTTGAAATTGAAGAGATTTATTTATTTGAGTTGAAATTTTATTAAAATCTATGAATTACAATTTCAAAATACAAGATTGTGGAAATGCCTAAGAGGTGAGGATTTATGCTTGTTGCTAACAAAGAAAAAATAACCTCGGAGCCTAAATCTAGGGAGCTTTGGCGAGGGCCAAAGCATGACCTACATCTAAGGCAAAATGGGTATGTGGTTTACCTCCATAAGAGAGAGTAAACCACTCGACTGCTGGACTTATAATCACTTGAAATGGTAGCCAGCTAACTCCTCCCTTGATTTAAAACCATGTAGGAAAGTCATATGCTTTTGCAAGATGGCTAGGTTATTATTATTTAGAAAAGAAACTTAGTCCTTAAACCCACTCTGTAAGAGTCTAGCGCATGAGGGGTATGAATAATGACTTAAATCTAATGCAAATTCTTATCAAATTTTATTTAATTTAGGACTCTTTGTTTATACATAGGTTATGGGATTTTGTATACCTAAATGCATGAGAAGTTGATTATGGGCCAAATCAAAAGGGAAAGAGGTGTTCTTCCATCATAGGCTCTTAAAGGTTAAGCCTATTATATCTGGCAAAGATGAAAGCCCTCTCTTAATAAGAGTGAAATAAGATGGTTATGCATGATATTAGACATACAACATCCAATTAAGGGTTGCTAAATATTTTATTATCTTGATTTAATACTATGGTGAATTTTTTAATTCTTATCTTCATCTAAAATGAATTAAATAAAGACAAAAATAAAACTCTTCTTTGTTGGACACAACGTAGATTTGTAAATGTTCTTATTAGGGTGATCGTGTATGACATTGAGGAATGATATATTATCTCACAAGACAGAAGTCACAATCCTACAATGGACCTAATCACCTTAATAAGGACTCCTAAGGATAATGGGTCTTGGATGTACTAGAGATTCTTCCCATAATTTATATGGAAAAGTAAAGCGGGTTTATTTTAAACTATGTTCGTTAAGTTTCCTATGGAGGCAAGCACCCATAGTTAATTACATCTTAAGGAATGAGATTTCTTAAGAATACTCTCGATTAAGGTAAATGATCGTTGTCTCCAAAGATTTCAAAGATAGTACTATCAATCAATTGGTTTTTTTTTGAAGATCAAGTGGGATTGATCAAGAGGAGGGAGTTATTATCGAAACTAAAAGGGAGATAAGTAGGGGATGCTTATGATACTAGGAAGCCTAGTAAGCATCCCAAACTATCCTATGGTTGGGTTTTATATTTTTAAATTTGAAGAGAATTATTTGTTTGAGATGAATTTTTATTAAAAATCTAGAACTTATAATTCTATGATACAAGATCATGAAAATGCCTAAGAGGTGGATTTATGCTTGTAGCCTGCAAAGGGAAACATCAACCTCAGATCCTAAATTTAGGGAGCTTTGGTGAGGGCCGAAGCATGACATAAATCTAAGGTGAAAATGGGTATATGGTTTACTTCCATAAGAGAGGATAAACCACCTGACTGTTTATACTTACAATCTCCAGGGGTGGCCGCCAACTAACTCCTCCTACGATTTTAAATACATTTAGACAAGTCATATGCTTTTGCAAGATAGCTAGGCTGTTGTTTATTTAGAAAGAGAGTAAGTCTTAAACACACTCCCTAAGAGACTAGATCATGTAGGGCATAATTAATGACTTAAATCTAAGAAATTTTTTTGTTATATTTTATTTTTACTTTTAGACAATTTATTTGGCATAGGCTATGGGAATCATATGCCTAATGCATGAGAAATTGGTTATGGGCTAAAATCAGCAAGAAGGAGGTGTGTTTCCACCATGGCTCTCAAAGTTCAAGCCAAGTTCCCTAGCAAAGGTGGAAGCCCTCCATAAGTAAGAGTGAAGTAAGATATTTTTTATGCATGATGTGAAACATACGATATCTAGCTAAGAGGTTGTTAAATCTTTTATCTTGATTTATAACCTAGACTTTAGGTGAGATTATGAGTTGTTAATTTTTAATTTTGAGTTGATTAATTGAATAGAAAATTTATTACTCCCTAGGAGCCTAATCACATCCAGGCCATTCATCAAAGCAAGGAAGAAACTAAGAAAAAGATGCCATCTTAATGCGCAAGCTAAACAAACATCAAACAATTTATAAAGCTAGCACAAAAGAATAAAAGGCCTTTGTGGTCGGACTCCACCATACAAACTCGAAAAGAAATTGGGTAGCCGAGCTCTACCCTTATACAACCCAGATTATAAATGAATTAATTACAATAAAAAATGAATTCATGTTATGGTGGTCTTCATTCTTCATTCTTCATTTCTTCTTTCTTCATATTTTGCTTTGCTTCTTTCTTTTCTTCCTTTTGGCTTGGTTGGAATGTGGTTGCTCTGAAGGCTTCACATGGTTCATAAGACATAGTCTTATGACCAATGTTCATCCTAATCCCTCATAACATTCATTCCAAATCCTATTTGCAAAATTACATGAAAAAGGGAAAAGTAAATCTAACTAAAACCTACAAAACAAAGATTAACTAAACAAACCCACAATCCCAAGCATGTATATGAATAAATTGACTTAGCACCCCACACATATGTAACCAAGTCCACCTGGCCTATTTTAGATTATGATTAGGGGTATAAGCAACTTGCACAGAAAAAATATTTATATTTTTATTACAACGCCCCTTAAGCATCTCCTGCAGAAGATAATGATTAGACTAAGATCATCCTATCATCCAGTCTACGCAAATACACCCTAACATCCAGACTAAAACATCATATCATAAAACAAAATTAAGCATCAAATGATGCACCACCCTAACATAGAGCTAGAAATGGTGACTTAGCCTAATGTGTGTGCCATTTAAGGCTTGTGTGGCATGTCTTAGCTAGGCTTTAAGGTTAGAGTTTTCTAAGTGTGAAGAGTTCAACTTAGAGGGTGGTTTTATTTAAGTGATTTGTTAATTTTATTTGATGATTTTTTTGGTTTGAATGAACCTACACTTAATTACTAAGTGTTGTAAAGAGAGGAAAAGAGAAGAGAACTTCTCTTTCCTCCCTACCTTAAGTAATTTTTAAGGTAGATTCATTAGTGATTTTTCTTTTAGTGAATATTTTATTATGTGTTTTAATTAATCCTAAGTTTAGATTTTATCTAAATAAACTTATTCAATAAGAAAGGCATTTTAGGATTAATTAAGGTGAATTACTATTATAAAACACACATCTATTTATTTCTTTCCAACATGTGTATCATGCACATGAACAAATCCTAAGAATATCTATACATGTAATGCAAATATTTAGCACACCTTAATGATGAGTGCTAAGAGATGTTGCTTAAGAAAATTTAGATGTTTCATGATGCATGATTTTGTTAAGTAGAAAGAAGGGCTCATCCATTAATCAAATGCACATTTACATGTATGAACATAAATTGAGTACGTCACCATTATTTTCTACCAAGGGTATAAGGTACAAGACCATCTTAGGGATACTTAAAGCCTCGCAACCCCGAGATATCCAGATTGATATACCACTTTTCTTAAATACATGTGTATGTACAAAAGCAAATGAATGGATGAAGAATTATGCAAAAGATTTTTGTTTGTTTGTTTAATTTTGGTTTATAATTTATATGTGCAATATAAAGATCCTTCTTAATTCATGACATGGGAGTGCATAGGGATAAATTTAAGTAAGTGTTATGTTCTTTTCAAATGAACTATACACTTTGAAAATCCTATACAAACCCATGTTAAGAAAACAAAAGGAAGTCACAAAAAGCACATTTTATGCTATATTCACATGCAAGCTTATAAATACTTATAAGTAACATATATTCATTTGTAGTCTTTGATTTATAAGTTTTGAAAATAATTTTTGATTTAATAGTGATAATAGCCATTCATATTCTTACTTTAGCCAAAACATGCAATTTGACATAAAGGAAACATTGCATTTATTTTGAAATTTTAAAAGATCTGAATGCATGATTTTCATATGGCACAACATTTAGCATGCTTGGAAATAAATAAAGTGATGTAAGCATGTAACTTCATCCACCCTAATTAATTCCTAAAGATAATCTGTTGACCTCATTTTTTAGAATGAGCTCTCAACACCTCCATCTTAGGCTTAGGACTTCTCTTAGACTTTAAGAGTTCCACATCTAGTGATTAGGTGGACACTCCAACCTCGCCCTAGAAGACTTAGAAGAGTTAGCCATAGGAATATGTCATGACTTAGGGGTGTTAGGAAAATCTCCTACCCTTTAGCTTAAACCATTGCTCACTTTCCTTCTTTCAAGTAAAACTCCAAATTAATTCTATTTGATTTTCTCAAACTCAAATCAATTCCATAAATCAATTCCAAGATTCAAGTTCATGATTGAAACCCATAGACCAAACCCGACCACCTATGGCAAAATTCAATTTTCAAACTCCCCCCTAAGCTCAATTTGATGCACATGGGAGTTAGCATTACACTCCTCTGGCCAAACTGACCGTGTGCACACTTCAAACAACCTAAATAGCCCACTCCTTGGGGTCAATTAGATCAAAATGGCAATTCATTGCCATCCAATACCATAGGGGGAGATATACTCCCTAATTCACTAAAATTTTGATTCACTCATACTCGATTGGAACCTAGGAAGCCTTAGCAACCACCTCAGAGCTTTCCTAAGGTCCCTAGAGAGGATTTAAATCTTTCCTTCTTAGGTTTTGCATAGTACAAAATAGGGGAGCTCACCTTAAGTCCCAACTTCTTCCGTACTCGATCCCACTCAAATTTCTCTTGCACACTTGATCTAAGGACCAAGTCGAGCCTGCCCAAGCATCCACTTGAGTTCCTAAAGTAAGAAGAACTCAATTTAATCAACGCCACAAAGGGATTAAAGAGGAGTTGGTCCACCCATTCATCCACTCAACCTCAAGGCCTAGAACTTGGCTTTGTCTCCACTAGGCGGCTACATCATCGATCCTGGCCACACCTCCTCAGGTTAGTGATTTTTTGACCACTTAGATTGATAGGTGTTGGTCCTTTGTAAAAGGAATTTTCAATGCATGTGAAATCCACCGTTGGATCAGCCGTTCTAATCCTTTAGATGGTGTGGGTTGAGTCTTGAATGAATCCATGCTAGATCACGCTAGGATCTCCCCTTGGATCGTGGATGGCTCACATTCATCCTCAGGGAAGAACTCAGCCCATCTCAGCCATCCATCTGCGTGTTTTAGATGGACGGTTGAGATTAGTAGGCACGCTTTATATATCCGTTATCTAATTTATAAACTACGGGTGTATCCTCAACCATGCGATCTTTGATTGGATGGTTAAGGATAAAAGTGCGTGCGCTGCCATCCGCCCCCTTGATGTGATATTTAAGTGGGCAGCTCACGACATGACGCATGTAAAGCGCGATCATTGAGCGCATCACGTCGTGGTATTAAGGGGGATTAGTTAGTGATTATTATTAATTCTTAATTAATTCAAAAATATTCAAAATCATAACTCCTTCAAGCAAAATTAAAAAAATATAAGGAAAAATGCTATGGATAGATAATTTCATCTAGAATATTTAAAAAATATTTTCAATAGATTTTGAATTCCCCTTTTCTCTGAATTTAGATTTCTTTGAGAATGTTAATTTGTTAATTATTCTCTAAAAGCCACCAATTGATCTCAAATTCCTAGGGTTCATTTTAGGGGATGACCTCTGCCTCCCCTAATTTTCTTGAGATTTATTGAGGACTTAATTGGAGAAATTGCTAGCTCATTCTCTAATTACCCCCTTCATGTAATTAAGGGTAATTAAGGTATGATTAGTGGATTTACTCTATGATTAAGTTTGATTATGGTCAGATCCAGTGAGTAGGGGTTTTTTGAAATAATTTTGGGGCATTTCTCCTAAGCTATTCCCTAAACCCCCTTTTCTTTCCTTAATCCCCTCTTAATTAAGGGTTAATTCATTAATTATCCCTTTAAAAATTTTCAAAAATTCTAAAAAGTTTAAGAACTTCATTAATCTACCTTGGGTAGATGCTTAGGTGTTTAATAGCCTAAGTCTAATCAAGGAAATTAAAACCCCTTTCATAAGTATGAAAGGGTGTTTTAAAAATCATGAGCCAAATTGTATTAGGCCTTTTCATTACTAGGTGCATTACAAATTTAAATACATTGTTATTTTTATGTCAACTAATTGGCTCATAATTACTTAGTTAATTTTTTTAAGGTGGTGTAAGTAAGGGTTGATTAAGCCACTTAATTCATACTCTAACCTAATCAATATTTAAAAATTGATTAATTATCTAAAAATTAATAAAAATACAAAACACATGTGATAATTGGTTAGGAACAGCACACTCATCTCACCTTTTTAAAATTAAATCAAACTTCAAACAAACAAAAATTATTTTTGAAATTCACTTTGATTTATTCTAAATTTTCTTATTCTTTCAGAATGTCTTTAGGATTTAAGTAAAGTGAGTTTTTTTACATGCTTTCATTGCTTTATATCTTTCCCAACATGTTAAGTTGTATGCCATGTGATTCATGCATTCATAATTTCATGTTTTGAAATTTAAAAATGAAAATTGTTTACTTATGTCAAATGTGCATGTGTTGGCTAAAGTAAAATATGAATGGCTATTATCACAACTAAATCCAAAGTATTTTCAAAACCTATAAATGAAACACCAAATTTGAAAGTGTGTTATTTAATTCTATACCTTATTCATAGTTTTGAATAAGGATTGGTAAGATTTAGGGTTCATTTGAAAAGAACCCAACACTTACTTAATTCTATACCTTATTCATCCATATGCCATCATCTAATAAGGATTTCCCACACTTGCATGAATAAATTGCATAAACAAAAATGAAACTATTAAACAACTTTTGCATCTTCCTTTTCCATTTCATTTCTTTTATATGCATGTTAGTACTTAAGGAAAGTGGTATATTAGTCTGGACAACCCCGAGGTTGCGAGGATTTAAGTAGCCCTAGGTAGGTCTTGTACCTTACACCTTTGGTTAACAATGGCACTATACTCACTTATGCTTTTCTTACTTTCATGCATGTATGTGAAATTTTGGATAAGGAAAATCTTTTCTACTTAAGAAAAATCATGCATATTCAACTCCTAAATTTTCTTAAATGGATTACTTAGCATGCATCATAAAGTGTGTTAACTATTCTCATTTGCATGTATAGATATGCTCAGGGTCCATCCATATGCATGTTATATATGTTAAGAAAGAAATGAAGTAATGTGTGTTATGTGAATTTTGATTCATTTTATTTAATCTTAAAATGCCTTTCCTTTTGAATAGGTTTTTTTTAGAGTTTATCTAAACTTAGGATTGATTAAAATATGTAATCAAAACATTCACCTAAATGAAATTAAAATGTGAACTCACCTTAGAAATTATTTAAGGATTAGGGAAGGAAAGAAAAGTTCTCTTCTCTTTCCCTCTCTTCATAACTTAATGATTAATTGTAGGTTTCACTCAAACCAAATTAAAACATGAAATAAAAATAATCCAAAATACTTAAACAACTTAATTGAAACCCTCCTCTAAGTTTAACATGTTCTTCACACTTAGAAAACTTGAACCTAAAGTCCTAAGCTAAGCATACCACACAAACCTTCAAAGCACACACATTAGCCTAAGTCACCACTTCTAGCTTTAGGTTAGGCCGGTGCATGGTTTGATGCTATGTATTATTTTATGATGAATATTTTAGACTGGATATTAGGGTGTATGCTCATAGAATGAATGGTAGGATGTGCTTAGTCTAACTATTCTTTTCTGTAGGAGATTGTGCTTAAGGGGCGTTATCATAAATAAAAATATAAATGCTTCTTGCTTGTAGGTGCTTATACCCCTTTGCATTATCCATAGGCCAGGTGGACTTAGCCACCCATGTGTGGGGTGATAAGTCTAATATACTTGGGATTTGTGTGGTGTGATTTGACTAACCTTTGTTTTGTAGGTTTTAGTTAGATTTATACTTTTACTTTTCATGTAAAAATTTATATAAGTAGGATTTTGGAATGATTTGTTATGGGGATTAGTATGAGCATTGGTCATAAGATCCTATCTTATGCACCATGTGAAACCTTGGAGCATCTACCATTTAACCATCTAAAGGAAGATCCAAAGAAGAAAAGAAGAAAGAAAAGAAGAAAGAAAGAAGAAAGAAGAATAAAGCTTGAAGACCCCCATAATAATGAATTCCTTCGGTTGATTAAATTGTAATTCAATTCATTTGTAATCTGGGTTGTATAAGGGTAGAGCTCGGTTACCTACATTTGATATTTTTGGGTTTGTGCAATGGTGCTCGACCATAAATAACCATTTATTCTTTTTGATTAGATTTATAAATTATTTGATGATTTGTTTAGCTTTTGCATTAAGTGGCATGCTTTTCCTAGTTTCTTCCTTGCTTTATGTATGGCCTGGATGTGGATTAGGCTCTTTAGGGAAAAATAAATCTTTTACCCAACTTAACAATTCAAACTAAAACTAAACAACTCATAACCTCACCTAAAGCTTATGTTAAAATCAAGATAAAAGAATTAGCAACCCTATAGCTGGATGAGCATTTCTTTATAATATCATGTACAAATGCATCTTATTTCACTCTTGATTGGAGGGCTTCCACCTTTTCTAGAGAACCCAACTTGACCTTTGAGGGCCATGGTGGAAACTCACCTCCTACCTTCTCACTGATTTTGGCCAATAATCTTCTTTCTCATGCATTAGTCATAAAAAGCTTATTAGCTTGAGTTAAAAATGATTGTCCAAAAATAAAATAAAATGAAATTTGAAATGCATTAGATTTAGGTCATTTAAATCATGTCCTTATACATGATCTAGTCTCTTTAGGGAGTGAGTTTAAGGACTTAGTCTCTTTATAAATAAAAAAATAGCCTAGTTATCATGCATAAGCATAAAGACTTGCCTACATGTATTTAAAATCATAGGAGGAGTTAGTTGGCGGCACCCCTAGGAAGTTGTAAGTCCAAGCTATCAGGTGGTTTGTCCTTTCTTGTGGAGACAAACCAATTACCCATTTTTTGCCATAGATTTAGGTTGTGCTTCGGGCCCTCGCCGAAGCTCCCAAAATTTAAGTTCTAAGGTTGCTTTTACCCTTTATGGGCCATAAGCATAATTCCTCACCTCTTAGGCATTTCCTTAATCTTGTGTTAAAAAATCTTAAGTCCTAAAATTCTAATGAAAAATGCAACTCAAACAAATTAAATCAATTTCTAAAATGTAAAGCCCAATTTTAGGATAGTTTGAGATGCTCGCTAGGTATCCTAGCATCGTGAGCATCTTCTACTTATTTTCCATTTTGGCTTTGATAATAACTCCCTCTTTTGATTATCCCATTTGATCTTCAAACACAAACCAATCGATTAATAGTTCTTCCTATTGAAATCTTCAGAGACAATGATCATTTACCTTAATCGAGAGTTTTCTTAAGGGATCCTGTCCCTTAGGATGTAATTAACTATGGGGGCTTGCCCCTGCAAGGAACTTAATGAACCCGATTTAAAATAAACCCTGCTTTACTTTTCTATGTAAAGTAAGAGAAGAATCTCTGGTACATATGTAGACCCATCATCCTTAGGAGTCCTTATTGAGGTGATTGGTTCCATTAAAGGGTAGTGATTTTTATCTTTCGAGATAGTACACAATACCTTTATGATGTATCCGATCACTTGAATAAGTATATATGTGGATTTGCATGGAGTCTTACCAAGAAGAATTTTTATATAGTTTGTTGTCTTTCATTTCTCACCAATAGATTTGGAAGGCGACTCCCTATAAAATTTTTCCAATTTTTGGCGACTTGGGATGGTTCCTTTCTCCATCTTTGGTAAATGATCATTGTCTTTGAATATCGATAGTGGGTTTGTACTTTGGTATGAATCCAAGACTATCCTTCTTTCCATTGGCACTTAGCTCATTTCATTCTTGAGTTAAGTTAGCCAACATCTTTAGGTTTTAGGACCGCATTCCTTGTTGGTCTTAAAATTCCCGTTGGGTTCTCCAATGGGTAAAATGAAAGGATCTAAAATAAAAAAAAGAAACATCTCTTAAAGACTTCCTCCTTATCATTTCCATGATAAGAAAGGTTCATCCTAAAAATGATAAATCTTCCATGAAGAACTTTGCTTTTTAAAAAGCACCTTTTTCAAAAATGCACTTAATAAAATATTTTTCACAAAATTTTTCACTCTCATTTAACAATTCATATCATTGTTACATGTAGGGATTTTCAAAAATAAAACTAATAATATTTTCCAAAAGCACAAATGAACATCTTCTTTCAATTCACTTTGAGAAAGATTTCATTTTCAAAATAAAATGAACAATCATGTTTTCCAAAAATCACAATCATAATCATAAAACTTTTCAAAAAGCACACATGAATTCTTCTATTCAATACATTCACACTTATTGAATGGAAAGTTCATTTGTAAACAAAACCAAAATTTTCAAAAAGCACACATTAATACATTCATTTAATATGCTTAGGTTTATTAAATGAAGATTTCATCTCCAACTAAAAATAAAACATCATTTTAGGAAATCTCACTTAAGCATACCTCACATATGTTTTAAGTTGGAATTCCTCTCTTTCAAAAAGCAACAATCACACACAAAATAAAAACACCATATTTCAAAAATAAAATGGATCTTCATTCTACATACTTGAATTTGTTGAATGAAGGTCCTCTTTTCAAAACATTAAAATCAACAATCATATTTCAAAAAAAAAAAAACTTCAAAAACACATTTGGAATTTCATTTAGCATAATCAAATTTGCTAAGTGATGTTTCCAAATTCAAAATTCAAAATCAACAATTACATTTCAAAATTTTCTAAACACATTTGGAACTTCATTTAACATACTTCAATTTGTTAAGTAAAGTTTCCGAATCCAAAATCAAAAATCAACAATCACAATTCAAAAATTTTCTAAACACATTTGGAACCTCACATAACATACCCAAATTTGCTAAGTGAAGTTTCAAATCCAAAATTCAAAAATTTTCAAAACACATTTTGGAACCTCACTTAACATACCCAAAATTGTTAAGTAAAGTTTCCAAATTCAAAATTTCAAAAATTTTCAAAACATATTTGGAACTTCATTTAGCATAATCAAATTTTCTAAGTAAAGTTTCCAAATCCAAAATCAAAATCAACAATCATATTTCAAAAAAATTTTCAAAACACACTTGGAATTTCATTTTGGCATAATCAAATTTGCTAAGTGAAGTTTCCAAATCCAAAAATTCAAAATCAACAATCACATTTGGAACATCCCTTAACATACCCAAATTTGTTAAGTGAAGTCTCCAAATCTAAAATCCAATAAAATTTTTCAAACACACATTTGGAATTTCATTTAGCATAATCAAATTTGCTAAATGAAGTTTCCAAATTCAAAAAATTGAAAATCAAGATTCACATTTCAAAATTTTCTAAACACCATTGGAACCTCACTTAACATACCCAAATTTGATAAGTAAAATTTCCAAATAAAAAATTCAAAACTTTTCAGAACATATTTTGGAACTTCATCTAGCATACTCAAATTTGCTATGTAAAGTTTCACCATTGGAACCTCACTTAACATACCCAAATTTGTTAAGTAAAATTTCCAAATAAAAATTTCAAAACTTTTCAGAACATATTTTGGAACTTCATCTAGCATACTCAAATTTGCTAAGTAAAGTTTCCAAACTCAAAACAAAAAAAATTTCTCACACACCTTTGGAACTTCTTCCTTTAGCATACCAAATTTGCTAAGGAGAAGTTTCCATTTTTCAAAACCAAAATAAATCAAAATTTTAAACACACCATTTGGAATTTCATTTAGCATACTCAAATTTGCTAAGTGAAATTTCCATTTCACAAAACCAAATGGGATTTCATCTTTAGCATATGAAATTTGCTAAAGTTGAATCTCCACTTTCAATCATTTCAAAAACAATACACAACACTTAGGATTCCCTTAGCATACCAAATTTGCTAAAGGATCCTACCCTTTTCAAAAATAAAAAATTTCCAAACAAATTAAATACTTAGGATTTTCTTAGCATACCTAAATTTGCTAAGAATCCTATTTTTCAAAATCAAACAAAAATACACCTGAATTCTTCACTAAGCATACCTAAATTTGCTAAGTAAGAACTCCAAAACTTTCCAAATCAAAACAAAACAAAATTTTCAAAAAGAAACAATCACTTTTACTTCACTTAGCATACCTAAATTTGCTAAGTAAAGTGAAAATTCCAAAACATTCAAACAAAAAAAATCATTTGACCCTTACTTAAACATACCCAAATTTGTTAAAGGAAATGGTCCTCTAAATCAAAAATTCAAAATCACAAAACAAAATGAACCTATGGAAGCATCTTATCAAAATTTTGAATCCATATTTCAACATACCTAAATTTGTTGAAGTTTGGATTCATACTCAAATTCCTCTTTTAATCAATCTTTCCAAATTCATTTGAACCCTACTTAACACTTCCAAGTTCTTGGATGTGGGTTCAAATTTTCAAAATTCAAAAATTCAAAATCTATGGAGATAGAAAATTGATGCTTGTTCATTTCTCATTATAGATTCTTTTCAGTGTAAGTATAATTTCAGTTTCAATTTCAGTCAGTGCAATGGCAGGTTCCTAGAAATTCATCTTTACATTCCCTCACAACATGGATCTAGCCTTGGATCAGGCTGACTTCCCTCATTTGGATCACATCCATTTGATCCATCTTGTCCATGGTTTTGAGGGGGCCAAGATCACTTGTGAGGGCATTCCCCTCACAACAGTGAGGAAGAAGGTGGTAGGGGAGGTCATTGGGTAGAATTACCCTCTTCGAGATCTCCTCACTAAAGAGGAAAGGCGTGGCACTAAACTTCGGCAGAGCAGTTCCAGTTCTAGTGGAAATTCATCCTCAAGTTGCACATGTTGCCCCAGTGCGTGCTAGCACCCTATCATATGTACCCTCCAAGGGTAAGGCTCCCCTGATTTCAAGGCTTGCCTCCCTGACATTTGAGTATGGGTCTAGCACTCACCTCTCATCTCCACAGGTGTAGAAATAAACATGGTCAAACGGTTCCATACTAGGATAGCAAGAGAGCTTGAGTTAGCTGGCAGTTAGCCATGGATGAGTCTACTATGATCACTTCACCACTAGTTATGAAAAACTAATTTCATCCTCTCTCAGGATCAGATAGAGGATGCCAGGAGGATCCATTTGTCACCTTCTCCAGTGGTGCATCTATAGCAGACAGTTTCTAGGAGTAGGAGGTCATCGCCTCGCCTTCATGCCAGTGCAGCATCTGCTCAGTTTATCAGTTTGATTTATGATGTTATCCCCATAGTGGAGGCGATCCATAGGAGAGGCCCATGAGGCCCATACATCATACATCTTGAGAGAAGCGGCAGAGAGTTGGCCGTCGACACGCTTTGGTCTTCAGCTACCGTGTAGACCATCGATAGTATCCTCGGACCATCCATCCGCAGAAGGCGACTCACGTAGAGAGTTGGTGTCTCCACCACCACCTACCCCATGCCATCACCGGTCAGTTCCAACATCACTCATTCCATCTAAGGCCATGAAGGCTGCATCCTGGGAGAAGCGTATCCTGTTGGTGATCCATCTACGTCCAATGAATCTTACTCCTCCTACACCACCCATTGTGGTAGGGCTCTCTCTGTTCGACCTTACGCTGAGTGGTGTGCGGAAGGAGCGACGAGCATCGTGGTCATTCCTTCACCAACTCTACCCATTCAACCGGATGCAGAGATGGTGATGACTATCATGGATATTCCAGATGATAGTTAGGGCGGCGTGGTAGAGGATCATCCGGGATGCTACCCCATTATTAGTCGATTATCATTCTTCTAGTGAGTACAACCCACACAGGATTGACTCCCAACTTCAGGTGAGGTCCGGTGCCTCTCAGTTCATGATAATGATCACATTGGTCAGCCCAAGCTGTTTGTACCTAAGTTAGATTGATCCTTAGAAGAGATAGTTGCACATTATTTTATGGAGAAAAAGGAGATCTTAGGGTATGCATGGTCTAATAAAGAGAGAGTTAGCTTCGATCCTGATGAAGATGACTTGATGGGGGATTCAACTGGTGTATGCATGGTCGATACTAGAGGTTCTCTTCTTAGGGAGCAATAAGCCATAGAAGGTGTTGAGGTTGATCAAGGAGACATCACAGAATCATCCCATCACCTCTGAGAGTAGTTAAGGCAGAAAGACAAACAGATTGTTAGGATGACACAGTAATTATAGGACTTGTTGGCAGTAGTGTTAGTGCTTCAAGCAAGCCCCTCCAATTCATCCTAGTATAGTTGATGTCAGTCAGCCTGAACTAGTGCATGTCTTAGATCCAGTTAAGACTCTACCTCTTATTGAGCAAGGTAGCACTAGTATGTATAGGAAGGTGGAAAGTACCTCCATACATGAAAAGATCTAAAATCCATGGTTGAGCGGTGAAGAAGGGAAGCTTGGCTTGGTGGGAGGATCATCGGTTCCAAAGGGTGACCCTACCGGTTTGATGCCATCCAATATCCCAAGGGTTTCGTGCCTCCTTCCTTTAAGAGCTTTGATGGGTATGCATGGTCTGATGAAGAAAGGTGTCAGCTTCGATCCCAATGAAGATGACTTGTTGGGAGATTCAACTAGCGTATGCATAGTCAATACTAGAGGTTCTCTTCTTAGGGAGCAATAGGCCATGGAAGGTGCTAAGGTTGATCAAGGAGACATCGCAATCATCACCTCAGATAGTTAAAAGATGAATAGATTGTTAGCATGACACAGTAGTTGCAGGACTTGTTGGCAGCAGTGTTAGTGCTTTAGAAGCAAGCCCCTACAGTTCATCTTAGTACAATTGATGTCAGTCAGCCTGAACTAGTGCATGCCTTAGATCTAGTTAAGACTCTACCTCCTGTTGAGCAAGGTAGCACTAGTCTGTATAGGAAGGTAGTGGAAACTACCTCCATACATGAAAAAGATCTGAAATCCATGGTTGAGTAGTAGGTGAAGGAAGCCTTGGCTCAAGCCCGGGGAGGATCATCGGTTCCAAAGGGTAGACCCTACCTAGAGGAGTTCGACGCCATCCAGTATCTCAAGGGTTTTGTGCCTCCTTCCTTTAAGAGCTTCGATGGTAGTGGGAATCCAATGTAGCATATAGCTCACTTCAGGGTTAGTTATTGCAACGGTGGTAATGACGCTTTACTCTTTAGACTCTTTGTTAGTAGCCTAGCGGTATTGCCTTTGATCGGTATGCTGAACTACCCAATGATTTAGTTAGGATATTTGTTGCGTTAGAGTAACTCTTCATCGAGAGATTTGTTGAAGCTCAGCAAAGGGTTACTATATGCGATCTCGTTGTACCCCAACAACACTCCAGTGAGTCACTTGTTGATTATAATCTCTGATGGTGTAACCTAAGTATGAAGTGTGAACCACAACTGTCTGAACAACATGCCATTCAGATTCTCTTGAAGAATATCCATGGCCTGGTTGCCTTCATGCTTAAGGGCTTCACCATTAAGACATTAGAAAATCAACAAGCTAGTCTAAGGGAGGCCAAATAGTTTCCTTTTCAAGATTAGTTTGCCAAGATCCCAAAGGTTTATGAAGAAACACAGGTAGTAAAAGGTTGATAAGCGGCCTGCTCAGAGACCATGACCTCGGCCTCCACCTCCTTTGCCACCATTGAGCGGCAGACTGCCTCCACCCAACCTCCATGACTAGCCGACCATACCACCATTAGCGGTATCCGCTTGGGTAACGGTCCACCTACTCTTTTAGATAAGTTAAACAAACCTTATTCTTTTAAGAGGGAAAATCATTAAGAACCTCTTAAAGGAACGATTTTTAGCTACAGCTTAGGAGAAAGGAAGTAGGTAAAGTCATGATCCAAACTTTTTGGTATCTTGGCCACATTTTGGAGGTTTGCTTTACATTCAAGGATTGGCTTGAACATAGTTTCAAGACTAGTGCTGTCATTATCCCAAAAGAATACCTTATGGAACAACCTTCTAGTTCCATTAGGATAATCCTTGGGGATACAAGTGATCCTATCAAAACCAAAGAAGGTTGAGACATCTCTTTGTCTAAAACCTCTAAGAAAATAATTCAGAAGATTAAGAATCTTTCCTTATAAGTGCCTAAGTCAGCTCAAACCTTTAACACTAAGGAAGGTTTACAAGTAGCCAGTACCAACTCTAAAAAAATGGGAGCTTAGTAGCGGTATAACATGTGTCATGGGATAGCCCATGCGACCCTTGTGTCCGGACTCTATTTAGTTTCCAGATGACTTCTACCATTTCAACTAGTTCTTCTATTTCTTCTACTAGTAGAACTCTTGTATCAACAAATAAGGGCATCAAATCCCTTACTCCACTCACTCTATTTGACTTCTACTTTGTACCTCCAAATACTTCCAAGAAATTGAAGAATAAAGCTGATTTGAATTACATCTGTGTCTCTTGTGATGAGTTGCCTTCTTCTATTCCTAGTGATAACTCTTCAAGTCTGATTAACTATAACAATTTTAATCTTCCTCTTTCTGATTGAGTTGGATCTTCCAACTCTGAATATTATGGGTTCACCTCTTGAGATAGACTTAGAATCATTCGATTTTGAGAGTCCCATAAGAGAAGATTTAGGTGAGTCTGAAGTGTAGGTAGAACTTGCCACCACCTTTCCTGTAGAGATTACCGAAGTCAACCTCCATAGTGGAAAGGTTCTACCTCGTAGGGCAGCACCTCTAGATAGAAGGAAACAAGTCATTGGTATTAAAGATCGAGAAGACCTTCCACAGGATGCTCAACCTTTGGATATGGTTGTGAAAGACTAGCCGAAGGTGGACTATAATGTCCTTTCTCATCTAAGAAAGTTGCCATCTAAGTTAAGCATATATGATGCCCTTGTATTATCTAAAGAGATGAGAGAACCACTAATCAAGGCCCTCCTTGATCCTAAAATATGCTTTGCTCAATTGACCGCTATAGGTAAGGAAGCACATTATGCAAAAGAAGCCCAATGAATCACCTTCATAGATGAAGACCTTCTACTAGGGGACTTGGAGCACAACCGTCCCCTATACATTACAGTCAACATGGATAGGTTCAGACTTGCTAGGGTTCTCATGGATTTAGGTATATTGGTAAACATTATTGCCTATTTGAAGATAGACATCTCTACTCTCCAAGGAGATAGAATGATGTTGAGAGGATTCAATGATTAAGGCGAGTGGGCTTTAGGTTCTATAGTGTTACCATTGGTGATCGGTAACTGGAAGACTGAAGCCAAGTTTTACATCATTAATTTGAATACTTCGTTCACTGGTTTGATTGGTAGGCCTTGGAAATATTAGAATAAGATCATTCCATCCTCCCTTCATCAGTGCATCAAGTTCAAAAAAGATGAAATTGAATACCGTGTCAAGGGGGACGAAAATCTATTCTCAGTTAGAGAGGTTGAGATTTATGAGGATGTGACCTACTATCTTCCTTAAAACACCCTTTCTCGTGAACTTGGACAAAATTCAAATGCAAAACCAAAAGCAGAAGAAAAGATAAAAGAAAAAGAAAAGTCCAAGTGAGCAAGAAAGGGGAATTGAAGAAGAAGTGGATCCGCATATCTCATTTCTCCCACAGTTCATTCCATCATATGGAAATGTGAGTAGAATGGCTCAACCTCCACCAGGCAAAGGCAGAGGCAGAAATAGAGGCAGTTCTAGAGGTGGAAGACCCTTTAGTTGGCCTTCAACCAATAGAGGTCGTGTTCAGTTCATAAAGTACCCCTACTATTCACATAGACTTGGAATCTAGCTCAGAGGATGAGTCTAATGTGATTAGTATACCAACCCCTCTCAGGGTTCCATTCCGGAGGTGACTTTTGATCCAGCCGAGAGAAGACCAGGCCTCCAAGCAAAGCAAAGTATTCAAATCGGTTTATGTGAAACTATTAGGCTTGGGAACCTTTACTCACTCACTTACATCTCAGAAAGTTGAAGGTTTAGTAGTTAAGGAAGTCCCTAAGTCTTCCAGTGACATAAAGCAGAAGAGGTTCTTTTTGGGTTCATCATCCTCAAGTACAGAGCTCGATGTAGGACTTGAGGAAGATACTTTTAAAGAATTAATGGAATTACCTTTTGACTTTTACTCGCCTTGTGTTTAAAATCTTATACGGAAAGGTTTGGTTCCTCACACTTGGTCCAAGCATAGATCAAAATATTTTGAAAAATTATGGAACAATACAGGCAAGGAAGCAAAATCAAGAGCAAGACTAGGATTCGGCACAGTGGGTCCAGTCGATGATGAAAACTTTCGCCTAGTTGTTACCAACCATTTGAAATATGATAGGTTCTTCTCCCCGATCCCCAACTCTTATGAGAATGTGTGTTTAGAAACTTTAGATGATCTAGATGATCTCCAAGTCAAAGAGGCAATTTGAAGAAGATTCATTTCAATCGATAAGCTAAAAGAAATCAACCTCGACGAAGAAAATCACCATACATACATTTGAATGAAGAAAGAATGACTTCGTTAAGCTATTGATTGAGTTTAATGACTGGTTCACATGGAGTTATGAAGAAATGCTCAGATTATCTTTTGATGTTGTAGTTCAGATAGACCACAATATTACTACCCAAGCAATCTAGATGCGATTAAAATTGAACAATAGGTCATTTAAAGTCAAAGCGATCGATGATGGTTTCATCGGGAAGAAAATATCACGATTAGCTTGTGTCATCAGTTAAGATAAAATTAACCATAAAATTTGCATCAATTTTAGGGACTTAAATAACAACATGTCCCAAGGATGAGTTTCTCTTCCTATGCAGTAATGGTGGACATCTCATCTCATCACTTCTCTTTCATGGATGGTCATCGGCTAAATCAGATGTCTCACGAAGATGAGAGAAACACTACTTTAACCGTTGTAAGCTTTGTTATAGGGTCATGCCTTTTGGCCTTAAAAATCTTTGGTGCTACATATAGCAGGCCATGACTCGGATCTTCAATGAACTTATCCATCATCAGGTTGAGTGCTACGTTGATGATCTAGTAGTCAAGAGCAGAGAAAAGGAAGACCAGCTCTTTGACTTGAGAATAGTTTTGAACGGTTAAGATAATATAACCTTAAAATGAATCCCTTGAAGCGTGCATTTAGAGTCGCTTCAGGAAAATTCCTTATGTTTATTGTTTGACACCGAGGAATAGAAATAGATCCTGAAAAAATTAAAGCTATCTTAGAAATGCCACCTCCTAAGAGTTTAACTCAACTCAGATCCTTTCAAGGACGATTGGCATATCTAAGATGCTTTATCTCAAACTTATTAGGGAGATGAAAGCCCTTCTCAACACTTATAAAAGGATGCTAAGTTCAAGTGGGATGGTAAGTGTCAGTACGCATTCAAAGGCATCAAAGAATACTTGGTGAAGCTACTAATTCTCACAGCTCCTATCCTGGGCAGGCCCTTGATCCTTTACACTGCTACAATGGATGACTCTCTTGGCACTTTGTTGGCCCAAGCTAATGATGAGGGGAAGGAAAGTGCACTCTACTACCTCAGCCATCATCTGATCCATGTTGAAGCAAATTATCCACCTATTGAGAAACATTGCCTAGCTTTGATTTTTGCATCTCAGAAGCTATGACACTACATGCTTTCTCATAAGGTGAACTTGATCTCAAGAACCAATCCACTGCAGTATCTCATGACATGTCCAATGCTTTTGATGATTGGCTTATTGGTCCATGATACTCTCGCAATTTGATATCACTTTTGTACCTCTCCGTGCGGTAAAAGGTCAGGTACTAGCGAATTTCTTAGCAACACTCCCACTTCTTGCTGATTCTCCAATTAGTGATGATATCCTCGGTGAACAAATCATGAACTTAGGGGAGGCCGGCAATCGATAGGAGATGTATTTTGATGGTGCTGCTTCTTTTTTTAAAGGTGAAGCACCATGATCTATTCTCCCAGGAAAGGCAGGGGTAGGAATAGTTCTTCTAACTCCAAACCGTGATGTGATGAGATTCTCATACTATCTTTTCAACCCTTGCACCAACAATAAAGCCGAGTATGAGACTTTGATTATTGATTTAAAGTTAGCCATCACTATCAGCATCAAAAGCATCAACATCTTTGGGATTCTTAGCTGACTATTAACCAGATTGCTAGGTCCTGCCAGGTCCTCAAACCCAAGATTTGTCATTTCTACAAGTATACCATGAAACTGTTGGCCCAGATTCTCAAAGTTATTATCTACAAGGTTCCCAAGTAGAAGAGAAGCGATGCTTGATGCCAAACTTGCCAAAGAGTTGGCATGTCCGGAAGATGAGTCCATTTCAATAAGGGTCTAAAATAGATAAGTCTTATTTGTTATTGATTCGAAACTCATCGAGAGACTTTCTCTTGAAGGGGAGGCTGCCATTGCCAAAATGGACAAGGAGCTAGATTAGAGGTAACCGTTTATAGATTACTTAAACATCGGCAAACTACCTCAAGAGAAATCTCAAGCCCATCAGGTGAAACAGAGATCTCTTTCCTATGCTCTTGTTGATGGCACCCTGTACCGACGGTCCTTTCACCAGATGTGGTTACGTTGTTTAGATAAACACGAAGCCCATGACATTATAACCGAGGTACATTCGGTCTATGTGGAGCACATCAGTTCGATTCTGAAGATGAAGTTGAAGATCAAAAGACTTGGATACTACTGGCCTTTTATGATCACAGATTGTATGGACGTAGCTAGGAGATGCCATCAGTGTCAGGTACACAGTGTGGTCCTCCACCAACCACCCAACATTCTACACCCTACTTTGGCTTCATGGACATTTGAGTGTTGGGGTCGACATTGTAGGTCCGATCGATCCTCCTTCTTTCAAGGGGCATCGATTCATCTTGGTCACTATTTTTCAAGTGGGCGAAGCCATCCCACTCAAAGAGGTCACAACTCACCATGTGCTTCAATTTTTTAGGAAGCATATCGTATATAGGTTCGGGGTGCCTTGACAAATTATATCTAATAATGGTATTGCATTCAAAAGTATGAAGATCAACAGCTTTTCCAGAAGACACGGTATAGATTGGAGATACTCCACCATCTACTACCCTAGAACTAATGGCTTAGCAGAAGCATTCAACAAAACTCTCATCCTGGTACTGAAGAAGACTCTTGATGACAATAAAATGATAGTGGAACGAGTGGTTGGTTGAAGCCTTGTGGGCCTATCGCACGACATACCGAACTCCAACTCAGTATACCCCATTTTCCTTAGTGTATGCGTTCGAAGCCGTTCTTCCCTTAGAAGTTCATCTCCCATCACTAAGGATAGCATTGGGTAACAAGATCACTACAGAGCAGAACACAAAGTTGCGATTAGAAGAGCTCAAGGTTTGGAGGAAAGTCACCTACAGGTGTGCCAGAACCTCAAGTTGTACAAGGCCAAAATGATTCAAGCTCACAACAAGCTAGTCCACCCTAGATCTTTTTGAGTAGGAGAACTTGTGTTAGTACTCAGGAAACCAATTGTTGCCCATCAAAAGATGGGAGGAAAGTTTGAACCCACTTGGGAAGGCCTTTATGCATAGAGAAGGACTAAGGAGGATCTTATCAGCTTATTGATTGTAAAGGGGAACACCCTAATTAATGGGCTCTATCTAAAGAAATATTACCCATGAAATAAAACTTGTTTGAAAACAATTCATTAATTAAAAGAATAAAATCTGATTCCATTCATCAAATCTTCTCTTCTTTCGAAATGTTATTTTCTTGTCTTGTGAATATGTCGTGACGTGTTTAGGCTAGGTGTAAGAGTCCCCCAGTGACATCTATCCCTCTTTCACAACACAAACACAATCTCCCGATGCTATTAGAATAGGTGTAAGAAAACCTGAGAGGCATCCTATTTTGACTAACTTAACTAAGTTAGGTTTGAGAGAACCCAAGCGACATTCTTTCTTAGTGGGAATCCTTGTTGCCATCTGTGGCATCATTTCATAATTTCTTGGCATGTGTAAGAGTCCCCTAGAGGCATCCTATTCCTTTTAACACAAACACATAATAAACACAAATCTTTTATCTCGAGCTATTTTTATGTGGGAGTAAGCCTCCTATGGCACTCACTCACTAGCTGCTCTAGGTCGGGTCTACAAGCTACCTCGCTAGTATGTCACCCCAGTGGTCACTTGTTTGGAGGATGTGAGTCCCCGCACTTTCTTCCTAACTTGATCATTCGAGCAATTATTGTTGGTATGGTAGTCTTTACTACCTGATGCTACCTCATGTTGACTTCATTTCAGAAGATGTGAGTCCCCATGCTTTCTTCTTGAACTAGCCATCATGCTCTAACTAGGTTGAGTATTTTTGAGGTTTAAGATAAGTCTCCAAAGGCTCCTTTCCTCTAGAATACTTTTGAGTTGATATAAGTCCCCTAGTGGCATTCACTCAGTAGTCACCCTAGGTCGAATATCACCTATCGAGCCGAAGACAGACTATCACAGTAATCAGTTTCGCTATAGGAGGATGTGAGTCCTCGAGCTTTCTTCATAGGCTAATTGTTGCAAATCGACAGGCACCTTAGGTTGGTTGATGTTTGCTATGTTGACAGCGACTCACCCAGTGAGTACACCACTCTTGGCAGATATGAGTCCCCGTGCTTTCTCCTTGAGTTGGATACTGAATACCTATTGAATTTATGACTAGCCATGTCATCTTCTACAGGGTGTTGGATTAAGCCTTTACCGGCCCCATCCCCTGTGGGCACTCTATTTGGATCAAGTCCTTTTTAGGCACTACCCAGGTTACTTTTGGATTAGACAGTTCCCCTTTCATAGTAGCCACCCCTATGGTTGGAAAAATTTGTTTAATGGATGCATAGATTCTCTCTTGGTTCAGTAAATTTGAGATAGGTCTAGGCTGATATAAGCTCCTTCTTAGTTTGATCGCTTATAAACTAACAGGGTCCATGATAAAATAAACAAATAAACAAACAAACAAAATTAATTCGCTTGTGGATTAGGATTTAAGCCCCCAAAGGGCCCCTTCTCTCAAGCAGACATTCTATCTTTAGGGCAGAGTCAGCAGAACTCCCTATAGGAATTGCCTAACTACTTGAGTTGAGATAAATCCCCGGGTTGGTACTCACTCCATAGTCACCCTTAGGTCAGGTTCAATCTATTTTTCCATAAGCAGGTTACCCCGACAATCTTTTCGCTTTGAAAGATGTAAGACCATGATGCATTCTTTCTAGCATGATTCTCGCAAACCGACGGGCAGCCCTAGGTCAGGTTCAATTTGTTGCCCAAAGAAATCGATCACCCCAGTGATCTTTTCTAGTGGAAGATGTAAATCCCCAAGCTTTCTTCCCTTAAATTGATCATTACAAACTGAAAGACACTCCTTTGGTTGGATAGTTCTCCCATCGGCCGGGAAGCCACTCCCTTTGGTTCAATAAATCTGAGATAGGTCTAGGCTTCTATAAGCTCCTTCTCAGTGTGATCCATCAAAAACCAATGGAATCCATCCAAACAAACAAAATTTAAAATGAAAATCTATCTTGACTATTCTTGAGCTGATCTAAGTCTCCCAGTGGCACTCACTCAATAGTCAGCCCTAGGTCGAGTTTGATTTGTTACGCAAAGTAACCCATCACCCCAATGGTTTCTTATCTCTAGAAGATGTGAGTCCCCGTGCTTTCTTCTTAAGACCTGACCATTGTGTAATAAAAGACACTTCTCCTTGGTTGAATACTCCTACCTTGTGGTTGGTAGACTATTCCATTTGAATTGGTAAATCTGAGTTAGGTCTAGGCTTCCATGGCCCCTACTCAGTGCAGTTCATCACAAACCTATAGGATCCATCATAATCAAAACAAATGGACAAAACTAAAAATGAAATCAATCTTTGATGATCCTTAAGTTGATCTAAGTCCCCCCAGTGGCATTCACTCAATAGTCAGCCCTAGGTTGGGTACAATCTGTTGCCTTGCCAATAGATTACCCCAGCAACTGGTCCTTACTTGGAGGATGTAAGTCTATTATGCTTTCTTCCTAGTATGATTGCATATCAAAGACATCCCTTTGGCTGGTTAGTCCTAATATATGCTTAGTAGACTACCCATTTGGATTGATAAATTTGAGTTAGGTCTTAGCCTCCATGGCTCCTATTCAGTACAACCCATTGCAAACCAACAGGGTTCATCACCTAAATTCAAACCTAACAAAAATTAAAACAAATTCAATCCTCTCCCCCAGTGGAGATTTCTCCCTAGTGAGATTCCAATCAAACCCAACCTTTCATCTCCTTGTAGATGACTCAAATTTGCTTCCCTAGTGGAAGGTTCACACTATATCCCTTAGTGGATTTCTTCCTCTCTCTTATGCTTTGGATATAAGTAGAGCCACATTGCACTATGTTCTGGATTCCTTCTTTTCCTTAGGTCATGGAATGATTTTACTTGGTGCTTGTGATCTTTGGTGTTGTTGATCATTTGGCACCGCATGTTCCAGTCAATCACACTACACCTATTGGGATCCCTTTGTTGACCTAATTTTTTTAGAATGAGCTCTTAGCACCTCCATCTTAGGCTTAGGACTTCTCTTAGACTTTAAGAGTTCCTTAGTCTTAAGACACATCTAGTGATTAGGTGGACACTCTAACCTAGCCCTAGAAGACTTAGAAGAGTTAGCCAGAGAAATAAGTCATGCCTTAGGGGTGTTAGGAAAATCTTCTACCCTTTAGCTTAAACCATTCCTCATTTTCCTTCTTTCAAGTCAAACTCCAAATCAATTCTATTTGATTTTCTCAAACTCAAATTAATTCCATAAATTTCCATGATCAATTCCATGATTGAAATGATTTAGACCAAACCCAATGGCAAAATTCAATTTTCAGCTCAATTTGATGCACATGGGAGTTAGCATTCCACTCCCTCAGCCAAATTGACCATGTGCACACTTCAAACAACCTAAGCCCATCCATGGGTCAATTGATCAAAACAATAAGCTCATTCTTTGGTAGTCCTGACATGGGAGATATAATTCTTTTGATTCACTTTACTTGGAACCTAGCCACCTCAGAGCTTTCCCTAGAGAGGATTTGAATCTTTCCTTCTTAGGTTTTGCATAGTACAAAATAGGGGAGCTCACCTTAATTCCCAACTTCTTCCATACTTGATCCCACTCAAATTTCTCTTGCACCCTTGATCTAAGGACCAAGTCGAGCCTGCCCAAGCATCCACTTGAGTTCCCATAGTAAGGAAGAACTCAATTTAATCAAAGCCATAAAGGGATTGAAGAGGAGTTGGTCCACCCATTCATCCACTCAACCTCAAGGCCTAGGAACTTCAATAGGGCTTTGTCTTCACTAGACAAAGCTACCTCATCGATCCTGAGCGCTAGTGATCACCTCTAATGAGGTTAGTGATTTTTGACCACTTAGATTGATAGGTGTTGGTCCTTTGTGAAAGGAATTTTCATTGCATGTGAAATCCATCATTGGATTAGCCGTTCTAATCCTTTAGATGGTGTGGGTTGAGACTTGAATGAATCCATGCTAGATTAGGCTCGGATCTCTTTGGATCGTGGATAGTTCATATTCATCCTCAGAGAAGAACTAGACCTATATCAGCCATCCCTTTGTGCATTTTAGATGGACGGCTGAGATTATTAGGCATGTTTATATATTTTATTTATCGATTTATAAAATCGAACGGTAGGATAAAATCGTCTTGCGCCAGCCCTCTTGATCCGATATTTAAGTGGGTAGCTCACAATGCGTGTAAAGTGCCGACCACCACCATTGTCCCATGAGATGGTATTAGGTAGGGATTAGTTAGCGATTATTATTAATTCTTAATTAATTCAGAAACCTTTGAAAAATTACAACTCCTTTAAGAAAAATCAAAAAAATATAAGAAAAAAATGCTATGTATAGATAATTTCATCTAGAACATTTTTAAAATATTTTCATTAGATTTTGAATTCCACTTTTCTCTGAATTTGGGTTTCTTTAAGAATATTAATTAGTTAATTATTCCTTAATTAAGCCACCAATTGATCTCAAATTTTTAGGGTTCATTTTAGGGGATGATCTCTGTCTCCCCTAATTTTACTGAGATTTATTGATGCCTTAATTGGGGAAATTTCTAGCTCATTCCCTAATTACTCCCTTCATGTAATTAAGGGTAATTGTATGATTAGTGGATTTATCCTATGATTAAGTTTGATTAAGGTTAGATCCAGTGAGTAGGGGTTTTATGGAATAATTTTGGGGCATTTCCCTTAAGCTATTCCCTAAACCCCTTTTCTTTAATCTCCTCTTAATTAAGGATTAATTCATTAATTATCCCTTTAAACAATTTTCAAAAATTCTAAAAGTTTAAGAACTTAATTAGTCTACCTTGGGTAGATGCTTAGGTGTTTAATAGTCTAAGTTTAATTAAGGAAATTAAAACCCCTTTCATAAGTATGAAAGGGTGTTTTAAAAGTACTTAAACTAAATCTCTTAGCTTAATTAACTTTTAATTGTGAACAAATTTCATTAGGCCTTTTCATTACTAGGTGCATTGGAAATTTAAATACCTTGTTGGTTTTATGTCATTTCATTACCTCATAATTACTTAGTTAATATTTTCTAATGGTGTAGGTAAGGGTTAATTAAGCCACTTAATTCATACTCTAACCTAATCAATGTTTAAAAATGGATTTAATTATCTAAATTTAAAAAAAATACAAAACACATGTGGCAATCGGTTAGGAATAACAAACTCATCTCACCTTTTCAAAATTAAATCAAACTTCAAACAAACAAAAATCATTTTTGAAATTCACTTTGATTTACTCTAAATTTTCTTATTCTTTAAGAATGTCTTTAGGATTTAAGTAAAGTGAGTTTGTTTACATGCTTTCATTGCTTTATATCTTTCCCAACATGTTAAGTTGTATGCCATGTGATTCATGCATTCATATTGTCATGTTTTTAAATTTTAAAATGAAAATTGATTACTTATGTAAAATATGCATGTGTTGGCTAAAGTAAAATGTGAATGGCTATTATCGCTACTAAATTCGAAGTATTTTTAAAACATATAAATGAAACACCAAATCTGAAAGTGTGCTATTCATATCTTAATTATAAGTTTGCATGTGATAGATTATAAAGTAATGTTTAGTGTAGTCTTTCCTTCCTTTCTTATGTTAGCATAGTTTTGAATAAGATTGGTAAGATGTAGGGTTCATTAGAAAATAACCCAACACTTACTTAATTATATACCTTATTCATCCATATGCCATCATCTAAGAAGGATTGCCTACACTTGCATGAATAAATTGCATAAACAAAAATGAAACTATTAAACAACTTTTGCATCTTTCTTTTCTATTTCATTTCTTTTATATGCATGTTAGTACTTAAGGAAAGTGGTATATTAGTCTAGACAACCCAAGGTTTGAGGCTTTAAAGTAGATCCCTAACACCTCACGGTTAATAATGGCGATGTACTCACTTATGCCTTTCTTACTTTCATGCATGTATGTGAAATTTTGGATAAGGAAAATCTTTTCTACTTATGAAAAATCATGCATATTCAACCCTAAATTTTCTTAAATGGATTACTTACCATGCTTCATAAAGTGTGCTAACTATTCTCATTTGGATGTATAGATATGTTTAGGGTCCATCCATATGCATGTTATATATGTTGGGAAAGAAATGAAGCAATGTGTGTTATGTGAATTTTGATTCATTTTATTTAATCTTAAAATGACTTTTCTTTTGAATAGATTTGTTTAGAGTTTTTCTAAACTTAGTATTGATTAAAAGATGTAATCAAAATATTCACCTAAATGAAATTAAAATGTGAACTTACCTTAGAAATTACTTAAGGATTAGGGAAGGAAAGAGAAGTTCTCTTCTCTTTCCCTCTCTTCATAACTTAGTAATTAATTATAGATTTCACTCAAACCAAATTAAAACATAAAATAAAAATAATACAAAATACTTAAACAACTTAAATGAAACCCTCCTCTTAGTTGAACATGTTCTTAACACTTAGAAAAGTTGAACCTAAAGTCCTAAGCTAAGCATACCATACAAACCTTCAAAGCACACACATTAGCCTAAGTCACCACTTCTAGCTTTAGGTTAGGCTGGTGTATGGTTTGATGCTATATTTTATTTTGTGATGAATATTTTAGACTGGATGTTAGGGTGCATGCTCGTAGAATGAATGGTAGGACGTTCTTAGTCTAACTATTCTTTTCTGAGATTGTCCTTAAGGGGCTCTATCATAAAGAAAAATATAAATGCTTCTTGCTTGCTGGTGCTTATACCCCTTTGCATAATCCATAGGTCAGGTGGACTTAGTCACCCATATGTGGTGTGATAACTCTAATATATATGCTTGGGATTTGTGTGATGTGATTTGGCTAACCTTTATTTTGCAAGTGTTAGTTAGATTTATACTTTTTCTTTTCATGTAAAAATTTGTATAAGTAGGATTTTGGAATGATTTATTATGATAATTAGGATGAACTTTGGTCATAAGATCCTATTTTATGCACCATGTGAAGCCTTGGAGCATCTACCATTCAACCATCCAAAATAAGATCCAAAGAAGAAAAGAAGAAAAGAAAAGAAAGAAAGAAGAAAGAAGAAAGAAGAATAAAGCTTGAAGACCCCATAATAATGAATTCCTCCTTAAATTGTAATTCAATTCATTTGTAATTTGGGTTGTATAAGGGTAGAGCTCACTAAGTTTGTGTGGTGGTTCCCAACGACAAATGACCATTTATTCTTTTTGTGATTAGCTTTATAAATTGTTTGATGATTTATTTAGCTTTTGTATTAGGTGACATGCTTTTCCTAGTTTCTTCCTTGCTTTATGTATGACCTAGATGTGGATTAGGCTCTTTAGGGAAAAATAAATATTTTACCCAACTTAACAATTCAAATTAAAACTAAACAACTCATAACCTCACCTAAAGCTTAGGATTAAAATCAAGATAAAAGAATTAGCAACCCTTAACTGGATGAGCATTTCTTTTATAATATCATGTCATAAATGCATCTTATTTCACTCTTGATTGGAGGGCTTCTACTTTTTCCAGAGAACTTGGCTTGACCTTTGAGGGCTGTGGTGGAAACTCCTCTACCTAGTTGATTTTGGCCAATAATCTTCTTTCATTATTAGTCATAAAAAGCCTATCGAGTCAAAATGATTGTCCAAAAATGAAATAAAATGAAATTTGAAATACATTAGATTTAGGTCATTTAAAGCATGTCCCTTTACATGATCTAGTCTCTTTAGGGAGTGAGTTTAATGACTTAGTCTCTTTCTAAATAAAAAAAATAGCATAACTATCTTGCATAAGCATAAAGACTTGCCTACATGTATTTAAAATTGTAGGAGGAGTTAGTTGGTGGCCACACCCAGGCGGTCGTAAGTCCAAGTTGTTGGGTGATTTGTCCTCTCTTTTGGAGACAAACCAATTACCCATTTTGCCTTAGATTTAGGTTGTGCTTCGAGCCCTCGCGGAAGCTCACTAGATTTAGGTTCTAAGATTGCTTTTTCCCTTTGCGGTCCATAAGCATAATTCCTCACCTCTTAGGCATTTCCATAATCTTGTGTTAAGGAATCTTAAGTCCTAAAATTCTAATGAAAAATGCAACTCAAACAAATTAAATCAATTTTTAAAATGTAAAGCCTAATTTTAGTATAGTTTGAGATGCTCTCTAGATCTCCTAACATTGTGAGCATCTCCTACTTTTTTTTCCCATTTTGGCTTCGATAATAAATCCCTCTTTTGATCAATCCCATTTGATATTCAAATACAAACCAATCGATTAATAGTCCTTCCTATTAAAATCTTCAAAGATAATGATCATTTACCTTAATAGAGAGTTTTCTTAAGGGATCCCGTCCCGTAGGATGTAATTAACTATGGGGGCTTGTCCCTGTAGGGAACTTAACGAACCTGATTTAAAATAAATCTTGCTTTACTTTTCCATGTAAAGTAGGGGAAGAATCTCTGGTGCATATGCAGACCCATCGTTCTTAGGAGTCCTTATTGAGGTGATTGATTCCATTAAAGCGTAGTGATTTCTGTCGTTCGATATAATACAGTATACCTTGATGACATATCTGATCACCTGAATAAGTACATCTGTGGATCTGCATGGCATCTTACCAAGATGAATTTTTATATAGGGTGTTGCCTCTTTCATTTGTCACCAATAGATTTGGAAGGCAACTCCCCTATATAGAAAATTTTCTCCACACAATCCTATGAAATAAGATCATTTAAAGAGAGTCAACATTTCTTAAATAGATTTTTATTTTTTATTTTGAGCTTGATTCAGGAAATATGAAAATGGTGTTTGTTGTTCCTAACCCATTTCCCTCATGTGTGCATTATTTTAGTTTAATTTTTAGAATCATTAAGTTGATTTTATGTTTTATTTAGATTAAGGTGTAGATTAAGTCCATTAATTACCCCTTACCTATACCACTTTAACCTAATTAACTTAACAATTATGAGCCAACATATGATATGCAACCACATGAAATTTAAATCAGCAATGCACCTAGGAAAGAAAGGGGCCTAATGAAATTGACTCACAATTATTGATTAATTAAGCTAAAGGGTTTAATTAAGTGCTTTCATAACCTTCCCACACATGTGAGTTGGAAATGATTTCCTTAAATTTACCTTAGGCTTTTGAACACCTAAGGATCTACCCAGCAAAGGATTGATTAAGTTTAGATTGATTTTGAAAATTTGATTAAGCTAATTAAATAGATCATTAATGGATTAATCCTTAATTAGATTTGGATTAAGGAAGAAAGGGGTTTAGGGAATAACTTAGGGAAAAATACCCAAACCTATTCCATAAACCTCTTCTTCACTTAAAAAATGGTTATTTATTTTAATTATGTGATTAAACTACTGTTCACATGCTTAATTACTCTTAATTAGGTTAAGAGGGTGATTAGGGATTCATTAATTGGTTTCCCTAATTAACTCATTAATAAATTCCAAGAAAATTAGGAGAGGTAGAGGTCATCCCACTAAATATGCCTAAGAAGTTTGGAATTATTTAATAAAATAATTAGAGAGTAATTAGGGTTATTAGATTTTTAATTAAATCTTAATTAGAAAAAATTCACTATTCAAAATGAATTAGAAATAATTTTATTGGATTCCCATCTGCATTATCTTTCAAATGAGCCCCATTTATATATATTTTTTTATTTTTCTACATTTAATTATGAATTTAGGATCTTTCAATGATTAAGGATAATTAAATAGTCCAAATTATATAACTAATCCCATCACGCCATGTGGGCCGCTGACATGACGTGCACTTTCCACATGGTGCAGTAGGATTGGTTATTTAAGTTGTCAAATCCTATGCCGCATCAGCTAATGACGAGGTTGCTCCTTGGCCAATCGATCAAAGATCAGATGGTCAGGATTAAACCTATGATTTCAAAGGATAAAATCACTAGATCCAACATGTTTTAATCAGGGTTGTCCATCCAAAACACGTGGGATGGACGGTCCATAATTCATCCCTGCCCTCGCCTGTGGGAGACGGAGATCGTCTGTTCTCCATGGCTTGATCTGAGCTCACTTGAGCTTGGATTGGGCTAGGATTCAACCCACACCATCTATAAGTAAGGAGAAGAAGATCCAATGGTGGAATTCTATTAGGATTACACTTCCCTTCACAAAGGACCAAAGAATTTTGAACTTAAGCTCAATTTTGAGGCATACCTCGAGGCTATCCACTTGATTGCAGTGGAGTGAATCTTTGTTGAAGGTTTCAGGGTTCAATTTGCAATGGATCTTCCAATTCACCAAAGCTAGCTTCAATGGCTTGTGACTTTCGTATAACTCCCCCTTCCGGTGGCTTGGATGCTTGGGATTTGCTTTGGATGAGCTCTACTTAGTGCCTTGATGGTGCTTGCAAGACTTTGGTTGGGTATTGAGTAAGTTAGAACTCTCCCTCACCTCTCCTATTTTTGGCTTAGGCAAAATCGAGAATGGGAATATCAAACAAGCTTAGGAATCCTTAGGGAAGCTTGTGGATGCTTGCCTTTGATCCTCTAAGCTCAATCAAATGCAAGGTCAGTGAATTGTAATGAAATGAGGGGGAGTATATTTCCCCCTACTTGAATCAGATGGTCGAAGCTCATTTTTCTATTTTGATCATATTGATCTCATGGAATGGGTTGTTTAGGTTGTTAGGAGTGCCATGTGGTTCGGTTTTGCTAGAAGGGTGGGAGTGTGGAGGTGCACATGGGTTAAAATGAGTGGAGGAGGTGATCCATGTGGAGAAATTTGAGTGGAGGGGTCAATTTTGGCTTTGGGTTGGGTTTGGTTAACCCAAACCCATTGTATCATGTGCACCACCCTCCCTGGTGTCCAAATGGTCCACTAAGAGGATGCCAAGTGGTCTTGAGTTAGAATATGATCAAATTCCAAGTGAATTTGATCATAGGTTACCCTTTGATCTAGGGGTAAAATGGTCATTTAGCTTTGATTTTGTTTTAGGTAGATTTGATATGATTGAAAAATGGGTTGTGCCAATTTTCAATGAATTTGATGTTGATTTGATATCATTTGGCTCATGTTGACCCATTTAGGTCAAAATGAGTCAACTTGGGTCAAATTGACCAATTGGTCAAATTGGGTCAAGCCATGGGTTAGATCAAGTTGTTTGGTATCATTGGTTTGGTTCAATCTAGTTTATATTTGGTTTTGGTTCATTTGAGTTCACTTAGGTCAAATGGGTTGAGTTTGACCAATTTGACCCATTTGACCTAATTGGGTTAGGTCATGGGTTGGAATAGACTTAGTTGATCATTTGAAATATTTGGAAAACCTTGGTTTCAATCAATTATGGTTTGGTTTTAGTTTCAAGTTGATTTGACATTTTAGGTCAAGTTGGGTTCATGATCAATTGGGCTAGGTTGGGTCTAGTTGGCCAATTGAGGCTTTGGTCAAGTTCAACAAGTGATTTAGAATGAATTTGACCCATTGGTTGCAATCAATTTAGCTTAGACCAAGATTTTACATATTTTGACTTTTAGGTCAACTTGGTCAACTTGGATCAAGTGGCCAATTGGGCTAGGTTTGGCTCAAATGATGACTTAGTCAAGTCCAATCATTGATCATGAATTGGTTTTGATCAATGGTTTCAATCAATTTGGCCTATGGTGTATTTTGGCTAGTTTGGGTTTCATTTGGGTTAAGTGTTGACTTAGTCAAAGGCTAAGTTTGACTTAGTTTGACCCAATTTGAGTGATTGATCATCTTATGATGATTGTTGCTCATAATGTGAGTCTTAGATGGGCTTAGTTCAATCCAATTTAGGTCGGATTAGAATTTGGCTCAAAAAGTTATTTTAGGTCACTTTGGATCAAGTGAGCCTAAGTGAGTCAATTGAATTGATCAAGGCTTGATTCAAGTTTGGTTGAACTCACATCTGAACTTATGATTGAAATATAAATCCATTTTCAAGTGATTTGGAGTCAAATGGGTTTTGATTCATTTGACAATTTTAAGTTCAAAGGATGAACATGGGTTTGATTTGGGTTTGAGTTTTGAATTTAGTTTTGGTTTGATGATTGAAGTTTATGTTTGAATTTGGTTTGTGATTGAAGGATTTATTATTTGAAGAGAAAATCAAAGGTTTGGATTGATTTGAAGATGATTTGGCTAAGTTCAAGAATTTGACTTAAAAGGGTATAGGTTGGTTTTATGTTAGATTTGGGTTTGAGTTTTGAATTTGGTTTTGGTTATTTGAATTTATATTTCATTTATATTTGTCAATATAAATGAGAATATAAATGGGTTATGAGAAAATGTTTTGAATTTGAAGTGATTTGGATTTGATTTGAGCTAAGTCCATAAGATGAAATCAAAGTGGCTTAGGAAAGATTTTTGGATTTAGAATTCAATCATGGGTTTCAATCATTTGAAATTGATTCATGATTTGGGTTTTGGAATTGATTTGAATTTGAGAAAATTAATTAAGTCAGAATTGATTTGAGATTTGATTTGGAATTGGTTTGAGTTTGAAGTTGATTTGAATTTGAAGTTTGTTTCGTATTTGGAGTTTGTTTGAATTTGAGGTTGATTTGAATTTGGAGTTTGACTTGAAAGAAGGAAGTAAGGATTTGATGAAAGTTATAGGGTAAGCAAGTTTTCCTAACACCCCTAATGCATGACCTATTCTATAGCTAACTCTTCTAAGTGTCTAGGGTTAGGTTAAGTGTTCACCTAATCTCTAGAAGTGTCTTAAGACTAGAAACTCTTAATGTAGGAGTCTAAGATGGAGAAGTTGAGAGCTCACTCCAAAAGTGAGGTCAACAAAGGGCATCCAATAGGTGTGGTGTGACTGACTAGGTACACCACACATATTGGTGTTGTCCGAGATGATCAACAACACCAAACGATCACAAGCACTATCAGAAATGATCTACTCCCAACCCAAGGTGTAGAAGAAATCAAGAGCTTAGTGCAATGTGGCTCTACTCATGTCAACAACATAAGAGAGTGAGGAGGAATCCACTAGGGATTGAGTATGTGAACCCTTCCACTAGAAAAAAAAAGGTTCAAGTCATCCACTGGGGGATGAGAGGTTTGATTTGATTTGCATCTCGCTGAGGAGAAATTTGATTTGATTTGTTGATTTATGATTTAGTGCCCCACTAGGGATGAAAAAGTGAACTCTCCACTAAGGGGAGCAAGTTCAAGTCATCCACAAGGGACAAGAGGTTGTGAAATCCGTTGGGGGATTAGAATTTGAGATCCACTGGGGGAACTAGAAAGATTTGCATCTCACTGATGAGAAGCTGATTGATTTGATTTGTTTGTTTAATTTGGTTTGACTCCACTAGGGAGGTTAATTGAATTTGTTTGTTTGTTTAGTTTGACTCTACTGGGGAGGAAGGGTTGAATTTGCTTTAGATTCTTAAATTTTTGGATTTTGAGATGGACCCTATTGGTTTGCGATGGATCACACTGAGTAGGAGCCATGTTGTCCTAGGCCTAACTCAGATTTAACAATCCAAAGGGATAGTCTACTTGGGTGTGCAACAGCTGTAATAGGAAGAAATCATAGTAAGCTTACATCCTCCAAAGTAGGGATCAGTTGCTGGGGTGATCCATTGTGTGGCAACGAATTAAACCCAACCTTAGGCTGACTATTAAGTGAATGTCACCGAGGGACTTAAATTAACTCAAAGATAGTCAAAGATTAATTTCATTCTTTAATTATTTTTGATGGACCCCATCGATTTGCGATGGATTGCACTGAGTAGGGGCCATTGGCCTTGGTCTAACAAAGATTTACCAATCCAAAGGGGTAATCTACCAACCACATGGTAGGACAATCCAACCAAAGGGGTTGCCTTTCTGTGCAATAAAGTATTAGGAAGAAAGCATGCTTACATCCCAAAGTAGGATCGAGGGTGATCCATTGGCAGGCAATGATTGAACCCAACCTTAGGCTGACTATTGAGTGAATTCCGCTGGGGGGCTTAAATCAGCTCAAGGATAGTCAAGATTAATTTCATTCTTTTAATTATTTTTTATAGATCCCATCAGTTTATGATGGACTGCACTGAATAGGGGCCATTGGCCTTGGTCTAACATAAATTTACCAATCCAAAAGGGTAGTCTACTAACCACATAGTTGGACTATCCAACCAAAGGGATTGCCTTTTGGTTTGTAATGGTAAAGTTAAGAAGAAAGAGCAGGGACTCACATATTCCAAAATAAGGAACCATTGGGGTGATCGGCTACTTGTGCAATAAATTGAACCTGACCTAGGGATGATTATTGAGTGAAAGCCGGGGACTTAAATTAGCTCAAAGATAGTCAAGATTAATTTTATTTTTAATTATTTTTGATGGATCACATTGGTTTGCAATGGACTGCACTGAGTAGGGACCATGTAGACCTTAGCTTAACTCATATTTACCAATCCAAAGGGAGTAGCTTCCCGTCCGAGGGGAGAACTATCCAACCAAAGAGGTGCCTTTTGGTTTGCAATGGTTAACTCAGGGATGAAAGCACAAGGACTCACATCTTTCTTGACTAAAAGTCCACTTGGGCGACACATTAGAGAGATAACATGTCAACCAGACCTAGGACTACCCGTCAGTTTGCGATAATCATGCTAGAAAGAATGCGTAGTAGACTTACATCTTCCAATGTGAAATGACTTGGGGCAACCTACTTTTGGAAAAATAAATTGAACCCGACCTAAGGGAAAATACGAAGAGAGTGCCAACCCGGGGACTTATCTCAACTCAAGCGTAGTCAGGCAATTTCTATAGGGAGTTCTGCTGACACTGCCCTAAAGATAGGATGCCTGGTTGGGAAAGGGGCCACTGGGGGCTTGAATTCCTAATGCATAAGTGAATATTTTGTTTGTTTATTTTGTTTGTTTATTGTGGACCCTGTTGGTTTGTGAGGGATCATATTGAGAAGGAACTTATATTAGCCTAGACCTATCTCGATTTATCAACCTGTAGAATCGATCTAACATATTCTCCAACCATAGGGGTGCTACTAGGAAAGAGGGACGGTCCAATCCAAGAGTAACCCAGGTAGTGTCTAAATGGGGCAAAGGATGTGATCCAAATAGAGTGGTTGTAGGGAAAAGGGCCTCTAAAGGCTTTAACCCAAAACCCTAAAGAAGATAATATCTATAGGTATTCAGTGACCAACTCAAGGAGAAAGTGTGCGGACTCATATCTACTAAGAGTAGTGTATCCACCGGGTGAGTCACTATTAGCATAGTGAACATCAACCAACCTAAGGTGCCCTCGGTTTGCAACAATCAGCCTAGGAAGAAAGCATCAGGGACTCACATCGTCCTATAGTAGAACTGATTTCCTAGATAGTTTGTCTTTAGCTTGACAGATGCTATCCAACCTAGGAAACTATTGAGTAAATGCCACTAGGGGACTTATATCATCTCAAGAGTAGTCAAGAGGAAATGAGCCTCTAGGGAACTTATCCAAAATCTCAAATATGCTCGACCTAGTCAGTGTATGATGGCTAGTTCAAGAAGAAAGGGACTCACATGTTCTTAAACAAAATAAACATGAGGCAGCTTACTGAAATGAAGTTTATCAAACTAACAAGGTGCTCATCGATTTTCAATGGTCAAGTCTGGAAGAAAGCTCGAGGACTCACATCTGCTAGACTAGAGCTGCTAATGAGTGAGTGTCACAGGGGGCTTGCTCCCACATCAAAATAGCCCGAGATAAATGATATGCGTTTGTTTTTGTTTGTGTTTGTGTTATAAGTAATATGATGCCATTTGGGTTATCTTACACCTATCCTAAAACACACTTTGGGGGAACTTGATGAAATGGTGCCATGAATGGCAGTTGTGATCCCACCAAGAAAGGATGCCGCTTGAATTCTCTTATACCTAACTTAGTTGTGCTAATCGAAATAGGATGCCTCTTGGGTTCTCTCACACCTATTCTAGTAGCATCGAGGAATTATGTTTGATTTGTGTTTATATTGTGAAAGAGTGATATGATGCCTCCTGAGTTCTCTTACACTTATCCTAAACATGTTGTGGCAGATTCGCAAGATAAGCAAACAACGCTTTGAATGAAGAGAATATTTTAATGAATTAGAATGAAATTTTGTTCTTTTGATGATAATTATTTTCAAGCATGTTTTTATGGGTAATATTGCTTTAAATAGAGCTCATTAATTGGAAGCATCAGGTGTTCCCTTTACAATCAATAAGCTGATAAGATCCTCCTTGGTAGGCCTTTTCTATGACAAAAGGGCCTTCCCAAGTAGGTTCAAACTTGCCTCCCATCTTTCGACGGCAATAATTGGTCTCCTTAAGACTAAAACAAGCTCTCATACTTGAAAAGCTCTAGGGCAGACCAACTTGTTATGAGCTTGAATCATTTTGGCTTTGTACAACTCGAGGTTTTGGCACGCCTGCAGGCATCTCTCCTCCAAACCTTCGAGCTCTTCTAACCGTAACTTGGCATTCTACTCTGTAGTGATTTTGCTACTCAATGCCTTCCTTATTGATGGGAGTTGAACTTATAATGGTAGAATGACTTCATACCCATACACCAAGGAGAACAGTAGACTGAGTTGGAGTTCTATATGTGGTGCGGTATGCCCACAAAGCTTCAACTAACTGCTCATGCCACTTTCACTTATTTTCATCGAGCATCTTCTTTAGTATCTGGATGAGAGTTTTGTTGAATGCATCTGCTAGGCCATTTGCCATGGGATAGTAGATGGTGGAGTACCTCCAATCAATACTGTGTCTCTTGGCAAAGCTGTTGATCTTGGTGCTCTTGAATGTAGTACCATTATCAGATATAATTTATTGAGGCACCCCAAACCTATATACGATATGGTTTTTAAAAAATTGGGGCACATGCTGAGCTGTGACCTCTTTGAGTGGGATTGCCTTCGTCAACTTGGAAAAGTAGTCAGTGGTAGTTAGAATGAACCAATGCCCCTTAGAAGAAGGAGGATCAATAGGACCCACTATGTGCACCAACACTCAAATGGCCATGAGGCCAATGTAGGATGTAGAATGTTGGGTGGTTGATGTAACCACACCTACCGACATCGATGGCATCTCCTAGATACATCCATGCAATCTATAATTATCGAAGGCTAGTAGTATCCTAGCCTCTTGATCTTTGCTTTCATCTTCAGATCAGATTGATGTGCTTCGCATAGACTTGAATGTGCATTGGTCACGATCCTACGGGCTTCATGTTTGTCCAAACAGCATAACTACATTTGATCAAAAGACCGTCATTACAAGGTGCCATCCATGAGACCATTAGAGTGTTCTCTATTTCATCTAATGGCCTTGTGATTTCTCTTGAGGTAGTTTATCGGTGTTCAAATAATCTATGAATGGTTGCCTCCAATCTAGCTCCTTGTCCTTTTCGGCAAAGGTAATCTCTCCTTCAAGAGAAAGTCTCTCGATGAGTTCAGCATCAATAAGGAATAGGACTTGCCTATTTTGGACCCTTATTGGAATGAACTCATCTTCCGAACGTGCCAATTCCTTGGCAAGTTTGGCCAAAGTATCTGCTATCATGTTTTCTGCTCAGGGAACCTTGTAGATGGTGACTTCAGGGATTTAGGACAACAGCTTCATGGTGTACTCATGGTAGTGATAAAGCTTAGGTTTTAGAACCTTATAGGACATGGAAATCTAGTTGATAACCAACTGAGAATCCCATAGATTTGATGCTCTTGACACACACTGTAATGGCTAACTCCAGACTGACAATCAAAGCCTCATACTCAGCTTCATTCTTGATGCATGTATTGGAGAGATAGTATGAGAATCTCATCACATCACGGTCTGGAGTTAAAAGAACTATTCCTATCCCTGCCTTTCCTGGAAGAGTAGATTATGATTCTTCTCCTTTTTGAAAGGAAGCTGCACCATCAAAATACATCTCCTAATGATGGTTGTCAACCTCATATAAGTTCATGATTTGTTCATCAGGGAGATCATCACTAAGCAGGAAATCAGCATGCAGTGGGTGTGTTACTAAGAAATCCGCTAGTGCTTATCCTTTCACCTCACGAAGGGTACGAATATGATATGAAACTATGAGAAATCATGGACCAACGTGCCAAACATCTGGATAGCGTTGGCCGTGTCATGAGATACTATAGTGGATTGGTTCTTGAAATCAAGTTCACCTTATGAGAAAGCATATAGTGTCATAGCTTTTGGGATGCAAAGATTAAATCTAGGCAATGTTTCTCAATAGGTGGGTAGTTTGCTTCAACAGGAATCATACGATGGCCGAGGTAGTAGAGAGCATTCTCCTTCCCTTCATCATTGGCTTGGGCTAACAAAAAAATGTAATGTAGAGGATGAGTGGCCCGCCTCGATAGAGTCGCTAGAACTGATTTCACCAAATACTACTTGATATCTTCAAAGGCATGCTCACACTTATCATCCCACTTGAATTTGGCATCCTTTTTGACAAGTGCTGAAAATGGCTTGCATCTCCCCTATAGGTTGGAGATAAAGCATCTTAGATACGCCAACTGCCCTTGAAAGATCTGAGTTGAGTTAAACTTTTAGCTGATGGCATTTCTAAGATAGCTTTTATCTTTTCTATATCTATTTCTATTCCCCAGTGTTGGATAATAAACACAAGAAATTTCTCTGAAGCTACTCCGAATGCACACTTCATAGGGTTCATTTTGAGGTTATATTATCTTAACCATTCGAAAACCACTCTCAAGTCAAAGAGGTGGTCTTCCTTTATTTGCTTTTGACTACTAGATCATCAACATAGCATTCAACTTGATGATGAATGAGTTCATTGAAGATCCGAGTCATGGCTCGCTGGTATGTAGTACCAGTATTTTTAAGGCTGAAAGGCATGACCTTAACAATAGATTTTGATCGGGGTTCAAAAAGCAGTGTTTCTTTCATCCTTAGGGGCCATCTTGATTTGGTTGTAGCCAGATGACCCATCCATGAAGGAGAATATTGCATGAGATAAGAAGATGGAAGAGGAAACTCATCCTTAGGACATGCCTTGTTCAAGTCCCTGAAATCAACACATATGCGAATTTGGTCATTCTTCTTCTTAACTAACATGACACTAGCTAACTAGGTAGGGTATTTTTCTTCTCTAATAAAACCAACATCGATCAGTTTCTTGACTTTAGAAATGATCTGCTATTCGATTTCTAATCCCATGCATCTAGGAGCTTGCTTGATAAGGTTAGCATTAGGGTCTATTGCTAATTTGTGGATTGCTACGTCAGGAGATAATCCGGGCATCTCTTCATAGCTCCATGCAAAGCAATCCTTAAACTCAATCAATACCTAACTAAGTCATTGACTTCTTCTTTATTCAACGAACAATTGATGTATGTCGGGCATGGATTTTCTTTTATCCTGAGGTTGATTTCTTTAAGCTTGTCAATTGTTGAATGGATTTCTTCTTCAAATTTTGGTGGTGCATCTTTGATTTGGAGATCATCTGGATCATTTAAAGTTTCTAAACACACATCCTCATAAGAGCTAGTGTGGTTGAAGAACCTATCAGACTCTAGATGATTGATGATAACTGAGTAGTAATCATCATCATTGACTGGACCCACTGTACCGAATCTTAGTCCTAATCTTGATTGTGCATCCCTTCCTTTATTGTTCCACAGCCTCTCGAAGTACTCTGACTTATGCTTGGACCATGGATAAGGAATCAAACCCTTCTTTGGAAGATTAAGAACACAAGACAAGTACTAATCAAAAGATAATTCCATTAATTCTTTATATGAATTATCCTCAAGTCCTACATCAATTTTTGGACTTGAGGATGATGATCGCAATAGGAATCTCTTTGGCTTGACATCCCTGGAAGACTGAGGGGCTTCCTTTACTACTAAACCTTCAACTTTTTGAGAGAAAAGTGAGGTTAGAGTTAAGGTTCCTAACTTATGCCTGATAGTTTTATATAAACCTGATTCGAATACATTCATGCTTTGCTTAGATGCCTGGTCTTCATCGCTGTCCAGCTCGAGTGTCACCTCCAATGAATCTTGCTAAGAGGGTTTAGTTGGTGTGGTAATCACATTAGACTCGTCCTCTGAGCTGGATTCTAAGTCTATGTGAGCAGTAGGGGCACTCTTATGAATTAGAACATAACCCTTATTGGCTGGTGGCCAATCAGGGGGTCTTCCACCTCTAGAATTGTTTCTATGTCTACCTCTATCTTTTCCTAGTGGAGGTCTAGTCATCCTACCCATATGTCCATATGATGGAATGAACTGTGGGTGGAATGTGACATGTGGCTCTACTTCTTCCTTGATGTACTTTTCTTATTCACTTGTTCTTTCATTTTTCTTTTCCTTTTCTTTTTCTTTTTCTTTTTTTTTTCTTTTTTTGTATTTGAATTTTGACCAAGTTTATGAGAAAAGGTGTTTTGAAGAAGATAGTAGGTCGCATCTTCATATATCTCAACCTCTCTGACTGAAAATGACTTTTCATCTCCTTTGACACAGTATTCAATTCCATCCTTCCGGAACTTGATGCACTGATGAAGGGAAGATGGAATCATCATGTTCTAATGTATGCAAGGCCTATCGAGCAAAGTAGTGAACAAAGTATTCAATCACTGATATAGAACTTGGCCTCAATCTTCCAATCACCTATTTCCAAAGGTAACACTATGGAACCTAAAGCCCTCTCACCTTATTCATTGAATCCTCTCAACATCATCCGGTCTCCTCAGAGTGTAGATATGTCAAACCTTAAGTAGGCAAGGGTCTTTAGACTTATAATGTTCACCGATGCACCTGGATCAACAAAAACCTTGAAAAGCCAGAATCTGCCCATTTCCACTAAAATGTAGAGGGGACGGTTGTGCTCCATGTCCCCCAGAAGAAGGTCTTCATCTGTGAAAGTGACTCTTGGGCTTCTTTGGAATAATGTGCCTCTCCAACAAGCTTGAGCTAAGCATATCTCTGATCAAGAAGAGCCTTGATTAATGATTCCCTCATCTCTTGATAAGACAAGGGCATCATATATGCTTAACTTAGATGATAACTTTCGAGAGAGGACATTGTAATCCACCTTTGGTCCTCCACAAGCATATCCATGGGTGGAGCCTTGTGGAGGGGCTTGATCATCTAAACTAATGACTTATTTCCTTATCTTGAGGTGCCCCTAGGAGGTAGAACCTGCCACTATGAGGTTGACTCTATGGATCTCTTCAGTGTTAGTGGAAGATTCTACGTGCTCACGCTCACACGCCTTCTATATGGGACCCTCAAAATCGATGATTCCAAGTCTATCTCAAGAGGTGAACCCATATTCATAGGAAAGTCCAACTCAATCGAGGAAGATCAGAGTTGATATAATTATTATTTAGACTTTGAGAGTTTTCTAAGAGAGTAGAATTAGAAAACCCATCAGAAGTGACATAAATGTAATTCAAACTAGCTTTATTCCTTGATTTCTTAGATTTTGAAGGAGGTATATAGTAGAAATCTAGTAAAGTAAGTGGGGTGAGGGATTTGATGCCCTCATCCACCGATACAAGATGTCTACTAGGAGAAGAGCTAGCTGAAGTAGAAGTGCTCATTGAAATAGAAGCTGGGACGGTGGACTAGAGGTTGGGCTCAGTCTGTGGTTGTGCTACTTGGCTATCCCAAGCAAGTGTGGGCTGCACTGCTGCTGATGTTGCTAAGCTCCCACTTTCCCCAAGTTGTCTTTGGCAACTTGCAAACCTTCCTTGATGTTGGAGGTTCGAGCTGACTTAGGCACATACAAGGAAAGTTTCTTGATTTTTGACATAATCTTTTTAGAGGTTTGGGATAAGGAGATATCTCAACCTTCTTTGGTTTTGAGATGATCGCATGTATCCCCAAGGATTACCTTAATGGAGCTGGATGGTTATTCCACAAGGTATTCCTTTGGGATAACTATGGCATCTGTCTTGTAGCTAAGCTCAAGCTAGTTCTTGAATGTAAAGCAATCCTCCAAAATGTGGCCTAGCATGTGGTGGTAGGGGAAAAAGTTAGGATTATTGCTCTTGCCCACTTCCTCCGGCCTTCTAGGCTCGAGTAGCTAAAAATCAAGTTTCTTTAAGAGGTTCTTAAAGATTTTTCTAATTACTTTCCTCTTAAATGAATAAGGTTTATTTAGTTTATCCAAAAGAGTAGGTGGATGGTAGCTACCTAGTGGCGGGTATGTGTACCACTGCTGTTGTAAGTATGGTTGAGGAGGAGGTGGTGAAGGCTGTGGAGGTTGCTATGGCGGCAAGTAGAATGACCTCTGTGCTGGTAGAGGAGGTGGAGGTGATGGCTGTGAAGCTCGAGGTCTTATACTGCTCTCTGGCCGCCTGCTTCCTTGTTTACTTCTATCACTATCCCTGGCTTCTTCTCATAAGCTTTATGTGGCTTTGGCTTTATTGATTGATCCAAAAAAAGAAACTGTTTGGCTTCTCTTTATAAGCTAGCTGCCTTGTTGATTAGTTTCTCAAATGTCTTGATGGTAAAACCTTTGAAAATGAAGGTGATCAGGCCATGAATATTCTTTAGTAAAATTTTAATGGTGTGCTGTTCAAACAGATGTGGTTCATATTTCATACTCAAATTATGTCATCTGAGAATATAATCAATGAGGGACTCATCAGGGTGTTGTTGAGCCACAACGAGATTTCCTATAGTCACCCTTTGCTGAGCTCCAGCAAACCTCTTAATGAAGAGTTGCTCCAACTCAACAAAAGTCTTCACTAGATTATTAGGGAGTTCATCACCAATCAAAGGCTATACCTGCTAAGCTGCTGATAAAAAGACAGAATAGTAATGCATCATTGCCACCAGCGTTGCAACAGCTAGCCCTGAAGTGCGCTATGTGCTATCGTGGGTACCCACTACCATGAAAGCTGTTGAAAGAAGGTGCCATGAAACTCTTAGGATACTATATGGCATTGAATTCCTCTTGGTAGGGTCTACCCTTTGGAACTGATGATCCTCCTCAGGCTTGTGCTAACGCTTCTCTCACCTGCTACTCAACCATGAGTTTAATATCCTTTTCTTGTATGGAGGTACTATCCACTACCTTCCTATACAAGCTGGTGCTACCCTGCTCTACTAGAGGTGAAGTCTTGGCTTGATCCAAGACATGCAATAACTCAGGCTGACCAATCTCTACAATAGTAGGATGCACTACTGGGGCTTGGTTCTGAAGTGCCAAAACTACTACTAGCAAGTCTTCAGGTCTCTTTCCCATCTTATCTATTTGTTCATCCTTTTATTTTAATTATTGAAGGAGGTGTTGGATCGAATGAGCTGTGTCATCCTACTCAACCGTAACACCTTCTAAACCTTGCTAATTACAAAGGAGGGAACCCCTGGTGTCTACCATGTGCACTCCTGCTGAATCCTCCAGCATATCATCTTCATTATGATCAAAACTGACCTTCTCATCCTCAAGGTCAGGTCTAGCGTATCCTATAATTTCCTTCTTCTCAATAAGATACTAAGCTACAATATCATCTAGGGAACGGTCCAACTGAACAAGTACAAAAGATCAAGACTAACCGGTAGTAGGATCACTATCATGAATAGAGAGACATCTAACCTCCCCTGCTACTGGAGAGTTGATATTATGAGGAATACGCTCACTAGAGGATACATGCTCCTGACTGTCACTAGATCTGGGTAGAGTGGTACTCCTAGGAGGATCTATACCCATGGGGATAGTGGTACTATCTCCCTCTCCCTCAGCTTCTGCTATCTCCAAGACCTGCTGCGGTGGTGGTGGTGATGGCACAACTACAATGCTCCAAGGTCACCATTCCCTCTTCACCATAACTAGGGCAGGAGGTCAAGCAGGAGAGCTCGGCCTTGCCTCAGTCAACGATGTAGATGGAATGGGATCTCATAGTTGTAGCTGGATAACCAATGGAGCTCTCTTTTCCCCGAATGATGCCTTCATGACTTTTGCTAGAACTGTGGATGATGGAGCTTGTATGGAGATAGTGGGTGTGGAGTAAAGCAGTTTGGTGGAGGCACCACTGACTCTCTCTATGTAGGAGCTCCTCTCCTATGATGGGTAGTACCCGTCAATAAAATGCTATCAGTATGACCACACGGGTAGCATGTCGATCGGGAAAATTGATGAGAGGCTAATCGCTTGTTGTGCACCGCCTCTGCTAGTAACCTCAGATACACGGGCCTCTGTCCCTCTCATGTTTGATGTGTTCCCCTATGCTATGGGGGATGTCTGGACGTAAATCAAATTGAGCCCTGAACTTCGATCATCTATAAGCTCCGCTTACTCGGCGTAGAACTAATCTAAGGGCTAGCATACAACCTCCTCCTATCTCTGATGGGAGCCTCAAAATGTACTACAGGTGGAGGTGAAACTGAAATCCTCCTAATATCTTCCCCTCCGTCAGATCCAGAGAAGGGGTGAAACTTATTCTCTGTGATAAGAGGAGACACTATCCTAAGTAACTCCTTTGCTGCAGACTAGGAAACTGCTTCTAGCTCTTTGGCTATGCAGTCATGATACCACTTGATCTTGCAGCACCGGTTGCGATCCTGAGTCCTAGTAAGAGGGGCAGCACGAGAACTAGTCCATACCTCTCAGTGGGGGAGACTATCCCTGAAGATAGGGTAGCCTTCCCTTTGGAAGGAGCCAATGAGTGGGTGTTAGCCTGTATTAGGGCAGAAAGGAGAACCACTGAGCACACTGGCACTAGAACTACAACTACTATGGGAACTGCCACAACCTTCCTCTTCAGTGAGGGAAACTCTGAGTTTGATGGCATCTCAACCTAGATGACCAGCTTCTATCCGGTCACCACACTCCTACTGACGGTTGTGAGGGGGTCCCCTCATAAGTGATCCTAGCCCCATCAAAACCTCAGCCAAAATGAATGAGGTGGGCAAAGTCTGTCTGTGGGAGGCTAGTCCAATCCAAGGCAAAATCCATCCCAAAAGAAAAAGTAAACACGTACTTCTAGACTACCATTTAGAACTGGACTGAACTAAACTGAAAGAAACTAACTAAAACTAGGTTGAACTTCTACAATTTTGGAAAACAAACCCGAATCAGATTTCTACTTTAATTAGTTTTTTAGAATTTGAACCCACACTCAACAATTTGAATATGTTAAGTGGAGCTTTTTGATTTTGGAGAGAGACTTTGAATTTAGAATTGGAGAGGAAATTTTTTGAATTTGGAATCCACTTTCAACAAATTTGCGTATGTTGGAAATGGGTTCAAATATTTTGAAGAGATTAATGCTTCCATTGGTTTATATTTGAATTTGATTTTTTTTGTCTTTGAGAACCCTTCATTTAACAAATTTGAGTATGTTAAAGTAAATGGTCAAATTGATTTTATTTTGATTTCTGATTTTGGAATTTACTCACTTAACAAATTTGGGTATGCTAGATAAAGGATCCAAATGTGTTTTGTTTTTTTGATGATTTTTTGAAAAGAGAATTCTTTACTTAGAAAATTTAGGTATGCTAAATAAAAGAAATCCAAATGTGTTTTATTTTAATGATTTTGAAAAGAGGATTCTTAGCAAATTTAGGTATGCTAAAGAAATCCAAATATGTTTTGTTTTAATTTTTGAAAAAATGATTCTTTACTTAGCAAATTTAGGTATGCTTAATAAAGGATCCAAATGTGTTTTGATTTTTATTTTGAAAAGTGGATTTTTACTTAGCAAATTTAGGTATGCTAAATAAAGGATCCATGTGTGTTTTGATTTTTGATTTTGAAAAGAGATTCTTTACTTAGCAAATTTAGGTATGCTAAATAAAGGATCCATGTGTGTTTCATGTTTTGATGTTTTGATTTTTTTTAAAGAGGATCTTCACTTAGCAAATTTAGGTATGCTAAATGAAGAATCCAAATGTTGTTTGATTTTTTTATTTTTTATTTTTTGATTTTGAAAAGAGGAACTTCACTTAGCAAATTTAGGTATCTAAATGAAGGATCCAGATGTGTTTCATGTTTTGATGTTTTGATTTTATTAAAAGAGGATCTTCACTTAGCAAATTTTTTTTTTGTGATTGAAGGATTGATTATTTGAAGAGAAAACCCAAATGTTTGGACTGATTTAAAGATGATTTGGCTAAGTTCAAGAATTTGACATGAAACGGTATAAGTTGGTTTTAGGTTAGATTTGGGTTTGAGTTTTGAATTTGGTTTTGGTTATTTGAATTTATATTTCATTTATATTTGTGAATATAAATGAGAATATAAATGGGTTATGAGAAAATCTTTTGAATTTGAAGTGATTCAGATTTGATTTGAGCTAAGTCCATAAGATGAAATCAAAGTGGCTTAGGAAAGAATTTTGGATTTAGAATTCAATCATGGGTTTCAATCATTTAGAATTAATTAATGATTTGGGTTTTGGAATTGATTTAAATTTGAGAAAGACAATTAAGTCAGAATTGATTTAAGATTTGATTTGGAATTGGTTTGAGTTTGAAGTTGATTTAAATTTGAAGTTTGATTTGGATTTGGAGTTTGTTTGAATTTGAGGTTGATTTGAATTCGGAGTTCAACTTGAAAGAAGGAAGTAAAGATTTGGGGCAAGTTATAGCGTAGGCAAGTTTTCCTAACACTCCTAAGGCATGACCTATTCCTATAGCTAACTCTTCGAAGTCTTTAGTATTAGGTTAAGTGTTCACCTAATCACCAGAAATGTCTTAAGGCTAAGGAACTCTTAATGTCTAGAGGAGTCCTATGTCTAAAATGGATAAGTGGAGAGCTCACTCCAAAAGTGAGGTCAACAAATAACTAAGCTTTTATGTGAGATTATGAGTTATTTTAAAAGTTTAGTTATGAGTTTTTAATGGGATAGAAAATTTATTTTTATCCTAAGAGCCTAATCACATCCAGGCTATACAATGGTCACCAATCATAAACAAACTATGAAAAGGCATGCTTTTTTAATGCACAAGTTAAACAAAGCATCAAATAATTTTATAAAGCTATCACAAAAGAATAAAAGGCTGATGTTGTTGAGTGTCGCCGTACAACCCAAAAAGTAATATGGGTAGCCAAGCTCTACCCTTATACAACTCAGATTATAAGAAAAAAATTACAATTAAGAATAATGAATGTTATGGGGGTCTTCATTCTTCATTCTTCTTTCTTCATTTCTTCATCTTCTATTTCTTCATTTGATTTGCTCCATTTCTTTCTTCCTTCTAGCTTGATTTTGATATGGTTGCTCCAAAGGAATCACATGGTACATAAGACTTAGTATTATAACCAATGCTCATCCTAATACCCCATAACATTCATCCTAATCCAAATGCAAGATTACATTAAAAGTAGGAAAGTAAATCTAGCTACACCTGCAAAATAAATAGCTAAACAAACCATACATCCCAAGCAGTTATATAAAAAAATTGGGCTTAGCACCCCACACATGGGTAACCAAGCCCACCTATCCTAACTTGAGTTATGCTTAGGGGCTAAGCAACCTACACAACAAAAGCATTTATATTTTTATTATGATGACCCCTTAAGCACAACCCCATGTAGGAAATATGATTAGGCTAATATTGGCCTAACATCCAGATTATGCACATGCACCATAACATTTAGTCTAAAATAATACATCACAAAACAAGCATACATCAAACCATACACCGCCCTAACATAAAGCTAAAAATGGTGACTTTGTCTAATATGTGTGGATTAAAGCTTGTGTGGTATGTCCTAACTAGGCTTTAGAGTTGTAATTTGCTAAATGTGAGTGATTAATTTATAAATGGTTAGTTTCTCTTTAAGTGGTTTAATTGATTTGAATATTTTACTTAGTATTTTCTTTTATTTCATATGGTCTACACTTAACAACTAAGTGTTATAAAGAGAAGAAAGAGAGGGAGCCTCTCTTTCATCCCTATCTTAGGTCATTTCTAAAGCAAGTCAATTAATCAATTTCCTTTAGTGAATGGCTTATTATATATTTTAATTAATCTTAAGTTCAGGTTCACTCTAAATGACCTGATTCAATAAGGAAGATATCTTAAGATTAATTAGAATGGATTACTATCACATAACACATATTCATTCATTTTCTTCCATCATATATATCATGCATATGAATAAGTCCTACACATATATATATATATATATATATATTTATATTTTAGCATACTTGAATGATAAATGCAAGGAAGTGTATTTAGAATTTAAATTGAATTATGAATGCATGGCTTTTTTAATAGAAAAGAAGAATTTTTTATCCATTGGCTAGATACACATTCACATGTATAAAAGCTTTAAGTGAGTACGTCGCTATTATTTTCTGCATAAGGGGCGTAAGGTACAAGACCTACTTAGGGCTACTTAAAGCCTCGCAGCCCCGGGGTGTCCAAACTAATATACCACTTTTCTTAGATATATGTAAATATATAAGCAACTATAAGGATAGGAAAACTCATGCAAAAGTTGTGTTTGATTTGTTTAACTTATGATTTTATTCATTGGCCACATCACACATACACATGTATAAGAGTTTTAAGTAAGTACGGCTCTATTATTTTCTACAACAGGGGCGTAAGGTATAAGACCTACTTAGGGCTACTTAAAGTCTCATAGCCCCAGGGTGTCCAGACTAATATACCACTTTTCTCAGATATAGATGAATGTATAAAAAGAACCACAAAAAGAAGAAGAAGTTATGCATGAAGTCATATTTGATTTGATTATATGATTTACATATGTGATATGAAATTCTTCCTAAGTCTTAGCATAGAAATGCATAGGAATAGATTTAGACAAATGTTGTGTTCTTTTCAAATGAACTCTACATTTGTAAATCCTATGTGAATCCATAAAAGATAAAGGAAGGGAACCTCATATTGCATATCTTATACTATCAACACACGCAAACTTATAGCTATTTGTAATTAACATCACTTCATTTATAATAATTAATTTATAGGCTTTTAAAAAAATAACTTTAGATTCAATAGTGATAATAGCCACACCTATTTAATTTAAACCAACACATGCAATTAGACATAAAAGAAACCATTTCATTTAGTTAATTTTAAGAGAAATGAATGCATGATTACATATGACAAGCAACATTTAGCATAATTGAAAGAAATAAAGAAACATAAGCACATAATCTCATTAATTCCAATTAATTCCTAAGGACAATCATATTAAATAAGGCCATTTATAATAAACCAAAGGTTTTTAATGTTATTTTAGCTTTATGTTTGATTTGAGTTAAGAAAAGTGAAAGAGGTTTGCTGATCCTAATCGCATTCCCCATGTATGAGTTAATTTTGGTTTAAGGAAGAAGTATTTAAGTTAATTTTATGATTTAATTAGGTTATGGTATGAATTAAGTGGATTAATTAACCTTTACCTAAATCACCTTAAGTTAATTAACTAATTAATAATGAGCCAATATGATATGTAATCACATGAAAAGTAAATTTGCAATGCTCTTAAGAAATGAAAGGAGCCTAATGCAATTGGCTCATGATTAATAGTTAATTAGGCTTAAGGGATCTCACTTAATTAATTTTATGATTTTCTCACACATGTGAGCTAACCATAATTTTATTGTCTCAGTAATAAAGCTAATCAAACTTTTAGTTAAACTAAATTAAACCTTAATTATTATTCAAAGTTAATTACAATTAATTTTAAATTAATCTCCTCTAAAATACCTTTAAAATGAGTTTTTATTTATACTTTTTAGATTTTTCTACAATTAGTAATGATTTTTCAAAGTTTTAGTTGATTAAGATAATTTTCATGAAGTTTGTGAATTTATTTTATTAAAATAAATCATTTGAACTTCAAAATTTAATATCATTCAATCCAAAAGTGATTTTGATTTGAAATTCTTATAGTAGGTATATTTCAACTTTAATTTCAATCTCTGAAAATTTCAACTTAATCTAATATGTATTTTTAGTTTAATTAATAGAAGTTGAGTTTTACCAAAACTTAAATTAAGCTCAAACTGTCTAGCAAAATTTAGGATTTTGAGTTTATTGAATTTCCCTCAAAAAGATGAATCTAAATAGCCTTGATTTGTAATTTTTCATTAAGTATGTTATTTTCTATGAATTTTTGAAGTTTTAGGTGATTTAAATAATTTCTAAAATAAAAAAATTGGGATTTTCCCCCGCTTAGCATGTGATGGCGTTGATGGCACACCACATGGTGCTACATTGGATGCGTGTTCCATGTGGCAGCTATTATGGGCACGCGGCGCTGGAAGCAAAGCTAGAGAGTGACGCGCGACTCAATCTGGACTGTTCGATTGTGGATCAGATGGTGCAGTTTTGACCCACAAGATTCAAAGGTGTATCAGGTGATCTGGGGGTTGGAAAGACACTAGTACGATGTGATCTAAGCCTTCTAATCCTCTAAATGCGGGATCAGACGGCTGTAGTTCTTCGACCGGCAAAACCGACAAGAAAAATGGAAAAAAATATGAAATGAGTTTCGATTGGGCACATTTTCACGTTTATCTTCACCAAAAAATTCTATTTCATATTGGGATCAAATAAACTGAAAAATGTGAGGGATTTCTAAGGAAAAATTCTAAAAATGCACTAAAATCATCACAAAAAGCAAGAAATTGTAGAAAATCCCTGCAACTTTCTTGTCGAAATCCATTTATTTTTGGTGTTTTTCACCCCTAAATCAAGTGGGAATGATTGCTAGTTGATTTGGGAGCTCTATGGGATGAAAGTGAGAGTGGGAGGAGAAGTTTTACTGCCTCTAATGCCTTGGTTTAAAAAGTGGCCAAAAATCTCTCATTTTGTATGATTTTTAGCTCCAAAATGTTGTCATTTGGCTTGGAGTGGTTGGGAATGGAAGGGAATCATCCTAGGTGGCTCATTTTGGTTGGCTAAGACATGGAAAGTGGCCTATGGTGAAAATTTCTCGCATTCATCTATTCTTTTGAAGAGGATAAATGAAAACAAAAATATTCTTATTAGGGTGATCGGGTATGACATTGAGGAGAGGTGTACTATCTTGAAAGATAGAAGTCCCACCCTACAATGGACCTAATCACCTAAATAAGGACTCCAAAGGATAATGGGTCTACATATGTACTACAGATTCTTCTCCTACTTTACATGAAAAAGTAAAGTAGGGTTTATTTTAAATTGGGTTCATTAAGTTCTTATAGGGGCAAGCCCTCATAGTTAATTACATCCTAAGGAATGGGATTCCTTAGGAATACTCTCGATTAAGGTAAATGATCATTGTCTCCAAAGATTTCAATAGGTAGGACTATCAATCGATTAGTTTATTTTTGATAAATCAAGTGGGATCGATCAAGAGGAGGGAGTTCTTATCAAAGACAAATGGAGGTGAGTATGGGATGTTTAGAATACTAGGAGCCCTAGTAAACATCCCAACTATCCTACGATTGGGCTTGACATTTTTGAAATTGAGGGGAATTATTTGTTTGATTTGAATTTTTTTAGAAGTTTAGGGCTTATAAATCCATGATGCAAGGTCATGGAAATTCCTAAGAGGTGATGATTTATGCTTATGGCACATAAAAGGGAGAAGTAACCTTAGAACCTAAATCTAGGGAGCTTTGGCGAGGGCCAAAAGCACGACCTAAACCTAAGGCAAAAATGGGTATTTAGTTTTCCTGCACAAGAGAGGATAAACCACCCGACTGTTGGACTTACAACCACCTGGGGGTGGCCGCCAACTAACTCCTCCTACGATTTTAAATTCATGTAGGCAAGTCATATGCTTTATGTAAGATAACTGGGCTATTATTTATTTAAAAAAGAGACTAAGTCCTTAAACTCACTCCCTAAAGAGACTAGATCATTTAAGGGCATGCTTCAAATGACCTAAATCTAATGCAAATCACATTACATGTTATTTTCATTTTTGTACAATCATTTAGCTCAAGCTTATAGGATTCATATGCCTAATACATGAGAAGTAAGATTATTGGCCATAATCAGCGAGAAGGGAGGAGGTGTGTTTCCACCATGGCTCTTAAAGGTCAAGCCAAGTTTCTCTAGCAAAGGTGGAAGCCCTCCAATCAAGAGTGAGACAAGATGCTTTTGGGCATGATGTTATAAAAAATATGCTTATCCAGCTAAGGGTTGCTAATTCTTTTATCTTGATTTTAACTTAGGCTTTAAATGCGATTATGAGTTGTTTATTTTTAATTTTGAGTTAATTAATTTGGTAGAAGATTTATTTTTTCCTAAGAGCATAATCGTCATCCAGGCCATACATCAAAGCAAGGAAGAAACTAGAAAAACATGTCATTTCTAATATACAATCTAAAATATCAAATATTTTATAAAGCTAACATAAAAAGAATAAAGGCGTGGTCGGCCACAGATAAACCAAAATAAATTGGGCAGCCGAGCTCTATCCTTATACAACCAGGATTACAAATGAATTAAGTACAATTAAGCAAGGAATTCATTATTATGGGGGTCTTCAAGCTTCATTTCTTCATTCTTCTTTTCTTCTTTCTTCTTTTAGTTCCTTCTTTTGGATGGTTGGAATGTGGATACTCCAAAAGTTTCACAAGGTACATAAGATGTGATCTTATAACCAATGCTCATCCTAATTCCCCATAACACTCATCTTAAAATCCTAATTGCAAAGGTACATTAAAAGGGAAAAAAGTAAATCTAACTAAAACCTACAAAATAGAGATTAGCTAAACAAACCACACATTCCTAAGCTTGTATATAAATAAATTGGACTTAGCAACCCACACATGGGTAACCAAGTCTACCTAGCCTATTTTGGATTATGCTTAAGGGTATAAGCAACCTACACAAAAAAAGTAATTACATTTTCATTAAAGTGCCCCTTAAGCACAATCCCCTGCAGAAGATAATGATTAGACTAAATCGTACTACCATTCATTCTACACAATACACCCTAACATCCAGACTAAAATAAAACATCACAAAATAAAAGCAAACATCAAACCATGCACCGCCCTAACATAGGACTAGAAGTAGCGGCTTAGCTTAATGTGTGTGCCATGTAAGGTTTGTATGGTATGCTTAGCTAGTCTTTAAGGTTAGGATTTTCTAAGTTTGAAAAGATTCAACTTAGAAGGGTGGTCTCATTTAAGTTGTTTAGTTGATATATGTTAATTTTATTTGATGATTTGATTTGGTTTGAATGAACCTATTTAATTATTAAAGAGAATAGAACTTCTCTTTCCTCCCTACCTTAAGTGATTTCTAAGGTAGATTTGTTAATGATTTTTTGTTTAGTGAATATTTTATTATGCATTTTAATTAATCCTAACTTTAGATTTTCTCTAAAAAAACCTATTAAAAAAGAAAGCCATTTTAAGATTAAGTAAAGTGAATTACTATAACAAAACACACAACATTTTATTTCTTTCCCACATATGTATCATGCACATGAAGGAATCCTAAGCATATCTATACATGTGATGCAAGTATTTAGCACACCTTAATAATGAATGCTAAGAGAGGTTGCTTAAGGAAACTTGGAATGTTTCATGTATGCATGATTTTGTTAAGTAGAAGAGAGTGATTCTTTTATCTATTTTTCATATGCACATTTACAAGTATAAAATACATAAGTGAGTACGATGCCATTGTTAACCAGGGGTGTAAGGTACAAGACCTACTTATGGCAACTTAAAGCCTCACAACCTCGGGTTGTCTAGACTAATATATCACTTTTCTTAAATACATGTGCATGTACAAAAATAAATTCATGAAAAGAGTGAATGCTAAGTGAGTTACTTAAGAAAATTTGAATGCTTTATGATGCATGATTTTCATTAAGTAGAGAGATTTTCTTATCCATTTTCACATGCACCATGTATGTATGAAAGGCATAAGTGAGTACTGTTTAAACCAAAGGTGTAAGGTACAAGACCTACTTAGGGCTACTTAAAGTCTCGCAACCCCTAGGTTATCGAGACTAATATACCACTTTTCTTAAATACAAGAATGTGTACAAAAGAAATGAATGGAAAAGAAAGAAACAAAAGTTTATATTTATTTGTTTGATTTGTTTATGCAATTTATATGCATAGGTGTGGATGTCCTTCTTTAAGTAATAGCATATGAATGAATAGGAATAGAGTTAGGCAAGTGTTATGTTCTTTTCAAATGAACTATATACTTTGCCAAATCCTATTCAAAACTATGCTGAAAGAAAAGATGAGAAAAACTACACTATGCACATCTTCATATTTATATCCACATCCAAGCTTATAAATAATTATAAGTAGCACACTTTTAATTTTAGGTATTTGATTTATAGATTTTGAAAATATTTTTGAACTTAATAGTGATAATAGCCACTCATATTTTTTACTTTAGCCAAAATATGCAATTTGACAAAAAGAAAACATTTCATTTTGAATTTGATTTTAGAAAAGCATGAATGCATGATTTTTATATGACATACACATTTAGCAAGCTAGGAAAGAAATAAAATGATGTAAGCATGTAATTTCATTCACTCTAATTAATTCTTAAAGACAATCTTATGAAGTAAGATCATTTAAAGAGAATCAAAAGTTATTTAAAGAGACGTTCATTTTGTTTTGAGTTTGATTTGAATTAGGAAAGTGTGAGAATGTTTGCTAGTCCATACACATTCCCACATGTGTGTATTATTTGATTTTAATTTTTAGGTGATCAGATCAATTTTATGGTTTAGTTAGGTTAAGGTGTAGATTAAGTTCATTAATTACCCTTATATATACAACTTTAACATATTTAATCAAATAATGATGAGCCAATGTATGACATAAAACCACAAGGAATTTAAATCAGCAATGCATCCTAGGAAAGAAAGGTATATAATGCAATTGGCTCATAATTAATGATTAATTAAGCTAAAGTGTTTAATTCAAGTACTTTCATAACCTTTCCTACACATATGGGTTAGGTATGATTTCCTTAAGTTTACTTAGGTTATTGAACACCTAAGTATCTACCCAAGAAGGATTACTTTAGGTGATTAAGTTTTGGATTAATTTTAGTTTTGAGAATTTGATTTGATTAATTAAATAGATCATTAGTGGATTAACCCTTATTTAGATTTGGATTAAGGAAGAAAGGGGGTTTAGGGAATAGCTTAAGGAAAATATCCCAAAATCATTCCATAAACCTCCTAATCACTTAAACAAAATTAATTATCTTAATCAAGGAATTAAACAACTATTCACATACTTGCTTAATTACATTAAGAGAGTGATTAGGGGGTTCATTTGTTAATTTCCCTGATTAACTCATTAATAAATTTCAAGAAAATTAGGAGAGGTAGAAGTCATCCCAATAAACATGTCTTAGAATTTGGAATTAATTAATGAAGTCATTAGAAAGTAATTAGGGTTATTAAGTTTTTAAATAAACCCTAATTAAGGAAAATCTAATGTTCAACCTCAATCAAAAATAATTTTATTGGATTCTCCTCTGAAATTTCTTTAAAATGAAACATGAGTTTGTATTTTTTGGAGTTTTCTACAATTAGTTATAAATTTAGGGAGTTTCAATTGATTTAAGTGATTTTTATGAATTCTACTATTTTATTTTATTAAAATAAATCATTTGACACTCAAAATTCAATATCTTTTAATCCAAAGGTCATTTCGACTTGCAATTTTTATGGTAGGTGTATTTTAACATCATTTTTAATCTCTGAAAATTTCAATTTAATCTCACATGTATTTTTGGTTTAATTAAAGAAATTTAATTTTTATTGAAACTTAAATTAAGCTCAAAATATTTAATCAAATTTAGGGATTTTTAGTTTGTTGGATTTCTCTCAGAAAGATGGATCCAACGAGCCCTTGTTTGTAATTTTTGGTTAAATATTTTATTTTCTATGAATTTTTGAAGTTTTAGGTGATTTAAATTAATTTTTTAAATCATAAACAACATGACGACAACACAGTGGCGCCGCGATTGACGCGGCGCGTGACATGTGTGCGCCACGCAACATCATGCGATTCACGCGCGGTGCCACGTTAGCCCTTTGGGCAAGAAGACCGTCAACGCAATGAGTGACTCGCTAAATCATCTAATCGATCGTGACGATCGAGGGCCGATTGTGTGAAATGCACGAACGCCGATCTCGATTGCGGAATTGCATGATCGGATGGTCATCGCATCGCGATCAAGCGATCACTGAACGCGATCAGCCCCGATCACAAATCGAGGATCGAACGGTCGCTAGCGCCGGTGATGAACAGTAAAAATAAGATTTTTTTTTAAAAAATAGGATTTCTATGTGAAAACTTCTCCAATTGGGCTCTTTTTTGCGTCGATTTGCACCGAAAAAATTCTACTTTCTAATTGGGATGATTTAAAGTAAAAATGTGGGATTATCTAGGGTAGATTCCTAAAAATCATGCAAAAACTATCACAAAATGAGGGATCCTAAGGCCGGCTATGGTTTTTGAAGGTTACCTCACCGGGGATGATTTTCGACAACGGTGGTGACTCGAGCGTGTTGTTGAGTGAGGGAAGAAGCCTTGGATTGAGCTTAGATCCTTGCCTTTATGTTGAAATAAAATTTCTTTCGATGATCATCATTTCCTCACTGAAATTAACTTAGTTTTGAAGTATTTCTCTTCAAAATGAAGTGGGGGTGATTTCCAATGGCTTTGGGAGCTCTAGGAGAGGGAGAATGAGAGGAATGAGGGTTTTCTTCAGCCATTAATGCTTGGAATGAAAAGTGAATGAAAATGAATTAAAATCCACTTTTTGTTTAAAATTTTGGCTCCAAACTCATGTCATTTGGCTCCCTATGGTTGGCTAAGGCATGGAAAGTGGCTGCCATGTAGGACTAATGGGTGTCCTAGCCAAGGGGAGGTGAGTGTCCTTCATGCCAAGTGTTCCAATGAGAGAGGTGAGGTGATTTCACCTCCCCATGAGTCATGGCTTCTCCAACCACTCCTTGGGTCAGAAAAGCAGTGTCCTTGGTGCCTATGTGGACTAATGGATGAGTGCCAAGTGGCCAAGGAAGAGAAATGACTACTTAGGAAAGTGTCTTTTCTCATGGGATGCCCTTAACCCAAGGTCAAAATGGTCATTTGGCATTGAAGTTGATTTGGACAGATTTGAAATGAGTCAAAAGTAAGTTCGATCAAATTTCATGTCATTTGAAGTTCATTTGGTTTAATTTGGGTTAATTTGTCCCATTTGGGTCAAATTAGGTCAAAATAGGTTAGGTTGACCAATTGGTCAAATTGGGTCAAACTAAGAGTTGGGTCAAGTTCAAATAACTATTTAGAGTATATTGGTTCAATTGATTTCAATTAATTTGGTTTAATTTGGATTTAATTTGGATTTTGGCCAATTTGATCCTTTAGGTCAATTTGGGCAAGTTGACCAATTGACCCAACCAAATTGGCTCGAATCATAGCTTGGTTTGGGTTTGGTTGATCTTTTGAAATGGATTGGTATCTTTGTTTCCAATTAATTTGGTTTATATTTGATTTTGGCTTGATTTGACCTTTTAGGTCAAGTTCATGGTCAATTGGTTGGGTCTAGTTGGCTAATTGGTCAAATTGGATTCAATTTGAGGCTTTGGTCAAGTTCAATAATCAATTTGGAGTGAACTTGAGCCATTGGTTGCAATCAATTTGGTTTAGGTTATAATTTGGCTAGTTTGGGTTCATGTGAAAGGTTGACTTGGATTAGGTTGACTTGGTTTGACACCCATGACAATTGATTAACCTATGATGATCAACAAACATGACATGAAGTTTGGATTGGCTTAATTCACTTTGATTTGGATTGAATTGAATTTTGATTCATGTAGATAAAATTGGCCATTTGGGTTAAGTGAGCCAATTGGGTTTAGTTGGCTTGATCAAGGCTTGATTCAAGTTTGGTTGAACTCACATATGGACTTATGATTGAAATATAAATCCATTTGCAAGTGATTTGGAGTCAAATGGTTTTGATTCATTTGACAATTTCAAGTCAAAAGGGTGAATATGAGTTTGACTTTGGTTTGATTTTTTGAATTTAGTTTTATTTTGAGGATTGAAGTTTATATTTATATTTGGATTCATGATTGAAGAATTGATTAAATCATGAAGAAAAATCAAGAGTTTGACTTGATTTGAGTTTGATTTGGCTAAGTTCAAGATTTTGACTTGAAAGGCTTAGGTTGAATTTTGATTGAATTTGAGTTTAATTTTTGGAGTTGGTTTTGGTTGTTGAATTTATATTTCATTTATATTTATGAATATAAGTGAGAATGTAAATGGGTTATTAGAAAATTTCTTAAATTTGAATTGATTTGGATTTGATTTGAGCTAAGTCCATAATATAAAATCAAAGGGCTTATGAAAGATTTTTGGAATTTTAATTTGAGTTTTGGATTTAGTTTGATTGATTTGAATTTATATTTCATTTATATATGTGAATGTAAATGAGAATATAAGTGGGTTATGAGAAAATTTCTTGAATTTGAATTGATTTCGATTTGATTTGAGCTAAGTCCTTAAGAGGGAATTAAAAGACTTAAGAAAGATTTTTGGAATTTGAATTTTGGATTTGGTTTGATTGATTTGAATTTATATTTCATTTATATAGGTGAATATAAATGAGAATATAAGTGGGTTGTGAGAAAATTTCATGAGTTTGAATTGATTTGAACATGATTTAGGCTAAGTTATTAAGAGGGAATTAAAGGACATAGAAAAGATTTTGAACTTGGAATTAAATTTCTGATTTAGTTTGATTGATTTGAATTTATATTTCATTTATATGTGTGAATATAAATGAGAATATAAGTGGGTTATGAGAAAATTTCTTGAATTTGAATTGATTTGGATTTGGTTTGAGCTAAGTCCTTAAGAGGGAATTAAAAGACTTAGGAAAGATTTTTAGAATTTGAATTTGGATTTCAATCATGGGTTTCGATTATTTGGAATTGATTCATGATTTGAGAAAATCCATTGAAATTGATTCAAGGTTTGATTTGGAGTTGAAGTTGATATGAGTTTGGAGTTGATTTGAATTTGACTTGAAGGATGGAAGTGAGGAGTTGGTTCAAGCTATAGGGTAGGCAAATTTTTCTAACACCCCTAAGGCATTATCTATTCCTATGGCTAACTCTTCTAAGTCTCTAGGGCTAAGTTGAGTGTCGACCTAATCACTAGATGTGTCTTAAGACTAAGGATCTGTTAAAGTCTAAGAGGAGTCCTATGTCAAAAATGGAGGGGTTGAGAGCTCATCCTAAAAATGAGGTCAATAAAGGGCCAATATGTGTGGTGTGACCGACAAAGAACACACATTGGTGTTGACCAAAATGATCAACAACACGAATGATCACAAGCACTAACAGACATCTACTCCTAACGAGTAAGAAATCCATATCTAATGGATCTACTTATGTCAAGGACATAAGAGAGGGAAGGAGGAATCCACTAGGGATAGAGTATGTGAACCTTTCACTAAGGAGACATGTTCCAATCATCCATAAGGGGATGAGAGGTTTGATTTGATTTGAGTCTCATTGGGGAGAAATTTTATTTGATTTGTGTCTCGCTGGAGAGAAATTTGATTTGATTTATGTCTTGTTGGGGAGAAATTTGATTTAATTTATTAAGTTATGCTGGGGAAGAGGGTTGAATTTGTTTCAATTTGTTGTTTATTTAATTATGTTTATTTTGACTCCACCGGGGATAGACAAGTAAACTCTCTACTTGGGAGGCAATTTCAAGTCATCCGCAAGGGAGGAAAGGTTGTGAAATCCATTGAGGGATTAGAATTCTAAGTCTGCTAGGGAGCTAGAAAAATTTGCATCTCACTGAGGAGGATCAAAACATTTGATTTGGATTGATTGAATGTTTTTGTTTTATTTGTTTCATATTTTTAATTTTGGATTTTGAAATGGACCATGGTATGCATGTGGGCTGGTACATGGAGGCTAGACTAACTACCAATCCAAAGGGGTAGTCTACTAAACACATAGTAGGACTAGCCAACCAAAGGAATGCCTTTCGATATGCAAAGTTGTATTAAGAAGAAAGTAGACTTACATCCTCCAAAGTAGGGAGTTCGGGGTGATCTACGTAAGATTGAACCCAACCTATGGCTGACTATTGAGTGAATGTCATTGGAGGATTAGATCAGCTCAAGGATAGTTAAGATTAATTTTATTTTAAAGTTTATTTTGATTATGATGGATCCCAATAGTTTGTGATAGATTGTACTGAGTAAGGGCCATGGAGGCCTAGACCTAACTCAAGACTTACCAATCCAAAGGGAATAGCCTACCAACCATAAGATAGGACTAACCAACCAGAGGGATGCCTTTCAGTGTGCAATGGTCAAGTTAGGAAGAAAGTGTGGGGACTCACATCTTCCAAAACAAGGAACCACTAGGGTGATCAGTTAGTTTGGGCAACAAATCAAACCCAACCTAGACTGACTATTGAGTGAATGTCAATGGGGGACTTAGATCAGCTCAAGGATAGTCATGATTAATTTCATTTTAAATTTATTTATTTTGATGGATTTCATTAGTTTGTGATGGATCACACTAAGAATGAGCTTAAATTAGCCTAGGCCTATCTCAAATTTCTCAATGAACAGGAGTAGCTTCCCATGGAGAACTATCCTGGGTGCTTGCAACAAACAAGACCGAATTGGCTACGGTTTGTGACCATAGAAGAATGCATCATAGTCTTATCTTCAAAGCGAATGACCCGAGGTAACATATGGAGATTGAACCCCCCTAAGTGAGAGTACCACCCAAAGATTTATCTCAACTCAGGTAGTTAAACAATTCCTATAGGGAGTTCTGCTGATACTGCCCTAAAGATAGGATGCCTGCTTGGGAAAAAGAGCTCTTTGTGGGTTTGAATTCTTAATCCATAGCAAATTAATTTTTTTGTTTTGTTTAGTTCATTTATCATGGACCCTGTTGGTTTGTGAGGGATCAAACTAAGAAGGAGCTTATATCACCTAGTCTATCTCATTTAACAAGAGAGAATCGCACATCAACAAATTCTCGACCACGTGGTGGCTACTAGAAAAGAACTCCCAATCCAAGAGTAACTAGTGTATAAATGGGTCAAAAGACGTGATCCAAATAGAATGCCCAGGAGAGGGGCGCTGGGACTTAATCCAAAACACTAGAGAAGATGACAATATAAATATATCAATATCAAGAGAAAGCATGGGACTCACATCTGCAAGAGTGGTGTATCCACCGGGTAAGTCGCTGTCAGGTTAGCGAACATCAACCAACCTAAGGTACCCGTCAGTTTGCAATAATGAGTCTAGGAAGAAAGCTCGGGGACTCACATCCTCTAGCAAAACTGGTTGTCGGGATAGTATCTTTGGCTCGATAGGTGCTATCCGACCTACGGTGACTACTAAGTGAATGTCATTGGAGGACTTATATCGACTCAAATGTAGTCAAGAGGAAAGGAGCCTCTGGGGACTTATCCTAGACCTCAAATATACTCGACCTAGTTAGATCATGATGATTAGTTCAAGAAGAAAGCTTGGGGACTCACATCTTCTTAAACAAAATTAACATGAGGTAGCTTACTAGTTGGGCAGTGAAGTCTACCATACTTGGTTTGCAATGGTCAAGTTAGGAAGAAAGTGTGGGGACTCACATCCTCCAACAAATGACCACTAGGGTGACATACTAGCGAGGTAACATGTAGACCCGACCTAGAGCAGCTAATGAGTGAGTGCCACAAGGAGCTTGCTCTTACATTAAAGTAGCTCAAAACAAAAAGATATGTGTTTATTTTTTGTGCTTGTGTTAAAGGGAATAGGATGCCTCTCGGGTTCTCTTACACCTACCTTAAACACGTTTGGGGAATTTGATGAAGTGGTGCCATATATGGCAGTTGGGATTCCCACTAAGAAAGGATGTCGCTTGGATTCTCTCACACATAACTTAGTTGTGCTAATCGAAATAGGATGCCTCTCGGGTTCTCTTACACCTATTCTAATAGCATCGAGAGATTGTGTTTGTGTTATGAAAGAGGGATATGATGCCACTCGGGGACTCTTACACCTACCCTAAACATGTCACGGTGAATTCGTAAGACAAGCAAACAACGCTTCAAAAGAAAAGAAGATTTTGATGAAATGGAATCAGATTTTTTGTTGATTGATAGAATTATTTTCAAATGCATTTTATTTCATGGGTAATATTTTTTTAAATAGAGCCCATTAATTAGAAGCATCGGGTGTTCCCCTTTATAATCAATGAGCTAATAAGATCCTCCTTGATAGGCCTTCTCTGTGACATATGGACCTTCCCAAGTGAGTTCAAACTTTCCTCCCATCTATCAACGAGCAACAACTGGTCTCCTTAGGACTAACAAGTCCCATAGAAAGACCTATGACGCTTGAATCATTTTGGCCTTGTACAACTGAGGTTCTAAGTAGGGTGACTCTCCTCTAAACCTTTGAGTTCTTCTAATCACAACTTTGCATTCTGCTTTGTAGTGATCTTGCTACCCAATGCTATCCTTAGTGACGGAGTTGAACTTCTAAAGGTAGAATGGCTTTGGACCCATACACTAAGGAAAGGAGGTAGATTGAGTGAGTTGATATGTGGCAGAGTTCACAGGCTTCAACCAACCTCATTCCATTCTATCTTCATCAAGAGTCTTCTTTAGTATTTGGATGAGAGTTTTATTGAATGCTTCTGCTAAGCCAGTTGCTCTGGGATAGTAGATGGTGGAGTATTTTCAATCTATATCGTGTCTTCTAGCAAAGGTGTTGATCATGATGCTCTTGAATGCAGAACCATTATCGGATATAATTCATCGAGGCACCCCAAACCTATATATATAAAAAAATTGAAGTACATGTGACCTCTATGGGATTGCCTCCACCCACTTGGAAAAGTAGTCGGTGGAAGCTAAGATGAATCGATGACCCTTAGAAGAAGGAGGATCGATCAGACCCACAATATCGGTACCCCAACACTTGATGGCCATGAAGCCAAGGTAAGGTGTAGAATGTTGGGTGATTGATGTAGGACCACACTGTGTACCTAACACAGATGTCATCTCCTAGCTACATCCATGCAGTCTGTAATCATTAAAGGTCAGTAGTATCCTAGTCTCTTGATCTTCATCTTCATCTTTGGACTGGATTGGTGCGCTCCGCATAGACCAGAATTTACCTCCATTATAATGCCACGCTTCATGTTTGTCTAAATAATGTAATCACATTTGATCAATGGACCGTCAGTACAGGGGCCATCAAAGAGAGCATAGGAGAGAGCTCTCTGTTTCACCTGATGGGAATGTGAATTTTCTTGAGGTAGTTTGTCGGTGTTCAAATAGTCTATGAACGGTTTCCTCCAATCTAGCTTCGTGTCCTTTTAGGCAATGACAATCTCCCCTTCAAGAGAAATTTTCTCGATGAGTTCAACATCAATAAAGGATAGGACTTGTATATTTTGGACCCTTATTGGAATGGACTCATCTCCCGAACATGCTAATTATTTGGCAAGTTTGGCCAAAGCATCTACTATGCTTTTGTTTGGGAAACCTTGTAGATGGTGACTTCATTTAGCCAATTCATGGTATACTCGTGGTAATGATGAAGCTTGGGTTTGAGAACCTTGTAGAACCCGGTGATCTGATTGATGACCAATTGAGAGTCACCAAAGATGTTGATACTCTTGACACAAATTGTGATAGCTAACTCCAGACTGAAAATCAAAGCCTCATACTTAGCTTAGTTGTTAGTGCAAGGGTGGAAAGATAGTATGAGAACTTCATCACATTGCTGTTTGGAGTTAAGAGAACTATTCCTACCCCTTTCTTTCCTAGAAGAGTAGATCATGGTGCTTCCCCTTTATGAAAAGAAGCTGTACCATCAAAATACATCTCCCAACGGTGATTGGTAACCTCCCCTAAGTTCATGATTTGTTCATCAGGGAGATCATATCGACAGGAAGTGGGTGTGCTACTAAGAAATCTGCTACTGCTTGTCCTTTTATCACATAGAGTGGTACGAATGTGATATCAAACTGTGAGAAAATCATGGACCATCATGCCAAACATGTCGATAGCATTGGTCATGTCATGAGATACTGTAGTGGATTAGTTCTGGAAATCAAGTTCACCTTATGAGAAAAAATATATTGTCATAGCTTTTGGGTGGCAAAGATAAAGCAAATGTTTCTCAATAGGTGGATAGTTTGTTTTAGGAATCGGATGATGAGGTAGTATAGGCACTCTCCTTCCCTTTATCATTAACAGAGCATTAAGAGAGTCATCCAATGCAGTGTAGAGGATGAGTCTACCGTGTGAGAAGGCTAGAACTAGCCACCAAACGCTTGATATCTTCAAAGGCATGCTACAACTTGTTATCCCACTTGAACTTGGCATCCTTTTGACAAGTGCTGAGAATGGCTTGCATCTCCCCAATAGGTTGGAAATAAAATATCTTAGATATGCCAGCCATCCTTGGAAGATCTGAGTTGAGTTAAACTTTTAGCAGGAGGCACTTCTAAGATAGCTTTAATCTTTTCAAGATCTATTTCTATTCTTTGGTGTTGGACAACAAACCCAAGGAATTTCCCTGAAGCTACTCCGAATGCACACTTCAAGGGATTCATTTTGAGGTTATATTATCTTAACCATTCAAAAACTACTCTCAAGTAAAAGAGATGGTCTTCCTTTTCTCTGTTCTTGACTACTAGATCATCAACATAACACTCAACCGATGGTGGATGAGTTCATTGAAGATCCGAGTCATGGCCCTTGGTATGTAGCAGATTTTAAGGAAAGTCATGACCTTATAACAAAAGATTTTGATCAGGGTTCGAAAAGCAGTGTTTCTTTCATCCTCGGGGCCATCTTGATTTGGTTATAGCCAGATGACACATCCATGAAAGAGAAAATTGCATGAGATGAGGCGATGTCCACCATTAATTCTGGTATAGGAAGAGGAAACTCATCCTTAAGACATGCCTTATTTAAGTCTCTGAAATCGATGCATATGAGAATTTGACCACTCTTCTTCTTAACTAGTATGACGCTAACTGGTAGGGTATTTTCTTCTCTGATGAAACCGGCATCGATCAGTTTCTTGACTTCAGAAATGACCTATTGTTTGATTTCTAACCACATGCGTCTAGGAGCTTGCTTGATAGGGTTAGCACTAGGATATATTGCTAGCTTATGGACTGCTATATTAGGAGATAATTCAGGCATCTCTTCATAACTCCATGCAAAGTAGTCCTTAAACTCAATCAATAGCCTAACTAAGTCATTGGTTTCTTCTTCATTCAGCAATGAACTGATGTATGTCGGGCGTGGATTTTCTTCTATCTCAAGATTGATTTCTTTAAGCTTGTCAATTATTGAATGGATCTCCTCTTAAAATTTTGGTGGTGCATCTTTGATTTGGAGATCATTTGGATCATCTGAGGTTTCTAAACACACATGAGAATAAGAGTTGGTGTTGTGTGAAAAGAATCTATCAAACTCCAAATGATTGGCAACAACTAAGTAGTAATCATCGTCATCGACTGGACCCATTGTACCGAATCCTAGTCCTGCTCTTTATTGTGCTTCCCTTCATGTATTATTCCATAGCTTTTCAAAGTACTCTAACCTATGCCTGGATCATGTATGAGGGACCGAACCTTTCTATATAAGATTATGAACCCAAGGCGAGTAAAATTCAAATGGTAATTCCATTAATTCTTTAAATGTATCCTTTTCAAGTTCTACATCAACTTTAGGACTTGAGGATAATGATCCCAAAAAGAATCTTTTGGCTTCATATCACTGGAAGACTTAGGGGTTTCCTTAACTACTAAACCTTCAACTTTTTGAGATGAAAGTGAGGTTAGAGCTAAGGTTCCCACCTATTGCCGAATAGTCTCACATAAACCTAATTCGAATACTTTACTTTGTCTAGAGGCCCAGTCTTCATCACTATCTGGATTGAAAGTCACCTCTAATGGGACCCATTGAGAGGGGTTGGTTGGTATACTAATCACATTAGACTCATCCTCTGAACTGGATTCCAAGTCTATATGAATAGTAAGGGTACTCATATGAACTAGAACATGACCCTTGTTGGCTGATGGCCAACCAAGGGGTCTTCCACCTCTGAACTTCCTCTATTTTTGCCTCTATCTCTACCTGGTGGAGGTTGAGTCATCCTACCCATATGTCCATATGATGGAATGAACTGTGGGTGGAATGTGATATGATGATCTATTTATTCTTCAATTTCCCTTTCTTGTTCACTTGAATTTTTCTTTTTCTTTTCTTTTTCTTTTGCCTTTTCTTTTTCTTTTTCTTTATTTTGTTTTGCTTTTGAATTTGAGTTTTGTCCAAGTTCATGAGAAAGGGTGTTTTGAGGAAGATAGTAGGTTGCATCTTCATATATCTCAACTTCTCTGACTGAAAATGGCTTTTCATCTCCTTTGACATAATACTCAATCCCATCCTTCCTGACCTTCATGCATAGATGGAGGGAGGATAGAATTATCTTCTCTAATGTATCCAAGGCCTATCGAGTAAAGTAGTGAATGAAATATTTGAATCAATTATGTAAAACTTGGCTTCAGTCTTCCAATCACCTATCTCCAAAGGTAATACTATGGAACCTAAATCCCGCTCTCCTTGTTCATTGAATCCTCTCAACATCATCCGATCTCCTCGGAGTGTGGAAATGTCGATCTTCAAATAGGCAAGGGTCTTTAGACTCATAATGTTCATCGATGCACTTAGATCGATGAGAACTCTGGCAAGTCTAAATCTGCCCATGTCAACTGTAATATAGAGGGGACGGTTGTGCTCCAAGTCCCCCAGAAGATGGTCTTCATCTGTGAAAGTGATCCTCTGAGCTTCTTTGGAATAATGTGCCTCCATACCGATAGAGGTCAGTTGAGCTAAGCATATCTCAAGATCAAGGAGAGCCTTGATTAATGATTCCCTCATTTCTTTAGATAAGACAAGGGAATCGTATATGCTTAGCTTAGATGGCAACTTTCTTAGGTGAGAGGACATTGTAATCTACCTTGGGCTTATCCTCCATAAGCATATCCAAGGGTGGAGCATCCTGTGGAGGGGCTTCTCAATCCTCTCAATCAATGACTTATTTCCCTCTATCTTAAGGTGCTGCCCTAGGAGGTAGAACCTTGCCACTACAGAGGTTGACTTCAGTGATCTCTTGTGGTAGGGTAATGGAAGGTTCTTCCTGCACGTCAGGCTCACCTATAGCTTCTCCTATGGGACCCTCAAAATCAGATGATTCCAAGTCTATCTCAAGAGGCAAACCCATAGTATTTAGAGTAGGAAAATTCAACTTTGAATCAGAAAGAGGAAGATCAAAATTATTATAGTTATTTTGACTTGAAGAGTTATCATTAAGAATAGAAGCAGACAACCCATCAGAAGTGACACAGATATAATTTAAGCTAGCTTTATTCTTCAATTTCTTGATTTGATAGGAGGTACAAAGTAGAAATCAAGTAAAGTAAGAGGGGTAAGGGAAATTGATCACAAACTTCTGTGAGCTTGCCATTTCCAATCAACTGTAAAAATTGAAGAACTAAACTGTACTTATAACTGTAACTGATGCTGAGAATCTGTAATATTGGAAACAAGCTTGGACCAGACTTCTATTTTTGTTGATTTATAAATTTGAATTTAAAATTTGAATCCACATCCAACATCTTGGAAGTGTTAAGTGGGGTTCAAATGGATTTAGAGAAGATTTAGAAGTTTGATTGGAAAGAGGAATTTTTGAATATGAATCCAAATTCAACAAATTTGGGTATGTTGAAAAGTGGATTCAAATATTTTTTAGAAAGATGCTTCCATATGTTCATGTTTGAAATTAGATTTTGATTTGAGGACCCTTTCCTTTAACAAATTTGAGTTAAAGTAAGGGTATGGTTTTTTTGATTTGGTATTTTAGAATTTTACTCACTTAGCAAATTTGGATATGCTAAGTGAAGTGTTTGAAAATAACTATTTCTTTTTTATGAATTGTTATTGATTTTGAAAATTAGAATTCCCACTTAGCAAGTTTAGGTATGCTAAGTGAAGAACCCAAGTGTGGTTTGTGTTTTGAAAGATTTTTTTGAAAATAGGATTCTTAGCAAATTTGAGTATGCTAAGGAAGTCCTAAAGTGTTTCATTTATTTTGGATATTTTGATTTTTGAAAAAGTAGGATCCTTAGCAAATTTGAGTATGCTAAGGAAATCCTAATGTGTTTCCATTTTGTTTTGATTTGTTTTTGATTGAAAGTGGAGATTTTACTTTAACAAATATGGTATGGTAAAGATGAAGTTCCACTTAATTTTTTGAAATAAAAATTTTACTTAGTAAATTTGAGTATACTAAATGAAATTCCAAAGTTGTGTTAAAAACTTTTTTAATGTTTTGGTTTTGTTTTGAAAATGGAGACTTCACTTTAACAAATTTGGTATGCTTAAGAGTGAAGTTCCAAAAAGTGCTTTTTGGAAATTTTTGTGAAGTGGAAATTTCATTTAGTAAATTTGATTATGCTAAATGGAATTCCAATAGGGTTTCAAATTTTTGTTTTGAATTTTGAAAAAGGAAGACTTTATTTTAGCAAATGGGGTATGCTAAATTGAAGTTCCAAATATGTTTTAAAATTTTTTGTGGGATGGATATTTTACTTAGCAAATTTGAGTGTGCTAAATGAAATTTCCAAAAGTGTGTTTCAAATTTTATTTTTGGAAAAAGAGGACTTCATTTTAGCAAATGGGCCATGCTAGAATGAAGTTTCAAATGTATTTTGAAAATTTTATTATATATTTTTTAAAAAATTTGGAGACTTCACTTAGAAAATTTGAGTGTGCTAAATGAAGTTCCAAATGTATTTTGAATTTTGAAAATATGATTGTTAAATTTTAATTTTTGAAAAGAAGACTTCCATTCAACAAATTTGGGTATATAGAAATGGAAGTCAAACTTATTTTTGCAAATGTGCTGTTTTGTGTGTGTGATTATTGTTTTTTTTTAAAGAGGGAATTCTAACTTAGTCATGTATGGAACATGTTTAAGTGGTATTTCCAGATGATGTTATTTTTATTTGGGAGTGAAATCTTTATTAAATAAATTTGGGTATATTGATGAAGATGTTCATATGTGCTTTTGAAAAAAATTTAGTCTTGCTTGAAAATGAAATTTCCATTCAATAGGCATGGGTATATTGAATGGAAAGGTTCATGTGTGCTTTTTGAAAGTTTTATTTTTAATTTTGATTTTGATTTTTGGAAAGATGATTATTCATTTTATTTTTTGAAATTGAAATCTTCATCAAAATGAATTGTGGGAAGATGTACATTTGTGCTTTTGGAAAAGACTGTTAGTTTTATTTTTGAAGATTCCTACATGTAACAATTATGAGAATTGTTAGATGAGTGTGATTAAAGAAAATTTTGTGGAAATTTTCTTATGTGCATTTTTTTTGAAAGAGTGCTTTTTGAAATGCATGATTTTTATAAGGGATTATTTTGTCTTTATTATTTTAAAATGAACCTTTCCTTATCATAGAAATGATAATGAGAAGTCTTTAAATATTTTCTTTTTATTTAAATCTTTTTATTTTTACCCAATGGAGAACCCAATAGGGGTTTTAAGACCAACACGGGGTGAGGTCCTAAAACCTAAAGATGTTGGCTAGCTTAACTTAAGAATGAAATAAGCTAAGTGCCAACAGAACGAAAGATATCTCAGATTCATACCAAAGTACAAACCCACTATCGATACTTAGAGACAATGATTATTTACCAAAGATGGAGAGAGAACCATCCCCAGCGAAGTCGCCAAAAAAATCTATGGTGAAAATTTCCCACCTTCATCTAACCTTTTGAAGAGGATAAATGAAAATAGAAATACGCCTTTTTTGTTTACACTACATGATCCAGATGTTCTTATTAGGTGATCGGTATGACATTGAGGAGGTGTACTATCTCAAAGGTAGAAGTCACCACCCTACAATGACCTAATCACCTGAATAAGGACTCCTAAGGACAATGAGTCTTCATATGTACCAGAGATTCTTATCCTACTTTACATGAAAAAGTAAAGTAGGGTTTATTTTAAATCGAGTTTGTTAAGTCCCTATAGGGGCAAGCCCCCATTGTTAATTACATTCTAAGGAAGGGGATTTCTTAGAAATACTCTTGATTAAGGTAAATGATCATTGTCTCCAAAGATTTCAATAAGTAGGACTATCAATCGATTAATTTATTTTTAGCAAATCAAGTGTGATTGATCAAGAGGAGGGAGTTCTTATCAAAGCCAAATGGAGGTGAGTAGGGGATGTTTAGGATACTAGGAAGCCTAGTAAACATCCCAACTATCCTATGGTTGGGCCTTACATTTTTGAAATTTAGGAAAATTATTTGTTTGAGTTAAATTTTTATTAGAGGTTTAGGGCTTATAATTCCATGATGCTAGGTTATGGAAATTCCTAAGAGATTTATACTTATGACCCATAGAAGGGAGAAGCAACCTCAGAACCTAAATCTAGGGAGTTTTGGTGAGGGCTAAAAGCATGAACTAAGCCTAATGGGAAAATTGGTATTTGGTTTGCCTCCACAAGAGAGGATAAACCACTCGACTGTTGGACTTACATCTGCCTAGGGGTGGTCACCAACTAACTCCTCCCACAATTTTAAATTCATGTAGGCAAGTCATATGCTTTATGCAAGATAGCTGGGTTGTCATTTATTTAGAAAGAGACTAAGTCCTTAAACTCACTCCCTGAAGGGACTAGCTCATGTAAGGGCATGCTTCAAATGACCTAAATTTAATGCAAATCATATTACATATTATTTTCATTTTTGGACAATCATTTGGCTCAGGCTTATAGGATTCATATGCCTAATGCATGAGAAGTAAGATTATTGGCCAAGATCAGAGAAGAGAGAGGAGGTATGTTTCCACCATGGCTCTCAAATGTCAAGCCAAGTTTATCTAGAAAAGGTGGAAGGCCTCCAATCAAGAGTGAAACAAGATGCTCTTGTGCATGATGTTATAAAAGAAATGCTCATCCAGTTAAGGGGTTGCTAATTCTTTTATCTTTATTTTAACTTAGGCTTTAAATGAAGTTATGAGTTGTTTATTTTTAATTTTGAGTTGATTAATTTGGTAGAAGATTTATTTTTTCTTAAGAGCCTAATCGTCATCCAGGCCATACATCAAAGAAATGAAGAAACTAGGAAAACTAGCCATTTTTAATGCACAAGCTAAACAAAACATCAAACATTTTATAAAGCTAACACAAAAGAATAAAAGGCCAAGCGTATGGGCACCGACAAACTCAAAACAAATTGGTAAGCTCCACCCTTATACAACCTGGACTACAAATAAATTAAGTATAATTAAGCAAGGAATTCATTATTACGGGGGGCTTCAAACTTCATTTCTTCATTCATCTTTTCTTATTTCTTCTTTCTTCTTTTGGTTTCTTCTTTTAGATGGTTGGAATGTGGATACTCCAAAGGCTTCACATGGTACATAAGATGTGATCTTATAACCATGCTCATCCTAATTTCCCATAATAATCATTCCAAAATCCTAATTACAAAGGTACATGAAAAGGGAAAAAAGTAAATCTAACTAAAACCTATAAAATAGAGATTAGCTAAACAAACCACACACTCCTAAGCATGTATATAAACAAATTGGACTTAGCACCCCACACATGGGTAACCAAGTCCACCTAGCCTATTTTGGATTATGCTTAAGGGTATAAGCAACTTGTACAGTAAAAGAATTTATTTTTATTAAAGCATCCCTTAAGCACAATCCCCTGCAAAAGATAATGATTATACTAAATCGTCCTACCATTCATTCTATGCACATACACCCTAACAGCCAGACTAAAATAAAACATCATAAAATAAAAGCAAACATCATACCATGCACCACCCTAACATAGGACTAGAAGTGGTGTGGCCATGTAAAATGTATTTGTGTGGTTAGCTAGTTTTTGTTAGGATTTTCTAAGTGTGAAAAGGTTCAACTTAGAAGGGTGGTCTCATTTAAGTTGTTTAATTGATATAGGATTAATGATTTTGATTTGGTTTAAATGAACCTACTTAATTACTAAATGTTGTAAAGAGAGGAAAAGAGAAGAGAACTTCTCTTTCCTCCCTACCTTAAGTGATTTCTAAGATAAATTCGTTAATAATTTTTGTTTAGTGAATGTTTTATTATGTATTTTAATTAATCCTAAGTTTAGATTTTTCTCTAAAAAACCCTATTAAAAAGAAAGGCATTTTAAGATAAAGTAAAGTGAATTACTATCACAAAACACACAACATTTTATTTCTTTCCCACATGTGTATCATGCACATGAAGGAATCCTAAGCATATCTATACATGTGTGATGAAGACACCTTAATAATGAATGCTAAGAGAGGTTGCTTAAGGAAACTTGAAATGTTTCATGTATGCATGATTTTGTTAAGTAGAAGGGAGTGATTCTTTTATCCATTTTTCATATGCACATTTACAAGTATAAAAAAAATATAAGAGTATGACGCCATTATTAACTGTGGGTGTAAGATACAAGACCTACTTATTACTTAAAGCTACAACCTTGTCCAGACTAATATACCACTTTTCCTAATTATATGTGCATGTACAAAAAGGAATTCATGGAAAGAGAATGCTAAGTGAGTTACTTAAGAAAATTTAAATGCTTTATGATGCATGATTTTCATTAAGTAGAAGAGAGATTTTCTTATCCATTTTTTACATGTACACATGTATGTATGAAAGGCATAAGTGAGTATGGCACCATTGTTAACTAGGAGTGTAAGGTACAAGACCTACTTAGGGCTACTTAAAGCCTTGCAACCTCGGGGTTTTCCAGACTAATAAACCACTTTCCTTAAATACAAGCATGTGTACAAAAGAAATGAATGGAAAAGAAAGATACGAAAGTTTGTATTTGTTTGTTTGATTTGTTTCTACAATCTATATGTATAGATGTGGATGTCCTTCTTTAAGTAATAGCATAGGAATGAATAGGAATAGAGTTAGGCAAATGTTATGTTCTTTTCAAATGAACTATTTCCTTTATCAAATCCTATTCAAAACTATGCTAAAATAAAAGAGAAGGAAAACTATACTAAGCACATCTTCATATTTATATCTACATGCAAGCTTATAAATAATTATAAGTAGCACACTTTCAATTTTAGGTATTTGATTTATAGATTTTGAAAATAGTTTTGAATTTAATAGTGATAATAGCCACTCTTTTTTTTTTTACTTTAGTCAAAATATGCAATTTGACATAAAAAAAATATTTCATTTTGAATTTGATTTTAGAAAAGATGAATGCATGATTTTCATATGACATACACATTTAGCATGCTAGGGAAGAAATAAAATGATGTAAGCATGTAATTTCATTCACTCTAATTAATTCATAACGACAATCTTATGACGTAAGATCATTTAAAGAGAATCAAAAGTTGTTTAAAGAGACTTTCATTTTGTTTTGAGTTTGATTTGAATTAGGAAAGTGTGAGAAGTTTTGCTGGTCCTAACACATTTCCACATGTGTGTATTATTTTAGTTTAATTTTTAGGTGATTAGATTAATTTTATGCTTTGGTTAGGTTAAGGTGTAGATTAAGTTCATTAATTACCCCTTACCTATACCACTTTAACATATTTAATCAAATAATTATGAGCCAATGTATGACATAAAATCATAAGGAATTTAAATCAACAATGCATCCTAGGAAAGAAAGGTACCTAATGCAATTGGCTCACAATTAATGATTAATTAAGCTAAAGGGTTTAATTTAAGTACTTTCATAACCTTTCCCACACATATGGGTTAGGTATTATTTCCTTACATTTACTTAGGTTATTGAACACCTAAGTATCTACCCAAGAAGGATTAGTTTAGGTGATTAACTTTCTGGATTAATTTTGATTTTTGAGAATTTGATTTGATTAATTAAGTAGATCATTAGTGGATTAACCCTTAATTAGATTTGGATTAAGGAAGAAAGGGAGTTTAGGGAATATCTTAAGGAAAATATCCCAAAATCATTCCATAAACCTCCTAATCACTTAAACAAAATTTAATTATCTTAATCAAGGAATTAAACCATTATTCATATACTTCATTAAGCTTAATTATATTAAGAGAGTGATTAGGGGTTCATTAGTTAATTTCTCTGATTAACTCATTAATAAATTGCAAGAAAATTAAGAGAGGCAGAAGTCATCCCACTGAACATGCCTCAAAAGTTTGGAATTAATTAATGAAGTCATTAGGGAGTAATTAGGGTTATTAAATTTTTAAATAAACCCTAATTAAGAAAAATTACTATTCAAACAATTAGAAACCATTTTATTGGATTCTCCTCTGAATTATCTTTAAAATGAATCTGAGTTTATATTTTTTTTGAATTTTTCTATAATTAATTATGAATTTAGGGAGTTCCAATTGATTTAAGTGATTTTTATGAATTCTGCTAATTTATTTTATTAAAATAAATCATTTAACACTCAAAATTCAATATCTTTTAATCCAAAGGTCATTTTAACTTAAAATTTTTATGGTAGGTGTATTTTAACATCAATTTTAATCTCTAAAATTTCAACTTAATCTCACATGTATTTTTTTATTTAATTAAAGAAATTTGTTTTTTACTAAAAACTCAAATTAAGCCCAAAATATTCAGTGAAATGTAGGGATTTTAGGTTTGTTGGATTCCTCTCGAAAAAAAATGAATCCAATGAGCCATTGTTTGCAATTTTTAGTTAAGTATTTTATTTTATATAAATTTTGGAAGTTTCAGGTGATTTAAATTAATTTTTTAAATCAGAAAATCCATGTGGTGCCATATGGCACATCGCGATTGGACGCGGCACGTGCGAGCCACACGGTGTCGCGCGATTCACACGCCATGCTGCATCAACCCTTTGGGCGGGAAGACCGGGTCAACGTAGCGAGAGTGACCCACTGTTCGCTCTGGACCGTCCAATCGCAGATCATATGGTTCATATAAGACCGCAGGGATCGATCGCATCGACGCATATCGCTCGACCGATCATGCTAATTGCGATCGGATAGTCGCATCATCAAATTCAAAGGCTGATCACGGATGAAGCCATTCGATCCCCGCGAAACTGGGATCGGATGGCGTAGCCGCCATGATGAACAGTAAAATAAGATTTTTTAAAAGAAAATTAGTAAGTGAAAATTTATCCAACTCACTCCGATTCACAAAAAAATTTATTTTCTAATTGGGATGATTTAAAGTAAAATTGAGATTATCTAGGGTGGATTCTAAACAAAAAAAACCATCACAAAATGAGGGATCCTAAATGATTTTGAAGGTTACCTCACTGGGGATGATTTTTGGTAGTGGTGGTGACTCGAGCGCATTGTTGAGTGAGGGAATAAGCCTTGGATTGAACTTAAATCCTTGCGTTCACATCGAAACAAAGTTTCTTCCGATGATCGTCGTTTCCTCAACGAATCTTAGTTTTGAAGTATTTCTCTTCAAAATGAAGTGGGGGTGATTACCAATGGCTTTGGGAGCTCTAGGAGAGGGAGAATGAGAAGAATGAGGGTTTTCTTTAGCCACTAATGCCTTGGAATGAAAACTGAATGAAAATGAATTAAAATCCACTTTTTATTTAAAATTTTTGCTCCAAACTCATGTCATTTGGCTTGGGGTGGTTGAGAATGGAAGAGAATCATCCTAGGTGGCTCCTGGCTAAAGGCATGGAAAGTCGCCATGAAGGACAAATGGGTGTCCTAGCCAAGGGTAGGTGAGTGTCCTTCATGCCAAGTGTTCTAATGGGAGAGGTTAGATGATTTCACCTCCCCATGAGTCATGGATGCCCCAACCACTACTTGGGTCAGAAAATTAGGGTCCTTGGTGCCTATGTGGACCAATGGATGAGTGTCAAGTGGCCAAGGAAGAGAAATGTCCACTTGGGGAAGTGTCTTTTTTATGGGATGCCCTTGACCAAAAGGCAAAGTAGTCATTTGGCATTGAATTTGATTTGGACAGATTTAAAATGAGTCAAAAGAAATTTGGACCAAATTTCATGTCATTTGAAGTTCATTTGATTTAATTTGGATTAATTTGACCCATTTGGGTCAAATCGGGTCAAAATGGTTATTGACCACAAATTGGGTCAAACCAAGAGTTGGATCAAGTTCAAATGACTATTTGGAGTATATTGGTTCAATTAGTTTCAATTAATTTGGTTTAATTTGGATTTAATTTGTTTTGGCCAATTTGATCCTTTAGGTCAATTTAAGTTGACCAATTTGACCCAATTGACCAAATTGGCTTGAATTATGGCTTGGTTTGAGTTTGGTTGATCTTTTGAAATGGATTGGTATCTTTATTTCCAATTAATTTGGTTTGTATTTTATTTTGGCTTGATTTGACCTTTTAGGTCAAGTTAGGTTCATGGTCAATTGGGCTAGGTTGGGTCTAGTTGGCCAATTGGTCAAATTGGGTTCAATTTGAGGCTTTGGTTAAGTTCAATAATCAATTTGGAGTGAACTTGAGCCATTGGTTGTAATCAATTTAGTTTAGGTTACAATTTGGCTAGTTTGGATTCATGTGGGTTAAAGGTTTGACTTGGTCAATGGCTAGGTTGACTTGGTTTGACCCAATTCATGATAATTGATTAACCTATGATGATCAACAAACATGACATGAAGTTTGGATTGGCTAAATTCACTTTGATTTGGATTGAATTGAATTTTGATTCATGTAGGTCAAATTGGCCACTTTGGGTCAAGTGAGCCAATTGGGTTTAGTTGGCTTGATCAAGGCTTGATTTAAGTTTGGTTGAACTAACATATGGACTTATGATTGAAATATAAATCCATTTGTAAGTGATTTAGAGACAAATAGGTTTTGATTCATTTGACAATTTCAAGTCAAAAGGGTGAATATGGTTTGACTTGGGTTTGATTTTTTTGAATTTAGTTCTGGTTTGAGGATTAACATTTATGTTTATATTTAGATTCATGATTGAAGGATTGATTAAATCATAAAGAAAAATCAAAAGTTTGGCTTGATTTGAGTTTGATTTGGCTAAGTTTAAGATTTTGACTTGAAAGGCTTAGGTTGGAATTTGATTGAATTTGAGTTTGATTTTTGGAGTTGGTTTTGGTTGTTTGAATTTATATTTCATTTGAGTTATTAAAATTTTTTTTGAATTTGAATTGATTTGGATTTGATTTGAGCTAAGTCCATAAGATAGAATCAAAAGCTTAGAATTTAATTTTGAGTTTTGGATTCAATTTGATTGATTTGAATTTATAGTTCATTTATATATGTGAATATAAATGAAAATATAAGTGGGTTATGAGAAAATTTCTTGAATTTGAATTGATTTGGATTTGATTTGAGCTAAGTCCTTTAGGGGGAATTAAAAGACTTAGGAAAGATTTTTGGAATTTGAATTTTGGAAGTGGTTTGATTGATTTGAATTTATATTTCATTTATATATGTGAATATAAATGAGAATATAAATGGGTTGTGAGAAAATTTCATGAGTTTGAATTGATTTGAACATCATTTTGGCTAAGTCCTTAAGAGGGAATTAAAGGACTTATGGAATTTAAATTTTAGATTTAGTTTGATTGATTTGAATTTATATTTCATTTATATGTGTGAATATAAATGTGAATATAAGTGGGTTATGAGAAAATTTCTTGAATTTGAATTGATTTGGATTTGATTTGAGCTAAGCCCTTAAGAGAGAATTAAAAGACTTAGGAAAGATTTTTGGAATTTGAATTTGGATTTCAATCATGGGTTTCGATTATTTGGAATTGATTCATGATTTGAAAATCCATTGAAATTGATTCAAGATTTGATTTGGAGTTGAAGTTGATATGAGTTTGGAGTTAATTTGAATTTGATTTGAATTTGACTTGAAGGAAGGAAGTGAGGAGTTGGTTCAAGCTATAGGGTAGGTAAATTTTTCTAACACCTCTAAAGCATGACCTATTCCTATGGATAACTCTTCTAAGTCTCTAGGGCTAGGTTGAGTGTCCACTTAATCACTAGATGTGTCTTAAGACTAAGGATCTCTTAAAGTCTAAGAGGAGTCCTATGTCTAAGATGGAGGTGTTGGGAGCTCATCCTAAAAATGAGGTCAACACTGCCATTAAGTACAAATGGGTGTCCTAACAATGAGGTGGGAGTCCTTCATGCAAAGTGTTCCAATGAGAGAGGTGAGGTGATTTCACCTCTCCATGAGTCATGGCTGCCCCAACCACCTCTTGGGTCAGATAATCAGTATCATTGGTGCCTATGTAGATCAATGGATAAGTGTTAAGTGGCTAAGGAAGAGAAATGACCACTTGGGCAAGTGTCTTTTCTCATGGGATGCCCTTGACCCAAGGGAAAAGTGGTCATTTGATATTGGATTTGATTTGAGCATATTTAAAATGAATCAAAAGTGAGTTTGACCAAAATTTTGTCATTTGGCATTCATTTAGTTTAATTTGGGTCAATTTGACCCATTTGGGTCAAAATGAGTCAAAATGGGTTAGGTTGACCAATTGGTCAAATTGGGTCAAACCAAGGGTTGGGTAAAGTTTAAATGATCATTTGGAGTATATTGGTTCAATTGGTTTCAATCAATTTATTTTAATTTGGATTTAATTTGGATTTTGGTCAATTTGATCCTTTAGGTCAATTTGGGCTAAGTTGACCAATTTGACCCAATTGACCAAATTGGCTTAAATCATGGCTTGGTTTGGATTTGGTTGATCATTTGGAATATATTGTAGGCTTTGGTTAAGTTCAATTTGGATTTTATTGGGTTTTAGGTTGACTTGAACCTTAAGATCAAGTTGGGCTAAATTGGGTTAGGTTGACCAATTGGTCAAATTGGGCTCAATTAAGACTTTGGTCAAGTTCAATAATCAATTTGGAATGAACTTGAGCCATTGGTTGCAATCAATTTGGTTTAGGTTGCAATTTGGCTAGTTTGGGTTCTTATGGGTTAAAGGGTTGACTTGGTCAATAGACTAGGTTGACTTGGTTTTGACCCAATTCATGATAATTGATTAACCTAGAATGATCAATAATCATCACATGAAGTTTAGATTGGCTTAATTCACTTTGATTTGAATTGAATTGGATTTTGGTTCATGTAGGTCAAATTGGCCACTTTGGGTCAAGTGAGCCAATTGGGCTTAGTTGGCTTGATTTTTGAGTTGAGTTTGTTTTAGTTGAGTTCATATATAGATTTAAGATTGACATATAAAATCAATTGCAATTGGTTTAAGTTCAAATGAGTTTTGGCTCATTTGAATATTTCAAGTCAAATGGGCTAAGTTGGGTTTAACTTGAGTTGACTTGGATATGGTTTGATAATTATAGTTTACATTTATATTTGGAACAACGATTGAAGGAGTGATTGAATCATAATGAAATCCATGGGTTTTAAGTTAATTTGGGTATCATTTAGCTAAGTTCAAGAATTTGGCTAAAAGGGATAAAATCAGGAATTTGATTTGATCTAGGTTTGGTTTTGGCCTTTTAAATTTATATTTCATTTATATTTGTAAATATAAATGAAGATATAAATAGGTTATGAGAAAATCATTTGATTTTGGAATGATTTGGAAGCAAATTTGACCAAATATAAGGATGTAGGTCAAAAGGGCTTGACTTGGGAATTGATTTGATTTGGGTTTCAATAATTTGAATTTGATTTATGATTTGAAATTTGATTGGATATTGAATTTTATAACTGAGAAAATCAATTGGATTGAGGTTGATTTGAATTTTGTTAAGGCTAAGTCTATATTAGATTTTGCCTTAGCTTATGATTTTGTAGTTGCTAATACTTTATTTAAGAAAAGAGATGAACATATTATTACTTATAAAAATGGATCTAGTAAAACACAGATTGATTATTTTTTGATAAGAAAAATAGATCGTTTAGATTGTAAAGATTGTAAGGTCATTCCAAGTGAAATTTTAAATACCCAACATCGACTATTAGTTTTAGATTTTAAGATGAAAGGTTGTAAGAGAAAAAATAAACTAAATTATTATCCTAGGATTAGATGGGGACACTTAAAGAACAAAATAAAAATATTTTAAGAGCAAACTACAAGAAATTAGAGTTTGGGATGTTCATAAGGAAGCTAACGTTATGTGGGAAAAATATCAAGTGAAATTAAAGCAAGTTGCTAAAGATGCTTGGCGAATCAAAAGGAAAAGCTTCTTTTAATAAAAATAGTTGGTGGTGGAGTTAGAATGTGCAAGAAAAGATAAGAAATAAGAAGCATTGTTATAAAACTTGGTTTAGATGTAAAAATTCGAAGAATTAGGAAAGATATAAAGTGGCTGTAGAGATTCTAAGAAAGCAATATATGATGCAAAAAATTTAGCTTTTAGTGATTTATACAATAGATTAGATACCAAAGAAGGTGAAAGATGTATGTATAAGTTAGCCAACCAAAGAGATAGGAGAAGTAAAGACATAGTTCAAGTGAGGGGTATTAAGGATGAAAATAATAAAGTGCTTTTCTTAGAAAAAAATATTGAAAATAGGTGGATGAGGTATTTTAATAAACTTTTCAATGAAGGATCTGAAAGTACGATTGATTTTAGCAACCTTAATACCCTAAACAAAAATAGAGAATTTCATTTTTTTATCGTCATATTAAATCTAAAGTTAGTGAAGCTTTAAAGAAAATGAAATGTGGAAAAGCAGTAGATCGGATAATATTCCAAGAAGTGTGGAAATGTTTAGGAGATCAAGGAATTTCTTGGCTTACAAATCTTTAAATGTTATTTTAAAGACTAAAGATGCCTGATGAGTGGAGAAAGAGTTTGTTGGTTCCTATATTTAAGAATAAAGTGATGCACAAGAGTGTGCAAATTATAGAGGAATTAAGTTAATGTGCCATACATTAAAATTATGGGAGAGAGTAATTGAGCATAGGTTATGATGTGATACAGTTTCTCACAATTTGGTTTCATGCCAAGTAGATCTACTACGGATGCTATACATTTGTTAAGAGGTTTGTTGGAGAAGCATAAGAAAATAAGAAGGATCTACATATGATATTTATTGATTTAGAAAGCTTATGATAAAGTCTCAAGAGATGTTCTTTGGAGAGTTCTAGAACGAAAGAAGTTAATATTGGTTATATTCAAGTCATTAAGGATATGTATACTAGAAATTACTTGTGTCCAAACACAAGGAGGATTGACAAAATATTTTCCTATTTTAGTTGGATTACATCAAGGATCAATATTAAGCCCTTATCTTTTTACTTTAGTTATGGATGTTCTTCGAGGCATTTACATGAATATGTACCTTGGTGTATGCTTTTTCGATAACATTCTTCTTGTTGATAAGACTAGAGGGAGTCCAACAAACTTGAATTATGGAGGTCAACTTTAGAGTCTAAAGGTTTTCGTTTAAGTAGATCTAAAACTGAATATATGGAGTGTAATTTTAGTTGTAGAAGTTTTAGTGGTAGTGTTGTGACTTTAAGTGATCAAGTCATTAATAAGAGTGAGCAATTTAGATATTTAGGCTCTATTGTTCAAAATGATGGTGAAATAGATGGAGATGTTAGATTAGAATTCAAGTTGGATGGTTGAAGTGGAGGAATGCATCGGCCTATTATGTGATAGAAAAGTTCCACTTAAACTTAAGAAAATTTTATAAGATGGTGGTAAGACACAATGACTTATGGTGCAGAATGTTGGCCAATAAAGAGAAACATAAGATTAAGTTAAGTTACGAGAGATGCTCGTGGATGAGTGGCTTTACCCTTAGAGATAGAATGCAAAATGAGTATGTTGGGAAAAGTTGGAGTAGCTCCAGGTGGTAGATAAGATTAGAAAGAGTCGCTTAGATGGTTTGGCCACATAAAGCATCGAATCGATGACCGATTAGGAGAGTAGATGCATTAGATTTTCCTTATGTTAAGAAAGGTGAGGTAGACCAAAGACTTGGTTAAGATGTATAAAAATGATCTTAGTATACTTGAATTAAATGAGAATTTGACACATAATAGGACACAATGGAGATGAAGGATTCATGTAACCAACCCCACCTAGTGGGATTAAGGCTTGTTGTTGTTGTTGTTGTAAGTCCATAAGATAAAATCAAAGGGCTTGGAATGGATTTAGAGTTTGAATTTAATTATGGGTTTCAATCATTTGATAGTTGGATTTGATTTTAAAAATTTGGATTTGAATTTGAGGTTTGGTTTGGAAGAAGGAAGCAAGGATTCAGTTTAGGCTATAGGGTAGGCAAGTCCTCAAATCCCTAATGCACAAACTATTCCTATGGCTAACTCTTCTAAGTCTCCAGGGTTATGTTAAGTGTTCGCCAAATCACTAGAAGTATCTTAAGACTGAGGAACTCTTAGTGTCTATGTGAGTTTTAGATCTATGATATGGAAGTTGAGATCTTACTTCAAAAGTGAGATCAACACACCTATGCTTTATTACTATAATATCATTTAAAACTTTAAATAATAATATTATTGTATGCTATAAATTTATGAAAATAGAGTTAAAATATTTAAGTATTATCTTTGCATAAAAATTTAGTATACACAAATAATTATATAGAGTATATAGAACACCATGATTTTAATATGAAAAACCCTAAGAAAAAGAAGAAAAAAAACCATAATGCCTAGCCCAATTCAAATAATTCACTATATATTTTGAGTTAGAAAAGTTCACTTTGTGTATAAAAGTTAGACAACAATATCCTTAAAATTACAACATCAGTATGGTGGTGGTCAGCTTGTAATGGTCACTGATGATGCTCGATGATGGCTATCGGAGGTGAATGATGGCTCTTGGTGGTGAATGGCTTAAGGTTTTCAAGCTCAGCTCTTCACCTTGGTTTCAAATATTATGTTTCTCTCTCTTTATCATAAGAATGAAGTCTTATTTATAAAAAATTTTTATGAGTATTTTGGTAACTTTAGCTGAATTCTCAAAACACTCCATCAGATGATCCATATTGATTCTCTTGATCAAAAATAATTTCTTGAATATTGAAGTCCCTTAACAACTTCTAATTTGAGTGATCCGAGTTTTCTTGGATTTCTCTTGTCGAGCCACTCGATTTGATTATAAGCATTCTATTTTTAGAGATCATTTGACCATTAAATTAATTTCTCAAAATTTTTAGTTACATTTATGAAGCTTGATTTGAACTCATATGAACTTGAGTTGACCCCATTCTTGGTGCTATTCGATTTGTCTCATCAAGAAATTTAGTTTGATTAGAAATATATTACAATTTAAATAATCTGAAATTTACCTTAAAATTCATGTTTGATCTAATTAATTTTTAAATGATATATCATTTGTGCTATATTTTTGAATGTTAAAATTTATTTCATTCAAATACATATAAACTAAAACACTTATCTATAGTCATAATTTTAATATTTTGATCGGTGTAAAACTGATGAAAAAATTTTAAAAAGTCATAAATTTTTAGTCATTCAAAATATAAAAATCATTCTAAAACATTAAAAAAAATATATTATGGCTAAAAAATATTTGTAAAGGGCTTGCCGAGGTGCCCACCAACATCAGAGTTGAGCATGTAAACAACCATGTGTGAGCTAGCATGCAAGTGTATTCGCACGCTCTACCATGGCCGAGTAGCATGTGAGAGTGAACAGTGTACACACGAGCAGCCGAGTGTGAGAAGGATCATGCAACCATAGGCCACGGGAGTGTGTTCACACTCACGTGCACTTAGGTATGCGCACGCGCCATTGTGGGTGAGCAGGTGTGCACTGCATGTGAGCAACCACGTGCACACAGGTGTTTCCAAACTCCAATTCTTTTTTGTACAGAGGTTTGATGGTATCTTAGATAAATGGCATATATCTCGCATTCAAGCTTTAGTATGATTCCAGGATTCTCCTATCTTCTTACAGATCTTTGTTTTCTTCACTGTCTTGTATAAGCAAACATAAAGGTTTGATATTGTCTTAGATAGGAGTCATGTATCTCCAATTCAGACTCTAATGTGACACTAGATTTCCTTATGTAAAGGTTTGAAAATATCCTAAATAGGTGGTGTGCAAACCACCTTTGTAAGCTCAGTTCATCTCTTATGCCTATTATGGCTTTTACCCTCCAATATAAAATATATATATTTTAAGATTTTGCACCCTAACAAGGGTATAAACTTTTGAGTGAAATTTTATATTTTTTTTTCAAGTTTATGCCTTAAAAGGATTGTGATGTATACATATCTCTTAAGATTCTTTTTTTCTTATAAAATTTTTTATATTTCTATTACTTTTGAGGTTTTCAACTTCTAAAATTTTTAATAAACCTAGAACTTCGAAGTCTTTTACCTTTTCAGGCTTTTAATATACTTATACATTTTAAGACTTTTATCTTATGATGCTTTTAAAGTATTTGTATCTTTTTTAGGTTTTATCCTATAAAGTTTTTGATGTACATGTACTTTCTAAGATTTTTATCTTTTGTGATTTTTAATTTGTATCTTTTAAGGCTTTTAGCTATCTAAGATTTTTAATGTACATATACATTCTAAGATTTTTTTTTTCTTGAGTTTTTTAATTTATTTGTGTTTTCTGAGGCTTTTGATCTTCAAAGATTTTTTATTTACTTATACCTTTTGAGATTTTTATTATGTGTACTTTCTTAGGTTTTTGGGCTTCTAAGATATTTGATGAGTGAAAATCCTAGCAATCATTTACTCTTTTGGACTCTTTCTAGCGAGACCCTATCAACTATGAGCTTTCCATTGAGACTTTCTTATGGGTAGGCCTTTTAAGAGTTATTAGTGGAGATCTTATCTATCGCTAGCTCTTTTAGGATCTTTTTTATTTACTACTAACTTCCCATCAAGACTTCCACAAGGAGATGACTTCCAAAGGTTTTATAAGTTGTAATATTATTTAAAAAGAAAATTTCATCTCTAATAAAAATGTACTTAAAAGATATAAGACTTTATATTCAAACAAATTCTCTTAAGAATTCTAATGAAGTAAGAAACTTGACTTCTTTGAATTGCAAGGAAGATTTGATAGAGAAACATATTTAGATCTTGTTAAATATGCATGATTTTTTGTGGTGATCTATATGCTCATAAAAATCTGAGGACTCATCATAAAAATCAATGGTGTGAAATTTGAACCTTGTTGGAATAGAATGTTAAAGAATTTCGTTAATTATGGAAGAAGATCCTTGAAAATATGGTGAGTGGAATATCAATTATTCTCTCATAAAGAAAATTCTTAGTGGATAAGAATATGAATTCATCCCTTATGATATTATGTGTGTGTTAGTTAAGAAGGATTGAATAGCATGAGAGGGTTGTGTTGAATTAACATTACATGTGAGATCTTTCAAATCTTAACAATGAGGGGGAACAACATGAGTGACATTAAATTAATTGATTCAAACTTGTTGTTTTGTTTGTGGTTGATACATATCATGCTGAGATTAAGCCCTTTATTGCTCAGATTCTACTAAAAATCGAGAATTTGAGCTTGATGCTACTCCATTCTACACATACATTCTTCCTAATTAAAGACTAAAATGTTTTCACTATATAAGTAATTTTATCTTTGATTTTTAGATATTGAAGAAGCATATTAGGAATTGATTCTCACAAACAATGTCAAACTATTGCATGTTAGAAAATTCATGGTGATAGAGTAAAAATCTTTAAGTTGGAGCTTTCCATGAAAATTTAACACATAGATAAATAATTACAGAGAGTATGTGGAACACCATAATTTTTATATGACAAACCCCAAGTAAAGGAAAATTAATAATGGGGCATAGCTAAGTTTAAATAATTTACTATGTATTTTGAGTTATAAAATTTCACTATTTTCTTAGCATAAAGAAGAAAATGAATTACAAAATTGTGTATGACAGTAAAAAATAATAGCTTTAAAATAAAATTACAACATAAATATGTAATAGTCAAGCTATAATGATAACTAGTGGTGGTTAGTGGAGTTAGACGATCATTGTTGGTGGCGGATAGTTTCAAGCTTTCAATCTCAACTCTTCATGTCTCTTATAAACCTCAATTTCTCTCTCCATCATGGTGAGAATGGACTCATATTTATAGAGTTTCATAAGAGATTTTGATAACTTTAGTAAAAAACTCAAAATACTTTATCAAATGGTTCATATTGATTCTCTTAATCATAAATAATTTCTTGAGGATTTAAGTGTCTTAATTACTTCTAATTGGAGGGATCTTGGGTTCATTGGATTTTTATTGTCAAGCCACTTGATTTGACTATAAGCACGCCATAGTCGGAGATCATTTAATCATTTGATTATGGCTCAAAGTTTTTAGTTACACTTATGAAGCTGATTTGAACTCGTTTGGACTTGGATTGACCCATTCATTGTGTTAGTGAACTCGTGCCATTAAAATATTTAGTTTGATTATAAATTTGTTAGAGTTTGGATGATTTGAATTTTTCTTTGAGATTCATGTATGATTTGATTAATTTTTATGTGATTTATTAAATTCCAAAGCAAATTTCAAATCACTCAGAAAAAACATCTTTGTAAATCTACGCTATCTTTTTAGGATGTTCAGTGAGTTCATTTTTTATGAGGCAGATTGATATATATTCAACTAAATTTTTCTTAACATTATGTTAGGATTTATTTATATATGGGTTCTACTTCTTATGAATGCAAGCATTCATAGTTAATTAACCCTCTTATTGTAGCAGGACACTCTAGATTAATGTTGAAAATAAACATATCTCTAATATGAATCGGTGTCTAGTAGTACGGTGGATGACTATTTAAGAGAAAAGAGAGAGTAGTCTCAATCAAGATGACATGGTTCTATCATCTCGGGGCCACCATTATTCCAATCTACCAACATGAGAAGGCTATTAGACGTGATGTCTAAGGAGTCTGATTAGCATTATGAGTTACCTCATTTCATATATCTCAAGTAGACTAAAGTTTTAGTTTAAGTATAACGGTGCAAATTTTTATTGAATCAAGACTAAACTTAATTTGTAAGTTTATCTAATAATTCAATGAAGTTTGCATTACAAACATATGTAGGTCTTATATCCATTAGATTCTCATTAGGGTGTTTGCATGGTGAATATATAGATTGGGCTTACATTCCTTTGGAATGTCATATAGGGTTTAAAGTTCGTATAGAAAATGAATAGATTGAATTTACATCTCTTTGGAATGCTAGATAGATGTCCACATAGCAAACGAAAAGATTGGACTTACATCATTTTGGATTGTCATGTAGATGTTTGCATAACAAAGGAAAATATTAGACTTACATCCCTTTGAAATGTCAGTTAGGTTTAAAGTTCGCATAGAAAACTAATAGATTAGACTTACATACCTTTGGAATGCCACAAATTATAGAGAAGTTCACATGGTGAAAAAAATCACAGGGCTTAGATTCATTAGAAAGCTGTTAGAATTTAAATATTCACATGATGAACGAGCATTGGACTTACATCCCTTTGGACTACTTGGTGTTTATTTTTGGATGTAGGGTGGACACCACACAGATCATAGGGGTACTTATTGAAGTGATCGGATACAACATTAAGGTATTATGCACTATCTCGAAAGATAGAAACATTACCCTACAATAGACCTAATTACTTAATAAGGACTCTTAAGGCATGATGGGTCTTCAAATATACGATTTTCCCTACTTTACATGGACAAGTAAAACAGGGTTTATATTAAGCCGAGTTCTTAAGTTCCTTATGGAGGCAAGCTTCCATAATTACTTACATCCTAGGGAATGAGATTCCAAGAATACTCTCAATTAAAATAGGCAATTATTATCTCGTAAGATTTCAAGGATAAATTATCAAAGGATTGGTTATATTTCAAAGTCAAATGGGATTGTTCAAGGAGAAGACTTATTTTGGAATCCGAAGGGAGGAAGTAGAAAATGCTCATGATACTAAGAAACCTATTGAGTATCCCAATCTATCTTATGATTGGGCTTTATATGTTTAAAAATGAAGAGATTTATTTATTTGAGTTGGACTTTTATTAGATTGCTAGGGCTTATAATCCATCAACACAAAGTTGTAAAAATACGTAAAAAGTGATGATTTATGCTTGTATCCTAGGGAAACTAGCTTCCTCAGATCCTAAATCTATGGAGCTTTAGCACAAGCTAAAGCACAACCTAAATCTAAGCAAAAAAGGGACATAAGGGTTTATCTCCATAAGAGAGAGTAAACTCATCCAACTTTTGGACTTACAACTGCATAGAGTGGCCCCATCTAACACCTCCTAAGATACAAAATCATGTAGTCCGGTCTTATAAAATTGTAAGATGGTTAGGTTTGTTATTTAATTATAAAGAGACTAAAGTCCTAAGACACTCCCTAAGAGACTATAGCATGAGTGGTATGAGCATATAACTTAATCTACAAGTGAAAAATCTTTTCAATTTTTATTTTATTTTGATTCATTATTTTGGACAAAGGCTTAGGATTTCTTTATGCATCAATGAATGATGAAGGTTGATTATTGGCTAAATCAAAAGAGAGAGGGTGAAGCTCCGTCATGAGGGGTTGCTCTCATAGGTCAAGCGGTCCTTATTGTGTAAGAATGGAGGCGCTCATTTTTGGCAAGAGGGATAGAAGATGCATGTATGATGTGAGACATACAACATACAACTAAGGGGTTGCTAAATATTTTAATTATCTTGCTTATAGCCTAGGCTTTATAATGAGATTGTGAGTTGTTTAAAATTTAATTGTGAGTTGTTAGTTGGTAGAAAATTTATTTTTATTTTAATAGCCTACAGTATCCAGACCACACATTAAAGCATCAAACATTAAGAAACTGTGAAAAGGATGCAATCTTATAGTGCAATCTAAACAAACCATCAATCAATTTTATAGACTACCACAAAAGAATAAGAGGCCAGTGCGGTCGGGTACCATCGTACATCACAAAAAGAGAAAAGAAGAGTACAAGCAATTATCTTTATAATTTGGACTTAGCACCCCACACATGGGTAACCAAGCCCACCTATCCTAACTTAGATTATGCTTAGGGATTTAGAAACCTACAAAGGGAACATTTATATTTATTTTTAAGCAACCCCTTAAGAATAATCCCTTGAAGAAGATAAAATTAAGCTAAGAGCGGCCTAACATCCAGTATACGACATAACACACCCTAAAATCCAGTCTAAAATATTACATCATAAAATAAAACATACATCACACATACACCATCCTAACTTAGGACTAGAAGTGGTGGCTTAATTCTAATGTATGTGATAAGGCTTTGTGTGGTATGTCTTAACTAAGTATTAGAGTTATGCTTTTCTAAGTGTGGAAGAATTTAATTTAACATAAAGGTTGGTTTCATTTTAAGTAATTTAATTGATTTGTGAATTTTAACTTATGTTTTATTTTGTTTCATTTAATTTACATTAACAACTAAGTGTTATCAAGAGAGGAAAGAGGATTACCCTCCTTCATCCCTACCTTAAGCCATTTTAAAGCATATTTTTTGATGACTTAGTTCTCTTTAGTGAATGACTTATTAAGTATTTTCTTATTAATCCTAAGTTTTGGTTAACCTCAAATAATTCTATTAAATATGAAAGTTATCTTAAAATTAATATGGTTGAATTACTATCACATGATATATATTAAATCATTCCTTTCCATCACATTAACATGCATATGGCTCAATCCTTAGTATCTATACATACAATGTATTTTTGCATACTTGAATGAGGAATGCTTACATTTAGAATTTATATCTTATTTGATTGAACTGTTCAATATATGTAAATTAAAGCTTTATCCAAACTCTTATACAAAAATACATAGGAATGAAATCAAATAAGTATGTGTCTTTGTTAACCATGGAAGTGAGGTAATCAAATGACCTCCTTGGGGCTACTTAAAGTCTCGTATTCCCAGGATGTCCAAACTATACACTTATTAACATTCAAATCTATGTAATTTCATATATGAAGCATAAGCAAGAGAACACTAACTTTACATGTAATATAGCTTAGTGACTTAGATGATTTTGGATGCATGCACTTTTTTTAGTAGGAAAAAATTATTACTATTCTCTAATCAAATACACATACACATGTATAAAGGATGTAAGTAAGTATGTGTCGTTGTTAAACCAGGCAAGTGCGGTAATCATATGACCTCCTTGGAGCTACTTAAAGCCTCGTGTTCCTGATATGTCCAGACTAAACACTTGTTATCTTAAATACATATGAATGTATAAGTAACTATAATAATAAAAAATCATGCAAAATTATATTTTTATTTAGTTGAATTATTTATGTATATGAATTAAAGCTTTATCCAAATTGTAATACAAAAATACATAGAAATGGAATCAAATAAGTATGTGTCATTATTAAACCAGGAAGTGAGGTAATCAAGCGACCTCCTTGGGGCTACTTAAAGTCACGTGTTCTGGGTTTTCTAGACTAAACACTTGCTATCTTAAATACATATGAATGTATAAGTAACAATAAAAATAGAAAATCATGCAAAATTATATTTTTATTTAGTTGAATTATTTATGTATATGAATTAAAGTTCTATCCAAATTCTAATACAAAAATTCATAGAAATGAAATCAAATAAGTACATGTCATTGTTAAACCAGGGAAGTGAGGTAATCAAGCGACCTCCTTGGGGCTACTTAAAGTCTCGTATTTCTAGGATGTCCAGACTATATACTTATTAACATTCAAATCTATGTGTGTGTGTGTGTGTGTGTGTGTATATATATATATATATATATAAAGAGAGCTTCATTTCACATACTCAAACTATAAACACATGCAAATCCTATATGTAATCATAAATATTACCACTCCATATATTATTATTAATTTATAAACTTTAGAAAATAGATTTGAATTTATTAGTGATAATAGTCACACATATAATTAAGTTAACGCAACGCGTGCAAGCTTACATAAATTACTTTCATTTGACTCACTTAATTTTGAAAAAGATGAATGCATGAAATCACATGACATACAACATTTAAAGTAATTGGGAAGAAATAATCAAACATAAACATATGATTCATCCAACAAAATTAATTCCTAAGGATAATTATATTAAATTAAATTGTTTAAGGGCAACTAAAGTTTTTTATTAGTTTGGTTTTAGATTTGAGTTGATTTAGATAGAGAAGAGGTTATTTGTTATTTTAATCCCATTCCCATGTTGATAAACTTAATTGATTCAAGGAAAGGTAAGTAGATAAATTTTATGAATTAATTAGATTTAATCATTAAGTAAATCATTTTCTTACCCTTTCCTATGCTTCTTTAATTTAACTAATCACTTAATTATGAGCCATAAAATGATATGAATATATGAGAAAATAAAATTGCAATGCTCCTAAAGGGCCTAATGCAATTGGCTCATAATTAAAGATAAATTATGTTAAAGAATCTAATTAAGTACTTTTATGATTTTCCCACACTCATGGGTTAATCATAATTTCCTTAAGGGTCTTTATGTTATTAAACACATAAAGAGGAGCCCTTAATTATATTGTTAATTATTTGATATGATTTTTATTTTAATTTGATTTAAGTTGGCCATTTAATTAATTAATTAATCATTTAATTCATCTTTACCTTAATATGAAATGGATTTAGGTAGGACATTAGGAAAGAGATCCTAATCCACTGCAACCCCCCCTGCCCCTCTTCCATTCACTGTCAATTAGAGGTTAAAAAGCTTTAATTAATTAAATTTTACTATTTTAAAATTAAAGAGGGTAAGTAAGGTTTGAACTATTAATTTCCCTAATTACTAGGCAATAAATTTCAATAAAATTATGAGAGGTAGAAGTCATCCTGTTAAATCAACACACAAAGTTTGGATTTAATTGCCCAAGTAATTAGAGCTTAATTAAGCTAATTAAGTTTACAATTCAACTTAAATTAAGCTTTAATTGATGTTCAAAATCAAATGGAGATAATTTTAATTAATTCTACTCTGAATTACTTTTAAAATGAGTATTTATTTGTATTTTTATTTTTTATAATTAGTTATGATTTTCCAAAGTTCCAGCCATTAAAATGAATTAAATAAGCCTAATTAAGCCAAATCCCATCAGCGCCATGTGGATCGCTCAGTGGCGCATGTTATAAACACATCGAGTTAGTGACATGGCGGTGGGCTTTCATCCTCACCTTCGATCTAAGATCGGATGGCTGGGATTAAATCTGTAATTCTTAAGAGATAAAATTGAGATTAATTAGTGGATTAATCATGGTGTCTATTCCAATCATACAAAATAGACAACGGGTGATCTATCATCTCTTGAGCAATGAAAGATGGACACCGACCACCTTCCGCCGCCCAATTTGAGATTGTCGGAGCTTAGATTGGCTCGAGATTAATCCCACACTTTCACGAGGATGATCCTAAAAGATCTAATGATTGGATTGATAAAATCAACATTCACTTCCAAAGGTCTAAAAAAATTGAGAAATCTCAGTTTGAAGGAATAGTACCTCGCTAGAGCTCAAGATCGGCGGTGAACCAACTGAGCTAACTTTGCCTTGATGAGGTGAAGCTCTATTGAGAAGTTGGTGTGATGCCTCCCCACTGTTTACTCCATGGACCAAGCACTAGGGGTGTGCATTCGGTCGGATTAGACGAATCGGTTTTTTAATTTGCTAATCCGTTCGGTTTGAAATTCATAATCCGAAAATCCAATTCGTATAAGATTTAATATAATCCGAACCAATCCAATCCAAAAAAAAGTTCAGATTTTCAGTTCGATTTTTTAAAAATTGAAAATAATTAAAATAAAAAAATGTTATTTAATTAAAATGATATATTTGATATTTCAGAATTCATTTTATCGTTTATGATTTATATTTTTTGAAATACTCATATTTTTTTGAAAAGGTTTATTTTTTTGAATTATGATTTGAAAGACTTTATCACTTTATATTTAATAAAAAAAAAATATTAAATTTATTACTTAAAAGGCACTAATTAACTCACAACATCTAATGTAATAAAATATATTTCTTAAAGCTGTTTCTTCAAATATCTTTTCTTTCACACCATTTTAATAATATAACACATTTTCCATTAAACCAATAAATTTATATGCTAAAAAAGAAAATTTTCAATTGCAATATTAGTATATTACAAACATTCATAAACATTTCACATTTAAAAAGAATTATAATTACATATCGCAATAAACATTCATAAACATAAAACATTCATAAACATTTTCAATTTCTCTAATAGACTAATTCTCTTCCACATTTACAAAAGGAAGCATGATCAAGATTGCCCGCATTCGATGAAAGAGTTTCATTTTAACCTTTGCATATTTCTTTTTCAGCTAAAATGATAATCTACAAAACACAGATATAAGTAGTTATTAAACTTTGATAAGCAATAATATTAAAAGATTTAAAGATCTAATCATCCGACTAAAAGAGGTGGAAAGCAACAAATATAATAAATACATAAATATAAAACTTTAAGAAAAAACGTTTACCTGAGGTGTGCAATGGCAATGTAGTTTGATTAATGCGAAATATTAAAGTTTATGATTGCTAACTACTAATATTCTTTGTGGCAATTGGAACAGGGTGACATATTTTATTATGATTAGAAATAGGAGATTAAACAAAGAGATTAAAAAAATGAAAATAAAATTGAAAAGAAAATAAAGGCTGCTCATCAAAAACAGCGAGAATATGTGAGCATCCAAATTGGAGGTTACAATCACATAATGCTACCAGTAGTAAATAAAATATAACATCAAAGCCATCATTCGAAATTGCCAAACATTCCCAAATGCAGACAAAACTTGCCTGGATTAGTAAACATTAAACAACTCCACCGGATCCAACAAATTATAAAATAATTGATTACTCCATTCACTTTGATTTAGATAACAAAATGGAATTGCATGTCAATAGATAAGGATAAGTGATAAGTGGGCAATCCATGCTCACATTGATTTAAAATAACATCAAAACCATCATCTTTTATAAATAACAAAAGTTCATTTATCAAAAGGAAAATAGACAACACCCAACAGCCAACACCCAACAAAAAGAGGAAACAGGAAAGCTGAAATCTATAGGGAAGCGACCAACACCCAAGATCCAAAAATAACCATCAAAGGCTCAAAGCCACCACCAATGAGAAAAAACCAGAATATAAGGTTGTTAATAAATGAAAATGAAAACACCAAGATCACTTTTGTATGTCTCTGTTCTCACCTAAACATTGGTATTACATATTATATTAATTTACCTTCCCAAAGGAATAACGTCGACAGTAGCCCAAGGCCCCAAAGGCAAAATCTCCACCCAAAATCCCAAATAGGCTAAATGGATAGCATAAATAGTAGAATATAAGCAGCAACAAACAACACCCAATAGAGAGAGGAAACAGAAAAGCTAAAACTGAAAGCCATAGGGAGACCAAGAGGGCATCCAGAAATAACCATCAAAGGCTCAAAGCCACCACCAATGCAGTAGGAAAAAAACTAGTAGAATATAAGCAGTTGTTAATAAATGAAAATGAAAACACCAAGATCACTTTTGTATGTCTCTATTCTCACCTAAATATTGGTATTACATATTATGTTAATTTACCTTCTCAAAGCATAACATAACATGACCCAAAGAAAAATCTCCACCCAAAATCCCAAATAGGCTAAATGGCTAATAGCAAAGTACAAAACATTAGAATATAAGTAAGTAACACCAACAGAGGAAACGGAGGCTGAAAGCCATGGGGAGACCAAGAGGGCATCCGAAATAACCATCAAAGACCACCTGCAGCATCACAACAGAAAAACTCCACATCCAGCACCACCGAGTCACCAACCAAGATGGCAAGAAGCAAATACCAGGAAACACCGAAACATCCAACATTGTTAACATGGTGGAAGATGACTTTAACATTCAATACAAATAGCAAAATAAGTAAGACTATAAGAGGGATTCAATACCAATAGCCAATGTAGAACATTAGAAGCATCAAACATCCAAGGCAAGATAACAACCAATCCCAAGTCACCAAGCCATGGAGCTTAGAGAGCCACAACCAGTCGAAACCAGGAAAAGGAAAACATCCAAACAAAATTGAAAAAAAAACCAAAATAAGCAAAGCTTAAGAGTTAAGAGGCCATTAAGTTTAGGGAAAATAATAACCAGCTAACTTGTAGTATCTATGGTATCATTTCAATTCTTTACCAAAAGGTTGGATCATCTATAACCTTTGATAGATCTGAAAGAAAAGAATTAATGCATAATATAGTATGGTAGTGATGTATGGGTGAAAAAAGGTGTTGTAAGTAATTGGAAAAGTCTAAAGATATAACAATACCTTCATCAAATTTATCAATGTCACAATGTTCTCCTCAACATTGGTGACTTATTTGTCCACTTTTCTCTCATCATCTTGGGCACAAATAAGAGCTTGCACTATTTTAGGAGATAAAGAGCTCCTAAAACATCTAGAACCACCGGTACTAAAGTAGACTCAAAGCTAGTTGATATACGACCAAAATATCTCAGCCATTTGAGATAAGATGGGAAACCTTGGAGCATTAACCTTCCACCATGTTAAAATATTAAAGTCATCTTGCATAATTTGAGTCTTGATAAGTATTTATCTAAGTCTATTTTACTCTCAAGATCATCTCTAATTATGCCTCTTAAACTTCTCAACCATTATGTACTTTCTCCCCATCCCTTGGATCATGATGGCTTAATTGGATTTCAATAATATTTTGTCTTATCTTAGGAGCAATTTCATCTCTATTCCTGTTAACTAACTTCATCTTATAATCATAGAACATATATCGTAGCTTGAGACATTGTGTCAAATTAGCCCCCCCTCAAGCTAGGATACATATCCACTACAAATTCAATATATCTAAGTTTGAACCTAGGATCAAGTACAATGCAAGATAAATATTCATATTCATTTTATCAACACAACCCCAATACTTATCAAACTTTACTTTTATTTTCTTTGCCATACTAACTTCAATATCATTATGTGATTCCCAACTTTGAAGCACACATTGGACCTCTCAAATCTCATGAAAGAAAGTGTTTGAAGTAACATATAAGGAACCAAAATGTGCAGAGTTAGCTCATAAAATCTTTCTAAGAATGTTACAAGCCTTCTTGCATTCTCCCAATCACAATCACATGGAACTCCACCTCCACCATCCACTTCCTTCTCCAACTCTATTCTAAATTGAGGATCAACCTCTTCATATCTCTCAAAAGCTTTTGAAGCAAGCGTAGAATTTAACATCAGAATTCCACCTTGTAGGTACATCCAAACACAACAAGCTTTTGCTTTGTATTTTTCAATTTCAATGCATTCTTTGAATTTTTTAAGACTTGATGGAGGCCTAATGTACCTCCTGCTCTTACACGTGCTCTGATCTACCAACCTCCTTAATTCTATCTTGAACAATAAGATTTATAATATGTGCAACACATCATGTAAGAACTTACAATCAAGAACACTTGCCTCCTTAGAAAATTTCTTCAAATGATTGATAATACCATTATTGGCTAGCATTATCAAAGCGTTATTATAAATCGCATTAATACCCTCAATCAAACATCTCTCTACCTCCCAACAATCTCCCTCTATGACTATATATGGGACAAAATTAATGACTCTCTTATTTAACTTCCAATCTTCATCAATATAGTGCATTAGTAATTAATTCTCGAATTGATGTCCATGTCGTTGTCAAAACAAACCCTAGTAGTTGAATCTCGTAATATTTTTTCAAAGCATTCTTCTCATCTAAGTAAAATTCAAAGCGATCCAGTGAGTGTCCAACGGAAGGTATTTTAAACATTGGGCAACATTGAGTCATAAAATATTTAAACCCATATCCTTCAACATGTTTGAATGGTAATTCATCCATAATAACCATGGCTGCTAAAGCTTTTCTAACAGCTTCTTGATCAAACTTCCAAGCTTTGAGACTTCCAGTTATTTGTTCATCTTTGTCACTAGGTTACAATACTAGTAGAGTTTGATTTTTTTCCATGTTATGAGGATTCTTACGACATCTAAAGATGTGTCCATAAAGTTGTAGTACCATTAAGCTTTGTATCACTATGATAAGTCTTCCCACAATAGTTACGTTACTCATCTTTTCTCCAATGGAACTATTAAATTTAGTAAAATGATCCCGACATATCTTGGTGGGGTCTATCTTGTTCTCTTTTCAAAAGATGACTTGCTACTTGAAGCACTTGCAATACAATGGATATTATCTTGATTGATAGGTGTTTGATTTTGGGAAGAACCAATCATGCTAGAACTCTCTCTCCACAATGAGACATCTAATCAAAGTGTAAAGAGATCAAGTAAGAGTATGCCAAATGGGAGTACAAAAACTAGAAATTATATATGATACACCCGATCTTGATTTCTTAAAGGAGCAAAGTGTAAGAGATCTAATCAAAGTGTAAAGAGATCAAGTAAGAATAAACCACTAACTTTGGATGTATAGTCAAATTTTCTCGCATATATGCCTTCTTCATGTTTTCTTCATGACAAAATTGTAATATTCCAATTTTTTAAACCCTAATTCGATGAAAAATATTACCAAACAAAGCATTCCATAATCCCAATGCTTAGACTAGTTTTTGAATAAGGAAAATATTCTAGACGTACTAGATTTCTTTGACAAATAACAAGAAAAGGTTATTAAATTTAACCCAATTGTATTTTAGATTAAAATTCAGAATAAAACACATAAGCTGCATTTATACGACAATAATATGTTCTTAATTGCAATTCAAATCTTCTGAACTTTGCCTTTTTTTGTCTTATCCATAATTAACCAAGAGATTTCAATGCGAGAATTACTAGATCTCGCTTGAGATCCATTTGCATGTATATAAAAAGTAAAAACTACAAGTCTACAAGCTTCATCCGAGTATTGAAAGGAAGAGACGGGGCATTTCTATGTCTAACATTTCACAGAGCATTTCTATGTCTAACATTTCTGACATTTCTAAATAGAAATATTGAAGACATTTTATCAGATTAAGACAAATCATCTTTATTCTATCAAATATATAAGAGATCTCTTGATCTCTCACACACATGCTCAAAGTAATCCTCTTCCAAATACAAATTACAACTTAAACAGAAACAAAAAAAATTATAATAAATTAAAACCACCATTTATTCTGCTAATGTAAAATTCAGTAAGGTTTAATTCAAATATGCAGGTCTGGCAAGTGGCACCAAATCTAATTCACTGCTTTTTAAAATAAATCTGTTTAGGGAGAGTGGCTTACACTGGTGCCAGACCTATAAAAACCAAAATTAGCTAAAACCCAATAGCCAATCCATGCTCACATTCAGAGTGGCTTACACTGGATTTAACAAGTGGTCACCTATCACTAAAAAAGTAAAAGTAACCTTCATGTACTTCAAAACTTATGCCATTTTCCAATAAATAAATAATCTAAAAAGATCAAAATATTTCATGCATCATGACTCATGAGGTAACATCAATGCTTCAGCCTTCAAGCCTTAACATTCACATAAATCACATTTAGAATGCATTTTCCAAAATATAGAGAAACATGCTTTAAGAAAACACTAAGATAAGTTCAAATTGAATTTATAACAAAATCAGAACAAATCAAGACAAACATAACAAAATAATCCATTACTCTATTTAGATTATGCGGTTGGTAGATAAAATACCACAGAACCCTGCCCTCCACCCTCAGAATCAAAATTGAATAGTAAACAATTCCAACTCCAACTCTCCAAGTCTCCAAACTTCCAAAGCAGAAGCCACAAACAAAACACTAAACAAGTAAGAATAAAAGAATCCATGAGAATCGAGACAAAACCTGTGCATTCTTTGAGAAGAAGGGAGAAAGCTAGCTTACTTGATTCTGAATATGAAGCGAGAAGGGAGAAGTCGAGAAGAGAAAGAAAATAGATGACGAGCAACGTCCACAGTTGATAGCCCTACAATGAATAGTTGAACATAACAGAAGTCAAAGACGAAGAGAATTAAAGAAGTAGCCAGTAAAGATAAGACCATAAGACAGATAAGAGAACCAGCACTCGATCGTGATCGCGGGGAATGCTGGAATGGGGATTGCCATTTGCCGATTGCCTTTGCCCTTTGCCTTAGGAGTTTGGAGTTTGGCTTTTGCCCTTTCACCTCCCTAGGTCACTAATCAGTTTTTTGCAGGAGGCACGAGCCGCACGAGCATGAACGCGAAGGCGATGGCCAAGCGTTAAGGCCTTCTATCCAACTATCCAGTTCTAGGTTGGTTAATTATTTTGGTTTTAATATTATAAATTTTTAAATCCAATCCATAATCCAAAAATCGAAATTAGCTAAAATTAAATCCAAAATCCAAAATAAAATTAAAAAACTGATCCAATTTAAAAATTTCGGATCAATTTTAAACGGATTTTTGGTTTAAATCGAATTATGCACAGCCCTACCAAGCACCATCGCAATCTTTGCCAGAGTTAGCCCAGAATGTACTTCTAGTGATCAGAGAGCTCAGGAAAATATTTGTTTCACCTCGCTAGGTGAACATGTGGGTGAAGTTAATTTGGGATTGGTTGGGATTTGGTGGAGTTGGATGGAGTGGAGCCTTATCTTGTCTTGGGTTGGTGTTTTTCGATGACGAGAAGGCTTAAAAAGCTTTGAGAATGCTTTGGGAAATTTGAAATAACCCTAGGAAGCTCTCTAAATGTTTGGTGGCTCGGTTTGGCTCGAAATGAGGGGGGTATACCCCCTCCTCCCTTGGATCGGATGGCCTTGATCCGTTTGGCTTCTAGCTATCGTTCGGCCGCCATAAGTCACCGTGGGTGGCAGGAAATCCTTTGAGGTGGCTCAATTTTGTTGGCCAAGTAAGGAAGAGTGGCTACCATGGGAGGAAGTGGTTGTCCTTATGTTGTCAAGTGTTCTAATGAGGGAGGAGAGGTGAAATCACCTCCCCTTGGCTCATGGTCGACCCAACCACCTTAGAGTCAGGTGAGCCAGTGTCCCTTATGCTTATGTGGAGGTCTAGGAGGCTGCTAAGTGGATAGAGAGTTGATTTCACCATTAAAATGGGGCATTTATCCAATATGGTGGCCCTAACCCAATTGATTTTCGGTCAATTTAGGTTGGGTTTGATTTGGGCTAACCTAAGGCGAGCCAATGATGGGTCATGCCAAGTTTCATTGGGTTTGAGCTTGGTTTGAGTGGGTTTGGCTCAATTTGACCCATGTAGGTCAAATTTGGGCTAAGTTGAGTCAATTTGACCAATTGGTCAAATTGGGTCAAACCAAGGGTTGAGTAAAATTTAAATGAGTATTTGGAATTTTTTAGTGCAATCGATTTGGTTCAATTTGGCTTGGATTTGGATTTGACCCTTTTGAGTTCAAATGAGTCAAATGGGTCAAGTTGACCAATTTGACCAAATTGGCCAAATTATCTTGGGTTAGGCATTGGCTTATGTTCAATTGGTTAATTGAAGATGATTGTAGGATTTGGTTTGAATCAATTTGGGTTTGGTTTTGATTTAGGCCAAATTGACCCTTTAGGTCAATTTGGGCTAAATAGTTCAATTGGGTTCAATTGGTTAAATTGGGTTCAATCAAGGATTTGATCATGTTCAATGATCAATTTGGAATGAACTTGAGCCATTGGTTGCAATCAATTTGGGTTAGATCTTGATTTGACTTAATTTGGTCTTTTAGGTAAAATTGGGTCAACTTAGGTTAAAGGGCCAATTAGGCTAGGTTCGGCTCAATTGATGATCAAGTCATGTTCAAGGATTGATCTCGGTTGATGTGAATCATTAGTTTCCATTGATTTGGCTTAGGATGAAAGTTGGCTAATTTGGCTCATGTAGGTTAAGTGGGTTAACTTTATCAAATGACCAAGTTGACTTGGTTTGACCCAATTGATTGCAATTGATCAATCAAGGATGATCAACAATCATTATAGGAGGTTTTGGAGAGTTTGATTGAATCAAATTTGGGTTAGATTGAGATTTGGTTCACATAGGTCAAATTGGTCACTTTGGGGCAAGTAGACCAATTGGGCTACAATGACTTGGTTTTGGGTTGAATTGAATTGGGTTGAGTTTGTATATTGATTTGGGATTGGTTTATAGTTGTGGTTTCAATTAATTTTAGTTTGGATGGATCTTGGGTCATTTGGGTATTTTGAGTCAAATGGGTTAGGTTAGATTTGGATTGGTTTTAGTTTGATTAAGTGTGATTGTGATTGTATATTTTGGCATGGCTTGAAGTGATGATTGAAGGATTAAATTGATTTGAGAGAAAATCAATTGAATTTAATTTAAAGGGCTTAGGTTTGATTTGATTGATTTTGGTTTGGAGATTAGTTTGTCTTGATTGTATTGGTCACTTTGGGTCAAGTAGACCAATTGGGCTACAATGACTTGGTTTTGGGTTGAATTGAATTGGGTTGAGTTTGTATATTGATTTGGGATTGCTTTATAGTTGTGGTTTCAATTGATTTTAGTTTGAATGGATCTTGGCTCATTTGGGTATTTTGAGTCAAATGGGTTAGGTTAGATTTGGATTGGTTTTAGTTTGATTAAATGTGATTGTGATTGTATATTTTGGCATGGCTTGAAGTGATGATTGAAGGATTAAATTGATTTGAGAGAAAATCAATTGAATTTAATTTAAAGGGCTTAGGTTTGATTTGATTGATTTTGGTTTGGAGATTAGTTTGTCTTGATTGTAGATTTAGATGTGGCTTGGAATGATAATTAGAGGATTGATTGAGTTATGAGAAAATTGATTAAGTTTGATTTCGATTGAAAGAAATTTGGCTAAGTACATAAGGTCAAATCATAGGGCTTATACTTAAGTTATCTAAATTTGAGGCTTGAATTTGATTGTTGGTTTAATTGAATTTGGATGAATTGAATTTGAGATTTAGTTTAGGCTGAGGAGGTAGGCATAAGTTGGGTTTAAGCTATAGGGTAGGTTGATTATCCTAATCCTTAAGACATGATCTAAATCTTATGGCTAATCCTCTTAAGTCTCTAGGCTTAGGTAAGTGTTCACCTAGTCACTAGAAGTGTCTTATGATTAAGGAGCTCTTAGTGTCTAGAAGACTCTTGGATCTATGATGAGGGATTGGACCTTCACTCCAAAAGTCAAGTCAACAACTACTATTAAGGTTTAGAGTTTGTGTAGCAAACTAATGGATTAGACTTACATACCTTTGGAATGTTATAAATTATAGAGAAGTTCGCATGGTGAACAAATGATTGGGTTTATATATATTAGAAAGCTAGTTAGACTTTAAATATTCACATGATGAACAAATAGATTAAACTTACAACCCTCTAGACTATCAATAGAGTTTAGAGTTTGCTTAGCGAACTAATGGATTGGAATTACATATTTATGGAATGCTAGAAATTATAGAGAAGTTTTGCATGATGAACAAATGACTGAACTTACATCCATTGAAAAATCAGTTAGAATTTAGGGGTTCGCATGATGAACATATAGATTGTGCTTACATCTCTTTGGAATGTCATAAATTGTAGGGGTGTTCGCATGGCAAACAAAAAAGATGTTCACCTTGCACTGTAAAAGTAGTGCCACAATGCTAGGAGTTCAACGCCATGGCATTGAGAGGTTAGCTCGGGGCCTCGGCGTTGGAAAGTTAGTGCCTCGGCATTGGCATGTAACGCAAAGACTGAGGGAAGAAATATAGGTCTCAAATCGAGGAGGCGTAAGGCCTGAAGCCAATCGAAGCTCCATAAAAAATAACAGACAACATGTTGAATGTTTGACCAATGACTAGGTGCTACAAAAGTAGTGCCACGACGTTAGTCAAAAAGCCATTAAGAGGGCCGCCGGCAGGTTGGTAGACATTTAATAGAAAAAAAACTTTTGACCAACACACAATGCTCCATCAATATCTAACGCATTTTACAGATTCTATCAGTTATGAAATTAATGATAATAAGTGTCATAAATGCAATTTTTTAATGAAAATAATAACCATCTTGATCAGTTGACCAACTCGTAGGTGCTGCATGTATTACACTGCGATGCTGGGTCCAGTCTATAAATAAAACCCCTAGACTGCCAAAATTTTCTTTCTAAAGTCTTTGTTCTCTTAGGAGTTCTTACAAGCATTTTTCTTCTCAGCTTTTTCTTAGCTTTAAGATAATAAATATGTGGCTCAAGCTCATCCAGAAGGGTAAGAAGAGGATGTCCTCGAGTGGCGTTAACAAATTTGTCAACGTGGATGCGAAGGGAAGGTATGAACTCTTAACAACTAGCACTTCATTCTTGAAAGGTGCTTCCACAATCCTAGTGGGAGCATGGAGGGTCATCAATAAGCGAGGAAACCTAGAAGTGTGGAGAGGGTCATCAATGAGCAAGGTTGGGGGCACCTCGCCTATGACAACATTGCTTGCGTCATCTCTGTGATGCGGGAGTTCTTCGCCAATGCAAAGAGTACCAAGATAATAAAATTTTCATACGGGGGAAATGAGAATATTTTGATAGTACTGTCATTAACGCATATTACAATTTATAAAAAATTTTATACTGATTTTGACAAAATTCTTACTTTCCTCACTATTAGAAATTTAAATATTCAGTGAAAATAGTGAGAGGAAAAAATTATCAAATTTTTTATCAATGACTAACAGCTGAGGATAAAGCTTGGCATTATTTTATTTTTGTGAAGTTGATGTCCACTAGTAACATCAGTGAGGTAACTAAGGATAAAGTTTTTTTAAATTTTATAATTCAAAAGAGCTTTACTACATATGTAAGATAAATTATTTATAATTTAATTTATAACGGTAGTACAATCCTAAGTGCGTCGGTTGACCCGAACGAAGAAGTCTTTATACAAAGGGATCCCTCGACTAAAAGAACGATTGAAGGGCTGGATCAAAAATGGGAGTAAGAGAAACTCACACGCTCCTTAGACTAGAATCAAATCCTCTAAGACGTTAAATAAGCAACTCTAAGAAATTGGAGGAGAAGTATCTAAATTTTAAAAAAAAAAAAAAGGGTGGGTGAAAGTAGCCGATGGTAATAGGAATTGAAAAAAATAATGTTTGATTATCATATGGGCTAGTAGCAGCAACAAATTTTTTAGATGAACGAGTTCAACTCAACACTTATTCAAATATTTGAATATTACAATATTAATGTCAGCTCAAGTAGAGTTCCTTTTCTTGCAATGTCTCATTATCACCTTTTTGTTAGCACCCCACTGAAGCTAGAAGAAGAAGAAGGAGGATTACAACTTCTAGGATGGTCTTTTCCCTCTTCTCTTTTTTTGTATTTTTATTTGGCAAATTTTGTAATAAAACTTTATTTCATACCATATGTTTGTCATTTCAACTATTGATTAATTATCTCCAGGATTCAATTGTAATCTGATTATAAGTTAAAATAAAATTTTAACTCAAGATTTTCAATATTGAGAAGTCAGTGCCTCGGCTCGAATGGTGGAATTTGGGCTTAAAATCGTGAAAATAGCACTTATATACCATAGAAGTGGCCTGCAGGTCTATTAAAGTGCCTAGACGTTGTTTGGATAGCGTTGCAAATTGATATTTTGGCCTTACAACCAAGAGAGCTGTGTTGCGGCACTAGGATTCAGCACCAAGGCCTTGACAGAGTGCGGTGGCGCTATCTAGATAGTGTTATGACACTGCAAGTGTATATTTCAACCTTACAACCCGAGAAGGCAGTGTTGAGGTGTCAGGATTCAAAGCCACAACACTGACATAGTGCCCTGGCACTATCTAGGATAGTGTTGTAGCACTGCGAAGCAGAGCGCCAAGGTCCAAAACTCAAGAGCTCAGCTCCTTGGCGTGGGTAGCAGCACTAAAGTGCTACAAGTCGGGAGACTCTATAATAGGGCAAATTTCTTGGGCAATTTGATTATTCCCATGAAATTTCATCAACATAACGGCATAGCAATGCTAGGTTTAATAAATTTTTAGTATAATAAGAACTATTCTCTCTTGTTCCGGATCCAAGATCAATGGGAGTAGAATTTTTATTTTAGGTCAAGTTCGATGCGGAGACCTTCAAATTTCAAGATTCTTGATTTAATGATTTAATTTTCAAGTTAATCTAATTTTAGCAAAGTTTTGTCTTGGCAATGTCTAAAATTTTGTAATTAATGCTATGAGTTCTTCTCCATTGCTCTGGATCCAAGATCGACGGAGAGATGGTTGTCATTTCATATCGAATTTGAGATCAATGGTGAAAGTCTTCGGCATTTTCTTGTGGGGATAGAAATCATGAAAAAAAACCTTTTCATTTTGAATTTTACCTAAAATCAACAAAGACATGGTTTCATTCTTGTCTCATGTAAGGCAAGTCCTCATGCAATAGAGAGTGTGCTATGGAGAAAGGTGTGTGCAGAGAATGTAAGAGAGTAGAGGAATAAAAGAAGAAGAAGAAAGGGTGGCCAGCCCTCTCTTTTTATAGAGCTGGTTCTCAACCGCTCCTCCTCTCCTAATCGCTCCTGCTCTCCTCTTAGGTGGTTATTGCTGACAGGGTGTTGGAGGAACTGGTTAAGACACTTAGATTCTGTAAATTTAGGAGAAATGACACCAGGATTTCAGTGTCACGACATTGTAGGTCGGGTTGCTTAAGTCTCTCTTCCTCTTTTTTTTTCTTTATTTGCAAACAATGTCCAAACATCAAACAATAGAAAGAACAAATTTAAACACAAGTGATGAGTTTTTGAAGGTTAAAGAGGGCTATAATTAAAGCTCAAAAATTTTCTGTCCAAATAAAACATATATTATATTATAATCTTTTTAGTTTTATTTCTTCAAAAAAGGAGAGAAACATGATAATTTTGTTAACATATCTCTTTAAAATATAAAATGTTGATGCTACTTTATTTGAAGCATAAATCTATTTATAGATAAAGTGTTGTATTATTCTTGTGGTTAAAGGAAGTTATTAATATAAAGTATCATCAACTCACACCATTATAAAATAAAAATAAATAAATAAATAAATAATAAAAAAACTCACACCATTATGGCCACGGACCTCAAAGAGTGCTTTCATATTTTTTTAATCAATTTAGAAAGTATATAAAAAAGAGCTTTAGAAAGAACATTAAAATCTTGAATATTTATAAGATTTATTCCAATGCTTTACATAATGATGCTATCATTTAAATTTTGAAAAAAAAAATTATTAATTTACATTTTAAATAATTTACTAATTCTTAATAATACAATTTCATCAAATTCAAATACATAAATTCATTTTAAATAATCAAGTATAGGCTTTATAGATAACAAGTAATTTTTTAGTGAAGCAAAAATAAATATCTCTTAAATTATTTTAAAATAAATTACAAACTTAATGCAAAAAAAAAAATGATAATGGGCCATATATTAATTAATGAAATTTAAAGAAACATCAATGAGAGAATCAATAACATTGATCTAAAAGGAATAAAATAAATAAAATCAAAGATATCATTATTAAAAAAATTATATAAAAATATTATTTCAAAATTTAATATCACATTCAACAGTAAATAACAAGGAATAACCAAAAAGGATTCATGAATCAGTGCAACAAATAGTTGGAATAATTCCAATGCATAAATGAATAGTTTTAAGCTCAAACTTAATGACTAATTAGGGCCACATAAACTAATTGCTCCAAACATTAATGCCATGGCCGCCTCATGATGGCTTTTCAACTAACCATAGAGTGATAGAGAGCTCATTATCAGAAGCTAATCATAAGCTCAAGTAGCATTTGAAGATGATGAAGCAATAAAGCTATATCCAACACTAGCTTTCCTCGTTGGTGCAACATTTATTTTGCACCCAAATGCATCATTTTTAACGCTTGAACAAACAGTTTTTTACACTCAAATTTTGATTTCGGTCTCATAATTAATTCAAATCATTTAATTTCTTCCTCAACTATCTCATGCTCTTCTCGAGAAAGCCAATGCAACTAACACCAATTCAGCAATTCGATAAATGGCAAGTCCTCATCCAACTTTATGCCTATTTGATTGGTTCCTCTCTTCACACAAAAAAGTAATAGAAACATCATTCCTAAGAAAACTTAAGCTGAAACTAGCAGCTCAATGGGAGCATATTCTCTTACCATTTCTAATAGAAATAATCATTATAGAACTGCTAAGAAGTCTCCGATTATCATTCTACTCGTGATCGAATACGAGATAAAAGAATGAATAGCGAGAGATCAAACATGTCAAACTGACGATACGGTTGGAACGAGTAGAGGCTTCTAAGAGCATAGAGATTGACATTTTTAAGTGGAATATTATTTTGTTATAATTTAGATGCTATTGATGTCTCCTTTCCTTGTTTGGTAGAAATAAATATGAGGCTAAGAAGAGGGGACATAGTTTGTCACATGTGTTATCCATGTCATGATAAATGATTGAAGGATGGTGTATGTGTAAAGAGATGTGAAGGATAATAAACAGAGATGAACGTCTATATTTATAGAGTTAATTTTTTTTTTTCATTGAACTATCATATTCTATGAATAGCTAGATGTTTAAAAGTTAGCTAAGCATGTGGAATTGTAGCAATTATTGGATGAATTTGGTGGAATAAGATTGAACATGTATAGCTTATTAAGATCACAAAAGAATCTTAGTTGACCTATCAAAATTATATGATAATCAATATTATATAAATATTTTTTGATCGATCAAGATTGCATGTGTAACTTATTATCAGATATTACTTAATACTTGATTGATCTATTAGTATTTTTTTTATTTGCTATATACTTTTGAGTTAAAATCCCACGGTTGAAGAAGCATTAGCCAATATTTATTTCTTTTTATTATGAAATAAAAGTGTTCAATTAGGTGGATTTTCATATTAATTATGTTAATAGGCTTTGTAGCAATGAAAATCTCGACCAATAAATACATCTTTTTTGAATTTGATCTTTAAAGCAAAATTATTAAATTCACAAAAGTAATGAGCTAGATCTGAATTTTAATTTATCTAGTTTCATTAATAAACTAATTTAGTATTTAAATAATAAGTTAATTCATAGTTGTTTCTGAAAAATTTCAAATATAGCTCGAACTTGATTTTTAAAAAATAGTTTAAAAGGTTATACAAAATTTTTAACTTAAACTTCATAGCAAATCATGCTTGAGTTGAAAATATATGTTTACAGTACTATTATTTTTTTGTTCCACCAAGAAATACTTGAGACTATAATGTATAAGTCTAATTAATGGTGAGAATTTTTGTGCTAGAAGCCAGCTTGAAGATTCCTTACCAAGTAGAACACTAAGGCTCCACTTGTGTTAACCTTCAACCATTTTAGATGAAGAAGCTTACAAGGCTGTATATTCACTTGAATTGAATGGATTGGATGTAACTTATTAAGCCAATTCTATTTTTGTGGAAGTGCTGAAAGACTTTGTAGGACCATCACAGTTCATAGCCATAAACACAGATTTAGATAAATAAATAAATAAATCTCCCCCAAAAATTATTTTGGTAATAATATATATTATTTTGGTACTTGATCCATGTAATTTTTTATATTTTATAAATAAATTATCATCCTAGGGGGTTTTTTTTTTTTCATTTAATGCAATAAAGAAAGTGCAACCTACCTAAATGAAGATAAGGAACACACAACTCATAAACAGTTTGAAAAAAAGGTTTATTTGTATGGTAAATTGCAGATGGCAGAGATCAAGGGGAAGAAAGGAATAACAAAGTATTACAGAGGGTATATTCTTAAATGTTTCACTCATTTTTTGTGCAATATGAGTTGTGATTTAAAGGATTCATGTCATGATTATTTCGACAAATTTTATGCTGGTTATCGACTACCTAACGCAACCCTCCACTTTTTGCATCCGGACTTGGGACCGACAATGGTAGTGTTAATTATGGGAGAGAGTAATTGAGCATAGGTTACGATGTGATACAGAAGTTTCTCACAATCAGTTTGGTTTCATGCCAGGTAGATCTACTATGGATGCTATACATTTGTTAAGAGGTTTAATAGAGAAGCATAGAGAAAGTAAGAAGGATCTACATATGATATTTATTGATTTTGAGAAAGCTTATGATAAAGTCTCAAGAGATGTTCTTTGGAGAGTTCTAGAACAGAAAGAAGTTAATATTGGTTATATTCAAGTCATTAAGGATATGTATACTAGAGTACTTGTGTCCAAACACAAGGAAGATTGACAAAATATTTTCCTATTTAGTTGGATTACATCAAGGATCAACATTAAGCCCTTATCTTTTACTTTAGTTATGGATGTTCTTACGAGGCATTTACAAGAAGATGTACCTTGGTGTATGCTTTTGGTGATGACATTCTTCTTGTTGATAAGACTAGAGAGGGAGTCCAACTTGAATTATGGAGGTCAACTTTAGAGTTTAAAGGTTTTCGTTTAAGTAGATCTAAAGCGAATATATGGAGTGTAATTTTAGTTGTAGAAGTTTTAGTGATAGTGTTGTGACTTTAGGTGATCAAGTCATTAATAAGAGTGGCGATTGATATTTAGGCTCTATTGTTCAAAATGATGGTGAAATAGATGGATGTTATTAGTAGAATTCAAGTTGGATGGTTGAAGTGGAGGAATGCATCGCCTATTATGTGATAGAAAAGTTCCACTTAAACTTAGGAAAAAATTTTATAAGATGGTGGTAAGACTGCAATGACTTATGGTGCGAATGTTGGCCAATAAAAGAAGCCAAAGACTAAGTTAAGTATTACGAGATGAGGATGCTTAGGTGGATGAGTGGCTTTACTCGAGAGATAGAATGCAAAATGAGTATGTTAGAAAAAGTTGGAGTAAGTGGTAGATAAGATTAGGAGAGTCGCCATGGTTTGGCCACATAAAGTCGGTAGTCAGATGACCGTTAGGAGAGTAGATGCATTAGATTTATGTTAAGAAATGAGAGGTAGACCTAAAAGACTTAGTTAAGATGTATAAAAAATGATCTTAGTATACTTGAATTAGATGAGAATTTGTAATCAATGGAGCGAAGGATTCATGTAGCGAACCCCTGGGATTAAGGCTTGTTGTTGTTGTTGTTGTATGAGTTGTGATTATTTGATAAAAATATATTCAATATTAATAGGGCAGTTGAATAAAGCACTTTTTTAAAAAGCTTTTTATAATATCAATTTAAAAATTACATTTTAATTTACATACGATATAATTTAGCTTTTTTTAGATCAAACACCCTAACATTAATATGATCCGTCCCTCTATTTAAAAACTTTACTCTTCAACATAATAGTTGGACCTCACAAGAAAATTGCAAAAAATATATAAAAATTAAAATTTAATGAAGATTGAGGTGTTAAATATATAAAAATTAAAATTTAGTTATATAAATACATAAGAATTATGTGGTATGTATGTAAATCTTCAAAAAAAAATAATAATAATAAAGAGGAATCCAAAGAAGAGAGAATCCATTTAGATTTTCATTAACAAAGATTCTGTTAGAAAAATTGGCAGAATAAGTAATACTAATAAATGGACACCATATTTTTTTCTTCTATAGTAAAATAATTTTTTTCATAAGGTAAAAATCTTAGAAGAAACCTAAATAGTCTGCAAGATTAAAATAGCATATATTTATATTAGAAAAGAATCATGAAAGTAATTGGATGTCTACCAATCTCATTCATGCAGATCTCATCAGCTTATTAGTGTGCTTGTTAAGCCAATCAGCATTGATTCTCAATCAAAAGTTAACTTCCAATAGAGAATCTAATCATATAAATAATTAAAGAGGCATTTACAAGTATCATAACATTCAAATTTTTAACGTCACACTAAAAATATTATTATTATTACCTTTTTAAAAATGAATACACTTCTACATGCATAGTTAAAATGTCCGAAATATAAATATCAAATTTAAGATATTAGATATATAAATAGAATTGCAAAGAAAACAAAAATATTCTACTAAAAAAATCTTCTAATGATAGCAAACACTTCTCCCACTCTTACTTTTCACAGTTAGATGAATCTGTCCATAACAAATCCACAACATTCAAATTATATAAATGTCCTAAAATCATAAAATATAGGAAAGAACATACAATCAGTGCTGATCATCAGAAATCAAGCATTTGTTACAATTAAGGAACAAAAAAAAAGAAGATAGTTTTCCACACAAACCTTTGAGGAAGGAAAATTAACTTTACTTCCAGTTTTAAAGGGGCAATCTAACCAGGGCCTACTTTGGGGATATCATAATGCTCACTTAGATTTGCCAGGTATTGATTGAAATCTTGGATCTTGTCCCTGTGAGACTTGTTGGCAGTCTTAGCCATAAGTAGCTGGTCAATCTTTCCTCTCTGTTCAATGTAGCGCCTCTCTACTGGAGTGAGATGATCATCATAAGCCTGCTGTGTATTTTCTTCACCCAATTTGTTAGCTTCCATCAACTCTTCTGACGGCTCTGTAGACTGTCCAGAACTCCCTCCTGGATACCATAAAAAAAAAGGGACAGGCCTCATTACTGAGCTTGGTTCAAGGTTATAACTCAAAGGAATGGAAATAAGGAATAAGTTGGCAGTCTGATTGTTCAATGGTTGGGATTTCGCTCTCCTTCTAAAGGGCGAAGGTTTGAAGTTATATAATTACGAAGTTTTGCCTAACATTAAAGATAAATAAATGAATGAAAGGAAGAAGCCGATTAGATCGATAACCAACTGCTTTATAATTTATTAGCTTAAAAAAGGATGTAATTCATACTCTTGCCAATGTGAGGTTTAGCATGAGGGTGATGATGTATGTTCGTTATCCCTATGATTGTGGAGAGATTTTTTCCATGATTCGAACATGCGACCTTCATATCATTCCACATCACAATATAAGCAGTCTAATAAATGCTCTAAGACCAAACATTTAAAATAATTATTGAAATAATGAAATAGAGAATAATAATAATAATGATGATAACAATGAAGCAAAAATGCCATTATATTGCAGAAATTATAAATTTGGCCAGGAGAAGTGGACAGCATGCGTTATTGAAATGAATCAAGGCAACACACAATAGAAAGGAGATGAATCACCTGATGGATGTTCATAGCCTCCACTATGAGACTCATTGTTATAGTGATGCTTATGCTTCTTTTTCTTCTTTACGCTACCAGACTTCACGTCCAAGGCTTTTCCCTTCAGCTTTAACTTTCCAACAACGACATTCTCATATGCTGACATTTCTGCACAATAGAAGAAAATGCTATATATATTTAGCATTAGCTGAAATGCTTTGTGCAGTATACTGTTTGAGAAGAGGAAAGAATATATATATATATATATATATATATATATACATAAATCTAACTTTTAAATGCTGGAATCAAGACCATCACATTCTTGGGATTTCAACAAGAGAAATTTCTTATACGTTCAAGAAAACATTGGTGTACATATTGTGGGAGATGGTGAGTGACTTATTCCATAAGAAAACTTAGAATAATAAAAAAAGTCATCTTAATAGCATGATTGATAAGTTTTACTTAGAATAGTAAAAAATCGTTGAGTTTTACTTAATGAAAAAGGCTACAGAAGAGCACCATAAAGTGGAAAGAAGACAGAAATTAGAAAGTCAACCTACTTTTCAAAAAGAAATTAACCAGCAGGCAGATATGCTAAGGTGGTCATTAGCATCACAAATTTTTTTATCAGTTTTATACATCCTCATTGTTCATTTGTCCTTGTTAAGTGCCTCACGGACATAAGCCAGTTTGCATGAATTATATCGAAGATATCTTTGATCTAAATCTGTTTTACTTAAAAGTCATTATTTTTATCTCTATCCTTACAAATTTTGTCATAAAATCATCTCAGTATTTTAGTAGTACAATGGTCAAGTAGTCTAATGACTTATTTACCATCCAATAGTCAAATCCATACAACATAGATAACGAAGTCACCACAAACTCCCACACTTCGCTAAAGTCAACATTCCATAACTTGAATTCCCAATCCCATTCAATGGTTGGATTTCTAAGTTCTAGAAGCTAGACTTTAACATTAAATTATTTCTACATAGCTCAGTATGACTAGCCCTTTTTTATTTACAAAGGCTCAGATGGAGTCCTAGTAAACTAATTCTTTAATAGATACATTGAGACCTACCCCTCTCTCTCTCTCTCTCTCTCTATCCATACTTTGGGCTTGATTTATTTCTTTAGAGAAGTATTAAGGTCTTTCTATGAACAAATTTATCTAAGAGTACTAAGAGTTCATGCAATTCAAATATTATGTTCTTCATAACAATGTGTACTTGTCAAATACTTTGGTTAACACGGTACTTGCCCTTCCACCAAGCCTGCATGAATGAAACTTGGGTTTAGAGTTTTATTTTTTAACCTATCAAGTCAACCAAGTCGCTATGATTTGTCAGTTTTATTATTCTTAAGGATCTATCTATTGATTTTGATGTAGATAGATTCGGATTTGGTCATCTTCCATAATGATGTAAAAGATGTCCATCTTCATTAAAAACGAGAATGATGTCACCTTCCTTAATCACGTGAAATATGAAAATCATATTCAGTTGGACCAAGTTAATCAAGTCATCACAAAGATCTAAATTGATTTCAAGCAGTTGTTAATTAAGAATTGGTTTGAACTGCCTACAAATCAATTTACTAAGTCTACAGTTGCACAAAGGCTCAAGTCACGCAAAGTCAAATATCAAACAAGTCGCCCAAAGGTAAGAGTTAACAAGGCCCTCAACACTAAACTATTGAATTTAATCAAGGGACTCAAGAAGACATTCATTAGTCAAGGCTATTTAGCGAAAATAACTTGCCAAATCACCTAAAGTATGTGACAACCAACTAGTAGTTCTCATTCAAAGAATTCAAACAGGGTAATCATCATCAATTACGAACTTACCTATAGTTTCCCTGATTACAAGCTAATTGTAGGTCTAACTCATTCCCTATATAACTAGTTACACCAGTTTCAACCTATACATTATCTGTGTATTTGCAATATGTAGCCAATTCTGCAACGCCAATATTGATCCTCACTTATGCAAAATCTCACAATAAATAATTTAAAATATCTTAAGAATTTTCTACGAAGTATCTTTTTAAATCATTTATTCCTTCTCTATTCAAAAAGGTTCAGCCAGGTTCCATGTAAACCAATTTCTTAAGAGATTCATTGAGGAGATCTAGAATCCAATTCTCTTCATCTCCTTTTTTTAGCTTAATTCATTTCTCTAATAATCTTGATTGTTTTTTACGGACAACTTTAGATCCAATAACAAAATAAGCCTTATTAAAAAGGCTTGAAAACAGTTTTATATACACCTTTTAAGTGAACTAACGAAGCAAGATCAATCAATATAAATGTTAGGATAATAACTAAACTTTGGACAAAATTAAATGAAGATTGAAAGCATAACCAAGCTAAATATTGTAAATATAAGACACAAGTTATAAGGTTTGGTAAGATTCCCATACATCCATGAACACATAGAGATTAAATATTTAACTTAGCCTTAAATAAAATATATAAAAATACTACACGTCATACCAACAACAATGAATATATCACTTTGTTTATATTAATGATGGAGAGGGGGCGCAACCACTTATTATAAATAAGAAAGTTTAATGTAAAAATTAAGATGTTGATGTTACTTTTCTTATCTTATCTGTTGAAAGTGTTTTTTTTCTCTTTTTTCTCTCTCTCTCTCTCTTCTCAAAGGGTGCATTTGGCATTGAGGTGGTGGTGCCGCACCGCACCGCAATACCGTTAGGGTAACCGCATTCCACCTGCATTTTGAAGAATTTGCGGTAAGAAAGTTGCGTTTTTCAACCTTACTTGGCTCCATGTAGTGGCGCCCAAAAAGCTACAGTTTGACTTTTAAAAAAAAAAATTAGAGATTTGACTTTTCAAGGCATCTAAATAATTTCTATCCAATTTAAACGCTTTCAAATCTGCATAAATATTTTACCATTATGAATCTCTTATTTCATTTGAGTTGATTTCATGTTAAAGCTATATCTTGTGCGCGCTTCTTGAGATAGTCGTATATTTAGATTTGTCATATCAACATCCGTGTAAATAACTTAGGTTTGAGTTATGCACGTATCTCAAAATAAATACACTGGGACGCATGCATATAATTAGAGCTTATAATATTAACGATACACACATCATGAGACAATTATAAGCTTGAAATTAATGTCTCGATTTGAGTGTAAATAAGATGAATTATATGCATGTATTATGAAGTAGTGTCAACTTCAATATAATACCTTGAGCAATATGCAAATGTTCTTAGATGTCTTACACCCTTTACAAGGAATTCCTCAAATTTTGGTTTCAAATGCCTTGAAATAAATCCCTCAAAATTACACAAAAATCAATTGAGTTAAAACACCTACATGTGTCCCAACAAATGCCAAATGCCTAATTCTAGCATTTGAGGATATTGTGCGGATTAAAAAAAGTGACTAACTCAAATCAACCCTACTTCAAGAAGCGTGCAAATATCTCAATAAATGAATGATTATTTTAAAAGAATGCATGCTCTTTTAAAAGTCCAAATGCTAAAATTGATGCTTGCACATGCTGTTTAACGGGTAATTTTCCCTATGAGATGTAGTCATAAGCCCCATTTAGCCAGTTCGATGCTCCTTTTTCTTATCAGAGCAGAAGTTGACAAGACTAATAGAGAATTAAGTATTGAAAGTTTGATTTTTACATTTGTATATGGTCACCAAAGACATTAATTAAAAAAATTTACATACAAAACTATAAACTTTTTATTCTAATATTAAAAATACGATCATAAATTTTAATAACCAAACCCGATCATCTATAAATGGAGATAGAGACCATGCAGCTTGTAATGTGATAAATATTGAAACTAATCCAAGTAATATTCAAATAGAAACCATAGACCCATCCTCTGCAAGTAAATAAGTAGAGTTGATAAGGTCTACAACCCGATGACAACTGTGTTGATCGTATATTTCAACCAAAGGGGTTATTAATATTAAGGTCTTTGAAAATTTAGGATCAACTATTCTTAAGTCTTAAAAAAAATCTCAATCGAAAGAAATTAATTAGATGAAATTCATAAATCAAAATAGTTGAAGCAAAACTTATTCAACTTTCGTAACTATTTATCGGGGGGTGACAATTTGGAAACATTTCAACTCATAAAGAAGCTTATATCAAGTTAAATGTATCTTTATATTCACTCTCAATAAATCTCACGAAGTAAAGATGTGGTATGTGTTTTCTGTCTGATTAATTTTACTTCTAAATTACACCACATAAGTTGTGATTATGATCACTCTGACTAGGTCGTTTGGCTCCTCAATTGCCTCACTAAGTTATGATCACAGTTATAGCCCGCAAGTTCCCCAATAGATTTGCTCCATGAATTGTGAATTATATAATGCACTTGATATGAGAAAAAGATCTATGTTAGCTAAAGTGAACTTAAAATTATCTCCTTAGACAAATATCAACCAGATCTATAAGATTTTCTTGGAGGAACAACTCATGGCTGCTTACAAAGATCCTTCAAGAAGATTGGTTGATTATCTCATGCAACTAAATAGATTGGGGATCATGACATATCGGGGCAATGAACTATGAGATTTTAATCGAGCTCATCATCATTTCCCCATCATTTACTTTAAGCTAAAAAATGATAAATTTCATAATTTTAAATCTAAACCATTGCTACTATATGCTGAGCAATTAGTGGTCTAATGACTAGCCTTAATTAAAAGTTATTTATCATCATTAGAAGGTGTAATTAACTATAAGCTTACACCTGTAAAAAATCTTAAACTAGATCTAAAATCCTCATAAAATGAGAGCGAAATCATTGGATACTGTTTATCTGCAATTACATCTACCTTAGAAATTTGACTCGGTATTAATCCAAACTCTCCTCATTGAGAGGCAAAGAGCAAATTTTGAGCCCATAGCAACAAGCCTCTTTTGATTGATTTTTTGCATTTTGGATACATCAACATAATTTGTTATGTGATCGGGTAATACTTCAAATAACTTTAATTGTGATGAAGGCACTTCAAACTCGATCTACAGGATGTCGTGTCCATAGTCCATTGATTTTATTATGTTCGCTCAATTCAATTCGCGAGCATAGAGGTCAACAATCTCAGCCAATCACTAAGGTGCCTTTTGTCATTTTCAAATAAAAGTGGCATAACATCCTTTATTGCTAGTATGATAAAGATCAAGTATTTCCTTAAATCATAAGTTTGACATTGATGTGTTGATGATCATATCCCTAACATTCACAATTTAAGATCTCATCATGACCAAAATAGACTTCAACAAAATTATTTGTATAGTAATATGCCATTTCATCTTTATTGGAAGAAGAACAAAACATACTTGAATCTAATATCCATATCTCTATTGGACTATTTGTACTAAGTTTTAATGCATTTTGAATATCTTCAACAATGATATCCATTATCCCTTTGTTTGGCTTTTGACCTTATTCATCTCTTTTTTCTACATTTTTTTATCATGTGGGAAGGGTTTGCCAAAATATCAACATTCACTTGGACAATCTCAAGACTTACTTCTCTTATGACATGAATGATAGTACTTGCGATGAGATCTACCTCTTCATTTTACATGTGGGAAGGGTTTGCCAAAATATCAACATTCACTTGGACAATCTCAAGACTTACTTCTCTTATGACATGAATGATAGTACTTGCGATGAGATCTACCTCTTCATTTTACTGTTACTCATATGCTCCTATTGCTAAAAACATAAAATAATAGATGTTCTGATTTCACCTTTCATGCAGCATCTAATATCTTCATTATGGATGAGATCTTTGACTCACTACGTTTATTGTGGACGATTTATAGAAAATAGTGATGAAATAATTATGGCATAATGAACCTTAAATAATGATAAAATCAAGCTAAGGTACAGATTTCATTGTTGAATTTGATGTTCATAAATTTCAATTCTCATAATTGAGTTGAATTCACTAAAGTGATTAGTGATCAAAACTGCTTATAATATCTTAAGATTGAAAACATGTGCATTATATGCATCTTAATTAATTGTGGAGGCCATTTATACATACTGAAGAGTATCTTCACAACACTAAGTTCTGTCTTGTTAAACATGTTGATAGTAATGTTCATGCTAAAGGGTCTGCCAATGACTTCTATAGTTTGTTTGTCCATCAAATCTCACTTTTCTTGATCAATTAGCAATAGTTTCACGACCTATAATGGTTGATGAAGTTTTCTTTAGTACAAATAGCCTTCTATTTATATTTTTTTCACAAGCAGAATTCTGGCCATCAATTCAATATCCTTATTCTTTGTGCTTGAAGCTAAAAGTTTTTTTAAGCCAAAGCTCTAATACCAATTTTTAGAATAGTACTAAAACATCAGGTAAAAACTAAATGAAGAGAGAATAATCAAACCAGAGATTGCAAAATCTAAGACACAAGTTTACATGGTTTAGTGAGATCCACTAATGTGCACATTTGATAATGAATCAAATATTTTAATGAACCTCAAAATAATTTTATAAAGAGATTAAAATTCATATGAATAAAGATAAAAATATCACTTTGTCTATGTTAATGACCAAGTGAGCACACAACTACTTGTTGTGAAGATGATGGCTCAATGTGGAGAATACGACATTGAATTACTTCTCTCATCTCTCTTCTATGAGAGCTTCCTCCTATCTTCCCTTCACTCTTTTGTTTTTCTCTCATTCTCTTCTATTTGCTTGTGGCTGCGGGGGTGATTGCAAATACTGATTTTTGCACTTTCATAGTTACAAAATGAGATAGGTGTGAATGATAAGTGAAAAAAGAACTTGAGTTATGTACCCACCATCTTGAAAACTTAAGTAAATTAATCTTAAGTTAAATAGCCATCACCTTTAAAAATATGTGTGAATCGATATTGAGTTGGTAGCCACAATTTTTTTTTTTTTAAAAAAAAGGCTAAATCTTAAGCAAGATTAATTAATTGAATTTAGAATCCACATTTAACATATAAATTCATTTCCAAGTTATATACAAAGAATTAATGCATAATGTTAATTAACAAAAATAAATAAATAGTATGCATATAACCAAAAGAGTTTAGTAGGTCTCACCTATGATATTCATCCTTTGTTTTAAGACATGCTAAGACATAATGTTCATTTTATAAAGTAACAACAGTTCATGAAGGTGGCAATGTAATCACTAAACCATCGCTAACACAATAAAACAAAATTTATAAATGCCTCCAAAATCGAAAAGGACTATGCATTGGTGAAATTGACAAGTGATATACGTGATGTCATGTAATTTAAATTCAAAAGTCTCCATTACAATTGAAGTTGATCAAAATGTCCTCGATATGCAAAAAATAATTGTGTTGATGCATTTGGAATGAAAAGATTGACGATAAAGGCCCCTTGTATCATCTAATAGCCACTTGATGAAAGAGATGAACCATTGGCACGATTTTGCACATATCAAAGTCAGAAGGTATTGACGACATCTGAATGCGACGCGCCTCATTCACAAAATTGACTGCATTGATGTCGCCGAAATATCAAAACCTATCAAACGAGATCTTTCACAACTAATTCGATTGAGTCTATGTGAATGTCGAATCATCAAAGTGGCGTTACGCAATGCAGGCTGAAATCTCCTCGATCGACATCGAAACCATCTAAATGACCTCCGATCACAAAATAGACTGTGTCGTTGCATCCAGAATGTTGAAATTACTTCTAATAGAAACTCATATTGCCTAGGAACAACACGTGAAAAAATTCTCAAGATTTGCATAAACATCAAAGTAATAACATGAGAAAATAAAACTAATTAAATCTAAAATTATTTATTTCCTACCTAATCTACTTAACTTGTCACCCAGCCTGTTAAGTCCACTTTCACCACCCATTCTTCGGACTCACAAAAAAATAGCACTCACCTTATCTCCCCCATCCCCGATTTCTCTTCCTCCCATTAGCCTCTCTCGAAGTGCACTCCTTGCTCCCGTTAACTCCCCCCTCTCCTCTCAAATACCCTTAGCCGACACAACCCAAACTGGCTCCATGCTCTCGTCGCCACTCAACTCGTCACTCAGGCTCGCACACTATCTCCACTTAATCGACAAAGCCCCAATCTAACACTCCCTCCTCTTTGTCGTCGCACTACCTAGTTTGTCCTAGTTCACTTGTGAACACCACCCCAGCTTAGTCTCAAACCAAACCTTGTCTTATTATTTAGCCATTCACACAAGCCAAATCGCCTCTCCACCTTTGTTCTCTTCCTCATTATCTAGCAAATTCTTCATCCTCGAGTTGTCCCTCTATCAGCTATGATGGCCTCCACCCTTCTCTAAAATTGGCAAGCAGCTTCTCCCTCACAACTGTCTCACATCCCCAAGCTGAAATCCATCCTTCCTACATTCTCTCGCTATTTCTCTCTCTAAAAATAAAACAATAAAAAAGAAATTATTATTGTCATGTTGTGTAGTTTAATCGCATAAATCATCAACTCACGCCACTCATTAAAAAGGTATAATATCCAAAAAAATATATGAAAGTGTGTAAAATCATGTGTTCTTAAAGTAGATGCTTGAAGAACCAGTTATGCTAAGTAAAGCTAACAGATTAAAAAATTATAGCCTCAATGTTGCAAAATATTGACCATTATGCTCAGTAGAGTTGGCAGGAAGGCTGAGTAGTTTCCCGAAATAGTCTCCTATTTAGGAATGACACTAGGAGGCTTCCAAAATTTCTAATAAATCAGATTCACGATGACTTAGAACTAATATGATTAAAATGAACCCTTGAACTTTAATGCAAAGCAGGACAAGGTCAAATGAAATTTCTAATCATTAAATAAATATTTGAAATTATAATAAATATCACATTAAATGAATTAGTTATAAAAGATCAAGAGATTTGATAGCTTGCAAACAAAAAATTGTATATAAGTATAATGTGATTTAATAAGCCTTCTTAATGAATACATGGATTGCAATGCTTCATTTAACATGAACTTAAGAAGGCTTCAATTTAACACAAAATTGAAGCACTTGGGACCTTAAGTATATTTGAATGCTTATCTTCAAATAGGAGTGAAACTAAAAAATAATAATTCATAAAGACCCACAACAGCTTAAATAACTCGTTAATGAGCATGGAAGAAGCCATTTCACTGAATACTTAAACTGTGTTGCTTGTCATGTTGAACGCATTGAAGTGAATCAATATCAAACTCAAATGAGATTTATATTGAGTTTGATGGCTCGTCAATAAACATGAATATGATATTTTCATTGAACACTCAAAACTTAATGAAATAAAGCTTAAATGCAAGTGACCAAACATTAATGCCACGGGATCCACAATCCTGATGTACAAAGGCGTTAATATAGGTTTTAAGTAGATTCTTGCACACATTATAAAGTGACCTTATACTCAACTCAAATGCTCTATAATTTGAGCAAATACTCAAATAAGAGGAATCATGCACGGATCTCAAAGAAACTTTGCACTCAAGTCCATTTATTTGAAATGTGTACAAACGATCAATTGTTCTTAAATGAAATCATTTGCACATATTACAAGACAACTCAATATTCAATCTTATTACATTAAAATGCATGCAAATGATTTAAGTGACGAAACCATGTATTTATTAAAAAAGAATATGATATTCAAATTTAATCATCTTGAAATTCGTGAAAGCAACCCAAAATGAAATGCTTACACGTATTTTAAGGTGATTTCATAATTAAACTCAGTCCCTCAAAAGGACATGAAATTCAACTCAACAAGTGTGAAAACAAACCAAAATAATTTGCATGTACACCAAGACATATGCTAAAAGCTCAAACCTTGTGTTCGACAATGCTAAGCAGGTTAAAATCAAATAGACTCAAATTTCATTTAATTTTAAGAATGTGTGCAAAGATTTTTTAAATTCTAATTTTATATTTGAAATTTTATTTATGAAATTGTATAAGCACATGTGTTGAGAATCGCTTAAACATAGTGTTTGAAGATACTACGTAGATTGAAAGTAGAGTTAACATAAGCTGTTTTCACTCTGAAAAGCACACAAATATTTATAAATTGATAATTACTTTAAGGATGCGTGCAGTTCTTACAAATCCCAATCTTAAAATTAATGTGTACAAGCTTCTAAACGGGCTACTTTGCCTATATGATGAAGTAATAATCCCACTTAACCAATCCGATCATCCTTCTTATTAGAACAAGAGTTAACAAAACTAATTATAGAATGCATGTCCATTCTTAAAACAAAACAAAAAAATTAGATTTTTATATTCACATGTGGCCATTAAAGACGTTAATAAAGGAACTTTATATTAAAATATAAAATCTCAAAGTTAAATTTGAAAATATCAATCACAAATTCTAATTATAGACCCGATCCTTTGTAATTAGGAATGCAAAATTGACAAGGTCTAAATACCCTAATAATAGTTATGTTGAATAAAGATTTTAGCTAGAGGAGATATTACCATCAAAATATGTTTAAAATTTCATATCAAATTAATATAAATTAAATATTAATGCAAAATGCATAAATCCGATATGTTACTAAGCTCAAAAATATCAAAATAAATTTATTCTTTAGTAACTTCAAGCTAGAATTCATCCACCCATCGCAACCATCGTCAAGGATGATAATTTAAGAAAATACTAGCTCATAAAAAAGCTAATGTCAAATCAAACATATTATCATATTAATTTTCAAACAATCTCACGCTAATAAGGATATGACCATTTATCTGTATTGTTTTGAGCCAAATGACACCACAGAAAGTGAAATTACAACTAGAACCCTTTGACCGAATGATTTATTATCAAATGACACTATTATATTGCAATCAAAATTGCCAATATATTCCTCAATCACTCTATCCCTTAAGTTGTGAACCATATGGTGTATTTGATAGAGCACAAAACCCTCTGTCAACTAGAATAGATTTAAAATTATCCCTTATACAAATAATCACCACAGGTCTATAAGATGAATATTCTCTGATAAGTGCATAACATGTTTTCATATAGCTTCATCACATCCCATGTAGCCGGGATCTACCGCTTCAGGACTCGAGGTGTGACAATGTGGTAGCTAACTATCAAACTAGACTAGAATAATTATGTAATACGTGGTCTTATGATTGACAGCCAAAATGTGATTCATAAATGCAAAATAGCAACACAAAAGGGTGCTTATTGGTTCCCTAACAACAAAATTCAATAAAGCAGGCTAGATTGCCAAGGTTTAATGAATAGGCCAAACAAACATGAACCAAAAATGCACACATAAAAACCAAAAAAAGCATCTAACTCTTTTATATAAGTTTCTTTTTGCTCAAGGGCATATAATTCAATTGGTAGAGCTCTACTATTGCAATTGGGGCTTGCAAATGGACCATTTTTCTAAGGAATGAGAACGAGAATCAAAACAACCTACACAAATGAGACAACTCTTTTGTAACCAATAATCTAAAGTACCAAATCATTTATGACAAGGAAGGCTTGCAGAAAAGAAAAGCATAAAATTAAGTGTTGTAGAGATGACAATGCTTAGGTGGATAAGTGGCTTTATATAAAGAGACAAAATGAGAAATGAATATATACGTGATAAGGTTGGAGTAAATCTAGTGGCAAATAAAATTAGAGAGAGCCACCTTAGATGATTTCGTCACATAAAATGCCAACCATTCGGTGACCTAATTAGAAGAGTGGATGTCTTAGATTCGGCCTATGTTAAGAAGGGTAAAGGTAGATCTAAAAGGACTTGGTTATGAAGTATAAAAAATGATCTTAATTATTAGGATTAAATGAGAATATCACACTTAATAGGACACATTAAAGAAAAATTATTCATGTAGCCAACCCCACATAGTGGGATAAAGGCTTGTTGTTGTTGTAGTTGCTGATTTTACCAACGGCTTTATAATGATCTTCCTAATATTCATATTCAAAAAACTTCAACAACAATGATGAGAAAAATGATTACCTTGTAACAAAGTTAAGTTACTGATTCCTAGTCTAGTTAATGTGAAACTTAATAAAAATGAAATAAACCATTAAAATTTTAGATTATTCATCATAGAATGTTAAGATAACACATTAAATTGCAAGAAGTTAATTCATTAAAAAAAGATACATTGATTGCTCCAACAAAAATGAAATCAAAGATACAACAAAACTAGAAAAAATGATACAATGCAGCATTAACACAAGATTCATCATCATCGTTCATGCCTTAGATTAGAACAACTCAATAGGTAAGTGTCAAACATCTCACCTCCCACCTTATATGATGGGGGTGGTAGCATCGCTTGACCTAATCATTCACATATGAGGACTATCAATATTAGATGCACAAACACGTAATAAATTGATAAGAACATCATGAGTTGTCCCATAATAACATGAACCATTTTTTTAAAAATTTAAACGAATTAAAATCGATTGAAAATGCCATAATTCATTAGAAACTACAAAATATAGGCTTGATTATCCTCCTAAAACATGACAAGGAACTTCTGCACTTTTATGATTATTATTCCTCCATTATATAATTTACTACAAAAATTGATATGTCAATAGTAGCAACCTATAATATGTCTATAATTAATTCCAACATTGCACATTTGAGACTATTATAAATTAATGTTTTGTTTGGGGGTGGCTTATGTTTTTCAATTTGTGCTATTAAAAGCAACTTTTTCAACCACAATTTCTATTACGTTTCCTAAAAGTAAATTTTCTTAGAGAATATTTTGAGAAAGTAGTGAAAAATTGTCATTAAAATGGACATTGTTTTTATTGTTGCCTTTCCTACCACAAAAACAACCAAAAAGTTGTCTCAAATGAAACATAGGTAATCAACTCTCTTACTTTCATTCAACAGCAACAAGTAACAACTAACAATATAATAAGTATCATGCAGTATCCTGCTATAAGTTAGCGGATCAAGTGAGTAATTGAAACGTATGCCTAAAGTTGGATTCGTTCCCCAGCAGCTTGGAAAAATAAAAGCTAACACAATTCATAAAAGCCATTAGGTGATCTCTTGCTATTTATTGCATTCACTTCAGAAAATGACGGTAAGAACGTAAAAGAGAACACGCATAGGATGTGTAAATTCACTAGACAGCATTATTTCTTCAACTTTGCCGTCTCTCAACTAGCCTCCGGCGGCGTTTGGTCTTCTCAAAAAAAAAAAAAAAAAAGGGATATATGAAAACTAACCCCGCAACAAAGCAAAACTAGAGGATTTCATAAACTGTCCCAAAGCCATTCAAACGTGTATTGAAAAATTAAATCCTACTTGTAGCCACTCAGGATTTTAGCCGGATTTAAGAAAGATTTAAGGTAAAACCTGCCACGTCAAGAATCGCAAACTTAAATCCTACAGATTTCTTTATCCCGTTCCTCTCCCCTTTTTACCTTTAATCTCAGATTTACTAAATCCGGGGAATCAAAACTTTAACTTAAATCGGTTACGTCTCTTCCCCAGCGAGCTCCCGTCACAAACTTCTCTTCTCCTTCACACGCCGCCCGTGTCGCCGATGCCTACCCCCAGCGAGCTCCAGTCACGAACTCCTCTTCTCCTTCAAAAGCCGTGGTCCCGTCGATACCTGCCCTCAACAATTTCTCGTCACGACTCCGCTCCTCCCTCCCTCCCTCACTCGCCGCCGATCCCGTCGATGACTTCCCCCAGCGAACTTCGTCGCGACTTCCTCACCCGCGTCGGGAATGGTCTCGCAATTGATATTAGCGGCTTTTGCACATATAGCACATATTTTATATGTTTATATATTAATATTTAAAATTTTAATATTTATATAAATGATATTTAAATAAAAATACAAAAGATTTACATACATACCATACAATTCTTATGCATTTATATATCTAATATATAAAATTATATATTTTATTATCTAATATTTTTTTATAATTAAAAATATATAATTTAATTTTAAAAATTGAGTGATGATAATATTTTTGATGTGATAGTGAAGATTAAGATGTTATATATGTATAAATTAAAATTTAGTTATTAGATATGTAAATATATAATAATTATGTGGTATATATATATATATATATATATATATGTAAATCCTCCAAATTTTTTAATAAAAAAAAATAAAAATAATATTTTTATAAATAACAAATTTTAAATATCAGTTATATAAATACATAAAAATTATGTACTATGTATATAAATTTTCATTGATATTATTTATAATTTAACTAACTAGATAAAATTAGAATGCACACCACACAATTTTTATTCATTTACATAACATATATCTAAAATATCATAAATAATATTTATCTATATATTAAAAGATTATTTTACTATAAAATATTAATAATGATATTTTTAACATAAAATATGTATTAACTATATAAATATTAAAATTTAGATGTTATATAAATATATGCTATATATGTAAATCTCTCATTAAATTATTATGTATAATTAGTTGGGCTATTAATTATTTAATTAAATAAGAATTAATAATAAATTAATTTATTAAAATTATTAATATTCAATTTGATAACTAGATTTAGATACATTAACTTAAGCTAATTCAAATTATTTGTTATTTAATTTATAATTAATTGAAATGTTATCTTATATTAATTAAAGTTTATTTTATCTAATTAAGACTAATATAAGTAAATATGGTAAGATCTCATAATTATACATATTCCTAAATTCTAGATTAAGTAGACAAGTCATTTCATGATGATTTAATGAATTTAACACTTATCATATTAAATAATTTTTGAAGATTTAAACCATCACAAGATTGGTTAAATCTATGTTTAAAGGATTTATTAAATTCTATTTAAGTTAAACAAAAAAACATTCATGTAATCCAAATATTTGAAAACATCCAACTAAATAGCCTCATAATTCAATCCCAACCTATAATTATAAAGATATAACTTATAAATAATATAATAATATTCATATTATTCTCCAATATAAGAGTTATGTAAATGATTTATTAACATGTTAAATAGAAACAACATTCATTGGGTTAGATATTAACTTTCATTAGGTATATTATGTTAATAAAATAGAGTTCAAATTTCTTTTAGATTAAAGTTATACAAATATGATTGTGATATCTATTCATTATAAATATTTTATTAAGAGTTTTAAAGAAATAGTTAAAAATATTTTGTGCCCTATAAGATTATTAAAAATGTTATAAAAAAATATTTATTTCATTTTGTATAATAACTCCTTTGAACTTATTTCATTTTCATATTAAGAAAAAGCTTTTACCCATTGTATGAATAAGTTCTCATTTGAACATATATAATAGAGAAAGGGAAGAGTAATTGCAATAGTAATAATGCCTTTTTCACTATATCCAACCCTCAACTTCACCACATGTGTTTATGTTCTCTCTTAGTCTTTGATATAAATAAAATGATATCTCTATCTTATTTTCAGTGATGTATGAAGTGAAATTTTTTTTATGTATCTATATTATTTTAATCTTAGTAGAATATTTGATATATTTTTGTTATCATGAAAGTTGGTGAATCTCATCAAACAAGAAATATATGTGCCTTGTATTTGTTATCTCTAAAATGTTTGTTCTTCCTTATTTAGGGTTTAAGGGGTTGCTCATAGCCTAATAACTAAGATCAGAGTTGTGGTCTAGAAAATTTTCATGTTTAAGAATGGAAGAGAGGAAGACAAAATTTAGAAATTTGATGTCTAGAGCTCTAATTTTAAAAGATACAAATAGAAGACTATTTGTGCTAAAGAAAATAGAGTCGTAATCAATTAATAAGAAGAGTGGGATAAGCAAATAAGTACAAAAGATCATTCATCTTTTTTTCTTTAGGCAAAAATATCACATTTAATATTCTTAATGAGATCATTATAACAAGTAGCATATATATATATATATATATATATATATTGAAATGTTGCATTGATAAAACTTGGTTTGATTACAGGAAGTTGTATAAAATAAACCATGCTATTGATTTGTCTAAAATAGATTATTTATTTGATTATATGCTTTTGATACCTATATTCAATGCAAACATAAGAACACTTTTTTTCATAATAAATACATTTGAGTGGCGTTTTTATTAATAGCATAGAGTTGCAAATGAACCAAGTTGAGCTGAGCATATGCTTGTTTAAGCTCAAGCTTGAGCTCGAAAGTTCAGGCTTGATTCGAGCTTTAAGAATTGTGTTCAAATTTGAGCTCATTTAAAAAAGTCATGTTCAAACTTAGCATGAATTTGTTCATGAGTTTAAATAGAGCCTTAATTGAGCTTCTTAACTAACTTCTTCATAAGTTTTAAATGATACTATTCATTAGGGGTATCAATAATTGACTTGACTCAACAACCTAACACGAACTCGACTTGAAAAAAATCGGATTCAAGTTAACCTGAAGAAACTTTAGGTTAGATTTGGGTTGACTTGTCAACCTTAAATTGACCTGATTTTGATTAGTTAAATCGAAATTGACCCAATTTTAACCCTCCCAACATACAAATTGACTTGATTGTGGCCACTAACCTAAAATTGACTCGATTTTAATCTGAATTTGACTCAAAATACATGATCAAATGAGTCAATTGGGCCACATTTGAGTTAGGTGGGTTCGTGTCAAATTGGATTTGAGTCAGCGGTTTATACAATTGATTTGGTCAACCCAATCGTTAACTGAATTGACACCTATGAGCTGCTTATTTAGCAATTGAATATTTATGAATGTGTTTAACGTTTGATTAGTTAATCAAAGAATCATGAATGAGCTCTAATTGAGCCGAGTCATGAGTAACTTGCTAAACGTCAGTTCATTTCTAAATTCTCTAAAGGCATCATGCTTGGGAATGAGTGCGTTTGGCAATTGACTTCGCTCAAATTATATTCTGATTAATCAACGTTCATTCATAAATATTCATACTAAATAAGCAAACAATATTTATATTGGATTGTTTATGTTTATGAATAGTAGTGTCAATTCAAGTTAAGTTGGGTTCGGGCGAAATTAACTCAAATCAATTTGACACCGAACCCACTCAAACGTGGCCCAATTGACTCATTTGATCATGTATTTTGAGTCAAATTCAGATTAAAATTGAGTCAATCTTAGATTGGTGGCCACAATCAAGTCAATTTGTATATTGGGAGGGTTAAAATTGGGTCAATTTTGATTTAACAAATCAAAATATTAAAATATTTAATATTTTTTTATCATAAATTAAAAATAAAAAAAATCAATGTGAAAGATTTGGTGTAAGTACTTTCACTTCATAGCAGATGCAAACAACGACATAAGAATTTAAATGCAAAGCACCTTAACCTATTGATTGAGAACTTTAGCCTTCAACCAAAAGTTTTGAGTTCAAATCTTTGCACATATATTATGTGTATGAGTTCATGATTAAATTGACTTAAATATCAAAAAAAAAAATGTTAGAATTTAAGCCTAGTAATTTTATTCTTAAATAATGAGAATATAATAATAATAATGCATGAAGCAGGAAGAGAAGCCGTATTATAAATGACCTACATAAAGATTAATGGAATAAATCTCATTATAAACTATATGATTATAAAACATAAATTAGCACCTTAAAAAAATCTCTGTTGTACTGATCAAACTAAGTGCATGACCCATAGAACACACACACGAGAAAAGAAAAAATGCAGCACCATACCATAACTCTTACCAGTAGTGGCATTAATTGGGCTTCATGGTTTTCATTTGTTATCATCTATCAGTGGTTGATTAAATTTTAATCATAATTATTATTATGAAGTTCAAATTTAAATTGTCATAAATTAATTAAATTATTTTAATAAAGAACTTTGTTTTAGGGAAGATTGAGCAAAAACTCAATAAGCAGACTAATATGCCAAATTTGTAGTAATCATGATATATATTCTCATCCCAACGCTTATATTTCTATCAATAATTTTTCTGGTTTGCAGAAATGACAATAATATAATAGAAAAGGTATGGTTAAAGTTAAAAAATAATATTATTTTCAAAACAAATCTGAGACAATCGACATGCAAGAGAAAGAAGATGCAGGTGATTAGTTTCAACAAAATAGACATTATTTATACCTGAATAATACTAGTAACTTTTTTGGATGCTTGAATCTATGTGAAATCTGAAACCAAGGTTATTTTCTGTTCACTCTTGTCAAGAATTTCCTCACAGCATTAATCACAGGGAGAGGATTCTCCAAATGCACCGCATGGCCACATTCTGGAACAATGACCATTTCACACAAATCTCCATGGCCGCTAACTTCACTAGCAAGAGCTTTTGATTTCGCTGCACATCTCCTCTGCGATTCTTCTGAATTTGAGATCCTTTTCTCCCACAATGAGAAGAACAGGCTTCTTGCAGTGCTTTAGTTCATCCCAAAGTGGCCTGGAGTTGGAATAATATTTGAGAAGTTAGAAACATATTGCATAAATGATGCTCACTCTGCTCTCTGAATATGTTCAATGTTGTTCAAGTAATTCATGAAGCTTTGCTGAATTTTCAGTCAATGATTGTTGTTGTTAAATTATTACATACCAAGTTACCAACTGGATTCTATTTGTCTTTTGACGAAAAGCAGAAATCAAACAGAAGGATAAGAGGTTTTTGACACTAAAAACAATGCTGATGTTAGAGACGAATAATCAAAATAAATGCATGCAGAAATTCAGGAAATGCACCAAAGCTTAGGGACCATTAGGCTAGCTGAGTAATAAAGGCTGTCTTCTAAGAACCAAAACGATGATGAAACTTGGAAATGTACCCACCTTTGTCTTCCAGTACTCAAGTCAGTGAGAGATTTTGCAAGGGATCTGATATCTTGATGTTTCTCACGCTGGCTTACTATCTTACTGAAGAGAGGATGATCCCTTAAGCTGTTAGATAAAGGAGAAAAATAAAGGAAAAAAGTTAAAACTAATTCTCTAGTTGAGGCAATAAAATTTGTCTTTGGCAAAATTAAGACAAGACGGCACAAAATATCATTCGGTTCATGAATCACTCAACAGTAAACTTTTGATACCAATTTAGAGATATATTTATTAGGATAATAAGATGAGTTCAGGTATAGAAAGTATATAATAACAAAAATTCATGAAACTTCAATTAAGTATTTCCAAAACAGGTGAGTGAATCAAACACAAGGTTCTCAAGCGGTCTTTGCATCTTCTCTTCTCCTAATTAGTAACCTCATCATGCAATACTTCAGCAAGCTAGAAAAAAAGTTGACATCAAGATCAGAAATGACAACCGTTTTCTTTCCCAAGTGAATGTATTAATCCATCAGAGAAACACAATACAATGTGTTTAATTCAAGTGTCAAGTTTCAACAGAATATCCTTCTACAATGGGTGACTTGTGAACTGGTCAAGCAACATTTTTATAATGATTTTAGATTAAAGCAGCACCTCTCTAAGGAACTCGTATTAGGCTCCCATATATTACAAAATATTGTGCTTGGATCTGGGATATGACTTTCCAGGCATTGATTTGCGATGGGCAATGCCACCGAATAGTCAATTCAGACATGCTAAAGAAAAATTAATACAATCAAGGAGGCTAGTTTATCTTGCAGTTTAGAAATAATAACCTCAACATATGCGGTGAAATTTAAGGCAGTCTCAATTAATTTTCTTGTCATATGAAACAAAAGTATTAATTATATTCTATGATGCACTGACATTACTTATTAAAGATTTATGCAGTGCCTCACATATGTCGGACATGTACACACATTTAAGATGCCTTTCATATGTGTCAGACATGAAAAAAAATTGTTCAATTAAAATAATATTAAAAGGACACACATGCCTGTGATGTATGTCCAAAATAATTGCAGTAATATTTTATAAAAAGATGAGCATTGAATGTATCTTTTTTATTGTTTTATATTTCCTTCTCTAGTTCCCAAAAATATAGCCGCTCAAATCCAAACTTTTTCTTTTTCGCACACGAGTAAGATTTGGCTAGTGATCAATTGTTGGTGAATTTTGAGGTCCTCTATACTTATGACAACTCGACCCAAAAGCTTGTAATACCAATGCGGTAAATCAAGATAACAAAAATAATATGCATGTATAGTTTAAGCAACAATTGAATGTGTAAGTAAAGTGTAGTTACACGGTTTACATAAAAAATTAAGTGAAGTAAACATCATTTAATCGATACAACTTTCTTTTTATATTTTCAACTGTTACATGAGTTACTATCTAAAGAACATATTTTCAAAAATAAAATTTCCCAAGTTCATCCAATGGACAAACATCCATTTCCATTTCTATTTACGAGTATGAGTACATTGCATCCCTAATCAATACTATAATGGGGCGAACTTCATGCTCAAAATGCACATTCATCACATAATTATTATTTCAATTTATATTATATTTCATCAACATATATATCATTTATATCATGCATTTATTAGACTAATCATGTTGATTTTAAAGCATTTAAATAAAGTATTTGTATGAGAATATGTGTAACAACAGATATGATTAACATTGAAGCTATATATTCAATATGAGAAAAGCAAATAAATACATTAGCAAATTATAATAAAGAAGCTTTTCTATTATCCAAAATTAAATCGTCGATCTAGAGAAAAATAAATTTACTATAATGAAGGAACATAATTACTACTTTATGATGAATTCTTTTGAATCTCCTTTCTTTTAACAGTTTCTTACTTCCTTCAATGATGTACCTATAATAATATTATATATGTGATTAGAATTTAATAGCTAATTAATTTGTTAACTTTATAATATTTTAATACTTTAAATTTAACTTAATTACTTTAAATTCTCTTAATATCATATATTCCTCTCCTTATTCATCTCATTGGGCTTAACTTTTTATTTCCACTATTTAAGATTCATATCTTTTATATTATTGTATACATCTGCATTTAATAATAATATAACTCTATCATTATAAACTGTACTATATAAAATAATTAATATATATATATATATATATATATATATATATATATACTTCATTTATATTATTTAAGCTTAATGCCGCTCCTACAATCAAGGTTATATTTTACATATAAATTTTTGATATTTTAATAACTGAATGTGATCTATACTATACATGAGGGAAAAAGGTGAAATTATGCTAACTATATATTATTACAATTAATCATTTTCTTATTATATCCATCTTATCCATAAGCTTCAATTAGATGATTTTTGCAATTTTCTACATAATTTTAGGCATAATTATAACATAAGTTATGTAGTAGAAGTATAATCGTAAAATCATACTTATAAGTTTACGAAAATTCATTTATTCCCATTGAATCTCTCTCATATCAATCTGTAATCAATTTAATAATTATTATTTTAAAATTGAATTAGGGTTTCCTATTACAATGAGCACAATTAAATCAAAAGTTATTTCAATTTATCAATAAGCCTTACCTCCTCCTATAGCCTTCTCAGTTTGGCCCCTAACCCATGCCTATCACTTGCTCAGTCACGCAAGCATAAGAGGAGAGCATGGCCAAATTTTCCCTTCTTCCTCTTAATCTCCTTAGACGTTTTCTAGCCCTAAGTTGTGGCGGCCTACTTTAGCCACGAGATTGACTCGGCTCAATCAGGTGCGTTGCCACAGCTAGGGCATGCATGCATGATTTTGTGCGTTCGACTCTCCTTGGCGAGCTCGAGTGAGATGTTGCTGCTACTCGTCGTCTACGCTCTCCTCTCGGTTCAGCCTTTCCCTCCCTCTCAATCGCTTTCTTGTTTTTCTTTTAGCCTGCACCCATGCCTTAGCTTATGTGAATTGGTGACGTCGATTTTGTGTGAATCAATGCTATCAATTCTATTGTGTGTGTGTATTATTACAATACTTGATGAGCCTAACCAATCATTTCTTTGTCGATATACATAAATTAGAATTAAAAATCTTATCATTTTTTTATTATTTTAATATTTTGTTTATTTAAGTTCTATGTACTATTTTTAATTTATAGATATAAACATTATAATGCTATGTTCAATACATGTTTATATCCAATATTTTCAAAAATAGATGTATCTTATGTCCACATCATATCCTTTTCGTGTCCGCATATGCGTGTATGTGCATCCTAAAATATATCACATCTAAAAAGGCTAACATTAATAACCTCTATATTTTAAAAGTCCTATCAAAATACAATGGGGCAGTCATTACAATAACAACAATGTCTTTATCCTAATACATAGGGTTAGTTATATGAATTTATTTTTCTCTATTGTGTCTTATTAAATGTCATATTCTTCTTTAATTCTGATAAAATAAGGTAATTTTTTATACTTCCTAACTAAGTCTTTTTAAGGCTACCTCTATCTTTTTTAAAATAAGTTGAATCTAATACATCTACTCTCCTAACTAGGTTATTGGGTGGTCGATATTTTATACGACCAAACCATCTGAGACGATTCTATCTAATCTCATCTAATCTCATTTGTCATTGGAGTTACTCCAACCTTTTCACATATATATTCATTTAACATTTTGTCACTAAGTGTAAAGCCACTCATCCACCAAAGCATCCTCATCTCTACAACACTTAATTTTATAAGTCTCTTTTCTTGGCCAATATTATAAACTATAAAGTATTGTCTCATCACCACCTTACAAAACTTTCCTCCAAGTCTAAGCGGTACTTTTTTATCAAGCAATAGGATCGATGCATTCCTCCACTTCAACCAATCAACTTGAATTCTACTAATGACAATCTATCTATTGATGTAATACCGACAAAAAAAAAACAATAAGGTAAATTTAATTGCATTTAAAATATACCCCATTTTTTTGTCTAAAAAATCATCATTTATATCTTTATAAAATTGTATTCTCAATTTAATTCATTTTGATATATATTAGTTTATATAAGAATTGAGTTATTAAAGATAATTCTACATTAATTTAAAGCTTTGTTAACTTTACTGTTTAATTAAATAAATTTATTACTGTTCACCTAATAAATTAATACAAGCAGCCCCCATTTAATCCACTTAACTAAACATTAATTGGACGGAACTGGCAGGGGATGTAGGGAACGGCTAGGATTAAAAATAAAGGCTGATTACATAAATAAATTAGATAATTAATTGTGTATATATATATATTATAACCGCTATTCCTATGTTATTACCTGTTTTTTTTTTTTCTTTCTTTCTTGTTACTACCCGGTTTTCCATGCTCTAGCTCCAGTGCGTGAGTTTTCTCCAAGGGTTGTGTGAAAGTCATGGCATGGGAGAAAGCGGAAGGCTGCTGCAGATATAGGAAAGGAATTTGAGGCTATTTACAAGTAAGATTTGATATATAAAGTTATATAAGTATAAATTAGGTATGTATATATATAAGTAGTATTAAGCATTTTTTTTATTATTTCCACTACGGAAAATATAAGGATATTGTTAACATACATATGTGCTCCATAAAACACATCAAGTAAATTAGATAAAATTAACGTGCCATCGCCAATTCAAAATCCAAACCCCTTTTATTGCTGACGAAATTGATTGAATTGCGTTGAATTATAAAATTGATCACGTCGATACAATAGAAATATATAAATAATGAATCGATTAATAATCGATCAACTAATTAAAATTAATTTTTTAACGTAATTACGTGCATATCGAGGTCGAAAGTCCTGACGACGTCCGAACGACCTCTGTTCGCGAAATTGATTACGCCGTTGTCGCCAAAACAATCTACCAAACGACACCTTCCGCGATCAATTCGTCAAAGTCTACACGAACGTCAAGGGATTTGAATGCGACGTCACGCAATTTAAGCTTAATTTGTCTCCGATCGTCGCCGAGATCGTCTGAATCCTCTGGTCGCGAAACGAACATCGCCACTGCGTTCGGCACAGCAAAATCAACCTAAAATTGACACCCATGTTATGGTTCATTATTCGAAATAATTTGTCACAATTTACGTGAAATTACTAACATTAATAATATTATTATGCGGAATTGTAATAAACTTTAATTAAAACAGCTAATGGCAGCCTAAAGTCCCTTGATATCTGCTTAAACCTAACACAAATCTGCTGCCCAAATCAATCAATCTGGCTTGGCCACCCAATCCTCCAATTAAATCAACCACTTAATCTCCTAATTGGATTAGCCGCCTGTTGACCTCATTTTTGGAGTGAGCTTTCAACTTCTCCATCTTAGACATAGAACTCCTCTAGACATTAAGAGTTCCACAATCTTTAAAATACTTCTAGTGATTAGGTGAACACTTAATCTATCCCTAGAGACTTATAAGAGTTAGCCATAGGAGGGTTATGCCTTAGGGTATTAGGAAACTTGTCTACCCTATAGCTTAAACACAATCCTTACTTCCTTCTTTCAAGTTAAACACAATCCTTACTTCCTTCTTTCAAGTCAAACTTCAAATTCAAACCAAATTCAAATTCAAATCAAACTCAAAATCAATTCCAACTCAATTGATTTTCTCAAACCATCAAATCAATACCAAAATCCAAATCATGAATCAATTCCAAATGATTGAAACATATGATCATTTCTAAATTCTAAATCTTTCCTAAGCCTTTGATTTCATCTTATGAACTTAGCTCAAAACAAACTCAAATCATTTCAAATTAAGATTTTATATTCCATTTATATCTTCATTTATATTCACAAATATCAATGAAATATAAATTCAAATAACCAAAACTAAATTCAAAACTCAAATCCAAATATAACCAAAATCCAACATAAACTCTTTCAAGTTAAGTTCTTAAAATTAGCCAAATCAAACTCAAATCAATCCAAACATTTAGATTTTCTCTTCAAACAATCAATCCTTCAATCATAAACTTAAATATAAACATAAACTTCAATCATCAAACCAAAATCAAACTAACCCAAGTCAAACTCATATTCATCATTTGAACTTGAAATTGTCAAATGAATCAAAACCCATTTGACTCCAAACCACTTGCAATTGGATTTATATTTCAATCATAAGTCCATATATGAGTTCAACCAAACTTGAATCAAGTCTTGATGAAGCCAATTGACTCACTTAGGCTCACTAAAGTGACACGGAGCACACCTTCTAATTCAACCCAAATTGGATTGAACTAATCTCATCTAAGCCTCACATTGAGCAACAATCATCCTAAGATGATCAATCACTCAAATTGGGTCAAACTAGCCTTTTCAACACTTAACCCAAATAAAACTTAAATCAGCCAAAATCTACCTTAGGCTAAATTGATTGAAACCATTGATCTAAACTAATCCAATATCAATGATTGAACATGATCAAGCCATCAATTGAGCCAAACCATACCAAATTGGCCACTTAACCCAAGTTGACCTAAAAAGTAAAAATATGTCAAATCTTGATCTAAGCCAAATTGATTTCAATCAATAGGTTAAACTTATTCTAAATCACTTGTTGAACTTGACCAAAATTTCAATTGGCCAACTAGACCCAACCTAGCCTAATTGATCATGAGCCCAACTTGACCTAAAAGGTTAAATTGACTTGAAATCAAACCAAACCAAATTTAATTGAAACCAAAGCTTCCAATACATTTCAAATAATCAACCAAGCATAAACCAACCCAAGACCTAACCTAATTAGGTCAAATGAATCAAATTGGTCAACTTGACCCATTTGACCTAAGTGAACTCAAATGAACCAAAACCAAATCTAAACCAAATTGGACCAAACCAATGATACCAAAACACTTCAAATAGTCATATGAACTTGACCTAACCAAAAGTTTGACCCAATTTGACCAATTGGTCAACTTGACCCATTTTGACCTAAATGAGTCATCTTGAGCTAAACCATATCAAATCAACTCCAAATTCATTGAAAATTGGCCCAACTCATTTTTCAATCATGTCAAATCTGCCCAAATCAAAATCAAAGCTAAATGACCATTTTACCCCTAAGTCAAAGGGTAACCTATGGCCAAATCCATTTGGAATTTGGTCAATTTCTTTTCATGGCCACTTGGCATCCTCCTAGTGGACCATTTGGACACCAAGGGAGGTGGTGCATATGACCCAATGGGTTTGGGTCAGCCATGACCCAACCCAAGACCAAACCGACCACTCCAATCAAAATTCTTCACATGAATGACCTCCCACACTCACCTAGCACATGTGCACCTCCTCCATTCCACTCCTCTGCCAAAACCAAACCACATGGAGCTCCTAACAACCTAAACAACCCATTCAATCAGAGCAATTGATCAAAAACGGATGAACAAGCTTCGACCGTCTGATCCAAGTGGGGGGAGATATACTCCCCCTCATTTTCACTCAAACCAACACTCTTGCATTCGATTGAGCTCAGAGGATCGAAAACAAGCATTCACAAAGTTCCCTAAGCATTTTCAAGCTCTCTCCAATTTCCCTCTCTCGATTTTCTCTATAGTCGAAACAAGAGAGGTGAGGAGAATTGCCAACTTGCTCAACTCTCAACCAAACTTCAATTCACTTTGCAAGCACCATCAGGAAAGCAAGTCGAGCTAACCCAAGGTGTTTTCCAAGCATCCAAGACACGGGAAGGAGGGCCTAGACCAAAGTTGCAAGCCATTGGAGGGAGCTTTGGTCAATTGAGCAACTTACTTCAAATTGAGGCTTGGAAGTCTCAACAGAGCTTCGTCTCCACTAGACGAAACTACCTCCTCCGTTGGAAGCATCGGTGATAGCCTCCGGCGAGGTATGACTCAAAACCGAACTTAAGTTGAAAATTCCTTGGTCTTTTGTGAAGGGTGTCACATAAATTCAAGCTGTTGGATGTTCTTCCCTTGTAGATGGTGCGGGTTGAATCTCCTAATTGAGCTCAAGTGAGCTTGGATCATGGAGGAGACCACGGACAAAGCGGGGATGAATCATGGGTCATCATCGCATGTTTTGGATGGGCTGATTAAAACACAAGATCCTCGATTTAATCCTTCATAAGAGTTTAATCCGTCGATCCTTGATGGACGACGTCAGAGAAAGCAGCGTGCACCTCGATGACAGCGATGCGACAATTTAAATAACCAATCATCATACGTGGAAAGCGCGTGCGCATTCGTGACGAGTGGCGTAGATGGGATTAGTTATTAATTACCTATTAATCACAGAAACTTCCTAAATTCATGACTAAATATAGAAAAATCCAAAAATGCAAACACAAGTTCATTTTAAAGATAATTCAGAGGGGAATTCAATAAAATCGTTTCCAGTTGATTTTGAATAGTGGATTTTCCTTAATTAGGGTTTATTTGAAAACTTAATAACTCTAATTATTCCCTAATTACTTCATTAATTAATTCCAAGTTTCTCAGACATGTTTAATGAGATGACTTCTGCCTCCCTTAATTTTCTTGAGATTTATTAATGAGCTAATTAGATAAATTAATTAATGAACCCCTAATCACCCTCTTAATATTAAGAGTAATTAAACATGTGAATAATGATTTAATCCCTTAATTGGGATAATTAAACATTGTTTAAGTGAAGAGGAGGTTTATGGAATGGGTTTGGGATATTTTCCATGAGCTATTCCCTAAACCCCATTTCTTCCTTAATCCAAACCTAATTAAGGATTAATCCATTAATGATCTACTTAATAAATCTAATCAAATTTTCAAAACCAATCTGAACTTAATCAATTAATCAATCTCTTAATCTTGGATAGATCCTTAGTAAGTTTAAGGAAATCAAATCTAACTCACATGTGTGGGAAGGGTTATAAAAGTACTTAATTAATCATTAATTATGAGCCAATTGTATTAACCTCTTTCTTTCTTAAGAGCATTGCTGATTTAAATTCTATGTGGTTGCATATCATATGTTGGCTCATAATTATTTGATTAATTATATTAAAGTGATGTAGGTAAGGGGTAATTAATGGATTTAATTTACACATTAACCTAAACAAAACATAAAATCAATCTAATGGTTATAAAATTAAACTAAACTAACTCACACATGGGGAAAATTGATTAATACCAGTAAACTTTTTCACATTTCCTAAGTCAAATCAAATTCAAAACAAAAATAAAAATCTCTTTAAGCAATTTTGATTCACTTTGAATAATCTTATCTTATAGGATTGTCCTTAGAAATTAATTAGAGTGAATGAAGTCATATGCTTACATCACTTTATCTCTTTTCAAACATGCTAAATGTTGTTTGTCATATGAAATCATGCATTCATATCTTTTTGAAAAATCAATTGAAGAAAATATTTCTTTCATATCAAATTGCATGTTTTTGACTAAAATTAAGAATATGAGTGACTATTATTACTATTAAATCAAAAAACTATTTTCAAAACATATAAATCAAACATTATAAATGAAGTGATGCTACTTATAAGTACTTATAAGCTTGCATATGATTATAGCATAAGATGTGTATTTTGTTTGACTTTCTTCTCTTCTCTTACCATAGATTTAGATAGGATTTGCAAAGTGTATAGTTCATTTGAAAAGAACACAACACTTGCTTAAATCTATTTCTATGCATTTCCATATTATGATTTAAGAAGGATCTTTATATTTACATATGTAAATTGCATAACCAAATCAAACAAAAATAAAATCTTTTGCATGACTCTTCTTCCATTTGTTTCTTTTTATACATGCACATATATTTAAGAAAAGTGGTATATTAGTCTGGACATCTCAGGGTTACGAGGCTTGAAGTAGCCAGTAGTCTTTGTACCTTACACACGGTGTAGAAAATAGCGTGTACTCACTTATATCTTTTATACATATGAATGTACATATAAGTATGGATAAAAGAGTCCTTCTTTTCTACTTAAACAAAATCATGCATTCATGAAATATCCAAATTTTCTTAAATAACATCTCTTTGCATTCATCATTAAGGTGTGCTAAGATTTGCATTGCATGTATAACTATGCTTAAGATCATTCATATGCATGGTATACATGTTGGAAAGAAATAAATAGTTGTGTTATGTGATAGTAATTCACCTTAATTAATCCTAAGATGCATTTCTTATTGAATAGATTTATTTGGAGCAAATCTAAACTTAGGTTAATTAAAATATATAATAAATTCAGAAAAATCAATGAATGTACCTTAGAAATTACTTAAGGTATGGATGAAGAGAAGTTCATTCTCTTTTCTTCTTTACAATACTTAGTAATTAGTAATTAGGTTCATTCAAACTAAATTAAATCATCAAATAAAATTGACAAATCAACTAAATCACTTAAAATGAAACCATCCTTCTAAATTGAATCTCTCACACTTAGAAAATTTCAACCTTAAAGCCTAACTAAGACATGCCACACAAGCTTTAAATGACACACACATTAGGCTAAGTCACCATTTCTAGCTCTATGTTAGCGCGGTGCATGGTTTGATGCCTGATTTTGTTTTGTGATAAATAGACTAGATGTTAAGTTATGTAGCGTGGGTAGATGGACGATCTTAGCTTCATGTCTTCGCATAGGATTGTGCTTAAGGGGAGCTGTAATAAAAATATAAAAATGCTTTTGCTGTGCAGGTTGCTTATACTCCTAAGCATAATCCAAACTATGATAGGTGGATTTGGTTACCCATGTGTGGGGTGCTAAGTCCAAAACTTATTCATATACATGCTTGGGTTGTGTGGTATGTTTAGCTAATATCTATTTTGCTGATTTAGTTAGATTTACTTTTTCCATTTTCATGTAATATTATAATTAAGATTTGAAATGATTATTATGGGAGATTAGGATGAACATTGGTCATAAGATCAAGTCTTATGCACCATGTAAAGTCTTGGAGCAAACCACATCCCAACCAATCAAAAGAAAGAAGAAATGAAAAAAGAAGAAAGAAGAATGAAGACCCCCATAATATGAATTCCTTCTAAATTATAATTAGTCATTTGTAATCTGGATTGTATAAGGGTAGAGCTCGGTTACCCACATTTCTTTTCGGGTTTGTGGAGCGACCACATCTTTTTTCTTTTACGTTTATAAAATTATTTGATATTTGTTTAGCTTGTACATTAAGATGACATGATTTTCCCTACCTTCTTCATTGTTTGATGAATGACTTGGATGCGATTAGGTTCTTAGGAAAAAATAAATTTTCTATCTAATTAATCAACTTAAATTTAAAAATTAACAACTCATAACCTCACATAAAGCCTAGGATATAAATCAAGATAAAAGATTTAACAACCACTTAGCTGGATGTTATATGTTTCACATCATTCATAAAATCATTTTGCTTCACTCTTTCTAATGGAGAGCTTTCACCTTTACCAGAGAATATGACTTGACCTTTGAGAGTCATGGTGAAAACACACTTTTTTGTTGATTTTAGCCCGTAACCAATTTATCATGCATTAAGTATATAAATCCCATAACCTATGTCAAATAAATTGTCCAAAAATCAAAATAAAATTAAACAAAATTTGCATTAGATTTAAGTCATTACTCATAGCTTATATAATCTAATATCTAAGGAAGTGTGTTTAAAGACTTAGTTTCTTTCTAAATAAACAACCTAACTATCTTGCAAAGCATAAAGACTTGCCTACATGAATTTAAAATTATAGGAAGAGTTAGTTGTCGGCCACCCCCAAGCGGTTGTACGTCCGACAGTCAGGTGGTTTATCATCTCTTGTGGAGGTAAACCATATACCCATTTTCGCCTTAGATTTAGGTCGTGTCTTGGCTCTCGCCAAAGCTCCATAGATTTAGGATCTGAGGTTGTTGTTTCCCTTTGCGGGCTACAAGCATAAATCATCATCTCTTAGGCATTTTCATAATCTTGTGTTGTGGAATTGTAAGCCCTAAATTTCTAATAAAAATTCAACCCAAATAAATAATTTTTGTCAATTTCAAAAATATAAAGCCCAACCATATGATGGTTTGGGATGCTCACTAGGCTTCCTAGTATTATGAGCATCTCCTACTTATCTCCTTTTGGTTTCGATAATAACTCTCTCCTTTTGATCAATCTCACTTGATCTTCTAAAAATAACCAATTGATTGATAATCCTATCTTTGAAATCTTTGAAATCCTTCGATATCCTTAGGCTCACAATGCCTTTTGCAATATATATATATATATATATATATATATATATATATATATATATATATATTGGGAGGAATGGAAATGTAAATTTGCATGAGAGGGGAATACCCTCCTACTTATAATAAATCTTAGCTTAATGCTAAGCTTTTTTCCTAATTAAGTGTCATTCAAATTCATTTGATAAAGCCAAAATATCTTAAATGGTAAATGACAAAGTAGAAGAAATTCATGTCATCCCATTAATGTCTATGGATTTTTTAACATGATATTAAAGAGGAGAAAAATATTTTCTCCTCTCATTTCTCTTCACAGCATCATGCCATGCAAAATATAAATATGAATAAAAAATAGATATATAAATGACATGATAAAAAGAATGAGGAAGAAAGTCTATCATGGCTTTAATTTCTTTTGTCATTTTTTTTATAAATGTGCCCATGAAATGGGCATGATTTTAAGCAAAAAGAAGAAGAAGAAGAAGAAGAAGAGAAGAGAAAGGGGCTTCTCCCTTCCTTAATAGGATTATGTCATGCCAAAAGATAAAGAAGAGAAACAAAGGCAAAAAGGAAAAAATAATAAATGATAAAAAAAAAGAGGAAGGAGTAGTATGGCGAAAAATCCATCAAGGCTTAGATTTTTCTTCTTTTCTTCATAAATTATCCATAAAATGGGCATGAAATTAGGTGAAGAGAAAAAAAAATGGTGAAGGGAGGCTTCTCTTTCTCTTTATGGAAGCATGTCATGAAAAAAAAGAAAGAAAAAAAAAAGAAAAAAAAAAAAGGGTATTATGAAAAAAAAAAAGAAAAAGTCATGGTGTCATGAGGGTTTGAAACATTTTCCCTCATTCATGACCTATTTTGATTTTTCTCAAGTGGGCTCATAAAAAGTGGCTTATCCCATGGGATTCTTAAGCCCATAATCTTTTAATTTAGAAGCACATTAAGCTCAAGCAAATACGTGGGAATACAAAAAAAATCTAAGTTGGGCTAGCTTCTATATGCACACCTTCAAATCCTCTTTCTTCTCCATGAGATTCTTAAGCCCATGATATTTGAATTTGAAAAATAATGAAGTTCTTTATGCTTGAGCATATATGTAGAAATTCCAATGCGGCTAGCTTCCTCATGCACATTATAATATCCTCTTTCTTTCTTGACTCAAACATATGATGTATGTCTATACATTTGAATGAAAGGATTTTTATCATGTATGTCCCAAAGTAAAATATCATTCTTGTCAGCTTAGGATAAAGGCAAATTCTTAAGTCTAATGTTGCTAAATGGGAATGCCTACATGTGTTGTGGAAATTTAATTCATTATATTCAAACATATGTGAATGTTTAGATGAAGTAAACTTTGCATATGCCTTATGACATGATGTTGCATTTACATAGATCTACATTTGATCCATGACATATCTTTGAAAAAGTAGACTTCAATAAAATAGATATTACACTTGATTTATATCAAGTGTTTGAAAGAACAATATTTGCATCTTTCAAAATAGATACACACTTAATTTCTGATGAGTGTTTAAAAAAAAACAAGCTTATATCATTTAGAACATATATGTACTTGATTTTTGACAAGTATTTAAGAAAAATAAACTCATATCTCATTGAATAGATGCTTACATTTGATTCATAATAGATACTTCAAAAAAAAATCGAACACGTATTTTTATAAAACATATTTACACTTGGTCTCTTTTTGAAAGTAATAGAAATTTGTGCTTATAATTTGATATATTTATCATACCTAACACAAATACTTCAACTTAGACAATTTAAAGTCCATACATCATTTGAAAAAAAATAGATACTTATATGTGTGTTAAAGTATTTGCTAGATTGAACACTTAAAGAAATGTGCAAATTATATGCAAAATAAGTGAACATATATATATAGCTACCCAAAACAATTCCTTACATGATGGGCCGCCGACACATGTGCTACAAATCCAAACTTAATGTCTGAGGATGTTGCGTGGGTCGATCCTCGATTAGGTCTTAGGACCGTGTCCGGATTAATAAAACCTAAAAATCTAATTATGCTATTATAATATTTTTAACTTAATAAAATCTGAGAAACTAATTCTGTCATAGATTTGTAAAATAAATCTATCGGAATCATTATTAACAAAACTTCTCAAGTCCAAACTCAAGATGAAAGTCTCAAACCTAATCCTACGCTCAAGAAGTCGGAGGTTTGGCGACGAAATCTTAAGATAAATTTTAACTTGGACATGAATCTAGACCAGATCCTTTACAAGAAAATAAACAGAGTTGATAAGGTTTACCTCGATGATGATCCTAATGTCAAATCATTACATGTTTAAACTTAAATCAATTACAAAATAATCACATGCTCAAATTAAAAGATATAAATTAAATAAAATTAATTATTTAATTTTAAAATTAAAATCTATACACCCATCCGCAACTATTTTTTAGGGGTGACAAATTAAAAAAAAAAATTCTCACAGAGAGCAAATGTCAAATCAAATACATAGTTATCTTCGCACTCAAATAATTTTAAGCTAGTAAGGACGTGGCTTATGCCCTCTATCCGTATTTTACTGCAAATTGACACTACATAAATTACGGTTACGATCAGAGCTCACTGACCGGATGGTTCGCTACAAAATGACACCATGAAATTATGATCACGGCCGCAACCCGTATGTTTTCCAACGGCTTTGCTCTTTGAGCTGTAAACTATATAATGTATGTCACGACCGAGAATACCAAGGCAATGACAACGGATAAAGAAAAAACTTACATAACACTTCAAATTTTTAATAAAATCTCCAATCATACAAGAATCACTACAATCCACAAATGATTTAACAATTTGCCCACATATATATATACTAACAAAGTTCATGAGAAATACACTTTAAACATAACTCAATATATAATCAATATTACCCATCTGTACTCTACGATGATAAATATGACTTTCCCTTCTATCCCATTTAATTAGGATGCAGAAAAAAATTTAAGAATAACAAACGAATATAATTCAAATGATTATGCTATTACACTATAAGAACAAGATGTAGAACGGTGATGTGACGCTTTTGTCATACGCATAGAAATTTGCTCAAATAATCAAACATACGTGAGGTAGATACATAAAACTTTTACTTTTACATTTATCAATCTCGTCAGACAAAACATTTACTAATACTCATCCAAAGGACAAGTAGCCATTACCATTACCATTTGCCAAATCATCAATTTTTTTCATCATTACGCATTGAGTCATTCCCCAAACAAGATCATGTGCGAACTCCACTTTCAACACGCGCATTCATAAGATACAATTATACTATGCATTAATTCATAACTAACAAATCGGTTAACTTTATAATACGCTGACAATATGATCTCCAAGATTCAAGTTATTATCCAATATGAAAAAAGCGAAACTATATCACAATTTATGAATAAGCAGGAAAATCATCACAACTTGCGGTACAGGAAAAAGTCAAAATCATATAACATGTATTTCATCACAAAAAATTAAAGACATTTTTACCATAAATGTAAGAACATAATTACCCACTTTAATTTGTAGTTTCCTCTTGAACCTATTTTCCTTTAATGCTACCTTAATTGAAATTCCTATAACATAAAATATTAAGTGTTAAAGAGATTTAATATATTTCATTAAATGATTATCTCATCCCCTTAAATGATTCTAATTAAATTAACGATAATATAACTTAACATAAGTTCAATGTTTTATAAAATTTGAAATCATATTTCATATGTGAGGGTTTAATACTTAAATTACTTAACTTTAATTCATCATACATATTCCTGAATTAATTTATTGAAATCGATAAACCCTAAGTTACAATTATAAACCCTAAATCAAAAAAATTTGAGATAATAATATTATCATAACATTTAAATTAAAATAATTATATAACTTATTACTTACCTCTGGTTCTAAGGACACGCGACGCGACGGCTCCTCCGCCAATGCGACGCACGCAACATGTGGATCCCCTTCCTCCTGGCCGATCCCTCCTCACGCAAGCTTTCCTTTTCTTTCTCGACGCCACACGCTACACTTTCTAGCACGCCTCCCCTCTTCTTCCTTGGCGACTAAAGGGTTTACACACCTCCTTCCTCCTTATCGCCGTGACGCTAGGCACACAGGTGAGTCTCTTTTCCTTTCTCGCGTGTTTTTGGGGGTTCTATTTCGATCTATCAAAACCGACACCCCCCTCGAATTTCTTTTTTTTTTATTTTCTTTCCGCGGGTAACCGCCGCGACGGTTGCAAAATTTTCTATTATTATTATTATTTTTCGAATTTCAATTATTACAATGTATTTGATTGGCAAAAAACTCACTGCTACTATATGCTCAGTTGACTTATATTTGTCCCCTTAGACATACTCATCCTAGGTCTACAAATATACCTTGGACGATGTAACCCATGATTTAATGAGATCATCGTTAGGGACGACTATCTCCTCACTAAGTAAGTGGACCACGCATATAAGAAACTATGAGATCAACGAAATGCATCTGCTCCAAACATAAGCTTTAAATTGAAATGATAAATCTCATAATTCTCAAATTTCACTCACTACTACTATATGCTCACATTTAGTGATTCATCGACTAGCCTTAAACAAAAATGTTCTCTCAATATTAGGAGGGGTAATTAACTATAGGTGCTTGTTGCGCCTATAGGAAATATAAAACTAGATCTATAATCCTCGTAAAATGAGGGTGAAATCTCTGAGTAGTGTCTTATCTACTATTCCATCTACCTTTTGAAAAATTGACTAACACATAATTAACTCTCTTCATCGAGAGGACGTTGGCGAATTTTCAAAGCCCATAGATATAAGTATACATGTATGTATACAATGAATAATAATCAATTTCATTAAGAGAATTACCATTATTTTTAACTTATGTTTATTACAATATATCTATTATATATTTTCTAGAAACAAAGAAATATTAGAAAATTTTTAGTATTTTGTATGTATATAAATGTGGAAAAATAATAATTTTAAGTGATAAATGTGATTACTTGCCTTAATTATTTTACAATGAATTTTATTAGCCAAATAAATTGCTAGTGCTGGGAAAGAGGAATTACAAAAGAAGAAAAAAATATATTAGAGAAAAGTATATAATTTATATTATTGTGTGGGAAAGTAATTTTGTATAAATTATTGAAAATTTTGTTTGGGCTTAATTGAAAATAATATTGGAAAGATAGAAAGTGGTTTAGAATAAGTAAATGAGAAAGAGAAAGAATTCTTGATAATTATAAAATATAAACATTAATCTAAATGAATGATTTTATCAACTTAATTTACTAATTCCTCCTTTGAACCTTAAACTGTTATAATATTAATAGCAATTTGCTATTATTATGATAATGATTTCAAGAAATATCAATATTAGAAGAAGACGTGTAATAAGAAGGATTACATGAGGATGAATCAGATCTAGATAAGACATCAATATGTTTGTTGTGTACAAACTTAAATTTATGTTAGATATTTCATTAAATTAAAAACAAAATTCAATAATAGATTGTATATTCAAGCAAACATTGGGCACATTACGATATAAGCCCAAACACTGTGATGAGACTTATAATTGTTAAATTAAGTTTAGATGTTCTATAGGACTAATGTTTGCCACTGTTATATTTTGTAATTATATTATACTTCACAAGTTAGATATTTCTTTCATGTTCTATTTAAATGAGCTTGATTTTATACATCACTTATCAAGCAGCTATAATGATTTACTATAATTTTTATACAGTTCAATTCCTTGATGTCATACAATATTGTTATACATATTAAAAAAAATTAATTTAGTTCAGGTATTGTTATATGTCTGAATAAAAATAATACACATGATAAGTAAGAAATGTCATAAAATTTTGATAGAAAGATTACTTTATGAGAACATCATACAAATATAAAAAGCTCAATGAGATTTGAAATTTCGATTTAATTATCGACGACATTGAGATTGTGCACCAATTGGTGGTTGTAAGTAAAGTAATATATGTATATCTTCGCCTTTTAGCCACGGGTGATGACTCTCATATTACAAAAGTCAAACTTTATGCAAATATAAATAACATTTCTACTGAGATGATTTGATATAGAACTAAACTTGATTTCATTAAATGAATGATTCACATATATAAATATTTCTACTATATATTGTTTACATATCACATCTTTACAGATTACTATTCAGCTCTTGTGCTTGATAATATATATTTTACAACTGTTATATTTTTGTACGTTCTAATTGTACATGCACATTATTTCTTGTATTGTTTAGAGATTATTTTAGTAATACTTGTCTCTTGAGCTACAAGCTTATAATATTATGTGTTGGCTCTTTCAAAAAGGAACAAAGAGAGTAGTGGCTAGAAAAATTTTTTGAATTGTACAATTTTAGGAGACTTCAAAGACTTTTTGAATATGTATAAATTTTAATTTAATTCTTTTAGTTGCTGTATTTATGTATAAATTTAAGATTTACATACTTCCAATTATATGATTAAAATATGAATTAATTATTAAAAGAATTCGAAATATAAGAATTTATTCGTGACAATTTAGTGAGATTTAATTTTTACCTATGGCCCTGATCCTTTACAAATCGAGATGAATTGGTGGAAACTGCATCTAACTAAGTCATCCCATTCGTTTGGGGTGTGACAATTGCATCATCATTTGAATAATAGATCCGAGATATCTAAAATATTCTTTCTTTTTAATGACTTGATTAGATTTGCTAATACTAAAATTACACTCCATGTATTCGGTTTTAGATTTACCCAAACAAAAGCCTTTAGACCCTTAGGTTGACCTCCATAATTCAAGTTTCTAGTCTTATCAATAAGAAGAATATCATCGGCAGAAAACATACACCAAAGTACATCCTCCTATAAATGTCTAATAAGAAGATCTATAACTAAAATAAAATGATATAGGCTTAAAATCAATCCTTGATATAATCCAACTGAAATAGAAAAATACTTGGTCAATGTTGGAACACAAGTAACAACTCGAGTATACATATCATTAATGACTTGAATATACACAATATTAAGTCCTTTCTTTTCTATAACTCTCTAAAGCACTTCTCTTGTCACTTTATCATATGCTTGCTCTAAATTAACAAATATCATATGTAGATACTCCTTACTCTCTATACTTCTCCATCAAACCTCTCAACAAATGTATAACATCCATATTAAACCTGCCCGACACAAATCCAAATTAGTTTTGAGAAATTTTGTATCACATCATAATATATGATCAATTACACTCTCTCATAATTGCAATGTATAACACATTAACTTAATTCCTCTACAATTTGTACACTTTTGTGCATCACCTTTATTCTTTAAAATAGAAACCAACAAACTCTTTACTCATACATCTAGCATCTTTATAGTCTTTAAAATGATATTAAAAAAGTTTAATAAGCAAACAAATTTCTTGATCTCCTAAACATTTACACACTTTTATTAGAATATCATCAAATCTTACAACTTTATCACACTTCATTTTCTTTAAACTCTCTCCAACTTCGAATTTATTAATATAACGATAAAAATAAAAATCTCTATTTTCATTTAAGATACTAAAGTTGTTGAAGTGAATCATATTTTTACAACCTTTATTAGATTTTTTTTAAAATATCACATCCACTTATATTGAATATCCTCTTTTAAGAAAATTACTTCTTAATATTTATCCTTAATACACTTTACTTCAACTAAATCTTTACTTCTCTTATATATTTGCTTGACTAACTTATATATGCATCTTTTGTTATCTTTAGTATCTAATCTATTATTAAAATCACTAAATGTTGAATTCTTTCCACCACATTTTGCTTTTTGAAAATCCTTGTGTCACTCTATATGTTCCCTAATTCTCCGAGCTATTATATCTAAATCAAATTTTATAATAAAACTTCTTATTTTTGATCTTTTCTTGCACAATTTGACTTCACTACCAACCATTTTTATTAATAGGAGTTTTACTCTTAATTCTTTAAATACATTTTTTTCAACTAACATAATATCACTTAAATTTTTTCTCATATAACATTAGCTCTTGCATGAACATCTCAAATCCCTAGATATTATAACTTAATTTTAAAAATATTTTTATTAGAATTCTTTAAGTATCCTTATTTAATTCTAGGATAATATTTCATATTATTTTTCATCTTCCAACCAATAATTGATGCTTAATACTTAAGCATTCACCCAGAATGACCTTACAAACATTACAATTTAAACAAACTATTTTCCTTACAAAAAAATATTCAATCTACATTTTATTAGGTCCATTCTTATAAATAAGAATATGCCCCTATTTTTTAAATATTATGAATTCAAAAATTCTAAGCTAAAGCAAAGTCCAATATAATTCTACCATCTTTATTAGTCATACCAAACTCATAGTGTAATAACCGGAAGTCGAAAAAAAAAAGAAGAAAACAAAATAAAATAAAATATAAAATCCAACCGCCGCAACGAGTGACCGCGAATAGAAGAATCAAAGGGGGCTCGGTTTCGGTTTGGAGAAACCGAACCCCCAAAACAACAAAAGAGGAAACGAGGAGGGAGAAAAAGGGGAAGACGGCTTCCTTATGCGGCGTATGCGTCTATAACACCCGCAAGGCCGACGACATAGAGAGGAGGAAAAGGGTCTTCCGTGTGTCGTCGACACAGGAAGAATGAGGGAACTCAATCCACAAGAGGAAGAGAGTCGCCACTGGAGGCTTGCGCAAGGAGAGGAGGGAGAGTGACCGTCGGCGGCGCGGACCTTAAAGGCAATGGGCACGGGCCTTAGGGCAAACCGAGAGAGGTATTATAGGTTAGTTTTCTATTTTTTTATTTATTAAAAAAAACATATATCATATAAGTTTCAATTTCAAAAAGAATTGAAAATCCTAAGTCCTTCTTACTTTACAAACCTTTACATAATTATATTTCATTTCACAGTATGTCTTTTAATTTTATTAAAAGTTATGTAAATAAACCATAAGCATGTTGAAAATTTATTAGAACAATTCAATTGAAAAATAATAAATAAAAATGTTAAATTTATGAGAACCTACAAATGAAATGCTAACATTTGAAACTTATGATTGAAATGGAAGAAGTATGATTAATCAGATTAATAGATTGAGAGCTTAATTTTACCTTTCTTTAAGTATAATAATACAAATTAAACTTAATTATTCAAACTTTACATGCTACATGCAAAATATAACTTAAGTATTAACTTGATATTTACCTTAATAAATGTACATAAATATAACATTTGTTATAGTTTATAATAATACAAAATTAGTCTTTCTTATGAATTGAATAAAAGAATATTTAAGTCATTTAAATAATTAATACAAGAAAGTAAAAAATATATATATATTATGATTCTTAAATTGAAATCATTAGAGAAAAAGATAAAAATTTTTAAATCAAAGTAAATTAAGAAAATAAATCCTTGAATAGGGAAAATGGAATATATTGTGTATGTACATAATTTAATAAATAAATTAACTAAATATGATTATTATTATTATTATTAATAAATTTTGATTTAAAAAATACACAATAAAATATTAATGAATGTTAAATAATAAAAGATATACAAATATCATGTGTAAAAAAAAAATGAATAAAATAAAATAAATTATTTTCAATATCGATCTAATCAATATCAGATTCTATGGAATTTCATTAAGGAAAGAAGATAGCTTAGGAAATTCAGAACCGCAAATTAAAGAGAAAATGTTCTTACATTTATGGTAAAATGTTTTAATTTCTGATGAACGATGTTTATATGATTACGACTTTTCATCGAGTTGTGATTTATTTTCGCTTTCTTCATAAATTGTGATATAATTTCCTATATCTTCGTTAATATAACGAATCTAGATCATATTATCACTTCATCATTTTATAAAATTAAGCATTCATAGTTATGAATTAATATACATTAGATAATTATACGCTTATGAATGTGTATATTGAAAGTGGAGTTCATCCTTACATCGGGCCATGAACGCATGCGAAAAAAGAGCCAAATTAAATGACAAAAGAATGACTCATTTTGGATGAGTATTAAGAAATATTTTGGTAAAGATTCGTGACTCCTAAAATGGATGATAAATGTAAAAGTAAAAGTTCACACGAAATTTTCATTTATACATACCTCTCATATATTTGATTGTTTGAGAAATTCTTTACGTATACGTTATAACAAAAAAATAATACATCTGTTATACTTTCTTACTATATATAACATTAATCAATCTATCAATTTTATTCAATTAATTGTTTATTTTTTTCAAATAACCATCCCAACTAGATGGTTGATAAGTGGGTTATGTTATCAGTAGAAACTTGCGGATGGTAATTATGTCAATTATGTTGATTTATTAAATTATATTTCATATTTAATTTTAAGATATATATATATATATATATATATAAATTTAATCAGAAATGCTCTTATATGATCAAGATTTTGTTTAAGATTGAAAATATTATGTAGGTTTTCTTTTATCCGATCGTCTCTGTTTGCTTTCAGATTCCAAGCTTCGTGAAAGAGTGTATCGAGCTGATTTTATATTTAAGGACATAAATGATCATAATCAAATAGCCATTAGGAAGAGGATAAATTTTATAAAAGATTTGCATATGATTATATTGATTGATGTAATGCTTATAATTAATTTGCTTCGTGCTATGGAATCAATTCGGAAGATGCTCTGGGTGAAAAATAGAGACACAAACCCCGAGATAATTTGAACCGCCTTCACTATATGCATTTATACAAATGAAAAACAATGACTAAAATGATAAGAATCAACATACACAAGTGGGTGGGTTCTTATGAACAAATACCAAAAATTATTTCAAGATAGAGACCACCTCTTTCTCGGGATGAGGACTGAATCAAAATTGTGATACATAGAAAAAATTGTAGAAAGTATGTCATGCCTCCGAAAAGAGTTGATTTGACTTTTGCTTTTGAGGCAAAACAGAGATGGTGAACAATTGAAGAGAAGGAAGGCCTTGTAATCTTGTTTTATAACTTTGTGAAGACCTTTAGATTGGTTTGTACCTCGCCTAAAGAAAATCGACAAGTTCATCGAGTAATGGAGATCGCTCTATCATGCAATATGAACCGAGTTTATAATGCTAGATGCACCTCAATGATATCAAATGCATAAAAAATGCCATAAGTTTCTATCCTGGATTAAAGGATGTAATGACGATGATTCCTCCTGACATGATATGATGTCTTGGAAGAGGATGAAAGATAAAATTGGATTTGCAAGCTACTCAGAGGAGGAGAGATATTCATAAAAGGAGGAATGATAATCAGCCAAAATCTGGGCAGAATGTTCAAACTGGAAGAAGCCATATACTAACGCCGTAGAAGAGTTACTACATGCTCAAAATGTGGAAGAGCACATAAAAGAGAGTGCCTCTCAAACACAAACACTTGCTATCCAAACCGTACATAAAAAATCTGGTATCTCAGTCAAAACCTTTAATGGATATTAGGATAAGTGTTCAACCTCCTGAGGGACTTAGGTAGAAAATGCAAATCAACTACATCCCATCTCAAACTTAAACCCAGTAATACATTCGAAGTTTATGACTTACGCAAAAAAATAAAAGACTACTGATCACATTACAAGTATGTCTTTATTTAAATTAGCATATTTTACATTATATATATATATTTTATATGTCACTCATTTATAAATATCATCTTTATTAAAGAAATCAATTAATTTTATTTATCTGAGCATCACATTCATTTATATCGAGAATGTGTGAGAATTTTGGATTGCAAGTTATGAAAATATCAAGATTTTCAGACAATGTCAAATGAGTCTCAAATGAATGCTTAGAGTGGTGAACCCAAATATCTGGAAAGAGTTTGATGCAGATTTAATAAAGACCGTCGAAGAATTTGATGTGATTTTAGAATGAATTGATTATCTAAACATTATGCTACTATGATTGTAAAAGATAATTAAATTCAATATTGGAGAAGAAGAATTCAAATTTGTGAGCATAAGTATTAATGATGGTGTCTTTTGAAAGTTCAAAAGAAAAGCAAATATACGCTTTTGTTACTAAATAAGAAGTAAAAGAAGTTAGAGGATATACCAATAAGAATGAAAGTACCCAAAAATTTTTCTAGATGATTTACCAAATTTACCTCCAAATGAGAGATGATTTCTTTATTGATTTAATTCATGCAAAATCAGAAGAAAAGTACATATGAATGATGATCAAAGAATTACAAGAGTCAAGAATCACCTGCAATTGTTGAGAAGAGATTTATCGCTTAGACATCTCAGAGCTCTATTATTAAGAAGAAGAGCTTAAGGCTACGCATCAATTATAAGAGCTTAACAAACTCATAAGAATAAATATCTCTTACCAAGGATTGATGATATTTTGATCAACTAAGCTTCAGATTTTCAAAGATCGATTTAAGATCGGTTATCATCAACTTAGGAGAAGAAGATATACTAAAGACGCATTCAAGAAAGATATAACATTATGAGTGATGCATTTTAGTTTAACAACGTCAAATTATATTTATGAATCTCATGAATATAATCTTTAAACCTTTTTTAGTTTCATTTGATTATATTCATAAATGATATTCTAATTTATTCAGAGAAACAAACAGAAAATCATCTTCATATTATTTTGCAAACTCTAAGGAAATGAATTATATGCAAAAAATTTTAAAGTGTAAATTAGATCATATTCTTGGGCATATGATTAGTAGTAAAGGGGTTTCAGATCGAGTAAAGTCGAACAATAAATGACTCACCAACCTCATCACGTAAATCGAAGTTTCTGGGTTGACAGGATATTACGAGATTCGTCAAGGGTTTCAATCATGTACGTCACCATCGACTAAGAGTTAAGTTTGAATGATTAGATTAGTGTGAAGAGGCTTTTCAGAAATTGAAAAATTATTTAACGACCGCAGATTAACTATTCCATCGCGGAAAGATTTCAAATTTATAGATGCATCATTAAGAGGGGATGTATTTACGAATGGAAGAGTTATTACTTACAAGCGAATCAAAAATCACGAAGAATTATCCAACCTATGATAGAAGCAGAGAGTAGATTTGCATGGACGATTCTTTATATGGGTAAGGTGTGAAGTTTTCACTGATCATCAAAGCTTCAAATACATCTTTACTCAGAATGAGCTAAATTTAAAGCAAAGGAGTGGTTAAAACTCATTAAGAATTATGATTTGGATATTCAATATCATCCGGAGAAGGCAAATGCAGTTGCTGATGCTTTAAGTAGAAAAATATCTGATAGTGTTTATTGGTTGATCTCTCAACCGAGGAATTGATTAAAGATTTAAAAAAATTAGAAATTTAAATTATTAAATCTACAGATGATCATGCTTTATTGTTAAATCAAATGACTATATAATTAAATTTGAAAGATAGAATACGAGATGTTTTATCTTAAGATGATAATTTTCAAAAAATTTAGAAAATTTTGAAATTGATGGTGAGGATTACTGAAGTATCATGGCAAAATTTGCATTCCATATGTTGGAGATTTGAGAAAAGATATATTGCATGAAACACATCATTCTAATTATACAATTCATTCAGATAGTAGCAAAATGTATCAAGATTTTAAGTAAATATTTTTAATATAAAAGAAGTCTAAACAATTTGTCTATAAGTAATCAATCATGTCGATGGCACAACATCGAAGTAGATTTTACTGCCAATACCGGTGAAAATGGGATGATATCTATGGATTTTGGTACTACCTGATCCGTAAGAAGATGCACTATTTTGGTTATTATTGATAGGTTAACTATATCTCATTATTTATACCTATCAAACAATCGATCTGAAAAGCTAAAGAAGTATATCAATGAAATTGTGTTACACGCCAAAATCTATAGTGTCCGACGGATGACCGATTTACATCTGGGATGGAGAAAAATTCAAGAAGCATTAAGTCTAAGTTTTACTTTCGATCGCATTTCATCCTCAAATTGATGACCAATCAGAAAGAACAATTCAAATACTTGAAGATTTGTTTAGACTTTGTATGCTTGATTTTGGGGAAAATTGAGAAATTCATTTGCCTTTTATTGAGTTTTCCTACAATAATAAATTTTCAGAAGTACGGTTCCCCTACAAGATTGTATGGAAGGAAGTGCAACACTTTGTTGGGTGGAGGTGAAAAAGAATCATCGGTGCGACAGTAGATGAAGTTAGTGAAAAGATCCGATTGATTCGTGATAAATTAAAATCTGTTCAAGATAGATAGAGGAAATATTATGATACTAAACATCGGCCAGTAGAGTTTGAAGTCGGAGAATTTGTATTTTTTAAAATTAGTCCCATGAAAGGTATAAAATAAGTTGAGCTCACGTTATATTGGTCCATATGAAATCTTGGAAAGGATCAGAAAGTACTTATACCGACTTTACCTTACAGGAGACAATGTTTTCATTTCTCTGAAAATATGTTACACGATGAAGTAACAAAATCATCATGGATCCTATCGATATATTCAACCGGATCTCACATTGGGAGTAATTATAGATTATGATATTAAGCATCTTAGAATGGAAATTCCATTTGTCCATGGAAACATGGATCGATCGAGATAACGTGGAAAAGAAATCAAATGCGATAACTTTATCCTCAATTGTTTAATTAAAGGTAAGTTTATTTATGTCATTTAATTTAATAATTTAAATTTTATAGGAGAGATTGTAATAACCTAAGTCGAAAAAAAAAAACAAAATAAAATAAAATGTAACCAACCGCCAAGATGTGGTAATGAAGAATGGGTTTGCTTCCCGAACCCCAAAACAATAAAAAAGAGGAAACGAGAGGGAGAAAAAAGGGGAGACGGCTTCCTATAGTGCGCGTGTGTCCCAAAGACCCTGCCACGACACAGAGAGAGGAGAAAAGGGCCTCTCATGACACCAGGAGGAGGAGGGAACCATGAACCACCTGAGGAAGTAGGTGCCACCGAGGCTTTCAGATTAAAGCAGAGAGAGGAGTGATCGCGCGGCGGGACCTGAACTGCACTGCCCAGAAAACCGAGAGAGGTGTTATAGGTTAGTTTTCTATTTTTTTATTTTTTAAGAAAATGCTTATATATCATATAAGTTTCAATTTCAAAAAGAATTGAAAACCCTAAGTCCTTATTTTACAAACTTTTATATAATTATATTTCATTTCACAATGTCTTTTAATTTTATTAAAAGTTATGTACATAAACTATAAGCATGTTGAAAATTTATAAGAACAATACAATTGAAAAATAATAAATGAAAATGTTAAATTTATAAGAACCTATAAATAAAATGCTAACATTTGAAACTTATAATCAAAATGGATGTAGAAAAAATATGATTAATCAGATTAATGATTGAGAGCTTAATTTTACTTTTCTGATATAATACAAATTAAACTTAATTATTTAAACTTTACGCTACATAAAATATAACTTAAGTATTAACTTGATATATTTTAATAAATATACATAAATATAACATTTATTATAGTTTATAATAATACAAAATTAGTCTTTCTTTTGAATTGAATAAAAGAATATTTAAGTCATTAAAATAATTAAAGTAAAAGTAAAAAATATATATTATGATTCTTAAATTAAAATCATTAGAGAAAAAGATAAATTTTTAAATCAAAGTAAATTAAGAAAATAAATCCTTGAATGAGAAAATGGAAGATATTATATGTATCATAATTTAATAAATAAATTAACTAAATATGATTATTATTATTATTATTATTATTATTAATTGTAAATTTAGATTTAGAAAATACATAATAAAAATATCATGAATTTAAAAATAATAAAAGATATATAAATATATACAAAAAATGAATAAAATAAAATAAATCGCTTTTCAATATCGATCCAATATATTTTATTTTATAAATTTCAAAGAAGAAGTATTAAATGAAAGAAGATTTAAGAGAAACCGTAAATTAAAGTGGGTAATTATGTTCTACATTTATGATAAAAAATATTTTTAATTTCTGAATAAACGACGTTTATATGATTATGACTTTTTCAGATTGTAATTGTGATTTATTTTCGCTTTCATAAATTATGATGTAGTTTCAGATCTTCATATCGGATAATAAACGAATGTTAGATCATATCATTCATCATTTTATGTTTAACCTGATTTACTATTACATGAATTAATAGTATGATAATCAGATGAATGAATGTAGAAAGGAGTTCACCCTTATAATGACGAATGATGGATAAAAAATAAAGAAATCGACAAATTATAATGGCTCTTTTTGAAAGGTTTAAGCGTGACGACTCACAATTGGATGATAAATGTAAATGTAAAAGTAAAAGTTCACACAAAATGTTCATTTATACATACCTCCCATATGTTTGATTGTTTGAGCAAATTCTTTTATGTATATGTTATAACAAAATCATACTTACTAATTCTACCTTCGCTTTTACTATATAGATATAAAGATAATCAATCATTGAATTTTATTCAATCATAATTTATTTTTTTCGATAACCATCCTAAATAGATGGGTTATATGTTTATCGCCAGAGACTGGGATATGTAATTATGCCGTTATGTTTAAATTGATTTCATATGAATTTTGTTAGATATATGGACAAATTGTTAAAAATATTTGTGATCAGAATGAATTCTTATATGACGGAGATTTTGTTTAAGATTGGAAATGTTAAAAAGCTTTTATCCGTCCGATCATCTGCTCCAGATTCCAAGCTCCGCACATAAATAGTCATAAAAAAAAATCTTCTTCACTCTACCAATATGATCATTAAATCTCCTCCAATAAATACTTTCTTCAAGATGTATCTTTTGTATTAATTATTTTAGGTCATTCCAAAATTTATCTTTTGAACATACATCTAAACCTACTTGAAGAATATAAATACTTATAATATTAATAATCTTAGCATCAAAAATAATATTTAAAGTTATAATTATATCTCCAATCATATTAATTTTCACAGCATTATCCTTCAAGTAATTATCTAAACTCACATATACATTGCTAGTACAATTCCTACCCAACAACAACAACAACAACAAGCCTTAATCCCACTAGTTCGGCTACATGAATCCTTCTGCCATGGTCCTATTATGTGTCAAATTCTCATTTAATTCAAGTATACTAAGATCATTTTTATACATCTTAACCAAGTCTTTTACTTCTACCTTTTCTTAACATAAGCAAATCTAATGCATCTACTCTCCTAATCGACATCGAACCGACGCTTTATGTGTAAACCATCTAAGGCGACTCTCCCTAATCTACCACTGAGCTACTCCAACTTTTTTCCAACATACTCATTTTGCATTCTATCTGGTAAAGCCACTCATCCACGAGCATCCTCATCTCAACACTTAACTTACTTTATGTTTCTCTTTATTGGCCAACATGCACTATAAGTCATCGTCTTACCACCATCTTATAAAATTTTTCCTTAAGTTTAAGTGGAACTTTTCTATCTCATAAAGGATGCATTCCTCCACTTCAACCATCCAACTTGAATTCTACTAATAATATCCATCTATTTCACCATCATTTTGAACAATAGAGCTAAATATCAATCACTCACTCTTATTAATGACTTGATCACCTAAAGTCACAACACTACCACTAAAACTTCTACAACTAAAATTACACTCCATATATTCGCTTTAGATCTTAAACGAAAACCTTTAGACTCTAAAGTTGACCTCCATAATTCAAGTTTCGTTGGACTCTCTCTAGTCTTATCAACAAGAAGAATGTCATCGAAAAGCATACACCAAGGTACATCTTCTTGTAAATGCCTCGTAAGAACATCCATAACTAAAGTAAAAAGATCTTAATGTTGATCCTTGATGTAATCCAACCGAAATAGGAAAATAGTTTGTCAATCCTCCTTGTGTTTGGACACAAGTGACACTCTAGTATACATATCCTTAATGACTTGAATATAACCAATATTAACTTCTTCTGCTCTAGAACTCTCCAAAGAACATCTCGAGACTTTATCATAAGCTTTCTAAATCAATAAATATCATATGTAGATCCTTTTATTTTCTATGCTTCTCCATCAAACCTCTTAACAAATGTATAGCATCCATAGTAGATCTACCTAACATGAAACCAAACTGATTGTGAGAAACTTCTGTGTCACATCGTAACCTATGCTCAATTACTTTCTCCCATAATTTTAATGTATGGTACATTAACTTAATTCCTCTATAATTTGCACACTCTTGTGCATCACCTTTATTCTTAAATATAGAACCAACAAACTCTTCTCCACTCATCCGCATCTTTTAGTCTTTAAAATAACATTAAAAGATTTGTAAGCCAAGAAATTCCTCGATCTCTAAACATTTCCACACTTCTATTGGAATATTATCCTTTTTCCACATTTCATTTTCTTTAAAGATCACTAACTTGATTTACTAATGACGATAAAAATGAAATTCTCTATTTTGTTTAGGGTATTAAGGTGCTAAAATCAATCGACTTTCGATCCTTCATTGAAAAGTTTATTAAAATACCTCATCCACCTACTTTCAATATCTTTTCTAAGAAAAGACTTTATTATTTTCATCCTTAATACTCTCACTGAACTATATTTTTTTTACTTCTCCTATCTCTTTGGCTTAACTTATACATACATCTTTCACCTTCTTTATCTAATCTATCAGATAAATCACTAAAAGTTAAATTTCAGATCATATATTACTTTTTAGAATCTCTACGACTATTTTATATCTTTCCCAATTCTGAATTTTACATCAAAACTAAGTTTTATAACAACGCTTCTTATTTCTTATCTTTTCGCACACTCGACTCACCAACTATTCTTATTAAAAGCTTTTCCTTGATTCGCCAAGACATCTTTAAGAACTTAATAAAGACTTGATACTTTTTCCCACATAACGCTAATTTCCTTATGAACATCCCAAACTTTAATTTCTCAGTAGCTAAAAAAATATTTTATTTGTGTTCTTAAGTGCCCCATCTAATCCTGACAATAATTAAGTTTATTTTTTCTCTTACAACCTTTCATCTTAAAATCTAAAACTACAAATACGTGATTTAAAATTTCACTGGAATGACCTTACAATCTTTACAATCTAAACGATCTATTTTTCTTATCAAAAATAATCAATCGGTTTTACTAGATCCATTTTTATAAGTAATAATATTTCATCTCTTTTCTTAAATAAAGATAATACAAAAATCATAAGCTAAGAAATCTAATATAATTTTACCTTCTTCATTAATACCCAAATCCATAACCACCACGAATACTTTTAAAATCTTTTACCACTCTACCAACACGTCCATTTAAATCTCCCAATAAATACTTTTTCTTCAAGAGGTATCTTTTGTATTAATCCCTCTAATTCATTCCAAAATTTTTCTTTGAGCTTACCTCCAAACCTACTGAGGAACATCATTATAACTTATAACATTGATAATCTAAGATCAACAATAATCTTTAAAGCTATAATTATATCTCCACATCTATTAATACTTATAACATTATCCTTCAAACTTTTATCTACAATTCCTACCCAAAGGACAAAATTTAAAACCTAAATTTTCAATCTTCTTGGTCTTTTTCCTAACTCATTTAGTTCCTTGAATACATAAGATATTTATCTTCCTATGACTATATTATCTATAAATTTCATTAATTTACTATAAGAGTGCATATATTCCAAGTTCCTATTCTAATTATAGTTTTATAGATTAACTTCTTTGCTTGAGTCTGTCCATAATATGAGAACCTTTATTTATTTAACACTGCACCTGTGCAACAATGCAATAAGCAATATAGTAAGTTGCTTCTAGGGAACGACCTATCATTGACACAATATATTGAAGGATTTATGTCATAATTTTTCAACAAGTTTTATGCTGACGGTCAACTATCTAATGCCACCTTCCACTTCTCTCATCCAAGGATTGAGACCCGACAACAATAATATCTCAAGTAGTAATTATAGATAAGGTTTATTTAGCTCAGGACAATGAAATATGGTAGAACTAGGGAAATGAGTTGTCATGCAATAATCAATTATAAATTACTGTACAGCTACACTCCGGGATAACAGACTGATAAAAAAAAGACAGCAGGAGTATATCCACTGTAAATTAACAATTGTTTCAAATTACCTTTTCCATAGGCTGCCTTCATACCATGTCTCCAAGAAGCTGTGAAGTCCATGAGATAGTAAGTAGGAAGCCCTTGCATCATCTTGATATAAGCGAATCCTCCGAGAATTTTCATCCCTTATACCCGGACTTCCTGATATTAAGACAGCCCCATGTATCTGCAAACATACTTTAGTGCCAGTGAATAAGATATTAAGATGACTCTGGCATAAATACCTTTTCACAGTACTTCAGAGACATGTACAATGCAATCCTTCCTCCCATTGAGTATCCAACAAGAATAACCCTTCCAGTTGTACTGCTACAAATTAATTGCAGCAACATTTCAGCCACTGATTCGATTGATAGATAAGGTTCTTGTATTAAATTTTTTTCATGCCACTTAACACAAGATTCTCCATGCCCAGGAAGGTCAATGGAGATGCATCGTGTAGAAGTAGACAAAGCTTTCATTAACGGAATCCAATCTTGGCAGTTACCGAGAAAACCATGAAGAAAGATAACAACCTTACCCTGCATCAGTAATTTTGTGTCTTAATTAGACTAAACAAAAATAGACTTGTACAAAAAGTCTGCTGATTAGATTTACAAAAGTGGCATTCTTTGCAATCACCAGAAGGGGGATGGGGGAAGGGATGTTACATAGACAAGCGTGCCTTGATTATCATCCTACAAAGAATGTTCTTATACAACATAGAACAAAAACAAAACACATCAGAACAACAATTCAAGAAATAGGAAATAAAAAGTAGAGCCAATACAACCTAGCATTAGAAAAAAAAAAATCAAAGCCAGTACACTATTACATGTAGACCAAATTTCTAGCATATTTTCAAATTTGGGATACTTGTTCAACATATAAAAATCTTTAATCAAATAAAATAAAATAAAAAAGACCTTAGATGGCTTGAGTATATAAGTTTCATCAGTCAATCGGTTTGATAGCATAAATGTTGAAACATTAAAAAAAGAAATAATAATTATAGTATGACAGAAGTTGTACAATAGTACTTTCAGGCATAAGAGTTATCATCATAGTCAGCACTAAAGGATGACAATTTATAAAGCCAACCACAAATAGTTGGGATAAAATAAATGATAATACTGAGAACAATGCTCCAAATCAATGGTGTGAGTCCAATGATTAACATAAGAAAATGTGAAACAAACTTATTTTGAAAATTATTAGATAAAAAATTTCTTTTCGAAATTTTTTGCTTTTCTTAAAAGATTATGAATCAAGTACAATTAGTGAAACAAATTCAAGAATGTCAATGAGTAAATTTTTTAAGGTTATTTTTGCAAGAGTTCACAATAGGATTGTCTTAATTTGAGAATGATCTAGAGATCTATGCAAGTTATATAAACATCATCATTCACTAGCACATGCATTGAAAAAGACTAAAGAAAAAAAAATACAAGTATTAAAGATAACAGTACAAGCAATTAAGGACAAAAAAAGCAGGCTAAACTGAGATATAGTAGTTCGACCTACTAGCCTACATCCACTTATTGAGTCCTCTTTCTAAAAATTGTACTAAACACTTCTTCTGTAATTGCAAGGAGCAACCTCCCTCCTTAAGAAGTAATGGAGAAATCTTATACTCTCTTCTACTTCATGTAAGAAGATCGCTACTTTAGCCTACTTACTAGTGAACCAATGCAATCAAGTGCCTTTTGATATCTCAAGGATTCCTTAACATTACAACATAAAAGCTTTCAACTAGTCACAAACCAATCAATCGAGCAACAAGATGAAAGAATAGAGGAAATAAAGAAGTAGTACATTCTCACGATGAAAATTCTCCTTTTAGAATTTGCAAATAGAGGGTCATAAAGCAAAAGTGCTCTCCTTTCTCTGAATTTTTGGGCCCTCGCTCACATTTTAGGGTTAATAAGAAGAAATTTATATCAAGTACCTTAAAACTAAACTTTAAAATAGGTTGAAAAAAATTGAAACCATCATGCAATATGACATACATATATTGTATAGTATGATCAATGAACAATGCAAATTGATTTGTATCATATAAATTGTGTTCTAGTTGATCATAAGATACGATTAACTTCATACAATACAATACAATAAACCCTATAAGAATTAATTCATTCCTTAATTTTTGCTGTTTGATTAGATTAAATTAGAAAATCAACATACACTATAATGTACATCATACAATATAAACAATTCAAATTTTAAATTAATATAATAAAAAAAGGAATATATGATGCTTTTAAATTGAAAATAAAATTGATCATTTGGTACAATATACATTATAAGGTATGATAATTTCACAAATATTAAGTTTGAAAATCCATTAATTAATACAAATTGATCTAACTAGACTTTTGAATTTAGGGCATATAATATAGTACAATGTATTATCATCAATTTGTCAATTCCACTCCTGCGTATGTTTGTTGGTTGTTCAATGATTTCTTTACTTGAAACATACATGTACGACTTAATACAACTCAAAAATTTGACTCATGTAGCTCTCGATCCTAATTGCCTTTGGATTGTCTTGAAACTTTAACTTTTAATTAATTAATTTTGAGCTACAATCCTCATCAGAGTGCTATGTGTCCTAGAATCATGCAAACCACCTGCAACTTGATTCTTCAATGCATACTTATAGTTATTAATATAAGACTTGTATAAAATTGAATTAGTCTAAAATCATCTGAAATAATAACATTTGTAATCATCAAAATTTTATAATATTGCTACAAACTTGTGGGTTCAACGTGTGTAGTTAACAATGGAGTAGAGGTTGAACAAAAATTCATGAGTGGTGGGGAGAAAGCTTAACTTGTAGGTGAGCTAATGGTATAAGGGCACTAAGCTTGATGCAAGAGGGACTGAAGCCGAAGATGGAGAGCCAAAAAAGAGGTCCATGTATGCAAAGGATGGACAAAACACTAATGCTAGTAAGCATCAGCACCAGAGAATAGCTAGTGCGAGTGAGCATGAACATTTGGGAGCTGAGAGTTGGCAAGCGCAGAGATCATTAGTGCGACAAATCATGGGTGTGAGGATCCATATTAGCAAGAACAAGTGCCAGTGGATGTAGAGACCATGTGTGTGTACCAACGTGAGGGAAGAGGATAACAACCTCTTTACTCTTAGGGTAGTTTATAATAATAAGTTTTTTTTAAAAAATGACAAAATTACTGATGCAAATAAAAACATATAGATTAAATTTCAAATGAAATTTACACTTTAATCACAAATGATTGACTTAAAAACATAAGAACAATAACATCAAACCTTAAATAATACTAAGAAAATACAATCAATTTAACTAAGGGCTATGGTAAACAACTTGCACCGCATCACATGGGAGTACCAAATAATAATGAGCCGTTGATAGTAACCACATTGAATAATTCAAAGTTTTGTTTAAACTTTTAAATAGTCCCTTGACTATTAGTATGTAGACAAATCAGTCCCAGAGCATTAAATTTTTCCATTTTTCCCTCAACCAATACACTTCATCCATAATGGTACCCTCAGGACTAAATTAGGATCAATTTTGCATCATAATTTCTATTTTAAGGGATGACTTTGGATCAATTCTATAAAGCCAAGGGACTAAATTAAATAAATATGATACTCTAGGACTAAATTCGCCACACATGAATAATAAGGATACTATTTTGAGATTTAATCTTTTAAAGTTATTAATAACTATGGAAGCATAATGGACACAAAGTAAAGGAGAAACACATCCTCAACAACTTGAATATGACAACTTTTAAAAACATCCATGTAACAAGTTGACTATAATAATTTAAGAAAAACAATATACTCTGAAATCAAGCAAGGGCATTAATTCATCTCATTTATTGAGATAAGTAAACATACATCTTTATTGCCACCAGTTTCCATTAACTTGAATGAACAGGAGAAACCGTTGTAATTGACTTCTGATTTGTATGACTTGATTTGTTCTCCTCTATATATCCTCTGAATTACTTCATGGTTTACCTGAAAATTTCTAACGAAGATATCAGTATCTCCTATAGAGGCTTCCACTCTTCTTCCATGAGAAGGACTACATATTCTAAGGGATTCAGTTGATACATCCTCCTTTAACCATTGAAATGTTCCAAGACCGTGGGCTGCAGCAGCAGTCTGCTTTACTTTTCGCATTTCAGGCATCGAGTTGTTGTGGAAATCAAGATAGTGAGCAAATTTTACATATGCAGACAAGCCCAGACTACTTTCAAATGCACTACTGACAATTGCTATCTTCTCATGCATCTGGGCCCATTTTGCAATTAGTAAGGCATTTTCAAATCCTCCGACCACACTCGGTTTAATAACCTGTATTATCAGCCCGGAGAAAAAATATGTTAACTGTTAAAGCTAATACTGTCAAATGCGGATTCTAACCCCGAGAAGCCAGATTTTTACTTACGACAGCAACTATGCCAGGATGGACAAACTTCTCAAGTTTTTGAAGAGCTTCTCCTCTGATATTGTCGATTGTCTCATCTAGTGCCACAGGTAAGCCAGTTTCTTCACAAAATTTGATAATATCATCTTCAAAACAAACAGGTTCCTGAAAAATTAGGAAAGTACAAGTATGCTAAGGAACCAGGCAATGGGAAGAAGTGAAGAAATAACAAACTATGTGTTCCCAGTTTCATGACCACATGATACCATCTATAACTAAACTTATCTGAATGTGTGAGTTCGTTGTGCACATGAGTGGGAAAGAGAGATCAAATAACACACCTATTTTTCACTAACAGAATAAAGCACTACTCCTAACAGAGAAGAAACTTTTTTTGGAGGAAATAAAGAAAAACACAAAGTAATGAAGTATGTTACAGTTGTATGATCGCAGCTCTGAATGTTTGCATGTGTTGGAATCTTAAGGATACACTTGATATGAGCAAGAATGTTATTTTCACTTGATATGAGCAAGAAATATTTTTATAGGTATCATATGCATATGTCATAGTTAAATAATATGGAATCAATGAAACTGCACTGAACTGATAAAATGAAAAGTCTACCTCAATGTATTCTAATGCAAAGCTTTTAACGGAACACCCAAATTGAACTGCCTTGTCATAGGTCCATTTGCGATTTGCATCCACACGAATGTTAATTTGATAGCCAATCATTTCTCTGATTTCACTGATAACAGCAGCATCTTCAGTGGGGTCTTCTCGTCGTGCAACCTTTACTTGAGTAAGCATGGTTTTCATTCATGAGAACATGAACAACTGTTAAGAAAGCTTAAATTTTGACAGACCATTTTACCACAATAATTTATAAAATGTATGTTTCTGAAAAGTATTGTGTTCACAAATATTTAAACAATGGCATCATGGAAATTCTGGGTTTTTACCTTGATCTTCACCGTAGTAAAACCATCATGAAACAGCTGAGACACAACATGAGCTACCACATTGGGAGTTCCACCACAATCAACGAGGGCACAGATTGGTATCCCCTCTTCTTTGCATAAATTTTTGTCAGTAACTTTTTGGGTACCTAACAAGTAGCTTTCATTTCCAATGAAACCTGAGATGCTAAAGCCCTGTCTTCTTTCTAATGCACTAAGTATAGCCATTTCCATGCCACATCTTACACTTGGAAAGACAGAGGAGGGCTGAAAATTAAGATACGATGCTTAGCTGTTAAGAAATAATTTTATAGTTTTGTATGAAAAAAATATTGAAACAGCAATCATAATACACCTACTGGAATACCCAATATTTTACATATCCATTGTGAAAAGGAGCCCCTAAGCAACGGAAGAAGACAACTTAATTCAGTTCCTTTCATTACATGAACAAGAAACCTCAGCTGTTCTTCAACGTCCAACAAATTCTCTTTGTGAATTTCTATTGGAGCTATCTGTTCCATACGAAAATAAGTAATTCAGAATTACATTGATTAAAATAGAGTGATGGACAAACTTTTTATGCAGACTATTATATGGGTCAGGTTGCTAATGTGGACCTCACTCATTATTTCAACCAATCATATTTAGAATGATAGAGCACACCAATCAAGGCATAAGAGCCTTCGAATTGCTACCTTGGAGCACTCAAATTGCAACCTATGTACTCAAATAGCTACTGGCCCTATGGGAATACTTTTTTTCCCTATTTTTGAATTAGCTTTGATTAATTGTCTTATGTAAGACCTTCAAACAAGTGTCCACACACACACACACACACACACAACCCTTGTACAAAGATATTATAATGACAACTACAATAATTAGTTCCATATTTCTATTATTTTCTATTTGTTTTTATGGTATCAGAGCAAAAAAATGATCCCAAACTACTTTCCTACTTTCACCTATAGTCATCTAAGCCCTAGGCCGTGATCCTCCTCTTCATTGCTACCATATTCTTCCCAAGATGTCTGAAGTTGCATCAATTCCTCCATTCATCAATTCAAAATCCACAAAAAAATCACTCCATTTAAATCACCACCATTTAATTGAATAAGAATAATTTTCTTTGTTGGTCCCATTTAGTTCAAATGTACATCAAAGCAAGAGGGAAAATCGGCTACATCATCAGAGACGTAAAAAGCCCAACATGAAATATCCCACTTATACCATCAGAGATGTGGAAAACTCAATGGTTATTGCATGGCTAGTCAATTCTATGACCAAAGAGATAAGGGAATAGTTAATTATTTCTGCTACTCTAAGTAAAAGGTATGTGGGACAATACTTCATAAATGTACTCCGACTTGAAGCATTAATCCCAAGTATATAAGCTAACCCTATAGTCTAGGGATATTTGTCAAGCTGAGGATTTGTAATAATATACTTCAATTTCCTTAAAAGAATTTGTATGACATGGACTTATTCAATGATTACAAGTGGAAATCACTAGATGACTACAATTATTATAAAAAATAGTTAACATTAGTGACATTTTAAAGTTTTTTGCAAGCTTTAGCAATGAATATAATCAGATTCACTGTTAAATCTTTGGAAGAAATCTGCTCCCTCTAATTGTATAAGTCTTTGCTAAGAAACGAAGAAAAGAAATCCGTCAATAGGTAATGCTTTAGATAAGAACCATTAGATGCAAGTCTGTTATCCTAGACTGTTAAGCTCATGATCATTTAACTTGAGAAAATAGTTGACCAAACAGAGCTCCATCAACAACCATAAATTCCATATTTCAGAGTTAGTCTCATGACCCTGAATCAAAGAAGAAAAACTGAGAATCCTTCCCAGACAAAAGGTTTCAAAAGAAATGGTAGAAAGAAACAAAACTTGTAATGTCTATATAGAGAAATGTTTATAAACCATATAACCAAGTTGTTAGATTAAATTATATTATACTTAAAATCATCATAACCAATTAATTTATTCCCCATTTCCCTTCTTCCGTTCCTCTGTACTTCCATTTCAGTCCTGGTCACATGAAAAGCCACTGTAACATGATAAGTTTTAAGTCTGGGAGGGAACCGCTGGCTGCTGGGTTAATTTTAAGAGGAGAAATTGATCCTTTGGGCTGGAAATTATGGTAATTAAATTTAATTTAATCACATATATGTATATAAGATTAGGGAGAGTCGCCTTAGATGGTTTGGCCACATAAAGCATCGGTCGTCCGATGACCCGATTAGGAGAGTAGATGCATTAGATTTGCCTTATGTTAAGAAAGGTAGAGGTAGACCTAAAAAGACTTGGTTAAGATGTATAAAAAATGATCTTAGTATACTTAAATTAAATGAGAATTTGACACATACACAATGGCAAAAGGATTCAGAAATTCACCCCATCTAGTGGGATTAAGGCTTGTTGTTGTTGTTGTTGTATATGTATATATAAAAAGTGTTAGCATGAAATACATTAAAAACTTAACTTCTTCTCACTTAAATTGCTTGATGTTTCCTTGTCACTGACTTGATTTAAATGAGGTTTGATTCGCATTACATCATGGTGTATGCGTAGGTCAACAGATAGGAGAGGATCATGTAGAGATTGAAAACTTGATTTATTGTGACTTCATCGACATCATAGAAATATTATACCTAGAAGTCCAATTGGCTTTCTAAAATAAATTAAGCCTGAGACCTATAACATGCCACTGAAACAATATCAGATTAAGTTTCACTACTTGTTACAACCACCACCACCACCACAACAACAACAACAACAAAAAGCCTTTATCTCACTATATGGGATCGGCTACATGAATCCTTCTTCTCCATTGCGTCCTATTATGTGTCAAATTCTCATTTAATTCTAATAAACTAAGGTCATTTTTTAATACTTCTTAACCAAGACTTTTTAAGTTTATCTCTATCTTTATTAAAATAGGGCAAATCTAATACATCTACTCTCTAAACTTGTTCATCGGATAGCTGACACTTTATGTAGCCAAACTATCTATGACGACTCTCTCTAATCTTATCTGCCACTGTAGCTATTCCAACTTTTTCCAAAACATACTCATTTTGCATTTTATCTCTAAGAGTAAAGACACTCATCCACCTGAGCATCCTCATCTCTACAACACTTAACTTAGTCTTATGCTTCTCTTTTATTGGCCAACATTTTGCACCATAAATCATTGCAGGTCTTACCACCATCTTATAAAATTCTTTCATTTAAGTCTAAGCGATACTTTTCTATCACACAACAGACCAGATACATTCCTCCACTTTAACCATCCAACTTGAATTCTATTAATATCTCCATCTATTTCACCATCATTTTGAACAACAAAGCCTAGATATCTGAATCACTCACTCTTTTTAATGACTTAGTCACCTAATATTACAACACCACCACTAAAACCTCTACAACTAAAATTACACTCCACATATTCAATTTTAGATCTACTCAAACGAAAACCTTTAGACTCTAAGGTTGACCTCCATAATTCAATTTTCTCTTAGACTCCCTCTCTAGTCTTATCAACAAGAAGAATGTCATCAGCAAAAAGCATACACCACCGTACAGCTTCCTATAAATGCCTAGTAAGAACATCCATAACTAAAGCATAAAGATGAGGACTTAAAGCCGATCCTTGATGTAATCCAACTTAAATAGAAAAATATTTTGTAATACTCCTTGTGTTTGGACACAAGAAACAGCTTTAGTATACATATCCTTAATAACTTGGATATAACCAATGTTAACTCCTTTCTTTTCTAGAACTCTCCAAAGAACATCTCTTGAAACTTTATCATAAGCTTTCTCTAAATTAGCAAATATCATATGTAGATCCTCCTTACTTTCTTTATACTTCTCTATCAAACCTCTCAACAAATGTATATCATCCATAGTAGATCTACCTGGCATGAAACCAAACTGATTTTGAGAAACTTTTGTATCACATCGTAACCTATGCTCAGTTACTCTCTCCCATAATTTTAATGTGTGACACATTAACTTAATTCCTCTATAATTTATACACTCTTGTACATCACCTTTATTCTTAAATATAGAAACCAACAAATTCTTTCTTCACTCATCTGACATCTTTTTAGTCTTTAAAATAATATTAAAAAGATTTGTAACCCAAAAAATTTCTTGATCTCCTAAATATTTCTACACTTCTATTGGAATATCATCAAGTCCTATTATTTTTCCGCACTTTATTTTCTTTAAAGCTTCTTCAACTTCAAATTTACTAATACGACAATAAAAATAAAATTCTTTATTTTTGTTTAGGGTATTAAGGTTATTAAGTTCAATCGTATTTTCAGATTCTTCATTAAAAAGTTTATCAAAATAACTCATCTACCTATTTTTAATATCTGTTTCTAAGAAAAACACTTTATGATTTTCATCCTTAATACAACTCACTTAAACTAGATCTTTACTTCTCCTATCTCTTTGATATACTAACTTATATATACATCTTTCACCTTCTATGATATACAATCTATTGTATAAATTATTAAAAGCTAAATTTTTTGCATTATATATTATTTTCTTAGAATCTCTACGTCACTTTATATCTTTCTCAATTCTCCAAATTTTTATATCTAAACCGAGTTTTATAATAATGTTTCTTATTTCTTATCTTTTCTTGCACATTTTGACTCCACTACTAATTATTTTTATTAAAAGAAGTTTTCTCTTTTGATTCTCCAAGCACATTTTTTGCAACTTGCTTAATGCCCTTCTTACTTTTTCCCACATAACATTAATTTCTTTATGAACATCCCAAATTCTAACCTCTTGTAGCTTACTCTTAAAAATATTTTTATTAGTGTTTTTTAAGTGCTCTCATCTAATCCTAGGACAATAATTTGATTTATTTTTCATCTTCCAATCTTTCATCTTAAAATCTAAAACTAACAGTCGATGATGGGTACTTAAATTTTCACTCGGAATAACCTTACAATCTTTACAATCTAAACAATTTATTTTTCTTATTAGAAAAGAATCAATCTGTTTTTACTAGATCTATTTTTATAAGTAATAATATGTTAATCTTTTTTCTTAAATAAAGTATTAGTAACTATAAATCATAGGCTAAAGAAAAACCTAATATAGTCCTACCTTCTTCGTTAGTCGCTCCAAATTCATAGCCATCATGAATACTTTTAAAATCTTCTACCACTCTACCAACATAATCATTTAAATCTTCTCCAATAAATACATTTTCTTCAAGAGTTATCTTTTATATTAATCCCTCTAATTCATTCCAAAAATTTTCTTTTGAGCATACACTCAAACCTACTTGAGAAACATAACCACTTATAACATTGATAATTTTAGTATCAATAATAATCTTTAAGAATTCTACCTCTAATTCTATTAATATTTATAACATTATCCTTCAAACTTTTATCTATAATCACACCTAAATCATTTTTAATTCGACTTCTACTTTAATACCAAAGTTTAAAACTTAAACTATCAATCTTCTTAGCCTTCTCTCCAACCCATTTAGTTTCTTGAATACATAAAATATTTATCTTCCTATAAATTGTAATATTTATTAATTTCATTAATTTACCTATAACAATACATATATTCCAAGTTTCTAATATAATTCTAGTTTCATAAACTTCTTTGTCCGCATTCGTCCATAATGTGGGAACCCTTACTTTTTTAACTTTACACTCGAGCACCAATGCAACGACCCTTGCACATTTTATACTATATTCAAGTCATACAACGCGTAGCTTCCAGGGGATTCCCTAGCATTTACACAATGTTTTAAAGGATTCATGTCATAATTATTTTGACAAATTTTATGCTGGCTGTCGACTGCTTATTGCAACACTCCATTTTTCACTACTCGCTACAACCAACAACCAAAAAATGATCATTATAATCTAAGACTTACAAAAACAACAACAACAACGACAACAAGCCTTTATCCCACTACATGAATCTTTCTTCTCCCTTGTGTCCTATTAAGTGTCAAATTCTCATTTAATTTTAATAAAATAAAATAAATTTTATATTATCTAACCAAGTCTTCTTAGGTCTACCCCTATCTTTCATAACATAGGTCAAATTTAATACATCTACTCTTTTAACTAGGTCATCAAATGGCCGACATTTTATGTGACCAAACCATCTAAGGAGACTCTCAAATCTTATCTGTCACTGGAGCTACTCCAACCTTTTCACATATCTATTCGTTTCAGATTTTATCTCTAAGTGTAAAACCACTCATCCACCTGAACATCCTCATCTCTACAACACTTAACTTAATTTTATACTTCTCTTTTATCATTGCAGGTCTTACCACCATCTAATAAAATTTTTCTTCAAGTCCAAGCTATACTTTCTATCACACAACAGGCCAAATGCATTCCTCTACTTCAACCATCCAACTTGAATTCTACTACTAAAACCCCATCTATTTCACCATTATTTTTGAACAATTGACCAAAGATATCTAAAAAGTACACACTTTTTAATTTCTTGATCACCCAATGTTACAACCCCACCACTAGATCCTTTGCAACTAAAATTACACTCCATATACTTGGTTTTAGATCTACTCAAACGAAAGTCTTTAGATTCTAAGGCTAGCCTTCATAATTCATGTTTCTCTTAAACTCCCTCTCTAGTCTTATCAACAAGAAGAATACCATCAACCAAAAGCATACACCAAGGTACATTGTCTTGTAAATGTCTAGTAAGAACATCCATAATTAAAGCAATAATGGTATGGGCTTAAAGTTGATCCTTGATGTAATCCAACCATCTAAGGCTTAGAAAAGTAAAAAATATATAAGAAATGCTTTAAGTATCTCAATATATAAAAAAAGTGCAGCCATTAAATCTGAGGCCCGTGATTCAAAAGCTTCAATAGCAACAAATTCATTATTAGAAAATATTCAACAAGGCTAAAACTTGATGCAAAAATGTTCTTCCCAATATGGTAATCAGAACTGATAAAACCATAAGGTTGTTCCATTGATGATGATATAGGACTAAACCCCAATCGTCCAAAATATTCTTCTTGACAGCAATAAGAATCCATACGCTCTAAATAATTTTGGTCCATTCTTTAAAAGAGAATGACCTCTCTTAGACATACAGATATCTAAATGCAAAAAATGAGAAAGTGTAGGTGTGCATGGAGAACATCATGCAACAGCAGAAGGGGTGAGTGTCGTGATGGTTGTAGGAAAAAGGAAAATAGAAACGCACAAACCTCGCCATATCCTACAATGTTATCATCCAAATATATTGCTAGAACAAAGCCTTCATGATAGAAATCTTTCCCATAATGTTTCATCTGAGTTGATCTTGGGGCACAAAGTTGGATTCTGGATCAAAAGAAACAATTTAAGAAATAAATTTGGACCAAAATAAAAATTTTCTTCCCAGTTTTCACATGAATTATAGCACACTTTACTCAGAAAAACTAACAATGAACTTGCCTATATAGCGAGTACTCCACTTTGCGGATCGTACAAATAGACAGGCTATCAGAAACAAATTGAGTCATTGAAGCAGCAGTAAGGGCTCTAAATGCCCGGTCAGCAGCTTGACCAGATGACATACTTATGATGCTGCAAAAATGGAAAATGGAGTAAGTCATTTCAAAGAAAAAATGTGTGAAAGAGGTCTGAGTAGAGAATATCTAAACCTGTGAAACTTCGCATTATCTGCAATGCAACTCTCAATTTCTATTACACAATCATCATAACCTTGCTGTGATTCCTGCAAAGCATGCTGCAGTTCCATCTTTGTCTGCACCAGTAAATGCTTCACTCTGCAAATTCATTTTCAACTATTTAAGCTTCAAAAATCATGTTTTGAGCATCCCTCTTAAAAGTTCAAAACTCGTTAACTACATTAAATTCAGTATTCTGGGAATCTTTGCCTACCTGAACCCACATCAGATTAAAATTGAAGCATCTCAGGAACTTTAGTATTCATGCCAATTGTAAAAGAAAATCATGTCAAACAAAGTTTCCACAGGAAACCATAATTCAACCCTAATTAATTTGAAAGAGCAAAATTTAAATAACCAGAAGTGTAGACCATATTATGGTAGATTTTTGGAAAAGACAATTTCAGATTCAATGAGCGCAGCAAAAAGCCAAAATATAAATCTCAAAATGTATTTCAAAATTGAAAATGAGAACTATTTAATTTCTAATTACAAGGTGTATGATTTTTAATAAGGAAAAACAGTCTAAATAATGGAAAAAGAACTAGATTCTTTCTAAGGTCAGCTTTAAGTACTTTCAATGGAGATTGAACTGAATTTAAGCGCTTAAAAAAATTTGGATGGAAACAGAAAACCATGAGCAATATAACACATTGCTAAAAACAAATAGAAAATGAAAAATAGAACAAAAAGGAACGCCAAAATTACAAGATTAATTTCGTATACCTGTGAGCACAGCACAGCTTTCCAACCGAGATATCATGTGACGTGTAAAAATATTGGTTTAGCATGTTTTGCCGTGCCCTACTAGCGATAGGTAGAAAACTAAAGATTGCACCACCATGATTATTTATGACAATTATTGTCACTGGTCTTCTCCTTGTCCTACTAAAAAAAAACTCTGATTAGCATAACTAACAAGATAAACTCTGACGAAGTAGCCACATATTTTTAATCAATTTGACTCGAAGGTGCACAACTTAGCTAATGCAAAAGAAAGCCCTAAGAAAGCAAGTGTAATAGCAAGAAAAAAAAAAAACTAATTGAACCAGCAACATCGGTTCATAGAACCAGCAACATCGGTTCTAGTACAGTGAAAACGCGAAAAAGGAGGGAGGGGGTGTCATGGTATTCAACAGAAAGAAAAAAAAAGAGAGAGACAGAATGCAGAGAAGGAAGGATGGGGAGCCAGCAGTATAAGAAAAACAAATAGATTGAAAGAGAGAGAGAGAAAGAGAGAGGAGGAAGAAAAAGAAAGAAGAGGAACAAAAAAAAGGGGAGAAGAGAAAGGTATTTATGCAAACAATAAATTTCTCTATTTACCTATGTTAATCAAAGTGAAAATCTTAGAGATAGATGACGTAGGATTCGTGTACATGTATAATATAAAATTTTAATTTGAGAAAATTAAATAAAAATGATTTAGAAATTATAATCATATATTAGAGGATTAAACTAAAATCATTTAAGAATGTTTTGATGAAATTTAATGTGATATTTTATAAAGATTAAATCCTACTCAATTGTAATATATTCTATTAAATTAATTTATAATTTTAGAAAATATCAAATTTATGGATTCAAATTAAGAAAATATTTTGGTATCAATGTTAGTAAAGTGATGAAGAACGAAACTAAGTTAAGAGAATATATATATTAATAGATATATGTGTGTGTCTGTGTGAGAGAGAGAGATAAATATAAAAGAAAATAAGTAGGACTACTTCATCAATGAGCTAGAGGTTCAGGCTGATTTTCACCGGTTTAATGTGAAAACTATTTCTAAGGTTAACTAAATCAATAGTATGTCCAATTCACAGTTGAATCAATAGAACTGTTTGGTCTGATATAGTTTTTAAAACAATAGTTAAAAGTGACTTTCAACACAAAACAAATTGTTGCAAATGGCAAGCACGTAGTACGCATCAAAATTAAACTCTATAAATAACAAAAAAAGTTATACATCATGCATTCCATATTTGCATGAAAAATTAGAATGAATAAAGAGGCAACTATTGTGTTTACCATAAATACTAAATTTTCTTGTAGTAAAGAAAGATTTTTAAGAAAGATTATTATAAACTGCAAAACATCACAACATTAGTTAAATGCAATAGCATAGTAAAAAATATCATAGATAATGAGATCTAAAATGCTCAAAAGTAAACTGACGTTGGATGTAATAGAGGTGAGTACAAATTAGCTAATTAAATTCATCTCCAATACCCATTCTAGCATTCTACTCATCAGAATAAAACAAATGACAAACTCAATCGCATGAATACACCAAAAAATTTCAAATAACACCTTGTTACAAATTATAGAGATTCAATAATTAAACCAACAAAAGTAATTCATTACATTTCATTTATCTTTTTCAAAGTATCTAATAAACCTCAATATTTATATATAAAACATTAAACTTTATTTTCCTCAGTACTTTCCATATCTTACATCAACTACACATTAAATATGATTAAAACTTTAACTTGATTCTTAGCCTCAATTTTATCTTTTCCCTTTTTTGTAAAAATCAGAATAATAATCTAATAAGATACGAGGCTCTAAGTAACTCTAAATAAAATTCAAATGTGCTAGAATCGTAAGTAATATGTATGCTAATCATAACTTGTTATAATCATAAAATTAAATATTTTAACTAGCTATTATTATAACCTTAAACATTTAAATTTTGTGGTATTATAACCTTAAACAATTACATTTGGTGGCATGAAAATTAATGTTAATTTACCTGTGTAAAAAATAACTTAGAATGTTAAATACAAATTTCTTTTGAATATATTATGCTAGTCAAAGATATACATGCTTATATATTAATTAAAAACTAACATGTGTAAAACATCATTCATTTGCCTAGTCATTTCTATCACATTATTTTTCACTTTTGATTTAGAATATGCAAATTATAGAGGAATTAAAATATTTTGTTATAAAATTAGTTTAGATATAAAAGCTCATAGAATTGAGAAAGAGATAAAATAGTTGGTAATGATTCTAAGAAAATAATATGTAATATAAAGAATTCAACATTTAGTGATTTATATAATAAATTGTATACTAAAGAACTTGAAAGACGTACATATAAGTTAGCAATATAAAAAGATAGAATAAGTAAATATTTAGTTCAATAGAAGTACATTAAGAATAAAAATCATATAGCATTTTTCATAGAAGAGAATATTCAACATAGGTGAATGAAATATTTTAATAAACTTTGTACTAAAAGTTATGAAAATACAATTTACTTTAGCAACCTTAATATCCTAGATGAAAATAAAGCTTTTTTGTTTTTATCATCATATTAGTGAAATCGAAATTGGAGAAGCTTTAAAGAAAATAAAATGTGAAAAAACAATAGGATCGGTTGATATTCCAATAAAATTGTGGATGGCTTAAAAGATAAAAAAATTTCTTGTATTTTAAAGACTAAAAAGATAATAGATGAGTGATGAAAGAGTTTGTTGATTCCTATTTATAAGATAAAAGGTGAGGCATAAGAATATGCAAATTATAGAAGAATTAAGTTAATGTCTCATACATGAAAATTATGAGAGATGGTAATTGAGCATAGGTTATAATATGCTAAAAAAGTTTCTCAAAACCAATTTGATTTCATGCTGGGTAGGTCTACTATGGATGTTATACATTTGTTGAAAGATTGATAGAATAGTATAGAGAGAGTAAGAAGGATTTACAAATGATATTTATTAATTTAGAGAAAATATATGATAGTGCCAAGAGAAGTGCTTTGGAGAGTTCTAGAAAAAAAATGTGTCATCACTTCATTTAATTCTTTTGCTTTTTGAAGAGTGATGACAAAAACTCTGGTCTTTATTGAAGGATTTGTCTTGTGTACATAAGTTTCTCCTTTCTCTAGAGTGGAAGGCTTTCTATAAAATTAAGCATTGCCTAGCTTACTACCTTCCAAAACTTTTTTGTACTCACCCTATCCTTGATAACTAAATGACTTGATATCCTTTTTCTTCCTTAGTGAATAGTTTATCTGATAGTTTCTTGCCTGACCACATCTGTAACATTTCCATGATCCAACCAAACACTGTCCAAAATACATTTTTCAACATTTATCACAAATAGGCCTTTCCAACTAAACTTGCTTCTGTTTGCTATCAAATTTGAATTTCTTGTAGGGGACATCTGTTGTTCTTTCAAAACCTTTATGCTTAGCAACTTGTTAGTCCTAGTGCTGCTTAGAAAATTTTAGCTCATTCTTAATTCTTACTCTTTCAACTAACACTGAAAACTCGTTGATTTCAAATGGTGTTAATATCAACTTCAATTGATCCATGAGACCTCGCAAAATTTTATGGCTTTCCTCAGATCGGGCTTCTTCACTATTTCTAAGTTGTATTTTACTTCTATTAGAATTACCTCCTACATGTAATTTAGGATTTATAATGGGTTTAGAAGATTGACCATTCAACCTTTCTAACATTTTTTCAGCCATATTTATTTATATTATTAGATGCACATTTATCACATAATAGTGACATTATGTATGCATGATTTTTCAAAACATGTGGATTACTTACCCAAATTCAATCATCTTATAACTCTATATCGATCAATTTAATTTATGCTTCTTCTAAATCTAATCATGCTTCCATTGTTGATTACACTTCAACCTTTGTTCTAATACCACTATTTATCACACCCCAAATAACCCCTTTTTTCAGATCAATCTAAATATGACGACCCAGTCAAATGCAGCTCCTACTAATTCATCTTGATATATATAGATTTAGGACAAGTAGATGAAAACTGAATCTCACCAAATCATTACAGACAAATTATTATATTTTAAATTCTTTTTAACAATCTTTTCATATTTAAATCACATAACTGGGAAGCGCATAACATCAAATTCCAATATAAATATAAAGCAACTAAAATATCAAAATATAAATTATATATATCCCAAAAAATTTCGCACTAAAAAATTGTACAATTCAAAAAGACCGTCTAATTACTATTATCTTCCTTATTTTTACGTGAAAGTTAATGTGTAATATCATAAACTATTACACCAATAAGACTAGTAGTGCTAAAATAAACTTAATACATGATAGAAGAAACGTGCATGTAGAAAATTAACGTGCAAAAATGTAACAATAGGTAAAGGCATGCTATCAACTATAAAAATAGAATAATAGTCTGTGAGGCTGTGAAATGTGAGCAGTAAACAATGAAAATAATTATACATGTGAGTAATTTATTTCATAAAGTCACCTTTAACTCTAAATCAAATTATCTTGTTAGAAATATCATTTATATTTGCAGAGATTTGACTCCTGTCATAACATAGGTGTTGTTACTTGTAAGAAACAGAAAAAAATAATAAAATAAAATATTTCCAAATCGCCGTGACGGTTGGCCGCGAGTAGGTAAAATCTAAGGAGGGCAAGCTCGATTTCGGTTTGCCGAAATTGAACTCCCAAAACACGAGAGAGAGAGAGAGAGAGAGAGAGAAAGAGAAGGGCTTGCGTTCTACCGAGTGAGACGCTACCGCCAACACCGAGCCGAGCCACCGCTTGATGCGATTTACATCCTCCCAGAAGGCCAAGAGGAATTCATAGGCATGCTGAGCATACGACTTCACCATCGCCGCGTTGAGCCAGCACGAGCTGTCGTCCAGGCCACTAAGCCCTAAACTCGCCACTTCCATGTGCATGTGATCAAGAAAGAAGGAGAAGGAGAACCTTTGTGTACACGGAGAGAGACAGCTCGAGCGAGGGATAGAGCATGTCGAACTCAAGATATAGGAGACAAAAAAAAGATATTATATTTTTATATATAAGGGTTTTCTATTTTTTAGTTTGAAATTTGGATTGATTTAGATTATTATTAAATCAGTAAGGAATTTATTTTGGGAGCTTCGCAAGCAATGATTTGACATAGTTTTATCTCTAATTTTGACGAAATACAATTATATAATTTTAAATTTCAAAATTTATACAACCCTAATTCTATTTTATTACCTAAACCCTTAAATAACCATGATTGATTATACGATACTACTGAAAGTAACAAATTTTCAAGAAAAAATTTTTAAACGAATTAGTAAATGAAAGAGTACAAGCCTTGATTATTTAATGGTTCTTGAAATTTTGGGTTTAATGATTTTATAATATATATATAGACAACAACAACAACAACAATAAGCCTTAATCCCACTAGGTGTGGTTGGCTACATGAATCCTTCTGTGTGTATATATATATATATACATATATATATATATAATAATAATAAATGCAATCATGAGAATTGAAATAAATGATTATATATTATTATTATTAAATTGAAATAATTGGAGAGAAAGATAGAAATTCTTAAATCAAATTAAATTAGAAAAATTAAACTTTAAAAAGAGAAAATAAAGAATATTGTGTATGTTAAATAAATTAAATGATTAAATCAAATTAATATGTTAATCAACATTATTAATAATTAAATTAACTTAATTTGAAAAATAAAGAATGAAGTTTTGACGAATGTGAGAGTTAAATAATGAAAGACATACACTAATATCATAAACAAGAAAATGAATAAAATAAATAAATTTGCTTTTAAATATTGATTAAATCAATATATATTCTATAGGTACTAAAATTAAGAAAGAAGTGTTAAAGAGAAAGAGATTCAAAGAAGCTTCACACTAAAATGAATAATTATGTTTTTATATTTATGATAAAAGTTTACTTATTTTCATGTGATAGAATGGATTGGTATATAGTTATAAATGATCTATATACTTCAAATTGTGATTTGTTTTTTCATTTTTTCATATTGAATGAAGAGTCTGAATATTAGATCATGTTGTTACTTATATCATTATACAAAATTAACTGTTTTACTATTTTGAGATAAAATGGATAGCTTTATAAATTTTATATTATGAATATATATATGTCCTGAAATGGAGTTTATTATAGTGCTGGGGACCTGATAATACGTGCACAAAAGGTAAATAGAAATGGTAAATGAAAATGATTACTTGTCCTTTGGATGAGTATTGGAAAAAGTTTCTTTATGAAAAAGATTTTTACATGGTGACTCATGTAATGTTTGATAAATTAGAAAATAAAATTCCTAAGAAATATTCATTTTTCATTTACATTTTATATATTGGATTGTTTAAACACCTTTTTTTACATAATGTTCATATTTATGATAAAATGTCATGCATATTATTTCTGCTTTCTTATTTTACTATAGAGTAAAAGCATAATTTATCCACTGATTATATTATTCAATTGCAAGTTGCTTATATTTTTTTCAGGTAACCTTCCTAACTAGATGGAGGATGGAAGAGAAAATTATATTTATCGTCATAGAGGGACTTCAAGAGATAGGTATTATGTTAGTTTATATTTTAGATTATATTTTATATAACTTCTGTTGGTGGATATTTATATGTGTAGATAAATTTGTTAAATGTGATTTGGATTTGTAGTGGCTCTTATGACTTGAATGAAGAAAAATATGGTATAGTTTTTATTTCTATTGAAGATGTTAAGTAAAATTTTTTTTTTATCCGTCCAGTCGTTCTGGCATTTCAAACTTAGAGTTGTGACATTGGACCCATACCAAAAATGATGATGAGGGACATATCCACTACATATCAACGACACCAATTAATCCCAATCCGAATGTTGAAAATTAAATTCTCTCATCAAAAGCTCATCTTATCAATACTTTTGTCTATCTACGCAAGTTATCGTAAAGTAATTTACTTATAATAATTTCATGACATTTCCTACTTATCATATGTATGACTTTCATTTGGCATTTAATAATATTTGCATAGCATCAATGTATGACATCAAAAACTCTGACTTGATTAAAATCATAGTAAATCAATAAGACGTGATTTATAGGTATGTCATCTAAATGCAATGTATAAGTCATCACAAAAAATAGTAGCGGTGGCAAATATCAATCCTATAGAAAATCTAAATTTAAATTAGGAATTAGAAGTTTCATCTCATTATTTGGGTTAGAATGTGATGTGTTTGATGTTTCTTTGAATATACAACCTATCATCAAAATTTTCTTACAATTTAACAAATTATATAATACAAGCATAAGTTCGCATATCGCAACTAGCTAATATCTTACCTGGATTTGATACTTTCTTACATGATTCTTCTTAATTTACAACCAAACTTCACCCAATGACTCTAATTGATGCCAAATGCTAATTATCTTATTAGAATAAAATAAAGTTACAAAAAATTATCTTAATTATATATATAAGATGTCATTTAAAATTTTACCAACTTAACTCAATATTTTTCTTAAACTTATATCATTTTGTTAATTCTACAAATGTGGATATACATATTTATATAATTGAGGGTTTAAGATCAAATTCGTCTCACAACTATTTATTAAGTATCTATTTAGTCCAAGACTAAACAGGAGGACCAATTTGGTCCCTTAACTATTTGATCAGGGACCAAGTTGATCCTTCTATGGTGTCGTGCATAAATAAAAATGAGAAGAGGGTAAGGTTTAATAGTTATCTACTTATTTTTTATTCTTTATTAATGTCTATAATATTCATTATTTACTGACTTTAGGTTAAATTTCAAATGAAAACTTGGTCGGGATCACATACTCAAGAGACTAAATTAGTCCTCCGTTTGATGCGGGACTAAATTGATCCTTCATAAATAGTTGAGGGATCAATTTGATCTTAAACTCATTAGTCAATTATATACATATTGATACATAATTTCAAATAACCTTTTTTTCCTCACAAAACCCAATCATCATCTCTCGGTTAACACTAAGTTTTGAGTTAAAAGATAAAAAAGTAATACTTAATTGATAGATTAATTAATTAATTTTATATATATATATATATATATATATATATATATATATATAATTTACTTACCATAATAATCTTCCTCCCAACATTCCAAATTACTGACTCTCCCTCAATTCAAGTGGAATTCCCCGAGTTTCAAAATCAAAATCAAGTCCAGTACCTTGTTTCACACAATTTCTGAGAAATCTCCGTGATGTGGAAGGGGAAAAACAGAGAAGGAATGGGAAGAATGTAGTGGGAAAGGTAATTATAATATATATAAATTAAATTACTTAATTTGTTAACATTAAATCTCATCCATCCATCCAATCTTCTACTTACATGTCCCGTGGAATTTACTTGATTATTGTGACAGGAATTAAATTAAAACAGTGATTAATTAATTAACTTATTCCTTTATGTAACTATTATTAATTAACAAATAATGCATACATACATACACATACACACACATACACACACAACAACAACAACAACAACAACAAGCCTTAATCCCACAGGTGGTCTACATGAATCATTAGTCTGTGTCTGTGTATATGCAAATTCTCATTTAATTCAAGTATACTAAGATCATTTTTTATACATCTTAACCAAGTCTTTTAGTCTACTACTTTCTTAACAAATAATGCATCTACTCTCTCTGTCGAGTCATCGGACGGTAGACGCTTTATGTGGCCAAACCATCTAAGGCGACTCTCCTAATCTCTTATCTACTGCTTCCAACTTTTTCCCGAACATACTCATTTTGCATTCTATCTGGGAAAAGCCACTCATCCACGAGCATCCTCATCTCGTAACACTAACTTAGTCTTATGTTTCTCTTTTATTGGCCAACATTTTTGCACCATAAGTCATTGCGGGTCTTACCACCATCTTATAAATTTTTCCTTAAGTTTAAGTGGAACTTTTCATAATAGGCCGGATGCATTCCTCCACTTCAACCATCCAACTTGAATTCTAATAATATCTCCATCTATTTCACCATCATTTTGAACAATATAAAATATTTGGCTCACTCTTATTAATGACTTGATCACTAAAGTTAAAACTTACAACTTTATACTAAAATTCGGTTTTAGTTCTTACGAAAACCTTTAAAGTTGACCTCCATAATTCAAGTTTACGTTGGACTCCTCTAGTCTTATCAACAAGAAAAATGTCATCAAAAAAAAAAGCATATCTTCTTATAAATGCCTCGTAAGAACATCCATAACTAAAGTAAAAGATAAGGGCTTAATGTTGATCCTTGGTGTAATCCAATTGAAATAGAAAAATATTTTGTCAATCCTCCTTTGTGTTTGGACACAAGTTGACTCAGTATACATATCCTTAATGACTTGAATATAACCAATATTAACTTCTACGTTGAACTTTTCAAAGAACATCTCTTGAGACTTTATCATAAGCTTTCTAAATCAATAAATATCATATGTAGATCCTTCTTATTTTCTCTGCTTCTCCATCAAACCTCTTAACAAATGTATTGCATCCATAATAGATCTACGACATGAAACCAAACCATTGTGAGAAACCATCACATCGTAACCATGCTCGATTACTCTCTCATAATTTTAATGTGGCACATTAACTTAACTTTGCACATAATTTACATCCTTTCTTAAATATAAATAACAAACTCTTTCTCATCATCGTTTTAGTCTTTAAAATAACATTAAAATATTTGTAAGAATTCCTTGATCTCTAAACATTTCCACTTATTGGAATATTATCCAGGTCCTACTACTTTTAACATTTCATTTTCTTTAAACTTTAAATTTAATATTCGATAAAATAAATTCTATTTTTTTGTTTAGGGTATTAAGGTTCTTCAATCGTCATTCGGATCCCTTGAAAAGTTTATTAAAATACCTCATTATTTTCAATATATTTTTCTAAGAAAAACACTTTATTTTTATCCCATCCCTTCACTTTTATTTTTTCTATCTTTAACTTTATCATACATCTTTCAGCTTCGATGTCTAATATATTGTATAAATCAAAAAAATTAAATTTTTTTATCGTATTTCTTTCTTAGAATCTCTAGTAGTTTTATATCTTTCAATTCTCAGGGTTTTATCTAAACCAAGTTTTATAACAATCTTCTTATTTCTTATCTTTTCTTCTGACTCGACTCCACCAGTATTCTTATTAAAGAAGTTTTTCCTTTTGATTAAGCACATCTTTAGACTTGTTTAATAATGATATTTTTTCCCACATAACGTTAATTTTTAACATCATCCTTCAATTTCTTGTAGCTTGCTCTTAAAAATATTTTTATTTGTGTTCTTTAATCTCTAATCTGGGACAATAATTAAGTTTATTTTTTTCTTCTGACTAGTCTTAAAATCTAACCAATAGTCGATGTTGGGTACTTAAAATTTCACTTTGGAATAATCTTATAATCTTTTCTGATCTATTTTTCTTATCAAAAATAATCAATCATGTTTTCTTAGATCCATTTTATAAGTAATAATATGTTCATCTCTTTTCTTAAATAAAGTATTAACTAAAATCGTAAAGGCAAAATCTAATATAGTCTACATTCTTCATTAATCAAAATCCATCATGCTTAGATCTTTAAAATCTTACCACTTCCTATTTAAATCTCATTTTTTTTTCTTTGAGGGTATCTTTTGTATTAATCATACAATTCATTCCAAAATTTTTTTCTTTGAGCACCTCAAATAATATGAATAAATATAAGAATGGGGTTTAATTTTAAAATACATTAAATTATAGCTTTTGGTATTTTTTGAGTATTAGAATGTATGTTGCAGCTGTTACTTGTGTTCAAACACAAGAAGGATTGACTCGGGTATTTTTCTATTTCAGTTAAATTACATCAAGGATTGGCTTTAAGCCCATATTTTTCTACTTTAGTTATGGATGTTCTTCCTAAACATTTACAAGAGGACGTATCTTGGTGTATGCTTTTGCTAATGATATTATTCTTGTTGATAAGACTAGAGTTTAAGAGAAACCTGAATTATGAAGGTCAACCTTAGAGTTTAAAGGCTTTCATTTGCATAGATATAAAACTGAATACAATGAGTGCAATTTTAGTTGTAAAAAATCTAGTCATATGGGTGATCATGTCATTAAAAAAAGTAAGCATTTTAGATATCTTGGGTCTATTGCTCAAAGTGATGGTGAAATAGATGGGGATCTTAGTAGTAGAATAAAGTTGACGTGGAGAAATGCATCAAGCCTATTATGTGATAGAAAAGTACAACTTAGACCTAAGAGAAAATTTTATAAGATGACAATGAGAACTGCAATGATTTCTCATAATGTTGGCCGGTAAAAGAGAAGCACAAAATTAAGTGTTGTAGAGATGAAGATGGTTAAGGTGGATGAATGGCTTTACACTTAACAGATAAAATGTGAAATAAATATATACGTAAAAAAGTTGGAGTAGCTCTAGTAGTAGATATGATTTGAGAGAGTCACCTTAGATGGCTTGATCACATAAAATATTTTTTGTCCATTGACCCAATTACGAGAGTAGATATATTACATTCGATCTATATTAAAAAAAAAGGAAGAGATAAACCTAAAAAGGCATGGTTGGGAAGTATAAAAAATGACCTTATTTTATTAGAATTAAATAAGAATTTGATACTTAATAGAACACAATAGAGAAGAAGAATTCATGTAGCCAACCCCACAGTAGGATAGAAATTTGTTGTTATTGTTGTAAAAGGCATTATCGATGTATTACAACTAAAATAAAATATTACTTTCATATACATTACGGTTAATGGAAGGTGCAATATTACCATGATGCATCTCATTAAGAAGGTTGGTCTGGATTTGACATTTTGAAATTCTTCTAGCTAATGTATGCAACAATATCAATTACAAAGATTGGCCAAATTGAACAATATGAATAAGAACAATCACACCAACTTAAAGTAACGAAATAGTAGCATAATATTACTAGCAATCAATTAAATTATATTGAGCTGAATTAAATATTAAATATTACTTACAATCACACGCAAAGGGCTTTCCTCCTTCCTTCTTCTTCGGTCAACGGCACACGGAAGGCTCTCCTCCACTTTGTGTCGGTAAATGGTGCTTTCGGTAGAGACACGCCATAAGGTAGAGTGTGGTTCCTCATCTCGACCCTTCCTCTTTTTCTCTCCCTTTCTCTCTCGTGTTCGCGTTTCGGGTTTCATTTTCGACAAACTGAAATCGAGCTTTCCCCCCCTTTTTGATTTTTCCAACTCTGCGGCCAACCATCGCGGCGGGTTGGATTTTTCATTTTATTTTTTATTTTTCTATTTTCCGGATATTACAATCTCTTCCTCTTAAAAAATTTCGTTCTCAAATTAAATACAATAATAGAAATAAACATACCTTTAATTAAACAATTGAGGATAAAGTCCTCGCATTTACGATTCCTTCTCCCGCTTCTCGTCGATCCATATTTCCAACGGACAATTGAAATTTATTCACGAGATGATTAACATCATATAATTCTTTCTAATCCACAAATGTGAGATCGGTTGAATATTAATAGGATCATGATAATTTTGTTGGTTTCATTAATATATTTTACAGAAATATTAAACATTGTGCACTCTTGCATGTGAGAAGGTAAAGCCAGTCTATAAGCCAATTTCCCAATTCTTTCCAAGATTTCATATGGACCGATATAGTGTGGGCTCAACTTTCTTGAATCATTTTATACCTTTTATGAAATATTTCTCTAAATTCAAACTTCTGGATGTTTAGCATCGTAGTATTTCTTACTTTATCTTGAGCGACTTTTAATCCTCGGATCAATCGGATCTTTTAGGTTGCTTCATCTTGCATTTGCACCAATGATTCTTCTTCTCACCACAAAGCGTGTTACATTTCCTCCTGAGGCTTCATAGAGCCACCTACTTGAAAAAATTATTATAGGCAAACTCAATCAAGGCAAATAAATTTTCCAATTTCTAAATCAATCAAAGTCTAAGCAAATCTTGAGTGTATAAATTATTCTTTCGATTGGCCGATTTGAGGATAGAATCGATCTTGAAAGTAAGCTTGTCAAAACTTCTTGAATTTTTTCATGATCAGATGTAAATCGTCCCGTCGGACTTATAGATTTTGGCCGTGTAATTTCACAATTTCGATATACTTGTTAGCTTTTATCAGTTGTTTGATAGGTATAAAGTGTACAAATTTAGTCAACTATCGATAATAACGAATAATGCTCTCTCTTTTGAATCTAGGTAAGCCGACAAAATCCATAACGATATCATCCATTTCGGGTATTGGCAAAGGCTGTAAAGTCAAACTTGGCGATGTTGGCGTATAACCATCAACATGATTAAACTTGTAGACAAATTCATTTCTGACTTTCATTCACGGCCAAAATATTTCCAAGGTCTTGATACATTTCTTCTCTTGGATAAATTGTATAATCAGAATGATATCTTCATTCGATATCTTTCTCAATCTGAACATTTGGAATCTGGCTTCGTCATGATCTTGATGTCCTCTCCATCGATTTCAAAATCTTTTGTATGGCTACTTTTACCTTTAAAATTTTTGAAAGTCATTAAATCTTGAGGTAAAGCATCATTTTGTCTTTTAATTTGATTGTATAGTTTGATTTATGATAAAGCATGATTATCATCGTTTAATAATTAAAATTTTTAATTTTTTCTAAATCTTTAATCATTTCTGTTGAGAGATCAGCCAAATAAGCATATTTTACACTTAAAAAATACAAGCATACGGATGATGTGAATATCAAATCATAATCTTTAATGAGTTTTTAGTATTTTCTTAAATTTAGCTCATACAGGTAAAGATGTATTTCAATCTTTGATGATCGGTGAAAACTTACGCTTACCATATAAATAATCGCCAAATTTTCAATACAAATACCTGCTCTTTGCGACTCAGATCATGGGTAAAATAATTAACTGATTCGATTCGCGGCGTAAAAGCGATCATTTCTTGAATTCATCCGCTCGAGATGCATCATAAATTTGAAATTACGTCACGATGGAATAGTTAATCTTGTTGCGATCGTTAAACAATTTTTTAATTTTGAAAAACCTCTATCGACCATTCAAAATTACTTTTCAGGTTAGTCTCGATGGTGATGATCTGTGAAACCCCCAGAACTTTTTTGACTTACGTGATAGAGGTTGGTTTGGTCGTCATTTATTGTTCTTTACTCGATACCCCTTCACTTCTAATCATGTGCAGAATATGATCTGATTTAACAAAATTCACACTTTGAAAATTTTGCATATAATTCATTTACTTTAGAGTTTGCAAAATAATATGAAGATGATTTTCATTTGTTTTATCTACAGAATAAATTAGAATATTATTTTTATGAATCTGATCATGAAATAAACTAAAAGGGTTTAAAGATTATTCATGAGATTCATAAATGTAAATTTTGGAGCATTTGTTAAGGCATCATGAAACTCATAATGCCCATATCTTTATCTTGAATCGATCTTTGGTATATCTTCTTCTTTGATCTAAGTTGATGATAACTTAAATCTTCATCAATCTTTGAAAATACTAAAGCTTCTTTTAATTGATCAAAAAGATCATCAATCCTTGGTAAGAGATATTTATTCTTGATGTGAGTTTGTTAAGCTCTACATGTCGATCATAACTCTCAAACTCTTTCTTTTCCTGAAATATCTGAGCTCCCGAGGAGATGTGTTAGGCGATAAATCTCTTCTCAACAATTCTTCTTGTAGTGATTCTTGACTCTTGTAATTCTTTGATCGTCATTGGTACTTTTCTTCGGGTTTTGTACTGAATTAAATCGATAGAGAAATCATCTCTTTTGGTGAAGGTAAATAAATCAAAATCGAGAAAAATTTTTGGGTACTTTCTTTATAGTATATCCTCCCAGCTTCTTTACCTCTTTTGCGATAAGCTTGAAAGAAAGCTTTTCATAGCGCTTAACTTCTTTTCTTTAGTAACATCGATAGCGACGAAAAGCGTAGTCTTTTTTCTTCTTTTGAACTTTCAAGCAGTGTCATATTATCTTTCTTATCTCCGAATTTGAATTCTTCTCAGGAATATTGAATTTGATTATCTTTTCTTGACAATAGTAGCATAATATTTAGATATGCTTCATTATCGACGATCTTGTTAAATCTGCGTAAAACTTCTTTCCGAGATATTTTTAGCTTTCATTTAGCGTTCATTTGAAACCCATTGGGCATTGCCTTGAAAGTCTTATAGACATTTTCATAACTTGCAATCTCAAATTCTCGCATTCTCATATATAAATGAATGTGATCTCAGGTATTAAATAAAACTCTAGCGATTTCTTTCGATAAAGATGATACATATAAATGAGTAGACATATAAAACAAATATATCCCAGCATATAAAATTGTAACAATCACTAATTTAAATAAAATATACATGTGGCATCGGCGGAGTGTCTTTTCTTTGAGTGCATAAAAACTTCAGTGTGTATTGTCAGTTCTAAGTTTGAGATGGCCGATCTGTCGATTGATCGTCCTTTGTCTATAGTCCTCGAGGAGGTTGAACTATCCATTGAAGATTTACTTTCAGGACAGATTTTGCCATATGTGAATGATGGCGCGATAGCAGTGTTTGTGCACGAAGCTCTCCTTTATGTGCTCTTCCACATTTTGGGCATGGTGGCTTCTTCTGGCTGGCATTAGTATATGACTTAGGCTTCTTCAGTTTGATTTTTTGGTTTAAACATTATGCGGATTTTGGCTATAATCATTCATCCTCGAATATCTCTCTTAAGTGGCTTTACAAATCCAATTTTATCTTTAGCCTCTCAGCGTCTGTTGGTACCCGGAGGAATGAGGTATGTTCGTCCTTATCAGGATAAAACACATGGCATTTTTCTTACGCATTTGGTATCGATTGAGGTCATTCGCAGGCGTGTAAACTCGGCTTGCATGATAGAGCAACTTCTATAATCGATGAATTTGTCTTGCATTTGTCTGAAGTTGAGGGAACAAACTAATCTAAAGATCTTCACAAAATCCCAAAACAGATTGCAAGCCGCTTCCATCAAACTTCTCATATTGTCCTCTCACCATCTCTCGCTTAAGCCCTCGAAAAGCAAAGAGAAGACTCTTTTTTTTAAGAGGCGTGACATACTCTCTCTAAAATTTTCCATCAATCGTAGGTTTTGATTTTGTAAGTCCTCCCTTGACAAAAGCGGTGGCATATTGAAATAATTTGATATGTTGTCCATATAAGAAGCCACTTCCTTGATGTATATTAATTCTTATCATTTGAATCATTGCTTTCATCATTGTGTGCATCTCGTATCATTTAGTGAAGCGGTTGCACCAAATTACGGTGCTTTCGGCGTTTGTCTTATATTTTCACACATAGCATCTTCACGAATTGATTTCATAGGCGAGAAAGCCTAAATTAATTATAGCAATGCATCGATCAATATAATCATGTCTTAATCTCTTTATAAAATTTATCATCTTACAATGGCTCTTTGATTATGATCGTATTTATGTATTCTAAATATAAAATCTAGTTCATCTTAACTCTTATCATGATCAGGCTTGGAATATCGAGGCGAGCAGACGGTTGGGGCAGGATAAAAGAAAATTTTTTAGCAATTTTAATCTTAAACAAAATCTCCGTCGTATAAAATGGCGACAATGCAATTATAATTTATTATTATATATATATATATATCTTAACAGTTCTATAATCTGATTCTTGTCATCCATCAAGCATGTAATTCTCATCCTTGAGATGTGTCTCGCTATAAGCATGCTTATATATGTCGTTTATTTAGGATGATTCTTGAAAAGATTAAGCAATTAGCAAATTGAATAAATTCAATCAATTATGTTGTTACACTATAAGAAACAAGAAGAATTAGTATATCGCTTTTTATAACATGTACATAAAAGATATTGTTCAAACAATCAAACATATGGGAGGTAGGTACAGATAAACATTTCGTGTGATCTTTTACTTTTACATTTATCATCCATTTTAGGAGTCACCGTCTAAACCTTTACCAAAACTCATCCAAAGGATAGGTATATCCAATTTTATTTTTTTTCGTGCGCTTTATCGTCCCCGTACATAAGCTAACTCTTTTCAACATACATTCATAAGATAAAATTATGCATTTACATATTAATTCATAACCAACAAGAATCGGTTAAATTTATAAAACGACGTGATAATGATCTAACATTCGGTTATTATCTAACATGAAGATACAATAAACTACATCACAATTTATGAAGAAACAGGAAAATAAATCACAACTTGCAGTACAGGAAAAAATTATAATCATTTAAAATATATATTTCATCACAAAAAAGTAAAGACATTTTTACTATAAATGTAAGAACATAATTATCCATATTAATTTGCAGCTTCTCTTGAATCTCTTTTCCTTTAATAATTCTACTTTTAATTGAAATTTCTATGATTAGAAATATTAACTTAATCAATACTCATAGCTATAATATTTATAATTTTACTAATCTATTAGAGACATTAAATTTTTCAAATAATTTCTCATTCTTATTTAAATGATCGATATTTATCTAAAATACTTTAATTTACTTAATTTAACTTTCTTAATTTACTTAATTTTACTTTCATTTAATATTTATCATTCATCTTAACATGATTCATAATTAATTTAACAGTATTATAAATTATGCATGAGTTTAAGGTTTCCTTTATTTTGCAATTATAATTATAACATAATTAAACTAAAAATATAATTGGCATGGCGTATAAATCAATTATTTATTGTTCTACAACTCATAATTTTTTTTTATAATATTTAATATGAGTAAATATCATCCTATAAAATTTAAAATCGTAGAATCATACTTATAAATTTGCAATGAAGTTTATCACCTTTGAATCTCTCGTCGATCAATTTTAATACTTTTAACAATCGGATCGATTGAAATGGAGATTTCAGAATTTACAATGCATTTATAATTTAAAAATAAAAACTCTAAAATTAGAAATTCTTAAATCCTTACCTTATTTATTCCTCTCGATTTTTTTGACCAAAGCCCCAACCTGTTTACTATCACGACGCGATGAACGGTCTCTCCCTTCTTCCTCCGTTCGCTCGTTCATGCGAAGGTCACTTTTCTTTCCTTCCTTCTTTCGACACTAAGGCTCTCCTCCTCTTTGTTGCCGTGCGCAGCTGTTAAGACGACGCAAAGGTAGAGTGCGGTTCCTCCTCTCGACTCTTCCTCTTTTCCTCTCCCTTTCTCTCTCGCGTTCACATTTTGGTTTCGTTTTCGACAAACTGAAATCGAGCTTTCCCCCCATTTTGATTTTTCCAAATCCTCGGCCAACCGTCGCGGCGGTTGGATTTTTTTTTTCTGTTTTCCGGGTATTACAAAAACAGTAAACAGAAAAGAGCATAAATAATTACTTGATAGATAGCAAAACGAGTAAACAATTCTTACCAATAAATAATGCGTGCTACATGCGCTATAGCGCACTATTTTATTTTTTTGCACATCGATAGTAAATAGCATAAGATTTTACATTACGGACTATATCAAACGCTATTGAGATGTTTACCCACATATATTTACCTTCCCTTTGCTCGTATATGTTTAACATAAAAAAAAGGTTGAAAAAAACATTCTATGCCAAACTGTGGATGGCCAAATACATTTAAATTTTCTATTTACATAAAATTCAGCTTTATAAAAAAAATAATGCCTACAATTCCTCATTTTTCACTCAAAGAGGCCAGATATATTTGAATACTCGGCTGAAAAGTAACCTTCAAAATTTATATGAACAAATAGTAGACATAACAAAAACGGATCTTTAAAGTTTACCATGAAAAAACAGGATTGCACAACTATTGCTAGGAATTGCACCAGGAATTTTAAAGTTTATATGAAGAAAAAGCAGAGATAAAACAAAAGGATCTATAAAATTTACAATAAAAAGACAAGATTGCTCACCTATTGCTGAGTATTGCCAAGCCATTTGTATCATGAAGAAAAGATACATCACCAATCAAACATACAACCTGACAAGCCAAAAATATTTTAAGTTTGTAATGAAGAAATAATAAGATCAAAATCCATAACGATATCAGTTGCACTTAAACTAAGCATTCTAAGTCGTTGGCTTAACAACAAAAGTATCTTATAAAGTGCAAATTTGGCTACTCATATGGGGCAGTTCAGAAACAAAAAAGTAAGCAGTCATCAATTGCTTAAACTATTCTTAGATCTTCATAACTTCACAAAGTTAAATTAGAAGGAATCTTTCAGCTCATTGGAAGGAGATAGTTAATCACCAATATCAGCAACAAATCATCACCATCCGTATCCCAACCAGATTCAGATTTCATAATTCTCATTCTCCATTCTTATTTAGTTTTGTAGAACTTCTATCCATATTACTTTGATCTACCCATTTTCTTTAAAAATTCATTGGCATTATTTTATCTATCCAAATTTTTGTTACATTTCTACTATTTATTATATATGTACAAATCATCTAAATTCCATTTTTCACACTTATCTTTAATAGATGTTACCTTCAATTTTGAGGGTGTATATGTACAAAGGAACACTTTCAAATATATCGAGAGTAAGGTTATATGAGGTTTTAAAGTGAAAAAAGAATCTGATTAGGGCTTAAGTAAGACTCTTGAACCCAACGACTCTTGTATATAATTGGTTTATAATGTGAGCAGCTATGAAGACAAATTCTCCTCAATATTATTTTGAAACTTAAAAAAAAAAATGAGAGCTTATATGATAGAACGTAGCTAGTCATTCTTTCGTTCAACACCCACATTTTGTTGAGTTGCGCATACAGAAGAGAAAACAAGCATTATTTATTTTTTTGAAATTATGAAGAGAAATAATGGTTAGAAGATGTTTTTGGCATTATCAAACCTTACAATTCTAATTTTAATATCAAATTAATTTTTGATCATATTGAAAAAGTGGAGAAAATTATAGAAAAATATACTTACAATACTATTGCTTTTTGATAGAAAGATTAATGACACACAGATGCAATTATCAATAAAGGGGTACAAACCATTGAGCCCCAACTATGTTAGTGTGGTGTATGGTCCTCAAGTGTCACATGAACAAGAGAAAAAAACTTTAGGTTCCTATGTTTACGAAAAATTGATACACTTCTAAATAATAAATATCACAATCAAATATGGTTTTGAAAATAAAAAAGAAGGCTAGGTAAGATGAAAGTGTTGAAGCCATATCTTTTCTTTAGAGCTTTCTTAGTCACTTGATTTCTCAAAGTGGTAAGTCATATCATACTCCTCATGCCATGTTGTTGAAATACACAATGTGAAAGGTGAAATATAATATTAGATTTAGAATTTCTAGTTAAATTTGAATGATTAAGTTGGCCAATAGTTTAAGTACATGGAGGATAATTTGAAAATTAAAAGAATTGTTTATAAGAATGCCTCCTTGTCTAGCAATAGTTATTTTCTTGTTGTTAGAATAGGGACCATATAAAATAAATTTTGGTGAAGAGTTGATTAATATTGATTGTAGCACTTGAATAAATTATCCAAGAGTTATGATTAGACATCTCTTAGACTTTATAAGCTTAAGAAAATTATGTAATAATAACAACCTAAACATATCATTTCATTATGCCTTAAAATTCTCATAAATGCACCTTTAGGAGGTTGAAACAAAGAGCTTGGGGCGAGCAACAAACCTTGGAAAGAAAGAAGAAAAGGAAAGCCAGGGTTCAAAGGGCGAGCAACATTTTCATTTACAAATTAAGTTAGGTGTTAAATTGCAAGCGTAAAAAGTTTGAATGAGGAGAAATCCTTTCAAAGTAAGAATATTACTTGAGGTTAATTGAATTAATTAGGAATTGTTAATTTAGGGATTAATATAAATTAAAGAAATTAACATTTTATTAAGTGGTATATGAAATAATAAGACTTAATAGAAATAAAAGTAAAAAGACTTGTTTTGAGGATAATCCTACAATTACAATGAAAACCCATTCTCTAATATAGAGAGTACATTATTTCTATACTTAATATTTGTAAATTCATGTAAACACAATGAATTGTTTAATGTATGTTTATAGACTTTCTTAACATTGAACGTGTCATAAGCAACTAATGTGCTTTTTATTTGATCACTTGTTCAAATATTTCATGATATTTATGTTTAACTCAAGTTGTAAAATTGTTTAATAAACTATGCTGCATATTTGATTGCCAAGATGTCGACCTTTATATATCATACTTTACTTTTGATGCAAATTAATATAGTTTGACTGAAATAAGTGCATAAAAATGCTACATGTTTATACATGTTATGACAATGATGCTAAAATAAAAGGAAATCTTTGAAAGGTCACATCATATGGATAGATTGGCCAATGATAATGACCTACACAGAAAAGAAAAAATTCTAAAAAGATGAGCTTCAAATCAAAAAAGGGTTCTCGACTTCAATAATTGTCATAGTTCAAATTTAATCAAGGGGCAATTGATAACCATTATGTTGGATTAAGTCCAGATATTATCGGTTGTTATAATTGTAATAACTGGAAGTCAAAAAGAAAAAAAAAAGGAAAACTAAATATTCTAGTTGTGGAATATGTGACTGACTAGATCGTTTGTTTCTATCATACGTCAGCTTGATTGAGAAGGGTCAAAATGGGGTGTGACATATGTTGTGTGTTTAGATGTCAACTTACATGTTGATTGCTCATTCATGTTGTTAGAATCATTGCCATTTTCCTATTTTATGGTTTTATGCTTAGCTTTGATTTTTTTATTGTTTTATGATTTCATTTAGTGTTTCAAGCATTCAAGATGCCCTAATAAAGTAAAGATATTATTCTAGTTGATATTTGAAAATTTATTTTGGCACATGTGATATATTGTAGGTGAATTAAACTACCAAAAGAAGAAAATGTTGAGACCCTCATGAGGCATTTACTTTTAGCTTTAGATTGGGTTGTATAAGAGCAAAGCTTAGCTGTTCATTTTTCTTTTTCTTTTAGGGTGTATAACAGAACCAGACTACACCGGCCTTTTGATATATTAATTTGATCTTTGAAGTTATGTTTATATTATTTGTGCATCAAAACAATATTATTTTCATAAATTTCTTTATGTGATCTTGTGAAAATATTGTGATAGCATGGTTCACTTGATATGCTCCTAGAAAAAATTAATTTTTCTAACCAACTAAGTTAATCAATTTTAACTAAGAATGAACAACTTATAATCATTCATATTTAATGTAATAACCGGAAATAAGAAGAAAAAAAAGAAGAAAAAGAAAAATAATAAAATCCAACCGTAGCGACGATTGGCTTCGAATAGAATAATTGAGGGGGAGCTCGGTTTCGTTTTGCCAAAACAAACTCCCAAAGAAACGAGAGAGAAAAAGAAAAAAAGGTCGAGGGGAAGGGAAACCTTGCGTCGTGCCTGGAGAGGTTTCGATTTGCGAAATAACCCCAAAACGCCGTGAAAGGGAGCGAGGAGAGAGGGAGAAGGCGGTCTCGCGTCTGCCAAGTGAGTGACTCCAACGCCGACATCGGTCGTGGAAGCTCGTCTTGGATCGAGAGAGGAGAGCCCTGCGTCTGGGAGGAAAGGAAGACCGTCGTCGTCGCGGTTCATTAAACCGACGGGTTGGGGCTTAGGGCAAACCGAGAGGTAATTGTATTTTCTTTTGGTTTTTGTTAATAAAGGAAATGCATTTTATATTATAAAAGGAAATGCATTTATATTATATAGGTTTCAATTTCAAAAAGAAGTGAAAACTCAAATGTCCATTTTACTATACAAATGTTTACATAAGTATTTCAATATACAATATACATTTTAATTATATTAAAGGTTATGTAAATAAATCATAAATATGTTGAATAAATATGTTGAAAGATTTATGAGAATAATTAAATTAAAACCTATAAATGAAATGCTAGAATTAAAGCTTATGATTTAAATGGATGTACTAAAAATATGATTAATTGTATGAATAGATGGAGAGCATAATTCTACCTTTGCTTGAGTATAATACAAATCAAACTTAATTATTTAAATATAATTATAAAGTGAAAATGATTATGTTATATGCATATTAGTAGAATCATAATCTAAATTTAGTAATGAATAAAGTAAAATTGATAATCGATAAAGAATTTAATAAATTAAAGTATTTTGGATAAATATCGATCATTTAAATAAGAATGAGAAATTATGTGAAAAAATTTAATGTCTCTAATGAACTGGTAGAATTATGAATATTATCATAAGAGAGATAGTTATGTTTCAATATCGTATACACTTAAATAATATAGAGTATTTATCAAGTTAATATTTCTAATCATAGGAACTTCAAGTTAGGAAAGAAGTGTTAAATGGAAGGAGATTTAAGAAGAAGCTACAAATTAAAGTGAGCAATTATATTCTTACATTTATGGTAAAAAATGTCTTCAATTTCTTGTGATGAAATGTATTTTTATATGATTATGACTTTTTTCCTGTTTCTTCAAAAATTGTGATGTAATTTCCTGTTTCTTCATGTTGAATAATAGCCTGAATGCTAGATCATATTGTCACTTTGTCATTTTATAAAGTAAACTGATTTACTGTTAATTATGAGTTAATATACATAGCTGTATAATTGTATGCTATGAATATGTATGTTGAAAATGGAGTTCACTCCTTTATGATACTCTGAGCCATACAATACGCGAAAAAGATGAAATTGGAATGATAATAATTTCTTTCTTTTGGATAGGTATTGATAAAGATTTTTTTTGTAAAGGTTTAGTGACTCACAAATGGATGATAAATGTAAATGTAAAGTAAAGTTCACAAAATGTTCATTTATGCATACCTCATATGTTTGATTGTTTGAGCAAATTCTTTTATGTATATGTTATAATAAAATTACATGGATCTTAATTACCTTCTTTCTTATAGTATAACATAATTGGCCATTGAATTTTATTGATTATTAATTGTTTATTTTTTTTCAGGTAACCATCCTAACTAGATGGCTGATAGAAGGGAGGGTTATGTTTATCGCCACAGAGAGACTTCAGGGGATATGTAATTATGTCAGTTATGTTGATTTATGTTTAAATTGTATTTCATATGAATTTTGTTAGCATATATATGTGTAGACAAATTTGTGAATTATAGTGGCTCTTATATGATTGGAGATTTTGTTTAAGATTAGAAATGTTATGAAATATTTTCTTTTATCCGTCCAACCCTTCATTTTTGATATTCCAAACTCGGGCAGTCATAGACTTGAGGAGATAGGTAATTATGTGATTATGTTGATTTATGTTTAAATTATATATATTATGAATTATTGTTATATATATATATATATATATATATATATATATATATATATATATGGACAAATTGTTAAATAATTTGTGTATTGTAGTGACTCTTATATGATTATAGATTTTGTTTGAGATTGGAAATGTTAGAAAATATTTTATTTTATCCATGTCGTTCTGCCTTGGAATTTCAGAATTGAGACAATAATGGTAACTAAATAATATAAATGTGTTAAAGCCTATAGAAACATTATATGATACTCTAAGACTATAGCCATTAAAAATGAGAAAAAAAAATAATACAACAAGTAAATTGAAACTTGAATTTGATTAACTCAGTACATTGAATGATTTGACTCTTAAAAACTATATTTTAATTCAATACAGATATTTATGCTACTTGCTTATCATTGAGTCTTTTACTTATTATTTAACAAATCATATCCAGATTTAAAGTCTACTACACTAAGCTAACTATATTTATGAATATTAATACTCATGTATTTTTGAAAGATTAGCATGCACATTATTATTTCCTGTTATCATATTTGAACATTATATCGAAATTATTTTTACAATTAAACTTTTATCAAATTAGATATTATGATAAATGTTATTTCAAGAAAAAAAAGCAACAAGATTAGACCACAATCAGATAACCCAATTTAAATACAATTTTGGATGTATCATATATGGAGAATGTATAGAATATAAATTAAGATTTTTTTATGTTTATTAATTATAAATAAAATTTATTAGGATTTTTATAGCTCATTTTAATGATTTAAATTGTTTACATTTCAGTAATAATAAGGAATCAATTAGAGCATTTTGAAGTATGATGCATATTTTACCATGATCTAAGTGGACTAATTCTTCTTCTCACTCAATCTTGATTAGTAAAATCAGGATCTATGTTAGCAAGAATTATATCTAATTAACTTGTATGTTTCTATTACATCTCATTTTTGAAAAAGAGGGGTCAAAATGAAGCATGACAAAAGTAGCTATGAATGCAAGAGAATAAGTAGTTTCCATAGGAGGCTTTTCTACTATAGAACACATTTATCAACTTTGCTACTTATTCTTTCTAGAACTCAATGAGATATTCTTTAGTGTTATCTTCTTAAAATGTGTTACATATGCATGTCTTTATTATATTGCTTGCACTTGTAGTGCTGTCCAATTTTTGTTTGGTGGTCCAATATCATTCTTTTGTATGTAGAGCCTTCTTACAATATGTCCACCATAAGAAATCTACATTAACTATATTGATTGGGCGTGACTGCTTAAGCTCCATAGAAAAAGTTTTGAATCAGGATTTTTTATGTCAGCAATTTTTCTCATTTGGTAAACCTTTTAGGGTAATTGGTAATCATAACCTTCTTCTTTCTTCTATTAATCCTCCATTCTGCGAATTTGTACTCTTGCAGCATTAAACTTAATATGTAATCAAGTAAAAAAATCTTAAATTTAATATTTTCTACAAAATTTTTTAGGGCTACATCTTTGTTGCATTTCTTTTGAATGCATTAATAATGATCCATCTCATGCCAAAGGCCTTGTAATTGATTAAAATATTCTATATTGGATCATCCTATTTGCTTGGTAGCCAAGATCTTGGTTTTGATCTCATGGATTTAGGCAACATCACAAACTTTTAAATATGTTTGATTCATCACATCCTAAACTTTCCTAGCAAAATGATGGAACATGTAGGTGTCACTTATTTTGGAAACCATAGAATTACATAACCAGGGCGTCACTATTAAGTCTTGTTCATTACAAGTATTGAATGTGGGATTGCCTTGCTGAAGTCCAATAACAAATAAATGACCCAATTTTTATCTTCCTTTCAAGATGCAAACTAATTGTGAGCACTTGAGGTAGTTCTTTGCATTCGAACAATATGTTGAATGAATATTTCGTAATTCTCCTAATGAATTTAAGTTATCAGTCCTAATTTTAAATGAATCAAAGACTAAAAGAACATAAGTATTGCTGTGATCCGTGAAAAGAAAAAATGTGGTAGTTGTTGGTTGCATAAAGAAGGATAAATATAAGGCAGCATGGATGAAGGCTATAAATAAGAAGATTAGAAGAAATAAAAAAGGAATTACATTAATAAAGGCTTGCAAGTATTGGGCAATGAAATAGTGAAGGTTGCATGTTATAAAAATGATAAAAAAAGCCTAAAACCCCAATATCATGGTGTCTTTTCTTATTCTTCAAATTTCAACAAAATAGTGTGATTAGACTTTCCTTACATGATCATAACTTTAGGTTAAAGCTGAATTTAGCAAACTAAACCCTTGAAGATTGTTTTAGACTATAACAACAACAACATTCCTTTATCCCACTACCTGGGGTTGGCTACATGAATCCTTCTTCTCCATTGATGTCATATGAATTGTTAAATTATCATTTAATTCTAATAAAATAATATCACATTTTATACCACCTAACAAAGTCTTCTTAGGTCCACCTCTACCTTTCTTAACATAAGACTTGAGCAAGATTTTAATTTCACAAAATAATGAAGAAAAAGAAAGAAAACATGAAAGATTTGAAGCCTGCAGAATATTATATCGCACTACTCCGATGTTTCATCTTAACCATTGTATTTGAGACTCAACTGAGATTTTAATTCTAACATCACCCACAATTAAGATGCAAGGAAACAAAAATAAAGGATTTAAATCTAACGTAGTCCAAGATCCCTTTTCTAATCTATTTTATTTTGATTGCAAATGGGATAGTTGTAAGTGGTCAACGAAGAAGGCTAATCGACGGCCTCATTCATCGCTAGCATTATCAACGGACTTAGGGTTACGTTTGGCATAAACTTTTGATTGTAAAGGCGGTAGTAAAGGCGGTTGTTATAAATATTTTTTTTGAAAAATTCAAATGACTTCGACAACTAACTCTAACATCTCGGTTCTCAACACTTTTTTACAAAACTTTCTAAAAAGCAAAGGTAGCCAAACAAAATTCCTTTACGAAAAAAAATCGTGAAAGCTATTTCATACACACCCTTAGGCTTCTTCCAATTTGACTTTTTAGACTAATTAATCTGCATATACTTTAGCCTTTCATCATTCCTCATTTTTTGAAAGTCTCACCTCCTTTGAATAGCCTGAAAGTTCAACTTTACTCTTATAGCTCTCTCTACTAGCACAAACTTATCATCAATGCAAATAGGAATTAAAAGTTGTCTGATTACATCATTCAATCCAGACAAAAATATGTAATGGTTCTCTGCATTTGGAATCAAATGAGGGTGCATACTTCGCTAGTGAATTCAACTTCATATTGTATAATAGAATGATCATCCTGCACCAGCCTAATAAATTTATCCTGTATTTATCTCTTGTCTGAGAGAGATACAAATCAACCCTAAAAAATTCTCACAAAATCATCCCATAAAACTAGATTATTAAGCCGTACTTTGAACTTTTCTTGCAATTGTCATCGCTACCATCTCTCAGCTTCGCTCTCAAAAGAAAATGAAAACAATGTAACTCTCCTTTTAGGTGGATATGGCATACTATCTATAATCATCTCTATCTGCATTAACCAATTTTCAACCTCCACAAGTCCTCCTATTCCTGAGAAAAGAGGCAATCTAATGTCCTGAAATAATTTGAGATATTTATTTATAAATGTTTCCCCACTTCCATTAGCTTGAGACTACAAATTTTGTATTATTTGTGTCATTGCATCCATCATTTAAATAAAGGCATCCATAATAATATTTGCACACTGAACTAGGGGTTAATAGGTGCATGTGATACTAAATTTTGTTACTTAGTTGTTTCTCTTTTTTATCACCCCCAATATCTGCTGGATTCAATTTCATTTCCTTGAAATACACAATTTTTTATCACATTATTATATATCTAAATCTTCTCATCAAAATTAATGATCTTCCTAATGGCTCTTTTATTATGATCATAATTTATATCACTTAGTCTAATTTGAGCTTTGACATAACTTTTGTCATGACTTAGACTGGAAGCTTGGAATACCAAAGCGAGAACAGACAGTCGGATGAAAATATCTTAACTAAATATTTTTTAAATAATACAAAACACACAAGTCTTCCAAATTCATAAAAACTAACTACAAATCTATATCATTTTTCTAATATTACATACATCCAAGTTTTAAATTACATAAAACATAATGTCACGACCCGGCCCAAGAGCTTGGAATACCAAGACGGGAACAGATGATCGAACGAATAAAGAAAGAAAAACTTTATATAACATCTCAAATAGAAAATAAAAACTACACAATATTTTTTCAAGTCATATAAAAGTCAATACAAATCTAAATCATATTTAACAAATTTATCCACAAATATAAAATATCTAACAACATAAGTCATATAAAACACAATATAAAATATAAACCAACATAATACCTATCTTTTGAAGTCCCTCTACGACAATAGACATAATCTCCCCTTCTATCTTCAATCTAGTTAGGAAAGTTACCTGAAAAATATAAAGAACTTGCAATTGAATAAAATTTTCAGTAGATAAATGATGTTTTTATACTATAATAAAACAAGAAGACAGAAATAATATGCATGACAAGTTTTACTATAAACATGAACTTTGAGTAAAAGTGTGATTCAACAATCCAACATATAAGAGTTAGATGTAAATGAACATTTTTAGGAACTTTATTTTCTGATTTATCAATCATTTCAAGAGTCATCGTCTAAAACCTTTTTCATAAGAAACATTTTTCATAAGAAACCTTTTCCAAAACTCATCAAAAAGACAAGTGATAATTTTCATTTAGATTTTGTGCAGCGGATACATCGTCTGGTCATAAGAGGGTGAACTCCTTTCGACATCTGCATTTATAATATATAATTTATAAAGTTACTCATATTATCTCAAAATTGTAAATCAGTTAATTCTGTATAATAATATAAGTAACAATATGATATAACATTCAGACTGTTCATTCAATATGTTAAAAATGAAAAAATAAATCACAATTTTAAATACGGAGATAATTTATAATCATGTAAAAATACATTTCATCATATGAAAAATTAGTAAACTTTTATCATAAATGTAAGAACATAATTACTCACTTTAGTGTGAAACTTCTTCTAAAATCTCCTTCCCTTTAAAACTTTTTTCTTTACTTTGAGTACTTATAGAATAAAAATCTTGATTTGATCAATATTTTGAAAAAAAAATTATTTATTTTATTCATTTTCTTGTCTATGATATTACTGTATGTCATTTATTATTTAACGCTCACAATCCTCAAAATTTCATTGCTTGTTTTCAAAATTAAGTTAAATTTATAATTAATAATAACATTGATTATCATATTTAGTTGATTTAACTATTAATTTATATAACATACATGATATATTCTATTTATTTTAAATTAATACCTAATCTCCCTAATTTAAGTTTTATTTAAAGATTTTATTAATTCTTTTCATTTAACATTTATTTAGTTTGATATATAATGTTTATACATATATAATATGTCATATAAGATTTTTTAAATCCTATTATTTTTCTGAAAAGATATGTTAGGTTTTAAAAGAAAGAAAATTTTAAAAGAAGTTTTATACTAACGTGGGTAATTATATTCTTACATTTATGGTAAAAATTTACTTATTTTTCATATGATAGAATATATTTGTACATGGTTATAAATTATCTCTGTACTTAAAATTGTGATTTATTTTCTCATTTTCTCCATTGAATGAACAGTCTGAATGTTAGATCATATTGTTACTTATATCATTGTACAAAATTAACTGATTTACTATTTTAAGATAATATGGATAGTTTTATAAATTCTATGTTATAAATGTGTATGCTTGAAAGTATAGTTCACCCCCTTATGGTACTGGGTGGGAACGCAATGTACCCATGCACAAAAAAAATAAATGAAAATTATTACTTGTCCTTTAGATGAGTTATAGAAAAAGTTTCTTATGAAAAAGATTTTAGACAGTGACTCCTGAAATGATTGATAAATTAGAAAATAAAATTCCTAAAAATATTCATTTACATCTACCTCTTATATGTTGGATTGTTGAATCACACTTTTACTCAAAGTTCATGTTTATAGTAAAACCTATCATGCATACTATTTCTATCTTTTTGTTTTACAATAGTGTAAAAATATCATTTATCTATTAAAAATTTTATTCAATTGCAATTTGTTTATATTTTTCAGGTAACCTTCCTAACTAGATGAAAGATAGAATTGAGGTTATCGTCGAAGAGGCACTTCAAGAGATAAGTATTATGTTGATTTATATTTTAGATTGTGTTTCATATGACTTATGTTAGTAGATATTTTATATTTGTGGACAAATTCGTTAAATGTGATTTAGATTTTTATTGGCTTTTATATGACTTGAAAAAATATTGTGTAGTTTTTATTTTTTATTGGAGATGTTAAGTAAAGTTTTTCTTTCTTTATCCGTCTGATCGTTCATTCCCACTTTAGTATTCCAAGCTTCCAGGCCGAGTCGTGACACATAAGACATCAAATACCTAACTCCAGGAGTTTCCAAACATCTGTAAACAAAGTCCCTTTTACTATCCATTGAATTTATTGGATGATCGCTAATAATTTTGAAACAACTAGTATATAAGTTAACTCGGTGGATAAATCTGTTTCTAAATTATAATAATTAATAAAAATAAAAATAACATGTATGAATAGTTCTAAAGTGAATTAGTTTTTTTAAATTTACAAAGTAAACTTTATCCTTTCATATCTATACTTGTTACAAGAGTCACCGTTTAAAAAAAAAACTTTTTCAATTCCCATCCAAAAGAATGGGCAACCATTTTCGTTTTCATTTCCATTTCAATTTACATTTACATGCACGGGTATGTTGCATCCCCAAATAGTATCATAAAAGTGTGAAACTCTATCATCAACATGCATGTTCCATCATATAAGTATTATATCATATTTTTATTCAGTTTTCATTAACTTTTATACCATTTATATCATGGTTTTATGAAACAATCATGTAGATTCAAGATGTTTAAATGATGCATTAATTTGAGGAACATGCGAAATTAAATACATGAATGATTTTGAAAACTATATATTCAATATGAAGAAGTGTAATAAAGCATAAGAAAGCTACCATAAAATGTTATTTCAATCATATCTAACTAAAACTAAATGCATTTTTTTTAGAAAAAGAGTTTAACCGATATAAAAAAGAAACATAATTATTCACTTTAAAGTGAAACCTCTCAAGTCTCCTTTCCTTTGAAATTTACTTCACTAATTGAACTACTTATAATAAAATACTTCAGTTGATCAATACCTGTAAGTGTCTACATATATATTTTTGAAATGTCTTCCTTATAATATAATTTTATACCTTCTTTTTCCAATTTAGTTATTTAATAACATTTAAATTTCCTTAATCAAATTCTCATCCTTATTTTAATGTTACTACATGTATTTTTACCAAATCTAATTTAATTTTTAACATCAACTATCATATTTACTTTATCTATTAGATTTGAAAATTAGTTCACTAATATACATATATAATCCTTACTTTTCTTAATTCAAGTAGTTAATTATAACATGAATGTTCATTAGTCTTTCTCCTCTCTAAAATGTACCTAACACATTGTCTACTACTAGATTTACATCCCCTTTTAGTAATTTAATTTCAAGCTTTCTACACAAATTGTCTCAAAAAATTTCTATCTTCTCTTTAAAATTTTCAATTAATTAATAAATTAATTTCTCTTTCTTCATGTAATTCACCACATGATTGAGATATATTTATATTCAAGGAATAGCATTTGACTTTAAAATTCTTTCCTATAAAAGGTTTCCTGAAATTTTTAGTTTGACATATATATAACATTTCTTTTCGCAGTAACATTTCTAAAAAACAAATCTAATTATCCTTGTTGATTTGTAACACCTCAAGACAAATAAAAATTGTAAATTGTCCTTCAGAATAAACCTAGGGTTTTACAACTTTAGATAAAATTTAAATAGAAAATTTTATTTTGAAGCTATGACAAGATTATAAAAGAAAACTAAAATCACCAAATACTTATCTCTCCTTTTTCTTTCTCTTTCCACTTCTTTTTTTTCTTCTGATTGATTCTCTTTCCCTTTGATTTTCTTTTTTTTTTCTTTGGCTTCCCACCGTGCCTCTCCCTTTCCTCGCATCAGCCCCCACTACAAAACTATAGTGTCGATTATGTGAACCAATGCTACAGATTCACGCATATTTTTTTGACCGGTTATTAGAGGCACTCAGCATCATTACTTATCATCAGCTTTCTCCTCTCGTTACCTCAACAAAGAAACCTCTAAGTATAAGGAAATACTAATTTTAAGTAATCTTTCGCAAACTTCATTTAGATTGAAGTTGAGACTTTGGAGAAAATCAAATACCCATTATTTCTCCAACATTTTATATATTTTTCAACATAGACAACTACATTTGGCATATTAGAATAGATCCATTTCCTATTAAAATTCAACCGTGTTGTTAAAATTAGTGACACTATCATTACCTTATTGGGTGATTCTAATTTTAGATTTAATCACAAAATACTATGCTATATTTTCTAGATTATACTAGATCTTTTATATAGCATCTTAGATTTTCTTTGCAATTTTATGGAAGAGGTAGGTTCTTCCAATCTTTGGCTCTATGGAATTAATGAGCCAAGCCATACTAATAATCTTTTGACTTTCCAAGAATTGTAATTCCATGCATCTTCAAGTGGTTGTTTACAAATCTTGTTAGATATCTAGACTTTCCTCTTTCTCTAATCACAGTATGACTGATTGGAACCATTCATTAAAATTAATCCTATTAAATCTTTGTTAAGTAATTTTGAGGAATTGGTCTTTATATAGAAATCAAAATTTGACCCATGAATGATGTTAATGAAGGTCATACATCTCAAGAAGAAGAATCAATTACCTTCAAGATGTACTATGATCTCAACAGACTTTAAAATTATTTGTTGAAACCTCACTCTGATACCATGAACAAAATATGATTTTTGAAAGAAGAACTATTTCTCTGATTGAGGGAAGATGTTAGAAGAAACATAGTTGGAACTTCAAGCCTACACATATGCTAGCTATACAAGCTCAGCTTTAGTTAAATATCCACCTCAGCATAATGCAACTTTCTAGGAAGAAATCTCATTACACATAAAAAAGCAAAAAAAAAAAAAAAGCATGTCTAGTGAATATGTTGAATTCAAAGCAATGACACAACAGGTATGAGAGTTACTGCAGAATATCTCCTTAAAGATTTAAAATGCGTGCAGGACAAAAATATGAGACTCAATCATATAAGTTAGCAATAAATATTGCACACAATCGTAAGTCACATGATAGAATGAAGCATATAAGATAATTAGATTTATTATAAAAGAAAAGTCTTGTATAATTTTTATACTATATGTATTTTAAAGGGATCAACTACTAGATATCTTCACAAATGGAATCAACAATACACAATGTCACAATTGTAGGAGATTATTGGCAAATTGACTCACCATTTAAGGGAGAGAATTCGAAGCCGTGCATATGTTTTAGAACTTATTTTTAGAACACATGGATTGTCCAAATATGAAAACCAAGACTTCATGGATTCATGAGAAGGAAGAAAATTAGTATCTCACAAATTCATACCAAGGAAATCCAATATATTATAAATATTTTTTATTTCATTCCTATATCAGGCTATATAATGTCTTGCATCAATTACTTTGTCAAATAAAAAAAATTATTCCTACTTGTGTAAAAGTGCACCGATCCTATGTAAAAACAATTCTTACACGCTTTTTGCTTCCTACTGCAAAACCGATGGAACTGCTAAGAAGACCATCAATGCCACTAGCTCCCCTGTTTCCAGATACACGCACTCCCAGGAATGCCAGATTGAAACTTGTTTCCGATAAAACAGAACTGCTGTCAGGTTTTAGCCAGCCATTTCCATACATGTCCACATCCCGTATGGCCATGCTATTCCCAATAAATAATGCAGTATCATCTTTAAAAGCTTGCCCAATGAGATGTGCAACACATGGCTCAGTTAAAGAACTTTCAGAATATATTTGAAATGATATCTCCATGGCAACCTAAAGCAGTTAAACATGAATTAGATGCAACAAATGGAGAACAATGACAGCAATAAGTATATTTCAATTTTAATTAATCTTAATAATTGATAAACATTTAGCATGAAAAAAATGTAGAAATAGAATAGGAACCCATTAGTGACTGCTACAAAATAATAAATCTGAAATGCAATCATAGCTGACTAGATAAAGCAACCCATGAAACAACAAATTAACACATTGGCCGATACATTAATATCTAAAATAGCATTTAATTTTAGTTATATAAGATACAGTAAAGATATATTTTCTAGCAAGGATAATAAATCGTTTTAAAATCAAATAGCCTGTTCGCTTGAGAAAGCAGGGAGAAAATTATTAAAGAAATTTTAGATGGAACCAATAAATATTAACATGTTAGAGAAGCGATAACAGTCAATTGATATTTCCTAACACATTCAGGACAAATGGTGCTATTGATAGTTTATTCAAAAGAAAATTAGTTAACAAAATACATTCACCATTTTCAAACTTCGTCATCAGAGAATTATTGCAGGAGCACAAGAATAGTGAATTTTCAGATAAACAGGTAGCTATTGCTCTTCACCATAACATGCATGACAGATGATAAATAAATAGAAAAACTAATATTACTCCACATAATTAGCCACAGTGAAAAAAGAAAGGTGAATAATAAAAGATGGTGATAAGATCGATAAATGCAGAACTAATCTAGGAAAAGCAACATGCACTTCAGCACATGTTCATATTTGATGCAATCTATTGAAAAAATAAATGAAAAAGCTCTTTGAACAAAACAGACTTCAAAAAAATTTTAATAGCTTACCATCAGATTTAGTTCCTTTAAAAAAAGACTCCAACTCTTTCCCCTTTTTGGGGATTTATGTACCAGGGCAATGTCAGTAAATTCAACAATGCTGCATTGAATCCTATGTGTGACAAGATGAGAAGGATCATGTCGATTGGGATGCTTGTCTACAAATATATACACAAATGGAGAGCAAGAATCAAGCAATTGACTGACACGCTTACTTGTAATCCTGCCGCCAATCTGCAATGACATCTTGATAATTCAGAAAAAACTATAAGCCTTTTCAACGGAAACTAAATATTTAATAATGATAAGTGAGATTTTTGCTTGGAAAAATTGTTGATTTCATACTATACTTCCAAAATATTCAATTAATATGAATTTAATGAAAATGCTACGTTAAAATAAAACACAGAAACAAGATTCACTAGCTTTTAAGGCCGCATCCACCAAAACAAACATACACACACACACACACAATTCTACTTTAAAAAAGTAAATGTAAGCTATATCATTATCTTCCAAGTAACCCCAATGCTTATATATCTTGGAAAACTACTCTCATCCCTCATCAACTATCTTTCTTATGAAGTGTGCCAATTCTTTAAACATACCTGGCATAATTATCTCAATCTACCTTAATAAAGTTCACATCATTTTTCTCTCACCCACTCTGATATCTACAACTAATAAGAGTACAAAAATTTAAATATATAAGCAGTTTATCTCCTTCATAGGTGATCACATAAGTGTTAAAATGATATTCTAATCCTAAAGTTTTGATCATTGCTCCCATTTAAAAAGCCATGGAAACCTTGAAGCCAATTTGTCTCCTCCTGCTCAAAACCAAAATAATGCTCTCAAAAAATAAATAAATAAATAAAATGATCATCCACTCAAGGAATCAATCATAGGTAGATCCTACATATCAAAAGCAAGAACAAATGTCTGTTTTAGATCTAGTCTCCATTGAAATACTTGAAAGATACTAATAATCCCAAACTCCTTAATACTAGATTCTCTTATGATGACCATGAGATGCATATAGCCCTAAAAAAAGGTGTAAAATTTTACACAAACTATCCCATCTAGAACTTCATGTCCTACATAATCTCTCACCCAAGTTTCAAGCATTTGACAACAATCTCACTTAAGAACAGGTTCCTAAATCCATTCATAATGATTTTAACAATTCAACAACAACAACAAGCCTTTATCCCACTAAGTGATTCTACATGAATCCTTTCCATTGTGTCCTATATCAAATTCTCATTTAATTCAAGTATGCTAAAGTAATTTTTTATACATCTTAACCAAGCCTTTTTAGGTCTACCTCTACCTAATAGAAATTCAAAATATGACAATTGTGTACAAAATTCAAGATCAAAATAAATTATCCTAATAGAAATTCAATCTCTTGAAAAACAAAACATGGAAGATCTCTAATGTACTTTTAGGAAAGAAACATATTAGATGCAAATGACTACTTATTGTCAAATAAAGCAAATGAAAACACTTGTGGTAAAAAGATAAACCCAATCTCAAGGTATACATTACAAAAAAACATTGTGCCCATTGCCAAGCCCAACACTGTTTGGATACCTCTATCCCTTGCTATATCCCTTGCTATTAATCTTGATTGACCAACTTATCCACTTAACATATTTCTTTCTTAATAGCAATCTTGAAGATGATACATGAAAATACTGCCCGAATTTAATTCATAGTTCCCTGATAACAAAGAATGTAGACTAAAGAATTCTTATATGGCCTAAACAATCTCCTTGAGTATGGTTCAATAGATTCTCCCTAGTAATTAAAAATTATGGATACACTCAATGTCAAAATGACCATAGTTTGTTTATAAAAAAATTCCTTAAGAAAAATACACTACCATTAGTTTATGTGGATATATTATTCTTACTAGATATTTTAATGATGAGATAATCACCATCAAACAATTGCTATTCAATAACATTAAAATAAAAATTTTGGGGAACTTAAATTACATCCAAGGGATGGAGGTTGCTAAATCCTACAAATATATCACATCACTCAACACAAATATCTTCTTGATATCTTGAATGAAATTGGAATGTTTTAATGCAAACTAATTGATACTCCAATGGACCTAAATATCAAACAAGGGTAAAAGAAGATGGTACTCCTATAGACTAAGGTATGTTTAGAGACTTGCTAACAAACTCATCAATCTCACTCACACTAAGCCTAGCATTTATTTTTTTGATAAGCCTAACAAGCCAATTCACACCATTGAAGAACAAAATGGATGAAATTATAAGAACCTTAAAATATTTTAAAAGGGCTAAACTCCAAAATTATCCCTCAACCATTCATATGTGCACAATTTAGTATGAAAGCATCACACTTCTACAATCTAGTTCATTAACTATAAAAATTGGTTCAAAATGATCTCTCAAAGACTAAATTCGAATCAATTTTATATATACAAGAGACTAAATTTGGATCAATCTTTTTACTAAAATTTCAGTATGAGGCACCATTTAGAATCAATTTTATATAATAAAAGAACTAAATTAAAAAAAAAATTGTGATATTGTATGACTGAATTGGCAACACATGAATAGTCAGAGGACTGTTTTGAAATTTCATTTTATTTCAAAATATCAACTGGAAAAAACTATTTTTAAAAAATAATACACAAAAATATTGAGGCCTTCATTGGATAAGATATGTGACTAGTTGCAAATCTACTTCAAGATATTATACAACCATATGGAATAATCTAGTGATAAAAGCAACTAGTTGTTGGCAAGAGTAGTGCTAAAATAAAATTTAGAGCTATGGCCCATATATTTTGTGAAGAGATGTAGCTTCAAGACTCCTCGATGAGTTGTTTATGTTGGAAATGAACTTATCAGATTGCTTTGTCATGGAGTGTCATTGGAGTCCGCTTCTAATCATCCCTAATTATTTGAAAAGGTCCAAAAGACTTTAAACCAGCCAGCCAGTTTAGAGCATATTATAGTGGTTCAGCTTCATTTAGCTTAGGGTTTTATGGGAATTAAGGTCAAGTTTTTTGCTATTTAAAATTGAACGGTATGTTTTTCTATTGGTCTATTTTCTTCCCTCTTAGGGTGATGTATCCTATTATCCGGTAAGTGGGGTGGCTGTAACTTACTAGAGCTTAGGTGGTGGATCCATTTATCTCGTCAAAATTCCATTCATCCTCTTCAAGAACCTTTCAATCGCATCCAAAGCTGCTGCCATCCGCCTCCCTGCTACAGAAATTGGTCCAGCCAGTGGTTATCTCGTATCATACAGTCTGCCCAACCACTAAACCTGCAGTTCTCACTGCGGTCCAGCAATATCCTGCATCAACCTGCAGCATTCAGTCTCCCAAGTGCAGAAAATCCTCCCTTCAGGTTGCAGTCCACTGTCTTCAGGCCCCAGTTTCATCATCCACATATCCCAGCCATCACCCTTGCCCGATTTACTGCAGTCCATAACCCCTACAACAGGCATGCAGCAATCGGTCCTGAGAATCTTCTCTGATTTCAGGTGTTGTTTTCCTACCCTAGCTCTTATTTTTCCATTCGTCACCTTCTTCTTTAGTCAAGAACAGTGTCATTCCCTATGATAGCCAAGTTGCTAAAGTATTGCAAAAAACCATGGTTATCTTGACAGAATGAAGCACATGAAAATTGATCATCACTTCATAAAGAAAAAGATTAACCATAGAACTATTTCTCTTACGAATTGTTGACATTCTTACTAAAGCTCTCTCTAGAGGTAATTTTGACAATTTAATCATCAAGCTAGCAATTCTAAAATTTATTACACCATGATTTCAGCCATATAATTATTGGTTTCCTTTAAATTTAGATTTCAAGGAACCAATAATTATATGGCTGAAACCATGGACAGATACTGCATGGTTGGAAGAAAATCTGAAAATAATTACATGGTTGAATCTGAGGACATGAGACACATAACTAAAAGCAAATTTAAGAAAGAATTAATGAATCCATGGAAGCAAATCTGGACAATAATGTGAACCAATTTATTATCAACCTCCTCAAATTATGTCACGTGAATGAGGTGTATTTTAATCACAATACCAAATGCATACACACGGGCAGCAGACAATCCCTCTATGCCTCCATTTCATAAAATCTCAAATCATTATTTTTCCTTATTAGCTCTACCCAATATTTGATTTTACAATCTAATTATGTTATTTCTTGTTTAATGTGTAGTGCGTGTATTTTCTTCTATTGTTATATCTTATATATTGTATTAGTTTTTACACGAAGTGAATGAGGTGTGTATTTTCTTTTTTTTCTCCTTGACTACTATTCTCGGATTCTTTAAGAATAAATGATAATGGCATCTTTGACCAGGTCATTTGAAGTACCAATATTCTCATTTTGTAGAGAACGAATTAATTTATTGTTCAACAAACAACCGTCCCAAGAGAATCTTAAGTTGAAGGAATTTTCAGAGAAGCAAAATAAAAACTTGGGGGTATTGAACTCCACTAGATGATCAGAAATATAAGAAATATAAACAGGCTTCCCCTTACCACCAATAACACCACCCACCTCGTCATTAACAACTTTTCCGTTACATGTATTCATAAGAATTTTTCTTTGTTCATGCATGCATGCGAGTGCTGGTGCATGCATGTCTACCTATAAGTCTATGTGGGTGCACTTGCAAGTGCCCTTAAAAAATAACCACAATTCATAATGTAATATATATACTTCCATTAAATATACTCAACATATTTTTACGTGATGATATGAATGTATCAATTATAAGCACACATCATCAATGCAAATTGCATCCTCACTAGATATATGCCCATGCACATTGTATAATTATAAGCATGCATGTATATCACTATATCTGTACCAAGGTATGAGTGGCAATTTTATCTAAGTCACCAATGCTTTCACTTTCTACAAAACCAAACAAGAAGAAGCAGAAAGTGCAACTTTCATGAGACGACCAAATAGCTTTCTTAAATATGGCTTCATAAATTTCCTGCATTAAGAAATTGAAAAATGTCACCCCTAGTTATGGAGACCCAAACACGCCCTTGTTGTAATGAAATTTCAAAATCCAAAACATACAGTTAGTGGCTATTTACCTTCTTCAAAGCAATTCATAAAAAACTAACAGTGAAGGCCAGCAAAACTATAGGAAAAGTATATTTTCTGATATCTTCATATATAATGCACATGTTATTCCAGCAGCAGCAAAGCAATTAATTGCTAAGAAAACAATCGCACAGAACTCAATGAAATCACACCTGAACCACCACATCTGGTTGTAACCAACTCTTGACAGATTCTGAGAGAAGAACATGATCAAAATGATCAAGAAATAAAAAGTCATCTTCAAAACCCTGTGATAAAGTCAGTAGTTTGCGCAACCGTAGACCCGAAAGAACATCAGGAATAACTGGCCAGGATAGGTGTTTAGCTAAAAGAAGTGCAGCCCAAATTTCATCGTCAGTGTGAATAGCACCAAGTAACAATAGGCCTCGGTTAGCATTGTGAATGACATCTAGAACCTTGACCATCTGCTCATGACAATGACCCCAGGCATGTTGAATTTTTATATATTGGGTAAAAGGTTCTTCATTTGACATCCAAAAATTTAGTCCTTTTAAACAATCTATAGCCCATTCCTTAGGAACATCTTCCAATGGCTCCCTGAAAGGGCAATTGATATGTACTGGGCCACATAAGGACTGAGTTGCACTATATATGGCAGAATCAATGGTTGTGAGGACCATTCTTGCAGGGATTTGATCAGTAGGCGGTTGAAGGCTGTGGAAGAACCTCACAAAATTTCCAAAATGATTGACCTTAAGAAAACAATGGTAATATAATGGATATTAGTGAGCATTCTATCATGAATGAAATCAGCAACTGAATGGACGAACAGGCAGAGATATTAAATTTGGATGTAAAAATGACTACTGAATCTTCAGGGCACATTTAACATTATAATTGCTCTAATTCCAATGATAATAGCATAGCAGAATGACTATGGAAGCACAAAACTCCTAGCATATATTTTCCTTAACAAGAGCAGCTATGTTGGAAGTTCCCAAAAGAATTTTGGGTTTTAAACTTTGAGATATATTATACTGTCAGTATGCATCTTAAATTCCAATCGTTTTTATCTTGGCCCATATTATAACTAATTGCGTATCCCATAATATGTAAAAGACTGCCATATAAATGCCCAAAACCTTCTTTACAAACAGTTCTAATTTATAAGACAGCATTAAAGACAATTCACCAAGATGACTCACAACGGAGAAAAACAAAACACATGAAATAAGTATGCCACCTGATCGATGGCCTGGTTTGCGCCAACATCCTGTAGCTCAGGAGGCCTATCAGCGGTGAGCATAAGTAGAGGCATGAAATCCTGACTAGCTTCCACAACCTGCAAAAAAACCTTATTACTGAAATAATCATAAAATCTTATCAAGCCAGCAGGTGGTCACTAACACTTACTTCTTGAGTTGCATTGAAACACGGGTTACTTTCAAAAATTGGTAAAAAGACAATAGGCATCACATAAATGTAAAATAGGGGGAAGAATTGAGCTCGAGAACTTATCAAATTTGAAATAACTCCACTAGTTATGAATGTCCGATCAAGTTAAACGAAGTCAGCCAAATAAACAGCTCATAACAAAACTAGACCAAGAGGGTGAGGTATTTGAGAAGTTTACAATTCCAAGTTCATCAAAAAATTCAGCAAAGCATGATTGAAAATTTGTTCTCACCGCAGGAAAGAGATTTGACACGGCAGTTCCTGATGATGTTATAATGACTGCTGGCTTATGCGAACCTCTTGCATACCCAAGAGCATGAAATGCAAGTGAACGCTCATCATAACAAGATATACAAGTAGTAAGGGAATGGCTACAAGCAGCTAGTGCAAGTGGAGATGATCTTGAACCTGGAGCTATACAGAAGTACTAAACGAAACAAGTTGTTAAAATAAATTTATATTCAATTTCTAAACAACATTCTGAAACCCACCGTCAAACCAAGCCGGACACATTCTTCTACTATGAGTGATGCCCATAAAAGATTGATGTTTGTGCACTCCTTTATTTTCATTGTCCCACGAGGAAGTCTAAACTGTCAGTAAATTAGTAAAAAAATAAATTAAAGACAAAGAAACTCAGCAACTAAATTTGAGGAATAGTATGAAACTAATAATATATAAAAACCCTGACTTCAAACAAAAATTTCGCATCATAATTCGTTTACATGTGTGGGATGTAATACTCAAATACACTGATTTAACAATTTTAAAATATATCTTTTTCTCATATCACAAAAATCAAAAAGAATATTTTTTATAAAATTCTATTCAAATTTTTATTCATTTTGATTAAAAAAAGAAAAAAAAACTTATATTAAATATGATTATAATTGTAATCATAATTTAATTATCCTAAGTTTTAAATTTAATTTCACTATCTTATAGTTAATTTATTAAATCAATTTTACTGTAGTGTTATTACTATAGCATCAAAACATTCCAGTTTTTTTTTTTTTTATCAAAACATTCCACTTAAACCCACAGGCAACGGTGTGTGATCTTGTTAGTGGACATTCTAGGGAGAAGATTTAAACACAGAATATATAATAAAGGAGTTAATTAAATTACACTATATATTGACAGCACAACACTCGCAATTAATTTCCTAATCCCTCTACTTAGCCTTTTGGTCTCCAAACTAGGCTATCACGTGAGAGAAAAGAAATGAATTCCCTTGTGGCTGGACTGGATGAGAGGAATTGTGGCCAGCCGGAAGGAATCTAAGAGAGCAAACCGTGAGTTTGAAGGCAACTAGGAGGCTAGGATGATTTAATGCAGGGCTGATTTAAGAGAAATTTGGTAAGTTATGCAATTCATTTATTTAATATCTATTTCTGTGAGTTTTAGCTTGGATGAAATTATAAGTAATTGACTTGGGTTGAAAGGAAATAAGAAGAATAAGGCAAAGTTGGGTTAACCGAGCAGGCTAACAGCCAATTGAAAGGGAATTGAGGGAAGCCTGAAGATGCTTGAGGAGAATTTTGAGTAGATTTGAGTAAGCATTGAATCACAATTGAGTGTTATAATTTTTGAGAGTATGTCAGCTAAATTGGTTTATTGATTATTTCAAAATTTTCTGCCAAAGGTTGCAACAATCTTAAGAATTTAAGATTAAATTAAAAACAGTGAAAATAACTATAACTAAAGGGTTGTATCTTAAAAAAAATTATTTATGAAAATTATGTATAAAATTATTATATTAGCATATTAATAGAGAATTTAAATATGTATGTATATACAATGAAGTAGAATGAATGTGTTAATTATGAAAACAACAAATTTTATTAATTTTATGTTAATTTAATCAGGTAATCAGTATTGACATTAGTAAAAAGTACTTCGGAGTCATGCTACTGTTTAATTCAAAAGATTTCATGAGGAGGGTCCCGGGTCAAATCCAGGTGAGAATATAATTTTGGTTTGCAAAGACATTAAGTTAATTCTAAATTAAAAATTGTAAGTATTGATAAAAAAAAGTTAATGCCGGGCTGTTTAATCAAGAAAGCGAGCAGGCACGTCATGCTACCAACCCAAATGCTGAGGTGAGACATATAATTGCTAATTTAAATTCAATTTTTTTCTAGAACTGATGTTTACTATTATTTCTATTATTTGAAAGTATTTTATACATTGCATATAAACCTTTCTAGCATATTTGTGTAAACACCGATGATTACTTGTATGGCCCACAAATATGTTTTATTAATTTACTAAAATTGTGATTCAATTAACTGCCTTAATGTCATACTTCGTAGTTATGCATATTGTAAATATCTCAATACAGAATTTGCTAATTGTTAAATGACGTGTAATGCATATAATACATTAAAAATGTCATGATATTATGATAGGAAGACTACTTTACAAAACCTACGCAGACAGGCAAAAATTATAAAGAGATGAGCCTTTGATAGGGGATTTAAAAATTCCCGATTCTTGACATTGAGAATGGGCAAACACTTGATATTAATGGGGTTGTTTTTTAAGTAGTACGGCATCGGCATTGTCTTACCTTCAACTTTGAGCCGATGGGACGGGTGACAACCCTCATGATATGAAAGTCAAAACTTATGCAATTATAATTAATATTTTAAAGGAAGTGATTAAACGTAAAACTGAACTTGATTTCATTAAATGAATGATTTATATGTATAAATATTTTTATTATATGTTATTTATATGTCACAGCTTTACTGACTATTGCTCATTTCATATACTTAATAGCATATTATATAATTGTTATATTTCTGCAAGTTTTAATTGTACATGCACATTGTTTCTTATATCTTACTCAGAAATTAATTTAATAGTATTTATCTCACCCCTTCAATGTATGATTGACCTTCAAACCAGTTCCATTTGTCAATAAGGAAAGGGCTGGCAGAGGACACCTGAACATTAATCTGCAAATCCAAATTGGTAAATCCTGAATTGACAAATGTGTCAATCCACAAGCTGGGTTACCAGCAAAAGTAGATCAAAATGAACCTCAACCACATCAGATCTTTACACAATTAAAAAGTGGGGCTCTGCCCAAAGAAAATCATGATCATTTATCCAATTGGATGATATTAAATCTAAATCATATCTCTAACACTTGATAAACGAAGAACACATATTTCTGTGAAAATAAAAAAATTTCAATTTTCGCCTACATTCCGTTTAGCTTTTTAAGGCCTATTTATACTTTTATTATAAGTTTAAAATTAATAATAATTTTAAAGATAAAAAAAATTAAAAATATACTAGGCATTTCAGGAGAATTAATTTCAATAATTTAACTTTTTATCATCAAAATATCCTTTTTTTTAAAGAGCCCACCATTATTTGAAAAAATAATCACGTTCATTTGAATTTGTTATTTATATTTTTTATTTATAACTTTATTTAAAATTTTAAATACATATTTTACTTTTCAAGTCAACTAATTTCACCGATTTAACATTTAATCACCAAATTCAGTTTATAAAAAGCCCACCATTCTTTGAAAAAATAATCACGTTGCTAAATTTAAAATAAATGAATGCATTTTATATTTTAACGCATGCGTTTAATTTCAATGATTTAAAACTTTGCATTTCTAGATTCACAATATTTCTATTTTAAAGACGTTTTAATTTGTATATTATTAAACAATTTTATACCATTTATGCATACTTGGTTATCTTAAGCTCTAAATCATAAAAAATAATTTATCATAATGATATAAATTTTTATTATATTAACAAAAAAGGAATTAAAATTGGTAAAAGCCGCATACAAGTCACGACACCTATCAAAAATATCTAAAAGGTGCGCAAACACGATCAATCGAACATCTTATTTGCTATTTAAGAGGAATAGAGGGAATGTGAAGAGGAGGAAGAGGGGAGAACAAGAGGGAGGGACTGAACCAAGGAAAAGAGGGGAGGCCGAGTGCAGGCTTGAGCAACCGAATTGAGCATCTAGTGTCTGGCTTGCATACAGAGGAGCTGATCCAAATAGGAGGAGGTATGCACGCAAGCAGCTTCGCATGTGCATGAAGGAGTTGCACGCCTCGGGCTCGAGCCTGGAGCCAAAAATGGGGAAGTATGGGGAAGAGGAAAAAATATTATGTGCAGACTCTTAGATTTCAAATTTTTAGTTCCTAATATTTTAAAAAATATTTAGAATATCTTAAATGCAGTACAACATGAGTTTACTGTGAGTACACGGAGTACACTCACGGTGTACTCGATGTCCTCCGTATATTCTACATATAATTTGTTATTAAGAAGGTCAGAGTTATTAAAATGATGTTTAGTTTATATTTAACTTATGAACCTATGATTTAGATATTCAATTAAGAGCACCTTGAGTACATTGAGAGTGTACACCGTGTACTCACAATATACTCATATTTTATAATAAATTTAATTTGTCAATTAAAATCAAATATAGCACAAAATAAGTTTAATCTATCATTAAAAAATGCACTTTACACATTATATTTTGATTAGACGACGCATGTAGCTCTTTGTGCGGAGTCCGCACTTAATATTCTCTCCGGGAAGAGAGCGATTAGGGCTTGTTTTATGTGTGAATGTGCTTATATAATATTAATAATAAATAATAATGTAATAATAAAACAATGATTATGTCAATAATAAAATGGTAATATAATAATAATAATAATTATTATTATTATTAATATATGAATATATTAAAATAAGTAATAAAAATTAAAATATAATTATATTCAAAGTACATTTATTTTTAATAAATATAATAAAATAAGATAACTGATATTATTTAATTAGAAAAATAAATAAATCAAAATGTAATTATTGAATAAATACTAAATTAGTTTATAAAAGGGGATAAATAATAGTAATAATTTAAAATATATATTAAATGATAATTAATAAAAAATAATATAATTATAATAATAAATTAATAGTAGCATTAATATCCCTATTAATAAATGTTAAATTGAGGAAATGATATAATAATAACAATATTATTATTAGTAACAAAGCAATAATAATACAATGACAATTATAAAACTAATAATAACATAAAGATAATAATCTATTATTAGTAATAATCATAATAATAATATGAATATGCTAATAATAAATCATATTATAATAATATTATTATTAATATTAAATTAACATAAAAATAATATAATAATATAATATTAATTATAAATCATAATAATGATACAACAACAACAATAACAACAACAACAACAACAACAACAAGCCTTAATCCCACTAGGTGGGGTCATTTTACATGAATCCTTCGTCTCCATTGTGTCTTATGTGTCAAATTCTCATTTAATTCAAATATCTAAGATCATTTTTATACATCTTAATCAAGTCTTTTAGGTCTACACCTTTCTTAACGTAAACAAATCTAATGCATCTACTCTCTGTCGGTCATGGATGACGGCTTTATGTGGCCAAACCATCTAAGCGACTCTCTCTAATCTTATCTACCTGGAGCTACTCCAACTATTTCCCGAACATACTCATTTTGCATTCTATCTCTAAGAGTAAAACCACTCATCCACGAGCATCCTCATCTGTAACACTTAACTTAATCTTATGCTTCTCTTTTATTGGCCATTTTGCATAAGTCATTGGTCTTACCACCATCTTATAAAATTTTCCTTAAGTTTAAGTGGAACTTTTCATCACATAATAGGCGGATGCATTCCTCCACTTCAACCATCCAACTTGAATTCTACTAATAACATCTCCATCTATTTCACCATCATTTTGAACAATAGAGCCTAAATATCGAATCTCACTCTTATTAATGACTTGATCACCAAGTCACAACACTATCTAAAACTTTTACAACTAAAATTACACTCCATATATTCAGTTTTAGATCTACTTAAGCGAAAACCTTTAGACTCTAAGTTGACCTCCATAATTCAAGTTTTACTTGGACTCCCTCTCAGTCTTATCAACAAGAAGAATGTCATCGACAAAAAACATACACCAAGGTACATCTTCTTGTAAATGCCTCGTAAGAACATCCATAACTAAAGTAAAAGATAAGGGCTTAATGTTGATCCTTGATGTAATCCAAATGAAATAAGAAAATATTTTGTCAATCCTCCTTGTGTTTGGACACAAGTAATGCATAGTATACATATCCTTAATGACTTGAATATAACCAATATTAACTCATTTACGTTCTAGAACTCTCCAAAGAATCTCTTAAAACTTTATCATAAGCTTTCTCTAAATCAATAAATATCATATGTAGATCCTTCTTACTTTCTCTATGCTTCTCCATCAAACCTCTTAACAAATGTATAGCATCCATAGAAGATCTACGGCATGAAACCAAAGCGATTGTGAGAAACTTACGTATCACATCGTAACTTATGCTTTACTCTCTCCCATAATTTTAATGTATGGCATTAACTTAATTCCTCTATAATTTGCACACTCTTGTGCATCACCTTTATTCTTAAATAAAGGAACCAACAAACTCTTTCTCCTCATCGGCATCTTTTTAGTCTTTAAAATAACATTAAAAGATTTGTAAGCCAAGAAATTCCTTGATCTCTAAACATTTCCACACATCATTGGAATATTATCCAGGTCTCTTGCTTTTCCACATTTCATTTTCTTTAAAGCTTCACTAACCCGATTACTAATCTGACGATAGAAATGAAATTTTCTATTTTATTTTTGTTTAGGGTATTAAGGTTCTTAAAATCAATCAGGATCTTCATTAAAAGTTTATCAAAATACCTCATCCACCTATTTTCAATATCTTTTCTAAGAAAAGCACTTTATTATTTTCATCCTTGTCTCATAACTTACTATGTCTTTACTTCACCATCTCTTTCTAACTTATACATACATCTTTCTCACTATCTGTCTATTGTATCTCACTAAAATTTAAATTTTTTGCGTCATATATTCTTTCTTAGAATATCTACACTTTATATCTTTCCCAATTCTCAGAATTTTTACATCTAAACCAAGTTTTATAATCTTCTTATTTCTCTTTTTTTTCTTTTCGCTCGACTCCCTATTATTAAAAGAAGCTTTTCCTTTTGATTCTCCAAGCATCTTTAGCTTTAATTTCACTCGATATTTTTCACATAACGTTAGCTTCTATGAACATCCAAATTCTAATTTCTTGTAGCTTGCTCTTAAAAATATTTTTATTTGTATTCTTTAAGTGTCATCTAATCCAGACATGATAATTTAGTTTATTTTTTCTTCTCTTAAAATCTAAATCTAAAACTAATAGTCGATGTTGGGTCTTAAAATTTCACTTGGAATGACCTGATTTTTTACAATCTAAGCGATCTATTTTTCTTATCGGAAAATAATCAATATGTTTTTCTTAGATCCATTTTTATAAGTAATAATATGTTCATCTTTTCTTAAATAAAGTATTAATATTCTAATCATAAGGTAGGCAAAATCTAATATAGTCTCTTCATTAGTCACTCAAATCCATGAATCTTTTAAAATCTTCTATTTCTAAAAATGTCCATTTAAATCTCCCAATAAATATTTTTTCTTCAAGGGTATCTTTTGTATTAATCCTAATTCATTCCAAAATTTTTCTTTTGAGCTTACCTCCAAACCTTGAGGGAGCGTAGACACTTATAACATTGATAATCTTAGTATCAATGATAATCTTTTAAATTTATAATTATCTCCACATCTATTAATATTATAACATTATCCTTCAAACTTTTATCTATAATCACCTACACCATTTCTAGTTCGACTTTTACGAATACCAAAGTTTAAAACCTAAACTATCAATCTCCTTGGCCTTCTCACCAACCCATTTAGTGTTTGAGAGAGCTTTTTTAGTGCATTTTGCTTTGAAGCATGAATTTTTAATTTTGATCTGGTTTGAATAGCTTTTTTTTTACCGTTTTAACTGTCTATGAAATTTATTTTCAAAAAAGAATAAATTTTCGGAAATACTTTAAACTTTTAGAATCAGAAAAATCTAGTTCTTGAACATAAAATATTTATCTTCATGACCATAATATCATTAATTCCATTAATTTACAGTAAAATTACTAAATTCAAGATCCTAACATAATTCAGTTTGGACTAACTTCTTTGCGCATCAGTCCATAATGTGAGAACCGCTTATTTAACCGCGCGGTAGATCGGCTTTCTAATTATTCGTTGTATTCAAACTGGCATTAAACTAGCATACAGATTAACCAATGATTTAAAGGATTCATGTCATGATTATTTACAAATTTTACACTGACTACTAACGCGACCCTCCACTTTTGCATCGGGACTTGGGGAAGATGGTAGTGTTAACAATAATAATATTACTATTAATATAATAATAATCATAATAATGATAACCTTGATAATAATATTCATATGGATGATAACATAACAATGATGATGATATTTGTATAAAAGTTTTCATGGCTAGAAAAATTTCGTTATAAAAAACGTAACAATTAAGCTTCATTAAAAATTAGTAATTATGTTTTCTGCTTTATACTAATTAGTTTTTTATTTTAAATCAAAATAAATTAATGATTGCATGTATAAGAGTGTTCAAATAAAGGCTTAAAATGATATTGCAAATGCTTTCTAGTTATATATGTGTATTAAGAATGTTTCTATTGAACACCAAACTATAATTGCAAAAATAATTTCATCTTTCTCAATTTATGAAATCCTCAAATTAATGTGAGTGTCATTTTATGATTGAATTTTAATTGTATTCTAATGTTTTGTAAAAGATATTATGAAAATGCATAATGAAAAATATGAAAATAAAGTTATAAAATATTTGTGCATGTTGACTAATGGAATTCATTGTTTATTCTGATGGTATGCAACGTATCCATACACATAAATGAAAATGAAAATGATTATCTTCTCATTTAGGAGTCAGGACTTAGACTCGACAACAGTAGTCAAAAGGTTGGAGTAGCTCTAATGGTAGATAAGATTAGAGATAATCATCTAAGATGATTTGGTCACATAAGATGTTGGTCATTTGATGACCAAGTTAGGAGAGTAGATGTATTATATGTGACTTATGTTAAGAAAGTTAAAGGTAGACCTAAAAAACTTGGTTATAGAGTAATAAAAAGACCTTATTTTATTAGATTTAAATGAAGCTTTGACATTTAATAGAATACTGAAAAAGAAGTAATCATGTAGCTGTTGAAAGCAAAAAAAAGGGGAAGAGAAAGAGGAAAATTTTGAAACCCTACTTGTGGCCTAACTGACACCTCCACATCAGCAAAATCGCTCAAGAAGAAGAGCAGGAGCGGTTAGAGAGACATCCTTCTATAAGAAGAGGGGTAAATGGAGTCGACCGGGACACATACGCACACACTGAGAGAGAAACTTACCCTAGCCGAGCCTCCCTACAGTGCATGAGAAGTCGAAGCTGACGGTTTCGAAAGAGGAAAGGAAGATCAAGTGTCCTTACAGTGCTTGAGCCCTAGCCAAGCCGAAGTCCTCTTGCGCAGAGCGATGTCGATCCCCTCTTCTCTCTCACGAGAGATGAAGCTCACTACCCTAGCTACCTGATCGAACCCCCTACCACGAGAAAGCCAAGCCGCTTGCCCTAGCCGATCCCCTTTGTTCTCTGTAAAGAGAAATAGGACCCTATTTCTCATACTACCTCTCTTTGCCTAAGTTTTGAGTAAGGGCAATCAAAAGCATTCTCATCCAACAATGAGAAAACAATTTTTGAAGCACCAATTTCAAGTAAAATTTTGAAATAAAATTTTTATAATTAATTTCTTGCTCCACATGTTGAAGATCTTTACAGTCGAACTTAGTTTTAGTGCGAAATGAACAAACCTCCCTCCGTCGATCTCGGATCCGGAGCACAAGAGAAGGCGCAAGTGTACTATTTAACAAATGCAATATTGATAAGCCACCATGTTATTGAAATTTAAAATAATTAACCTAAATTTGAATTATTTGAAATTAAATAAATCATAAGTCTTAAAATTTGAAGATCCGCATCCGTGATCTTAAATACGATTGAAAATTTTTATGAAGACCTCAACCTACAATCTTGGATCTGGTACCAGATAAATACACCTACCACTGTCGATCTTGGATCCGGAGAAAGGGAGAAGAGTGCGCATCGTGCTAAATTTTGTGAATATAGCACTACTAAGCCGTTATGCTATCGAAATTTTGTGGAAGTTATTAGACTTCAAATATGAACGAATTAACCCAATTCAAGTAAAAATCACTCACAATTACTTGACTCTCTACTTCACACATTTAAATAATGAAGTCTAATTAGAATCAAATATATAAATATATCGATCACTTAATTAGCACATTAAAAGCCCACATCTTTTCCATAAGACAAACTTCTTGCCCGAAAGAAATCTAAGATATAATTATAAGGCATACTTCACTTATGAACATTTGAATTTCTAATGGATATGGATCTGATTTATATTTACAATGAAGAATTTGTATCAATTGTAATCAATTGCTCACTAGATGGACCTCAATACATAAAAAAAATCACCATCCAATAAGTATAAGTCTAATCTTATATGTGTAACATAAAGTTACACGCATTAGACTCACATTTAATATATGGCATTTCAAAGGAATATAAGTCCAACCTAAATTTGGCATTCCAACAGATGTAAATCCAGTTATTTGTTCGCCATGCGAACTTCCCTAAACTTAGCAGTCCAAAAGAATGTAAGCCCAATCACTTGTTCGCAATACAAACCTAACCTAA